>JAQPPZ010016334.1:6250000-7500000 GCA_028583015.1 Wollemia nobilis | reverse complement strand
GTGAAGTGATTGTTCAAGTTCTATAAAACAAACTATTCTATATTCTAAATTGATTTGAGAAAGAGATTGAGTATTGATGAGTGTGAAATATATTGAGTCTCTAACAATTCTCTTTATGTTTCTATGAGATTGGACAAGTTCTAGTGTGGACTTGTTGAGCAGATTTGAGGTAAGTCTTTGAGAAGACTTGTGGATAGATTTGGGTAAGATTTTGTGGAAGCTTACAATATATATTGAGAGCATATGTGGATAAGTTCTTGTGAGAACTTATTGAGCAGATTGGACAAGTTCTAGAGAGGACTTGAGGACAGATTGGTGTGAGCTTTTGTGGAAGCTTACAAGGCAGATTTGAGACAAGTCTTTGAGAAGACTTGAGAGCAGAGTTGATTGATTGATTTGTTCAAACCTTGAGTTAAGGTTTGGGGCAGATCTAATAGAGTTGATTTGAGATTGAGTCAAGCTTTGAGTTAAGGCTTGAGGACAGGTAGATTTGAGGATAGGTTTGTGCCAGACCAGAGACAGATATTGAGGATAGATTTGTGCTAGACCAAAGGACTATGTTTAGTATATATTTGAGATAGAGCTTTGGAGGTGATAGAGTTGAGGACAGAGGTCTCCAACCAGAGTAGGGAGGATAGGTGTCTTCTATGGATAGAGTTCCATTTTCTAAGGGTAGTGGAGGTAGAGGTCTTCTAGAGGATCACCATCCAGAGCAGAGTTAGGAGATTGGTGTCTCCTGTGGATAGAGATCCACTAACTTGATCAAGGGGATTGGTGTCTCCTTTGGATAGAGGTCCATAAACATTGTAGGGAAAGGATTCCCAAGAGAATTTATTTGAGAAAAATTTATAAGAAATATTTTCTCCGTGGAGTAGCCCACATTGGGTGAACCACGTAAAATCATGTCTCTCATGTGTGTGATGCTTTGTGTGATGTTTACTACTTTAATATTGTTGATGCTATTATTTGGATTAAAAAGCAAAAATATTTATCTTATACTATTCACCCCCCTCTCAGTATAAGCACATGTTCTTCAATTGGTATCAAAGTGGGTCTCTCCATGAAAAGACTAACAGCTTGGAGGAGGATCCATCAGAAACACACATGACTTCAGAAAATGAAGAAGAGACCATGTTTGATATAAAAGAAGAATTCTTTGCTGCTCTCAGAAAATTGGAAAGAATTAGAGAAAATAATTCAAGCTTGAAGGAACAAATTCAAGAGGAGGAAGAAACAAGGATAGAACTTCTACAAAATCTCACAGAACTCAAGGTAAAGGTAGAAGAAGGAAAGAAAATTGAGCAGGATATAACAGATCTATTAAGAGCCAGAGAAATAGAATGTGAAATATTGGAAGTAGAAATTGTCTACCTAAGGAATGAAGTTGAAAGGACCAAGGCACTACAAGATGTAGAGTATGAGAAACAGAAAGAGGAATCAAGTCTTCAAGAAGCAAAAACTTCAAACAAAGATAGGTAAGCTAAGGAAGAAAGCAAAGAAGAACCTTGGATGAGAGTTAATTCCAAAAGGAGAAGCACTCCACCACAATCCAAAAGGCATCCAAGCAGGTTACAAAATTTCTTCCATGGTCATTGCTTTTCTTGTAATAAATATGGTCATAGAGTAGTACACTGTATTAGTCATGCAAGAAACAATGTCAATAGAAATTTCAATTCTTTTGCACCTCTTATGGATAATGATATCATATGTTACAAATACAATAATTTTGGGCACAAGGCTAGATGGTGTAAGATGATACTTCCTGAGTCTAGAAAAATAATCTCAACAACTAGGAAATATGGAAGGAAAAATGTTAAGGCTAGATCAATGTTAGTTCAAACAACCCTTCATGCTCAAGGATAAGGAAGAACAATGGTATCTTGATAGTGGTTGCTCTAGTCACATGACAGGAGACAAAGACAAATTCATTGTTCTAAAAGAAACCAATAGAGGATCAGTAAGTTTTGGTGATAATGGATCAACAAGGATTGGTGGAAGAGGAACTCTAAGTTTAGATAATGGGAAAACAAAAATAGAAAATGTGTTGTATGTTAAAGGGTTAAAACATAATCTGCTAAGTATAAGTCAACTTTGTGATCAGGGGTATATGGTTACTTTCCACCTAGATAGATGTGAGATAAGAAAATCAAAAACTGGGAAAGTCATTGCCAATGCAAAAAGAACTCCAAATAATCTATACATGCTTAGTGAGATCAAAGGGGAAAAGTGCTTTCTATCACAAGAAGATGAGAGTTGGTTATGGCATAGAAGATTGGGTCACTTGAATTTTGACAACATAGTCAACATAAGCAATAAGCAGGTTGTCAGAGATTTACCCAAGATAAGAAGACCACAAAACACAATTTGTGCACCTTGTCAACATGGAAAGCAAACTAGAACAAGTTTTAAGTCAAAAGGATATATGTCATCTGAGCCATTGAGTCTAATACATACTGATCTATGTGGTCCTACCAGAACACAAAGTATTCAGGGTGAAAGTTACTTCATATTGTTTATAGATGATTACTCCATAATGGTTTGGGTAGCTTTTCTGAAAGAGAAGTCAGAGGCTTTTGAAAAATTCAAAGCATTTAAGGAATTGGTTGAAAATGAAACTGGCAAAAGGATTAAGTGTCTGAGATCTGATAGAGGAGGAGAATTTACCTCAAATGAATTTGTAGAGTTTTGTGAACAACATGGAATCAAAAGAGAATACTCAGCAACAAGAACTCCTCAACAAAATGGAGTAGTTGAAAGGAAAAATAGGACTATTGAGAATATGGCTAGAGCTATGCTAAATGAGTCTAAGCTCTCAGATGGATTTTGGAGAGAAGCAGTCAACACAACAGTATACATAATCACTAGGGCTCAAATGAGGGTAAACCATCACAAGACTCCATATGAGCTTTGGAAAGGAAGATCGGCCACTGTAAAACACTTCAAAATTTTTGGAAGCAAGTGTTACATAAGACGAGAAGATCAAAACTTAGGCAAGTTTGACCCAAGATGTGATGAGGGAATTTTTCTTGGTTATTCCTCAAGGAGTAAAGCCTATAGATGCTTCAACAAGAGAACACGTACTATGGTAGAAAGTATAAATGTAACAATTGATGAGAAGATAGATTCAAGAGAACCAGTTCAACAAATTGTGTATCAGGAAGATGGAAGTTGTCAAGAGGAGTTTCATGAGGAATCAGATAAAGAAGAAGAAGAAACACAAAGACTTCTTCCTAAAACTCCATCCAGATATGTACAGAAGCATCATCCAAAAGAGCAAATCATTGGGAATCCATATGAAAGACAGACAAGGAGAAGGATAATAACACCATCTCAACAAGCAAATTTTTCTTTGCTATCTAAGATTGAGCCAAAAGACTTCACTCATGCAAGTGAGGATAAGTTTTGGATTAAGGCAATGGATGAGGAATTAGATCAGATAGAGAAAAGCAAGACTTGGGAACTTGTTCCATGACCAAAGGACAAAAATGTGATCGACACAAAATGGGTATTCAAAAACAAGTTAAATGAAGATGGACAGGTGGTCAGGAATAAAGCAAGGTTAGTATGCAAAGGTTATGCACAGGTAGAGGGAATTGAATTTGATGAGACATTTGCTCCAGTTGCATGGCTTGAAGCCATAAGAATATTTTTAGCCTTCTCAAGTTTCAAAAACTTCAAGGTATATCAGATGGATGTTAAGTCAACATTTCTAAATGGTGTTCTAGAAGAAGAAGTTTATATTGAACAACCAGAGGGATTCATATTAGAAGATAAACCAGATCATGTATGCAGATTGAAAAAGGCATTGTATGGTCTAAAGCAGGCTCCGAGAGCATGGTACTCAAGATTGGATAAGTATCTTCAGGAACAGGGATTCAAAAAAGGAATAGCAGACAACAATTTATACATCAAAAATGAAGGGAATGATCTACTAATTGTGGTTGTTTATGTTGATGACATCATTTTTGGGGAAACAATGATAAGATGTGTAAAGAATTTTCTAAGAACATGCAAAATGAATTTGAGATGTCTATGCTTGGTGAATTGTCCTTCTTTCTTGGACTTCAGATTTCACAATCATAGAAAGGGGTATTTCTCTCACAAGCCAAGTATATAAAAGAAATGTTAAAGAAATTCAGGTTAGAAGATTGTAAACCGGTAAGTACCCCCATGGTCACAGGATGCAAGTTAAGTAAGGATGATGAATCTCTAGAGGTAGATCAAAGATTATACAGATCTATGATTGGTAGCTTATTGTATGTTACAACTACAAGACCAGACATAGTACAATCAATGGGATTAGTGGCAAGGTTTCAGGCAGCACCTAAGGAAACACATGTGGTAACGGTAAAAAGAATTTTTAGGTATCTAAAAGGGACTATGGATTTTGGGCTTTGGTATCCCAAAAGTGATAGTTTCACACTGACAACATATACAAATGCAGATTGGGCTGGCAACATTGATGATAGAAAAAGCACAAGTGGAGGAGCATTCTTTCTTGGAGACTTTTTAGTCTCTTGGCTAAGTAAGAAGCAGGTTTCAGTATCCTTATCTACAACAGAAGCAGAATATATTGCAGTAGTAGCCAGTTGTACACAGGTGTTATGGATGAAGTGAACTCTAGAAGACTTCAAGATAAAACATGATCATCCTATTCCCATACTATGTGATAATACAAGTGCTATAAGTATCTCAAAAAATCTAGTGATGCACTCCAGGACAAAGCACATTCCGATTAAGTATCATTTTCTGAGAGAACAGGTGATAGATAAATAGGTCAGGTTGGAATATGTTACTACAAAGGAACAGATAGCAGATATTTTCACTAAGCCACTCTCAAAGGAAACCTTTGAGTATCTTCGAGGAAAACTGGGAGTAAGACTCCCACCCCAGAACTAACCACCTCAAGAGGAGGTGGGGGAGGGGCTAAGCTAAGAGACTCATTCTTAGCCCCGAGCCCCAAAGGTGACCCTTTGCCATTGATGTCAAAGGGGGAGAGATTTGAGTAAGGGGGAGAGATTTGGTATTTGAGTAAAGAGGAGAGATTTGAAGAGAGCATTGAGCTAGGGGGAGCAATGTCCTAGGGGAGCAGAACAAAGAAAAGGTTAAGTTTTTGGTAAAAATAATTTGGGTTACCATCAATGACAAAGGGGGAGATTGTTGGACATTTTGAGTCAAATTTGTCATTGATGTCAAGGAATGAAGTTGTCATTGATGTCAAGGAATAAGCTATAGTTGATGTCAAAATGTCAAAAGGAATAATGCGAGAGGTTGATTGAAAATATGTCATAATATTATTTTTATATTATGTGAGGCAAAAATAAAGGGTTTTTATTAAAACCATGGTGGCAAAATGATTTTTTATTAAATCATTATGAGCAACAAAAAGTTTTTATTTAACCCCCAAGGAGGCTTTAATTTTTATAAAGCCAAAGGTTACAAAGTTAATTTATAAAATTTAAATTCTAAATAGAATTTAAATGATTTATAAATTAATTATGCATATTATAAAGGCATCGACGTCCAAGTTTAATACACCGTCGACGTGCAAGATTTGGAAGGCAAAAGGTATTTAAACCTTTGCCTAAGTTCAAAACCAAGCATTCGAATTTCCTTCGATTATTTTCGCACTAAAAATCATGCTAAGATTCATGGAGAAAGTGCCAAGGAGCAGCGAACAAAAGGCTCATGCATTCAGTGAGAAAGGAATGCATCGAACATGCTACGTGGCAAGAGGAGAAGGGAGCCAAGGGCTCTAAAGGATTCAGAGAAATATTAAAGCGCCTTCTGCACTTTTAGTGGGCACGTGAGCACTTGGCTCACATGGCTAGCAAGTCATGGCCAAGGCGCTAGCAAGGGAGAGAGTGCAAGATCGAATCCCATGAAATGCGGAGTGGGAGATATAAAAGGTTTTTATATTTTTGATTTAATTTTTAATTAAGTTGCTAAGGTTGTGGAGAGATAAGGGTTGTTAATAGAAATAAAAATTATTCTTTGCTTTGCTAAGGCTAGGGAGAGATAAGGGGTAAATTGGTTATGATATTTACCTAAGTGGTAAATGGAAATTTACTAGGGTAATATTGCTTTTACCTTAGGGAATTAAAAATTGATTTATTGCATATATTTGGTAAAGTGACTTAATCAATTATTGCAATATTGAGAAGAGTAAGGTGTGTTTGGTCAATTATTGTTGATGGATGATTTCTTTAAGATGGAGTAATAAGGTGTATGTAAGTTTTGATATTTACATTGTATCTTTGAGAGAGTTTATCATCTTATAACTTCTTTGAGCTTGGCAAAGAAGTGTTTGTGGTTGTGGCAGATTTTTGAGGTTCCTTCATCATCAAGAAAAAGGTATGGGCACATTCTTCCATAGTTGAGTTGATTGGTTGGTTTTCTAGAAAACAAGTTTGGAGTGAAAAGGACTTAAGTAGGTCTCCTTATTGAGTGTGTTGAGTTAATGCTTCAAGGTTTTCTGGAATAAAGAGTTGTTGTTAAAACCTTGTTTTATAAGCATTGTTGTTGAAGCCATTGGTTGTGTGAAGAACTTGAACTAGGGTTTGAAAAGAACATGAGTATCATTGTTATGTGAGATTGGTTGATAAGCATTGTTGGAAACATTTTGAGTGAAGGTTCATATGCTTGGACTAGGGATTGTAAGCAAGGATTGTTTCATTGAGTGATTGGTGAGTAGAGTTGGTTGAGCCTAGTTAAGTGGATGTGTGAAGTGATTGTTCAAGTTCTATAAAACAAACTATTCTATATTCTAAATTGATTTGAGAAAGAGATTGAGTATTGATGAGTGTGAAATATATTGAGTCTCTAACAATTCTCTTTATGTTTCTATGAGATTGGACAAGTTCTAGTGTGGACTTGTTGAGCAGATTTGAGGTAAGTCTTTGAGAAGACTTGTGGATAGATTTGGGTAAGCTTTTGTGGAAGCTTACAATACATATTGAGAGCAGATGTGGATAAGTTCTTGTGAGAACTTATTGAGCAGATTGGACAAGTTCTAGAGAGGACTTGAGGATAGATTGGTGTGAGATTTTGTGGAAGCTTACAAGGCAGATTTGAGACAAGTCTTTGAGAAGACTTGAGAGCAGAGTTGATTGATTGATTTGTTCAAACCTTGAGTTAAGGTTTGGGGCAGATCCAGTAGAGTTGATTTGAGATTGAGTCAAGCTTTGAGTTAAGGCTTGAGGACATATTTGAGGATAAAGTTTGTGCTAGACCAGAGAGATAGGATATTGAGGACAGATTTGTGCTAGACCGAAGGACTATGTTTAGTACATATTTGAGATAGATCTTTGGAGGTGACAGAGTTGAGGATAGAGGTCTCCAGCCAGAGCAGGGAGGATAGGTGTCTTCTATGGATAGAGTTCCATTTGCTAAGGGTAGTGGAGGCAGAGGTCTTCTAGAGGATCACCAGCCAGAGCAGAGTTAGGAGATTGGTGTCTCCTGTGGATAGAGATCCACTAACTTGATCAAGGGGATTGGTGTCTCCTTTGGATAGAGGTCCATAAACATTGTAGGGAAAGGATTCCCAAGAGAATTTATTTGAGAAAAATTTATAAGAAATATTTTCTCCATGGAGTATGTTGAGCAAGGTGTTGGAAGAGTTTTGTCATTATTGTCAATCAGGTAGTTAGATCTAATAATGTAGTGGACAGGCAGTTCAAAAGTCATTCAATGCAGGCTGATAGATTTTAGGGTTTGTAATTGACCACATTTAGGGTTTGTAGCTGACCATGTTTAGGGTTTGCAGTCGACCAAGATTAGGGTTTGCATTTGCATAATCAGCCAACTACTATTAGGGTTTTCATCTCAAAATCTCAAGTATATAAGCGGGGCTGTTTGGAGATTTAGGAATCCATCGAGTGAATGTTGAAGTGCGAGATGCGGTCGTAAAAGCACAGATAGCATAGAATCGGCGAGATGATAGCGAAGTGCATAATGTGAGCTAGTTGTGTTGAGTTGTTCAAAGTGTGATTGTGAATGCACACAGAGAGCAGAGTGTGGAATGACACAAAGTGTGCAAAGCATGTGAGCAGAGAAAGCAAAATGTGCAGAGAGCGCAAAGGGCAAAGTTGATTACAAATTTTGGCTGTAGCAGTGCAGCATATTGTGTGAAGAGATTATGCAAGAAAGAGCAGAGTGTGCAGAGATTGCAAAGGTGAAGTAGATCGGTTAGAGTCTTGCAATAACAAAGGTATTTGTCAAACATTTTCATTCAAAATTGAATTCCAGTTGGTGTTGGCAAATTAGGGGTTGGTGCTCCTTTCTGTTGGTGCAGATAAATAAGGGGTTGGTGCTCCTTCCAGTTGGTGCTAGTAAACAAATTGTAAATTTGGTGCTTTGCAAGAGGCTAGATTTGGATGGTAGTCCAAGAAGGCATTCTTTTTTAGGAGTAGCCATTTTGGTGAACCTCGTTAAAAATCTATGTTGTGTGATGTTCTCTTGCTGTACTTATTATATTTTTTTATAAGTTTTAATTGTTATGGTTTTTAGAGCTGTTAATTCATGGATTTGGAATGCCACACTAATTCACCCCCCCTCTCAGTGCCATACTAAGTACAACAATTGGTATTAGAGCCAAGTTCCCTTTAAATGCTAAATCATCTAGGGTTGATCTTGGATTAATACTCTAATGGCAAAGAAAGGCAAGAATGGAACCATGCAACACAAAAAGAAAAGATCACATAGGGTCATAAAAGAAAATAAAGATAAATTCATTATTGCTATAGATTCAAGAGATGAATCAAACAATGGAGAAAATACCAAGATTCAACTCGGTCATAATGCAGGTTCTCAAGGTTCATAATGTTTTGATCAACTTCGGCATAATGAACGTCAGTGTTATAGGTTTAGTAGCAGTGAAGATGAAGAAGAAATAGAATCAGAATAGGAATGTAATAAAGAAGAAATGAATGTAAAAGAAAATTGGAATGAATATCAAATTACAGCTCCAAGTAAGAAGAATAGAACCTCCTTCAAAATGACATCTCAGCCAGTTTCAGTTTTTGTGGTAGAGGAAATTGAACCAAAAAAGGTAAAAGGGGTGAAAACTGAAGCAGATAATAAAAACCTCAATGTTGAAGTAGACTGGGAAGGTGATTTTATCTCTGCTCTTGAAGAGTTGAGTATAGAAAATAAAAAGAACATAAGACTATCCAAGAAATTGGAAGAATATGGGATGAGATTGAAAATCTGTTCTTACAATTCCAATAGGCCAAGAAAATAGAAGAAGACTTGAAGTCACAGCTGAATGATAAAGTCAATGTGTGTAACAAACATGAAGAGGATTCTAACAAAGTAGTTAGTAATCTAAAGCTGCAAGTAGAAGAGTCTAAAAGGATTGAGAAAACTCTCAGGTCGTAGATCAATGAGAAATATATTATTTGCCACAAACAAGAAGAAGAGATTGTTTCATTGAAGAAACAACTAGAAGAGGCCAATACAAATCTTAAATTTGAGAAGAGCATAGAATTGCTAGATAAAATGATAAGTCATCAGAGAAGCTCCACGATTAAGCATGGTCTTTGATATGAAGTCGAACAACCTGTATCTTCCAATTCTGCAGAGAAGAAGAAGTTCACTGTTGAAGGGTCCGAGCAAGAAAAGGTTAAAGCTGTATCTTCAAAAGAAAAAATATATCAAAGGAGATTTATAGAAAATCAGCCACAACAAAAGAGGTTCTACCACTCTCACTTTTTTCATACTAACACTTTTAATGACTATTGTTTTAGATGTAACCAATATGGTCACAAGGCAACTTATTGTGGATTAAATAATAAATCAAAGAGTTATGCTGGTCGAAATACATCTGCATATCTGAGTGAACACTTTGTACAATGTTTTCAATGAAATAGTCATGGGCACATAGCAAGGTTTTGTCCAAGCGCTTATGTATCAAATCTAAGGCAAAATAGTAGATTTCATAAGACGCAAAGAACACAACACAGACAGGAAATAAATCAGGTTCATAGAAGAAAGGAAAATAATCATTCATCATGGATGCATAAGAGACAACCACACCAGAGAGATATTCAAGTTCATGCAATGATGCAAAATAGGGATGCAGGTGAAAAATCCAAGCCCGAGGTCAAGAAATTTTGGAGAAAGAAAGAAGAGAGGAAATCATGTCTCCTTGAACTAAAGGAGACTGCTCTTCTACTGCACTAAGCAACTCCAAGTAACACATCCTCAGGGGGAGCATTTTGAAAAAGGTTTTATTTTAATTCTTTTGTATATTTGTCTGGGTATCTAAGGATGAAAGACCAATAGTTGGGCTTTTGTGGTATAATTGTCAAGTGTGTTGGCTATTCATTTGGTTGTGTGTGGAAGTACCGTGAAGGGTAGTGTTTGCATTGAGAATCTTCACCATTGGTAGTATTGCTTATGTCATTATTGTTTTGTTGATGTTTCTTACTGCCACTGATTACAGCTATGGATTATAACAGTTCAGATTGTTTTTGTTTATTGAAAGAATGCTTGCCCCAGCTACGTATTTGTGTTTTGATAATAGCAGTGTGTTTTTGTTCGATGCTTGATGTGAAGATTGTCAGATATTTCATTACACCTTGGTGAATATATTTAATTCATAGACAGTTTTGTTTTAACTTTTAATATAATGCCAATTCAAGGATAAGAAGTTTGAGGCTGAGTAAGGTGCACTACGGTTGGCCATAAAGTGTTTGACAAAATGTCTTCTTTCGACATGCACAGTTGAAAGTAAGAGTTGGCAATAAAATTGCAGTGCTGGACAAAAATTTGTATAGATGTGAGTCACTTGTCAATTTTGTTGATAGAAGTGAAATCAGCATGTTGAATGGGAAGATTGAAGAAAAAGTTTATAATGTGCAGCCAGATGATTTCCAGCCTGGTGATGAATGTTTGAGGTGCTTTTATAAAGAATTGAGGTAGTCTGCTAGATTCTCACTGCAAAGAAAGACAAACAGCTATCAGTAGGTTCAAGTCTATTGAGAATATTCAAGATGTATATGCAGATGTTGTTTGCATTACAGAGCAAAAAGTTGGATAGTTAAACGATCAGTGTATGCTTTCACTAAAATCAGTGGACAAGTTTGAGATTGCAGAGCAATAGAGGGTTGAGGCTCAAAAGACAACATGAATTGAAGTGGCCACATATTCCCAAGAATAGTCTAAAATTTGACTAGCCATTGGGATCAAATTCTCAAGGGGGGCATTTGTGCATTTGTTCATCTTATTGATCA
Source organism: Wollemia nobilis (assembly GCA_028583015.1). NCBI lineage: Eukaryota > Viridiplantae > Streptophyta > Pinopsida > Araucariales > Araucariaceae > Wollemia > Wollemia nobilis. The sequence continues at coordinate 7,488,766 of JAQPPZ010016334.1, read as the reverse complement.
TATCCATGATTTTTGCTAACTATTTCAATGTGGTTTTGAGAATGGTGTGTATGGACTCAGGGGGAGTCTACAGCAGCCCTTTGGTATTATTGACAAAGGGGGAGAAGAGTTACAGGAATGTACACAGGTGTTGCCAACAATTCCAAAGGGGGAGATTATTGAGCAAGGTGTTGCAAGAGTTTTGTCATTATTGTCAACTCAGAGCGATTAGATCTAATAATGCGAGTGGACGAGCAGATTCGAGAAGTCATTCAATGCGGAGCTGATAGATTTTAGGGTTTGCAATTGACCGCATTTAGGGTTTGCGATCGACCATGTTTAGGGTTTGCAGCCGACCAATATTAGGGTTTGCATTTGCATAATCAGTCGACTACTATTAGGGTTTTCATCTCAAAATCTCAAGTATATAAGCGAGGCTGTTTGGAGATTTAGGAATCCATCGGGTGAATGTTGAAGTGCGAGATGCGGCCATAAAAGCGTAGATAGCATAGAATCGGCGAGATGATAGCGAAGTGCATAATGTGAGCTAGTTGTGTCGAGTTGTTCGAAGTGCGATTGTGAATGCGCACAGAGAGTAGAGTGTGAAATGACACAGAGTGTGCGAAGCGTGTGAGCAAAGAAAGCAGAATGTGTAGAGAGCGCAAAGGGCAAAGTTGATTGCAAAGTTTGGCTGTAGCAGTGCAGCAGATTGTGTGAAGAGATTGTGCAAGAAAGAGCAGAGTGTGCGAGAGATTGCAAAGGTGAAGTAGATCAGTTAGAGTCTTGCAATAACAAAGGTATTTGTCAAACATTTTCATTCAAAATTGAAGTCCAGTTGGTCTTTGGAAAATTAGGGGTTGGTGCTCCTTTCGTTGGTGCAGATAAATAAGGGGTTGGTGCTCCTTCCAGTTGGTGCTGGTAAAAAAATTGTAAAGTTGGTGCTTTGCAAGAGGCTGGATTTGGATGGTAGTCCAAGCAGCCGTTCTTTTTGAGGAGTAGCCATTTTGGTGAACCTCGTTAAAAATCTATGTTGTGTGATGTTCTCTTGCTGTACTTATTATATTTGTTTATAAGTTTTAATTGTTGTGGTTTTTAGAGCTGTTAATTCATGGATTTGGAATGCCACACTGATTCACCCCCCTCTCAGTGCCATACTAAGTACAATAGAGTAGCCCACATTTGGTGAACCATGTAAAATCATGTCTCTCATGTGTGTGATGATTTGTGTGATTTTTACTACTTTAATATTGCTAATGCTATTATTTAGATTAAAAAGAAAAAATATTTATCTTATACTGTTCACCCCCCCTCTCAGTATAAGCACATGTTTTTCAATTAGTATTAGAGCAGGTCTCTCCATGAAAATACTAATGTTATTTTTTTTAAGTGAAAAACCCCTTACAGGGCTGCATTGGTCTGAGATACCATGAACAGGGGGTTATACACCATCAAATTCACCCGGGAGTTGCACCCGACCCTGCTCGCACCAACATTATCAATTAGATTTTGGATACCCAATTCAGCTTTTTGGTAGGGTGGAGATTTGAACCTTGGACCTCCCTTGGAGGATTGCCCTATCCTCTCCAACTCACCTACAACACTTGAGTATATTACTGATGTTATTATTTGGATTAAAAAGTAAAAATATTTATCTTATATTGTTCACCCCCTCTTAGTATAAGCACATGTTCTTCAGTTGGTTATGGCACTACTTGTTCTTTGCATTTATCTAGTCTAAGAGCTCATGAACCTACTATTGCACATGTAGAATGCACTCAATAAACATCAATGCCTTCTCTATTTATTTTCCCATGTGGTGTGAAGTCCATTGGTGGAATTGGGAAAGCCACATTCATGGGCATCAAAGGCTGAAAACCAAAATACACTTGAAAGGGACTATTCTTGGTAGAGTTGTGTAAATCCCTATTATACCCATGTTGAATGTAGGGAAAATTATCATCCCATGTTCAATGATGCTTCAAGATATACATATGCAATATATGCACAATCATTTTGTTGACAACTTTCATTTATCCATGAGTCTGAGGATAGAACATTGTGGACTTGGTGAGCTTTGTGTCCATAATATCTTAGATAGTGCTCTAGAAGGTGCTTATGAACCTATTATATCTATCCAAGATAATATATTTTGATATGAAAAAATGCAACCATACATGGTTGAAGTATATATTCTTATAGTTTCTTCATTTGTGATGTTCTTCTTGTAAGAAAACATAAGATCTATTTTGAAAAATTGGTTAACCACCAAAAAGACACAATCAAGGCTCTGCTTGGAAATAGGTAGACTTGAGAGGAAATCCGTGAAATAGATTCCCAAGGCTTTGCAAGTACATAAAAGGGTGTGTATGGGACTAGTTTCCTATTATTTGGCTTTGCAGTTGCATAGGGTGTGCAACATTTATAGTATTTCTCCACAACATTCCTCATATTTGGTTATAAGAACTATTTTTGAAGAAAAACTAAAGTATTTTTGACACCAAAGTGACCTATTAATATGCTAAAGTGCACTTCCCATATCATATTTGGCATTTCAAAAGAGGGTACACAAATATCCCATGTGATAAAGTAGATGTCCTTGTAGATAAAAATAAAAAATATGCTTACCTGACTAAATTTCTTGATATGTTTCAAGGAATTCATGATTAGCAGCATGCATGATGGACCAACTAGATGTCTCGTGCCCACAAAAATCAAGAAAGGTAGTGAGTTTCATGATGTTTAGTTAGCTTAGACAATCTACATCTAAATTAGCACTTCCCTTTTTATGTTGGATGATCAAGTGAAGTTGCTAGAAATATGCAGTTCATTTTTTATATCTCTAATTACTGAGCTTCTTGTATGTCTGGATGAATTTTATTGATATATGATCAATTTTAATGATTATTTTCTTTTCCTAAATGTTGTGATTCCACTACTTACAAGCGTAAACAATGACATAAAGTTATTTATCATATATCGGATACTTTATGATAGCCTCAATGAAAGTATAACTATGGTATGCAATCAGGTGGCCTTGTTATTTGAGGTAGCACCCATTGCATAGTTTGATGTGTTTGTCATCAACTCAAAATATTACCTTAAGTCTGGTAGGGTAAGAATAGGTGTTGAGAATAGTTGAACTTTCAGTTTCTCAAAGGCTCTCTGCTATGTTTCTCCTCGTTGGAACTTGTATTTGGCTCCCCATTTTGTTAGTTGGTTTAATGGCCATGCAATGTGCAAAAATCCTAGAACAAATCTTTGGTGTAAATTGGAAAGACACAAAAAGCTATGAAGCTCCATGAGAGTCTTTGGAGTGGGCCAATTTTGGATAACCTGAATATTTTTAGGGTCAACATGAAAACTTTCCTAATTGATAATAGGTCTAGTGTACTAGAATTTCCTCATGCCAAACGTGTATTTCTCTAGATTCAAGTATAATTTATATTTTTCAAGAGTTTGGATCACTTCTTGGACATGCTACAAGTGTTGTTCTCATATATTTTTGTAGATGAGGATGTCATCCAAGTACACAACTATGAACAAGTTTGTGAAGGATCACAAAATGCCATCCATCATCCTCATGAAATTTGTTAGTGTTTTAGTCAAACCAAAAGGTATAACCAACTATTCAAACATACCCTCTTTGGATTTGAGTGTCATTTTCCACATCTGTGGGCTCAATGAGAATTTGATGCTACCTAGATTTGAGATCACTATTGGTGAGAATATTGAACCATGTAGCTAGTCTAATAGATCATTAGTTTTAGGTAATAAGTACTCATAATGATCTATTTTAGATTTTGGTAGTCCATGTAGAGTCTCCATATGCCATATTTTTTTAGCACCAAGACAATTGGACTTCCACAAGGAAAATAAATAAATCTTATATGGCCCTTTTTAATCAAATTTTGAATTTATCTCTTAATTTCAATATTTTCAAGAATTGATCTTCGATAGACAAGGGCATTAGGAAAATAAGAACTAGGAATAAAATCAATAAAATGTTTTACCTCATAATGGAGTGACAGTATGATGGATGACTTAAATATTTCATCATATTCTACAATGACCTAGCCCATCTATCATTGTTGTTATGATGATTGTGTAGTCATGGTGGTAGCAACCGTGTTCTTAGTATATTGAGGTTTGATCATCAAGAGAACAAAATACTTTGTTTTCTCGATCATCCTTTTGCATTGCTTGGAACTAATGAGGGAAATAGAGGTGGAAGAAGTCACCTCTAGTATCTTGTACTACTAGTCCCCAAGGGTGATGATGACTTTATGGATCCTAGGCTCATACATATTATGCCTCTACCACATGTATGGCTGGATAAGGAGCACATTACAAGCATCTAGTGGAACCATACCATATAAAACCTCATATTTGAATGTTTTTATGGCATAAGAGAGAAGGCACCATTAAGTGATATGGATATCTCTCCCATGATTCATTCATCCAATGTTGTATTATTGTGGGTGAAGCATCACAAGAAAATTTAAAATTTTCATAGTATCGACAAAAATCAAAATGTATTGACTTTAACTATCAACAATGAAATGTAAGGGCTTCCCCTTCATTTAGAACTATGAGTGAAATAGTTGCTTCTCCTCAAGAAAAATATTTACCTTGATTTGTGTGGTTGAGGTAGCAATCATCATATTGTATATGTAAAAGGATGTGTCTTAGTAAAGAGGAATTAAATTTCCTGACACTCTTCTCTAGAATGTTGGATTCTCTTGTAGTAGTCACACCATTTCCTAGTGTGGTTCTTTTGGGGATTCTTATATTGTGGCTCTTTCTTTTACTTATAATTTTGATGGTGTTATTGACCTTTGTTTGGTTACTTTTGGAAATCACCCTTATCTTTCTTTTGTTGGTCTTTAGTGCTTTGGTTCTTATTATTTGTACTTGTGCTCAACCTTGATGGAAAATTTGTATGCCTCACCCAATATCTTGGACACAAAGAAGTCCATGTCCTCCCTTATGTACCAATGTAGCTTGATATAATACTTGATAATTTGGTGCATCTTAGTATCTTGGATGCCAAGTTTTACAAATAGTGAATGGAAAGCATTGGTGTAGTCTTAAACAAACTGTTCTTTGCCCTAACAAAGTTATTGCCATTGCATGTACAAATATTCATAAGCACCTATCGGATGGTATTCATATTTTACTACTTCCACAAAATCATTCCACATAGGATCTTCTAAATATTCTTGATTCTTATCATATGCATCCCACAAAATTTAGACTGGTATTGAAGCTTTTAGTAGGGCAAAAGTGATCTCTTTGGAAGAGAAATGATTGACAAATAAATATGCAAATAATTGGTCCAACCAATTCTTTATTACTTTTGCATTTATCTTTCCCTCAAATACCAGGATATCAAAGTTCACCTAGAATTGAATGATGATGGATCACTAAATAATTATGTCATGGTGTGGGAAGATAATAGTTATTGAAGAATCTAGGAAAATTGGTCTAGCATCTGGTTTTTTTGTCTTTCAAGGGGTTTTTCCACCAACTGCTTGAAAGGATCTATTATCTCAATGTTGTCTTCCATATAAGATCACCTGATATGGATGGGTAAATAATCAAAGGGGTCATGCATCGAGCACCCAAGCTTTTGATGGCCTAACCTCATATTCACAATAATACACCTACCAATAGCTCACTCTGATACCAAATTTATCCATAGGTTCGATGATTGTTAAACCCAAAAAATATGAGAGAGAGATTACAAAGTAATAAAACAAAAATTATGTAAGAGAATTTATGATCAAATTGCTAATTTTATTCATCTTTTATTATGGGTTACAAGGCAGCAATATCTGAAAAGAGATGTTTGCTAATATGAACAATATGTGAAATATATTCATTTCCCACTACAACTCTACTGAATGTTGAAAATAAAAAATTTCCCATTTACTTATGCATAGTGCTTTGATGAGAGAGGAATAGAAAGAGTCAAGGTTGTTTATTAGTTGTAATGGTGATGGCTACGATGATGGTTGTAACTACTCAACTATCACCACATGGATGTGAACATGGAAAACATACTTTAGCTAGCATGCATTTTGTGAGTTCTCCCTCCAAGCCATTTGAGCTATCCAACCCATTTTGAGCTCTTTTATATTAGTTTGAGGCTTTCTAAGTTCAAGATGCCCTCTTCCATCCTATTCTAAACTAGTTCAAGATATCCAAAGTATTTCATTGCTTTCTTCCAAGATGTTCAAGTCAAATTTTAAGGTTTGATTTTCCTAGGTCTATTTGAGCTTGTTTGAGTTTACCTGTGTTTGTCCAAGCTTCCCTGAGTCTACCTAGATCCATCCGAGCTTTGCACTGTTTGAGTTGGACTTTGTTTTTAAGCTCCTCTAAGTCCATGTTGGATTGTTGTCCGATAAGATCATTATCTTACCCAAATTTTGATAGAATTTATTTTAAATATTTGACTGCTTCCTTTGTAATTTCTTATTTTTCTTTAATTATTATTTCATCTAGAGTTGAAATATATTTTGATCAACAAAAGGATCAATATATTTCATGATTTTTTTTGGCATCTACATTAATTTTATTAATCCATCTCTCCCTATAATTTTAGGTCAAAAACAACTCTTGTGTTTGTAATATGTTATGATAATTAGGAAATAAAAAATCTTGCACATAAGCATCATTGTCCATTCTATTGATTTCCATTGTAAAAATTGTTGATATTGAAGTTGAAATCCTCATTTTTTATGTTACCATATTCCAAATATTCATCTACCTCTTCAAATATTTATCTATTCAATAAACATTACATATATGATCCTTTAGATTTTTATGTATTCCAATATGACATAACTATTTGGAAGAATTTTGGGTCTTGAATCCATATAGATTGAAAACAAAAGGGATTTGTATGATCAGTATTGAGTAAATCACATTTTAAAAGAATTAATTTGTGTTTTGATCATTCTCACAACAAAAATTATAAAGAGATTGTATACTTTGTTTGTAGTCAACTATTGTATATCAAAATCATGTCCAATATTTCTACTAGATGAGTTTGCCTAGTAGCCATAGAATATAACTCATTTTAAATAATTTTTTTTGTACTAAATGAAACTTTAGTTATGTATATAATATCATATTATTGCATTTTCATGTAATCTTCTCAAAGTGAACAAGTACCATTTTCATTGCATAAAACTAAAAAATAACATTGGTTAGGTTAATATCCATGAATTACTTTCCTTTGAGAATTTAAACATTAAATTTGACTATGATAATTTATTGAAATATGTTGCATTGAGATATGCAAATATCATTTTTTCTTTTTAGAAATTGACATCTCAATTTGGTGGTTTAAGAGGTCTCAAAGATATTGTGGAACATTCCTTATTAGCTATATCATACTTTCAAAATGAAGCTTGTTGATATTTTGTTGCTCAAGATTGCATATCATATTTGTTATATCAATATTCACTATTTTCATACTTTTTCTTATAATTACCATCAATGTATCATGGATATTATAAATTTCACATTCATCATTTTTAGCAATAGCAAACACTAATAAAACATTTTATATCAATACTGACATGTCTTGTTAGATGTTTCTATACAACATGCTATAAAGGTCAAAAATTCAAACTAACTTTATATTGATTTTACATTGCATCCTTTCTCATACTATTGATAAATACAAATATAATCAAACATTAAACTTAGACAAACCTTGATAAATACAAATATAATCAAACATTAAAATTAGACTAACCTTTTAATTATTTATTATTAATTAATCTTGATAATACCATATTAACTTTATCAAATCACATTTCAAAAAATATTGATAAAAAGTATATGATTGTCTCAATAAAAGCTATGAACCATATTAATGAGAATAAGATATTGATGTAATTAATTCAAAAGTTTTAAAAAATGGTTATGGATGTATATATTGTAATGCATGTCAAAAATAAAAAATAAAAAATTAAGGTTGAGTGCGTAGTTGAGTTGGTGTGAGTTGGTCGGTTAAGGAACTTGATTCCTATGGTGCAGATTCACACAACTTCGGTTCAAATCACACAAGTTTACTATAAACCCTTTTGGTCCTAAGGGGTCAGCGCAACGGTTCGAGCTTTGGTTCTTTTTCAGGAGGTCCAAAGCCCAAACCATGGTATGAACGAATGTGTAAGCGGGTAGGTGTGTGTTAAATTCCCTATTAATAAGCATAGTTCTCGAATTTAAGAGGGGTTATGGTTGATAGGAGACTGATCATCCTTGTGCATTGGTCGTATAAATTTCTCACACTAACCAAATTAAAAAAAATTAAAAAAAAAATAATAATTAAAAAAAAAAAAAAACTTTTAAATACATATATTTTTTTGGATAATAAACAGAGTTTTTAAAGGGACCCCACCTTTTTTTACAATTCAAAACTAGCAAAGATAAAGAAAACCTTTAAAATTCTGGTGAGAACTACATACCAAAGGCCAAACCCAAAAAAAAAAAAAAAAAAAAAAACAAAATACATTTGAATGCATGTTAAATACAATACCCATTTGAACTTTGTGTACATACATCACTAAATTGAACTCTATTCCTTTGAACACATAGCACAAATATAATCTTAAACTATAAAGAGTTAGAGTATAAGACAAATAATATGTAGAATTATTTTTTTGGTTTTTTTAATTTTTTTTTAAATTTTAGTTTGTTGAGTAAAGATAAAGTCAACAAAATTTTTATCATCTATAAAATAAAATCGAAACAATTTATTAATAAACACTCTACTACTATCAACCCATCTATTCATTTCAAATAGAATGTGTATAATTTCCGTGCAAGAAAAGTGTCAAACCATAAATATTCCTTGTCCACCGATATATCGAGATAGTTTTTAGTGGGTTAAAGGACTTCATGTTTTTGTATCTATTATTCTTTTAGAAAAGGGATAAGAAAAAAATAGATATATTTATGAGAAAGGTTATAAAGGGGCGCATAACTAGATGCCACCTTTCAAATAATGAAAAGAAAGGTCGGGGGAAGACGATAATGTCCCATCATTCCTTTCTTTTATAAAACTAAAACGAAAAGGATATCTGTGAGTTGTCATGTAAGAATAGCCTTCTATCTTCTTGACATTAAACATTCTAACGTGGTTATTTTTGTTTTTAGTTTTTAGTTTTTATATGTGGGTTTGTTAACATCCTTTAATAAATTAAAATTTATTTAATATTAACATTTATTTTTTAATAAAATTAATAAAACAATTTAAAGAAATTATTAATTCTATTTATTTAAAAATATATGTACTTTTTTTATTTTTTTGTTAGTGTGAGAAATTTTAACAATGGGTTGGGCATCTTAATCTCGTCATGACCTCATAAAGGTGAGAGTTGAGCTTATCAATATGAATCAAACACACAGTCATACATACACCCACTCTCACATACTCATGCAAAACCCTAAAAATATTACATTGTCCTTAGAACAAAAATGTATATATAATTATTAAATTTATATTTAAGTTAATTGTGTTTATACATAGTCAAGAAGTCAAATTAGACGTGAAAGACAGGAAACATTCGTGATCTAGAATTCATAAGAAAAGTGTTATATTCCAATCTACACCGGTAAAATTGCTCCACCCTTTTTAAAAAGGGTATAACTTTAATTTACTCAATTGTGGTGGTGATTCTTTAGTACATAAAGTTGATTTATAGTTTCGATTATGTAATATTAGATTCCTATTAACTTTTTTTTAATCTTAAAAGTTTTGATCTAATCTTAATTATTATTCTAAATAACTCACATGATGTGGTTGTTCATCTAAAAGGTTTTAAAGTGTTTGGTTGGATATATTTAGTTATAATTTAAGAGATTGATATTTTACAATAGGGGTGTTAAGTTGTGTTAAAATTTTTATTAATGAGTTTAGTTTTTTTTTTATAAGAGGTTGTGATGGAATGGGGATGTTCAACCTTAAGTTTAGTTGTAGAAGTTTCTCACACTAACCAAATAAATAAAATTATATATATATATATATATATATATATATATATATATATAACACACACACGAGGATTTTATCTAAAGGGATAGGTGGGTTGGTTTGATTTTGGTCAGAGATTGACTTCGTTTTTACCTAACAAATTAGAGTTTATAAATATTTTTTGTGCTAATTTATATATTCATCTAATAATTTTTTAAAAATAATCTATTATTTATTTACTAATCTTTAAATAGCAAAGGAAAAGAATTTTAAAATTCTCCTTCTGTTGATAATAAATCACATTTATATTAAGGATCAATTAAAGGATAGTTTAAAAAGTTAGTAAATCATTGTTGTGTTATTTTCATATTTAAAATAATTTAATTATTGTTTGATTTAATATTTGTGTTATGTATGAGAGGTTTTATGTTTAAATCTTAAGATTTTTTTAGATATTTGAGTATGGTCTAGATTAGTTATTTTATGTTATAAAAATGTTTCTAAGTTTTCATATTATAATTTCATAATGCTTTTTAAAATTTTAAAGTAATAAATTATTTATATGTTTAATATTCAAATCTTAAAAGGTATTTATATGATTTTGGCATGTTTCATTTTACGTAATTTTGAATGTATTTTATAATAAAACTTTTAGATCTGGAAAACATGGTTGCTCTTTTGACATCTAATATTAGAGCAAGGTCTATTTTATATAAAACTAATGGGTTTGTTTCAATTTTAACTCTTTTGTAATAGACATAATATCTTAAAAATGATAAAAAGTACAATGGATCTTACCAATCCACCTGTCTCAATTCCTCAATTTGAGGGAGAAAACCTTGGTTACTATAGAAATATATTAAGAAGATTGCTTGTATGAAAGAATGTATAGGTATGTTGTCTCCATGGATATGAAGATCCTGTAGACTAGAATTATCTCACCATCAAACAAATGAATGATAAAAAATAATAATAGAAGAGGTATATGCAAGAAATTGCTTCATCCAAGGTGCCATGTCTAAGCATATGTCCAATGATTTCTAGTTGTAAGACATCAAAGGAAGTATGGGAAATAATAGAGAAATTTTATCAATGCATAAGTTAAGAAATAGTTGCAATGTTACAAACTTTTAGGATGAATTTCAATAAAAGAAAAGAAAAAGAATGAGCATGTAGTTGATTAATGTGTTAAAGTAAATGATATTATCAACAAAATAAGATCCTATGAAGAACTAAACAATAAGAATGTAGTTCTAAAGATCTTAAAATCATCAAATCCACAATGAATGTATAATGTTGTTACAATAGAATAATACAAGGACCTTAACAATGTCAAGATAGGAAAGTTTCATGGTTAATTGATGAAACATGAAAAAATGTAGAAGAGTTTCATATGCCTTAAGAAACTATTTGCATCTATGGAAAATACCAAACATGTATGCAATTGTAATAACCTAGTTACTACCTTGAGGTTCCTAACTTTTGGGAGGTATGCAAAATCAAGAAATAAAGCAATTGGATCCTTTAGAAAGCCAATTTTGCAAAGTCAAGTCCAAATATGTGATTTAATTCATAGGTGGAATTGGCTCAATAGGAGTGAATCACTTGCTAGTTCAAGAGTGAATCAATAGTTGGAAGACAAAGTGGGGCAAATGTGTGTGGACGTTGAGGAAGAACTTTTTAAAAGCAAAATTTTGGTTTCTAATGATGCCTTAACTTATTTTATAAAGCTTCTAATCCATTTAAAGGTGTAATTCGAGGCATGAAACTCTTGGAGGTACATCATTTTGTTAAATATGGCCCAAAATTATTACTTTTACTATGAGTAAGAATTGGATACCCAAGGTAACTTTGGGGTGAACTTCTATAAATAGGAGATATGGCTTCCATTGTAAACATATTTTGACTTTGAGATAATCAAAGCTACACTTTGTGAGTCCCCTATGGTGATTGCTCTCATTTTGGAAATAATAAGTGATTATACAAGATATTTTGCTTTCCATTTATAACACTACTTTTTGAATTGTGGAATACATGAGAATTATAGCATTTCCCTATTGTCCTCTTATCATTAATTATTATTTCCATTTCATAGCATGCAAGGATACATTTTTTTTTTAAGCAAAAAACCCCTTGTGGGGCCGCCTTGGTCTGACAGATCATGAACAAGGGATTCTACACCGTCAAAGTCACCCGGGAGTCGCACCCGACCTGCCTCGCACCAACATTATCAATTGGATTTTGGGTACCCAATTCAGCTTTTTGGTAGGGTGGAGATTTGAACCTGGGACCTCCCTTGGAGGATTGCCCTCTCCTCTCCAACTCACCTACAACACCTGGGTGCAAGGATACATTTTTACTATTTAACTTTATCATGTATTGATTGATAACACACTCTCCTTGCTACTACGATTGTATTTTCTTTTCATGCAATTTGCTTTAAATTTCTCACACCTTGAATTTCAAATATTTTAGTTTCTACATTTAGTTTTAGTAATTACGTTATTTTAGATTTATCAATAAGAGTGGGGAGTTGACCTAAATCTAGAGGTCAAAGGGGCATGATCTCCCTTCTTCTAATTGTTGAAATGTATTTATAGAAATAATAGAAGTTATACTTTTCCGCAATTCAACTATTTCTAACATGTCTAGTTGGACCAAGGGTTTGATTCACATAGTGAAATTGAGCCTACTCCATTTTTTAAATCTAATTTTGCATATCTTTTAAATATTGTGTAATATTTTATAATTACTTTGTGAATAGCAAGTCCATTTCATATCAAAATTTTAAAATTTTCAAAGGCAATATCAAAATTTTACAAGAGTCATTAGGATTCCTCGATTTTGGTGTCAAATTGTATTCTACCATTAATAGGAATTGATTTGCCAAAATTTAGAGGAATTTAACAAGTATTCATCTAAGAAGTGATTTTCTCCCTATTGAGTGATTTGTTACCTCAAAAATGATTATCTGGAAATAGAAAATTTTCTATGTGAATTAAAAAAAAAAAGTAATTTGCTCAACATTTGGAAGTGATTTAATTGGAGAAAAAAAATTTAAGTATTTTTAAAAGAGTAGTAATTCACTCTAAATTTGGAAGTGGTTCACTTGGATAATACAAAAATTCTAAGTATTTTCAAGAGAGTGGTTCACTTTAACTATGGAAGTGACTACCTTTGTTAGGAACCTAATATTAAAAAAAACAATGTCACACAAATACTTGAAAATAAACACACATGCTCACAACACACTTGGAAAAAAATGCACAATACGGAAGTAAATTGCAGAAAGCACTGAATTGCAAGCCTCTTCGAGGGAGCTACCTCCTTCAATACTTTACTCAATTATCTAAAAATATGCATACAATATTACCTCTCGCAGATTTAAGGAATTTCTCTAGCACCTAACTCCCAAGGTTGGCTTACATGCAAAATGCCACCTGGGCTAGAATCTCCTACCTACAATCAGTTACATTCTTAAAAAAATGGTTACATAGAAGGGCGTCATTTGGCATAGGTGCTTCTTAATACAAAACTATAATAAAATATTACAAAATATTAACATGGGTACTACCCATGTTCTACAAGGACTATTACATCAAGTGTTAAGATGGGTTCCTAACATGGCCTTCCCCTTAAAAAATCTTTTTCCTCAAAACTGAAGGTGAGGAAACTATTGTTGAATTTGGTGAAGAGGTTCTACACCACTAGACCAAGACATCTGTGATAACCCACCATTGGATGATGAACCCTTCCTCATCCAAATTTGGAAGTGTAGACTACACCTACACCCTATTTCCAATAATCTACTTGAGAGATGAAACATGGAAGACTGGATGAAGTTTAGAACTAGCCAAAAGGGCTAGTCTATACACTGTCACCTCGAGCCTCTACAACACCTGGTAAGGACCATAGTATTTGGGAGTAAGTTTATGACAACCATGCAACTGGAGAGATGATTTTTTGTATGGTTGTAAGCGAAGGAAGACCATGTCACCAACAACAAAGTTGTGTTCATTACGATGTTGATATGCTTGTCATTTCATACGATTTTGATCCATATCCAAATTTATCTTGAGTTGATGAAGAATGGAGTCACACTAATGGAGAGTGGAATCCGTGGCCTGAACCTTGGATCTACCTAGAATGTAAGAAGTTGGAGCTGGTGGAGGCTTCCCATAAACTGCTTTAAATGGAGTCACCTTAGTGGCAGAGTGATAGGTAGTGTTGTACCACCATTCAGCCAAAGGAAGCCACTAATCCCAATAGTAGGATATTCAGAAGTGAAGCAACGAAGGTAGGTTTCCAAGAATTTATTGATAATTTTAGTTTGACCATCGGTTTGAGGATGGTAGGCCAAACTCATCTTGAGTTGTGTCCCCTACAACTTGAACAATTCCTACCAAAATTGATTGGTGAAGGTAGGATCCCAATTAGAGATAATAAATTTAGGTATTCCATGGAGGTGAAATATGGATTCCAGGAAGACGTGGGTGACAATGGATGCATTATAAGGGTGGGATAGGGAAAAAAAGTGAGCATACTTCGAGAGACAATCCACTATCACCAAAATAACTGATTTACCTCTTGATTTTGGTAGCCCTTCGATAAAGTCCATAGATATATATATCCAAACTTACTCAGGAAAGGATAAAGGTTGAAGTGTACCTGACGAACACACAATATCACCTTTCATGCATTGGCATCGATCACATTCAACAACAAATTTTTTGATACCTTCTTTCATGCCCTTCCAGAAGAAGGTATGCTTGGCTCGAGTATATGTTTTGAGAAAACCTAAATGACCAATTGTAGGGTATGCATGCATTTCATGAAGGAGGAGCTCCTTGATTTGAGACTCATATAGAATAACCAATCAGTCATGAAATCATAAATCATGACCATACCAAACATAAGTAGGGTGTGATTGAGGATCCTCTTGGAGATGGTAGAGGAGATTTTGTAATGATGAATCCTTCGTGAGATCTTCACGAAGTTGATGAATCCATTATGAAATAGGAGTAGATATGGCATGTAGCATGGCCTTATATTCATATAGTCGAGACAAAGAATCAACCACCACATTCTATTTACTTTTCTTATAAGAAATGTCATAGTCATATCCCAATAATTTGGAGATCCATTTTTGTTATTCTGGAGTAGCCACCCATTGCTCTAAAAAATATTTTAAAATCTGATGATCAGTCTTGATGGAAAAATGTCAACCAATGATATATGGATGCCAATGAGTGACAGCGTGTAAAATGGCAAGAATTTCCTTCTCATATGTGGAATTATCCAAATTTCAATGGAAAAGTGTCTTGCTAGTGAAATCCAATGGTCGACCCTCCTGCATTAAAACTGCTCCAATACCTGTACCTGATGCATCACTCTTGATGACAAAGGGTTTACAAAAACTTAGCATTGCCAAAACAAGGATGGTGGTCATAGCATACTTCAAATATATAAAATCCTTCTCAGTCAAATCATTCCACACAAAAGAAGTTTTTCACAACATGGATATGAGGGGAGCTTCTATCTTTCCATAGCTTTTTACAAATTGTTTGTAATATCCTTTAAGACACAAGAATCCATGAAGTCCCTTAAAAGTATGAGATTTGGTCCATTCTTGCAATGCCTAAATTTTCTTAGGGTCTACCTAAACTCCTGCCTTAGTGACTAGTGACTATATGCCCCAAATATTCAACCTCTTATTGACCAAAGGAACATTTTGATTGCTTTGCATAAAGTTGATGATTAGACAAAAGTTTGAGAGTTACTTCTAAGTGGTGAAGATGATCCTCCCATGTGTGACTATAAATTAGGATGTCATCAAAGAAGACTTAAATGAATTTGTGAAGATGAGGATGAAAAATAAAATTCATCAAAATCCGAAAGGTGGAAGGTGCATTGGTTAACCCAAATGGCATAACCAAAAATTCCTAATGCTCTTCATGAGGTTATTTTGGAAATATCGTCATTCTTAATACGGATTTGATGATAACCCGATCGTAAATCCAACTTGGAAAAATATTGAACCCCATGCAACTCATATAAGAGTTCTTCAATAACAGGAATTGGGAACATATACTTGATGGTAATTTTATTAAGATCTTGGTAATACACACACAAGAACCAAGTGTCATCCTTATTTTTGACTAAAAACACTAGTGAAGAATAGGGGCTAACACTTGAACATATAATTCTAGAAGCTTCAAGTTCCTGTATAATTTTCTCAATTTTGGTTTTTTGAGCATAAGCATACCAGTATGGGCAAACATTAGGAGGTAAACTACCAGGAACAACTTGTATTGCATGATCATGTGAGCATTGAGGAGGAAGTCTCTGGGTTCCTCAAATACATGAGAATACTTGTTTAATATATGTTGTAATTATTGTGGTTTACTAGAGTCCCCTTGCTCGGGAGTAGTGATAGCAAAAAGTTGAGCTACCACTCCATGGGAAGATTTCTTTAAAAAAATTTCCATCTTATGAGAAGAAATAAATTGAACTGCTCTTGCCTTTTTGCCATTGAAGGTATATTCCTACCCATCCTGATTAAATTTCATTCATAATTCTACAAAATCCCATACGACTGGTCCTAATATTTGTAACCATTATGCTTCTAGAACCATATTACACCCTCCTAAGGGTAAAGCAAGCATGTCAGACTTGAGATTATAGTACCCAATTTTTAGCTTAACATTACGAAATTTTCCTTTACATGGTAGGGTGCAACCATTAGCAATCATAACTTTAAATTAATTGCATGTGGTAATGTAACGGTTTCCTTGTTTGTTGATACATGGATCAATAATTTTATGTGTGCTACCAAAGTCAATAAAAATGATGACCCTTTGTCATTTGAAATGGTCTATCACCTTCATGGTTTGGGGTGTGGATACTCCTGCTAGAGCATGTACAAAAATTTATGGTTGGGATTCCTCCTGATTGGTCGGTTGATCCATGGTTTCTATTTCTTAAGGATCCTCCTCATCCTCAGACGAGTCTGAAGTGGGAACTTCATCCATATCTAGAAAGTACAATTTTTGTCGCACACACATATGCCCTCGGGTATATTTTTCATCACAATTGTAACAAATCCTTTTTCCTTCCTATGCTCCATATTCTGATGACTCTATTTTTTTATAGGTGAAGATTTATTAGTTGAAATTGGCATTGGCTTGTTCACAAAAGATGACTTAGATGGAGGAAATTTAGAATTTTGACCAAGATCCTTGAATTTTTCCTCTACCAGTTTGGCCAATTGTATGGCTTGTAGTAGTGATTGAGGTCACAACAATTTAACCTCAGCCCTGATGTCATCCTTCAATCCACCCATAAAACAACTATGGAATGAATCAGCACTTAGTCCTGTTGTTCAATTGGCAAGTTTTTAAAACTGAGTTTGGTATTCTCGAACAATTGAAGTTTGTTTGAGTTTAAAAAGGGTTCTTGTAAAATCTTCAAAATTGCTAGGACCAAAGCGAGTGAGTAGGCGTTGAACAAATTTAGGCCATGAAATGTCAGTTTCAGTCTTTCTAAGCCACAAAAACCAATGGAGTGCATCTGATTCAAAATTAAAAGAAGCAATGGTCAACCATAGGAAACGATCAACATTATGAAGAGTGAAATATTATTCTGCCTTACAAATCCACCCCTCAGGATATTTTTCATCAAACTTGTAAAATTCTAATTTGGGTAACCTCATCCCATTGTAGTTGGGTATAGCTCGTTGGTGGTGGCTTGTACCAATTTTTTATTGGTCATGTGTAGCTACGGACATAGTAGAGACTCTACTTTCCAATTCAACATTTAGTGCTTTTTGTGCTTGGGTGAGATTAGCTATAGATTCTTGCAATTCCTGTATGCTTTTGTTAAACCTAGACATTAATTGGTTGCCTAGATTGTCCACTTTGGTTTGAAGTTCCCTTTCCATAAATTGTTGGCGAGTTCCCTTAGCCATAATTGAAGGTTTGGATGATTTTTGTGGGACTTACTAAAAATAGATAGGTAGCTTTTAATAGTTACTATTTTAGTATGGGTCCAAATATTATTTTGGAAAATATGTTGCAACACTAATTTTTGAATAGGGTCCACTTCGGTGGTTGCTTGATTTAAGTGCCCAATGAGGATATGTACTGTATTATTTGACTTTTTATGATCTCCTGGTTGGTTGCATGTCAATGTCAGGGTAATTTCTTCCATTTTGACTTAAAATTTCACCAGCGAGTACTTAAGGGTCTTTGGTGCAGAATAACAAGTAGCTTCTATTCCCAAAATTTTGGATCAAATTGATTTGATCATTAAAAATTTATGGCCTTAGCAAGAAAAATAAAAAATCACCAATTTTGGAAAATCGGTGCAAAATTTGACCAGGGGATGCCAAGGACAATTTTATCTAGAATAGAATGTAGAATTATCTGCTAAATTTATGATTCAATCTGAGCTATGTGTCCCTGTGTGAAGAGATATCTGAGCTCTGTGGAGATTATCTACTAAACTTTTTTTTCTGGTGAGGTCGGGTTTACCTCCGAATATTGGTTTCCAAAACTCTGTCAACTGTCTTTGTCCTGTATGTTCTGATTACTGGTACTATTTTATTCCCACTGACTAATTTATAATACTATTATATTCCTTATCTTATTATTACTTTCACTGATATTCCCTAACTATTATGACTAGCATAGGTAACTATTCTGATTGTGTAGGTGACTATTATAACACTGTTATCCTGACCACCTTGTATTCACTATTATTGATGGAATTTTTCTAGTTGTAACTGACTTAGACCCCCTATTTTAGACTCTGATGATTCATGCCTACCTATTATTATTTTGGTAGTTTGCATTACCTGTTGTGCATGCAGGAATTCTGTAATGCAAATGTCTTCTTTGTATGCTCAACATCTATGTAGGATACAATGATAGGTTTAGGATTTTGGTTGCAGGTTAAGCATAATAGAATACTTGAAGAACAACCTTATTTGCAAGTTTAAACAAAACCAAGGTACTCTAGGCAAGGGTGTATGTAATATCCATAGGCCCTCTGTTATACCGCAATGATGAACATTAGTGATCAGACCAATATTTTAGGCCGCTACTCAAGGAGGATTCCCCACATACCCTTGAGCACACTATTTGCCTCTCTGATAGTACGGGAGGGTAGTATTTTGGGATGTCGTGTCCTGTGCACTATGGACAATACAAGGCCAAAAAATATTCCTAGGGATAACATTTTTTTTAAATACTAGATGGTCTTTTGATACACTTGAAGATGTGTGGGAGCTCAATTTCATGCACGAGTATTATTTAAGGCCTGGGTATTGGAGCCTAATCACCCCTTACGTCACTAGATGCTTTATGTTCTATCTAGCTTAGCCAATAATGACAACTCCTTCGCAATATTTTAAAACCCCCAACATAGGGTTTCTAACCTACTCAACTACTGCAAAAATACTGTAAAAAAAAATATTTGGCCCTTTTTTTTGGATATGTAATTTTTTTTATAAGGAAGACTTGTAAACAAAAAAACTAAACTCAAAAATATTATACCTAATAGTCGAATCGAAAAAATCCGTTATAGTTGTAGCATAACATAGCCCTGGAAAGTGTTGTAATACCACTTGTTAGGAATCTAATATTAAAAATAACACTCTCACACAAATACTTGAAAATAAACACAAATGCTCACAACACACTTGGAAATAAAATGCATAATACAAAAGTAAATTGCAAAAAAAGAATAATCTCACAATAGCACTGAATCTCAAGCATCTTCAAGGGGACAACCTCCTTCAATACTTCATTCAATTATGCATAAATATGCGTACAATATTACCTATCGTAGATTTAAGGAATTTCTCTAGCACTTAACTCCCAAGGTTGGTTTACATGCAAAATAACACCCAAGCTAAAATATCCTACCTACAATAAGTTACATTCTTAAAAAAATGGTTACATAGGCGCTTCTTAATCCAAAACTATAATAAAACATTACAAAATATTAACATGGGTACTACCCGTGTTCTACAAGAACTATTACATCAAGTGTTAGGACCGGGTCCTAACAACCATAGAGTGATTCACTCCAATTTGTTTACTAATTTTTTTGAAGTATTTTTTGGAGCGATTTGCTCCACATCATGGAACAATTCACTCTTATTCAAAAATTTCATTTTTTAACCCAAATATTTTGTCTATGTAGATACGTACATAGGAAAATCTAGTCTTATGAATATGCACTCGAGGATGCAACAATCAGGTAAAGATATCCATATACATAAGCTCATCCCATATCAAAGGAGGAAAATAAAGGAGAAAATAAACAATTCATAACATGGATATGCAAATAGAAACAACTTGAAATGACTACATATCAAGGAAGGGATTCGTGTTTGTTTCTTTTTTGTAATTATGATGCATGAGTGTTTTCTCAGGGTATACCCAAAATGTTGTATGGGAATTTTCTTTTTGATAACAGGCTATGTGCCTTACCGAATGTAATGGCTTTGGCGGCATGTATATTATACATATATATGATTCTTAGTAAGGATATGTTCATCAACAGCCCTGGGCTGATTTTTGTCAAAGATTTTGGGTCAACCTGTAAAACCCAGTATTAATGCTATAGTATCTTATCTACCAAAAAAAAAACTCCATCTTCTATATCTTCATTCCCTTTAGAAGAGTTCAATTTTCTTAACCATCCTATAGCATTTAATTATACCTTCCTTAGTCACAACCAAAATTGGGCTTCCATGCACCCTTCTATTGTCATCTCTAGATGCATCATACTATTGAGCTAGAAGCCCAATGTGCTTCAAGCACCTACACCTTGTGTATAGTGACACAAAAAGAACTATTGTTGATAAGGGGATTGCATATCAAGCAACCTCTAGGGATTTTAGTTGAGCTGGATTCATTGTCAAATTAATATTTGATGCACTAGGTCTTCATGAGCTTAGGCCTACTTTTCTTGGGGGGTTGCAAGGAAAGGGAATATAATGAAAGTAAAAAATCTAGGAAACATAAAAACACATGAAAGTAAAAAATCTAGGAAACATAAAAACACATGAAAGTAAACTTGCAAAAAATAAAACCTAAGCTAAGGGGGTGATGTGCTAAGGTTAAAGTTTCCCTCTTGATTGTATGGACTATTAGAGTAATTATCCCATCATTTGGGTAATTACCATATGATGTTAGGATAGATTAGTTCTTTATCTACCTAGGTTAGATATTCACATTGTTAGAAAATATTATTTGTTAGTTCTATTTTGTTATTTTTTAATGATATTTTTTAGTTGTTAGCATATATTAGGGGATCTTGTTTCCTATTCCTATCTATGGCTAATATTAGCCATAGTTCATTGTATTATTTATACTCCTAAGTTCAATAATATTAAATAGTTCACACTATAATATGGTATGAGAGCAGGCGTTTAAGCCTCGCTTCAATTATTTGGTGATTGAATTGTATTGTAGCTCTAATTGCATTGGGTTGTAGTGAAATATGGATGGATGTCTAGAATTGATCGATCTGACACATTGTGTGATTGGACAAGGGTGAATATGATGCACTTTGTGGACCTATACCTGATTGTAGTTGCAATTGAGCTAACTATATCAAATCTTAATCTTACTATTATTCTAGGATACTAGGATTTGGATCCAGATCTTAATGATCACATTGGATGGGACTAGACCCCTGGTGGATGGATTGCATATTTGAAGAGAGAGGGCACCCTTGGTGGATTTTTTACAAATCTTAAGAGAGCAGGAAAACATACAAACTATAGAGTACCATATGGACAGATCATAAAGTGGTATGGTGATCTTGCATGACCGATGATTGACAAAACCCACCTACATGGCTTAAGCAACATGATGAGGACTCCTAGAAGCAACAAATTGTAAACTACATCTTGAAATGAATAAGCATTTGGGATAAGTACGAATCCTTAAGTGGTAGTTGATCAACCTGACGATTAGTGGACAAGATCCCTCTCAACATTTGATTGAGGTGATCTACCACGTGGTGGATGACAGTCCAGATGATAAACTACACCTTTATGTGGGAATCTATATCTAACATGGAGAGGGTTTGATGGATCTCGACTCATAACTAGATGGAGATACCTTGGGTTCCACCCCTCGATGGAAATGACCTAAACTAGACTCAACCTGGTTGATTGGGTGATATTGATAGACGCCTAGTATGGATCTATTGTAGATCACTAACTAGACTCGACAACTAGACTCGAACGGTGACTTGCTATCATACTGGCGATCGGGTGACTGAGACACGAAATTTGAAATACGATATCTAATGAACTACGACACACTAAAAATGATGTGGCAATGCTTGATTACACAAGGTGGTGGAAAAAAGGCTGGTTGGAGAGATCGACCACCATAAGGTGTTCATAAGCTAAAATGCATGTTTGTTTTTTTAAACTATTATTTAAATCCTTGTGTCATTGATGTGGACTAATTCTCCTTGCACAACCATCACAAATGATAAAAATTTGTAGAAGATTCATCATTTGTAGGTGGATCTATTGCTTTGCATGAGATCCTATTTTTATGCCCTCATAGATCAAGTAAAAATCTCCCTAATGACCAAACAATGATGTTTTTCCCTCAGAACGATAGGCGAACATAAGTGATTCAACTTTTACAAACACATTTTCATCTAGCATAGTCCATAACAATTTTAATTATTGTGATACATCAGATCATCTATCTCATGCAGGTGGTGCAGATGATCTCCTCGATTTTAGTCAAGTGTATCACTACAATGGAGGTTTGATGTAGCACTATAGTGAATATGTGTGAACGAAGGAGAAAAAGTGGTGTTATGGAATTCTAGGCTAAAAGATACAGTTGAAATAGTTTGAGACGACATGCTTCAGATGATGTTTTTTTGTGTTCATTTTTTTGCTTTTCTCTCACAAACAATGTTGGCATTGACTTATGTAGAGAGCTACAAGAGTAGAGAAGGCACACAAAGGAAATTTGTAATCACACACAAAAGTGTAGTTGACAGCAAAATAATTACTTAAGATTGAAATACCATCATTGGAGGGCAGAATCATAAACCGTTAGATGACGACTGAGTTTAAGCCCTATAATCGTAGTGCATTGGTGGTAATGTGCACTGGTACCAAATATTCACTACTTCAAGTGATGCCAAAACCCCCAATAAAATGATAAATACTTCAAATATTGGAACCTTCTCCTCTTATTCCACCAGCCTGAACAGTCGAGTTGGCTACTTGCAGGGCATTAAGGCATTTGTTTCCAAGAGGTCTCGTGTTCAAATACCTGTGTGCAATAGGTATAATTTTTGCTACTTAAATTTCCTCTATAAATAAAAATAAAATAAAAAATAAAATAATTGCTAACGACTTATGTTTTATGCCAAATTTTTGCTAAAAAAAAAATTGCTTGATAATTTTTTGTTCGCAAAAGTTGCTTAACATTTTTTTGTAAAAGTTGCTGACAATTTGGTTGAAAATTGCTTAGAAGACTTCTTATTTTGCATTTTTTTTTGAAAACTTTTGAAACCACTCAATATTTGAGTGAAAGAGGCATATTGTAAAAGCCTTAAGGCTTCATAAGTTGTATTTTTTTGCAATTAGGGGGGGATAAAAATTTCTTTCCTACCTCATAGAATATTTTGCTAAAATGGGAGAACAACTTAAAAAGGGTGCATTTTCGGCAGCAACCGTCACTTTAGTCAAACTTCTTGTAAATTTTGTTAAAGAATATTTTGTAAAAAGGGTGGAAAACTTATAAGGATACATTTTCGAAAGCGATCGACACCTTAGTTCATTATTTTGCATAAAAACTATTGCACCTTTGTAATAGGCACATTTTTGGTAGAGTCTGACACCTTCAAGGATGGGCTGATCAAAGAAGAAAAATACCCCAAATCCAACTGATGGTATTGCTGCATCAGTTAAAGGTCCTCACTTTCTACCTGAGATGGAAGGGATGGATTTTTATGAGGATGGAAAATTTCTCACACTACACAGTGGTGTAAGTTCCATTCTCAATGATTCTGAAGCTTCTAGAGATCTTCAGATGAATGGTGTTCTAATCCCTATTGAAGTTATAAGGGGAATATACATGTCATTGGTTGCACTTGACATTGCCCAAAGTAAAATGAAAAGGGATATTAGTGAGGAACCAAAGGTCAAGCTTCTAATGGTCGATGCTTATTGTGACACAAGTGACCTAAAGCCCATTGTGGCCAATGCTTGTTGTGATACAAGCGACCTCATGCCTATCATGGCAGATATATCAGTTGTATCATAGGTGATATCATCATGAAGGTAAAAATTGTTTGTGACACCAGTAACTTAAAAGCTGAAAATCCTCAAAAAGAGCTCCATAATCTCATCAATTATGATAAATGCCATATTGTTAAAAGCATTGATGAAGATGAATAAATTGGGTGTTTTGAAAAACACACCAAAGTATTTGGATCCAAAATGATGAAGAAAATGGGATTCAATGGTGAGATATTAGGTAAACATGAACAAGGCATTAAAACTCCAATAATGCTAAATGTTAGGCCAAATAATGAAGGCCTTGGCTATGATGGACAAGCAAGTACCAGTAAAACCATGTTTGAAAAACCTAAATCTCCTACAATTTCTACAAAATATTGTTTTAGTAATTATGGAAGAATATGAATGTAGTAGCTAGGTGTTGGAAATTACATTCTTATGACTCATGTGGATGTACAAATCACTTCTCTTCAAATTGTTGGTACAAATTGAAAATGACCAACAAGGTTCATATCGATTGTGGATGGACAAATCTCACACAATGGACCAAGATGAAAGAAATGTTGTATAAATTCTATAGAAAAGGTAAAACCTATGGTGTACACAGAGGTAGATCTAGTGATATAATAAGTGGCAGTCCCAGAGGCAATGACCCAAAGACAAATCTAAAGATAGACCCAGTGATAAAGTTCTAGAGGTAGATCTATAGGCAGATCCAGAGGAAATGATCTAGAGGTAGATTCACAAGCAGATCCAAAGATAGTTACAAAGGTACTATTCCAAATGTAACCTTAGATCCAGAGCTAAAGCCATAAGCCAGATCCGAGCCAAAGACAAAGCAAGAGCCAACAAATCAACATCTTTCATTACCATTTTTCTGTTAGGGTAGAATATTAGTAGTTAGATATCAACATCTTTCATTTCTCTTCTTCACTATATTGGGGCAATTATATACATTACCCAAATAATGGAATAAGGGGGGATGTTAGAGTAATTATCCCATAATTTGGGTAATTACCATATGATGTTAGGATAGATTAGTTCTTTATCTACCTAGGTTAGATATTTGCATTGTTAGCGAATATTATTTGTTAGCTCTATTTTGTTAGTTGTTAGTGATATTTTTTAGTTGTTAGCATATATTAGGGGATCTTATTTCCTATTCATATCTATGGCTAATATTAGCCATAGTTCATTGTATTATTTATACTCCCAAGTTAAATAATATTAAATAGTTCACACTCTAATATTTTTTGATCAGTTAAATTTTTAAGTGGGTTTTTATCAAGGGACCCAAAACTTGATTACAACAAGTCAAAATATAAATTAAACAAGGCCACAAGAAGGCCATAGGAAAGGACAATAGAAAACACAAGAAACAAGTAACAAGGCTATCCAACCCAAATCATCCAAAAAAAAAATGCAAAAAGGATGGAATAGAGGAACAAGATCATCCCACCCAAACAACACATGAAAGAGGTTTTGAAACAGGGTAAACCTACCCAGATTAACTTTGAAACAGGGCCAACCTGCCCTCCACAATTTGAAAGCACTAAAAGTGGGAAATTTAAATAAAACAGTCCTACTTAAACAGGGCCATCCCACCCACAACTAAATTTAAAATTTAAAATTTAAAATTTGAAAAAAGTGGGATAAAGGCCATCCTGCCCGAGGAGGTCCAAAAATGAAGTTGCAAACTAAAAATAGAAATCGATAGGAGAACACCGAAAACCTATAGCTAATTTACAAAAACCACCCTAAATAGTAGGATGGAGTAGAGGATCCACCAAAAGAGGAATATCCCACCTAGGAAAGGGTGGAAAATAAGCAAGGAATCCAGGAAACTGCTAGAACAACATCTTGCACAGGCCTGGTAAGTGGAACAATAAGCTAAGGATCTCCATAGGCCATGAGATCCTCTTGCAATGAAAAATAGTAGCAACCAGGAGAAGAGGTGAGCCCCAACTGGAAAACCATAGAAAAACTGGCTCCAAAAGGAAACCTACAACAAAAGCCATCCCAGTAGCACCAGAAGAGACCAAGGGATGGACCTAGGAACATTCCAAAAATGAAGGTATAGAAATAATACCCTCGAAGTAGCTAAGGAAAGGGAAGAAAAGCGAAGAAGTGAACTCCCACCCATGGAGATCATATACAACCAAATCATCAAAGAGAAGGATCCAGGAAGCACCACCAAACTGGGAGCTGAGCCGCACCATGAAGGAAACCTACAAAAAATTGGGACAACCAAAAGAGCGGAAGAGAAAGATCCCTAAAACACAAAATTAAACATTGGTATGGATCCATGGATGTCCCAAAGGGCATAAGGGAAAAGGATTCCCTAAAAATATAAAAAATAAATAGGGATGAACCCAGGGATGCCCTAGAAAATCCCAAGGATATCCCGATTCATAGGCACCAAAAAAAACTACACCAGAAGGTATGGAAAAGGGTAGACAAGAGAAAAAGTGACCTCCCAATACAAGGATATCATCTGCAATGCCTACCATCCAAGGAGAAAGGGCAAAGGAGGTGTCAGGGAATTAGGACAAGACCAAGGATCTGGGACAGGACCAAGGATTTTCACACTCTAATATGGACGAGATAGAAATGAATACTTTTACCATAGTCTAATAGATAAAAATTGAACACTCTATAGTACACTTAACCCAAAATCAAGAACACACTTAAGGGAGTAAGATAGAGCAAAATTAGTCACAACTTCCATTCATGTGTTGAAATGATTACAAGTAACTTGGCCTAAAGAGGGTCAATGCTCCTTAGTGTATTAAGGTTTGAAGCTTGCTCATACAATCGAGGAGTAGAAGAAAGAGCTCTCAAGTCCAAATATAAGGCATGAGTAGACAACTCCTAATGGATTTACAATGAAAACCCTAGTCTATAATAAGCCAAGATGAGTACTTCCTCCAAAACTTAAAGTACAAGGTCCATAAAGTGTCCTTTGCTCTATAGCCAAAATCCTTCTAAAATCATAATTGGCAAATTTAATGTCTTGATCTAGGCCCATTAATATTGGAGGATTTCAAACCTTTAGATGATAAATCATTATTGACATATATCATTTTTTATGCATTGGGGTGGTTGTGCCATTAATATCTTATTATATTTTTCCTAGAGTCTCCTACTTTTTTACATAGAGGGAATCACCTCCTTGATTGGTTTAGGATGGTAGGGTAGGCTTCCCCATGTGACAAGCAATTATTGCACTAACATGTAGGTGGTTTTGATAGTCCAAGCCACAAAATTTAATCTTGATATCTAGTATCAAATGTCCTCTTAAATGACCCTTTGGATAGACTTCTTATATGTGTGGGTAGCTACCACATGTCCTCAACTGAGGCAGGATCTCCTTCGGTCAATAGCAGGATTTATTTGACTATGCTATTATGTTTGCCTTCACCTACTTTCAACTTGTCACCATGTGTCTGGCCCATGCTGAGTTAGGTCTCCTCTCTTCTTTGTTTTTTCCTATCAAAGGATCATCACAAGTTATTGGATGAGAAAATCAATGGTCCATAGGCCTTGGCATGTTTGAGTTGCTAGCTTTAGGAAGAAAAGGAGGCATCAATTATTGATGAAATATAAAATAATCGATATAGATTTAGGGCTTTTCTACCTTTCCTTCAATGCACACTCTATTAATTGAAGGTCAAATGTTCCTTTTAACTACTTTATTTATCTTGTCCTACTTTTAACAAGGCTTGGACGAAGTCGAGGCTATATAAAAAAATCCTATAGTCTTGGTGACTCCTAGGGCTCTAATTCCTATTTAATGGATTTAACCCAAACCACTTGCCTTGACCTTGCACATGGAGTTAAAAATATGGAAAATTATGGAAATGATAAAATAAAATAAGAGAAATGAACAAAATCTAAGAAATGGATAAGGAAAACTAAAGCCTTTGGTTTGAGATTCCTCTTGGGGTCCTATTATCTTGATAGTATTTGTTTGCTATAGAACCCCATCCAAGGTGGAGGGTTATATTTTAATTAAGTGTGAGGAGAGAGACTTGTTACAATAGAATTTTTGGAAAAATTATGACTATAGGCATGTTTCATAGACCTAAATAGTAACCATAGCTTTAGTCTTAGCTCATATCTTAGTCCAATGAAGATAGTCCTACTCCATTCTTGATTTTGGATGCTTTAAGATTACCTATATATAGAGACTTCTATAATTGTTCATTTTATGAGTGTGCTTGAGTTTGGATTTGGTTTTTTTGCTTCCCTTTGCTCTTTTATTCCATAATTCATTTTTGAGGAGTTTCTATTTGATCTAGCAAGCTTGGATAAACTTATCAAATCCCTTATTGAGCACCTTATACCATTTCCTCCAAGGATATTTGGCTTTCTTTTGTTGGTATATTGATATCACCATTTTTCAAATTAACCATGTTTTTAATTGTAAACCCAATTTCCAAAAGAGGTTGGCTCAATTTTATAACCCATCCCCCTAGTTAGAGAATGGATCCATATTTAGTGAGTGCATACAAACCCTATCAATTATGGATCTTTATTAGCTATCATCAAAATGGTTTAGGGGTATGTTCTTAAGATAATATTTGTCTTAGCTATTACTAGAATGGCTAAAAAAGAAATGTGTGTTTAGTCCAGATGGTTAGTATCACCTTGTGGCATGGGGAGCTTTAAATCTTCTAGTGGAGTTTGTTGTAGTCCATTCCTAGTCAGTACCTTTGGTATGTTTATGAAATTATTTGTTTGATAAATGGAGGAGCTTTAGGTACCCTCATCTCATTTAACCCCGCATTGCAATATTTCTCTAACATTTCTCCTCCAGGTGGGATTCCTATGGAGATAGTGTATTTCAAGATTTCATGAAGCATGTGAAGCAATATTTCTCTTTTATAGACTTGTCCTATTAGAATTTTCATTTAAGTCCCTCATATTATTTTTCCTTCCTTTTCTCTTGGTAAGCTTATGATTTAATTTAAAACTTTAAAAACTTGATTATATATTATCCTCCCTCTTATTTCATCGTGGTAGTTGTCTCTTCTTGTATTTGATAGGCCTATGGGTTGTGGATGATAATCCCCATGAGGATGTTGGATTCCAATGATATCACTAGTTGTTGGTTGCCCTCAACTTGTGTGAATATATTCCTCTCATAAATCCACTTGTTGGATTTTAAAATATATTAGCTTAGGTCCAAATATAAATAATCAAGAGTATAATTAAATATAAGAGCAATCAATTTATATAATGGCCAATATAAATTATAATAAAATTCACAAAAATATCAAATATGAATGTAAATGGTCAAATCATTCATGTACAAGCATAAAATATACTTATAATAATATTGCTCAAAATTTGTATACAATCTTCAATATTATAAATACTTGCTATGGTGATCATTTATAGACCGCTTTTCCACTTATAGTATATGGATCTTTTTTTCCATAATATAGACATAGAAAGGTGACTCTTCAATACTTGACTATTGCACTCCTCACATATTTGGGAGTTGCAACCTTTCCTATTCTTGTCCTTTGGCTTCTCATCTTGCCACTTGTATACAAGACTCTTCATTCTCTACTTACATGCACACTTAACTCTATGAAACTTGCATACTTCTACATGAAACTTACTCTTCTATATGCACTCCTAATATATGACACTTGTGAACATCCTCACATTACATATTTGCACACTTACATACATGATTGTTGCACACATTCTTTCATTATACACTTTCTCACTAACATGCATGAAACTTGTGCATAACCTACACATTACATTTACATGACACTTGTGCATATCTTGAAATAGACACTTACATAAAAGAGAAATATAAATCACTCATCTAAATTATAGACTCAAACCCTAATCTATTACATATTTATATTTGTACCATAAAGGTACCATGGGGGTACATTTACATGTACCAAATAATGTAATATTCTCCAACACCCACCTATATTATATTATTTAGTTATTGAAGACATTAGTATATAATATTAATTTTTATATTTGATTGTGCACATGTTTGCAGGCTCTTTGTCTGGAACTGCTTTGGATCCTGGATTTTAGATATTTTTCTTTTGTTTATTTATTCTATTATTTTATGTCCTGGTCTTGATCTTGCTTTGTAGTATCTCTAAATTCTTTTCTCTTGCATCATGGTTTTCTATAACATTTGCAACATTAGTATCTTCAGAAAAATTTGAATAAATTTTATGAGTTTCTTTATTGATTAGGATTTACACTATCAGAGCCTTGAATTCATTTCCTTCTGTTGATAAATTTTAAATATTGAATTTCTTAAACTAAGTTCCCTTTTTTATTTTCTTCTCTTAATTGTAACTAATGTTGTTGTTGATGACCATATTGATACTGAGGTTGATATTGATGTTGTTGATACTAAGGCTGAAATTGATGTTGTCATTGTTGAATATATCGATATTGAGGTTGATATTGTTTTTGCTGAAAAGTTTTATTCATTTGATTTCCTTGATTTAAAGGATTAATCTACAAAAAAATTGTACTCTGATATTTTTTCTTACATATATGAAATAATATTAAATTACATTTAGATCTATACTTGGATTTTGTATAAATATTACTTGGTATATTTTCTTTAGATACCAAGGTATTGTTAGTCATTTCATATTTGACTAGATTTTCAACTTCATATTCCTAAATAATATTGACTAAATCATCAAATGAGGATGGAAATTTGATTCTATCTTAGCTAGACCATGGGATTTAACTTTAGCTAGACTATGAGCTTTTAACTTTAGCTGGACCATGGGATTTTGATTCTATGTTTGCTTCAACTGACTATCTGTAGGCTTCATTGGTGTCGTTCACCACTATGCTTAGTGCTTGGCCACCTCTTAGATTATATTCACCACAACCTTTCTAGTTCAATTAGTTTCTTCAATCATATTCAATCTCCTCACCATACTGGTTTATCTTCTACAACTAGGAATTGAATGTGCTTCAACTAGTTCACTCAAGCACTTTGGACAAATCACTCTTTATTCTACTTTCACTTTGATTTTAATTTTTGCCTTGAACATTTTCTGGCTTGAATAGTATAGCTACTCAATAAAATCTCAATATATATATTAGTAGAAATTTTTTCAATGCTTTTCTTTCTACTACACTTGAAATTTTATCCAATTTATATTCTTCTCTATTGCACTCTTTTTCTGAAATTCTTTTTATCTTTGGAATCTTATATTGCTTATCAATTATCTAGAAGATTATATTGCTTCTCTATTCTCTTTCTTATATCTTGGGTATCTTAGATTGAAACTAAGAATAATAGTCTTGTTAGGTGGATTTTGGGCACTAATATGATTTTCCTCTTTTCATGAGAATGTAAATAAAAATCAAGGTGAATTTTAATGTCCCCTCATGTCTAACTTTCTTCTAAGCTGGATCTTAATATTTTCTTGTTGAGTCCTTATCTTCACTGGTTTTCCTTGAACCAAGTGGATAGACCCTAGCATCCAAATCAGGGTGACTTTTATTTGTCCCCTCAATATATACTCTTTTAGACCTTTAAAAATATCAATTAATTTATAAATTCAAAATTTGTAGCAATCACATCAAATTCTTCCCTCAATGTTAATAATAATAATAATAATAATAAGAGTAGAGACTATTCACAATAGCTTCGAATATGACTCTTTCAAAAATAGAGAGATTTTAGTAGTAGCTCTGATACCAATGTTAGCTTTTAATCTAGATTATATCAAGTCCCAATAAATAATCAAGAGTACAATTAGATATAAGAGTAGTCAAAGTACATACTGACCAATATAAATTATAATAACATTCACTATAATATCAAATATGAATGTAAATGGCCAAAATCATTCATGTACAAGCATGAAATATACTTACAATAATATTGCTCAAAATTTGTATACAAGCTTCAATATTATAAATGCTTGCTATGGTGATTGTTTATAGACCATTTTTCCACTTACATTATATGGATCTTTATCTCCATAATATAGACATAGAAAGGTGACTCTTCAATACTTGACTATTGCACTCCTCACATATTTGGGAGTTGCAACATTTTCTATTCTTGTTCTTTGGCTTCTCATCTTGCCACTTGTATACAAGACTCTTCATTCTCTACTTACATGCACATTTAACTCTATGGCACTTGCATACTTCTACATGACACTTACTCTTCTACATGCACTCATAATATATTACACTTGTGAACATCCTCATATTACATATTTGCACACTTATATACATGATAGTTGTGTGCATTATACACTTGCTCACTAATATGCATGACACTTGTGTACATCGTACACATTACATTTACATGATACTTGTGTATATCCTGCAATAGACACTTACATAAAGGGGAAATAAATCACTCATCTAAACCATAGACTCAAACCCTAATATGTTACATATTTACATTTGTACCATAAAGGTACCATGGAGGTACATTTACATGTACCAAATAATATAATATTCTCCAACACAATATTTAAGCACATCATTGATTTCTCTTGCTATGAGGATTTCTTTCGTCTGCTCTTGTATTTGGCATGTGCATCCTAGGTGTTGATAATTGTGGTCTTCTAGCAACTACCTAATGGTATATGTTAGGGAACACCTCTCTAGAAGTGTATTGATAACTTGTTAACTAAGGTTGGGTTGTGTGCTACCATTAATATTGGGGTGGTGCATCGTTGGTCGTAAATGGTTCTTGATTGGATGATGGGTAATTACTTTTTTTCCATGGTGTTTTAACTATACAATGCCATTGTCACATTTATTTTCACAAATACATCTTTGGTCAACATTGTTGTAGATTTTACCTAATGAATCTACAACCCCTTTTTGCAATGTAAATCCTTTTTAGTCAATTTCCATCATTTTTTTGAGCAAAATTATATATAATATAATACCTAGTAATGGATCATCCCATACTAGGATATTCAAACACTTAATAAAAACTTGACCCTCATTTCTTGGATGCCCATTGCTCTAGGTGGTTGTTATAAATGTAGGAATGCACCTCACCCACAAAGTAGTCAAATTTTGATAGCTCCTATTCAGCTATGTAGGCTATTCTTCCTCACTCCTCCTTGAGGTAACTTGATCTATGTGATGCATGTGGAGGGGTTATAATAGGATCTTGAATTTGATTCCATATCTAGTTCAAAGCAACATATGATCCCATTCCAATTATAGGTACCCTTTGATCTTGGTGGTGAAGTCTCTTGAGAGGGATATTTTAAATGTGGTTGGTAGATTGATCACCTCTATGTATTGGCTTATCATTAGGTCAAGATGCACTTGGCATGCTAGAGGAAGGTCCTATAATAATTTGAATACTGGCACTAGAGTATCATCTAATTTAACTACCATACTTCTAGCTTGATCACATGTTAAACCAAGTATCTTTACTACCTTTTTTGGTATGATCGATGTTCTTGATCTTGAGTCCATGAGGTAATTGTATATCAACTTATATACATAGATCAATATTAGGTAGAATGGTATAATCTTGGGCTGGTTGGACTCTAAGCTAGATACTTGTATCATGGTGGGTGTCTGATGTCCACCCAACTATTTCTACTTATTAGGGTCTCTTCCAAATTCTTCATCTATTATAGAAGCAAGAGGATGTCTCAAAGAGATATGGCTATATGAGACTTCCTCAGGTGCTCATCCACATTGAAGGGTATAATAGAAGGATCCTTTAGAATGGTATTTAATTAAATTATAGCTCATGACTAAGAAAATAAGGTAGGTTATGGCTGGTAGGAGTCATCCTAACTACTTGAGACTCATTTATGACATAACAATCAAAAGAGTAATAGTTGAGAGTAGGGTAGCACCATCCAATAGGATCTTCAACATAGTTATTTTGCATGGTGACTAAGCCCTTGATCAAGCTTATGGAAATTTATTTTATTGGGACTAACATGGGTACTATTTATTTATTTGAGGTCTATGACTAACCAAAATTTCTATTGGTTGAAAGTAGAGGCTTATGATATCCATTTGGAGGTAGTCAAAAATTTGGGTTTCCTTGTTGAAAAGGATACTTTGGGTAAACTTGGTACGTAAATATTTAGAAAGTATATTTTATCTTTATGATTGTGATATCATTAGATAAGTTCTTCATCATATTCCATAATTTATTAATTTTAGAAATAAAATAAGTAGGAATCTAAGTTTTCTCCAAGCTCATGGTTGGAACAGTCAGACTAGGGATGGATCACGTTGTTGAAGCAAGGTGATTTAAGGGATGAATAGAAGAAAAAATGGAAGAGGTGGTCTATTTTATAGCCTCCTTATTTATATTATATCCTATTTAGCTTAGATAGCTATCTCATAGGCCTTTGGTAATTAGTTCCCTCCCTTAGAATTGACCATCATGGCAATTATAGAATTGAAATATTTAAAATGGTTAATAAATATCATACCTGTAGGTGCTCAAATATCATCAAGGATCCTTTACAAAGTCTTTTGGAATTGGATATTAAAATCATTCATTATTCTATAGGTTTTATTTTTATGGTTGTGAGTTGCTCCTGGAGAGATGCTTCATCTACCTTCTATATAAATCTGCTTATCAAGAGTTTCACCAACTTGTCCTAGTTTTTTATTAGGCAAGGATTGAGGCTAAGGTACTAGTCACAAGATTTCCCTTTGAAGGAATCTAGTAGTTATAGGAATTGTAGCACCCTAAAATTGGCACGATTAAACCTTAATAAAAAGATAAAAATTCAAATTTTAACCCCGAACCGCTCGTTACCCGCTTTCCTCATTTTTCGCACCATTTTTAGGATTTGTTTGACCGTTGGATGATATCGTATAAAATCAAATGAAATCATCCCAGATCTGATGAATTCATCTGGAACAGAACGTCTAGATCATTTCGTCCCAAAATTGAATTTTCATACTTAGCTTCTGTTCCAACAACCTCTCTAACCTGTGCAGAAAGCGTGTCTACGTAGTTAGAGTCCTCCTCGTTGGAGATCTCCCAAATTGGGATGATCTCCAACCTCCTAACCTCTCCATAATCCTATATAAACTAATATTTTCTTAGTTTATCCCCTTGGACTGACTAACTCTCTGCCTGAAACCCTGATTGACTCCCCTGAACCCCCTTGAGCTTCCACGCACCTCAGAGCATCCTTACGCAATTATTTGCATTTTGTATTTCACGTTTTATTGTAGGAAATTTATTGTTTTTTAGTAAAAGCTAGCTCAGATCATCGCAAGCGATTCCAGGTGATTTTGGATGATCCTATCGAGAAGCGTAGACGATCTTGTACGATTGGAGGCGATCCAGACTGTAGTCCAAATTGGGGGCAATCATAGTCCATAGTTTGCATATTTTATTTATTTTCTGCATTTATTTGTACATTATCTTAGTTATTATATTTATGCATCTTGGATTTCACCTCATTTAGTATAACCGCATGATAAAATTAAAATCAATCATTAAATCTACTACATTTCTCTTATTTGCTATTTGCATTTATTATTTAGGCCTGTTTGCTGTTATTTCTATCATTCTCCTTTGATTTTGTAGTGGCATCTTTGGTATTTTGTATCTCTTCTTGTGATTGTAGGTTTCTAACAAATTCATCTGATGAATTCGTCAGATTTATGATGATCTCGTCTGATCTCAGATGATTACGTATGAGTTGAGACGATCGGGACTACTACAAAATTCAGAATCTTCATCAGACATCTGGAATCAGGTATGTACTATTCTAGTTAGCATATTCTCCGTGTTTAGCATTCATTCCTATTTTTTATATTCATATGAATCAGCATTGGCATATAGAATAGTTTAGATTCATCTTGGCCAAACCTAGGAATGGAATGATTAAAGCGCAAAATGAACATATCAAACTTACTATCAACCTAGGTGTGGAAACTACCATTCAAAAGTTTCCTGGTGAACCCACCATCCGTCGAAAATTCACCCTTATACTCCTCTCCCAAGAGGTGGGACCTTCAAAGGGCCTCTCAGTTCCAGGTATTGTCCCATCCTTATCGCATCCCCCTTCCGAGCATGGATCCTATAGCCTGAAGGTAAGGATGCAAAAAATTTGGAGCGATACAGGAATATATCTCGCTTTTCAATAAAATTTACTATGCACAAGCTCACCAAGTGGTGCAAATGCTTTGTGGAGGTGATACCATATTCTCCTAGAAAATAGGATAGATATTAGAGTATTGAGGTGGGAATAAAGTCCTAAATATTAGGTGGGCTAGGAAATATCAACATACCTCTATGATTCTATACCTAAAATTTATGAGGCTAGTTCAATAGGATTTCCTTGTTGTGCTATTAATTCCTCCTTTCTCTTCAGTTCAAGAGTGGTACCAACTAGTGTTGCTTAGATTAGACAAAGGCTCTAGTTATATGATTTTTTCTCATATAATTTTGAGTCCTTTATTTGAGGACAAAGTCTCTAAGGGGGTGGTAATGCTTAAAAAATATTAAGATATAGATACCCCCACTAGAATCCTAGTTACAACTTTTTCAAACATCTTCTTCAAAGTATTTCTCTTTTTAACAAAGTTACTAGGAAAATATCTCAATGCTTCATTACAAGTTGATTGACTATGACCTCCATTAGTATCAAATTCAGGTGTCTTATTTTATATTTATAGGGATAACATAGAAGCTCACCCCAATAGGTATGCTAAATTGACTATTATCATCTTTGGATGCACCAACTTGTCAAGGTAGAAGCCCAATGCACTTGGGACACCCACACCTTGCATAAAGTGACATAGTAGGAAGCACCATAGGTTAAGGGATCACTTGTAAGTCAAACTCTACAATTTTTAGACGATGTTGGATCCTTGTTGGGTAAATTATTGATGCACTAGGTCTTCATGAGCTTAAAATTACTTTTCTTGTGGGGTTTAAGGAAAGGAATTGCAATGAAAGTAAAGACTGCAAGACAAATAAAGACATAAAAAAGTAAGCTTGCATAAAGTAAAACCTAACATATGGGGTGATGAACTATGACTAAAGTTTCCATTTTGACTACATGAACAAGATAGAAATGAACACATTTATTATAATTTAATAGCTAAAAAATAAACACATTATAGGAAAATTAACCCAAAATAAAAACGACATATAAGGGAGTAGGAAAGAGTGAAATTAATCACAATTTCCATCCACATGTAAAAATGATTATAAGGCATGTGACCTGAAGAGGATTTATGATCCTTAGACAATAGCTCAAGGTTTGATTCCTACTCATACAACTGAGGAGTCAAAGGAGGAGCTCTCAAGGATAGATATAAGGCACAAGAGGCTAAAATTCAATGTCTTTATAATGAAAATGCTAACCTATTTATAAGCCAGGATGAGGTGTCCTTCCTTCTAACTATTTATGTAGAAGACTTGTAAATTTTTCTTTGCTATATATGTGAAATCCTTCTACAACCATAAATGGAAGCTTCAAGGTATCTAGATCTAGGGCCACCATTGATAGAGGCTTTTGGGCCTTTCAATGAAAATTATTGCTAACATATCTTATTGCTACTATGTTGGGTTGGTTGTTCCATTAAGATCTTGCCAAGTTTTCCCTAGAGTCTCGTACTTGGTGACATAGTGTTCATGGCCTACATGATTGGCATAGGATGACATGGTATACTTTCCCTTGTAAGAGGTATTTGTAGCACTAAAACATGAATGGTTTTGATAGGATAGGCCACAAAAGTTAATATTAGTAGCTAATGGCAAATATCCTCTTAAATTCCCATTGGATATTCTTCATATATGTGTGAGTGGCTTCCATGTATTTTTTATTAAATTAGGATCTCCTTTATCCAATAAAAAACATTATTTGAGGGCTCTCTTGCACTTGCCTTCCCC
This sequence comes from Wollemia nobilis, assembly GCA_028583015.1. Classification (NCBI taxonomy): domain Eukaryota; kingdom Viridiplantae; phylum Streptophyta; class Pinopsida; order Araucariales; family Araucariaceae; genus Wollemia; species Wollemia nobilis. The sequence continues at coordinate 7,450,615 of JAQPPZ010016334.1, read as the reverse complement.
TATTTTTGATTAGCTACCACATGTTTATCCCATGTTGAAGCATACCTCTTTTCTTCTTTGGTTTTTCTTGTTGAAGGATGGTGTAAGCTATTGTATGGGAAAATCAACAACCCATAGGCCTTGGCACCTTTGAGTTGCTAGCTTTAAGAAAAAAATAAAGTGGCAACCTGGATGAAATATTTAATAGACAACATGGATTTAGGGCTCTTTCAACTTTCTTTCAATACCCACTATCCTGACTGAAGGTCAGATTTGCATTCCAATTTCCTTATTTAGAATGTCCCACTTTCGACTAGGTTTTTTAGGTGAAGTAGGGGTTGTAGGAAATTTTTCCCACACCTAATATTACAACCATAATTAAAAATCCATTACATTGTCAAACATACCACAACAACCCACTTAGATAGGATATACAACTAGTATACTTGGTGTTCTACATAATTAATCCTCCCAACCACTAGCCTCTTCAAGTACTCATTTTAAAATTATTCAATCATTAACATATTCTAATCTTCAAAATAACCCTCTAACAACTACCACATTAGAATAGGTAGCTAGACTAGTACTTAAAATCAACCCCTACTCCCTTGTCAATCAAATCTACTCAATGCCAATACTAGTAATTCTTTATATCAAATCAATGTTCTAGTTTCAGTCCAAAGCATAGCTTAGAATTTATAAGCGTCACCTAGTCAAGTGTGGATACAAGAAATTTATTGTATAGATATAAATCAAAATTGTCCTCCATCCAGTCCATCATCTTAGAATCTATAACAATATATACCTTCTCCTAATTAGAAAATTCTAATTTCAAAACCCTCTACCTATTAAAACATGCAAGTTGTATTGAATCAAAACCAAGCTTATTTGAATCCACTTGCAATGAAAAATCTAAATTCTTAGTTTCCATCACAATATTATACTATTGCCCAAAATATATAGGGTTTTCCACAATAGAAAACTACCTCAAATGTGCAACTTTATAAGGCATATGTAGCCCACCTTATGGTAAAATGATGTATCCTCTACTAATATAATATATGTAATACCCTCAACATAATCCAACACCTACACTAGCTATGCCCTATAATCAACTTATTTACTAGACCTATCAGTAACCCTTAAATATACTCACTTATTCCCCCATTCTTGTCATTGCTATAAATTCATTATCAACCTTTGATGGAAATGGAACTAAATTGACCATATATCATCTCAAAAAGATACCCACCTTGAAATCAGTTCATTAAATTCAATAAGAAGACAACATGGTATGATTTTTTATTTACTTATTAAGGGATAAAGCTGCATTATGGTATAGAGTTTTACTTGATAAATCAATTATTATTTGGGTGTCAAATATAAAATACTTTATGAGAAAATTCAGTAACATAGGTTATTGATATTCTATTGTATTTCAGATGAATGCTATGAAAACCCACCCTAAATAAAACATTCATGATTATAATACTAGATTTATGAGGACTTCACATCTTATTCCATAAAATGGACATACCAACGAAGAAAAAACATTGTTATATCACATAAAATATTTGTATTCTAATTTATCTTGCTAATAGTTTATAATGTTAATCATGTTACAATATTCAAATATGTGGCTTGTACATATGATATCCTTATTAGAGTAGGGAAATTACCTTATTTTCCACCTATGGATTATGCCACTCATGTAACTTTGAACCCACATATCCTAAAATATCCTACCATCACACCAATTTTAAATGACCAAGCACCTTCAATGCAACCACCTACATGAAAACCAATTACCTTTATATATTGACCCTCCTAGGAAAAACACTCATCCTCTCTTTTATTTCTAGCCCCAATTGTCTGATATACCAAATCCACCACAAAATAGTAGAACTCCTAATATATCCAAGAGTTAAGATAAATATGACATGCTAAAATATAAATTATAGATATGATGTATTAATGGAAATTAGTGTTAAACAAAAACAATATGGAGAACATCAAAAGTGGGTAATGATCAAATAGTGGAAGAAAATAGTGGAATTGGAAATAAAGGAATACCTCATATATTATGAAAGATCAGGTTCCTTAATAAATAACTAGTCAACAAGGTAACTAGATGCAACATAACATGCTTAACATGAATATAGAAGTTAATACCTATGGTGTTTTGTTTATAATGCTAGACAAAATCCTATAGAATTTGTAATGACCATGAGATGTACAAAGCAAGTAGTATAATCAACCATTTTAGGTTCAACAAGTTATAATTTTGGGATAAATTATGTTGGTAGAAAAAAAACCCTCTTGCAATAAATGCAACTAGTTTATCAACCTCTAATCCCTTTCTAGTAAGTAGTTACAACTTAGTCAAACTTTAATAATATAGTTTTTGTAAATTTTTGAATTTTTTAAGATGATGAAGATTCCTATTTCAAGGATAATATTGTATGCACTAACTAACAAGAAGTTGAGACTATGTTTAATAAGAGGGTGGTTTAAGAACAAGATAAAACCAAGAAGCAAGTTGATCCTAGCAATAGTACTATAGTTCTAAGAAGACAAATTCTATCATTTTACCTAATATATAAGGGGCCTATAGCATTCAAATAACTAGATGACAAAAAAATTTTAGAAAGGCATGAGTAATTACATGATCAACTAGTGCTTTAGGTAAAAAGGAGAAGGTAACAAATTTTTTTTTTTTGAAAAGGGAATATGAATACATGAAAAAAAATTAGAGGAAGATGAGCAAAAAACTAAGCAAAATGAAAAGGATAAGTTGCAAAAGGAGTACAAAAACCATTTAAGGTACCTCTTATTGATTAGTGAAGAGAAGGCAATTGGTACAAGATAATATAGAAATTTTATAGCACATAGTGAAAGTAACACCATTGAACTTAAATTCAACATTGCATAATAGATGAAGAAGAAACTAGCCATGGTTAGCATATTGAAAGCCTTAGATATACCTAGTCAAAGGTATATCCTTAAATAATCCCTCAAGTAGTAGGAGATAAGTTATGCTAAGGACCAAAATGGGCTACCACAACTAGAGTAACCCAACCCCATAACATGATAAAGTTTAATGGTATAAGACTCTTCATATATCTAGTTCAAGGTTGTTGATATATTGAATGCACTAAAGCCTAAGACATTAAAGTTGTTGTCATTCTATGTGTTATTAAATATTAAGAATTACCTACTGAGTACTTACATAGTGGACTCAAGATATATTGAAATGGTGATTCCAAAGATCATGTATGAGGAAATAGATATTCCATGCACTAACATTGCTAGTAATCCTATACAAAAGGATTGAACTAGGGTGAATGCCATAAAAATATCTTAAAATATTTTATCATGATAGTAGAAAAAAACCTAAGTTGATAGTTATACAAGAATTCATTATGGTTTACCTACCTCCTTATTTCAGGATGCTACTCTCAAGAGAATAGACCAAGAAGTTGTTAGGAGAATGATACCTGATGATGGAATACATGCTTAAAAATATCCCAAAGAATAGGAATACCATCAATATAAAAAATGATATCCCATTAAACTACCTTTTACACAATCTTGATGATGATAGTATAGTAAAATAGAACAAATTAGCTAAAAATAAGGTTATGCATAAGGGGTTGGAATCGAAATGTACTTGTAAAAAAATGGTGAATCCAAATAGAAATCAGGGTGAATCAAGGTAAATCATAAGCAAATAAAATCAATCATTTTCACACCAAAATTTTGGGTATTTAAAGCCCTAAAAAGTAAGATCATATTTTGGGTAAATTTTGACTTATTAAATCATCTTATAACTTCATATAAACACCACCATTAGATCAAGCTCAAAAAGAGATTTCCAAAAAGTATAAATATGCCTATGTTTGGATATATATTGTGGTGAATTGACCCTAAAAAAATTGGTCCTAAAAATTTTAGGTGAATGGGCCGACGTTGAGGGTACTCATATTTGCCAATTTCCAATTTTGGAAATCCTAATATTCGCTTAATTTGCAAATATTTGCCACTATGAATAATCCTGGCAAAAAGTATGGATGATAAAATTATTTAAAGAAGACATAATTTTAGAGATTGCCATTATTATAGGTGTGATTTTGGAAGATAATGATCTAGAGGTGAATTTTTATGAAATTGAGTTAGGTAATTACTTGATATCTAAGGAGCCCACTTGTGTTTAAACATTGACTAATAAGTAAGATAAAGGATCAAATGGTACATGGACTATGTATTTTGATGTTGCAAGGACTAGAAATGGAGTAGGAATAGGTATCAAATTCATTGATCCCTATGGAACTCAATTAAATTATGCTTATAAGATATTATTCAAGTGTACAAATAATGTGGTTGAACATGAAGCACTTAATATTGGATTGAGAGAAGGTAAAAATATGGGCATTAAGAACATTAGAGTTTTTAATGCATTTGAGCTCCTCATAAACCAAGTTAATTTAGAGTGCCTGACTAGGAACAAACAATTAAATTCCTACAAACATTGGGTTCAATACCTATTATAAAGCTTCAATATAAATGATATAAAATCAATTTCATAGGAGTTAAATGCCAAACCAGATAAATTGGCTTCCATAGAAGTTAACTTTGAACCCACCATGAATATGTGGAATAGGAAAAAATAGTTTGAGGTAGACTTTAAGCTTGTTGTCCCTAATAATTTTAATCATTGGTAGGATTTTAAAATAACAAACAAGTCATAGAATTTATCAAGTAAGCTCAACATATCAAAGATACAAATGAGTATGTGGAAGACATAAAATATGGGATGATTCAACTAAATACCAATGTATTATAATTCAGTTTAAGTACACTAGAGAGTTTATTCAACCCCAATTAGAACTCCAAGAAGTATAGAATCAAGGTCAAGGCCTCTACATATCATCCAGGGTTATGCATAAGGAGTTAGACCCAAAATGTACTTGTAAAAATTTGGCAAATCCATTTCGAAACCCTGGTGAATCCTAACCAAATTCATGTGGGAGGAAATGGCGAATTACCTTATTTTTTTTTTAAATTGTAAAACCTTGGTGAATTTCACAGTTTTGGTTGGATCAGGTGGAAAAATGGTCCAACCTCAAACTAGGTAGAAAACACTGTTCGGGGACAGGTTGGTTGAAAAATATGGTCCAGCATTAGAAAGGGTGAAAAGCATGATTTGACATAAGACCAGTGGGAAACATGGTACGGTCTCGAACCAAGTGCATATTATGGCTTGGCCTTGGACCAGGTGAGGATAATGGTCCGAAATGGGATGAGGTGAAGATAATGGTATGGCATCAAACCAAATATAGCTAATGGTTGAATCAATTGTAAATAATTATTCGGCCTTGGATTGGGTGAATATAATGGTTTGACTTCGAATTGAGTGTAAATAATGGTCATACTAGGTGCATATAATGGTTGGCCTATTACCAAGTATTGATAATGGTCGACCTCTTACCAGGTGTAGATAATGGTCGTTCGTAGATAATGGTCGTACCAAGTGCAAATAATAGTTTGACCTTATATCAGGTGAAGATAATGGTCTGACATCATACTAAATGAAGATAATTGTCCAGCCTATAATTGGATGAAGAAAATGGTTTGGAAATGGACCAAGTGTAGATAATAGTCGTAACAAGTATAGATAATAGTCTATTCTCAAACTGGGTGAAGAAAATGGTCTAGAAATAGATCAGGTGTAGATAATAGTTGTACTAGATGCAAATAATAGTCTGACCTTAGACCGAGTAAATATAATGGCCCAATATCAAAATAGGTGTAAATTATGGTCGTACTAGTGCAGATAATGGTTCGACATTGAACCAGGTGAAGATAATGGTCCAACCTTGGACCAGGTGAAAACTAGGTTTGAAATCAGATCAGGTGTAGATAATGGTCATACTAGGTACAAATAATAGTCCAACCTTCAACCTCGTGTAAATCAATATTTATCTTTGGGCCACACATCACACAATTGATCACCGCCTAGTGCATGTCTAATAACATGTTGCCACATGTCCACCACAATCAATTTTGTCTATAAAAAGACATAAATAGTCATTTTTAGGTTTTTTCTTCTGCACATGATCAGAGTAACGTTGTGAACCCTTACCTCCCCCAAGTGACCATTACCCTACACCTTTCCATAGCAATGGCCACCATGTCGACCAAATCTAAAAAAAATTCATCTAAAAATCAAACATGCATCGGATTTTCATACTTCTTAACCACACATGGGAATGACCATAGATGGGTTAAAAATGTAGTTTTTGAGGATTTTATTTCTATGGCCTATTTCATAATAGATAAAATTTCTCTATAAAATATTATCAAAGGCTACAATAATGATTTGGTGGTGGTTAGTCTAACTATACAGAATAGAAAACAATATTTAATAATCAAACCCTATGATATCCAAAGATTGATTGATCTTCCACATAATGGTATCACTCTCGTTTCATAGAATTTAGCTCTCTCTATGGATGATAAGGCTTTCCTAGTGACCAACTACGATATCTCTCTAGATTTGTTGTCAAGTATAATTCTCATCACTTGATTATCTTAAACTTCACAATTTAAAATTTGTTGTCATCTAATTTTTTTTTGTAGCTTCTGTGGTGAAGTCCAAAAGAGGGTTAACTATTTCCTCAATTACAAACAATGATTTCAAGGCAATTGTTGAGTTTTTCCAAGCAAGATAATTTTTTCTTGGAAGAATGAAGATTCCATTTTGGTCATTGGCTTATATTATTCACTGTCTAAATTACCATAAAATATTTGACTACTGTAAATTTTATTTCTTATCGCATTAGATCAGAGCTCTATATTGCTCAAAAAAATCATAGAAACCCACCATGATAGCCTCGATAAACTATATTTTAGCACTTTATTATAATTTTTTTCATAATTTACAGGATATCGATTCACCAACTGTAGTGTACGCAACATTACAAAGAATTTCTATAACTTTCAAAGAGCTGAAGGTAATTATTATATTTTTCACCATAAAATAATTTATATATTTTAGCATGTTTTTAATTTATATTTTAACTTTTTAATTGCACCTAAATGTAGAGTAAGGCAACCATCGCATGGGTAAAATAGGATATTATTGTCAGGGATCACATGCCAAAGGACGATGCTGACTTAGAAGGTACATTGTGTAAATCATCATCACTACAAGGGCCTCATAAATGTATGAAGCTAGCTTCTTCTCTTGGTCCTTGTCAACATGTGCAAAAACATATCATGGAATGTGAATCTAGTTTTTTTGGGCCCAGAAAAATGATGGGTAAGTTTACTATTTTGAGCTTTCTTGATTTATTACCATTACTATATAGTTTAAATTATGTTTATTTTCTTATTTTTTGTATATTTTCAGTTTTATGCCCCACCCCCATGCACTCACACCTAGTTGTCTCCATCGGCTGAAGGGCAACAAGATATCTCTTCATTGGGTAAGTGCATTTTATGTTTATGTACTTATTTTATCCACTTTAATTGTGTTTAATAATATTTTGTTATAATGTATTTAGGTCCCTCCTGGTAATTTATTGAAATAAGGAAGGAAATGATGCCTCCAACACCACCACTACAACCAAATTAACCTCAAAAATGACAACAATTAATGCAATGTCACATTGGTGGAAAAAAATTATCGGACTGAGATCACAGGCAAGACCTGCACCATCCAGGACACAAAATTATGCATTTCTATCCTTGTCATTTTCAACTGGTTGTTTGTTGAAAGATGTTTCAACCTCCGAATTAGATGTGTAAGCATTAGATCAAGATTTATCTTTTATAGGAGAAAATTGAAGTATTTAAATCGTCAAAGATATTTCAAGGACTACAAGAACAAGAAATTCTTGTAGCTGAGCCAATTTCATCATTACCTTATGACACCACCAATCCTAGTCCTCAAATTGAGGATGAAAAAGTTACTTTTTATGAAAATTATTTGGTTTATAATATTTTTTATGCATTGATCCAGGATCCTTTGCTTAAAAATATCAAGTAAATGAAGGATTGAGAATTTTGAGCAAAGATCCTTATCAAGGAAATAAATGTTCGCTATAAAAATTATGGTAAAAGGGAAGAAATTTTATCCTTGATTAGAAACCAACCTAAGAAGCTTGCTAGGTTGTTACATCAAGCTCAATCAATATCAGTGAACCCTTCTATTTTGTATGATGATAAAATTTTAAATATTATGATGAACAGGTTAGAGAACCTGAATTTTGAAGCCCAAGCATATTACAACCTATGGGCTTTTGATAAGAAGAAATTTTTAATCACTAATGTGGCTGAGGTGGGACTTTAGATGCAATAAAATTTACCATTATCTTTTGTAATTTCTTTAACTTTTTTGTAGGTAAATTTTTAGAATTTATGGAAACAAGTTTATTTCATGGTTTTTAATCTCAAGGATACAAAAAAATCAATCTTAAATGCAATAGCAATGAAGGAGACCTTACAAGCTAAGGCCAGAGATAATAATTATTTAAAATTAATTATTGTGGAGCAAAAAATGGATCAAAATATCTTTCTTAAGAAGAAGCTTCAATAAAATGTTCATGTAGTCCTTGAGGATCCAACCAAAGAAGATAGATTGTTGATGGAGAGCTTACAAAAGACAAATGAAGGCCTCATCAGAACAAAAGCACTGAAAGAGCCTATGCGGGTTATTGGAACAGAAGATAAGGGGAAAACTTATAACTTTAGGAGCATCTCAAACTCAAGGAGATGTAGATATACAAGGAGCATATAAAATTCAAGGATATGCAGATATACAAGGGACAACTAAATCTCAAGCCCTAGGTGATCCATGATGAGCATCAAAAATGCTCATATTTTATATACATTTTCTTGATTATTACGAGACTGTATAATAAGGATTGCATATTTTTATGAATGATTATATAATTATTTGATGAAATTATGTGTGTTATCTAATTCGTGTGTTTTCAGTGTGTTTTTGTGGAATTGTAGTTGATTTAGTCAGATTTGGATCAGTCGAGGTCTTTTCATGGACCTGGCACTTTGTTTCTTTCGGAATCAACACAGATAAGGTAGGTGCCTTCCTATTCCAGGAAGGTGCCAAGCGTAAGTAGGTGCCTTCCTCTTCTAGGAAGGTGCCAAGCGTAAGTAGGCACCTTCCTCTTCCAAGAAGGTGCCAAGGAAATACAAGTGCCTTCCTCTCTCAGGAAGGCACCAATAGAAGGCCAACACCTTCCTCTTCCAGGAAGGTGCCAAAGGAAAATAAGCGCCTTCCTCTCATAGGAAGGCACCGATAGGAAGGCACCACTAGAAGGCAAGCACCTTCCTCTCATAAGGAAGGCACCACTAGAAGGTAAGTGCCTTCCTCTCACAGGAAGGTGCCAACAGAAGATAAGCACCTTCCTCTTCCAGGAAGGTGCCAACGGCAGTAAGGCGCCTTCCGCATAGATAAGGTGACCGACATACTTAAGCACTTTCCTCATAGGGAAGGCACCCCTATTCTTCACCTGTTGACCAGACAAGCATGATGTGGACAACAGAGACTAGTGTAGTTCCAACTCTACGTCATGTAGAGTTAAATTGAGGATCACACTAATGTATGAGAATGTCATACCAATGCTAGGTGAAGCACAAAAAAATCAGTGAACATGCCACCATTAGAAATGAATGCTAGTTTTAGCAGACGTCGATCACATTTACCAAACTGTCTTAGTTTATTTTGGAATGAATCGACTGTTATAACTTCTTTGTAACAGAATATTTACGAGTGTGCTATATAAACACATGTAGACCTCTTTAAGGATATATAGAATATTTTGATAGTAAATGTAGGGAGATATACAGAAGAAGCATTGTAATACTTTGATAATTATAATATAGTTCTAAGAGTTTCTAAGTTCGTGTTCAGTTGGGAGAAAGTTGCTGGAGCCTGGGCCCACTCCAAGCCAGTATTTCTTCCACTATTTTTTTCTTGTGTTTTTCTAGATTAGTTTACCGCTTTTATAAGATTGTTTATTGCATTGTTATTTCTAGTATTGCAATAGGTTTATTTCCAAGAATGCATGAATATTTCATTTCTATAGATTGAATTGTTTTTACGTAAATTATTGAGGAGTGTATGAATGATTGACGACCATTGAAACACCCCCCTAATAGTAGAAATAGCGGACTCATCTCAAGTAGTATTGTAAGCAATATTGTTCAAGACCCTTTGCAAGTTTATGAAGCTCCCTGGGTTGATAAATTAAATGCACGAGCATGTGACAAAAGTAGGAAATAAGTTAACCTTGTTTGGCCCGTAACATTTTGGCATTGTTGCCGAGGAAGCGTCTCAACTATATTATTTACAATACCTGAAAACCTTCCATCTGACCTTGTATGATTTCTTCGAGAAGAAGAGGACCTGACGGTCGGTTTATAAAAAAAAATCCACCAGAACCTGAGTTAGCCAAAAAATCTGAATTTGAATTAGACTCGTTCGACCCACCACCAAAAATCCATTGGAGTGAGGATTCACACTTTGTGCAAAGTGCCTCCTCATCCCATAAACTTGGGTAAGAACGAATCATCATAAATCCCCTATTTAATAGGACACCCTTAGAAGAAGCCCTGTTATGGAAATTTGTAGAATATCGGACGATAACACCAAACAATCTTAGAGCCTTGACTCAGAAAGTATTAAACGACCATAAAGACATAAATACTACATTAGAGACCGCATTTCCTTAAAAAATGGCTGACAACGAAGAAGTCTCATCTGGCTTTAGTTTCTCGATTGATGGAGTAGGAGATACCAAAATGAAAAACATATCCCCTGCTCACCTTTTGACCTTTAGAGGATACCCAAATGAGGACCCTAACCTATTTTTATTTAAGTTTGATGTCTTATGCAGGTCTGTGGACTACAAATATGATACGCAGAAATTGAAACTCTTTCCTTCCACATTGGACGATGCAGCTCTGTGGTGGTTCATCGGTCTGGGAGACACACATTGCCACTTGGGATCAAATGAAGAAGATATTTTTAGAGCAATACCAAGATTTCAGGAGAGCAAGAGACTCTAGAGAAGTGGTCCTAAGCATGACACAAAAATAATATGAGTCTCTCAAGGAATACTGAGAGAGATTCAACTTCAATCTTCAATGATCTGCTCACACGAAACTATATGATAAGTCCCTCAAAAGCATATTTTTGAGAGGACTTACCAATGAATCACTGGAGGCTTTTAACATGATTTATGGAGGTGATGTCTACCAGCACGCTATGGAAGACACCCAAAAACTATGTCGAAATTACTCAATAAGGAGAGGCAAGACCACTTCTAGAACCATGAAAGTGACTACTTCAGTCACAAAGATAGAAATAGGTAACATGCTAAAATATTTAAAGAGCGAAATGCTCTCATCTCTAGCATTGCAGATGGATACACTGCTGTTAGAGGAAAAGAAGTAAGAAAACAAAGCAACATTGGCTTATTTCTGTCCAAAATTTAGAGGGAAGCATGCAAAGAATGCATGCCCGAAGAACAAATTCAGAGTATGCACAATTTGTAGGCTGAACCATAAAACTCGATTATGCCCATAGCTGTCCAGTAATCAAGAGGATGCTGAAAGTGCGGATGCCTATTTCATAGGCAATCGGAAGAGTTGGCCACAACCCCTTGCGAGGAATATGCCAACCAGAATTTCATCATATGGGGGAGTACCATACATACCCCAAGGCCCACCTCAACCACCTAACATGGGGTGGTGGGGGCCATCACCCTGGTCCAATGCACCCCAACAACATTCCCGAACCAACAGCCATGGATGCCATATCCATATCCTGGGCAATAGTGGAGAGGCCACACTACATGGAATCAGGCTCCACATAATGTAGCACCAGCTCACCCCCAAAAAAATTTACCAGCATTACCAGCAGTGAGACCTGCACAGCTACTCGGACAATCGACAGTGAATCCTCATAACAGGGTGAACCATACAGCATACAACATGGAGGGTGAGATGTATTTGATGTACCATATTTAGCTTAGGTCTGGTAGACATCTAGGAGTAGGAACACCTCCACTGGTAGAAGAGGAGGAAGAGATAGGAGAAACACCTCTTGTAGAAGAGGTGATAGAAGAAATTCCTGAGAGAGCAAAGGCTCCATTTCCCAACCGACTAAAATAACAGAGGAAAGTAACACATCCAGAGTTCGATATCTCGTCTAGCTTGAAGAACCTCATCATGCCAATTACATTATTTCAAGCCATATAAGATGTTTCGATATATACCAAGGTGATAATAGAGATGTGTCTAAGGAAGCTAGGATGAAGAGCAACCTAGACTATCAATGTCATGGGTAAACTAGTAGATTTGATGATGGGCAAAATGTGCCATCCTAAGTATGCAGACCTGGGTAACCCGGTGCTGACTATAAAAATTGAGGGACATTCCCTATCCAATACGTTGGTTGATCTCAAAGTAGCCATAAACGTAATGCCTTAGGAGACCATCTAGAGGCTATAGCTCATGAACCTGAAACCCACTACGACAGTGTTGCAGCTGGCCGATCGATCGACCATGGCACCGAAAGGAATGTTGGAAGATGTAATAGTGATAGTTAGTGCATGGGAATACCCAGTTGACTTTTTAGTCTTGCAATCTAAAACTAGGCTGGGCAATTACCCGCTCATCTTGGGAAGGCCATGGCTGGAAACAACTGATTCTTACATCAGCTACCAAGATGGGCTGATGACCATCTCCAATGGACGAAACATTAAAAGGTTGACTATTTCATCCCCAGCACAGTCTATTGACTCATTAGGAGAACCCATGTTGACCGAGCATGAAAATATTGAGCTATCCATGATCCAATTGGTGATGACGTTGGATGAGTTGATAGAAGAAGATGAAGATGATGATATTGTGGAGTTCCTCCATGAGGAGTTCTCCATATCTACACCTGGATTGTCATTGGTTGGTGCCAAGATCACCACATTCAGTAGATACATGTCAGGCCAGGAAGAACGTTGAATGTCGGTAGTGGGTTGACTCCCACACAATTGATGAAAGTAGAAGAGCTCCTGTTTAGACACCAACAAGCATTTGCATGGGATTACTCATATATGAAGGGTATCAAACTAAAGATCTGTACCCATCGTATATACCTAGATGATCAAGCAACTCCAAGCAGGCAACCACAGAGAAGAATGAATCCGGCAATGAAAGACATTATCAAGGAAGAATTGCAAAAAATCTTGACTACCAGATTCATCTATCTATTTTTTGACAGTGAGTGGGTATCACCGTTAGTGGTAGTCCCTAAAAATAATGGGAAATGGTGAATCTATGTAGACTCCAGAGCGTTAAACAAAGCGACCAAGAAGGACCACTTCTCGCTCCCGTTCATTGATCAAGTCTTGGATACACTCTTCAGGAGGAAGTATTTCTCCTTCCTAGACGGATTCAGTGGATACAACCAAATCTATATAGGAGAAGAGGACCAAGATAAGACAATGTTCACCTACCCATGGGGAACGTTTGCCTATTGGGTATTACATTTCAGATTCTACAACGCTCCTGCCACCTTTCAAAGGGTGGTGCTTAGAATATTTTCAAACATGATGGGAGACATGGTCAAAGTAAACATGGATGACTTCATCGTATATGGAGAAACCTTTGACGAAGCAATGATGAACTTGGAAAGAGTGCTCGAAAGAATCAAGGAAAACAATTTGTCCCTGAGCAATGAGAAATGCTTTATAATGATGTAAGAAGGCATTGTACTAGGACACTACCTCTCCGCAAAAGGAATAAAGGTTGATAAAAGGAAAATTGAGGTCATCAGAGACCTACCCAACCCCAGAATGCAGAGAGAGGTGACAATTTTTCTTGGATCAGTCGGGTACTACCGATGATTTATCGCCGAATTTAGAAAAATTGCAAAACCATTGCACACTCTATTATCTAAGGATGTGGAGTTCAATTGGATGGAAGACTGTGAATAAGCATTTTAGTTGCTTAAAGAGAAACTGATATCCGCACCAGTTTTAAGAGGACCAAATTGGGCAATACCATTACATATCTATTGTGATGCATCCATCAATGCGATTGGAGCAATCCTCAGATAGAAGGATGGTGAAGAATTTTACGCCATCTAATATGTCAGCAAAAACTTGGCAGGAGCCGAGCTCAACTACATGGTGACGGAGAAGGAGTTCCTTGCAGTTTTGCACACCATAAAAAATTTTGCCATTATATCACTAGGTATAAGGTATTTTTCCACACAGACCATGCGGCCATAAGATACTTGATGAGCAATCTGGCCATTGGTGGAAGAATTATCAGGTGGCTCTTGTTACTGTAGGAATTTGACATCACAATAGTCGAAAAACTAGGAAAAAATAACATCGTAGCAATTTTTTTGTCTAGATTAATATCGATAGACCATATAGTAGTGGAAGACCAATTTTTGGATGAATATTTGTTCACCATTAGTGAGCAAATCCCGTGGTACATAGATATAGCCAATTACTTGGCCACCAAAAGAACCTCACCTGCTCTCTCTTTTCAAGAAAAGTAGGTGGTCATAGAGAAAAGCACATCATTCCTATGGATTGATGGCCTCCTGTTCAAAATAGGATGTGACCAGATTATAAGGAGATGTGTAGCAGAATAGGAGTTCTCAAAAGTACTCAAAGTGTGTCATGATGAACCATGCAGAGGACACTTTGTAGGGAAATGAACTGCCTACAAAATCCTATAGGCTGGGTACTTTTGGCCCACTCTATTCAAGGATGTGACTGTGTACGCCAGCAAGTGCGATGAATGCCAAAGAATGGGTAGACAAACCCATCGATATGAAATGCCCCTCCAGCCTCAGGTACACCTAGAACCTTTTGATAAGTGGGGCATGGACTTCATGGGACAAATTAATCCACCTTCAATAGGGAGGAGGTTTATTTTGGTCTGTACAAATTACGTCACCAAATGGGTTGAAGTTCAAGCGTTGAGAGATTCAAAAGAAAGAACAATCACCGATTTCTTATTTGCCCATATTTTTAGATGATTTGGGGTCCCTAGAGAGATAACAACAGACCAATGGCATCAATTTACCTTGAATTTGATCAAGGAGCTAATGGAGCAATACAGAGTTTAGCACAATAAAACTACACCCTACCATCCGTAGGCAAATGGGCAAGTGGAAGTGACAAACAAAGAAATAGAGAACATCCTGATGAAGACCATGTAGCAACATAGAAAATATTGGGCTACATAGTTATCGAAGGTATTCTGGGCGTATAATACCACATGGAAATCCACCACAGGCTTCACACCCTTCCAACTGGTCTATGGGAAGAGTGCGATGATGCCCATTGAATTTGAAATCAAGACATTGAGGATGGATTTAGAATTGAACTTGAGCTTGGATGACACTCAAAAAGAAAGGATTCGAAAGCTACATCAACTGGATGAAATCTGAATGGACGCTTTGCAAAGAACGGAAATCATACAAAAGCAAAGAAAGCGGTGGCATGATCACCACATTAAACTAAAGTAGTTCAAAGAAGTAGAATGGGTGTTGTTGTATGATTCCCGGTTCCAATAAAGAAAAGGTAAATTAATGCAAATATGGATGGGACTGTATGAGGTGGTAGAGCTCATCAAGAATGGGGTAGTGCACATTAGAACAATTGATGGCAGCAATACCGTGTTAACAGTCAATGGCCACCGACTGCGCCCCTATAACACATCTAAAACTTTACAGGTAGAATCCATAATAGATGTGGGGGAGACCCCATATTTTTAGATCTAGACCAAACTCTTAATAGGCAAAATGGTGGGCATGGAGGTGCTCACCAAAATTAGTTAATTTAATTTTTTTCTTACGGTGTTTTTTGTAGGGATGACGCCCGCATGCAAGCTACAAGAATCCTAATCTAGGGCCTAACAGGCATGGAATGCATCTAAATACCTTTATTTTTCTTTCTTTTCATTTGCTTTTTGTAGGTGGAGGACCTGATAGCATGAGGAATAGGTATCTAGGAAACCAGGCCTGATTCGTCTTCTGACACCGACACTCATAGGTAGAAGCTGAGGCAGTGTAAAGCAAAACTGAGAAGGCTTGATCACCCTTTCCTAGTCAATCACAACATGATTGCCAAGAATAAATCGCCTTCCACATCGAAAAGGTGCATAATAAGGTGCCTTCCTTATAAATAATGCACCCAGCTAGAATAAGGTGCCTTCCTTATAAATAAGGTGCCCAACCAGAAGAAGGTGCATTCCTTATAAAGAAGGCGCTTTTTGCCAGAAGAAGGCACCACGCTAGAAGAAGGCACCCCGCCAGAATAAGGTGCCTTCCTTATAAAGAAGGTGCCTAGCCAGAAGAAGGTGCCTTCCTTATAAATAAGGCACCCAACCAGAAGAAGGCACCTTCATTATAAATAAGGTGCCCCACCAGAAGAAGGTGTCTTCCTTATAAATAAGGTGCACAAAAAAAAAAATAGGTGCCTTCCACATTAGGAAGGTGCCATAAAAAAAAAATAGCCTGAGTAACCTTCCACCCCAGGAAGGTGCAGGTATACAGCGGTGCCTTCCACCCCAGGAAGGCATAGGTATTTAGCAACACCTTCCACATCAAGAAGGCACACCCATTCAAGAGCACCTTCCGTAGCAGGAAGGCGCCATCATCAAAAGGGTGCCTTCCACCACCGAAAGGCACATCCAATCAGATACACCTTCCACCATCGGAAGGTGCATCCATTCAAAGAGCACAAAAAACATCTGGAAGGCACCATATAAGCACCTTCCACATCAAGAAGGCACCACATAAGCACCTTCCACATTAGGAAGGTACCAAAGAGCACCTTTCGCGTACAACCAGCACTTAAGTCTCATGGACGCCTCGATCGGAATGAAATCACCACATGAACGAGTGACATAAGATTACCATACCTCTCCCCCATGTCACAAATTAGTGAATCAACGCTCTTCACAATGCATGAAACACCAAATAAGATACATGCATACTAACTCAAATATTTATATAATTATTCATAAATTATGTAGTACCAAAAAAATATTGTCATCATAAAAATCATATGCCCCCATGGCCGGAACCACATGCCAATGATATGGCTCGAAAGGTGTGCCATATAATTAAATGCTAAGGTTAGGTGCCTTCCCTATAATAAGATGCCTTCCTAAAGAAGTAAGGATAGAAAAAAGAAGAAGCACAGCAGTAAGGGAAGGTGCCATGGGAGGAAGGTCGAAGAATCATGCGATGAAAAAGAATGATCCGAGTGATATGAAAGGAATCAGGGGGATGGTAAAAACACAGTTCGAGGCCGAGGGATGGTTTGAATACTATACCATGGTTAGTTAGGGCCAAGATATGGAGGCAGCCAAGGAATTTTCTGCCTCCTTGAGGGGCGACGTAGCTCAAGTGCGAGGGGTAGAAATTATGGTCACCCCCAAATACATTGTGCAGGTGACTGGATTACCCCTCATAGGTCAATGCATATACAAAGGTGGACTACTAAAGTTGTACATCGAGGTGTTGCTACCAAGAGAAAATGTGCAGATAGATAAGGAAGTTCTACCCAAAAGCAACCTTCCCATGAATCTGCAAAAGATATTCGAGTAGGTTTCTTGATTCTTTACATGCATCGGGAAGTACACCCATTTGCACACTAACCATGTGTAGTTTCTAAATAACCTGGTGCATGGAAGGAAGTTGAACATGCTCTTCTACCTAGAAAATGCCCTGAAGGAAGAAGCAGCTAGGTACCATAAGGGAGCACCATCTGCCTTGGCCCACCGTGGGCTAATATCAGCATTGGTTCGCCATGGAGAAGCGCAGAGGCAGAACCTCGACGTAGAGGAATATGGCGGCCAAGAAAGGCAACATGATGCTATTGCCAAAATAGGGCAAGAAGAGGGAAGCCTTGCATAGGTTATGGCAAGTATTGGGTAATTGGTATTGCCCAATTTCATAGAAGAAAGAAGGCATTCACCAGTGCTCGAATGCACAGAGGAAAGAGGGCATTCCCTAGTGCTCGAGTATGAAGAGGAAGGAGCATCACTTATTAGCAGTGAGACCGAGTTCCAACCGATAGAACAACTCCCCAGGAGGAAACACCTATGAAGACTCCTCCTATCAGTAGAAGAAGAAGATAATGACTCGAAAGTTGATGTGGCAGCCCAAACCCTTCAAGAATTGACAAACCAAAGCCCACAAGATGTAGGGACTTTTAGGAGTAATGATTAGGTCGACGCAACCTTGGAGGAAGCGTTGGAGTGGCAAAAAAATTTCTTGATGGCCCAAAAAATTTTGGAGGATTACCAGAATTAGCATAGAGGGGAACTGGAAGAACGAGAAAGATGAATCACCCAGCTCGAGCAGCTGGTCCAGCAGTTGCCAGAGGAGAACCATCAACTCCAGGATAGGGGAACAAAAATAAGGGATGCATTGAACCAAACTGACTGGGAAAGAGAGGTCTCGATGAATTCTCCCACATTTGTAGAATGAGTGTTATCTTCGGGAGAATTTCGATCGAACGACTCGATAGAGCAGCCCGAAGGCAGGGGAGAATTCCTCTATTTTTGGGAGTGAAAGGGAAAAAAGTCCCACAACACCTCCTATCATCGACCTGAGTGATATAGAGTAGGACAAGGGCCAATAACAGCAGACAAGAATGGGGGATAAGGAAGAACTCCCCAGAAATAAGGAAGAAAGAGAAGAACCTGAGGGGTCGAAACAAGACAGATAGGGGGATGGAGAAGCACACCTAGAAATAGTAGCATAGGTCCCCCAAAGTGAAGAAAATGCTCCAGGGACCACAGATCAGGCCCCTCAAAGCGAGAAGACATCTACCAGGGAGAAAGAGAAAACCCCTATTCGAGCCACCATATTTTCTATAGAGGCCAAAGGAAAATGGCCCAAGATGGCTCGGAAGAAGGTGAAGATGACCTTAGTCGAGCCAAAAGAAGATGAGTGGGATATGCAGCCATTTGCAGAGAAGCAAAAATAGTTCAAATGGTTTCTCAAAGAGATGACAACAGCTAAGGATACCAGGAAGGCAACCTCGAGGATTCAGGGGGACTCTAGTATCTACGTCAATCTGGCAGAGGATAGCTAGTTCTAGGAGATTTATGGGTCATAACGAGGACAACCCTCCAAGATAAGAAAATATTTTGAATGATGGAGGGTATATGGCCCTGAATTGGAAGCCGTTGCCATTACAAAGGAGAACGCAGGGCTTACTCCTGAAGTAGCCCAATTGTACAAAGCCTAAGTAGTTCATCTCAAGAGGGATAATTTAGATATCCCTATTACAGCGGTCATACCTCTAGAAGCTGACCTATGGCAAGCTACAAAAGCTACATTTTAGGCAAAAAATATGACATTGGCTAGATCACCTTCGATAGCGGCCAGGACGAGGAAAGCAAAGCTGACAACATCACCCGTAGCCCTGCATAGAAAAAGAGAACCCACACCTCTAGATACCAGTGTACAGAAGAGGCAGACATGAGCCATAGGTATAGTCGGATACACCAAGAAACAACAACGATGAGGGGTCAACAGGGCTACCTACAGTTTTGATGCCATGAGGGCATGACATATGTTAGGCATGGGGGGATGATGAGCATAAAAAAAGCTCATATTTTGTATACATTTTCTTGATTATTATGCGGCTGTATAATAAGGATTGCATATTTTTATGAATGATTATATAATTATTTGATGAAATTATGTATGTTATCTAATTCGTGTGCTTTCAGTGTGTTTTTGTGGAATTGTAGTTGATTTAGTCAGATTTGGATCAGTCGAGGTCTTTTCATGGACTTGACACTTTGTTTCTTTTAGAATCAATGTAGAGAAGGTAGGCTACTTCCTCTTCCAGGAATGTGCCAAGCGTAAGTAGGCGCCTTCCTCTTCTAGGAAGGTGCCAAGTGTAAGTAGGCACCTTCCTCTTCTAGGAAGGCGCCAAGCATAAGTAGGCACCTTCCTCTTCCAAGAAGGCACCAAGGAAAGACAATCGCCTTCCTCTCCTAGGAAGGTTCCAATAGAAGGCCAGTGCCTTCCTCTTCCAGGAAGGTTCCAAAGTAAAATAAGTGCCTTCCTCTCACAGGAAGGCACCGACAGGAAGCTACCACTAGAAAGCAAGTGCCTTCCTCTCATAAGGAAGGCACCAATAGGAAGACGCCACTAGAAGGCAAGTGCGTTCCTCTCATAGGAAGGCACCAATAGAAGATAAGTGCCTTCTTCTTCTAGGAAGGCACCAATGGCAGTAAGGTGCATTTCATATAGAGAAGGCACCCGAAATACTTAGGCACCTTCCTCATAGGGAAGGCGCCCCTGTTCTTCGCCCGTTCACTAGACAAGCACGACATGGACAATAAATACTGGTGTAATTCCAACTCTACGTCATGTAGAGTTAAATTGGGGATTGCATCAATGTATGATAATGTCCTACCAATGCCAGGCCAAGCACAAACCAATTAGTTAACACGCCATCGTTAGAAACGAATGCCAGTTTTAGTAGACATCGATCACATTTACCAGACTATCTTAGTTTAGTCTGGAATGAATCGACTGTTATAACTTCTTTGTAACAGAAGATCTATGGGCGTGCTATATAAAAACATGTAGACCTCTCTGAGGATATATAGAATATTTTGATAGTAAATGTAGGGAGATATAAAGAAGAAGGATTGTAATACTTTGATAATTATAATACAGTTCTAAGAGTTTCTAAGTGTGTGTTCAGCTGGGAGGAAGCTGCTGGAGCCTGGGCCCACTCCAAGCCAGTATTTCTTCCCCTATGTTTTTCCTATGTTTTTCTAGATTATTTTACCGCTTTTATAAGATTATTTATCGCTTTGTTATTTCTAGTATTGCAATAGGTTTATTTCCAAGAATGTGTGAATATTTCCTTTCTATAGATTGAATTGCTTTTACGTAAATTATTGAGAAGTGTATGAATGATTGATGACCATTGAAACACCCCCCCAATAGTAGAACTAGCGGACTCATATCAAGTAGTATTGTAAGAAATCTTGTTCAAGACCCTTTGCAAGTTTACGAAGTTCCCTAGGTTGATAAATTAAATGCACGAGCATGTGACAAAAGTATGAAAGAAAACCTTGTTTGGCCCGCAAAAATCCATATGCATAAGAAGTGACTGAATCTAAACCTGATCACCCATCTTAAAATTAATATATTGTAAAACGTTTCATAGTTAATAGCAAGTTCTATTGTATGTATGTAAACAATTTTATACAATGTATATTTTCTATGAAAATAATGAAAAAGGCTTTTGTTAATTTTTGTCTTCTATCACTCAAATGTTGTTTCAATTTATATTATTGTGCACCTTTTAAATTTAGAATGATTCAACTATATTCACAATTGCAATATGAAATAATAAACGAAATATAACTATTATATAACTCAATTGTGCTAATACATTAATATTAGTACACTAACAATACTATAACAAAAATATATATTTTGAAAGATAATGTTGTAAATCAGTTATGAATGAACATAGTTTGGACACTCCGAAGACTACAACATAAAATATATAATTTGAAATATAATGTTGTGTTATAAATCATAAAGTTATAATTTAGATAGATGAAACAAGCTTGTGATGACAAATAAACTCTAATTTATAGATGAAAATGATAACAAACAAATTCATATTGATCAATATTGTAAAATATTGTAAAAAAATACAATTCAGGTAACTGAAATAAATAAATACTATGATATGAAGGTGTAGACACCAAATCCTAGCCATTTGCCTTCCACCTAGGCTTTCCCACCATTTCCACCACCAAAGCATAGCCATTTGCCCACCATTTCTCATTTCCCACCATTTTTTGAATATTATTCACATTTATTTATATATGTTTAAATATAATATTTTATATTATATTTTAATATATGTTCAATAAATATATATTTATTTAAGTGAATTAACCCCAACCATTAGATTTTATCTAATCTCATTTGTTCATTCACCTTGATCCATGCCACACCCTAAACTTATTATCTACCCTTGGATGTGCTTTAATCTCAGCCACACAATTAGTGTTGTTGAAACCCTAGCATGCCCTAGGTTAGACTATAAGTAGGAGCCATTTTGATGGCTCAACCACTGAGTTTCCTTAGTATTTTTCTTGAGTTTTTGATTTCCTAATTTCTTGAGATTCCTAATTCCCTGAGTGCCAAAGGCCTTGCAATAAGCTCTTTGTGCCCTAGCCCTATTCCATCCATCGTATTCCATACCCTCACTTGCCATTACTATCACTGCATTTCTCAACCTCATCTGATCTACTTATACAAACTTACCCATCAACTACCAAGTGCCCATGGGTGATTTATGTCAAACCCAGGTGCCCATGGGTGCCTCCCTACCAATCCCAGGTGCCCACAAGCACCTCCTTACCAGTCACAAGTGCACACGAGCATTTTTTGTAGCCACAAGTTCTCATGGGCATTTTACGATCCTATTACTAAAATACCCCTAGCCTTTGGGTAATGCTAGGGCATCGTCGCACCAGCCACCTGCATTAGACATCACACATTAGAAGACAACAAAAAGGTAAAACATATCAAACCTAAATTTATTCATTTCATTGCATGTGTTTCTGTTTTTGTCCATTTTATTTACAACATTTAGTTAGTGGGTTTATTATTGCTTATAGAGGACCTCACATTGTGGAGCCCTCTTAGATACCACTAACTATTTTTCCATGTCATTGTGTGCATATTAGGAGCACTAAATCAAAATTTGGAGTGGCCCAATACTAGATAATGAAAAACCACTCAACCTTGTTGGGATTAAGATGCGCTTGAAGACACCATGATATTGCTTCTTAGTGTTTTATATAACCCTAAATTGTTTTAATATTGTATCAAAAGGATTCAAGGATCCAAGCTTGTAATAATGGAGTTTCTAGGCTCCCCCCATCAATAAAGAATTTATTCTATTATGCAAACTTGTGTTATCTTGCATTTTATTTTGATTAAAGCATTGTCTGTGTGTCACATTTTGTACCTTTAAAATGGAAATCATGGTGGGACCCCCTAAGGATTTCCATTTATGATCTATTTTATTAATTTATGTTCTATTTTTTTCATCTTACAGGTTTTTAAGAAGCATGGATTTCATAGTTTTTGCTAGATATAGGGTTTTTGAAGTCTGCAAAAGTTTATAGGTGTGTGAAGCACCCAACGGCATCCAAATGCAATCCAAAAATACCTAGAGGTGTTTCAAGAAATCTTGAAGCACCCACAGGTGTATCAATAGCATTCAGAAGTGTTGAGAGGCATTTATGGAGAGTTAGGAGCAAAAACATAGGCTTTCCAGTAAGTCGACTCCTTAAAACCCTAGATTTTTATCTTATGTATTTTGGGTATAGTCTGTATTTTTCATATTCTAAACGATAAAATGAATCATCATTATGAAATCTAGAAATGAATGCATATTAGTTTTACATTTTAGATCTGCATTTCATTCTCATATTCAGATTAGGGTTTTTGTTTTCTGAGTGTAAACTACTGCATTTTGTGTGCATTTGAACTATAAATTGCATAACTTAGTGTTGCATTTTAGGGTTAGAGATAATTTTCTTTCATCTATCTAAGTTGGAACAATATTGGATTTGCCAAAAGTATCCCTGCTAGTTGGGTGATTCTAGGTAGAGGGGTGGACGAACCCTCCAGTTGCTATTTAGGCAGGGGGTCTTAAGCAGTGTACTTCATGCCCTTTGGAGAACTTGGCAATATTTTGTTGGATTTTGATTTAGGTTTATGAAATTAATTGTTTTTAACATTGTTTGCATACAATAGAAAACATAAAATCTTAAAAGGAATTCACACACATCATGATTCATGCAAAATAGTAGTGGTTGGATTTCATCACCAACCATTGCTTGAGATTTGGTGATGGTGGCATTCATCTCCATCCACCAATATCTGCCCTTAGACACCTTAGGAATACCCTCGAGAAATCCTATTGGACTTCATCACCAACAAGAAACTCGTTGTCCTATCCTAGACATATTTTCTCACCTTTGTTTCATTAAAAGAGATTAGATAATCAAAACACACAAAAATGGAACATACATTAAAAGGAGATAATTAATGAATGAGGTAAGCCACATTGATTGAGACTTAGATTTGTTTTTTTATTTCCTTAAAACATTCTAGTTTTGTTACATTTTTTATTTTAATTTGCATCTTGATTTATTTTTCTTATGGTATTAAATCATAATCAAAATAACTTAATGGAACCGTCATCCACATACCCCACCAATTCAGTGGTAGATACCTTGAATGTGACATAGGCAAATTTTTCTATAGGTCCCTCACATTCCTTACCATCCACGACATTCCATATGGCCATGCCCCAAGAGGAGCCATACTCTCCCACTATAAACCACCACATCACCCATATAGACATGGCCATATTAGAAGCCTTAATGAAGTCCTCTAGTCATGTCTTAGAGTCCATCCCCAACTCACCTAGACATGAATCTAATCTACAACAAGAACTGATCTATTCCCAGCCACCACCTACCTTTAACCAGGTGTATACTAACCCTCTTTTTGAGGCATCAGTTTCACCTTCCCAGACACTCATTTCCCAACCTTCCTGTGCTTCTAGCACATCATATACTTCCACTTACACAAATCCTTTTTTTGAAGCACATGTGAATGTTGCTTCACAAATCCCAACCTCCCAAGTCACCGTGCCTAGTGTGACTTACTCCCAAACCACATATTCCATACCCTCTACCTCCATACCCTTAGCCTCTGATAGAGAAATCAGTGAGGTATGGGATTATCTAAACAAATTGCTTAGATAGTGTCAAGATGCTCAACAACAAGTACATGTTAACCCTAAACCTTTACCTACCTCTACTTAGACTCCCCTTATCAACTAGTCCTTAGCAAGGAATCCACTCATTGAGGCTAAGTGGTTCACTTATTTTTGCTAAAATTTTGGTTTAAGTTATATTTATTGAGTATTCACTCTATCTACAAGAGCAATTTGATCCTCTAGTTTAAGTGAATTTCTATTAGACTAAAAATTAATAAATTTTCCCAAGCTTTCTAAAATTTTCCAACATCCTTCATATCTCACAATGGATACACGTTCCACTACAAAAAGTTCCTCCATGAGCAAGGCCAATCCAATGAACCCTCTAATTACTATTGCAATCACATCCATCAATGCACCCATAGAAATAAAAACATAAAGAAAAATATGTCTCATGAAGGAAAGGCATGAAGAAAAATATGTCTCATCCCCCATCTACGAAAATAAAAACATACTCAATGATCCCTAAAAAAAGGTAGTAGAAGGGAAATACAATCACTTTTAATTCAAGGTCAAGAAAGAGGTATAAAGGTACTAATAATGTTGAATGTTTTAATAATTTGTATTATAGAATGATGGAATTTTAAATACAATGTAATTACAAATTTTGGCATAACCACCTATAGTAAATCCTGCAAGTACCCTTGACCTCTAAACCTTACATACCATGTGTTGAGTGGTTTAATGCAACTTACATTCACATTATTGATGATGTAATAATTCCTAATATTCCTTCCTATTGCATAATAGTCTTGATTTTCTTAGATAAAACTTCTAAACTTTTCAAATTTGATATGTCTAAGTGGTTTGTTAAAGATGTTTGCATGTTGCTCTTAAGTAGGAGAAAATTAGAGTTGAATGTTGTGCTATTTAATATGTTTGCGTATAAAATGATACTCCATGTCAATGTGCTTGGTTTGTTCATGGAATATTGTATCACAAACAAGTTTGAGTACTTTTTAGTTGTTGTAGTGCATGGTTGTTGGTTTACCTTGTGTATATGTTTTAATTATATATATCATATAAAAATACTCCTATTACACGATATTCTACTTTGATGGAAGATTTAACAACTATTTTTTGTTTCTTTCTACCCCATGATATAGGTGCATATCCTAGAAATAATATGTATCTAGAGGTATATTTTCGATCATCAATACATTTAAGAGGAACTAATCACTCTTGAATTATAGATCATACTTAGTGATGCCTTGTATATATCTTAGAAATCCTTTTAGTACCTAATAATATTTAAATTATAGTTCTTGCACGAATAGTGAATGTAACTAAAAATAAAGCTAATATCTAGTCTAACTTAAGTTAGATATATTACACTTTTAATCAACTAATGATAGATAGTTTCATTTGTTAGAGGAGATGAATAAAAACATGCGAGTTGTAGTCCTAATTCCATAGAATTTATCATGGGATTACAACAATTCATGTGATACTTCTCAAGGAGAGTCTTAGCATATTTACTTTGTGAGACAAATATGTGATGATGGTTCTTCCATACCTCCAGACTAGATAATAGTGCAATAGTCCAAGGTTAGTCATGTCAAAGGATTTCTTCAAATATTCCTTTGCTTGTAAAATATTTTTTTCAAAACTTCTTATGATGACCAAATTATCGATATATATATTGATTATTACAATTTCCCCTCCTTTCTCTAAGTGATACAAACTTGGATCATATGGATTCCTCTTAAAGCCATGATTTTCAATGTTTATCTATTTTTGTATACCATGCTTAAGGTACTTGTTTGAGACCATAGATATATTTGATCAATTTACACACCTTTGTTTCTTTTCTGAGTATGATGAAACCCTTAGGTTGAATCTTCTTATTTTATGTCCCCATTGAGGAAGGTGCTTTTCAAGTCTATATGATGAATTCTCCATAAAAATTGTGCAGCTAGAGAAAATATTATTATGATAGATTTGATTTTTATTGTAGGTGCAAATGTTTCTTCGTAATATATACCCTCTTTTTATGCATAGCATTTGGCTATGATTTGTTCCTTGTGTTTTTCAATACCTCCATTTTATTTTTATTTTATTTTTAAAATACATTTGCATCCAATAGCCTTTTTACCTGGTGGGTCAATAAGTTCCCAAGTCTTATTTTTTAACAATGCTTGATATTTAGTATCCACAATATTTTTCTAATAATTATACTAAAGAGCTTCTTGTATTATTGATGGTTCAATTGTACTCATTAGATCCATATTTTATCTATTGTAAGTCATACTTCATATCCTTGGTCTTGTGGTAGATGTTTTTGGGACTCCATTTAACCCTAAGACTCTTATTGTGTTTGTATACCACTTGGGTATTTTTTGTGTGTTATGTGGAAAAATATATTGATCCACATCTCCATTAATATCTTCATCATTATTATCTCTAGAAATTTCCTCATTAATGACTTCATATTCATCACTTTCAAGAATTACTAGAACTGAGTTGGATGAAGATTCCTATGGGGATATTGAGAGTGATTTTTATTCTTCATAAAAGATGACATCATGAATAATATATAGCTTTTTTGTAACTAAATAAAATAAAATTTAGGTCTTTGATTCATCATTGTAGCCTATTAAAATGCATTGCTTATATTTTTCATCTATTTTTTCTCTTATCCTTTGGAATATTCATATATGTTATACAACAAAATACATAAATATGAGAAATAAATGGTTTATGTTTAGTTCATGATTCTTATAGAGTGATATATTCAAGTGATGCAATGAGGAAATGATAAATATATTGTTGTATATACTACTACCCAAAAGGGTTTCAAAGTTGATTCTTTCAACATAAATCAAACAATTTCCATGATTGTTATATTTTTGTGTTCTAATACAATTTTTTTATGGTGTGTAAGCAACTATCAATAGTTGATGAATACCATGATCCTTACAAAATGCTAAAAATTTAGTACTAGTAAACTCACCCCCAATCTAAGAAAAGGATATGGATCCATATTTTTGTAAAAATATCAACTTGAGACTTAAATTGTTTGAAGTAGAAAAGTCTTCATCCTTGTTTTGGAAGAATTATACCCACATTTTGTGACTATGATCGTCAACAAAAAGCTAAAAATATTTGGATCTAGTATAGATCAAATCCATGGGTTCACAAATATTTTTATGGACCAAATAGAGAGGTCCTTTAGCTTGATATTCTAAAGAACTAAATGGAGCTTTGTGTTGTTTTCAAGATAACAAACAAGAATATATTTGGGTGTATTTTATTACAAAAATTTATTTTCATTAACATAAATTATTCACCAATATGAAAAATAGCAAATCATTCATCCACAAATAATTATCCATAATAATAGTCCACAAATGAGAGAGATATATATATAATACCCTTAAGGTAGGGAAACACCAATAATAATCCTTAAGGAAGGAATAACTCCACAAGATATCCCAAGATGAGAGTTCCACTTAAGGAGGACAAAGTCCCATAAGCCACTTTGTGGGAAAAGATGATTATATATGATTGTTCTCCATGATTATTACAGTGACAAATATATCTTCTTTATATGCATCTTCTAATTCTACTTTGGGGAGCCTACTACTAATATAATATTATAATACAATCAACCTTGGGTTATGTGTGGCCCATGCCAAAACTTATAATATATAATAATATATCCCCAAATATCTATTTCTAGGTACCCTAACATGCCACCCTCCTTACAAATGTTTCATCCTCTAAATATATGAAGAAAAAAGATAATATTATTTGTTAAGCAATGTTAACAACTAGTACCAATGTCGATCATCCATCCATCCTAGTGAAACATTGATTGGTGATGGTCATTGTTGATGTTGGTATGCCACTTTTACATTTGAGTAACCAAATATACTTTGTTGGCTCTATGCTTTTGCTGCTTTATTTTTATAATTTGAATGATGGCTCCACTTGTTCCTTGATGTTGATGAACCACTCTGAAAATCAAGATCATTATTCTTTCTCTACCAAACACTGCCATACTTGGTGCCGTTCTGATTCTGTGTAGAACCTTAATATTGTTGCCTTAAGCCATACCACCAAGATTGTTTCTTCTCATGATGGTGTGGATGGTGATAAGGTGTAACCTTAACTTGATGTTCTACCTTCTTTGATTCCTCAACGTTTTGCTCCATTGTTTTAAATTCTTCTACACATTGTTCTTTCATGTTCCCTTTGTTTGGTGTATTCTTGTGCTCTTATATCAAATATTCCTTGGAATCTTCTACTGTTATTTCCATGGAATTAGTTGCTATTGCTCCTTATTTGGACTCTGTTGCTGCTACTATCTTATTGGATTTTGTTTTAGGTTCTTTTATTTTTTTTTCTGCAACCACTTCCTATTTTTTCGTGGATACTTGCTTCTTAAGTTGAGAAATATCTTGCAATGTTATCTTATTTTTCTTGTACCATAACTTCATAAACTTCTTTTACACATTAATTTTAATAGTACCCAAAGAATCTAAATAAGGATAGCCAAGAACAATGTCCTCATCATCCATCTCAATAGAATGAAAATCTGAATGTAAAACATATTTATCCATGGTGATCTTCAAATCTTTAAAAATTTGAACATTCTCACTCTCCAGCTATATGTCCTTAATTTTTGTTTCTTGAACCTACAACCTCTTAGTCAAAGCAATATTAATAAAATTATATTTGCTACTAGGGTCAATGGAAATAATAAACTATTCCTTTTGAATGCTTTCGTGAATCTATAAAATAGAAAGTTTAGATGAATTTAAACCCTTTTGATCCTTCTCTTGCTTTTGAAAATCTAAATATGTGGCTTCATTTGTCTCACTATCTTCCTTAACATTTTTCTCTTTCTCCTTTTTGAGTAATTTTATTTCTTTTTCATAGTCTTCATTGTTAGATTTTGATGTTGTATGCAATGGGAGATAACAATCACAAGATGCAGAAATAATAATATGAAAGAAAGTAAATCTATGAGATGACTGAAATATACTATAAATAGAAATGATAGAAATGAATACAATGTAGCTATGGAGGAAATGAACACTCCATGAATAATGCTATTGGACTACATTGCACCCATATCCAATATGGGTGACTTTATCTATGCACTACGATGCACTATGAGATGCTATATGTGATGCTCTATGTGATGCTCTATAACTATGACAATAAGGCCATTATATAGGAAGATAGGTTCCTTGGCCAACACTCTATCTAGTTGTGCAAGGGACAACTTGCACATGTACAACTTGCACATTGACACTTGTGCATTTATTACATTGCATGAAGAAACTAAGTAACTTCTCCCTAAAGTAATCTAATGTCCTAAGTATGTACCTTGGTAGATACATTTACATGACCCAAATGATGTAATATGATCTATTTCTAACACCCCCTGTATTACATTATTTGGGTATTGAAGACTTTAGTCTTCAATGTGGATCTTCTTCCATTGAATGATCTTTCACTTGTTCAGGTCCTTCTTCTTGGTCTTCTATCCAACCACCTTTATTGAAGTATTCATGAGTATATTCATTTGGTTCTGATTGTTGATGACTGAGTAGAGCATGGTGCAATTGTCCTCTCATCTTCTTGATTTTTCTATGCTTACCTTTTTGGTGTACTGGTCCTTCATTTTCTTCAACCTGTTCCTTTGAAAAATGTTAGTATCATTTTGAAACATCATGATATCTTGTGAAATTTCCATTGAATCCAAGATATATGTATCTCCATGGATTGATCTTGTTGCCTTTATTTCACCTTGATTCATGATGAGACATGTATTGACTCCATCCATGTATCCAAAGTTGATCATATAGTTGTCTTCTACTAATTTTCTCACAGAGATAAGATTGAAAGTTAATCCTGGAACATACAATACTTTTTGTAGTAGAAGATTTGGAAATGATCTGTTGGGTGTTACACATCCATAACCATGTATGGGATAAGTTTGGCTATCTACAATTCTTAGCCTGTAGCCTTTAGCACCTTCAAGATAATAAAACCATTGTATATTTCTGGTCATATGATGACTGGCTCCTGAGTCAATGTACCACATGTTTTCATGTTTTGTAGATTGGTTGAGGTAAGTTTCACATTCATTGTATGACAATATTTTTCCCATTTGAAGAAGTAAAATTGGAGAAATGAGATAGGACTTAGAACCTTGAAGTATATAAGCTTGATTTTGATAAAACCTTTATTGTTCCTTAGGTTTGTAGGCTTCCTTATGTCTCCCTAGTTATGAGAGTATATACACCTAATGGAATTTTAGGTTTTGTAAAAGCTTATATTTTCCCAATGGATTTGCAACTTGATAATTTATGATAAATGTTGATATTACCAAGTTTTGTAGAATTCCTTATGACTCCCTAGGGATATAATATAGTGCTTTTGAAAAGATAGTTCAATTTTTGGTTGATTTTGTAAGGTTTTGTAAATATCAAAAATCAACTTTTATCTATCCCTTATTGCTCCTATTGAACTAAGCACTTTTTCAATATGTAGAGGTTTTAATGTTGGATTTATTTTGTCCCTTTTTGATGTGTTTGAGACAAGTATATATATAAGTTTCCAACCTTAGCCTAAAGCTTTTAATAACCTCTTTTTAAATATCCCTTATGGTTTTGATTGAAGTGTATCTAATTTCCAATAAGTCAATTTGATGTAGTAACCCTTATAACTCCCAAATGTTGGAAAATTAGATCACAATAATATTTGCAAATATTTTATAAATAAATTCTAGTAGAAGTCCTTATTGCTCCTATGTTAATATTGCAAATATTTTATTGATATGATATATTATTCCCCTTTAAGATATAGCTTTCAATGTAGTTGAATTTCTCTAAGTTCAACCTTATAACTCCCAAGAAAGAGAAAGCATATTATGGTGGGAATAAAGCTTACCTTATATCATTCAATATTTGATGTTGTATTCATTGTGCATGCACTGCAATATAGACATTGATTCTTTGGCTCTTCCTTCAATGATTTTCTTGGAACCTTAGTGGCAAATAGACGTTCCAAATGTGGCTCTTCCTTCAATGATTTGCTTGGAACCTTAGTGGCAATAGACATTCCAAATGTGTCACCATTTACATCTGCTCTTGACCTTCCTTATTCAGAGCATTGAAGGCTCTTCCACACCTTGCTTCCATGCTGTCACTTCACCCTGTGTTCGCAGACCTTGGATGTAAATGCTCTCCTTGAATGCGTTGATCGTTGATGCTCTTAAATTGGAGGAGAATCTTGGTATGAGTTCCAAGTGGCACGTCCATTTCTTCATGAGCACTTGAGGAGTTGAAGATGCTTGAGAACACTTAGTAATGTATGGACGTTACATTCTTTTAATGAAGCGCTTGGCTTTCCTTCGGATAAGTGTTCCTCATATGATAATTGCACCAACCTGTAGCTTGTAACTCCCTTACTGTTGATGATGAGCGCTCGAGTGAGGAGCATTAGGGTCTTGTTTCAAGTGATAAATGTCACTTCCTCCTTGTGCATGGGCATCTTCTATAATACTCCTTCAATGTATCCTTCTTGGAGGTTCTTTAAACCCTATAATATCCACAACTCCTTTTTTGATCAATTGCACTTGCTTGTAGGTTATTTTAGGCTGAGTTGAGGAGCATCGATCTGAAGGCTTGAGCATCAAATTTTTGCTTCGAATATGTGGAGACTGGAATGCTCCAATGGTGCTTCTATTTTCCTCTTAACTCACCTGTTATATGTCCTCCTTGTAGATAGTGTTGCTCTAGATTATAACATCATTTTTCTCCCTTTAATTCTTTATCTTGTCTCTTGCAAGTTTGGTCATCCAATATGAGGGAGTAAGAGTATTTAAAGTGACTCCTTTGATGTGCTTGGAGGGATGTTAATGAACGACCACCTTTGGCTTGTTTTTCTAGTGAATGTTGAGCCCTTGAGACACCTTCAAATCTACCTCCTTTGATGTGCTTGGATGGACGTTAGTGAACAACCACCTTTGACTAGTTTTTCCAATGAATGTTGAGCCCTTGAGACACCTTCAAATCTGCCTCCTTTTTCTGTATAAACCATATTAGGATAGTGCAATGCAATGTAACATATTACTGTATAAAATAGGTCTTATTGCACCTTCTTTTACACCTCTTTTTCAAGGTCTGATTTTTTGGTTTTGTGGCAGAATTTTGAATGCAATATGAGGGGTTTTCGAGGTTGTCTCTTTGATTAGACACCTCCCCCTTTTTTCTTGGATATTTTATAGATGGATCCAATATTGTAACCACTTGATAGAAGCTCTCTTTTTCTATATTTTTCTACACTATTTCTTTTGTAGAAAACTTAATGTGCTTTGAGCTTGAGACTCACCAAGTCTCGTTCGAGGCTTCCTTTGCTACTCTTTTGGTGGTTACTTTCTTCTCCAATGCTTGGAGGATTGAGCTGATTTTGTGGCTTCCTTAGGCCACTCAAATTTGCAGATATCTGTGCACTAATAGTGTCTTTAGACACTTTGAAAATTTCTATTTTTGTGCCTTTCTCAAGAACACAAATAACAATATTTTGAGAGCAATAGGATAGTGCAAATAAATCTAATAAATTTTCACTTTTAATGCACTAAAAATTTCACCTTATCACTCCAATTAACTCTAAAAAATTAATGCACTCAATCAATTTACTGCAACTAATCAAGAATAATCTGAAATGAATCTTCAAGACTTATTCTGCAATTTCATTATAAGCAAAGGTAGTAGGAGCTAGTCTTCTTTTGCTTTCCAAAGTAGATGATAGGTAGTTGATAGATAGTTGAAATTCTAAAATCTAATAAACTCCTAAAGTGCAAATGAACCTAAAAGGAACCTTTCTATTTTTTCACTTTTGAAGACTATAATTCAATTCTCCTATTTGCAACTTTAATTCAAATTAAGGTGCTTAAACAAATCTTATAAGTAATCCAATTAATGAATCTACTTGCACCAATAGTTGCATACCTTTTTCTGAAATATCTTTTGACTCTTTTATAGAGGATGTAGATCTTGGTGTCTAGGATCACCAAGTTGTTGCCTTGTATAAGATGTTGCAGCTCTTTGTAGGCTACCTTGAATAACTTCGTCTTCACCAAAGGATGGTCTCAAACTTTCTTTCAGGAGCCTAGGATTTTTGTGGCTTGTTCTCCTCTTGTAGTCTCCTCCTTTTTCTATAGATTTGAAGAGATATTCATTTTTGAAGTGGTGCCTTCTTGTTGTGAGAGGTAATCTCCAAATATCCTATATTTTGTAGGCTTCTTCTATCTAAATCTTCCTTCAATATTCTTATCAAATTTTGACTTTAAACAAGATCTTCTTCTCAAGATTCTGAGTGTCTTGAGGTCTTCACTAGATTCTTCTATTATTTGGCACTCCTTGCAAAATTCTTCTCCTCTTGGGCTTGTTGTTGGATGGTGATAATTATCCCAAGTCCTTCACTATCAGGGGCTTCTCCTTGGTAGTGGATTTATCCAATGAGTTCTTCTTTGATGATTTCTTCAGTAAGGCTCTCCAAGCCTTTTACTAGATGCTCGTTGAGACCTCCCCAAGGTCTTTGATCTTGTAGCTTCTTCTAGTCTTCCTTGAGACCTTTTCTTCAACCTTCTACTCTTGGAAGTGTTGGTGGTGAGATCTTCCTCTGGATCTTCACTTCTACTACTTCTGGATTTGAGTAGGACTCTCCTAGTCCTTCTTCTTCCAAGACTAGAAGTTCTTCAATGAGATCTTCTCCTGATATCTTTGCTTGTAGGTGCTGGATTGATTCTGAAGAAGATACTCTTCCTAGATTTCTTGTAGGAAGTTTTCTCGAACTCACTGAATCTCCTTTCCCTACAAAAAAGTATTAGTACTAAAATATTAATCTCCTTCTAAATCATATACTCTCTTCTAGAGTCTTCTTCAGGATCAATGCTACTATGGCCTAATTTTAGTATCAAGGCTCCTGTGGCATTTTTCAATATCAAGGCTTTTGTGGCCTTTTTCTTCAATATCAAGGCTTCTGTGGCATTTTTATTCAGGATCAAGGCTTCTATGGCCTTTTTCTTCTTGATCAAGGCTTCTATGGCCTTTTTCTTCTGGATCAAGGTTTCTATGGCCTTTTCTTCTTGATCAAGGCTTCTATGGCCTTTTCTTTTGGATCAAGGTTTCTATGGCCTTTTCTTCTTGTGTGAAGTTCTCAATTTAGTAATGGAGATCTCCTATCTCCTAACTTCACCACAAATCTTCTCCATAAGTCTTCTTCCACAGTATTCTTTTCTTGGACAAGAAACTAACCTCTGCACTATGAAGATATGTCGACCTTCGGGCAACAAAGTTGAAGTCTCCTAGATTTTTGTTGTAGGAGGAATCCCAATATTCTGAGAATTAGATTTCTACAAAAAAGAAACTTTGGGCAATAGTTAAGAAATTCCAGATATCCTGAATTATCTTCACTAGTTGATTTGTCAATCTAGTGGATTGAATGTTGAGTCCTAGTCTTCACAAGTTTTTCCTACAACTCTATGGAAAGACTCTAGACAAATGTAATCTCAGTATTTCTGAAACTAAGATTTCTTTCAGTCCTCACTTGTGGCTCTCCTTGTTTCTACCACCTAGACTCTTTTGAGAGTTTTTGACAGTGACTGGTCCAAAGGCACGTCAGGTTGACAAATAAACTTAGGCTCATTGATAATGGTGGCTTTCCTATGGCTAGATCTACCGTAGCTCTGATACCACTGTTAGATTTTGATGCTGTATGCAATGGGAGATAGCAATCACAAGATGCAAAAATAATAATATGAAAGAAAGTAAATATGCGAGATGACTGAAATATACTATAAATAGAAATGATGGAAATGAATACAATGTAGCTATGGAGGAAATGAACACTCCATGAATAATTCTACTGGACTACATTGCACCCATATCCAATATGGGTAACTTTATCTATGCACTACGATGCACTCTGAGATGCTATATGTGATGTTCTATGTGATGCTCTATAACTATGACAATAA
The DNA here is from genome assembly GCA_028583015.1 of Wollemia nobilis. Taxonomy (NCBI): domain Eukaryota; kingdom Viridiplantae; phylum Streptophyta; class Pinopsida; order Araucariales; family Araucariaceae; genus Wollemia; species Wollemia nobilis. Next base: position 7,414,723 of record JAQPPZ010016334.1, on the reverse strand, counting down.
GGCCATTATATAGGAAGATAGGTTCCTTGGCCAACACTCTATCTAGTTGTGCAAGGGACAACTTGCACATGTACAACTTGCACATTGACACTTGTGCATTTATTACATTGCATGAAGAAACTAAGTAACTTCCCCCTAAAGTAATCTAATGTCCTAAGTATGTACCTTGGTAGATACATTTACATGACCCAAATGATGTAATATGATCTAATTTCTAACATTCAATTTGTTTCTTGAAAACTTCCCAATCTCCTTTCATTTTATTCCGCTCATTTTGAATCCTTTGTAGTTTATTTTCAAGGTCTTTGATGACATCCATTATTATATCTATATTTTTATCCATTCCTTCAAGATCTCTCTTACAAATATCTAACTTTATTTGTAATTGAAAAGGTACCCATTTTCTCAAGAATGTTGGTTCCATTTCTTTCCAAGTGCACCTTGGATTGTTCCTAACAAAGATTTCTACCCATTGTAAAGCTTCACCCCCAATTTTTTTTTAAAGCAAAAGCATAACTGCATGCTTTCACCATATTGATATTTTACTATTTTCAACCACTCTCTCACATCCATATCATTTGTTCCAAAAAACTTTTGAAGTGCCATAGTTGATTCCCTAATGCAAACTAGGGTTTTTTGACAATATATATCATGCCCTAATGCAAAGTAGGTTTTTATGAAAATATATATATTCCCACTTATTTGAAGATAATATTCCACATAGAAAACTACATTCACAATTTTTCTTCCAAACAAAATAAATTGCAATTGATTTGCTTACTTGAATTAAAAAATTTTGTCTTCCAAAAAAATTGCAATTTGAAAATTTGTCATCGCCCTTATTCTAGATAGCTAACTTCAAAAGGTTGCATCTCCCTCAATACTGCTCGGATTCCTTCATATGACCACTCATTTTAAAGCTCTTCAAACTCTACACAAATTTATCCAAGAATCACTTGAATCAAATAAACTTTCACAAAGATATGGCTCTTGAAAGATGAGACATATTTCCAAACAAAATCTGCCCTAATTCTTCAATTCCACAAAAAAAATCCCCACTTTGTTGGAATAATTGCTCTGATACCACTTGATATGAAAATTTATTTTCATTAACATAAATAATTCACCAATATATAAAAATATCAAATCATTCATCCACAAATAATTATCCACAATAACAATCCACAAATCAGAGAGAGATAGATAATACCCTTAAGGTAGAGAAACACCAATAATAATATTTAAGGAAGGAATAAATCCACAAGATATCCCAAGATTAGAGTGCTACTTAAGGAGGTTGAATTCCCATAAGCCACTTAATGGGTAAAGAATATTACATATGATTATTCTCCATGATGATTACAATGACAAATATCTCCTCTTTATATATCCATCTTCGAATTCTACATTGGGGAGCCTACTACTAATATAATATTATAATATAATATAATATAATATTAAATTATAAGATAATATAATATTATAATACAATAAACCCTAGATTATTTGTGGCCCATGCCAACCCTTATACAATATAATAATATATCCCCAAATATATATTCCTAGGTACCCTAACAAATTTCCTAAAAGAAGGAATATCTTTGACCATATTTTTATTTTATTATGCAAAAAGATGGCCAAAACTTAGATGATAATATTTTCAATTCCAGAGTGATGTAGAAATATGAAAATTGATAGTTAAAGGTAGATTGAATTGATGTATTTGAAGTTCAAACATATGCCCTATTCCCTTACCATATGCAATAATTTTAGAAATATTAGTTTTTGCATGAATGAGGTATACCTTGGATTCTTGTTGCTTGTCAAACTCAACCTTCAAGTTATGGTCAAGTAATTGATTGACAGAGAGTATATTCTTGGTGAGTCCTAGAACATACAAGACTTCTTTAATCCTACATGTGTGTGATCCTAGTTGCAATTTGACATCACCTATGCCTTTTATATCATATGATGTGTCATCTCCTACACAGAATTTTCTTGTATCACTGGAACAATCTAGAGTAAGAAATCAATATCTTTGACCGATAATATGTTTGATTGCTCTTGAATTGATATACCAAATGTCATTGAGCTGACCTAATTAGGCATGCACAAAAAATACATATTATTTTCCTCCAAAGTGATCATCTTTGGCAATATTACTATGTTGTTGATGCATTACTTTCCAACTTGAAAAAGATTTTTTTTGATATTTATGTCCACGCTTGTGAGAATTATTTCTCTATTGATAGAAGCATTTTTGTGTTCTTGTTCCTCTACTGTCTAACTACTTTCCTTTTTTCATTTACATGATTAACTTGTTCTTTATCTTGCATTGTATGAGAGGACTCTAGTTTGTGAAGTAAATTCATCAACTTTTCAAAAGTTGGTGTTTGCTCAATAATATCAAGGTTGTCACAAGTATATTATATTGTGAAGGGAGAGATATTAAAATAATTGGAACACGTGTATAGTTAGATACATGTTCTCCCAAGGCTTGTAGTCATGCTTGTAGTTCAATAACTCTCCTCAATAAATATTTAATTTTTTCTCCATTTTTTATTTTCAAGCAATGAAGTTGACTTTGGAGAAATAGGATTTGATTTTAGTTCCTTTCCTCAAACATTGTCTAAAGTTTATTCCATGCATCTTTAGTTGTGGTAGAATCATGAATGTATGGTTGTACTTCATAAACTACTCCAAACATGATGATCAAATATGTTTTTCTATCTTCCTTGTCGAATTTTATCTGCTCTTTGTATTCTACATTAGGATAAATAATAGAACCATCTACAACTTACCATACTTCTTCAAACTCAAATTGTATTATGATTTTGGTCTTACAAGAAGCATAATTATTCCCTCATAACATTTGGTAATTGAGAAATAGGAAATTTGGTGCACCAATATTCATATTAAACCTATAAAAAACTAGAAAAATTTACTTCCACTAGATTGCCCTCAAAAATTAATTTCCAATGAGTATATATAAGCCTACACTTGTAAGTTAATTGTGCCTCAAATTGCAAGAAAAATAATGTCTCATTGGGAAAAATAATAGGTAGAGGGAATATTCTTTGGAATATTTTAATTCTTCAAAATCTATATGTTTCTTCTCCATTTTACAAGCATAAAAAAAAAGAAAATGATTGTCATTATAGGCTATAATAAGGCTATCCACAATTTATCTTGACAAAATAAATAAGCCTTTTGATTTCCAAATCTTCTTGTCTCTATTTAATTCAACAAAGAGGGCACCTCACATTATTGGAATCTCTGTTCTACATTATCTAGCATCTGATTCCCAAGTTTTTGATCTTGTACTCTAATGGTTTTTAAGAAATAAAAAGTAACACATGTTTGGACTTTGAACTTCAGTAATCTAAAGTATTTGTAGAAGAAAATTGACTTACAGTTACTAATATGCAATTTTACAAATTTGTGAACATTGGTGATGATACCAAATTTATCAATGCCAGTGTTGCTAAAACATGATTGGATATCAATAGTTGAGTATGCCTTTTTGGAAATATAAATGGATTGGAGTCTTTATTTGTAGCTAATACATTGAAACATTGATACACATATTTTTTTGAGGCATAACTTGTACAAGTTTTAATAGAGCAAGGATTTTTTAGCCTTTTGTAGTGAGATACTATTAAGTCTCTAAGGTTTGACTTTATCTTATCAAATTATATTATGTGAATGATATTTTGGCTATCATCGATGTTGAAGTCTGAGTTGTAGTCTATTAACTGCACACTCAACATCTTATGGGTATGATGAATTTTATATTTAGGAGCATGAATTCATCTAGACATCAATATTTTAGAGTGATATTTTTGGAATGCATTGTTTTTCTTCATGAACTACTTGTATGTTCTTATTTTGGAGAGAGTATAATAATTGTACTTATTCTATATAAAACTCTAGGTCTATGCTATATTTTGAAAATTGTTGTGACACATATCACCTAAGAAATACCTTGTCATTGGAAATGATTTTATTATGTTAAAAATCATTGCTTTGTACCTGTGTGTGCCTTATTAGTGATTAGTTCTAGATCTTATTGAAATAATACAAGGGATGTGGTACCTCATGCTAGTTGAAGAACTTGTGGAAGAAATATTTGCTTCCTTGATGGATTTGTTAGTTGCTTTGTAGGATTGGTGCCTCCCTTTTGCTTATTGGCATCTAGACCAAATACCTAATCACTTTCAATTTATAATTTCTTGATTGCAAATTTGTATGGACTAAAGACTTGCCTTTAGCTAATATTTGGTAGTATTTCTTATCTTGATATTACTTACCACTTATTCTTGGTAGGGTCCTTTACATTGATACCAATGGAATGTTTATCCTTGGTAATATTATTTACCTTAAGATATTTTTCTTCAATAGAGATCTCCTTGTGTCTTCTTTGTGCCAAATATTGAGGATTAGAAGGAGAGATGGATCTTACTTCTACCTACTTTAATACCATTTATTATGTTGAATGCTTTAATGATTTACATTATGGAATGATGGATATTTAAATATAATGTAATACCAAAATTTGTATTAACCAACTATAATAAATCCTACAACTACCCTTGACCTCTAGTGGACCTTAAGTACCATGTGTTGAGTGGTTTTACCCAACTTAAAATTTACATTATCTCTGGTTTAATAATTTCTAATACATATTATAAGCTAGGATTGAGAACTTAATCTTAGAGGATGAGCAGTATATGGAACTTGGGGCTCACTTTGAACCTAGTTTCATAGGTGTGGAATTTGTTAGATACCATTAACATTTGCATTGAAATGTGTGACTAATAGGGGAAAAGCATTAGACCATTATCCTAGAAATAAAATTTATTTTACATCAAGGAAAAAATAAGAATAAATAAACTAAATGCAAAGGGTAACCCAATTATGTGGGTCACTCATAATATAAATATATAGAGGGACTATTACCATAGATTCAACCATGGATACTGGACATATTTTTTTGTGCTTCATTTCAAAGACCCAAACAAGGCCCAAAATTTTGATTTTTTCCATGGAGCAAGATCTATTCAAAGATGATGTCTAACTAATTGTATATAGTATAGCTATATTCTTAGGATAAATGATAGATGATCTTGTGTATGAAAATAATGTGGAAATATTACTTGTGATGGAGATATACCCTAAACACTCATAGATGGTTTGATTGCATAAAGTATATATATGTATGTATGTATATGTATATATATGATCAAATTAATAAGCAACTAAGATATTTTAAGGAAATTTGAAGGTTCACTTACATGTCATTTATAATCTAGTTCATTATAATCTAAAAGAAGAACTAATTTTCTATGCTATAGTTGAACTAGAGTGGCTTGAATAATAAGCTTCTAGCCCTTGTTGAATGTATAGATGTACCCTATAGAGAAAAAAGGAAGACCTCCTATAACTTTATGATATATTGTATCATCCCATCATGAAGGGGGTGAGAGAAAATGTGCTAATATTGTTGAGTGAAGCCTACAACTTACTCAAGTTAGATCATACAATAAATGATGAATTCTAATTTATAAGCATATATCCTTCATTGATATTTTTGGATTCTCCACAATGTCATTTGAGCCACTTGCATTTGTTTTAGACTACTTGTCCAACCTTGAATATATTTGGTAGCTAGACTATGTAGACTTAAAATACATCAAGGGTTAGAAGAAGTAAACCTATTATGCTACCAAGTAATAGATAATGGTTATTAATCTAAAGTTATGGGGCTTCTACTAAATAATTAATAAGAAGTTGAGAAGTATACGGATAATTTTTTTAATATTATTTTGATACTATAATCTCAAGGGATACTTCAAGAGATTTCTAGAGACTTAGGGACTTTGTACTTTTTATATGCATGAATGAAGGTATAAGATTAAGAAGTAAGCCAACCTATCTAACGAACTAGCCTTGGCCAAGCTAGAGGAAGCACATGGACAAGAGTATGATATTTAATAACATCATAAAATTCCTCTAGAATGGTTCACTTTTTATGTAGATGCAAAGGTTGATAATGACTTTAATTTAGATCACAAAATCAATAATCAAAATAGGAGTGTCTTCAAAAAACATGGGCATGCAAAAAATGAAAACCCTTGCTTTCCAAAGAATGAGGTACTTGATGCACTTGAAAGTTCTTGTCCATCATGGGTTATTTGATGAACAAGTTTTAGTTTTTTGTCTTGGACATATTGTATTCTTTATAAGAAAATACTGTACACACCAAATCCTTGATTATTAGGTTTGGATCCATAATGATCATGTATGGGTGGTTTTAGTGCATGGTTTTATACCCATTGTATTCTAATACCACTTCATGGTTTAAGGTTGTTTGATGTTGCAAAATACATATATATTATATTTTAAACTACTTTGTTAAGATAATAATATATAGAAATAGAGGTTTAGCTCTAAGTTTTTATTGGTTTTTCTAGTCAAGGGTTTATAAGGTAAATATTGTTATTTATTGTAGATGTATGTCATTTTTTCCTTATGTTTTATGATTTTGTTTGCAATAATATTTTTGTAGTTTTATCAAACTCTTTATTTGGTATCAATGTGAGGTTATTGGTTTTAGGGGGACATGTTTTTTACTAGGGTTTAGCTTAGTATTAAGAAAGAAAATGTATCTTGGGTCTACAATAAACCTCTTTCTGAGTGGGAGCTTTGTGTAGGTGAATCCTGTGTGAAGGAAAATGGATAGCAATTCAATAATTTAGATAAAAAAATTTAACAACCATAGGTTTGAGTTATGGAATATAAATATGGAATATTTGCTTGTGAATAGAGATCAATGGGTTTATGTGTTAATAAAGTAACCCGTGGGTATGACGTAAGAAAACTAGGAGAATATAGACAAGAAAGAAAAGAGTATTATTTGGCTATGCCTTGTAAATTAAATTTTGACTAGTGTATTTGGAGAAAACAATGCTAGGGAGCTATGGTAAGAGTTAGATGATTTATATTAATCAATCCCTAGTAAACAAATTGTTTCTTCATAAGAAGTTGTATCTCTTTAGGATGAATGATGGGGATTGAAAAGCACACACTCAAATCTTAATGCATGGTTGATTGAATCAAAGGTTTCTTTTCATGACTCATAATAGGGAGTGGTTTTATGAATATGAATAGTATAATAGAGGTGGTATTTTCCTAGGAGATGACTCGATAAATAAAATTATAGGATGTGGAAGGATCATACTATTTATCAAATATGGAAGGGTTAAAATCCTCCTTGATATTTTGCATATTCCAAGGTTGGATAGAAACTTGATATTTATCAATTAAATGAGTGATGCAAGAGTGAAAAAATTATTTGAAAATGATACATATAGGATGGTTTGATGAGAAATGATGCTGGAAAGGGGGTTTTGGATTGGAACATTGTACAAACTATTGATTAGTACTATGACTAATAGGTGTAATAGTTATTTTATTCCTAAAAATAAAATAGAAAAAACCTCTACTCTTCATGTAGAGAAGACAATTCTTGGACATCAATAAATGAGACATACAAGATACAAGGGCCTTTGAGATTTGCACATTAAAGGTATTGCTGAAGGTATTCCTAACTACTCCTTAGATTTTAATTTTTGTAAAAATTATGTATATGGTAAACATAATAATGTAAAGTTTCTATCTGGTGTTACAAGAGCATAACATATTTTGGAGCTAATACACAATGATGTTTTTAGTCTTGTGCCTATTCCATCACTTGGAAATCATTGTGCTATGTTTTATTTATGGATAATTTCTCAAGATATTCATGGATATATTCCTCTAATGATATAAACGGTCCCTAAAAAATTCAAAATGTTTAAGTCTCTTATAGAGAACTAGATAGAGAACAAGATAAATATGTTGAGGTCAAATAATGGTGGAGAGTTCTATGGAAATTAATTTAAGGAGTTTTTTAAGTAGTGTAAAATACCAAGGTAAAATATGAATTCATACACCCCTAAATAAATGGAGTTACAAAATAATGAAAAAGACATTGATGGAAAAGGTAAGGGATCTACTGAGTGGTGTAGGATTAACAAAATAATTATGGGAATAACCAATTAGTATTGCATGTTACCTCATAAATTGATCATCTACATCATTGCTAGTTGATAAAAAATTGTATGAGGCATGGACTTGTATGAAAACCTCCTTTGAAAATCTTAGATGTTTTGGACGATATGCTTATGCTCATTTTCCAAAGGAGAAAAGGAATTAGTTGGATAATAAATTTAAAAAAATGTATTTTTATTGGTTACAAATATGGTACAAAAGACTAAATACTTTGGAACCTATAAATAAGGAAGACTTTTTATAGTCAAGATATAATATTTAGAGATTTTAAAAGTGCTTCCAAGAAGGAAGAACAACTAAGAGAAGAAGAACAAAAAAATGTACCGTTTGATTTCATGGATGAAGAATATGGCTCAATAGAAGATGATGAACACAATCCTTAAACCCTAATAACGAGGAGATCCATTTGAGAGAGAAGGTAGCTAGAAAGGTACAATCCACCTAGTTTTTATTCTACTTTTATTTTATCTACTACTGATGATGATACTAGAACTGTCAGGAAGGTAGTTGATACAAAGAAAGGTAAATTCTAGAAGGCCATGGTTGATGATATGAAGTCCTTAGACAAAAATATGACATGGTATTTGATGAAATTACCTATTATAACAAAAACCAATCGGTAGAAATAAGTATTCAAGAAGAAGTTTAATTCATAAGGTAAAGTGGATAAGTACAAGCTCACCTAGTAGGAAAGGGATATTCCCAAGTGAAGGGAATTTTTTTTGGTGATGTTTTCTCCCCTAGTGCTAAATTAACTTCTATAATATTTATTTTGTCTATCATTGTTGCATTTTGATCTTGAAGTAGAGAAAATAGATGTGCAAACAACATTTCTACACGGGGACCTAGAAGAAGAAACATATATGTCCCCACAAGAATTTTTTATAGTAAAATGGAAGGAGGACTTGGTATGTAGGTTGAAGAAATCTCTTTATGGTCTAAAACAATCACCAAGGACATGGCATTAAAAATTTGATACTTACATTTTGAGACATGGATTTCCATGAAGTAAAGTTGATCATTGTTTGTGCAAAAAATAGGTTGATGATCACTTTGTTATTGTGGCATTTATTTTGATGACATATCATTAATTGGAAATGATAGGTAAATCATCAAGGATGTTAAGTATCAATTTTTTTTTTTTAGTTTGATATGAAGGATCATGGCCCTATAAATTGCATCTTAGGTATGCAAATTAAATGGAATCATTCAAACAAGATACTTTGGTTGAATCAAATAAAATATGTTGAGATGATATTCAATATATTTAATATGTAGGAATGTAAACCAATCAAAACTCCCATGAGACACAAAAAAGGAAGACGACATGTCTCATGTTACTTATACAAGCATTATTGGAAGTTTATTGTATGCCATGGTATTTACAAGACCAAGCATTTCCCATGCAATGGGAGTTCTGAGCAGGTATAGTTCAAAACCAAGGAAAGAAAATTGGACTATTATAACAATTTTTTTTAAATATTTCCATGGTATATCAGATTATGCAATCTTTTATCAAGGAAGGGTTGAACTGAATAAGGTATTGAATGTACAAGGTTTTGTTCATGTAGATTGGCATGGAGATATTTATTGTTGGAGATCCACAAATGGTTATGTATTTAGCTTTCTTGGTAGAGCAATAAGCTTTATGAGTAAGAGGAAAGTTGTAGTTGTACTTTCAACTATAGAAGCTAAGTACATGACAACCACTCATGCAAGTAATAAAGAGATATGGTCACAAAGACTATGTGCTAATGTTGGGTTCTTACATGGAGCTATAAGGATAAATTGTGATAATAAAAGTGCAATATATTTGGCAATGAATCATGCTTATCATTCTAAGAGAAAGCATATCATAATGTACTACCATTTTATTAGAGATATGTTTAAATATAAGAAGGTGTTATGAGAGAAAGTTGATACCCTAAAAATGTTACAAATTCATTATCTAAGTCTATGAGTATTAAGAAATTTTCTTGGTGCAGGAAGACAATGGGCTTGGTTGCCCCATGTAGTTGATTTTGTGATTTGTACAGGCCCTACTACAAAGTATTCAATAAATGGGATATTGTTGGACATGTTGTATTCTTTGGAGGAAAATACTATACATCCCATATTCTTAATTATTAGTGATAACTCCTTAATTATCGGGTATGGGTGGTTTTAGACCATGGTTTTATAACCATTGTATTCTAATATGACTTGGTTATTTAGGGTTGTTTGATGCTATGGAATACCTATATATTGTATTTTAAATTGCTTTTTTAAGATAATACTATATAGAAGAAGAGATGCAACTCTATTTTTTTGGATCAAAGGCACAAGAAGATAGTGAATAGGGCAAAGAGTTAAAAAATATTATATTATTGGCCAAGATATCACCCTATAAATTGCATCATCTATGAGAGTGATGCTTAGTATTTCTATAAATGAAATTACCTAAGAATGCTCAAGAAAGGAATAAATGACCAATGCAAGTCAATTTTAGAATTAGTGTTTGTTGCAATAGAGACAATAGTAATTGAAGGCCTAGGAAAAGGTAGAATAATTCTCAAGGAAGAGCAAATTCCTCAAGAAGAATTTAATCTCCTATATTGTCCATATAATCACAAAGAATGGAATTCTTAAACATTTCCACTAGCTTAAATGATCAAATGCTTAAGATATGTGATGATTCATATTGAGAGAAGAGACACTAAGATAAGGTCACCATATATTTCACCAATAATATTGTTAATACAAAGAACCATTTGAATAGGTCTATTAGAAATGTGACAACTACAAAAACTTATGCTCCACCTTGAAAGGAATATTAGTATGATTCTTTAATTCAATGATATCTAACCCTAAGTTATCGAAAATAAAATTTCTTTGAGCAAGGGATCAAGGGAGTGCACAAACAAGGAAAAAACCTAGATGTAAACTAAAATGCTCTTTTATTTTGAATTCCTAAAATGTAAATTGAATTTTTCTTTTTCTTTTCCTTTTTTTTATCTTTTGTAACAAAAATAATAAAAAACACAAAAAAAATACGCTAAATATTTACCAAGGGTACTTATTTATTCTAGCATTTGATCTAATATTTATCTTACATCCAAAATATTCCATAGCTTTAGTCTGAAAATAACTTCACAAAAATACTAGAAAATACGGTCAACGTTAGGGGGGCTACTTAGGCTATTGTATAACTATACTTTGAGGCATAGCATTCAATCCCCCTAGGTCCTTTTAGCTAAAATTTTGAAATAAAATGATATTTGACATTTGTAATAAACACAACAAAATATAACAACATGAAATAGTAAATGATGTGCAAAATAGAATAAACACAAAGCTTGAACAAGAATGCAATTTCTAAACTAGGGTTTGGGAACAAATGGTTACCCCCAAGCTAGTATGATATGAAATGAAAGTAAAATAGAATGATGGGAACAAAAATATAATATAAATATATATGAAATAGTAAATGAAACATATAATAGAATGGATACAAACCTTAAACAAGAATGCAATTTATAAACTAGGATTTGGGAAAAAATGGTTGCCCCCAAGATCATGTGATATGCAAGAAAAACATAATGATGGAAGATATAACACAACAAAAATAGAATGTAAATGATGTTATTATACCCTAAGAGTAGTATGAAAAGTAGACCTAGGGTTTAGGAATAAATCCTTGCCCCTAGACTTAATGTAGCCAAAATCATACCCTATACAGGGCAATCATGATCTTGGATTTACTGAAATTGCACCTTGTAAATACAGGGTAATTTTTTTTAATAGAATATCAAAAGAAATATATTATTGCAAAATAAACAATAATAAATGTGAGATTAACAATCTACAAATGTAAATAAGAAAATATAACCTAATGGCAGCAAAACAACAGAAAAAATATGAAGACCTCCAAGATGGTATACTTCCCCTCAAGGCTCCAACACTGGTCCACCAAGAGTAGAAAAATAATAGCAAAGAAGTAGGAGAGAACACCATAAAAAAAATTTAGCACATGGAATAAGCCTTTAATATATCACCTTCATGAAAATTGCTTAGAATCAAAAATCACTTGCAAAATCACTTGTTGTTAAAAAGAGGATGTAAACCCTATATTTATAAGAAGTTTGAAAACCAAATGGGTGCAAAAAATATAAGGGAGGATCAACCTCCTTGAATTTATCCTAAAAGTTAGGTTTTCTAAGATAAAACCCTAACTTACCAAAATCATACCTCATTTTGAGCGATCGTGATTTCAGCAAAGCTAAAGAAAAGGGGAGGAAGAGGGGAAACAAAGGACTAAACTTGTGTTAGGACAAGTTTAAGGGAATTTTCAAGGTTCTAGGGAGAATGACTTAGTTGGGTAGGTTAATTTTCCATGTCTACACTACCATACCCATCTCATATTTCCTATCCCCCATGATCAAAGTCACTACCATCTTCCTATTGGTTGCTTACACCAATATTCCATCCTTATATCCTCTTATCTCATCGTTGTCTACTTTTTTTACTCAAATATCTACTAATGTATCAACAACCATATCAATATTCACCACCATATCCACTTAATTTGCTCCACCATCCATATATAACCCACCATATCCACAACATGTATCAACACAAAGGTATCTTATAGGTGTGATGATGTCATAAATACAAGCTTTTACGATTGAATTTATTCACACCACACAAGAGTAGCAAACTATTGCAAGTCCAATAAAAACTTATGTATAGCAAATTATCAATGCATATTGAGTTAGAAACACTAGAAAGGAATTAGGATCCCTTTAATAAGAGGAAATATGATTCAAGGAGGATATTTCTAACATTAAAAATTAGATTCCAAAGGAACCAATACTCCTATAGTCATGAGTAGCCAAGGGTGGAAAAACATCTTGATTGTAGCTTTGAATGTTAATCCAACCAACTCCTCCACAAATATTAGTTGAATTCATTGTTATGATGTTCTAGTTGGATCTCACAAGGACCAACCATTATCAAATAATTCAACTATCAAATCAATTACCACTTGTGGAAGATATGTAGCATTTGGGAACTAGCAAGGGCAAATTAATAAAACAAGAAGGTATAATATAATGACCAAGAAAAATCCTATATTATAATAAAAAAAGGTTTAACATTAGTAAGAGTTGGAATCCCTTAGGAAGGATGTTGAAAAAAATATCAATTTCATAGTTATGTCAAATATCTACAAGGAAAATTTACTAGAAGCAATTAACAAAGGAAGCAACTAGAATACCTTTCCACATAGCTTCCTCAAGGGAAGACCCAACATAAACAAAAACTAGAATAGAAAAATAAATAACTTGAGATATGGATCAAATAAATGCAAGTTATATAGTAAGCAAAGGACCAAGATATTTTCTAACTCTAGAAGAAAAATAAATATATGGATAAAGGAGCAATAGTGGATGAAGGACACACCTTAGATGAAAAATAAATAAAGTCCCTATGGATGATATTAAAGTTCAGTTAAAAAATACAAACAATTATTTTAAATTTATGGCTAGTGCCAAAGTTAAAATAAACCAAACCATGAATACTATTCATCAAATATATGATGAAATTGTTATGAAGGAAAAGTATCAAGAGGTATTAAAGTATATAGCCATGATGGCAACAACACAAACACATTAATTTAGGGTGTAATCTTGGATGGAAATTGAATCCTACAAGACTACAAAGACATGCTTACCACTCTATAAACCTAGACCTAATTCATGATAGTAGAAGTGTAAGGTCCAATTAATGTTGGGATATCCTATGTGATTGATAACAAGAAAAGATTTCTTGATGAAGACCTATTACAAATATTATTTGAAGAGGAGAAATCAAAGCCTGAAAATATCACTTCACTTGAACAAATTGAGAAGCTAGGGCTACTATTGGGAAAATTTAAAAGGCTTGTGGAGCAAGAAGATGGGTTGTCAAAGAATCCCTATGAAAATATTGTAGAAGAGATCGAGATACAAACATGCATGAAACTACCAAGAGATGGTGAATAGCACATTTTATTGAAGACATTGCCATAGGAGGATAGGGAGCATAATTGTTTTTACAATTTTAATACAAAGTGGTATAAATTTTATAGACTCCACACCCAAGGATAAATAAAAGAGCTAAAATATCTTTCTAATATAGATTGGTTCCTCATAAAGTCATAAAAATATAGTAATCATTTAATACCTTAGGGTCCTTGACATTTTGGAGGTATGCAAAACTCAGGAATCAAGCAATGAGAGTCTTCAAGAAGCCAATTTTATAAATAATTTCAAAAACATGTTGTTTGATCTAGAGGTATGATTTGCTCAATATGAATAAATTGCTAGCTAGTGTAGGAGTGAATTGTTGCCCTTTTTGGAATGAACCATTCATTGGAAGAAAAAGTAGGGAAAATATGCATAAGTGTCAAGGAAGATCTTATGGGAGGTGACTTTTTTGTATGGAGTTCCATATTAACTCATTTTATAAGGATTCTAATCCATTTATAGGTTTAATTAGAGGTATTTCATATTTGGAGGTGCATAATTTTGTCAAATATACCCCCAAGTTAGTAATTTTACTAGGTGTATGAATTTCTCACCCAGAGCAACTTCGGGATGTATTTCTTCTATAAATAGAATTCATGGAATCCATCATAAACATATTTTGACCTTCAAATAATTAGAGCTATACTTTGTGAGTCCCACATTGTAATTGCTCTCATTTTGAATATAATAATGTTGTCCAATTTTTTTTGCTTTCTAATTTTGATGCCACTCTTTTAGATTTTGGAATGTGTGATAATTGTGGCATCACCCTTTTGTCCTCTTGTCAATACTTTTTTTTTATTTCATAATGTATAGGGATAATTGTTTTTATTAAATTTTTGCATGTGTTGACTAATCAAGCACTCTCCTTGCTATGATTATGGTTGTATTTTAGTTTCATACAATTTAATTTAAACCTCTCACACCCTAACCTTCAAATATTTAATTACTACATTCAATTCTAATAATTATCCTAGATTAGTTCATATTTAATAGGGATAGTGAGGATTTGATATAGATTTTAATGTTGAAGCAAGAATGATCTCCATTACTCCAACTATTGAAATGAAATTGTGGGAATAATAAAAGTTTGACTTATTTGCAATTCAATAGTAACACATATAATTTTCCATCATTCCAAAAAAAAAAGAATACAAGAAATATTCATATAATAGAATGAATACATACATGAAAAAGAAGCCATGGAGGATAATTTTTAGGAGGAAGAGGTACATATAGTGAAAGAAGACCTCTACAATGTTAATATTATAAGCGATTTGGGCATATGAAATGATTGTAGGTTTAAAGTTTCAAATGAGGGTAGAAGAGCACATTATTCTTATCAATACCCAATAAAATGAAGAAATATAGAATACAATATATTAAATCATCCAATTCAAAAGCTAGATGGTCCATCTAGTTATACATTTTCATGCAATAAAGTTGGGTCTAGTAGTAACATTACGTGGTTTTTTAATTTAGATTGGCATTCCAATCAAATGATTGGATATAAATTATTATTTTTAAAAATTTAGATAGTAATGTTAATATTGAAATGAAGTTGGAATATAATAAGGTTGTTAAATTTGCTACCAATGGAAATTTAAAATTTGATACTAAGAAAGAAAAGGAAAACAATAGTTGGTTTCTACCATGCTTGTGGTTGAGCCATAGTGTTATGAGTGTTGAGAAATTGGTAGTCAAAGGGTTCAAGTTTAGTTTTATTTTTAAGGAATGTTTCATTTAAAATTAGAAAAATGGATGTAAGCTACTTGCAAATTATCAAATAACTTTAAACTACATATTCCCCTTGAAGTGTAGTGGAATTTCTTCACATTTTTTAATGTTACCATTGAGTATCAAAGTTGGTTATGGAATAAAAGGTATAGGTACATCAGTTTTCAAATTCTTCATATACTTTATCAAATAAACATGGTGTATGGATTGCCAAAGATATAAAAAAATAAGGGAGCATGAAAGCTTTGTGCACTTAGAAAATATCGTGGTGATAAATATATTTCAAGATCCTAGAGAGATATTAATCCTTTATATTTGATCCATTTAGATATATGTGCACTTGCATCTAAACCCCTCCATGTATGAAGCATTACTTCATAATTTTCATTAATGATTGAACTAATATATACTTTACACTTTCTTAAGAATAGAAGTGATGCTTTTAAATTCTTAAATTAATTTAGATTAATGCTAGAGGAAAAAAATGGAAAGTACATTATGTGACTTAAAATAGATGCAGGAGATGGATTTTTTTTTTGGTAGATTAATAATTTTATTAATAACAGGGCATTTGAAAGGCGCCCTAATGCCTTGTACATCAGAGGATAAAAAAGGAATAGACAAAAGAAAATTTGAACTGCTAGCTAAACCAGAATTACAACCTCAAAATTACATCCTTAGACTAAAAGGAGCCAATGACCTTAGACAAGAAGGCACAGAGAGAAACGCCAGAGCTCAAAAAGAAGCGGTCCTCGGCCAAAAATAAAGTAAAAAATATGCAATCCTCCACCATAGAGGAGCTAAAAAACAGAGGAAGAATAGTCGGCCATCAAGGGGAATATCCATATGCATGAGAGACGAAGTAGCACCTTCCAGACCAATAACTTTTGCATATATTTTAGAAATATCCTTAGTGCTATCCTTAGGAACAATAGTGCATGCTTCCTTAGAAATATCCATTACATCTTCATTGTTAACATCATCTATGACGTAAGTTTTGGTGTTGAAGGATACCTCAGCACCGGCCAGGACTAAAACATTTTTGAAATTGTCACAAAAAAACAAAATGCTAAGTGCATGGTGCTATTATTTGAGGGTTGTAATCGCCTTCCCAATGGCCAAGTGAGCAGTTTCAAGATGTTCAATTGTGACAGAAGTAGCATTCATAGCCAGCTTGTGAAGATACCTTTCGACAAGTTCAGGAATATTAGACTTATCCTTTGGAGTTTTTACAGAGGTGGACGGAGGGGTTTTTGCGACTTCTTTATGTTTCAGCCTCTGGGAACTATAGACAGGGGTCTTTTCAACTTTGGCCTTATTCCTGGTGGAGAAATCATAAATATATTTACCCTCCTTATCTTTTCTTTTGGATTTGGAGGTTTTAGGGCTTGGGGTTGACGAATTCTCCTCGTCAGAATCAAGAGCAGGGAGATTACCTAAAGGGAATTGCAGAAGGAAGTACTTGTAAAGGACCTTAAAAAGACCCTGGTGGCAATTTTTGGCCTTATACTTTTTGGAACAGTTGGTGGTAATGGTATAGTCCATGGACCAGAATAGGGCAGTAGGAATTTTCATAATTTTTGAGTCCAAAAAATGATTTATAAATGCAATATGAAAACAACATAATTGAGATTCAAGGTTATCACAAGTAAAATATTACATTATTGGCTTAAGGATTTCTTTCAAGGGTGTTGACAAGTGATGGCGAAATAAACCTTTTTTAACCTTCTTGTAGATGGGTGAATTTTTCTTGAAGAGTTTCAACTCCGCCTCCCAGTTGTGCTTGTTTCTTCTGATAATTTTTTAGTTCAAATCTTGCCCTGTCAGGTCCACCAGTAGCTCAAAGGAAATTTGGAACTGGACATCATGGATGGAAACAAAACCATTGTCTCAAGTTGTCATGAAAGCCTTAGTAACCTCGTCATCCACTTCGTAGAATAGATTGAAAATTTTGATGATCCCATGCTTATCCTTAAACATATCAGTAGAAATGGAATGTAGTTCAATATTTTTAGGCTCAATGAAAATAGCTTTCCATTCCTTCATGGTGGCAAAAGAAATTAAAGAAGGAAGTTAAATGGGAGGAAAAAGACACAGATAAAAAGGAACAAAAATGAAATTATATGTTTGCTGATAAGACCACAAAAGGAATAAATATAAAGTAATGCTTGACCAAAAAGGAAAACCTTGGCAAAAAGGATAATGATGGTTAGAACATTGGGCATGGCACAAAAAATGGTGATGAAAATGGGTAGGAATAATAGGGCAGATCACCGTCCCAAGGAATATGGATCTTTTGGTGATACTCACGTAACAAGGCCAATGGCAAAAGCAGGCACGAAACCTAGAAGGGATTGGGATGCACATTCCAGAAAGCCTCAAATACGAAAGGTAAAGCATTTAGACAGGATTCTCAAAAAGGTAAAATTACAAGCATCATTCCACATGAGAACAAAATAATTTAAATTTTGGGTGGAAATAGCATTGAAATTCCTCATGGAAACGATTATAAAAAAATAAGGGGCATAAGTAAGAGGCAACAGAGAACTTGAAATTATCAACATAGAACCCCTTTTCAATTAAAGATAATAATAATGATGAATACAATCTACATTTTGGAATTTTTTGGAACTTTGGACATGGGTGCAATGAATCACGAAAAAAAAGTGGTCTTGGGCAATGTAAAACTCAAGGATTTCAAGATTCATCACAACAGATGGTATTTTTATCATAATTTGCCAACTCTACAACTTCATTGGGGAGGACGTTCATCCAAGTCATCAAACCTTGAGTATTAATGTCAATGTTGGCTAATTTTTCAGCAATAGAATTGCCCTCCCTAAAAATGTGTTGAACAACAACATTGACTTGCTGACAAAGAATTTGCTTACTTTCTTCGATAAGATTCTTGATCATCCAGTTGTTGGGTTTGGAGGTTTTTAAAAAAATTATGATATTAAGAGAATCTCCTTCAACAATGATTTTTCCCGAATTTCCTTTAGAAATTGAAGACCTCTCCACACCACTTTAGCTTCAGCAGAATGATTGGATTGGATTCCTATAGGTTCAAAAAAGGCAAATATGGAATTTCCAAGGTGATCACGGAGGATTCCTCTAGCCCCAGCAATGACAGGATTACCTTTTGTAGCATCATCAAAATTAAGCTTGACCCACCCAAAGGGAGGAGGTTGCTATTTTATGTTAGTACTAGATGAAGACTAAGTAGTAGGTCTTGGGACATCAATAAAAATATCACAAAACTTCAGGATGCCCTTCTCAAAAGGTGAACAAGGAAAATATCAAAAGGAGCAACAAGGGCATTTTCCTTAGCACAAAGGATGATTTTACTAGCAATAATGTTGGCATCCAAAGATTTCAAGTCAAATATTCTTTTATTGCGTTCTAACCATATATGCAAAAGGAAATGATGCAAACAAAACTTCCAAAGTCCTCTGAGTATAGAATTTTTGAAAGGAATTGGCCATTGTTAGAATAAATCAACAATTTAAGGAGGACAAGCCCAGACAATCTAGAAGGTGTGGAAAAGTTAATTAAGCACCATTCTTGAGTACGAATAAAATAAGAACATATGGGAAGTACATTCCCAATAAAAAAAGCAGAGATATCATCTGTTAGGCAAAGGAATACCTCTTTTGATGAGATTATTCATGGTAAGGATGTGATCTTGAATACATAACCAGGAAAAGGAGGTAATATTAGGAATCAAATATTTGGTCCAGACAAGCTTGAATGGGATAGGATTATCAATACTATTGAGAGAAAGCAAGTATGCTGATTTGATCATGAAATCTCTAGAATCAGTAGGTTCCCAAATAGGACAATCAGTCTGGTCATTTAAAGGAATTATGATAGTAGAAAGTAGATTGTATAAATAGGAAATTTCATTTTCATGATCAGAGATATTAATCCTTCTCCATATTTTATGACCATTGGTACAAGAAATGAAATATATCGCTAGAGGTCCAACCAATTGAATAGTAGTATTCCTCAGCCTTTGAAACATAGGATTTTGATTGAGAGGTCGATTCCCGATCCATTTTTCATCCCAAAAAGAAATAGAAGTGCCATTACCAAATTACCACCTTAGAAATTTGATCAAGAGGGAACGAGCTTCACAAATAGCCTTCTAGAAAGCAGATCCGGATGAAGGTACCTCCCCATGAAGGGAATGAGATCCCTAAAGATATTTCATTTTTATGATCTTGACCCAAAGAACATTCTCATTAGAAATCAACCACCGGGCTTGTTTTGCAAGAAGGGAGAGATTGAGAGGATAAATTCTTCTAAGACCTAATCCTCCACATTCTTTAGGCTTGCATACTTTATCCCAAGTGACCAAATGAAATCTGTGCTTATTTTTAGATCCTGTCCAGAGGAAGTGTTTTTTAATTTTTTCTATTTTTTCGTAAACACTTACTGGAGCTTTGAACATAGAAAGGAAGTAAATAGGAATGCTCTAGAGGCAAGCCATGGTGAGAGTAATTTTCCCCGCTTGAGATAAAATATTGCTTCTCCAAGTAGTGAGATTTTTTTATAACCTCTCAATGATATTATCCCATAAGCTATCTTTGACATTCCCAGTGAAGAGAGGTAAACCTAGATAGGTAGAAGGCAAAGAAGCTATGAAAAATTTAAGGATGTCAGCAATGATTTTTTGTCTTCTTGGCGGAGTATTGAGGAAGTAAAGTTTGCTCTTTTGAAAATTAATCCTTTGGCCTATAGCAAGCTCATATAGGAAGAGTATCCTCTTGATAATATTTGCTTCATTGAAAGATGCACTTGTAGACAACAGAGTATCATCAACAAATTTTTTATGTGTGATAGGATCGCATTGGGAAGTTTTCTGTATTTCAGAAAGGAGACCAACATTTTTTTCTTCAATAATTGCTCTTCCCAGATCAAATACAGTAGGATATGGATTTTGATCAAATAATTTCAATGGATATTTTATCAAATATCAACATGATCATTGAAAATGTAAGTTGTGAAGATAAAAAAATTAGGATCTTAAAATATCTATTTCATCCATCTTAACAAATTCATCAACAAGAGAATTGATAACATCCAAAGCTAAGAGAATCTTGCAAGCTTAATTTTCAACACAAAATTTTGTTCAAAATTTTAACAAAAGGTTGACTGGAAATCAAGATAATAAAGCAAATAAATATGATGATGAGCTTTCCAAATATGACTTGTTTGCTAATTTTAAGGTTGAACCTTCAATTTTGAAGTTTATGCAAATAAAGAGTGGTAAAATTTGTGGAAAAAAATATAGAATCCATAGATAAAAGTGAAACATGGAAGTATGTGGAGCATTTAAATGATAAGGATGTTATTGACACCAAATGGATGAACTAAAGTAAATATAAGGTGATGAATGAGTTGAATAACATAAATCAAGTATGGTTGATAAGAATTTTTCATAATATTATTAGATAGATTATGAAGAAATGTTTTCTCCTATTGCAAGATAAGAAACTATGAGGTTGATTTTATCTATGAAACATCAAAATATTGAAAAGTCCATCAACTAGATGTAAAGAGTACATTCTTCCAATATTTATTGTTTGATTTACACAAGTAATTCAAACTAATTGAAGAAATACTTCAAGAAATTAGTGATGAATGAACTTAAAATGACTAATATTGGACTTATGCACTTTTTTATTGGCATGCAGTTTCATCAATTGGATAATGAAATATTCATTTTTCAAGAAAAATATGTCCAATATATACTGAATAAACACAACATGAAGAATTGTAAGATGATTTCTAATTGCATATGGTAACAAATTTTGAGATCCCAAGGAAATTAATTAGTAGGGCTTGTCAATGATGATAAATTTGAAGTAGAAGCAAGGTCCCATAGATGTTGAGAAGAATTCCTCAAAGGATGACTTTGATGAGTCAAATATGGAGCATGTGTTTAAGGAGTAGGATCCTAAAATGGATTACCTACTTGGTTGGAAGGGTAACAATGGTCAAAGGTCCTTTAGACATCATCAAATAGAAATCCTAGTTTCAAAAGTAAATTTGATTGATATTTCAGACCAGGGAAATAAAAATGAGGCGGATATCAATTTTGAGAGTGATACCCATGATTTGCTTGGTTATAATGTTTCAAAAAATATGCTCATATGAAGCC
This sequence comes from Wollemia nobilis, assembly GCA_028583015.1. Taxonomy (NCBI): domain Eukaryota; kingdom Viridiplantae; phylum Streptophyta; class Pinopsida; order Araucariales; family Araucariaceae; genus Wollemia; species Wollemia nobilis. The sequence continues at coordinate 7,392,664 of JAQPPZ010016334.1, read as the reverse complement.
TAAAAATGTTTCTATTAGAAGAGATCTTGGTGGTTACCAAAAGGGCCAAAAAATAAGGTTTATCAGTTGATGATTCCTAAATGCACTATCAGACAACACAAAATGGCCAACTCAATCTCAAAAATTAAATTAGTATAAGAGGAAAACGAAGACAATGAAGACCATATGGAGTCTAGGAAAATATATCTACCTATCCCCTATGATTCCTTAGATTTGAAGCAAGGTCATATGGGGTAAAGACTAAAAATTAAAAAGGATTTGAATGGGGACCTTCTTATGGAGAACTCTCTAGAAGCTTTGCATCAAAGTTACTCGATCCTTAAAAATATGTTGGAATTTGGGATGAGATTGAGCTAGATGTTAGCCCGTAAGTTTGAGGAGTATGTCTCCCAGATGGAAGATATCAAAATCAAAACAAAATCTATGGCTAGTGTACAAGTCTAATGTGGTTTGTTGCGGGTCTTCTTCTAGAATCTTATGAATATTTTGCTCTCTTGGGATCATGTTTTGTGTGGTCTCAATAGACCATTTTACTTTGTTGACTATTGTACTTTTATTGGTTTAGTTTTTTAGGTTGTTCTATGTATGTGGTTTCTAATATGATATTGGTAGGTTTTTGTGCTATCTTGTAAAAGATTTGGGGATCCTTTCAAAACCTCATCTTCCACATTTATCAAAAAATAAGTAGGCATTGAAAGTATTATAAAGCATACAATATGATGGTAAAAGTATGTGAGGCATTTTAGATGTTTAAATATTTTTTTCTAAAAACATATTATCCATATTTCTGTAATTTTAAAATAGATGAAAACGTAAAGCTTTTCTTGTGCAAAATAAACCACACAAAAATTATATTTTTCATGATTTAAAGGTTAGTTTATGACTTTATCAAACTGTAATTAAGTCATACTTTTAGTTTTCAAGAAAAAAATATTATTATCGAATGGTATGTTTGTGTTTTGTATATATAAAATGACATTGGTTAAATGCCTCAACATTCAAGGGGGAGACCCAGGTTAAAATATCACAAAGCAATACATGTAGAATATTCAAATTATTATAATACCACTATGTGGTCATGATGTAATACTTGTGGGACCCCTTTCAATCCTATATAATGAATTAAAAAAGATGTTGTTGTTTTATGTAAGAGCTTTGGTGCTCAAGTCTTGAAAATGTCCTCTATATTTTTTTAGCATTGTTCATGTCAACTATCCCACTTTATATAAATATTTTTAGATTAGATTTTTTATAAAAATATATTGTATGTTCTCTACACACTTAAAGTAATAAACCATTATTGTGTTGGTTTTTAAATATTAAAAGTTTTACATAATCTTGATATGTTTCACTATGAGTTTTTGTAAGGCATGATATAGCAAAACTTTTAGATTTAGAAACCATTGTTGTTCCACCAACATCATTAACTAGAAATAATTTCTATTATCATAGTATAGTAGGTGGGGATACTCCTCATGAATATCCAACTAACCAAGAATCATATCCATTCTTTTAATATTTATTAGCAACCATTACACTAGTATTTTGCTTCCATGTAAGAAAAAATATAGAATATATTTTTTTAAATAACCAATCAAAAAAGCCAAATTCTAAGGGGAACAAATAGTTAAAAGAAAATTTGTGATCATCATGTTCACTTACACAATGCACGTTTGAGAATTCTTGCAAGAGAAATCAATCCCAAATATTATAGAGTATGTTCATGTGAAGAGTGCCTTTGATGTGACACAAATTGTTTTTGGTATTATTTTAATGATTCTCATGAGGTTGCTACATATACCTTCATATAGGAATAGAAATGTTTACAAACAATGCAAGAATTGGTATGAGTCAAATAATTAAGACTACTAAATTATTATAGATAATCAAAGTATACTTATGATGAAAAAGGGAGATCCTTGTAGAAGAATAAGTAATTTGAAATTAATTTAAATAATAAAATGGACCTAAATCCATCATATGGATGGATGACTAGATTCATAGATTCATATCTCAAATCAAGGAGGTAGAAATATTAGTAATGGATAAATCATATAATAAATCACAATGATAAAAAAAAATTGATAATATGGATGAAGGGTTTTTGAAAGGTGCCCCAAACCTTTTACAATAGTGGATCAACCAACCAACTGGAAACAAGGAATAAATATATCAACATAGCAAACAAAAAAAATCCACAAAATAGATAAACAACAAAGGTACATAATAGCTGAGTAGGACAAATAACAAATTTTCCTAGGGAATTTCTACTATCGCAGATTAGAGCCATTTGAAAACACAAATTATCTCCTCGATATTTAATTGTCTATTTGATTTAATCCATATCGAAAATCCTCCTACCAAATTGTGCATCTTTCCTGCAAAAGTCTCATGTTTGCTAAAAAATATGTCGATCTATTTCCCTCCTCGTAAACATGCTTAATATCAATCGCTTCAGGCATTAAAATCTATCTTTGGGTTTCAACAAGTTCATTTGTGATCATCCAAGAAGGGACCTGAACACCTTTGAGCATATTAATGATATTGAGAGAATCCCCTTCAAAAATTACCTTCCCACCATTCAAAATTTCTAACTGATAAACCCCTTGAAAGAGAGCTTGTGCCACCACAATATGACTGATCTGACGATCTAAATTTTTAGTGAAAGCCAAAAAATCATCCCATCAGAGTCTCTAATCAATCCCCCCACACCGGCTAGTCTCGGATTCCTTTAGAAGCTCCATCAAAATTTAGTTTCAACCAGTCAGGAGGAGGAGGTTTCCAAATAGTAGTATGTCTAGCTAGCAGGAGCTTTAGGATGATGTTCAGGAGAATAATCTCTAAATCCAAAAGCCGACTCCATCACCAATTCCCCAATGAATGTGACCATCACAATGATAAAATTATTATCATCATGAAAATTAATATAAACATCCTCCTCATAGATAGAAAAACCATAAATAAGTAAGAACTTGTGTCATACCATTCCCATGGTTCTTATTGAAGTCTAAACCCAATATTATTGAGTTTACTAATTAGTGGTGTGGGCCCATCATATATTAAAGATAACAAATTCTTCATGCAACTACAAAGAAAGACAATATTGATATCCATTTGATGAAATTCTCATATGCATGCAATAGGTAGTAAGGGATAGATTATATGAATTGAGTGTGGAAATCAAGAGCAATGGTTTAATTGTATTGAAAAAGAGAAACCTTTAGTAACAAATAAGGCTTTGTACTTATCATCATTATCAAAAACTCTATATTTGGTCTTATGGATCTATTTGTAACTAACAATATTTTGTTTTTAGAATTTAGTGTAAATTCTCAAGTGTTATTCTACATGTGTTATATTAAACATTTCTAACTTCCTTTAACACATTTCTAACTTCCTTTTATTTAAGTCATCCTTTGTGTTGATGTTTAATAGTGTGATTACAATTGGATTCCACCTTGTTAAGAAGTTTATTATATTTGTTTGATTTTCTAACTCATTCATTGTATGATCTTAGATAATAGAGGAGAAAAGAATAGATGCAAAAACTAATTACTAATATCATTAGAAAAAAATTATTTAATAAAATTTCCTTCATGTTAGAAGAAGCAATACACTCACAAATAAATTTATGAAAACTAAAAGTTTCTATGATAGTATAATCCAAGAGAACCTTCAACTTAGAGGATTGATAAGACTTATTATTCAGAGGTAGATTATCATGTATAAGGCTAGGCAAAAACATTGCTTTTCTCACATAAGAGGCCTCATATGCCTAAGAGGTTTACTCCTTTTATCTAGACCTTGAAAACCACCAATTACATGCATGAATGACATATTGAGATGGATTATTATCTTCAAAAGTCTAATGAAAGATCTAAATGGCCAATAAGATAACATCTCATTGAGAATAACATTTCTCCCAGAAATATCCATAAATATTGTTAAGTCATAGAGTTGTAAACGGTTGAATATTCACTAAATATAATAAATATATATTTGTTGCTTTTATATTTAGGTCATTCTCATGCTCATTAATGATGTGTGCATATGCTCCATAACAAAATATTTGTAAGTAAAAATTTTGAGGCGTCTCTTTGATCCGTATCTCATAGGTAGTCATGTGGCACAAAAGTCCTCTTAGGGACATTGGCTACACAAAGCATGGTCTCTCCCCAGTATAAGATCCATGTATTCGTATCAATAAAACAATTGTTGATATCCATAACAACTTAATTTTTAGAGACAACCACAACATTCAGATCGGGCCAGTTTAACTTGAACTTGATATCTCTATTGGGCAACAACAGTTGAAACCAACAATGCAACTGTCATGACATGACCTAAGAATGGGGTCTTTGTCGAACAACAATGCACTCACCTGAGTTCACACACTCAGCAGATGTATACACACAAAGTATCCGTCTCAACTGTCTGATCACTGTCACTACTTTTCCTCGGCAACTACTATACCTTGGCCGGTTTGGGCGGTGGCTGTTGCTGCTCAGAATTTATTCACATCAGTCACCTTCTCAGCAACAATAACAACTATACAAGATCAACAACTTTGGCTTCAACTTTCTTATCTTCGTCTTTCTTTTTCCTTCCTTTATTTATTCCCAGACTTACTTTGCCTGCTTTTCCATAACAGCAAAATTTTACAACTTTCTTTCTAGCATCAGCCAGGTCCCACAGTAACATCCCTTTCCCTTGACCCTAAAACATTTCCATTTTTTCTACCAGCTTTGGACAAAAGTGGAATTCATCATCTTCCTTTGTTGCTCTTTCAGCTATTCCAACTTATTTATATCCTTTTATACCTTTTGTCATGAGTTGAAGGCTCTTGCTGTAAAGAGGATTTGAATCCTTTTATTCCTATTTCTAGATAGTATCCTTCATCTAGGTTTATATTGTAGGAAAAATAATAACCGACTATATAAAATTGATATACAAAGGACATCTAACAAAATATTGGACCAAGTGTTTACTCTGTTTAATTTTTAAATTAAAATTTAAGCTAACTTTTAATACAAAGTGTGAGAGCAAGCATTTGACCTTGTTTATTTTATTAAAAAATATATTTTTTAAATTTTATTAGCAGGAAAACATAATATTTTGAAAGGATCTTTAATATTTTACAACAAGAAATATAACAAAAACAAAAACGGATCAAGAGGAGAACAAAAACCAAAATTGGAAACCAAAACATACTAAGTCAAAAAGGTATGAAAATCCTTCATTGTTCTCATTGACCCAGTCAAAAAGGTGAGGAAATCCTTCATTGTTCTCATTGACCCCTTGGTTGGCCAACAAATCAACTTTCTTATTTCCTTCTCTAAAGGTGTGCTTGAATTCAACACCTTCCAAATTCTCAATGAGATGGTAAATATATATATATTTTTTTGAGTAATACTTCTTATACACATCCACCATGGGGATTGAACTGGGATCGCATCACCCATAATGCAAGTGGGTAGACCACACTCATGGTAAATATCTTCTATTAAATCTACAATGGATTAGTGGGAGGAATGTTTTCCTTTAGCAATATTAATGATGGAAAGAGAGTCACCTTTGATCACCACCTTCTTTGCATTCAACTTTTCTAGGAGCATGATCCCTTGATAAAGTAGCTTTGACAAAAAAAAATAGATTGGAAAACTAAGAATTCGGCAAAGGCCAAAAGGATAACCCTTTTGTCATCCCTATGATTCCTCCAACCCTTATGATACTCAGGTTGCCCTTAGCTGCCTCATCAAAGTTTTTTTTTATCCACCCTTAAGGCAAAGGCTACCATTTGACAAGATCTCTAGGATTGAGGATGGGTAGACTACAAATACCTTTTAAATTGAGTATACCCAACTGATTTGCAAGCTTACCTTCATTATGGGATCATTTTTCATCTTTGAGAAATAATGTGGCAAAGTATTTTTTCAATGAGTTTACACAAGTTTTTATAAGGGTTCTTGATCCCTGAGTAAAGTTTGAATCTTAAACCTCTAAAAATATATATATTTTTTTCAATAAGTTTATGAAGGGTTGTGTTCCCCTCATATTAAGTAAAGTTTGAACCTTAAATTTTAATTAGGTAAAAATCTGAAGAACCTAGCTCTATAACCAACAATAACTATCCAATCTATAAAAAGATTTTAATTTTTTAAATTTGTAATTATTATTTTAAATAAAAATATATATTTATATATTATATTTTTTATTTAAGACATACATACTCCACTTTACCTAATCTAAGATTACCCAATTTTTGCCACAAAACACTTTTTAAAGCTAATTCCAAAGCACTTTATTCACATAAATTTTATCTTATTAGGGGAGGCTTCAAGTCATCTCACCGCCTACATAGATTGTTTAAAACTAAGTGACCATTAATATCTACGGTCAAAGTCCATGTCAAAATATTACATTATCATTATCATCATTATAGTATAGGTTGAAATAATATGTGAAATATAACTAAGGGTAGGATCAAACTTGAATTTTTTTTATAAGAATTTAAAGGTTTTCTAATTCAAATATTTATATTATTTTAGTAAATTTATTATAATTTGAGTGTGTTTAATGACGAAGATAAAGTTCAAGTTTGAGTGTGCTTAAAGGTGAAAATTTTAAAATTTTAAATAGGAAGTTCAAGAGGTACACCATATTTTAATAATTACATAGATAGCATCCTTTCATAAAAATAGTTCAATATGATATATATTCTTTTGAATGTTTTTTTCTTATTTATTTATATGGTGGAATTGGTATGAATCTCAGCAGGTTATCCAGTTTTTATGATGGCCGTCACAGTATTTTGAGTTGGTAAAACCAATTGACCTACACCTCGGACCTTATCTTTTTGAATGTTAAAAAATACTTTACCTTTATTTTATAATAAATTATATTAATTTAAATTTTTTTAGTATTATAACACTAAAAGTGATATTAAATATAATTTTATTATAAATATTTAAACAACTCTTACTATTGCAAGTAAAATATTGTTATAAATTTATTTTTAATAATATTTCTTTTCTTTTTAGGGTTGTTACCTTAAACATGTTCATCACAGTACAAATATTTAAACTTATATCACACTCTTATAATTACATTTCATTTGTCATTGCTTTTTAATATAGTTTAATGTAAACAAATAAAAATATATATTTGTTAATTAGGTAGGAAAAAATGAGATTTTGAAAATATCCTTAACATTTTACAACAAAAGACACAATAGAAACAAGAACAATAAGTGGATCAAGAGGAGAACAATCCCAAGGGATTGGGGGATACAAAAAAACAACCACAAAATGCAAAATGAAGAAAATCCCTTCAATAAAAAGCAATAATGAACATCTTATCAACCAGGGATAAAAAAGATACGGAACCAGAACACACTAAGTCAAAAAAGGTAGGGAAACCCTTCATTTAGATTTGAAGAGCATTCTGATTGACCCCATGGTTGGCCAATAGGTCGGCTTCCTTATTTTATTCCTTAAAGGTGTGCTTGAATTCAACACCTTCCAAATTCTCAATGCAATGGTAAATATATTCTATTAAATCTGCAATGGACCAGTGGGGGGAATGTTTTCCCTTAGCAATTAATATTAATGACAAAAAGAGAGTCATCACCACCTTATTTGTATTCAGTTTTTCTATGAGCATGACCCCTTGATAAATAACCTAACCTTCCACAAAAAAAACTAGATTGAACACCTAAGAAGTCAACAAAGGCCAAAAGAATAACCCCTTTGTCATCCCTAATGATTCCTCCAACCCTTGCAGTACTCGGGTTGCCCTTACCTACCCCATAAAAGTTCATTTTTAGCTATCCTTGAGTCAGAGGTTGTCATTTGATAAGATCTCTAGGATTGGGGGTGGGCTACGAATACCTTCTAGATTTAGTATACCTAACTGGCTTGCAAGCTTACCTTCACTATGGAATCATTTTTCATATTTGATGGGGATTACATAAACATTTTCTTTCATAGAATTGAAAATTTTAACTTCCACATGCAAGGGATCCTTTTTAACATTCCTGAAGGCTTTGTTATTTCTTTCATTCGAAATACCCGAAAGAAAATGTGGCAAAAAGAAAGACCAACAAATTCTAAGAAAAATATTTTATAAGGGGGTGACCTAATGCAAACACAAATACAAATATTTTTAGTAAAATAAATTAGTTTAACTTTCACATTAATTAATTTAATATTTAATTTGAAGGATTATGGTTCATTTGTCATTGCTTTTCAATATGGTTTAATGTAATCAAATAAAAATATTTTAGTTTAACTTTTATATTAGTTAATTTAATATTTAATTTGGAGTATTATGGTTAGATGGACACAAAGTAATAATTTCAAATTTTGATTCATTACTTTAGTTTTCATTGTCATTTTATTCTACAACCTCAATTACTTATATATTATTAATTACGATTTATTTTATTTTATTTTTGTTGAAGTAATGCGAAATACAATAGGTGGCACAATTAGGGTCACACTCCCTATGATTCAAACCAAGGTCATCAGGAGGAAACACCAATGACATACCATTGGGTGTCCCTCAGGGATGATTCATTTTATTTTACCTTCTTCAAGGTATTAAATAGATTTGAAAGGAAAATCCATTGCATTAATATGGTTTAAATCTCCACATTAATGGACACTCTAGTGGTAAAGCATTCCATGATAATGCAATTTATTATATATCAAATATAATGTGATTTGTTGTTTTTTTTAAGGTAGAATAAGGGCTTTTGAAAGGGACCCTAAACTTTTTACAATCAACATCAAAGAATAACATTTACGCAAAATTGGTTGTAGACCTTAATCAAGTAGATCAAACAACATCTATACTATCTAATATTTTTACTATAGGATAATTTAAGATTAAAAAAATAAAATAGACAATGAACAAGCAATGGACTCAAACAAATCTTAAATCAATAGAGACAAAAAACTATATTTGGAAAAAACCTTCCCTTCATTATCCAGTATTTTATGCTAGACCTTGAGCATTAAAATACTCCTTTCTAGGACCTCTATGTGATTTCATGCTTCTTCCATATTTCACAAGATCATTTGGATAAAACGTTTTGATTATTCATTAAGGTCTTTTAGTATGAAGTTATGGAAAATAGAGGGTGAGAAATGACCAGAGTAAGGCTAGCCTCTGCTTTCATCCCTTATTTAAGGCTTTAGTCATAGATTATCACCCTCCATAATGTTTTCAAACTCAGAGTCATACTTCCCGACTATTGTATCATCTCTATGTCTTCCATGAAAAATAGAAGGGAGATCACCAACAAGCATGAGACTCTGATGGAAACTTATTCCTTGATAGGATCAAGCATGCCATATTTCCTTCATATGCTCCAATTGCTAGTACAAATAATGACTAACATTTTCCAAATGGACTCAAAATCATAAGTATTGGGACTTAGTGAACCCCCCCATATTATTTCTAGTCCCATTGAAAATACTAGATACCCCTTGTAGCTCAAAAAATAACAATTAGTAAAAAACCAAGGATAGAGTAGACCAAACCAGAGAGTGGAGTTCACTGAAGGTAAGATCTTATTTGTTGCGGGCCAAACAAGGTTAACTTCTTTCCTACTTTTGTCACATGCCCGTGCATTTAATTTATCAACCCAGGGAGCTTCGTAAACTTGCGAAGGGTCTTGAACAAGATTGCTTACAATACCACTTGAGATGAGTCCGCTAGTTCTACTATTGGGGGGTGTTTCAATGGTCGTCAATCATTCATACACTCCTCAATAATTTACGTAAAAACAATTAAATCTATAGAAAGGAAATATTCACGCATTCCTGGAAATAAACCTATTGCAATACTAGAAATAACAATGCGATAAACAATCTTATAAAAGTGGTAAACTAATCTAGAAAACATAGGAAAAATAGGGGAAGAAATACTGGCTTGGAGTGGGCCCGGGCTCCAGCAGCTTCCTCCCAGCTGAACACGCACTTAGAAACTCTTAGAACTGTATTATAATTATCAAAGTATTACAATGCTTCTTCCGTATATCTCTCTACATTTACTATCAAAATATTCTATATATCCTCAGAGAGGTCTACGTGTGTTTATATAGCACACCCGTAGATCTTCTATTACAAAGAAGTTATAACAGTCGATTCATTCCAGACTAAACTAAGACAGTCTGGTAAATGTGATCGACGTCTGCTAAAAATGGCATTCATTTCTAATGGTGGCGTGTTCACTGATTGGTTTGTGCTTCACTTGGCATTGGTAGGACGTTCTCATACATCGGTGTGATCCCCAATTTAACTCTACATGATGTAGAGTTGGAACTGCACTAGTCTCTGTTGTCCACGTCGTGCTTGTCTGGTCAACGAGCGAAGAATAGGGGCACCTTCCCTATGAGGAAGGTGCCTAAGTATGTCGAGTGCCTTCTCTATGCAGAAGGTGCCTTACTACCGTTGGCGCCTTCCTGGAAGAGGAAGGCACTTATCTTCTATTGGCGCCTTCCTATGAGAGGAAGGCGCTTGCCTTCTAGTGGTGCCTTCCTGTCGATGCCTTCCTTATGAGAGGAAGGCGCTTGCCTTCTAGTGGTGCCTTCTTGTCGGCGCCTTCCTGTGAGAGGAAGGCGCTTATTTTCCTTTGGTGCCTTCCTAGAAGAGGAAGGCGCTGGCCTTCTATTGGTGCCTTCCTGGGAGAGGAAGGCGCTTGTCTTTCCTTGGTGCCTTCCTGGAAGAGGAAGGCACCTACTTACGCTTGGCGCCTTCTTGGAAGAGGAAGGCGCCTACTTACGCTTGGCGCCTTCCTGGAAGAGGAAGGCGCCTACCTTCTCTGTGTTGATTTCGAAAGAAACAAAGTGCCAGGTCCATGAAAAGACCTCGACTGATCCAAATCTGACTAAATCAACTACAATTCCACAAAAACACACTAAAAACACACGAATTAGATAACACGCATAATTTCATCAAATAATTATATAATCATTCATAAACATATGCAATCCTTATTATACAACCACATAATAATCAAGAAAATGTATACAAAATATGAGCATTTCTGATGCTCATCATCCCCCCACGCCTAACATATGCCACGCCCTCGTGGCATCAAAACTATAGGTAGCCCTGTTGACCCCTCATCATTGCCATTTCTTGGCATCAACATCCTATTGCCTTTCTTGGCCACCATCTCCCTCTGCGTCGAGGTTCTACCTCTACGCTTCTACATGGCGGACCAGTCCTGATATCAGCCCATGGTGGGCCAAGGCGGACGGTGCTCCCTTCTGGTACCTAGTCGCTTCTTCCTTCAGGGAATTTTCTAGGTAGAAGGGCATGTTCAACTTCCTTCCATGCACCAGGTGATTCAAAAATGCACATGGTTAGTGTGCAAATGGGTATACTTCCCGATGCATGTAAAGAATCGAGCAACCTGCTCCGAATATCTTCCGTAGATTCATGGGAAGGCTGCTTTTGGGTAGCCCTTCCTTATCTATCTGCACATTTTCTCCTGGTAGCAGCACTTCGACGTACGGCTTCAGTAGTCCACCTTTGTATATGCATTCACCTGTGAGGGGCAATCCAGTCGCCTGCGAGATGTATTCGGGGGTGACCAAAATTTCTACCCCTCGCACCTGAGCTACGTCGCCCTCAAGGAGGTAGTGAATTCCTTGGCTGCCTCCATATCCTGGCCCTGACTAACCAGGGTACAGTATTCGAACCATCCCTTGGCCTCGAACTATGTTTTTACCGTCCCCCTGATTCCTTTCGTATCACTCGGCTCATTCTTTTTCATCGCATGATTCTTCGACCTTCCTCCCATGGCGCCTTCCCTTACTACTGCACTTCTTTTTTCTATCCTTACTTCTTTAGGAAGGCGCCTTCTTATAGGGAAGGCGCCTAACCCTAGCATTTAATTCTAGGGTACGCCTTTCGAGCCATATCATTGGCACGTGGTTCCGGCCATGGGGGTATATGATTTTTATGATGAAAATATTTTTTTGGTACTACATAATTTATGAATAATTATATAAAGATTTGAGTTAGTATGCGCGTACCTTATTTGGTGTTTCATGCATCGTGAAGAGCGTTGATTCGTTGATTTGTGACACATGGGAGGGGTATGGTAATCTGATGCCACTCGTTCGTGTGGTGATTTCATTTCGATCGAGGCATCCATGAGACTTAAGTGTTGGTTGTACATGGAAGGTGCTCTTTGGTACCTTCCCAATGTGGAAGGCGCTTATGTGGTGCCTTCCCAATGTGGAAGGCGCTTATATGGTGCCTTCCCGATGTTGTCGGTGCTCTTTGAATGGATGCGCCTTTCGGTGGTGGAAGGCATCTCTGATTGGATGTGCCTTTCAGTGGTGGAAGGTGCCCTTTTGATGATGGTGCCTTCCTGCTATGGAAGGTGCTCCTGAATGGGTGCGCCTTCCTGATGTGGAAGGCGTTGCTGAATACCTGCACCTTCCTGGGGTGGAAGGCATCATTGTATACCTACGCCTTCCTGGGGTGGAAGGCGCCTCGGTCTGTATGCGCCTTCCTGATGTGGAAGGCACCTCGGGTTTTTTTTTTTGTGTGGCGCCTTCCCGATGTGGAAGGCGCCTACTTTTTTCTCTTTTTTTTTTTGTGCGCCTTCTTTATAAGGAAGGCGCCTTCTTCTGGGGGGCCCTTCTTCATAAGGAAGGTGCCTTCTTCTGGGTGGGCACCTTCTTCATAAGGAAGGCACCTTATTCTGGCTGGGTGCCTTCTTCATACGGAAGGCACCTTCTTCTAGTTGGGCACCTTCTTCATAAGGAATGTGCCTTCTTCTGGCTGGTGCCTTCTTTATAAGGAAGGCGCCTTCTTCTGGTAGGGCACCTTCTTCATACGGAAGGCACCTTCTTCTGGCTGGGCGCCTTCTTTATAAGGAAGGTGCCTTCTTCTATGCCTTCTCGATGTGGAAGGTGCTTTATTCTTGGCAATCATGTTGCGATTGACTGGGAAAGGGTGATCAAGCCTTCTCAGTCTCGCTTCACGCTGCCTCAGCTTCTACCTACGAGTGCCGGTGTCGGAATGCTGAGCCGAATCAGGCCTGGTTTCCCAGATACCTATTCCTCGTGTTGTCAGGTCCTCCACCTGCAAAAAGCAAATGAAAAGAAAGAAAAATAAAGGTAGTTAGACGCATTTCGTGCCTGTTAGGCCCTGGATTAGGATGCCTGTAGCTTGCATGCGGGTGTCGTCCCTACAAAACACACCGTAAGAAAAAAAACTAAATTAACTAATTTTGGTGAGCACCTCCATGCCCACCATTTCACCTGTTAAGAGTTTGGTCCGGATCTAACAAGATGGGGTCTCCCCCATGTCTATTCTGGATTCCACCTGTAAGGTTTCGGATGTGTTATAGGGGCGCATTCGGTGGCCATTGACCGTTAACACGGTGTTGCTGCCATCAATTGTTCTAATGCACACTGCCCCATTCTTGATGAGCTCTACCACCTCATACGGTCCCATCCATATTTGCATTAATTTACCTTTTCTTTCCTGGAATCGAGAATCGTACAACAACACCCATTCTCCTTCTTGGAACTGCTTCAGTTTAATGTGGTGATCATGCCACCGCTTTCTTTGCTTTTGTATGATTTCCGTTCTCTGCAAAGCGTCCATTCGGATTTTGTCCAGCTGATCTAGCTGTCGAATCCTTTCTTTTTGAGTGTCATCCAAGCTCAAGTTCAATTCTAAAGTCGTCCTCAATGTCTTGATTTCAAATTCAATGGGCATCATCGCACTCTTCCCATAGACCAGTTGGAAGGGTGTGAAGCCTGTGGTGGATTTCCACGTGGTATTATACGCCCAGACTACCTCCAACAACCGTGTAGCCCAATATTTTTTGTGTTGTTGCACGGTCTTCGTCAGGATGTTCTCTATTTCTCTGTTCATCACTTCCACTTGCCCATTTGCCTGCGGATGGTAGGGTGTAGTTTTATTGTGCCAAACTTTGTATTGCTCCATCAGCTCCTTGATCAACTTGGAGGTAAATTGAGGCCCTTGGTCTATTGTTATCTCTCTAGGGACCCCAAATCATGTAAAAATGTGGGCAAATAAGAAATCGATGACTGTTCTTTCTTTTGAATCTCTCAACGCTTGAACTTCAACCCATTTGGTGACGTAATATGTATAGACCAAAATAAACCTCCTCCCTATTGAAGGTGGATTAATTGGTCCCATGAAGTCCATGCCCCACTTATCGAAGGGTTCCAGGTGTACCTGAGGTTGGAGGGGCATTTCGTCTCGATGGGTTGGTCTACCCATTCTTTGGCATTCATCGCACTTGCTGGCGTATGCATCCGCATCCTTGAACAGAGTGGGCCAAAAGTACCCAGCCTGTAGGATTTTGTAGGCAGTTCATTTCCCTACAAAGTGTCCTCCGCATGGTTCGTCGTGACACACTTTGAGTACTTTTGAGAACTCTTGTTCTGCTATGCATCTCCTTATAATCTGGTCACGTCCTATTTTGAATAGGAGGCCATCAATCCATAGGAATGATGCGCTTTTCTCTATGATCGCCTACTTTTCTCGAAAAGAGAGAGCAGGTGAGGTTCTTCTGGTGGCCAAGTAATTGGCTATATCTACGTACCACAGGATTTTCTCACTAATGGTGAACAAATGTTCATCCAAAAATTGGTCTTCCACTGTTGTATGGTCTGTCGGTATCAATCTGGATAGAAAATCTGCTACGACGTTGTCTTTGCCTGGTTTGTCGACTATTGTGATGTCAAATTCCTACAGTAACAAGAGCCACCTAATAATTCTTCCGCCAATGGCCGGCTTGCTCATCAAGTATCTGATGGCCACGTGGTCCATGTGGACAAATACCTTATACCCGATGATATAATGGTAGAATTTTTTTATGGCATGCACAACTACAAGGAACTCCTTCTCCGTCACCGTGTAGTTGAGCTCGGCTCCTGCCAAGTTTTTGCTGACATAGTAGATGGCGTAAAATTCTTCGCCATCCTTCTATTCGAGGACTGCTCCAATCGCATTGTTGGATGCATCACAGTAGATATGGAATGGTATGGCCCAATTTGGTCCTCTTAAAACCGGTGCGGATATCAGTTTCTCTTTAAGCAACTGAAACGCTTCTTCGTAGTCTTCTATCCAATTGAACTCCACATCTTTAGATAATAGAGTGTGCAGTGGTTTTGCAATTTTGCTGAATTTGGCGATAAATCGCCGGTAGTACCCGGTTGATCCAAGAAAACTCCTCACCTCTCTCTGTGTTCTAGGGCTGGGTAGGTCTCTGATGACCTCAATTTTTCTTTTATCAACCTTTATTCCTTCTGCGGAGAGGTGGTGTCCCAGTATGATGCCTTCTTGCATCATCATAAAGCATTTCTCATTGCTCAGGGACAAATTGTTTTCCTTGCTTCTTTCGAGCACTCTTTCCAAGTTCATCATTGCTTCATCAAAGGTTTCTCCATAGATGGTGAAGTCATCCATGTATACTTCGACCGCATCTCCCATCATGTCTAAAAATATGCTAAGCACCGCCCTTTGAAAGGTGGCAGGTGCGTTGCATAATCCGAAAGGTAATACCCGATAGGCAAACATTCCCCATGGGTAGGTGAACATTGTCTTATCCTGATCCTCTTCTCCTATCTGGATCTGGTTGTATCCATTGAATCCATCCAGGAAGGAGAAATACTTCCTCCCAGAGAGTGTATCCAAGACTTGATCAATGAACGGGAGCGGGAAGTGGTCCTTCTTGGTCGCTTTGTTTAACGCTCTGTAGTCCACATAGATTCACCACTTCCCATTCTTTTTAGGGACTACCACTAATGATGATACCCACTCACTGTCAAAAATTAGATAGATGAATCCGACAGTCAAGAGTTTTTGCAGTTCTTCCTTGACAATGTCTTTCATTGCCGGATTCATTCTTCTCTGTGGTTGCCTGCTTGGAGTTGCTTGATCATCGAGGTATATACGATGGGTACAGATCTCTGGGCTGATACCCTTCATATCTGAGTAATCCCATGCAAATACCTATTGGTGTCTAACCAGGAGCTCTTCTACTTTCATCAATTGTGTGGGAGTCAACCCACTGCTGACATTCAATGTTCTTCCTGGCCCGACGTGTATCTGTTGAACGTGGTGATCTTGGGCACCAGCCAACGGTGATCTAGGTGCAAATATGGAGGACTCCCCATGGAGGAACTCCACAATAGCACCATCTTCATCTTCTTCTTCCAACTCATCCAATGTCATCACCGGATGGATCATGGATAGCTCAGGATTTTCATGCTCGGTCAACATGGGTTCTCCTAATGAGTCGATGGACTGTGTTGGGGGTGAAATAGTCAACCTTTTAACATTTCGTCCATCGAATATGGTCATCAACCCATCCCGATAGCTGATGTAAGCGTCAGCTATTGCCAACCATGGCCTTCCCAAGATGAGTGAGTAACCGCCCAACCTAGTTTTAGATTGCAAGACTAAAAATTTGGTTGGGTATTCCCATG
Source organism: Wollemia nobilis (assembly GCA_028583015.1). Classification (NCBI taxonomy): domain Eukaryota; kingdom Viridiplantae; phylum Streptophyta; class Pinopsida; order Araucariales; family Araucariaceae; genus Wollemia; species Wollemia nobilis. The sequence goes on along the minus strand of JAQPPZ010016334.1, from coordinate 7,376,169 downwards.
CATTGACTGTCACTATTACGTCTTCCAACATTCCTTCCGATGCCACGATCGATCGATCGACCAGATGTAGGACTGTCGTAGTGGGTTTCAGGTTCATGAGCTGTAGCCTCTGCATGGTCTCCTGAGGCATTACGTTGATGGCTGCTCTGAGATCGACCAACGTATTGGATAGGGAATGTCCCTCAATTTTTATAGTCAACATCGAGCTGCCCGGTCTGCATACTTAGGATGGCACATTTTTCCCATCATCAAATCTACTAGTTTACCCATGACATTGATAGTCTAGGTTGCTCTTCATCCTAGCTTCCTTAGACACATCTCTCTTATCGCCTTGGTATATATCAAAACATCTCGGATGGCTTGAAATAATGGAATTGTCATGGTGAGGTTCTTCAAGCTAGACAAGATATCAAACTTCGGCTGCGTTACTTTCCTCTATTCTTGCAGTCGATTGGGAAATGGAGCCTTTGCTCTCTCAGGCGTTTCTTCTATCACCTCTTCTACAAGAGGTGTTTCTCCTACCTCTTCCTCCTCTTCTACCAGTGGAGGCATTCCTACTCCTAGCTGTCTACCAGACCTAAGCTGAATATGGTACATCGGATACATCTCACCCTCCACGTTGTATGTTGGTTGGTTCACCCTGTTATTAGGATTTGTCATCGGTTGTGTGGGTAGCTACGCAGGTCTCACTACTGGAAACGCCGATAAATTTTGTTGGGGGTGAGCTGGTGCTACATTCTATGGAGCCTGATTCCATGTAGTGTGGCCTCTCCACTACTGCCCAGGATATGGATATGGCATCCATGGCTGTTGGTTCAGGAATGCTGCTGGGGGTGCGTTGGACCAGGGTGATGGCCCCCACCACCCCATGTTAGGTGGTTGAGGTAGGCCTTGGGGCATGTATGGTCCTCCCCCATATGACGGAATTCTGGTTGGCATATTCCCCGCAAGGGGTTGTGGCCAACTCTTTCGATTGCCTATGAAATAGGCATCCGTGCTTTCAACATCCTCCTGATTACTAGGCAATTATAGGCACAATCAAGTTTTATGGTTCAGCCTACAAACTGTGCATACTCTGACTTTGTTCTCTAGGCATGCATTCTTTGCATGCTTCCCTCTACATTTTGGATAGAAATAAGCCAATGTTGCTTCGTTTTCTTGCTTCTTTTTCTCTAACAGTAGCGTATCCATCTGCAATGCTAGAGATGAGAGCATTTCACTCTTTAAATCTTCCAACATGTTACCTATTTCTGTCTTCATGACTGAAGCAGTCACTTTCATGGTTCTAGAAGTGGTCTTGCCTCTCCTTCTTGAGTAGTTTCGGCATAGTTGTCGGATGTCTTCCATAGCATGCTGGTAGACATCACCTCCAAAAATCATGTTAAGAGCCTCCAGTGATTCATTGGTAAGTCCTCTCAAAAATATGCTTTTGAGGGACTTATCAGATAGTTTCGTGTGAGGAGATCGTTGAAGATTGAAGTTGAATCTCTCCCAGTATTCCTCGAGAGACTCATCTTCTTTTTGCGTCATGCTCAAGACCTCTTCTCTGGAGTCTCTTGCTCTCCCAAAATCTTGGTATTGCTCTAAAAAGAGCTTCTTCATTTGATCCCAAGTGGCAATGTGTTTGTCTCCCAGACCGATGAACCACCGTAGAGCTGCATCGTCCAATGTGGAAGGAAAGAGTTTCAGCTTCTACGTATCATATTTGTAGTCCATAGACCTACATAAGACATCAAACTTAAATAAAAATAGGTCAAGGTCCTCAGTTGGGTATCCTCTAAAGGTCGAAAGGTGAGCAGGGGATATGTTTTTCATTTTGGTATCTCCTACTCCTTCATCAATCGAGAAACTAAAGCCAGATGAGACTTCTTCGTTGTCAGCCATTTTTTTAGGAAATGCGGTCTCTAATGCAGTATTTATGGCCTTACGGTCATTTAAGACTTTTTGAGTCAAGGCTCTAAGGTTGTCTGGTGTTATCGTCCGATCTTCTACAACTTTCCACAATAGGGCTTCCTCTAAGGGTGTCCTATTAAACAGGGGATTTATGATGATTCGTTCTTCCCCAAGTTGATGGGATGAGGAGGCACTTTGCACAAAGTGCGGATCCTCACTCCAATGGATTGCTGGTGGTGGGTCGGGCGAGTCTAATTCAAATTTAGAATGTTCGGCTGACTCAGGTTCTGGTGGATTGGTTTTTATAAACCGACCGTCAGGTCCTCTTCTTCTCGAAGAACTCATACAAGGTCATATGGAAGGTTTCCAGGTATTGTAAATAATCTAGTTGAGACGCTTCCCCGACAACGATGCCAAAATGTTGTGGGCCAAACAAGGTTAACTTCTTTCCTACTTTTGTCACATGCCCATGCATTTAATTTATCAACCCAAGGAGCTTCGTAAACTTGCGAAGGGTCTTGAACAAGATTGCTTACAATACCACTTGAGATGAGTCCGCTAGTTCTACTATTGGGGGTGTTTCAACGATCGTCAATCATTCATACACTCCTCAATAATTTACGTAAAAACAATTAAATCTACAGAAAGGAAATATTCATGCATTCTTGGAAATAAACCTATTGCAATACTAGAAATAACAATGCGATAAACAATCTTATAAAAGCGGTAAACTAATCTAGAAAACACAGGAAAAAATAGGGGAAGAAATACTGGCTTGGAGTGGGCCCAGGCTCCAATAGCTTCCTCCCAGCTGAACACGCACTTAGAAACTCTTAGAACTGTATTATAATTATCAAAGTATTACAATGCTTCTTCTGTATATCTCTCTACATTTACTATCAAAATATTCTATATATCCTCAGAGAGGTCTGCGTGTGTTTATATAGCACACCCGTAGATCTTTTGTTACAAAGAAGTTATAACAATCGATTCATTCCAGACTAAACTAAGACAGTCTGGTAAATGTGATCGACGTCTGCTAAAATTGGCATTCATTTCTAACGGTGGCATGTTCACTGATTGGTTTGTGCTTCACCTGGAATTGGTAGGACATTCTCATACATTGGTGTGATCCCCAATTTAACTCTACATGATGTAGAGTTGGAACTGCACCAGTCTCTGTTGTCCATGTCGTGCTTGTCTGGTCAACGGGTGAAGAACAGGGGTGCCTTCCCTATGAGGAAGGTGCCTAAGTATGTCGGGCACCTTCTCTATGCGAAAGGCACCTTACTACCATTGGCACCTTCCTAGAAGAGGAAGGCGCTTATCTTCTATTGGCGCCTTCCTATGAGAGGAAGGTGCTTGCCTTCTAGTGGCGCCTTCTTGTCGGTGCCTTCCTTATGAGAGGAAGGCGCTTGCCTTCTAGTGGTGCCTTCCTTTGGTGCCTTCCTGTGAGAGGAAGGCACTTATTTTCCTTTGGCGCCTTCCTGGAAGAGGAAGGCGCTGGCCTTCTATTGGCGCCTTCCTGGGAGAGGAAGGCGCTTGTCTTTCCTTGGTGCCTTCCTGGAAGAGGAAGGCGCCTACTTACGCTTGGTGCCTTCCTGGAAGAGGAAGGTGCCTACTTACACTTGGCGCCTTCTTGGAAGAGGAAGGTGCCTACCTTCTCTACGTTGATTCCAAAAGAAACAAAGTGTCAGGTCCATGAAAAGACCTCGACTGATCCAAATCTGACTAAATCAACTACAATTCCACAAAAACACACTAAAAACACACAAATTAGATAACACACATAATTTCATCAAATAATTATATAATCATTCATAAACATATGCAATCCTTATTATACAACCGCATAATAATCAAGAAAATGTATACAAAATATGAGCATTTCTGATGCTCATCATTATCTACCCAATAATAATTGTTCCAACTCCAAATTAAAGGATCCACCATTATTGGATACTCACTTTCAATTCCTCTTTTCTTTCCTTCATCCTTGTACTTATACTTGTAGCTATCGATTTTGCTTGAAATCCTCCCTCCATATGGATGGTAAAGCTTTACCCACAAAATATTTAAGATCTCCCTAACAAATTAGTCTTAGATATCATTTTGGTCATCATATTTGGCTTTAATATTTACAAATTATTGAACACTATAAGGGAATGTTAACTCCCAACACTACAATTCATCCAAAGATACACCCATGTTCACCATACAGTCAACCACCCCATTAGCCTCTCTATAGACATGGACAATATGCACTTACTTATTTGCTATATTCCAACTTGGTGGATGTTTTGCATTCAAAGTGTTAATGTTCTGAAAATCTCCTTATATTATTAATTTTATTATATTTATCCTACCAAGAAGTGTCACACCCATAAAGGTTGCTCTAGCTTTAGCAACATGGCTTGTTTGATCTTCTAGAGGCTCTACATAGGCCAAGAGTGATCTGCCCCAGTGATATTGAAATATACCTCTTGCTCAAGGACTCCTAGAATTTCCTTTTGTTTCTCCATCGAAGTTCAATTTTATCCATCAACTTGGAAGCCTTTTTCATTTTTAATTGGTTCATGGATGAATTTGGGGTGAGAAAGAATGCTGATAATTGGAAGCTAGCCCCTAAACTCTAGTAATTTTTTTCTCTATGTTTAATTTGAAATCATTTTTTAACTTCATGATATCTAAATTTTCTAACACTACACTTAAAATTTCTAATAATTAGCAGTCTCTCTTCTTATATTTGAATATCCAATGGTTCCTTTCTTTCCATACCCCCCAAAGAACATGTGGAAGAAAAAATATCCATAACATTTGAAGCCTTTTACTTTTGAAGGGGAACTCCCATTTAATATAAATGTTAAGGAGATACTTGGGGAGGAGCCAATCTACATGGAAGTTCTTCATAATATTATTAAGGAGCTAGGTCCGAGTTGTAGACCAATTGGTTCATCCAAACCCCATAAGGGGGCCGGAGGTCCAAGGTTCAAATCTTGGGCCTCGTCGGACTGAACGCTTGTCCCTTTCCTAGTGCTTTCAGAGACGTAAAAGGTTTAAAATGATTGTGGCATGGTGGTTATAGGGGTGGACTGTGTGAAGATCTGTGTGGCGAATTCTAGGGCAGATAGCGCAAAATACTATGGCGGCCATAAAAGCTGGACAGCCTGCCCGGATTCATGGCGGCTATCGATTCCACCATGTAAATTCAAAAAAATATATATATTATTAAGTAGCTCAACTATGAAAGAGTAGGTAGAGAAGATATGGTTTGTATCTTCCTCACTCATTTCATAGAGAACACACCTATTTGAGAATGTAAAGCCTCTTTTACACAAATTATCCAAGGCCAAGACCTTATTTTGGACTTCTAACCAATAGAAGTGTGTCATATTGGGAATGAGATCTTTGATTCAAATATTAGCTACTGGAAACCATCCAAAGCCATCCCCTTCAAGGAGATAATAAGATAATTTTATTTATTATGTTCCTTCATTTTGGCTCATCCAAATAAGAGAATCTAAATATCTTGTATTGTTTAATAAATAGGCCTGCAAATGTCTATTTAGCTTCCTTCGATTCTGTTGATTTTTGTCATCAAGATTGTCCACCTGTAAAAGTTTCTATTTCTTAACATTTTTCTTAGTGATTATATAATATTTAACTAGGTCCCCATAGATAGCCTCAATAGAAGGTTTTAGCCTTGCAAAATATGGATACTCACTAAGAGAGATACTTTCAATCTATTTATCATTCTATAAGTGTACATGGGATCCATCCCCAATATGCCAACATTTTCCTTGATGTAAAAGTTGCTTGGTTTTTTGAAGACTATTCCAAAGGTATGAAAATTTATGCTTATTATCTACCTCTAAGAAACTTAAGGTAAATCTCAAATATTTTGCCTTAAGGATGTGAATTTAATAAATATTTACATTAGTTACCAGTTTCCATCCTAACTTACCCATTACGACTAAATTCATTTTCTTCAATTTTCTAAAATCCAGTCTACCCACTTCCTTTCTAGAACACACCTTATCCCAGGCCACTAAGGGTAATATTTTTATCTCCTCTACTTCAGACTATAGGAATTTTCTCTGAATATACTCTATTCTGTCATAGATTTTGGTCAACATTTTGAAGAGAGACATGAAGTAAATGGGCATGTTTTGAAGCAATGACTTGCCCAGTTGAGCTTTACCAACTTGGCTAAGTAAGGAACCCTTCCAACCTAGAAGTTTTTCATTAAATGCTCCACCACTAGGTGCCATAGGGTTACCTTCATCCTTCCTTTAAACAATGTCATTCCTAGATAGGTGTCTAAAAGGTCCCCAATGCTATAGTCAAAGAGTCGACCTAACTTAACTTGTCTAGGGTCAATAGTGTTCAAAAAATATTTTTTTATCTTATCATAGTTAACTTTTGACCCACAAATTGCTCATACTAATCCAAGATCAATTTTAGATATTTTTTCTTACATAATAGAGGATTTTGAAGAGATAAGTGTATCATACACAAATTGTTGGTGGGACATTGTTTGCAAATGAGTAGCTAAAATGATCCCATTAACCCTACCATTTTTTGTTACCACGAATATTGTCCTCACCAAAGTGTCAACAAGGATATTAAAGAGATAGGGAGATGAGGTATCCCCTTGTCTCAACACCCTCTTACTTTGAAAATACCCTACTGAATATTAATAAACCAAGATAGAAACATAGTAAAAAAGAAGCACGCCTTGATAAGATTTACCCATTCTTTATGAAAACCAAACCTACTCAAAACCATAATTAGGAAGTTCTAGCAGACTCTATCATATGCCTTGTTTATGTCCAAATTTAGTAACATTCTTGCATTTCCACTCTTATCAATGGAATGAATTACTTCATGAATGGTAATAATTCCATCCAAAATTTGATGCCCCTTCACAAAATCTCCTTGTTGAAAATCAATTATAAATGGTATTACATTTTTAATCCTGTTGGCTAGAAATTTTGATACAATTTTGTAGAGAATGGATCAAATACTTATTGTATCAAAATCTAAAAATGTTGAGTTGATATCTCTTGGCATAAAATAAGTTTTTTAGAAATCCATTACTACTTGAGTGACATCTCCTCTAACTATATACCAAAAATTATGGAAAAAATTAGCTCAAAAACCATTAGGTCCTGAAGCCTTGTCTCCTTGCATCCCAAATATAGCTTTCCAAATTTCTTCTTCTTTGAAGGGGTTGAGCAAGTAATTATTTGATTGATTTGTAACTAGACATGGAATTTTCTAAAGCAGTTAATCTGAAGCAACCCCATTTATTGAATCTTCCATGCCTATGAGGTTGAAGAAGTTAACAACATCCTCTTTGATTTGTATGGGGTCAAATTTTTTTGATCCATCATGTTTAAACACTTCTTTAATTTTTATGACTTTTTTTATAGAATATAATAACTTTGTATTTGGTATTAATATGATAATTTAACTATTATTATATTCTACTAAAAAATTAATATGAACTATACTTATTATTTTTTAATATTGATGGCGTTTTGCCTTGTTCAAAACATCATAAAACAATTATAAATGGAAAGCAATATTATGAGCATGATTGAGTTCAAAAATACATCTAAATAAATTTTTATAATAAAAAAATTGTGATAATTTAATTATTTTAATAGTATCAACGAGTTCAATAAAATATCATGATATATAGGTTCTCTTGATGCAATTAAATTGTTTAGGAAAATAGCACTACCCAAAGGATCGTTGATGAGTGTCGTTAATGCTCATAATTTAATTTAATTCAATTTTTCAAATCCGAGGAGGCATCCTAGGATTATATACATTAGAGACATTGAACTACAACTTAGATATCAAGACACTAGATTTTCTTAAGAAAGCTGAAAATCTTTGCAGAAAGGAAACAATGTCACTTTGCACCCTTTTGCATAAAAACTATTTAATTGCAAAAATTAACTTGATAAAAGAACAAATGCTAAATTATTTTTTTCTAAATAGAAATAACATGAAATTTAAATGTTGAATTTTTGAAAATGAAATTGTTGTAAAGAAATTGCTAAAGCAAAAAAATTTTTTTGAAACTATAAATGAAATGTTGCAATTGAAATTGCAGAAAATGTAATGATAAATGCAAAAGTAATCAGCTACTTAAAAAACCACACTCACACATCACACTTGAAAAATAGGGAAAAATGGAGTAATAACATAACAAATTATGATTACAACAATTTAGCAAGAAATTGACAACATTTTAGCAAAAAATATACAAAACAAAAAACCTGTAAAAATGGTAAAACAACTCCTTCCACTAGCCCTAAGAGTGGTCCCTTGCTCTCTGGTCTAGTATAAGTTCTAACACAACATATTTCTAAGTTCTAACTACTCATTCAAGCATCAACACAACATCTAAAAAATACTGCACTTTATTAATGTTTTTTTGCTATTACAAAGTTGCTACAATTTAAAGTCTGTTAAGTTCTAATCTATTGTCTAGTTTTTGAAATTTTTGTCTAACACCTAAGCAATAGGTGAGTAGAATTATTTATAAATATTTTCATCCCTATCCTACGTGAGATAAGTGTAAAATAAATTATTTGTTGTTAATGATTGATTTGTTACCCTGTTATAATAGACTTAGTCCTGATTTAGGACATAATCCACTTTGTAGCCAACTGTGCACTTACCTTCATCTCCAACTTGATGGTAAATTATCTAGGAATAGACAAAGCATCATTGGTTACACCTGTACATGAACCAAATTATTCATCCCTTGAATATTTGGTTTGAATTCAAATTTCCTACTGATTATGCCTGTTCTTCTAGAGTAGCTCTCGAATATCAGGTTGCACACCTGCTAGATGCAATTGGTTCTAATTTCATCATTTGGGGGCACATACAAATGCTTGGTGGGTCCCTCCTCATTTATTTTATTCTCCTCAACTTATTTCAACTCCTCTTTTGGCGTTTGTGTTTATGTTCCTATTATTATGTAGGTGGTTACTTAGATCTTTTGGAGCCGATCTTATATATGGTGTTTCTAGTTGTCATGTATTCTATTTCAATTAAAACATGGCTCTTTAACTTAAAAAATGCTCAACCAATCAAATGTCATACAACCTTTATTTACTAGTGATATTTACTATGCTATTTTACTGCTAAATCATGCAAAATGATGATAGAAAGTGCAAAAAATAGTCAAGATAGTAGCATAATATCTCTTGACATTCAATCATGCTAAAATAAAAAAATAATGCATTCTAATCAAATATTTGACATAGAACGATATTATTTATTAAAATTTGAGAAATTTCATGTCAAAAATGATGCAAAAAATGTTGCAAAAAATGAGGTATTAATTGGTCTCATCATTCCCCCCAACTTAACCTAATACATGTCCTCATGCATTTTATTGGGCTACAAAAGCATTGAGGTCTAGTTTCTTATACCTATTCCTCTAAAACTTGTGTTCTCCAAAATGGCATCCCTTGTTTTGCTTTATTTTTGCCAACCATATCTAAAATTGTTGTTTCAGTTAGGATCAAAATCAAAGTAAAAAGGTACAGGTGTAATAGGAGTAGGTGGTCTAAATAATAAATCTATCCACTAATGTTTTAATGATAAAATAACATCTATACTACCCTTCTGCATGACCATAGCTAGTGAAATTGATTCTCTCTTTCTTAGAGACATGGGTAGTTCTTCCCACCTACTGTTGATTGATGCCATTGCACTATCAAAATTATCCCTATGGAACTTCTAGAAATAGACCATAATTTTTTTGAGATACCTAAGATAAGTAGCTTTGATGTTTGGCTTGTTCATCAAGAAAAAATGTTGGCTTATTACTGCTACAAGGTTGGGTTGGATATGTCTTAGAAAGAGACTAGGTCCTAATTTCACAGTCTTATTCTACTTTCTTTCCTAATCCCAACACATTTGATCTTGCAATGTGGAAATGAAATCTCTAAGTTGTACATCATCTATGTATATATGAGGTATAAACTACTGATCCTCTACTAGTACAAATTTGTGCAAATAAAATTCACAAGGTAAATTCATTTGCTCCTCAGGACTTTGCAGGTATGCATCAAGGAAATCCTCACTAGAAGATAAGTCATATGATAAACCAGAATATATTCTCATTACCTACCACCTGAGAAATCTCTCCTTGAGGAATAAACTATATAAACTAGCAGATATTCTACATTACACTAAGTGTTCTGCAATTAGGCACAAGTCTTTCACTTTGGCCTATAATTTTGCACTTTTTGTAGTCTGCTTTTGTCTTTGTTCCTCCAATGGCTTCATTGCTACAAAATATAATTCAAGGGTATGGTAATAAGCAACCCAACCTGCTATAGGCTCATTATGTTCTACCAATGACATCATATATGGTTGATGCACAATCACTAGTGGGGGTTCATGAATTGGAAGTAATTCAACCTGAATTCCAATATCCGTAGTCTGAACTGTCTTAACAGATTCTATGAGAACATGTTTATATTCTTTTTTAGGTGATGTATTTATCTATATGGAGCTGGTTTGTACTCCCAAAAATTTTATTTTTGTTGTACCTTGCTCATCCTATTGTTCCAGAGATTTTATTGAATGTTTTGGAGTTTTTTTTTCGATGTTCCAAAGCTACTATAGAAGGTTCTTGAGTTGCTTTAGAATGTTCTAAAGCCACTTTAGAATGTTCTTGGGCTAATTCAAAATGTTCCTAGGCTACTTCAAAATGTTCCTGAGCTGCTTAAGAATATTCTTTGATTGCCTTAAAATGTTCCTAAGCTGCCTTGATTGTAATATGCTCCTACAAAACCTATTGTTTCTCATGCTCTAAAGTATCCTCTTCTTGATGGGAAATCTATCCAATATACATTGTCTCTTTTCCAACCATATTCATATATACAACTCCTACTTTTTTCTATTCTAATAGAGCAACAACGATGGCAAAATTAGAAAGGTAAGGTTCTTTCTCGGGTGTGACTTCCCCAATTCTGTTAGGTAATTATAAAGTGTCTTCTTGTGTTGCCTCATCTAGAATCTACCCTACCAAACCAAGTAGAATTTTAGTTGTTTCCTCCCCTGAATCAGAGTTTACAAATAGGTTTTCCAACTATTTCACCCTCTCCTTTAATTCATTCATATATTGCAATAATTTGCAGATATACTCATATTTTTCTTATAAGGAGACCTCCCCATTTTCAATCTAGGTCTATTGAGTTTTGATGATCACCCTAACAAATTTCATAGGATCCTTTGGATCATATTCTATAATTTCTTTAAACTGTAAATAATATATGGGAAGATCCATTAAAGGTTGGGAATTCTACTCCATAGGTTCCTCAGTCTCTACAGGTGTTTCCTCAACCTAAATAGGTATTTACTACATAGGTGTTTCCTCAGTAAAATCATATTCATCGTCTTACAAGATTACCTTCCTCCTTGTTGGCCTAGGTGATGCAAGGGGTGATGTTTCCTGAGTTAGAGCAACCTCCTACTGCTTCCTCCTAAGACTTCTTCTAATAGGAGGAGGAGATCTAGGTGAAGTTTTATGTATCTCAACGTTTGTCTCCCCTTCAGCAAGTTCATCTAACAATCCTCTTCATCTATCTAGTGGACCTCCTAAGTGGGTGTGATCTTGTTCCTTGTGTTCCACCAGTATGCTTTGTTTCTTCAATTTTCCCCTCTACAGAGATATTTGTATTGTGAACTCTATCCTCTATAGATGACAAACTGTGTGTTTCAACTTATTCTCTAATTGTCCTAGAATTAGAAGGTTTTTTTGTGTAATTTATTTTTCTTGATAATAAAGTGTAGTGTCCCCTATTTGAATAATAACCCTTCTAGTTCTTGGTTTTGCTACAGGGCTATTGTTAGTTTTTCTTTTTCTTTGTGCCCTAGATTTGGTATATGGCTAAGCATGGGAGGATGATAGGATTTTCTCAGGTTTAGGAGTAGCCCTATCATCAAGGTTTACCCCATAGGTCTCTACCCTACTAGTAGCTACCCCATCTCCTTATTTTGGCTCCTCTTCAGTAGGAATCTGTTCATTCCAAGGTTTAAAGAAACTATTGAAAGTTTGTATATTCCTCCTGAAGTGATGCTTACAAATAAGTTTTATGAGGTCATGGTGTCTTATAGACCCCTGATCCTCCTGATATCTCTTGTACATGTTATGCAATTCATGATGTAAATATAAAGGGGGTATTAACTCTAACTTTTGGGTTCTTTGTGTCATGTCTTAGGTGAGTAAGAAATATGAGGTGATGGCCAACCAAGACAACAAATTATCCTTCATAGGTTAAATACCTGATGACCCATATTGCTACTTGATCCCATGGTGTTTGTAAGCTAATTATTTTAACCCCTTTGTAAATTTTATTGTTTATTTTCATCATAGGTTGAACATCTCCCTCTACTAAAAAAAACCTAACTACTTTAGGGAATGTTGCTTTAAATGTTCTAGCTATTTCTACTCCCTAAAGTGGTAATTTAGTAATTTGACTTAAAACCAAGGGAGTTACCTTAATCTGCATCTCATTTATTGTAGATCTATTGTTGCAGAGAGTGCAAGCAAATTTTGTACCCAGTCCTTTGGAATAAACATTATTTTTTTGTAGAAACGACATCAACCCAGCCTATTTAAAAATATGCACAACTTTAAATTAACATTGTAGCTCTTCTGTGGTGTTAGGCTCGGCCTTTATTTTTTGACCCATTACTATTTTTTTTTGTTTTTAGCAATACTTTGCTATTCTACTGCAACCCTCTATAATTTGGTTGTATTCGGTAATTATATCGCACCTTAGGTGGTTTTCTGAAAAAATTCCTCTTACAATGTGGTGTGGTCTAGTTCTAGATTTTTCTTGTATCTTCTGTAAAATTTTGATGATGCATATCCCCCTTTAGGTTTAATGATTACAATGCCCATGCATTCATCATTCCATAACATAACAATCAGCTCTAAAATATAACGTAGAGTACGTTGTGATATTCCATACATCAGTAGGACACGTGGTGCATCGTGATTCATTTTCTTACAAGGGTTTAACTCGCAACACAAAGTAAAGGTGGCAATGTGAAAATTTTCCTCGTTTGTATTGATTAACGTCCTCTCTCATGCAAAATTAAAAAAATATTAATTTTAATTTGAACGGTCCAATTTGCATGATGAGGATGTTGCTTTTCAAAATTTGTATGTCATCCATCTTGATCCATGCTACCATCTGCTTTGCAACACCACAGTCACATGGCTCTAAAATGGTGTGTGATAACATGGTATGATGGGCTACTTAGAAACATGTTGGTGATATCATTTCAATGACTACCATGTGTTCATTTGATATGTCGCACTTGAGTTTGAAAAACTACTACAAAGTCAAATTTTATTATGTGAGGTGATGTCATGGGCGTCACATTAGAAATATTAATTTTGTTTTTGAAAATTTCAAATGTGTGTCCCATGCATTTTCAAATTTACGCATACCCTATGCATTTTCAATTTTTGTTGGGGCCACATTCTAGAGCTTTGACCTTCTGAAGATATGACCTTATGGAGCTATGACATTTTGGAGCTCTAGATCTTCCAAAGCTCTAACCTTTCAAAGCTCTAGACCATTTAGAGCTCTAGAAATTACTAGTTTCCATGCTACTAGACTAAATTTTTAGGTGACCAAGGGCAATATAGGGTGTTTCTTGATATTTTCAGCAAGATGTTTCATTTTTATACCAAATTTATAAGTAATTCTTTCCAAATACCTAATTATTATACATCAAATATTAATGCTAACCATGAATAAAATACAAGAAACACATACCTTACTGCTCTGAAAATTTATCATACACCTTGTAAGTCACTTCTGATGATTTTTAGCAAGTTACATAAATCTAAAAACAAAAATATTACATGTGTAATAAGTGATATTTGTAAAATGATGGATAAATCAAGAAAGAAAACAAGCCAAAAACCGGTTTTCATGTAAGCCTTAATTCAATAACACCTGAAAAGTTTTTCACCATTGAATTATTCTTTTTTTATTTTCTTTTCTTTTTTATTTTTTAGAAGAGGTTGCCATTTCTGATTTTCAACCAACTTCTATCTTGATTGCATCAATAAAGGATTTTCACAATCAAGATTATTCTCTCTATTGTTTTTTCATGATTCAAAGATATGATCATTCAAAACCTCCATTATAAGAGGAAGCCTCTTCTATCATGTGCAATTTTTATAGTGAGAAATATCAAACAAATTCCACCTTTTTTCATGTCTTATGGTACCATCGTAAATGATGTCCATTCACCACTAATATCCTCTTTGAATCATCAACTATATAAAGTTGAAAAACTCCATTTTTAAACACTTTTGGTTCATCCTTGTTACTCCTAATGTGACTATCATGCCATATTTTCCATTATTGTTGAATGATCTCCATTTGATGGAGTGTCTCCAACTAAAGTTCATTCAATACATTACATTACAAAAATATTTTGTTTTTTACCTACAAAAAATCAATGCCAACTTCTAAAGATGTATGAAGTATTAGTAAAGCATTAGGATGTTGGATCAATGCACCAAACACATCTGCTTCTTGGTAATTAGTCAACCAACTATTGATATTCAAAGGCTTTTTGGATTGTATTTCAATTTTTTTGTACCAAGATGTATTGAATTGATTCTTTGAAAATTATGCATTAATAAATTAAGAGAGCAATGGTGTGGTAGAAGAGAATAGAATATTTGTGTATCTTTATCAAAAATAATTCTTGAAGAAATTAAATTTGATAGATAAAAATGAAAAGATGAGAGAAGATGATGATGCCATCCATGTGGTAAATGAAAGGAACTATCTTGTATTGGAATGTGAAAATTTTTTAAGTTCTTGTTCTTCATTCCGTAGTAATTTTTGGAAAATAATTGGTTCATCTTTAAGCTCTGAATCATACAATTTGTTGATTAAAACATTTTCATCAAAAATAAACCTATTGGATGAATCCAACTCTTCTACATTATCCTTTACAACTATGGTGGCAAAAATTGAAATGTAATTTTTATTTTCCTTATATGATTCAAGAAACCATGGGCTTCCTAGATAACCATACTTAGATAGAGTAATTTTTCTTGCAAGCAAGTCTACTAATTTTCCACCTACTTGTATGGTTTTCGGATATATATATATATATATATGGTTTCTTAAAACATATTTCTTGAACAATATTATTAATGATTGGTACATCTTTAATAGCTTGTAGTAAAGGTATTGTAACATTTAAATATTTTAATTCCTTTATCAAATCTAATTTTGAAGATGTTATTTTTGATATCTCAAACTGTTCAAGATATGGTACTTTCTTTGATGAGTTATCTTGTGGGAGGTTTTATTTCTCTTATTTTTGTTGTTGTTTTAGTGTAGATGGATTTTCTTGTTTATTCTCATCAACTCCCATTTCTATAGTGATAGGTGGAGTAGGTTCAAGAAATTTGTTTCCTGAACACAATTGAGTGTTATCACAATCACTGATATTTGTTATGGCTATATCTTCTGATTTAGCCATAGAGATAGGGGTTGTCTATTTAACATTATTGGGATTGACCACAAGTTGTGTTAGAAATGTTGAGTTGTCATTGATGTCAAAGGCAGAATTGGAAGGATAATTTAATTATAAGTATGCTCATGAGTTTTGGCAATATCATGTTTTGAATTACAATAATATGCTTTAATATTTAAATTAAAGATTTAAATATTAAAGTTATAAAAAATATTATTACAAAGTTAAACCTTATAATATTTAAATATTATAAAGTTAATGTTTTGAAATATCAATAAAGGCCAACCTTGTGCATATAAATAAAGGTTGTATATATATAAGGTTGAAATTCATTTGAGAAATGATGTATTTGAGTTACTTGTGCAAGTGACAAGGATAGTTAAGCGGTGAAGAATATTAGAGTAGTGGTGAAGGAGAATAGAGAAGCTATGAAGGAGCTTAGAGCAGTGGTAGAGATTAAGGCAACGATGAAGGATATTAGAGCAATGGCAAAGGAGATTAGGGTAGAGACGAAGGAGATTAGAGCAACAACATAGATTAGGGAAACAATGAAGGGTCTTAGAGCGATGGTAAAAAATATTAGGATGATGGCAATTCTTAATCAAACATCCTCAAAATGCATGAGTAAGATAGATCTGCACCCTGATCCATTTGGAAGCTCAAACACCATAAATATTAACAACAAAAAAGGTAAAATTAAGGGATAGATTGTTTTAATTTAAGTGTCTAGATTTTTAGAAAATTGGAAGATCAAATTGCATAAACACCATATGTGTTTTGTATGATTTACGACAGATTCATGGAAGAGAATTGCATGCGGTGGGAATTGAAGCAAAGAGAGGTCAAAAAGTGATTTCATTGAAGTTCTACTCTGGTTGTGTGGGAGGCATTATAGAGAAACTTGACCAGCATTGATCAAAGCATCAACTGACGTGCAGTTTGAAGTTAGAAAATAAAGTGATGTCCAACAAAAGTGACCAGCAAACATTGTTCTAAAACCTAGAAAAATAATGAAGGGAGTAAGCTTATAAAATATGTGGAGTGCACAAACCTCACCATTAAATAAAGGTATGCATATTTGTTTTGTCCATATGATGTATAACTTCATTTTTGAAGGAAATACCATAGTCCCACATTGTCTATGCCACTTATGCATTGTATTTTATATACTTCCAAGCACTATGTTTTAAAAGTGACTATGATCACATTAGGACCCCTTTTGGTATTCGTTGCAAGTGTAAAATTTCCACGTTGTCCCTATCTATTAAATATATCATGTGTCCTTTTGTGAAAGGTCCATGCTATCTCTAACTAATGAATCTACCATCCATATTGTGGTCATATGTCTCACAGTCGTACCATGTGTCTACTTGTGTTGTAATTGTGTGTCTATGTGTCATGCCAGTGTGTCTACTCACCTCATAGTCATTCCTGGTTGTCTACTCACCTCACAGATGAGCTTATGTTTCCATCTATTTCATACCTACGTATCCACTTGAGCCAAGCCATGTGTCTACTTGCCTCACAGTTGTGTTGCATGTCTACTTGTCTCACTACTATCCATTGAGCCTATTCAAAACATGCCATAGGGAATAATATGAATGTGTAGTGAAAAAATTGCACTAGCCATTGGGATTAATTTGAGTTTGCACTAGCCACTAGGATTAATTCAAGTTTGCACTAACGGTTGAGAGAAATTTGAATTTGCACTAGTCGTTGGGAGAAAGTTGAAAGTGCACTAGCCATTGGGAATAGTTTGAATTTGCACTAAGTTGTTGGGAGTAATTTGAATTTGCAATGAAAGGTTGAATTGAATTATCCAAAGTTTTTTAATGCTTATCTTATCATGAGGAGTTTCAAATGAATTTTGAGGGCAAAAATAATTCTTTTTAGAACCTAAGAACAAGTCAAGGTGTCATATAGTCAAATTATTAATGCACATATTCACCTAAGCATCCAATTGAAAATGAAGGGCATTTCATCTATCTAAAATAAGAAGGAAAGGTACACAAGATAGTTACAAATCAACATTTACAAGGTTTTTGGATCATATTATTGAGCACACTTGAGCGGAATTTTGGATCAGATTTGGGAGAAGATTTGAGTAGTGTTTATGAGCAGTAGATTTAGGAGAATATTTGAGTAGTGTTTGTGAGTATATTTCAGAGTAGAACTTGAGTATAAGGGATTGGTATCTCCCATGGTTTAGTACCCACAAACTTGTATAGGGGATTGGTGTATCTTGTGGATTGGAGTCCACAAACTTGTATAGGTGATTGGTGTCTCATGTAGATTGGTGTCTCATGTAGATTGGTGTCCACGAACTTGTATAGGATATTGGTGTCTCCAATGGATTGGTTTCCTCGAACTTGTGCAGGGGATTGGTGTCTCCAATGGTTTGGTGCCCACAAAATGTATTGAAGAAAAATATAAGCAATATTTTATCGTGGTTTTCTCCTGACAGGGTGTTTCCACGTAAAAGCATTATCTCTTATCTATATGGAAATTATGCATTGATTTATTATTACATTCATATTATTTTTGTTATCATTTAGAAATAAAAATATATATCTTATAATTTTCACACCCCCTCTCAATCTAAGCTTGTGTTCTTCAATTGGTATCAGAGTGGGTTCCTTCATGAAAGCCTAAAATATTGAAGGAAGATCTTACAAGAACACACATGGCTTATGAAGAAGGTTTTTCATCAAATAGGGCTCCATTATTTGATGGGACTAACTATGCTTTCTTGAGCATAAGGATGTAAACCTATTTTATGGTACATGGCTATGATATATGGCAATCTATTGAGGATGGGTTCACAACACCTACAACTCCTCCCATGCATTGAGATGAAAAGTTACCATTTGCAAATAATGCCAGGGTAATGAATGCAATATTAATTGGGTTATGTGAATTAGAGTTTGTGAAAGTCATGCAATGCACCTCAACAAAACAAATATGGTAAAAGTTACAAAGAACATATGAAGGAGATGACAAGGTTAAAATGGCAAAACTTAAAATACATAGAAGGAAGTTTGAAGTCTTGAAGATGAAATATGAGGAATATATTACCAAATATCTGCTTCGTGTTAATGAAGTTGTCAACACCATTCATATACTTGGAGAATGTATTGAAGACTCTAATATTGTTCAAAAAATCTTAAGATAGCATCCAATGAGGTTTGATGCAAAGGTCTTGATGATTGAAGAAATAAAGGATCTTAAAACCTTAAGCATGGATGAGCTACATGGAATTATTATAGCCTATGAGATGAGGACTGAAAAAGATCAAACATCCAAATGGGAGGCCACATTTAAAGCTTCAAAGAAGACAAAGAATAAAGAACCAAATTCAAGTGAAGAATCAAGTAGCGAAGAAGAAGCTAACTTTGTGCGAAGAAATAAGAAGGGTCCAAGAAAACACAAAGGTATGCATTTTGTGAAATGTTTATTAATTGTGGTATCATTGGTCACTATGCATCTAATTGCCCAAAATACAAAAGTAGTAGCACTTAAGAAGAAAAGGAATACAAGAAAAAGAAAGAAAGAACTTTTATCATGAAAAGAAAAAGAGGTATGGTCAAAGCAAGCATGAGAAGAATATCTTTCAAAGGCACAAGAAGAAGAGTCTTTATATTGAGGAAACAAGCATTTTTCCAACAGTGATGAAAGCCTCTCCAATAGTAAAAGAGAAGAAATCCTATTTTTAGCTATAGATGAGAAAGAATATGCTGTTGTTGACGAAAACTAAGAAAAAGAAAGAGATCCAAAAAATGAATAGGAAGCCATAGTTGACATAGAAGAGGAACTTGTTGTTTCTCTTGAAGAGTTGAAAAGGCTTAGAAAGAAAAACTCAATATTGAATATTCAAGTACAATAGGATGAGTAGACAAAGGCAAATATTTCGCAAGATCTCACCGACTTAAAAGTGAAAATTGAATAGGCAAAGTGAATTGAAGAAGGTATGACTAAGCAATTAAAGGCAAAAGATTTGGAATATAAAAAATTAGAACATGACATTGTCTCTCTAAGGAAGGAAGTTAAAAAATCTAATGATAAGCTACAACAAAATATCAGGTTTGAGAAAAGCATAGAAATATTGGATGATATTATCAAAACATAGAGATCTTCGGTTATAAATACTAGACTTGGTTTTGGAGAAGGTCAAAAGAAAAAATGGGAATTCAAGCTCAAAAGGAAGAGAGTCATCAAAGAAAATAATTAAAGAAGAGCCGAAGACCTATGCTAATGTGTTAAGAAGTGGAAGCATCAATGAGGAAGAAAACAAAGCATCATCAAGGAATTAATTCCATCATAGAAACATCAATGAAAGAACCATGCGGTAATATCCTCCAAGGAAATTAGATAGGTTTCAATATTTCTTCCATGTTTATTGTTTCTCATTTAACCAATTTGGTCATAAAGATGTAAATTGCAGGGTTCATGCTAAGAATAATTTTGGCTTCACCAAGAGGAATTTCAATTCATTTGCACCTCTCATGGACTACAACATCATTTGTTACAAATGTAATAATTTTGGGCATACAACTAGATGGTGTAGAATGGTGTTCCCTAAAATTTCAAAATCCAATAAGGAGGATGGTCAAAATGTTCAAAAGCATATGCCCTCTAAAGTTTAGAAAAATAAAATAGAACAAGAAAAGGAGCATAGTAATTTGGGAGTTCCACTCCCATCTCATCATTGAAGTCTCAATAAGAGCAGGTAGAAATGGGGGCATTGTCAAGTGTCTTATCTTTCAACCCCAAGGAGCCTTTGCCATTGATGTCAAAGGGGGAGAATTTTAGTAAGGGGGATAAGCTTGTCAGGGGGAGCAGCTTGTGATAATGTTGCAGTAAAGGATAGATTCTTTGTAGGGTTGCCATCAATGACAAAGGGGAATATTGTTAGAAATGTTGAGTTGTCATTGATGTCAAAGGTAGAATTGGAAGGATAATTTAATTATAAGTATGCTCATGATTTTTGGCAATATCATGTTTTTAATTACAAGAATATGCTTTAATATTTAAATTAAATATTTAAATATTAAATTTATAAAAAATATTACTACAAAGTTAAACCTTATAATATTTACCCGGTGTTGTAGGTGAGTTGGAGAGTAGAGGGCAATCCTCCAAGGGAGGTCCCAGGTTCTAATCTCCACCCTACAAAAAATTTGAATTGGGTACCCAAAATCCAATTGATAATGTTGGTGTGGGCAGGGCCGAGTGCGACTCTTGGGTGACTTTGATGATGTAGAACCTCCTGGTCATGGTTTCTCAGACCAAGGCATCCCCGCAAGGGGTTTTTCGCTTAAAAAAAAACTTATAATATTTAAATATTAAATTTAAATTTTATAAAGTTAAATGTTTTAGAATATCAATAAAGGTTGACCTTGTGCATATAAATAAAATTTATATATAGATAAAAGGTTAAAATTCATTTGGGCAATGATGCCTTCAAATTACTTGTGCAAGTGACAAGGATCATTAAGCAACGAAGAATATTAGTGAAGCGGTGAAGGAGATTAGAGAAACGATGAAGGATATTAGAGCAATAGCAGAGATTAAGGTGCGATGAAGGAGCTTAGAGTTGTGGAGAAGGAGATTAGGGTAGTGTCAAAGGATATTATAGCAATGATAGAGATCAGGGAAGCAGTGAAGGATCTTAGAGAAGTGGTGAAAGATATTAGGAAAATAGCAATTCTCAATCAAACATCCTCAACATGCATGAGTAAGCTGGATCTACACCCTGGTCCACTCGAGAGCTTGGATGTCATAAATATTGATAGTGAAAAAGGTAAATTTAAGGGATATATTGTTTTCATTGAAGTATCTATATCGTCAGATCATCGAAAAGCTCAAATTGCATAAACAACGTGTGTTTTGTATGATTTATGATAGATTCATGGAAGAGAATGTTATGCGATGGGAATTGAAATAAAGAGAGGTCAAAAAGTGATTTCATTGAAGTTCTACTCTGGTTGTGTGGGAGGCATTACAGAGAAACTTGACCAGCATTGATCAAAGCATCAACTGACATGCAGTTTGAAGTTAGAAAACAAAGTGATGTCCAACAAAAGTGACCAATGAACATTGTTCTAAAACCTAGCAAAACAATGAAGGGAGAAAGCTTATAAAATATGTGGAGTGCACAAACCTCACCATTAAATAAAGGTACGCATATTTGGTTTGGCCATCTGACATCTAGCTTCATTTTTGAAGGAAATCCCATAATCCCACATTGTTTGTCACTTTTGCATTGTAGTTTATATACTTCCAAGCACTATGTTTTAAATGTGACTACGATCACATTAGGACCCCTTTTGGTATTCGTTGCAAGTGTAAAATTTCCATGCTATGCCTAGCTATGGAATCTATCATGTGTTCTTTCATAAAATATCCATGCTATCTCTAACTATTGAATCTATCATCCATTCTATGGTCGTATGTCTCACTATCGTGCCACATGTCTACTTGTGTTGTAACTGCATGCCTATGTGTGTCATGCGAGCATGTCTACTCACCTTATAACCATACTTGCTTATCTACTCACCTCATAGTCGATCTTGCATGTCCATCTATGTTGTACCTGCATATCCACCTAAGTCGAGCCATGTGTCTATTTGCCTCACAAATGTGTTGTGTGTCTACTTATCTCACTATTGTTCGTTGAGTCGGTTCAAAACATGCCATAGGAAATAATATGAATGTGTAGTGAAAATTTTGTACTAGACACTGGGAGTAATTTGAGTTTGCACTAGCCGCTAGGAGTAATTAGAGTTTGCACTAACGGTTGAGAGAAATTTGAATTTGCACTAGCCGTTGGGAGAAAGTTGAAAGTGCACTAGCCATTGGTAATAGTTTGAATTTGTACTAAGTTGCTGGGAGTAATTTTTTTTTTTTTTTAAACGAAAAACCCCTTGTGGAGCCGCCTTGGTCTGAGAGACCATGAACAGGGGGTTCTACACCGTCAAAGTCACCCGAGGGTTGCACCCGACCCTACCCGCACCAACATTATCAATTGGATTTTGGATACCCAATTCAGCTTTTTGGTAGGGTGAAGATTTGAACCTAGGACCTCCCTTGGAGGATTGCCCTCTCCTCTCCAACTCACCTATAACACTGGGTAGTTGTTGGGAGTAATTTGAATTTGCAATGAAAGGTTGAATTGAATTATCCAAAGTTTTTTTTTAATGCTTATCTTATCATGAGGAGTTTCAAATGAATGTGGGGGCAAAAAATAATTCTTTTTAGAACCTAAGAACAAGTCAAGGTGTCACATAGTAAAAGGATTAATGCACATCTTCACCCAAGCATCCAATTGAAAAGGAAGGACATTTCAGCTATCTACAAGAAGAAGGAAATGTGCACAAGATAGTTACAAATCAACATTTACAAGGGTTTTGTATCAGATTTGAGCAGTATTTATGAGAATATTTGGGAGTAGATTTGAGCAGTGTTTGTGAGTATATTATTGAGTAGATATTGAGTATAGGGGATTGGTGTCTCTTGTGGATTGGTGCCCATGAATTTGTATAGGGTATTGGTGTCTCCTATGGATTGGAGTCCATGAACTTGTATAGGGGATTGGTGTCCATGAATTTCTATAAGGGATCGGTGTCTCATGTGGATTGGTATACACAAACATGTATAGGGGATTGGTGTATCCTGTGGATTGGTGTCCATAAACTTGTATAGGGGATTGGTGTCTCCTATGGGTTGGTGCCCATGAAATTTATTGAAGAAAAATATAAGCAATATTCTATCGTGGTCTTCTCCAAAGAGGGTGTTTCGACGTAAAAGCATTGTCTCTTATGTGTACGGAAATTGTGCATTGATTTATTATTGCATTCATATTATTACTCTTATAATTTGAAAAAAAAAAATTATCTTATACTATTCACCCCCCTCAGTATAAGCTTGTGTTCTTTAGGTTGAATTGAAGGTGCAGGTTATTTTTCTTATTGTTGTTGTTGTCCCTAAGAGAAATTATGGGTACGAGTAGGCAACAAATTCTATTGTTGGTTTTGATATTGATATTTCACTTTGTAATATTGTTTTTGTGGTACCTATTGTTGTCCCTAATTTTTTGGTTGAAACCATGGTGGATGTTGTTGATTTGATTATTGATTCATCCATCTAGGTTGAGACCACTCTTGGGAATATGCCCATGGTGGTTGACTCCAATGTTGTTGAAGTGGATTTGAAGTAGACCATGGTATATACCAAGGATTATTTTCCCAATTTGTAGGAAATCAAGAAGCATATGGATATCTAAGAAAATTACTCCCTTGTATTTGTCCTATAAAATTAAGTTCCTTCATAGGTTGAAAATATATTTTAGAGACACTTTTGAGTCCTGGTAACATTGACATTGATCTATGGGGTGTCCTTTTTCATAAATGCTACATATAGTAGATATGGAAGTGTTATTCAAAGGAAATTCATGAAGAGAGTGATTCTTATTATATCATGAAAAATATATGGCTAAAGGTTTAGTGGATTAATTCTTTATGTTTATTTCATCTAATGTTGTGTTAAGATGTTCTAAAATATCAGTTTTTAGATTAGCAAACTCTTTCATGAATTTTTAAAAGCATTTGAGTTATTACCAATTTTCTCTTGTCTATGTTTTGTGCGGGAATAATTTTTATAGATTTCATTGATTTCTAAAAATTCAAGTGTATTTGCATCTCTTTTTCCCATAAGATCCAATATATCTCTCGATTCATATTGTAGTCCTCTCAATAATATGGCTTTACTAGTCCTGATTCAACACCTCCACATATTTTATGAACAAAAGAGAATTTATCTAGATAGTCTTCTAAAATTTCTTCTTTATTTTATTTCCTTTTTAAAAATTCATCCTTTTGATTCTTTACTTGACAATATTCTTGGTATCTCTCCAAAAATATTTTTTTCCATTTCATCCCAAGTTCGAATTGAATCAGGTGCTAAGGTTATGAACCATTGTAGGGATGATTATTTAAGAGTGGAAGGGAATAATTAAAATTTTTGATTGTCATTGGTGTAGTCATAAGTTTAGCATACAATATTAAACTCAAATAGGAACAAATTAGTTTCTTCATATGTAACTTACTTAAAAGCTGGTTATACTGAAGGTGAAATGACTTTCATGGGAGAGTTTTGATTAGGATCTAATTGCATAGGATATTGGAAATTTTTGGTAGGTGTACTAGTTGCACTAGGGTGGAGCACATTACTAGATTTCCCTGGATTCTCTTGTAATCTTACCGTTATGCATTCCCAACACCAATTATAAATCCTATTAAATTGTTTTGATTGTATAGTTTTAAGGGAAGGTGGTGTTGATTTTCTTAATTTTTCTCCTTGTAATGATTTATCAAGGTATCCTAAACTTATTGAAGTAGATGATTATTATTCTTTCAACATTCCAACATATTTTGGGAATCATAAATTTAGACAAATTTGGCATAGGTTCAACCTCTTGTCGTGATTGTCTTCTTCCTATGGTTTATAAAAAGTTTTTTTTTATGTACTCTAAATATATTTATACTTGCTATTAAAAAATCATATTATAGCATCCTAATGTCCAAAATTTAATCCCAAAATATACAATTATTTTCATGAAAATTCATCAATTTCACAAGAAAACAATTGACTTGTTTGTTCTCTAACAACACCAATTTTCTCCCCAACAACAATGCCAAAAATGATGGGTGTTTTTAATTCTCATAATTTAATTTAATTCAATTTTTCAAATCCAAGGAGGCATCCTAGGGTTGTATACATTAGAGACATTGAACTACAACTTAGATATCAAGACACTATATTTTCTTAATAAAGTTGGAAATCTTTGCCGAAAGAAAATAATGTCATTTTATCCTCTTTCGCATAAAAAACTATTTAATTGTAGAAATTAATTTTCTAAAATAACATATGCTAAATTAATTTTTCTAAATGGAAATAACATGAAATAAAATATTTGAATTTGAATCACTAAATTAACAATTTCTGAAAATGAAACTGCTATAAATAAATTGCTAAAGAAAAAAAATGTTGTTGAAACTATATATGAAATGTTGTAATTAAAATTGCAAAAAATAAAATGATAAATGTAGAAGTAAAAAAAATGTCATCTAGCTGAAAAAAAACACTCACACATCACACTTTAAAAATAGGGAGAAAATAGAGTAAGAATAGAGAAAATTATGATTACAACAATTTAGCAAGAAATTGACAAATATTTTAGCAAAAAATGTACAAAATAGAAAACCTGTAAAAATGGTAAAACAACTCCTTCCACTAGCCTCAATATGGGGCCCTTTCTCCCTCATATATCATAAGTTATAACACACCAAAATTATAATTTCTAACTACTCACTCAATCATCAGCACAACATCCAAAAAATGGTGCACTTTATTAATGGTTTTTGCTATTATAGAGTTGCTGCAAATTACAGGCTAGTACGTGCTAATCTATTATTTATTTTTTGACCTTTTTATCTAACTCCTAACCAATATGTGAGTGTAATTATTTACACATATTTATACCCACTATCCTATGTGAGATAAGTGCAAAATAAATTGTTTTTTGTTAACAGTTGATTTTATGCCCTGTTGCAACAAACTTAGTCCTGATTTAGGACAAAATCCATTTTGTAGCCAATTGTACGCTTATATTCACCTCCAAATTGGTGGGAATTTATATAGGAATATATGGATAATAATTTTCCACACCTATACACACACCAAATTGTTCATCCCTTGAATATTTTTTTCACATTATGATTTCCTATTGATTTTGCCTCTCCTTCTAGAGCAACTCTAGAATATCAAGTTGCACACCTGTCAAATGTGGTTGGTTCTAATTCCATCATGTGGGGGTACTTCCAAATGCTTTGTCGGTCCCTACTCATTGCTTTGATGGTCCTCAACTTATTTTAGCTCTTCTTTTGGTGTTTGTCTTTACTTTCCTATTATTTTGTAGGTGGTTGCCTAGATCTTTCAGAGCTACTCCTACATATGTTGTGTCTAGTTGTCCTGTGTTCTATTTTAGTTAAAGCATGGCTATTTTGGTACCATGTCATCCTATAAAATCATTTTAGGCAGGAAAACACTTCAAAAATTCTCAACCAATCAAATATCATACAAGCTATATTTGCTAGTGATTTTTACTATGCTATTTTATTGCTAATTCATGCAAAAAGATGATAGAAAGTCCAGAAAAATAGTCAAAACAATAGCATAATATATCTTAAATTTAATCATGCTAACATAAAAAAAATAATACATTTTAATCAAATATTTGACATAGAACTATATTATTTATTAAAATATGATAGTTTTTCATGTCAAAAATGATGCAAAAATGAGGTATTATTTGGCTTCATTAATCATCAACATAGAACTTTATATCAAAGAGTTTGCAATTTATAAATAAATATATTAGATGGTCAATAAATGAGAGTAGTTATGCAAATTTTTTGTTCGATGCTTTTCTGAAGCCTTATCCTCTTATCTCTGACTCAAAATAAAAACCATTAGCTCAAACGTGCCTAGTATGTAAAGGTCCAAAGGTCAAATATTATATTATTATGAGAAAAAAATCGAGATCATGGATTTATTTTAGTAACCTGGTTGAAGGAGAGGAACTGAAATTGCAAATGAACTTCAAAATATGCTTAGAGAGTTTTATTTGCCATTTTTTACACAAAAGGATGAATTGATTTGGAACTTATCAAAGGATGGTAGATACTCAATCAAATTGGGATATGTGGATTTAGAATAATCAAAATTTCCTTCTTCCAAAGATTTTCCTTGAAAGAACATTTGGTCATTAGAGGCTCTCCCTAAGGCCTCAACATTTCTTTGGTTAGCAGTTCAAGGTAATATTATTATAGGAGAGAGTCTAAAAAGAAGAGGATATTGTGGACCCTTTAGATGTGCCTTGTGTGAGAAGGATTAAGAAACGTAAGACCATTTACTTCTTTATTATATGTTTGCTCACACCATTTGGGGTATTTTTTTTTATATGAAATTATATTGGGTAACACCATCAACATTGAAAGAGTTTATAAAATTTTGGATAAATTATCTCAAAGCTAAAGCATTATGTATTCTTTGAAGGATTGGCCCTGCCATTATTTATTAAAATTTATGGCTTGAAAGGAATACTAGAGTTATTAAAAATAAATATCAAAATCATGCCCAAGTTTGGAACTATATTAGTGCCTCTCTTGCAGAATATCTACAAATATGGTGCTCATCATGGGAAGTCTTAACTGTAAAAAAATAGGTGCTAATAACCTAGCTACAATATTTGAACATACATGTAAGAGTTATCTATGACAACAAAACTAAAACAAATGATCTACTTTGATCTATTGTAAAATGGAAATGTCCATAAATTGGGCTTATCAAAATTAATTTTGATGGTGCTTCTAAAGGAAATCTAGGAAAATCTGGTGGAGGTGGTGTTTTTAGTGAAGGCAAAATTCTCCTCACTTATTCAGAATCATATGGAACTTCAACTAACAACTATGCAGAGGCTATGACAGTTCTTACAGGGATTAAAATTACAACAGAAAAAGGATGAAAATATATTTCAATTGAAGGGGACTCACAAATTATCATCAATGCTATTAATAAAAATGGATGTGGAGACTAAATAAAAAATAATATTATTGTTGATGTTCATCATCTATTACTAGAGGTAATCTCTTGGCAGTGTGAGCATATTTATAGAGAAGGAAATCAAGTAGTAGATAAATTAGCGAATTATGATGTTGATCTTCATCCTAGTGAAATTCAAATTTTAGAAGGCAACTGGTCAAGTGATATTTTATGTCTTAATAAAAATTATGTCAAGGAGTTGATTGTGAAAATATAGCACTTCAAGGAAGTTGAAGAATATATTTAAGAGAAAGAAGAAATGAAAAACCATGATAAAAATGTATGTTACAAAAAATGTAATATTTTGGTATTTTGATGGGAGTGTCCCCTAATAGAAGCCACATATAATCTTAAAAAAAACTTCATGATATAGTCCTATGGGGACATCGCAATGGTTCGGTATTTGGATCTTCTTCAAGAGGTCTAAAGAAATGAATGATACAAACATTGACTTGAAATATAAATCACATAATTGTTTCATAAGGCATATTATTAAGATAAAGGATCTTTACAAGCATAAGATAACAATTCCATGAATAAATTAAGTTATGAAGAGTTTAAAGGCTATGGTAGTCATGGCTATTGCCTTAAAACCATTCAACTTAAATTCTAAGTTAACATCATCAACCAAATTAAGATAGATTCATTATAGGATGAATTTTTTAGTAACTCATAAAAGTTTTATCTTGTGTACCAAATCTTACTTTGGATTAATACTTATTATTTTTATTGTCATGTAGATTAATTGTAAGGCATTATTAACTTCATAATAATATTTAGTATAAGATAAACAATAACCTTTAAATATTAAATCTAAATGGTATTTTGAAAAAATTAAAATAATTTAATTTTTAAAAGGGATTTAATGATATTTAAAAGAAATAATTTAAAGTTTGAATAATTATTAAAAAAAAATCATATGGATGTAATGTTTGAAATAAATATTATTTGATAGAAAAAATTTAAAACAAATTTGTTGGACAGTAGAAACTATCTAGGGATTGGTTTTGATTGCACACTCCAAGCATAATGACCACTTTTTCTAATTGTCGGCTACATCCCATGCCCATGTGTATCATGAAGTACAGTTGAGAAGTCTAGGAGCATGGGATAAAACTCTAGGGACAACCTCTAGGGGGTTTTATCAAGGTCAACTCCTTGTTTAGTGTATCTTGACCCTCTCTTTACCTAAGATAGCCTATTTTACTAGGTTTTGCATGGGAAAAGGGATAGAGTAAAAGTGATAAAATGGAATGATGACAACTTGAAAGAAAAAGTCTATTCTAAAGAGGATGATGCACCAAGATCCTAAATTTCTTTACATTACAATAGGATTAAATGAACACATGTATTGTCATTGATAGCACACAAGGAACACAGTCTTATTAGACATGATTCACCATAGTTATGCATACATAAGAGCTAGGATAGAAAGGAGGAGTAGTCATAGCTTCTTATATATATGATAATTATATTTCATTCATGCTTTAGAAAGACACTCAAAGCATATCAATAAAAATGACTTAAGGCTCAAGCCAGACCATAATACATAAGAAGGGAAAAAGAAAAACTAAGTACAAGACCAGATATTATGTATGAATACAATATTTTTTTATCCCTTACAATGAATAAGAATGAGGTATTTATAAGAAGATAGGGAAATTTCCCTCCAAAATTTGTGTAGGGATTCAAAATTATCTAGTTCAAAATTTTTGTAAGATTTTTTCCATTAATGTTGGGTGATCTTGATGTCTCTATATTTGTAACCATAAATGTAATAGGTAGGTTGGTTTGATGGGACATCATCCTTTCTTGACATTTTTCTTGATCACCCATGTTGCATATCCATCATGATTAGATCCCTAAGATCCTCCTCCATTAATGTTCTTGATCTTGGTGTTACCCCTTGGGCCACCTCTGTGTTGTCATTTTAAATGCACTAGATATCACCTAAGGTGTTGTGATTTATTATTGGAAGTTGTAAGACTAGACCATATCACTTTCTCTTCCATCATGTCTAGTCATTTTTGGTTGGTGTGGTTGTTCGATAATGATCAATGGTCTTCTCCCTTTGCATCATAATTGAATACATTGATTAAGTCCTTCTCTATGCACCCTTTGATATTTTGGTATCTAAATTTTTGTACTTCTTTTAGTTTCAAGGGATTCCCTTCACCATTGAATCATTTATTGCTTCCTTTTTGGTATTCCAATGATGACCAAGAATTTTGGATTCTTTACTCTAGTGGGTGTATTTAAAGTGTCTTTTCGTTTTGGTCTTTCCTCTTCTACTTTCTATTGCTCCACTAAGATAGATCTTTATGGTGATCTCCATAGGGGTCAACAATCTTGGGGGATCATAGAGGTTTCACAACTTTAAATATTCAAGATGTTCTTCCCTCCATAGCTCCCTAAGTTTTAAGCTCCTCTTGAGGGAGGAATAGGAGCTTTCCATGTCACTTTGCTATCCAGTCACCTTGAGTCTCCCTCTTTCTTCCATGTCTAGTGACTAATATTCTCCAAGGTATCTAATTGGTTATGACTTATAACTATATTAGGGAGCTATAAATATCATTATTTATGGAAGAGATCCAGGCATGTAATCCTTTCCTTCTAGGGAGAATAAGAATTTGCATGCACTAGAGGGGCAAAAATCCTACCAAGGTTGGAGCCCCTTTAGTTACCACCAAAAGGGCTTTGAGACTCTAGCCCATGGTAGAATATACCTTAGATACCACTAAAAAGGCTCATGAAACATGGTTATTCTAGTTTAGTTGGTAGTTTTGGATTTGTGGCATAGGGATCTTAGGTTCAGCATTATTTTTTATGGAGCTTCTTTCTTGACTACACTTTCGATGGACTTATACCATTGCCTACTTCATATATTGTGGGGATCTTAGGACCCCTCATATTGTCTTTTATTAGTTGGCTTTAGATGACATCTTGATCAAAATTGCCTCCTCAATAGGATTTTCCTTGTTTATTGATTTTTTACTACAAATTTGGAAACTCATAGGGGATCCCCTATTAGCAAGGGATAAGGAACCCAAAAATGAAGGCCTTATCCATTGGGTGTGGATTTATAAGAGGGAAAATCCTAAGTATTTATATAACTTGGGTGAATAGAAGGATATGGTAATGATAGTAGCTCTACTCTAAAATTAATAAAAAAAATGAGGAAGTGCCTCCTTTTGTAGGCCTCATCCTTAGGGATGGATTCCAAATATTATCTCCCTCCACCTATATTTTTGCTAATATTATTCTAACAAGGAGGTGTGAGAGGAATATTTCTTTATATTTGAGTAATTATGAAATAATAATCCTTTGTTTCATCTTGCACCTACTTGTAGTGGTTGTACTTCCTATAGTTAGATAGTCCCAAGTGGTAATATTGAGAAGTTTTGTGCTCATGTCATACCTTGTGCAAGCTATCCCTCAAACATGTTAATGATCTAGCCATGAACTTGAAATCATTCATGCACTGCACTACCTAGATAAACATGATATAAAATAATCTAC
Source organism: Wollemia nobilis (assembly GCA_028583015.1). NCBI lineage: Eukaryota > Viridiplantae > Streptophyta > Pinopsida > Araucariales > Araucariaceae > Wollemia > Wollemia nobilis. Next base: position 7,344,534 of record JAQPPZ010016334.1, on the reverse strand, counting down.
TTTTATATATATAAAAGCTTGATAAGGGCCTATGGTTCACCCTTATCTTGGATGATATCCCATATAGGTGTTCTAAAAGGTTTTACTAGGACCAAAATCCCATAATTCAATAATCCATTGCTACCTCCTCAATGATCACCTGGGAGGTGTGTGCCAAATAGTGTTGGGAGAAATTATTGTGGTATATTAGGGTACCATGGATCTAACACATATTTCAACCCATACGATTGGAATCTACCCTTATCCCATTACATCACTTCTCTATCAATTGATTTAAGAGCTTCCTCGATTTCCTCTACTAATGCTTTCGATGTTGCAAGGACACAAGGCTTGATATTGATCATGCAATCATGTACCAACTCATCATTGTAGACTAGGGTTAAATAGAAAGGTTTTAGACCAATCTACTTTGTCACAAGACCAAGGGTGCACATGATATTTGGTTACTCCAATTATCTTTAATTTTCTAGGGTCTTATTTGGAGACTCCTCCTATGGGGTGCTCAGTAGTAGTTTTGATTTAGGTCCCTCCTCATTTAATAGAGGAGCCTTTAGGAGTATTGAAGTGTCACGCTTGGTGGTTATTGAATATTCAAGTATGTTTAGGATCAACCTAACCATGGTAGTGATAACCTCTCCTCATCAAATCAATTGGCTTCCTAAAAGTCCTCTAGGCTTCTTAGTCCCAATCGATATCTTGAAGTTTGGTCAGACCCAACTCTCATTAAGTATTGGTAGGATCATCTGGATGTTTGTTTTATGTGCTCCTTCCTTGTTCTAAGTGACCATAATCTACTTGATTTGAGTGGTAATTAGGCTATAGATGGCTAAAGGGTGGACTAGCCAGCATTGATTTGGTGTCCCTTCCTCCAAAATATGGGTAGATACCCAAATGGGCTTCCTCTTCTTTGGCATTGTCATAGATTACCAAAAAAAAATTTAATATGGGCATTGTGGTAGAAATATTCTAACCACCATGCAACAGACTCATCTAAGTAGTTTTTCTACATGAGAAAAATTCTATTGATATGGTTAGGAAGGGTCTACTAAAATGGAATAAGATCCCTCTAACAATCATTCTCTCACACAAAACATTGAGTTTATTGGTACCCACTAGGAGAGAGATCATTCTCTCACACCATGCATTGATATTAAGGTTTCGAATGACTCAAATGTTGAGACCTTTGTTCATTATATCATATCCTTAGGTCTAGACCTTATTTAAGAGGACCTAGAGCTTTCTATTTATTTATTCTATATCGGTCATAGGTTGGGTATTTGGGGTCGGATGAAAGGGATAAATAACAAAAATTGGGCTTATGACTAGGGTGCATTGGAAAATTATGGGATGGATGTATGAGAGTTGTGGTATTGGAAACCAAAATGGTAGTCTTCTTATCTAGATCAGGTCATTCTCTATTTGGATGGGTACCTAATAGGCTATTAGTAAAGAGTTCCCTCCTTGGGCTTTGATCATCATGGCAATCTTTGAGTGGAAGGACTTGAAATAGAATATGAGTTCCATACATAGGGGATCAAATATCATTCAAAATTCTATATCAAGTTTTATGAAACTAGGTATTGAAATCATTCATTACCTCCATGGGAGATTGTTTGATAGTTGTTAACTACTATAATGAGGATGCTTCATCATCCTTTTCCTTGAACCTATCCACCAATTGATAATCCAACTAGTCCCAATTTTTTTATTGAATATGGAGGAAGAGTTATGTACCATTCTTGTACTTTACCTTTGATGGATGCTACTAAGAATCTCAATACCACATTTTCTCAATGTTATAGACTATGCATAGGCTCACCATATGATGCAGATGTTCTAGTGGTGTGATTACATCTTCTCTAATGAATTATAATAATAATTTTAGATCTAGTGTTGAAATGGGATCCCAAATATAAGGTGGGGTAGAACATATTAAGTGTCCTCTTTCATTCCATGCTATGAACCTTTTGATCAGTTGGTTCTGATGAGCGATCATATTTTGGATAAGACTTTTACCTCTACTCTTATGGTCATGAAGTTCATGGTCCTTCAAACCTAAGACACCAGGTGAATAATATAGTTGTTCCAATTAAAAATATATATAGGAACCTTCATCAAAATCCCAAATTTTGAACTACCTCAATAGATGATTCTAGGATCATTTTAAATGAAGTCACCAAACTTTTAGGTTCTTTAGTAGTTTGAGTTTATAGGTGAATATGTAATGCTTTGATAAACACCAATCCAAGGAATTCATTGAAGACTTATATTAAGATTTATTCATGTTATTGGGTCCCACCAAACATGCTAATTAATTATTAAGTAGCTAAAACTATATAGGGACTAGTTTTGATCATGTGATTTGAGCATAGTGACCACCCATTGTGATTATCAAGTGTGTTTAGTGCCCAAGCCTCACATGGAGTGCATAATTGAGAAGTCTAAAGAACATATCTCTATGGATAACCTTTGGGGTTTTTACTAAGGCTAGATCCTTGTTTGAATGTGATATTTACATTCTCTTTACCTAAGCTAGCATATTCTATCAAGCTTTGTCTAGAAAAAGGGATAGAGTGAAAGCAATAAATTGAAAGGTTAACAATTTGAAAGCAAACAACTATTATAAAGGGGGCCATGCACCAAGATCCTAAATCTCTTTGTATCACTATGTGATTAAATGAACACATGCATAATTCTTGATAGCACACAAGGAACATGGTCTCATAAGACATGATTCACCACTATTAAGCATACATAAGAACTAGGATAGAAAGGAGTAGTCACAACTTCTTATATATGACAACTAGATTACATTCATGCTTTAGAAAGAGGCTCAAATCATATAAAAAAAAATGACTCAAGGCTCAATATAGGTTGTAATACATAAGAGGGAAAAAAGAAAGACTACATGCATGGCTTGATACTAGGCATGAACACAATAATTTTTCAATCTCTTAAAATAAAGGAGGTATTTATAATGAGAAAAGAGGGAAATTTTCCCTCTAAAATTTGTGTAGGGATTCAAAATTGTCTAGTTCAAAATTTTCCTGGGCTTTTCTCCATCAATTTTGAGTGATCTCAATGTCTCTAGATTCATAGCCATAAATATCATATGTAGGTTGGTTTGATGCGATTCCATCCTTTATTATTGTTATTCCTGATCACCTATGCTAGATATCCATCATGATTAGATCCTTGAGATCCTCTATTAATATTATTGATCTTGGTGTTCCCCCTTGGTCAACCTTTATGCTATCATTTTAAATGTGCCAATTTTTTCCTAGGGTGTTGTGTTTGATTACTAGGAGTGGTAATAATAGAATTGAATCATCATCCTCCCCTCACATCTGACCACTTTGGGTTGGTATGGTTATCTAGTAGTGTTCTACTCCCTTTGCATACCAACGAGCTCATTTGTTGAAGTTCTTCTCTATTGCCATTCAATATTCTACTTTACACCTTTTCATACTTCTAGTTTTTATGGATGACCTTCACCATTAAAATATATGTTGCTTCATTTTTATGTTTTGGTGGTGACTGGTATTTTAAGTCACTTTGCTCTAGTAGGTGTGTTATAGGTATATTTTCCTTCCATTCATTCTCTTTTGCTCTCTATTGCTCCTCTACCATAGATCTTCAAGGTGAACTTCATAGAGGTTGATAATATTAGGGGATCATGGAGGTTTCACAACTTGAAATATTCAATATGATCTGCATTTTATAACTCCTTAATTGTTAAGCTCTTCTTTAGGGAGGAATATGATCTTTCCTTACCACTTTCATGATTGGTCACATCAAGTCTCTATCTTTCTTCCATGGTCAATGGGATCTATTCCATGGGGTATTTAACTAATGATGACTTATAGCCACATCATGGAGCTATGAACACCATCATACATGGAAGAGAGCCAAACATGCAATCCTTCCATTCCATGGAGAATAAGAGTTTGCATGTGCTAGAGGGAGATAAATTCTTCCAAAGGTGTATCCCCTTTAGCTATTACCATAAGGACTCTAAGACTCTAACTCATGGTATAATTTGCCTTAGCTGCTACCAAAAAGTCTTATTAAACATAGTTATTTTGGTTTGATTGATCTACTTGGCCTCATGGCATGGGAAGCTTTAGGTTCAACATTAGTTTGTGATGGAGGTTCTTGAATCTTTCTTGGCTGCACTTTTGATGAACTTCTAGTGTTGGCTACTTCATAGGTTGTGGGGGTATTATACCCCCTCATATTATATTTTCTTAGTTGGCTAAGATGACATCTTGACAAAAATTACATTCTTAACAAGATTTGCCTAGTGTAGTGATTCTTCATTGTAAAATCATATATTCTATTGTTAAAATAAAATAAAATAAAAAGTATACATTTATGTGGTACTTGATATAACTCAATTAAACTTAAAATACATAAGATTTTAGGTCTGAATATGGTTTACATTTTATTTAAGACCTATCACAAAAAAGTGTTTGGAAAAAAATACAAAACCTTTAAATCAAAAAAGAATAAAACATAATAGTGAAAATAATATAAAATAGAGAAAAATATAAAAAGGCAATAAAAATAGGCCTAGATATTAGGATTAGGTTAGAAATGAGGAAGCTTATGGGATTGGCCATTTTATTCCATCACTTGCAAATGATAAAATATTAATATATGAAGACAAATTGATTTGAAACTCAAAATTTTGACTAATTCAAGACTTAGAATTTCAAGTTAAGGAAGATTGAAGAGTGCAATTTAAAATAATAGAGTTTAACAAACAAAAATTCAGATATATAAGCAAAATAATAAAATAATTTTATTACTCATAAAATAGAGTACAATGCAAGCAATCTCTAAGAAGATATGCGAGGCTATAACATTTCATCCATTACTTATGAATTTTTATAGTTAGGGGTTGATAAGTAATGATAATAAATAATGTAATATTATTAAAGTTTTAGGATTTTGCATAGATTTACTTTCCTTTAGGTCATTTATGATATTTTTTTAAGGTAATTTTACAATCCATTCCATCGTATAGGTAGGTCCATCCCCTTTAACATACCTGATAACATGGCACCTATGAGTTTTGACAAGTTTTTATTAAATATGATACTATCCCATAAGATTTAATTTGATATTCCAAAATATTATGTAAAGTATTTTCTTACCTATATATTAATGAATATCAATACAAATATCAGCTCTCTTGTAGCCACATTAGTTGGTACTGGAGCCTGGTCCTAATATAAGAACTTGGGTTGTTATTCTAGTCCCTTGATTTAGGTTTTGAATCTCCTTACCTAGGCTTTTCTCAAATGTTATATGTGTGGGTGAAAGAACAATGTTATCTCAACATTTTTGTCTTTTCTTAGGCTATGTGTGAGCATCCATGCTCGATGCCACCACCCTACTCAAGAAGCATGATGTTATCTCAACCATTAGTGTTGTCTAGAAGGGAATTTTCTATAATTGGTTTGTAGCCATTGGTAATGTCTATGACCTATGAATGTCTTATTTCTATAGTTCAAAAATATGATAACATGTGTGTGTGACCATATCCCTACTAAAAATTTCCATGAGGATGCCTCAAACCTTGGCATTTCTCTATCAAATAAAATGTGTGATGAGTTTGCCTTTCATTTTGACATTGTCTAGTGGTGCACTCTTTGATAGAACCACCAAATAAATGGTTCAAATACCCTATTGCGTTGACCTCAACTACAAAATTTTAGATGTCTTCCCAACTAGACTCTCTTATACCAACTCCACTTCAGATACTTTTGGGGGTGTTGGTTTGAAATTGATGAGGATTAGAATTCTGCACATGCTTAGTGTGTACATAACACATATCTATTAGCCTAATATTTTCTCTCTCCAATGTGCCTATTGATGCATCATCATGTGGAAGAGCATGTCATCCTCAGTCTATCACCTTTGTTCATAGGTTCTTGCATGCACTTTATCCTTCCACCACCTATATTAAAGACTAATGATAAGGTTACCTTGCATAAGTATGCAGGACTACAAACATGACCTCTCAACATATTTCCCTAGCTCCATTATTGAGATGAATTCCTCACCAGGATTCACCACCTTGCTTTATATAAACCTTACCCAGAGACACCACACAAGAGTTACAAATTTATCATAGAATTTAATTCTAGTTAATGATGTTAGATATCATAGAATTTGGGTCTGTAAGATACTTCCATCAAAAAGCTCATCCAAAGGGTATAGGTGTAATTTTTTATGTGGTTTTAATGATCACCCCCTCCACCATGTGTCCTGCAAAACACATACATATTCATCCATGCATACATTTCCCTCCCCTACCATGTGGCCTACATACATGTATGCATGTTTGATCCTTTATGCATAGTGTCCCCCTCCCCTCTATACACCAAATTTTGAACAAAGGTTCTTTGTATCATTACAACTTATCACCAAAACCTTCACTCCATCCTTCTCAAATGTCAAAATTAATTTTATATTTTACTTCAATTAAAATATAAGACCGCATGATGTCATCATGAAAAGGTCAAAGTGTTCCACTTCCTCTAGAAAGCCTACAATGAGGGGCATACATTTTCACCCTCAAAAGAATGCATTTGTCCTAGATGTGCATGTGGGCATAAGTGTCATGGAGTTAGAAACACATGGCCATAAACAAAGTCCTTTTTGAGGAGTCTAAACCATGAATATGTTCCTTGGTTGGCACCAGATACATAAATTTGAATGTCTTACCTATGATTCCAAATGCACCTCCTTTCCTAATAGTTATTTACATCCTAGAATCTTTACATAAGTTGATACTTTATTGTTTAAAATATTTATGGGATATGTGCATTTATCCTATGTTCTACTTAAACTCAAATTACTTGTTGAAGACCTTACCCTATCTATATGAGCATAGAAGTTACCTTGAGATATATATTTAAATATTACAATTCAATTACCCCATAATTTTGCCTTATTTAGGAGAAGAATTAGTTTGCACTTAAAGGGAGTTTTCATATTGATTACTTAATAATGTCATATTAATGTTAAATTGTAATTTAATTTTCCAAAGTTGGGACTTTTCTTCAAATCTATAGGGTGTACCAAACTCTAAGATTTTCAAAAAAATAAGGGGAGCTTTTCATAAATTTTCATATGTCTATAAGCATAACATCCTTTGTATTTGATACAAAAATACAGTGGTTACATAGAACTTAAAATTAGTCATAATTTGTCTTTGTAAACAAGTCACCCCTTTTTATAAATTTGGTCAAATCTAGGCATTAGTCATAATAGTGAAGTCTATTATCAACAAAATGTAGTTGTCGATGGATCCACATCCTCACCCATACTAACTTGGATGGAAGTATAGTAACACCACCTCAAAGATCATATACACTTGTACTCTATCATTTGCTTTTGGTGCCAAGTTTGTGGATAAATTTAAATGTGATGTAACCCCTATGGATTGTTGTGGATTATTACTTAGAAAACCCTATGGATTGTTGTTTATTATTACTTAGTAAACCCTATCAATAATATAAGAAGTCTAAATATAATGAATATAACAACACATACACTTTGTAGCATGAGCACATAATATTTCTCATCAAATGTACCAACACCACACATTTGATTCATACAAATCTCCATCAAACATAAAATATTTCCTTAATATTCAAAAAATCATGTTTTGAGCACTTGAAAATAAAAATCTTCATGTCTACACAACATGTTGGACCTCTTCCTCATAAGGAGAAAACCAATAGAACACTTGTTGCAACTAATTTGGATCACCTTCTTGTAGCCCTTGTTACCATTTCTTTGTCTACTAATGACCCATATTTTGGACATGTTTCCCAACATCTTTGGCATTCTAAATCTTCACTTTACAATATTTCTAGCTTGAGGACGCATATTTTACACTTTATGGTGGTCATTTTGGCAATCATCTCATGATTCCTCCTTTGCAGTATTTTCCATCTTCCTCAATTCTTCAATAGAAGACTCTTTAATCAAGGAAACCATTGATGGAATGCCATCATGTTCAAGTTGGAGATAACACTTGGTTTGTTAGCTTTTGGTGCCACATACATTAGGAGATACCAATCACAATATGCAAAAAGAAATAAAATAGATATGTGAGATGACTATAATATGCTATAAATAGAAATGACAAAAATATTACAATAGCATTTATGGAGGAAATGGGCACTCCATAATATATGCTACTGGTCCATGAAGGAGCTCTGAGCTTATAGCTCACTCACACACACACTACCATACTACCTACATTGACTGTGATGTTTCTTATGATCCTCCTTGTGATACTTTGACCTCTATGCCTATGGCCATTATATAGGAAGATAAGTTCCTTGAAAAACACTCTATCTAGTTATACAAGTGGACACCTTACACATTAGAACTTGCACATTGACACTTGTGCATTTATTACATTGCATGAAGTAACTAGATAACTCCCCCTTAAAGTAACCTAATGTCCTAAGTATGTACCAAGGAAGGTACATTTACATGACCCAAATAATGTAATATACTCTATTTTTAACACTCTCATGTATTACAATATTTGGGTATTAAATAATTTAGTCTTCAATGTGGATCTTCTTCCATATGATGGATTTGAATTGGATCTTCATATTTGAAATGATCTTTGGCTTCTTTAGATTCACCATTTTTATCTTCTATCCATCCACCTTCATTGGTATCCTTGCACGTATCTTTGTTTGGTTCTGAGTATTGATGGCTAAGTAGAGCATGGTGCACTTGTCCTCTCATCTTCTTGATTTTGATTCTTATATGCTTGGCTCTGTGCTATATTGGTTCTTCAGTTTCATCAACTAGTTCCTTTGGAAATATGTTAGTATCATTTTGAAATATCATTGTATCTTGTGAGATTTCCATTGAATCTAAGATGTATGTATTTCCATGGATTGAACCTATTGCTTTCATTTCACCTTGATTCATGATGATACATGTATTGATTCCATCCATATATCCAAATTTAATCATATAATTATCTTCTACCAACTTGCTTACTGAAATGAGATTGAATTTTAATCCAGTAACATACAATACATTTTTTTAGTAGAATATTTGGAAATGGTCTGCTAGGTGTTACATATCCATATCCATGTATAGGATCAATTTGGCTATCCATAATTCTTAGTCTATAGCCATTGGTATCTTCAAGATAGTAGAACCATTGTATATTTCCTATCATATGATGACTTGTTCTAGAGTCAATGTACCACATATTTTCATGTTTTATAGATTGGTTTCTATTGAAGCAAATTCCACATTCATTATATGAAATTTTGAAGAAATGAGATAGGATTTTCTTATGACTTCTTGTTAGGATATATGATCTTTGATAGAAGTATATAAGCTTGATTTGATAAAACCTATATTAATCCTTGATTCTTGTGGACTTCCTTATGTCTCCCTAGTAATGATAATGGGTACTCATAAAGATTTTTTAGGTTTTTTAGATAGCTTATATATTTATAATGGATTTACAACTTGATAAACAATAGATTATGATATTACCAAGTTTAGTAGAATGCCTTATGACTCCCTAGTATGTTTTGGATAAGATATGAAGTGCTTTTGTAAGATATAGTTCAATCTTGGTTGATTTTGTAAAGTTATGTAAATGCTAAAATCAACTTCTATTATCCTTATTTCTCCTTAAGCATTTTTTCTAGATTTCAAGAGGTTTTAATGTTGGATATTTTGTCTCTATTTGAGATGATTTGAGACAAGTAAATATTATAATTTCCAACCTTTATATGATTTTGATAAACCTCTTATAATGGTTCTTTTGAAATTTGATTTTAATTTTTCTAATTTCCAATAAATCAATTTGTAGTAGTAGACCTTATGACTCCCAAATTTGAAAAATTAGAAAATATAATAATATTTACAAAGTATTAAAATATTCAACCTAAGTAGAAGTTCTTATATATCCTAGGTTAGTTTGTAAATAGTATTCTGATTTTTGGTAAGTTATCTCCTATGTATTTTGCTTTATCAACCTTAAAAATAATCCTTAAAATTATAACCTTATATATCCTATGTTTGTAATCGATATAAATGATATATTATTTTACCTTAGCCCTATTGACTTCACACTTGAATGGTTCTTACTTTGATAGAAATATGACAGTCTACTACGTACCCTTTCTATAGAGTTTGACTTGATGAGCCTGAGTAAACAAGTGCGGTATGGCTATCAGGATTCCTCTTCAATGCTTGAAGAGTAGATACTGGTCTTTTAATGGAGTCTAAAATGCTCCTATGTTCTCCTTATTCCATGTGTGCTTAGAAATGAATTAATTGGACTACGCTTGCTCTTCACACACTATGTATATGTCATACATAAATTCTATTCTTTTTCTCTCTACATTGCATATATGGGCAGTCTTTGGCAGATAAGTGACACTTCAATATCTTGGTAACGTTGTCATTTCTTCTTGTAATATTTCTACACCAACCATTACTCCTACGTAGAGTATCCTTATTGCTTTGAGTGCTCTCAATGTTCATCTCTTGAGCGTTAGATAAATGATAGCCATGAGGTAATATTGTGTCAAGTGGAACTCAACCTTTTTGCATGGAGTTTTCTATGTAACACCTCCAAGAAGGAGATTATAACTCCTTCAAATGTCTTCCTCCTTAGCTTGCTTTGATTTATAGAATAGCAAGCAACGTATTTTCTTCTACAGGTAATCCATGAGCCACCTATTGTGTCCATTGCACACTAGCCCCAAATTTGGGGACCCACCTTTTGATTTTTATTTTGGGAAGTTTTGTTATGCTTGGAGGGATAATTTTGGTAGGTCCCCTAGCAACTGAGGTCGCAATATAGGTCCTGAAATTGAAATTATTGGTTAGGGCATTCATTCAATATCTTATTGTTTTATCATTTTTGTAAGGCTTTATTGTTTTTATTAGGTGGTAGGTTTTGTTTTTGTTTAGGTTTTATGTTAAGGTCGATGATTTCTTTGTGGGCCTTTTGGAGTTTCAATAGGTGAAGCCTTTGGAATGGACTGATTCAAATTTTAAAATTAAAATAGAATGAAAATGAAAAAAGGCATCAAAATATAATATATATATATATAGTGTTTTTGTGTTCATATTAAAAACAAAACAAAATAATAATAATAATATGTTTATTTATATATAGATAAATGAAGTGAGTTGAAGATTTAATTCAATTTTTTATTAAAGTTTAATTTGAAGGTTTATTTTGATATTATTATGGAATATTTGATTCCATGGTTCTTGTTGTTTACAGGTACTTACAAAATAATTGGCCTATTCGAAGAGACCCTAGCAAAGCACATGGTCAACGGTGGGCTGATGTGGCACATTTTGTGAGGCTAACATGGTGAAAAGACCCATACATGTAGGTGGAGCAGTTTATAGCATGGATGATGATGATAGGTGATGTGTTTACTTTGGATGAACTAGACCCCAGATATGTTTTTGTGGGATAGTCATCGAATTGTGTGCAATATGATGAGGTGGACAAATTGTTAACGCAACCAAAGGATTACTGAGGAGCAGCCAACTAACATGCATAAAACATGACAAATGAGTGGACCTATATTCCATAGCCAGGAGGGATGTGAAATTATAGTGAATTATTTGGTAGCTTATGACATTGGCAAATTGGAAACAATGTGGTAGCTTATGTGGAATGACCCATCGATGGATAGTGGCTAAGTGGTAGGTGATGTATTTGATACTGCGAGATGATGTGTTGATGAGTGTGGTGATGCATACGTAGTAACAAGTGGAGGATTGTGGTTTCGATAGGGATGAGTTCGCTTACAAATTTTTTGGAATTACTCATGATGGACTCTTTGATTTATACGAGATTCAAAGGATGGTTTGAAAATAAAATATGGTGCATTGCTCAGTTTGCTCCAATATGAGAACCTGGTTTTAAAATTTTTAGCTAGTCAGTATTCGTACCCTATCATTTAAGAATCAATATGAAATGGACATGGTAGATATCCTGCAAATACCCGATGAGCACAACGCAAAAATTCTATGTCAAACAGGGTCATTTTTCAAAGTTTATCAAAGTCATGATTTTTAGTTGGTTCAATTGAGCATGAATTGCAGCATAGTGCATAGTGAAATCCGAGTGGGGAATAGCTCCAAAGGAATATGATAGAGTACTTGCTAAATTTAAATGGTTCAAACACCAAAGAATATTGATCTACGAGCAATAATATTTAATGAATATATTTTAAATAAAATGAGCTGGTAGTGTTAGGTTTGAATCCATAATGATAGTATCTATAGCAACGATATCAGAAAAGCAGACCATTAAAGTTTGGAGATATTTACATCTTGCATATAATTGTCACCATAAAAAAAATAGAAAGTTTTTATTTGCATGCATCGACCTTGAGATGAAGAGGATGATGCGAAGATGCGAGATGATAGCTCTACATCACTGAAAATCAAACATTAAAATGGATCAAAATTTATGGTGTAGTAATTCTTTTTGTTGACCAAGAAGGCAAACACATTGTTAGAAATTAATACGTACAATGATGATGTAGAACCGTAATGTGTTTATGAATTCAGGATGCAGATGAGTATGTTGTACTGTTGCATGGCAATATATCGGAGGGTGTATACTTAAGAGCATAGTTATTATAATATAATGTATATATGTGACAAACTATTTGGAATTCTAGGAGGAAGGCTAAAACATTAGGGTATTGGGAAGGCTGCCCTGCGTAGGATTCATAGAGCAGATGCAATGTAGAACATTGGCTGGGGTAAAACAGACATCAAAGTCATTGGAAATTTTAAATCTTGTAGGTACTGTTGGATGCACGGTGAAGTAGGAAGGAGATTGTCATTTTTACAAGGTAACTCTTAAAGAATGATTCATAGCATCATTCATTAAATAACATGGTTTTCCAGTAACGAATGTTAAGCGGTTTTGCCTAAATTTTAGAAAATGATCAAACCTAGATAGAACATGAAATAAAGGGGCTACTGTGAATTTCAAGTAAATAAGGGAGATGATTTGGGTGTTCTTTCAAGGTCTTTAATATCCAAGAAGAGAGCACAATGATAGTGGTAGTCAAACACATAGATCCGGTTGAAGCCTCTATAGTGACACAGTGAGAAAAATAGTTTGTGCTTCTTGATATCATCATGAAAAATACTCTTGATACTATAGGGAGTGAACATTTCTCTATTATTCGCACAATGATATTTGGTATTCAGAGCTATAGACATTGCTCATGGTTACAGATTTAGTTCAAAAATGTAATCATGTGAATATCCGAACAATCTTGAAGAGAGTTATTAGAGTAAAGTGTAATCAAGGTGGACTTGGTGGTTATATATAGGGAAATGGGAAAGGAAAAAAACTTATGAAATAAAATTATGCCCTTTATGCCCTACCTGATATGTAATATATGGTCACATGTTCCAAAACATTTATGGCATGAATTTTTTTTAAAAGGAAAATTAAATAATTCATAAGTAGGCAGGATGCAGTGCTCACAACAGGTGGAAGAAGCGTTATAACACCAAGAAAAAAATTGGAAAATGGAACACCATATTGGAAATCCAAAGGAAGCGAAGGAAGAAATAAAAATAGAGAGTTTTAAATATCATAGGAAAACACAAAAAAGGGGCTGGAATTTTTGGAACACGTTTCAGGTGGAGGAATATTGGAAGGCTCATAAACTGCTGCCAACATTCTAGTCTCATTTTTTTATATGTAGAAAGGGATATTTTGAATAAAATAATATTTTTATTGCACATTTTGGTCACATGCTTTAGAAATATTTGATGGTTTTTTATGTGTGAATACGATACCATCGTTTGTATATTCTTAATGTATGTTTTTCCTTAGAATCTCGCCATAACCATAATTTAGATTGTGTGGATGTAGGTCTAACCTAGTTGTGTTTTTTATTCAGGATCTAACATTTTCTACAGCATAGGCCGGATTAGGGTTCTATAGTTTCTCTTTGATATTTTTCCATATTCTGGTCCATTTTCCATATTGTATTTATTTTAGTCTTCTAACCCTACCTTTTTTATTTTTTTTAACCTCATCAAATAAAATAAAAAAATTAAATCCAAAATATACATGCACGGATTCCAAGAATGAGCTTTAATGTTTTATTTTAAGCAAGTTCGATTTTATTTTAATGCAAATTCAAAATTCTAAAAATTCACACAAAGTTCACATTTTAAAAGGAATTTCATAATTTCAAAGCTTTTCATGAATTCACATTTCAAATTTCATGCTTTGCATTTTTTTTATAGCAATAAATTAACTTCCCTTTGTGAAAATTACAATTTCATTAAAGGGGGAATTTATATGGCATTCCAAAGGCCATTGTATTTAAAGAAATAAATTAATGTCTCTTTATGAAAATCACAATTTCATTAAAGAGAGGTAATTTTTAAAAAATAATTTGAAAAAACTTGTATTAAAACAAAGATCATTTACAAGTTGGGATGAGACTTCTCCCAACCTTAGCCAAAGAGAACACATATTTACAATAGTAAAAGAAGATTTGCATTGGAGCCAAATATCTTAAACCATATTTCTACAATGGTTGTTCACCTATTTACAACTATAAAATAAGATCTATATTGGAGCACAAATATCCTAAACAATATTTTTAGAATGGTTGTCCAAATTAGCTAAACACTAGATTTTCTCACCAACCTACCTAATCATATCATCCTCAATAGCCATGTCACTATGCCACTAAAACCCTACCTCCTTCTCAATGCCCATCTTAGCCAAGAAGTCTGCCACTTTTTTAATATATCTACTCACATAAACTAGAATCACATCATCTAATTCCCTCCACAATTTCTTAATTTGAGTGACAATAATCCTCAACCTCCATATCTTCAAAGCAGAGTTCCTCAAGCAGTCTAGAGATCCAACCATTATTTAAAACTCTGATTCTAGTATTATCCTCTTGTAACCTTGTTTTACTATCCAAATAGAAGCATATTTGATAGCTAAGGTTTTTGCTTCATTGTTTGTAGCCCTTTCCAAGCCTTGCAGTTCCCAATAGAGCATTGTTCCAACATGATTTCGACAAACCACTCCAATTCCAACTCTACACGGATTGACTTTTGTAGCTCCATCAGTATTAATTTTAATCCAACCTTATGGGAGTGGTTTCCAAATAGTTATGTCCTCCTTTTGCACTTCAACTTCCTTCTCCATTGTCCCTATAACAACCTAAGTTTCCTCTTTAGCATACACTACCATAGTTTATGTGACTTTGCTCCAAATGACCTACCAAACTCCATCTAAAAATTAAATTTTTTCTTTAAAAATTCTACCATTTCTCTCCAACCACACGTGCCACAAAATGAAGTTTAATCCAATCTCCCAACCAATACAAAGAGCTTTATATTTAAATTACCCCTCTTCCATCTTTCCCAAATATTAATTCGATTCAAATCACCATTAACTTGAATTTTATAATATAAAACCATATCTCCTAGATATGGTGCATGAATGGGCACTCAAACATCAAGTGATCAGTTGTTTCCTCACTCTTGTATCATAAAACACATTGATATGGACCAATTATTCCCCTACATATGAGATGATAAAAATTAAGAATTCTATTGTGCATGAACAACCAAGCAAAAATGTTTATTTTCGGCCAACCCTTGGACTGCCAAATATTTCTCCAATCTTCATCCTGATATGCATGAGGAGGAGGCTCTATAAGGATCTTATCATATCCATCCTTCATTGTGTAGACACCAAGGCTCCCATAGCCCCAAGCTAATTCATCCTCTTCATATCTACCTATGAGAAATATTTCTACCAATATTTTAGTCATGATGGGTGTCAAATTCGGAGGCATTGAAATTAGCCACTCATCCAACTTCTTAAACTACTTAAAATTATCATCCTCCAACTGGCTAGTGTTGAAATAACTTTCAATTTGAACCCAACCCATAGTTTCCATGGCTATTTTTATTGGTTGCAATTTAGGAAATTCAACAATGATAGGTGGGTATTGATCCCATGAATCTGTCTAAAATTGTGCCTTCTCCCCTCTCCCCACTTTCCAAAATAATCCATGTTTCACTACCTGAGATCCTAACTTAAGAGCCTACCACACTAAGTATCCATTACCATTTAAATGGAAATGACCCACCTCATTTGGTTTTACCTATCCCAAATATTTATTAGTTAAAATTCTGTTGAATAAAGAAATTGGTTGGGAAATACACCTCTAGTAAAGCTTTCCAGCCAAAGCTTTATTATTTAACTTTTATCTTCTCAGTACCAAACCTCCTTTTACCTTGGGTTGGCTTACTTTCTCCCAACCTACTAAGGCCCATTTTCTCTCTCCTTTTACTCCTTCCCATAAAAAAATTCTAGTCATCTTGTCCAACTCTTTCCATATAATATGTAGGGCAACAAGGATAGAAAATTTATAAATTGGCATGGCCTGAATGACTGACTATAAAAAAGTTAATCTACCCCCATAGCTTAACCATTTGTGAGACCAATGATTAATTCTTTCCTTGATATAGTCCAAAATATTTCTCTAGATATCTATTTTAAATTAAAGAGGGGTAATTTATATGATATATCGAAGGTTATTACATTTCAAAGTTAGTCATGCAAATTTATTTTCTTTTCATACTCAAAGAAAGCTAAAATGAATCCAATCATCATTTAAGATTCACATTTAGAGATAGATTTTAATCTTTTATTTCATGCTCAAATCAGAGTTAAAGACGATAAAACTTGATTAAAATCTACTTAATAAAAGAGGATAAAATCTACCTAAAATACTTCAAGATAAAATGAATTAGAGCTTTTCATCATCGTCATATGCGGGCCAATCACATTTTATTTTTTTTTAAGTTTCATGAACTATCAATAGCATAGCATAATAAAATAATATCAACACAGACCCCTTGATAATAGTTACTTACAAATCAGTAAGGTATTCTAGCACTTATTTGACACATTTTCACAAGCATACATGCATACATTAAGTAAAATGAACCTTGGATAAATATTTATTTCTTTGCAAGGGAGTGTTTGCTAATCAAAATCTTAATTATGAGTGTGGTTTTGCAATTGGGAAAAATTACCACTCGACATTTTTGTGCTAGAAGAAGGGCCTAAATTGGTTCACTTTATTGTTATTTAGATGCTAAATTATTCATTGTTCCTTTAAATCTTATTTGAATGCATTGGTCTTGACTAATGAGGTTTTTTTGGTTACATTCATTGATTGAAAAGTCCTTGAATTGATGATGCATTAATACTAACCTTTTTGTAAATTGGAGAATGTTCTTTGATGCCATGGTTTAATTGATGCATATATTTTAGTTGATGCTAACATGATGATCTATATGTTAAACATTTAATATTTGGTAGTTATTTCATGCTTCTCTGCAAGATATATTTATTTGACTAACAAAATTGGTACTAAAGTCATATTATTTAAGGTTCACTAATGACATTGTTTATTCCAACCAAGGCAAGAATTGTATCTTGTATAGGGTATTATTATAGCCATTTAAACATGCCTATCCATAAAATCCTTGAAGGTGCAGAAGAATATTTACCTTAGTTTAGGCATGATATGGCCTCGACTAAGGAACATATTTAGAGATACAAGGACATGTTAATTTATTTGTAAATTATGCATGGATATTTTATTTTAGGTTGTTTTCATACACATTGGATGATGTTGCATTTGATTGGTACATCCACTTACCTCTAAGTTCTATCACTTCTTGGGCTCTACTAGAAGAAATATTTATCAATAATTTTGGAAAACTAGTTAACCCAGTTATGATGCTAAATTAGTTTATCTCTATTTGTAAAGAACCTAATGAATCTACGAGGGAGTTCAATGATAGGTTCTATAGGTTGTATACTGAAGTGGTGCCACATTACATCATTTCAAAAGAAAGAGCCACTCAAATATACCTAGAAGCCTTAGACCCTTTTACTTATCAATATCTAGGAAGACTTCTTAAAGATCCATCCTTGTGTAGAGCCTACAATAAGGCAATAATCATAGAGCAATGGTGGATTTTGAAAGGGTTTTATGTGGGTTGATTATAATTATTTAATCCTAAGGCTCAAAATCAAATACCACCCATGAGTCAGGTTGATGCACAACCTTCTCCCATGATGAACTATTCTTTAGGAGGTATGGATTCCAACCAATACCAACCATCTAATCTAGCACCCTTGAATCAAATGATGTCTAATGTGAAAAATCAATGGGATGAAGTTGAATGTCCAAATTTCACAACCACCCTAGATATCATCCAAGAGGAGGTGCAAGTTTCAAAACCAATATCCACCAATGAGGAGTGTGGTAATATGGCCCATCAAAATGTATATATTGGCTCAGTTTTGGAAACCTATGAACCTTTATAAATAAAGGGCTTAGAGTCATTATTCACAAAGGAGGATTGGGACAATCATAGAAAGTTGAATTCAAGAATTGATCCCATTGAAGAAACCCTTGACCCACAAAAGGTGGTTGAAGGTGAATTTGAGGATAAGTCAAGAGATGAATTTGAATATTGTGCAAAAGGTATGATAGAATTTCATCACTTGTTTTTAGAGGATAATTATTATGATGATCAAGAAAGCCAACATGAGCCAAGTTATGACAAGCTAGAAATAAAAGGCTTAGAGTCATTATTTACAAGTGAGGATTGGGATAATCATAGAAAGTTAAATGCATGAATTGATCCACTTTTAGAAACAATTGAGCCCTCAAAAGTGGATGAAGGTGAGTTCAAAAAGCAATCTATTGTTGAATTTAAGGATTGTGAAGAAGTAGTTGAGCATCACACCCTAGTTTTAGAAGATGATTATTTTTTGTGGAATAAATGGGAGGAATTTTCCACTCTTTCTTATGAAGCACTCGCTTCACCTAATATGCACAGCAAGTTGAAAAGGCTAGTTCTACAGCTTAAAAGAAACAACACTCAATTACAGGAACAAATGCCTCAAGATGTGTATCTTGATAATTCTATAATTCATCCTCATGAGACAATGGTTGAAGATACTAAAAGTGATATTCTTTTAGACAGTGGAGGGGTCCTAGAGTGGACTAGTTTGAAAACATATGACAAATTAGGACTTTCCATAAATTTGGCTAATATGATTAAAATTAATGATCAAAGCCTTCAACATTCTCAAAATAATGACGAGGAAGAGTTTCTTGAGGAACTTGAAAATTACGAGGAAGATGCAATAGATTTTCATCCCATGGGTTTAGATGACCATTATTATAATTGTTTGAAAATGTATGAGGAATCATTGGTTTCTCACACTCTTACTGATGAAATTTCTATTTCACCTGATATGCAAGACATTGAAATTGCTATCTTACATGAATATCTTGTAATTCCTATTTAATATAAAAATGGCATGAAATAAGGGATGGAATCTCATCAAATGTTTTAGAAATATAGTGATTCTACTATTCTAGACCAAGAAGAGGAATCACTCACTTTGTTCCCATTTTAGGGGAAAGAAATTGAAAGCCTTGTTTCACATAAGGACCCTATAATATCTATGCTACCTCAGATAGATAAAATTCCATAATCTGAATGGTTTGGGTTTGATATCATTGATGATCCAAATGAAAATTTTGCTTTATTTGAGAAGACTCAGGTAATTGATCATGAATATATGTTGTGTAATACATCCCTTGACGGATAAGATTTATGGTTTGGAAAATATGGGCATATTGTTGAGTGGGTTCCTAATTTTGGTGTTTTTTATAAATAGGTTATGGATGAAGAAGAAATGCTACATGATGATGATGATGAAGATCATGAGAAAAAAGAAGTTACAAATTATCTCCAAGTATTGCTAAATGAAAATGCATCAAAGGTACAATCCCACCTTTTGTGTTCAACCATTCGAACTCTAGGTAAAAGTAGGCCTAATTATTTGTTGGATTCAAATGTTAGCAATGATGGAATGCCATTTATGGTTGATAAAGAACTAGAGTTCATTTCTACTCACACCACTAATGAGATTGCTTTGTTGAATGAAACAAAAATAGATGTGCATGAGTTTTTGAATCAAGTTCATCAACAATTAATAATTGAAGCTAGGATACAAACTTATAATGATCCTCATTTAGTAGATATCCTATATGCTTGTAAATTGTTGTATAAGTTTTATTGGCATAAAAACATGAAAAATAACTTAAATTTAAATTTTTTAGAAATAGGCTCCTACTTGCAAAACCTCATTTTTGAAAAGGAAAGCCTAATTCTACATCATGATTTGAATTGTGAAATTTGCATTTTAAGGAATAGACAAGAAATAATTGAAGATCAATTATTGTCTTATCAATTTGATGATTTGAAACCCCACTATGGGATTGCTAATGGAACTAAGTAAAATTGGTGGGGTGAGAGACGCAAAAAGAAGGTTGTTATATTTTGTGGTCTAATATTACTTTGGTTGGATTTTTGTAGAGCTTATCATGCTTATCATGATATATGTCTTTTAAAGTGTGCTAATAAGGTTTGGGATCCAAGGAAATGATGGCCTAAAGTTTTGCACCATCTTGTACATTATTGTATATAGCATGTGAGTTTTCATGTTTTCACTTTTAGATTTTATTCATGTGGTGCTTTTGTGCTTAATCCCATGTTTTAACAAATTTTTGCTTTCTTTTCAGTTTGCATTAGGTCAATTTTTGGGTTTATTTCCAAGTTTTGGTTTGCAAGTTTTGCATTTTGAGTTTGGTACCTCTGTTTGAGGTGATGTTTTGTGGTCACTACTAATGGCTGATTGATCATTTTTTTTGTTCCTCTGTCATGAAGGGTAAATTTCCTATCATGTGGATCAAGGAAAAGAGGATGAAATTGTTTAGTGATCACTCCTAGATTTTGGGACTAAGATAGTAAATTGTGGAACGATGAATCATTTTTCTAAAGCTACACATGAACACATCGTACTAAAGGAAATTCCTTAGAATATTGAAGGATGAAGTCATTTTGGTTTGCAAACTAAGTCAAAAATACAACTTGCTCCATTTCAAACAATTTATAACCCATGTGGTGTATAAACTTTTGCAAAGCCATTCAAAAAAAAAGGCAAGCAAAGGAAAACACGTTAAAATAAGTCACTAGGTTTGGATAAACTCTATCGGGGCTATAGAAACATAATTGGCAGTAGGGCTTTATCTATACAAAGCTTGTTAAAAAAAAAGGCTTTGCAAAATATCAATTAAACACATGGTTAATTTAGATAAACTGTATCGAGGCTATAGATGCCTGAATAGCAATAGGGCTTTATCTAAAGAAATTCATTTTAAGGAGCAGTATTCCTATAATCCTAAATGCTAATCAGGTGATGGATTTAAAATTATTTTCAAGCATACAAAATGAAATCACTTTTCACACACATCAAGCCAAAGTAAATGTTCATGTGTCTTCGTTTGAAGTTATCTACCCCACTTTCTTGGAGGTCGCTAAATGGTTTATCTTTTTGATCTTTGGTTTCATTATTTTTTAGAACTAGGTTCTTCATCTGAAATGCTTAGGAGCATTTCCCAATAGAGTCACCATTTGTTGTGGCCATTGCACAACTAGCCCCAAATTTGAGGACCCACCTTTTGATTTTGCTTTTGGGGATTTTTGTTATGCTTGGAGGGATAATTTTTGTAGGTCCCCTAGCAACTAAGGTCACAATATAGGTTCCAAAGTTGAAATTGGTGGTTAGGGCCTTCATTCAATGTCTTATTGTTTTTTCCTTTTTGTAAGGCTTTATTGTTGTGATAAGGTGGTAGGTTTTATTTTTGTTTAGGTTTTATGTTAAAGTCGATGTTTTATTTGTGGGCCTTTTGGAGTTTCAATAGGTGAAGCCTTTGAAATGGACCGATTCAAATTTTAAAATTATAATAAAATGAAAATGACAAAAGGTATCATTATATATATATATATATATATATATATATATATATATATATTAATGTTTTTGTGTTCATATAAAAACAAAAAATAAATTGCCAACAGAATACGCAAACCCTATATATTGCATAGGTGAACCCTTTTATTTGGATAATGAATTGCCAAGGTTTGTGGAGCTAGAGTATGGAGAATACTATCAAAAATAGCTAGTAGAATACAAGAACAGACCGAAATTCTATGCAGAATGCAAAAATTAAGGACATCTATGCAATCAGTTCCCTAACCTGGCAATGAATAGAGAAAAACAGAAGCAGGGAATGCTAGACAGAGGAAATTTGAGGAGTTTCCCTCGCAAAGGCGATTTCAATCAGGCAAACTATGTCTACCAAAAAAATAAAAGAGAGGTTGTAGGGTCCTAGCAAGACAAATAAAAATAATAGGTTATTGGCAACCAAAATACTCAGGTAAGTTCCAATCCTCTAGTTTTAAATAATTTTTCAATTCTATCCAATATGGGAGTAGGAGGATTATCGAAATACATGGAAGCCCAGAACCTTCAAGCTAACCTTTCTAACTCTCTAGAATCCCCATCCAAGTTAGGATCCTTAAACACTAATGTTGAAATTACTGTAAGCCCTGTGGGCATCACAAAGCAAAACCCTAATGCCCAATATCTAGTATCCCCATCCAAGTTGGGATCCTTAAACCCCAATGCTAAAAATACTTCAATCCCAGTGGGCATACCAAAGCCAAACCCTAATGCTGAAGAACTTAGGAAGAAATTTGAGGCATTGTAAAATAAAAAATCTCATCTCCCTAACATCATCACTAGGAGCCAAGTGAATCCTACTAAGGGGTCATTCTACAAACCAGGGGAATACAGGAAAAAATAGAAGATTTGGATGTAGGGGTGGAGATATGTGAAACTCTTTAGACTGAGGAATATGGCAGTCCAGTTCTGCGATAAATTGCCTCCCCCTAGTTTAGTCCTAAACAAACTAGGAGCACTATGAAGTCTCCTATAGAATTTGGCAGTGAAAAAAGAAGAGGGAGAATATAAAATGTTGAACATCAAAAAATTAAAACTGATAATGACATTGCCAATGGAAAACAAAGAACCTTATTTCAACAGGTTATTCCGGGTTCTAAAGACAACAAATTAGGAAACCCCCTCAAGGGAGGGGGAGAGGAAGAAATCCCAAACAATATAAATGCAGTTCCTCTCATGGAATGTGAGAAGCCTCAATGGCCTACCCTAACACAGGGAAGTCAGTGCAATAAGAAATGAAATGAATCCAACTATTATAACAAAAATTGACGAGATTCAGTAAAAAAAGTACCAAAAAAAAATTGGAATCAAGAGGAGATGGTTTGAAAATCAGCCAGAGGAGTTTCTGGAGTCCTTATGACTTTGTGGGATCCCCAGATAGTAGAAGGCACCATTATTCAGAAAGATGTTAGGGTTCTTAGTATTTTATTTAAGGAAATAAACAACAATAGGTCGTGGACCCTTTCAAATATTTATGCCCCAACTTCAATTCAATGGAGAGCTCTATTGTGGGAGTACTTAGGCAATCTGAGTGAAATCTTCCATAATGTCCCCTATATTTTGGCTGGGGATTTTAACACTCCTCTTTACCCTTTAGACAAAATGGGTGGAAATGGACCACCTATCAAGAATATGGATGAGTTCAATGAATTTGTGAACTCCAACATGTTGATGGATGTAAAACTTAGAGGAGAAAATTATACCTAGATAAATCGGTGGATAGGGTGTCATCTCATTCAAGAAAGGCTTGACAGGATTTTTCTATTAAAGGAGGCTACAACCTTGTTCGGTGGTTCTACCCTACAAGCCCTTCCTAAAATTGCCTTTGATCATAATCCCATTTTTTGGGAGATCCCTAACTCTCTATCATTCAAGAAAAATTTCATATTTCAATCTATGTGGATCAAAATTCTAGTTTCAGATATAACTTAATTCAGTGGTGGCAGCAGCCTGTCGGGGGTAGTGCAACTTTTAAACTTGCTGGCAAATTAAAGTTTGTTAAGGAAAATCTTCGAAATTGGAACAAAGAGGTATTTGGGAACCTCTTTGAAAATAAAAAATAGGTTGTTGAAAGTTTGAATATAATTTATCAGAGGATTCAACATGGTGATGCTAATGAAACTACTAGGCAGGAGGAATGGACAAAACTAGCAGAGTTTCATAACATTTTGGCCTATGAGGAAATCTATTGGAGGAAAAAATCAAGGTCTCTTTGGTTGAAATATGGAGATTAAAATTCCAATTTTTTTCATGTCACCATGCTTAGAAACAGAAGCAATAACAAGATAAAATTTAAAGAAAAAGTAGATGGTTCTATTGCTCAAGATTTAACAGAAATCAGAAAGGAGGAAATAACTTATTTCAATTCTATCCTTGGTCAGGAATCACAGTGCAATGAGGAGGCCAAAGATATTCTCTTGTAATCCATTCTTAGCATAATAAATGAGGATATAAACCTTAAGCTTCTAGCTCCCTTTTATGATGAGGAAATTAAGGAATCCTTGTTTAGCATGGAGCCAAACAAAGCCCCAAGACCCGATGGCTTTCCCCCTCATTTCTATCAATATTTTTGGGACATCGTAAGTGAGGATGTAATTTTTGCTGTCAGATAATTCCAAGCAAGCAATCATATCCCAAAATTTCTCAACTCTACTTTTATTTCTCTAATTCCTAAGAAGCAAACCCCTGAATCTATGGTTGACTTCAAGCCAATTAGTCTGTGCAATGTTTCTTACAAGATCCTAACTAAAGCCATTGCAAATAGAATGAGAGATGTTCTACCCAGCATCATAGATACATGCCAGGGAAGCTCTATCCAGGGTAGGTCAATCTTTTATGGAGTTATCATAGTTCATGAAGCTCTACACTCTGCTCATAAGACTAACAAGTCTATTTTTGCCCTCAAGCTTGATATGAACAAAGCATTTGATAGGATAAATTGGGACTTTATGATTTTTGTCCTCCTTAAGTTTTGTTTTCACCACCAATGGGTTAATCTGATCAAAGAATGAATTTCTAAAGCATGGTTCTCGATTCTGGTTAATGCAAAAACTGCTGGTTACTTTCAAAGTCGTAGAGGAATTCATAATGGGGACCCTATTAGCCCCATTTTATTCATAATTATGGCTAAAGCTTTAGGCAGAACCTTCAAAAATGCTTGCAGTTCAAGGCTGATTTTTGGAATCAAGGTAACATCTCTCACTAGGGTTATTTCTCACCAACAATTCATAGATGATACCCTTCTATTGACTAAGGCATTGGTGGTTGAGGCCAAAATAATTAAATACATCCTGCAACTCTACAAGGACGTTTTTGGTCAAAAAGTTAATTTCAGTAAAAGCAAGTTATATTTCTTGAACATCCCCATTCAGAGGCAAGGAAGGATTATGGAAATTTTAGGATGTGATATAGCAAACCTCCCCACTTCGTATCTTGGTCTTCCTATTTTCATTGGTTCTCTGATAGATTCAATGTGGGATAGGGTTATTGAAAGAATTCAAAAAAAACTTGTTGTATGGAAATTTCCTCTTATATCTCAAGCAGGAAAGCTGACCCTCACTAAGGCCTTTCTTCAGAGAATTCCAGTCTATTTCCTCTCCATTTTCAAAGCCCTTGTGAAGGTTTTCTATAAAATTGAGAAACTCCAAAAATATTTTTTATGGACTGGATCAGAGGAGAAAAAAAGGATACACCTTGTAGGATGGACCAAAGTGTGTAGACCTAGGGAAAATGGGGGCTTAGGTCTGAGGAGAATTGCTCATATGAATTTAGCTTTAATAGCTAAGAATGTGGGGTGCCTCATTTATGGTGAATAAAATAAATGGACAACTATCATCAAACGAAAGTATCTTCAAAATATGGAATTCCTAAGTGACTCAGTTCCAATCAGAGGTTCTGCTTTTTGGAAAGCAATTCTCAATTGTAATAAAATCATCAAAAAATGTTTAAGATGGGTTTTAGGCAATGGTGAGAGGATAATTTGCTAGAATGATAAGTGGGCTAAGGATGAACCACTGACGCAATATAATAACTTAGCCCGAATCAGAGATATCACGGAATAACTCATTGGTAGAAAAGTCTTTGATTATATGGTTGAGGACAGAGGGAGAATGAAGTGGAAACAAATAAGGATTCAAGGATTTCAAGCATAATCAAATGATCTTTGTAACATTCTCGGGAAACAATTTATCCCCATGAGACCCAAGGAAGATCAAGTGAACTGGGCTCCTATGGAAAACGGGCAATTCACTGTTAAATCAGCTTACAAGCTTCTGCTTGATGATGAGGATTTTGTCCTTCAAAAGGACTTAGTTTGGATAAAAAAATTAATTCCAAAAATTGTAGTCTTTTCATGGTTGGTTATCCAAGGAAGAATTCTAACCATTGATAATATTATACGTAAAGGTATTTGTATCACTAATCGATGTTATTTGTGTAGGGCTAATTGGGAGACCATTTATCACATTTTCCTTGAGTGCCCTTTTTCCTTGACTGTCCTAAGTGGGGTTTTTCAGGCCTTCAATATTTCATGGGTTAAACCAGCCACCGTACTTGATTTGTTCATCTAGTGGCCTTACCCCTTTTCAAGCCAAAGACTTAGATACATGTGGAAAATTTGTCTCAATCACTATCTTTGGCAGGTATGGTTAGAAAGGAACCATAGAGTCTTTAATGAGTCTATCCATGATCATAAAACTATCATTTCTAGGATCCTATCCTTTGCCAACGAGAATGTGAACCTTATCCCTTTTGATAGCCATAAAAATCATCTGTAGTAGACCATGATTGCTCAATATTTAAGCTTAATATTGTTAGATGAGTCTGTTCCTAGGGTAGTCAACCCCATAGCCAATGTTAAGTGGTACCCACCCCCTACGGGTTGGTTTAAGCTTAATTTTGATAGAATGGCTAAGGAAAATTCTAGAAGAGCAGGCGCTGGTGGCATTGTGCAAGATCATAATGGTAATATGATGCTTGTGTTTTCTAAATATTTGGGAACAAGGACGAACAATGAAGCTGAAGCTAGAGCTATGTGGAGAGGCCCTTAAATGACTCAAGAATTAGAAGGTAATTTGATCATAGAAGGAGACTCTATGCATGTTATAAATTTCCTCAATAATTGGAAAACACCTCCTTGGAGGATTAAAACAATTGTTGAAGAGGCTAGGATCCTTTTCCAGGGAAGACATGACAGAAAAGCCCAACATGTCTTTCGAGAAGCTAACAAAATTGTTGATAAGCTGTCCAATTTGGGTTTCGATGGTGATGGAATTTTCAAATGGGAACACAATGTTCTGAGTGGAGTAGAGGAGCTTATTCAACAAGAATGCCAATAATGATAGTCAAACTTACCAATAGGGAAGGCATTGTAAGTTCAAAGGCTAGGAGTATTCCCACCTCTTTTTTGAAATGGACTCATAATAAAAATTATTCGAGCTGTCAGTCTTCATGGATGCTTCTTGGAAATACCACAAAGACTAATGGGGATAGTCACATGTTAGATAACATGGCTTCTAGTCATCTTAGTAATTTGAGGTTGGTTGATAATCATAGGGCAAGAAAGAAATGGCAATATAAGACTTCGAACCAGAGCCACGTGGACCACCAAATAGCCACTACCATAAATCTAGCCAGTAGGTTCACTTCTCCAAGGCTAATTGGCCAAGACAGGATGTGGTCCCAAAGCTTGTCATATAGAGAAAAAAGCAATTACCAAAGAATTATTAAGAGTAACTATCAATACAGAGGGAGTTTTTTCAGTACTCTGCTATGTGTGTCTGCAGCTTTTTTTTTCTCCACTATTTCAAGGAAGGGATCTATGTCTGTTTCTTTTTTGTAATTATTATGCAGGTGTTTTTTCTTGGGGTATACCAAAAATGTTGTATGGGAAGTTTCTTTTTGATAACAGGCTATGTGCCTTACTAGATGTAATGGCTTTGGCAGCATGTAGATTTTACATATATAGGATCCTTAGTAAGGACATGTTCATCAACAACCCTAGGCTGATTTTTGTAAAAGGTTTTGGGTCAACCTATAAAACCCGGTATTAATGATATAGTATCTTATCTACCAAAAAAAATAATAATAATAATAAAATAATAGTAATAAAATGCTTATATATATAAATGAAGTGAGTTGAAGATTTAATTCAGTTTTTTATTAAATTTTTATTTGAAGGTTTGTCTTGATATTATTATGGAAGATTTGATTCCATGGTTCTTGTTGTTTACAGGTACTTACAATGTGGTAGCTTATGTGGAATGACCCCTCAACAGATGGTGGATGAGTGGCAGGCAATGTATTTGACACTGCCAAATGATGTGTTGTCGAGTGTGGTGATGCATACGTAGTAACAAGCAGAGGGTTGTGGTTTTGACAAGGATGAGATCACTTACAAAGCTGTTGGAATTACCCATGATGGACTCTTTGATTCCGATATTCAAAGGATGGTTCAAAAACAAAATGTGATGCATTACTCAATTTACTCCAATATGAGAACCTAGTTTTAAAACTTCCAACTAGTCAGTATTCATACCCTCTTGTTTAAGAATCAATATGAAGTGGATGCGATAGATATCTAACGAGGACGATGTGGCAATTCTATGTCAAAAAAGGTCATTGTTCAAAGTTTGCTAAAGTTGTGATTTTCAATTGGTTCAATTAAGCGTGAATGGCAGCATAGTGTGTAGTGAAAGTCAAGTGAGAATAGCTCCAAAGGAAATTGATGGAGTGCTTGCTAAATTTAATGGGTCAAACACCAAAGAAGACAAATCTATCGGTAGTAATATTTAATGAATATATTTTAAATAAAATGAACTAGTAGTGTTATGTTTGAATCCACTGTGATAGTATCTATAGCAGTGACGTCAAAAAATCATACCAATGAATTTTGGGGAGATTTACACCCCGCATATAATTGTCACCATAAAAAAGAGATAAAGTTTTGATTCACATGCATCAACCCCGAGACAAAGAGGATGACATGGAGATGTGATATGATAGCTCTACATCGTTGAAAATCAAATGTTAAAATGGATCGGAATCTATGGTGCAATAATTCTATTAGTTGATTGGGAAGGGAAATGCACTGTTGGAAATTAATACGTATAGCGATGATGTAGAACCGTAATACATTTATGAATTTAGGATGCAGATGAGTGTGTTGTACTGTTGCATGGTAATATATGAAAGTGTGTAGACTTAAGAGTATAGTGATTACAGTAGAATGTATAGATGTGTTGAACTATATGGAATTATATGAGGAAGGCTAAAACATTAGGCCATTGGAAAGGCTTCCTTACATGGGATTCATAGAGTGGATGCACTGTAGAACACTAGCTGGAGCAAAATGGATGTCAAAGTCATTAGAAATTTTGAATCTGGCAGGTACTATTGGATGCACGATCAAGCAGGAAGGAGAGCACTACTATTACAAGGTACCTCTTATAGAATGATTCACAACATCATTCATTAAATAACATGGTTGCCTAGTAATGAACATCACGCGGTTTTGCCTAAATTTTGGAAAATGATCAAACCTAGACAAAACATGCAGCTAAATGGGCTACTATGAATTTCAAGTAGATAAAGGAGATGATTTGGGTGTGTTGGCAAGGTATTTAATATCAGGGAAGCAAGCATAGTGATAATGGTAGTCAAACACACAAACCCTGCTGAAGCCTCTACAGTGTCACAGTGAGAAAAAGGAGGTCGTGCTTCTTGTTTTCATCATGAAAAATACTCTTGATACTACAGGGAGTGAGTGTTTATCTATGATTCACACAGTGAGTTTTTGTCATCAGATCTATAGACGTCGTTGATGGTTATAGATTTAGTTCCAAAATGTGAATAATCAGATGATCTTGAAGAGCATTATTGGAGGAAAGTGTAATTAAGATGGACCCGATGGTTGTATATAGGGAAATGGGAAAGGACAAAAACTTATGAAATAAAATTATGCCCTATATGCCCTACCTAATATGCTTTAATATATGGCCACGTGTTCTGAAACCTTTATGGTATGGATTTAAAAAAAAAAGGAAAATTTAAGAATTCATAAGTAGGGAGGAGGTAGCGCTCAGAACAGGTGGAAGAAGCATTATAATGCCAATCAAAAAAGTGGAAAATGGAACACCACATTGGAAATCCAAAGGAAGTGAAGGGAGAAATTAAAACAAAGAGTTTTAAATATTGTAGGAAAACATAGAAAATGGGCTGGAAGTTTTGGAACAGGTTTCAGGTGGAGGAATATTAGAAGTCTCACAAACTACTGCCAACACTCAGGTCTCATTTTTTGTATGCAGAAAAGGAGGTTTTGAATAAAATAATGCTTTTATTGCACATTTTTCTCCACATGCTTTAGAAATATTTAATGGTGTTTTATGTGTGAATACAGTAGCATCATTTGCATATTTTTAATGCATGTTTTTCCTTAGAATATTGTCATAACCATGTTTTAGATTGTGTGGATGCAGGTCTAACTTGGTTGTTTTTTGTATTCAAGATCTAACATTTTTTGCAACATAGGCCGGATTAGGGTTTTATAGTTTCTCTTTGGTATTTTTCCATATTCTGGTCCATATTCCAGATTGTCTTTATTTTATTCTTCTAATTCTACTTTTTCCATTTTTTTAACCTCATTAAATAAAATTAAAAATTGTGAAAAAAATTACAAACAAATAATAGATGCATGGATTCCAAGAATGAGCTTTAACATTTTATTTTAAGCAAGTTCGATTTTATTTTAATGCAAATTCAAAATTCTAAAAATTCACACAAAGTTCACATTTTAAAAGGAATTTCATAATTTCAAAGCTTTTCATGAATTCACATTTCAAATTCCAAGCTTTGCATTTTTGTTTTTTAAGCAATAAATTAACTTCCCTTTATGAAAATTACAATTTCATTAAAGGGGGTAATTTATATGACATTCCAAAGGCCATTGTATTTAAAGCAATAAATTAATGTCTCTTTATGAAAATCACAATTTTATTAAAGAGGGGTAATTTATATGATATATCGAAGGCTATTACATTTCAAAGTTAGTCATACAAATTTATTCTCTTTTCATGCTCAAGGTAAGCTAAAATGAATCCAATCATCATTTAAGATTCACATTTAGAGATATATTTTAATATTTTGTTTCATGATCAAAGAAGGGTTAAAGAAGATAAAACTTGATTAAAATATGCTTAATAAAAGAAGATAAAATCTACCTAAAATACTTCAAGATAAAATGAACTAAGGCTTTTCATCATGGTCATATGAGGGCCAATCACATTTTTTTTTCTTTTAAGTTTCATGAACAATCAATAACATAGTATAATAAAATAATACCAATACAAAACCCTTGTTAACAGTTGCTTGCAAAACACTAAGGTATTCTAGCAGTTATTTGACATATTTTTACAAGCATACATGCACACATTAAGTAAAAGGAACCTTGGAAAAATATTTATTTATTTGCAAAAGAGGTTTTTCTAATCAAAATCCTAACTATGAGTGTGGTTTTAAAATTGGGTAAAATTACCACTCAACACCATCTTAGAGCTTTGGACAAGGATGAGGCATATCTCTTACTACACTTTGTTGATGCTACTCCCAATGTAGCATCCACTTTGCTTTTGTATGCTTATACATTCGTTGTGCTTCCTGTTCATGATGATAGAGGTGAAGCTTGATACATATGAATGATCAATGTGCTCTAAATTTTTATTTTACATAGATAGCTTCTTATTTCTTGCTATGGTTTATGTAAACATTCATTATAGATTTCCTTTGGCTCCTTTGTCTTACGTAAATAGCCTTTGAAGACTTGTTATCATTTAAGTAAAAGCTTCATTTGTCTGCAAGTTTGATCTTGGATAGAATGCCCTTTCGGTGTTCAAGAATGCTCGATCCTTTGGATCTTCTTTTGGCCCTTCCTTTGGCTGTCTCTTTTCCTGTACCTATTGTGCCTATTGTAGCACCTTTAAATCTTCTCCTTTCCCTATGTTTAATGTATTATAGAAGTGCAACCCATGTAACTTTTACATGTATATAGAAACTTTTTATTTCACCTTTTATTGCACTCTTTTCTAGGTTTAAAATTCTTATTTTTGTAGTATATTAATGAGTGCAAAATGAGGGTTTTAAGAATATCTCTTTGGCTACCCAAGTGTTGTAGGTGAGTTGGAGAGGAGAGGGCAATCATCCAAGGGAGGTCCCAGGTTCAAATCTCCACCCTACCAAAAAGATGAATTGGGTATCTAAAATCCAATTGATAATGTTGGTGTGGGCAGGGTTGGGTGCAACCCTCGGGTGACTTTGATGGTGTAGAACCCCCTGTTCATGGTCTCTCAGAATAATGTGAATCTGCAAGGGGTTTTTCGCTTAAAAAAAAATAATATCTCTTTGGATAAACTCCTTACACTTTTTCTTGGATGATTGATGGTGAATTCAAGCCTTGTAATTGCTATAGAACAGAATCATTCTTTTAGTTTCACTAACCCTAAGTGCTTTGGATTTGAGACTCACAAAATCTCAATATTTTAAGCTTCTTTTTGGTCAATTTTTTTCTTTTTCTTTGCTTGTACTAACCAATTTTAATGGCTTATATTGGCCACTATGAATTGCAAGTTTTTGTACTTTAAAAAGTTTCTTTAGACAGTTGATCCAAACTAGATTTTGCAGCATTTATTTAAAAGAAAAAAACTAATTTATTTTGAGAGTAATAATAGTGCAAATGAATCTAACAAATTCTAATTTTAATACACTAATAGATTACACATTATCACTCCAATCTACTCTCAAGAAAAAGCACTTAATAAATTCACTATAACTAATCAAGAATAATATCAAATGAACCTTCAATATTTATTCTATAAATTTCTTACAAGCAATATATTTAGGAGATAGTATTCTTTTTCTTTCCAAAGTAGATAATATGCTAGTTGATAGATTATTAAAATTTTAAAATCTAATCAACTCCTAATGTGGAAATGAACCTTAAGAAGAACCTTTCTTTTTGCACACTTGAAGACTGTAATACAAATATCCTTTTTGCAAATTTAATCAAGATGAAGGTGCTTTAATAAATATGATAATTAGTCCACCTAATAAATCTACTTGCACTGATAGTTTCTTACTTTTTTTTGAATACTTTTGTAGCTCCTTTTCTACTTATGTAGAGTATGTAGATCTTGGTACCTAAGAATACCAAGTTGCTACCTTGAATAGGATCTTGTAGCTCTTTGTAGACTATTTTGAACAACTTCTTCACCATTTTGATGGTCTCAAATTTTCTTTCATGAGCCTAGGATTTGGTGACTTTGATCTCCTCTTGTAATATCCTCCTTCTAATATA
The DNA here is from genome assembly GCA_028583015.1 of Wollemia nobilis. NCBI lineage: Eukaryota > Viridiplantae > Streptophyta > Pinopsida > Araucariales > Araucariaceae > Wollemia > Wollemia nobilis. The sequence continues at coordinate 7,311,175 of JAQPPZ010016334.1, read as the reverse complement.
TATTTGGAGATTTTTGTATCTCTGAAGTAGTGACCTCTTGTTGTAGGATGTAATCTTCAAATATCTTAGATTTGATAAGTGCCTTATGCCTTCAAGTCTTCTTGTCAAATTCTAACTTCAAGTAGGATCTTCTTCTCAATATTCTGAATATCTTGAGGTCTTAACTAAATTCTTCTTTTGCTCATATTTGGAACTCCTTGTTAAATTCTCCTCCTCTTGGTATTTTTATTGGATGGCAATAATTATCCCAAGTCCTTCACTATCAAGTACTTCTCCTTCATAGTGGATTTCTCTAGTGAGTTCTCCTTTGAGTATTTCTTTAGCAAGGCTCTCCTAGGTTTTTACTGAATTCTCATTGAGACCTGGTCTTCCAACTTGATCTTGCAACTTCTTTTGGTCTTCCAAGAGACATTATCTTCAACAATCTTCTTATGGAAGTGTTGGCATTGAGATCTTCTCCTGGATATATGATTCTTCTACTTCTGGATACAATTAGGGCTCTCCTACTCCTTCTTCTTCTTCCTATCCTATAAGTTCTTCAATGATATTCCTCTTGATATCTTTTGCTTTAGGTACTAAATTTATTCTAAAGAGGCTTTTCTTCCTAACTTTCTTGTAAGAAGCTTTCCTTAATTACTGGATCACCTTTACTTGCAAAAAAGATATTAGTACTAAAATATTATTCTAAATTAGATCCTTTCCTCTAGAATCTTCTTCAAGATAAAAGACATCCAAGACCTATTTTAGTATCAAGTATTTTGTGGCCTACTCTTAAATATCAATGCTACTATGGCCTATTCTTCAATATCAAAGCTTATATGGCATGTTCTTCAATATCAAGACTTCTATGACCCGTTCTTCAATATCAAGGCTTTTATGGAATTTTTCTAGATCAAGGCTTATATGACCTTTTCTTTTGTATCAAGGATTCTATGGTATTTTATTCTTGTGAATTTCTTCGATCTATCAATGGATATCTCCTGTCTCTAGACTTCACCATGATTATTTTCAAAAAAAAACTTCTGAAGTATTCTCCTCTCTACAACAACTAATCTCTACACTATGAAGGAAATCTAACATTTAGGTAACGACTTTGAGATCTCCTAGATTTTTGTTGTAGGAGGTATCCCAATCATCTGAGTATTAATTCCCTACAATACAATAAACTTTCAAGTAAGTATTTACATATATCTTAGCTTCACTAGTTGATTCATCAACCTAGTGGATCAAATGCTAAGTCCTAGTCTTCATGATTTTTCCTTAAACTCTATGGAAAGACTCTAGCCCTATGTAGTCTTAGTATTTCTAAAATTAATATTTTAGTCCTTACTTGTAACTCTCCCTAATACTACCACCTAGACTCTTTTGAGATATTTTGATAGTGACTAGTCCAATGGTGTATCAGGTTCTTGAAAAACTTAGGATTAAATAATAATGGTGGTTTCCCTATAGACCTAATGTGGCTTGATCTATTGTATCTATTATACCATTATTAGCTTTTGATTCCACATACATCGTGAGATACCAATCACAATATGCAGAAATAAAATAGATCTATGAGATGACTAAAATGTGCTATAAATAGAAATGGCAAAAATATTACAATAGTTGCTATGGAGGAAATGGGTACTCCATAATATATGTTACTACTCCATGAAGGAGCTCTTATATTATAGCTCACACACACACACACACTATCCTACTACCTACACTAACTGTGATGCTTCCTATGATCCTCCTTGTGATACTTTGACCTCTATACCTATGGCCATTATATAGGAAGATAAGTTCCTTGGCCAAAACTCTATCTAGTTGTATAAGTGGGCATCTTACACATTACATCTTGCACATTGACACTTGTGCATTTATTACATTACATGAAGTAACTAAATAAATTCTCCCTAAAGTAACCTAATATCCTAAGTACGTGCCAAAGAAGGTATATTTACATGACCCAAATAATGTAATATGCTCTATTTATAACATGGTTCTACTTGAAGAAAACAAGATTATACTGAGAGGGGGGGATGAACAGTATAGCACCCACTTTTTACTTTATTTCCAAACCAATATCAATTAGTGTCCTCAATTACAATAACCAAATATAGCAGTGTGCATTAATAACATAGATAGCAATAGTAAGCAAGTGCACAAATCATCACACATAATTGAGACACAAGATTTAATGTGGTTCTTCCAATGTGGGGTAGTCCACAAGATATTCTCCTTATAATATTTCACAAATAAATAGGTATCCTTATCCCAATACAAATTATTACTATGATTTTCTCAAAGCTAGGTTATCCTGATCTGCTTAGGTGAGCTCCATTGATTTGCTTAGCTAGGCTCTCCACTGATCTACTTAGCTAGGCTATCCACTGATCTGCTTAGCAAGGCTATCCACTGATCTAATCAGTTAGGCTCTCCACTGATCTGATCAGCTAGGCTATCCATTGATCTGCTCATCTAGACTATCCATTGATCTGCTCAACTAGTCAACTGGTGTTGATGTGTTTTCTATTTATGTCTTGTCTCTTTCACTACTCACAAATCTGCCTCAATGCCTTCTCACAAGGCTCAAACAATCCTGCTCAAATTTTGTCCCAAATATATCCTCAAAGCCTTCACAAAAGGCTCAAAAAATCCTGCTCAAATGTTATCCCAAATATGTTCTCAAATCCTTCACAAATGGCTCAAAAAATCTTGCTCAAATGTTTTCCCAAATATGTTCTCAAAGCCTTCACAAAAGGCTCAAACAATCCTGCTCAAATGTTGTCCCAAATCTATCCACAAATCTATCCCAAAATCCTTCTCAAAGGCTCAACCAATCATGCACAAAATTTGTCTCAAATATGTCCAGAAATTATGTCCCAAAATCCTTCCCAAAGGCTCAACCAATGACTCTCAAGTAGCACTCAAATCTCAACCACAAATCAACGAAGGAAAGGCTCAATGATGAACTCAACAATGGATAATAAATGAATGATGACAATACTCAACAATGTGCTCAATAATGAATGGCATTTTACTCTTTAATGGATGACAACAATGATCCACAATGATCTCAACAATGTATGACAAATGATCTCTCAAATGGATGACAACAATTCTCAATAATGTACTCTCAAATGGATAGCAACAATGCTCAACAATGTACTCTCAAATGTATGACAAATGAGCTCTCTCCAAGCAATAACAATGAGGACTTCAACCAACCAAGGACAATCTCCACAAGTGATAGTTATAGGTTATCAATAATATCTTCCTCATGCAATGTCAATAAGCTCTCAAGAAACAAGCACAACTCCATCAAGCAAAGAGCTCTCAAATAGCCAACAATGATCTCCTCAAATGAAAGACATAAGTGACTAGCAAATTATCTCCCCAATGGTCTCAACTAATGGCAATCTACTCAAAAAGTAATCAACAATATGCTTCTCAAGGCAATAGCAAAGATCTCAATAATGGCAATACTCTCAATGAACTCCACTAAAGCAATCATGAAACTCAAGCATCAATTTTATCCATAAAATTGATTTTCTAATCCATCCACTTCCTCTCAATAGCCAAGGCACATAATCAAGCAATTTGTCTTCAACTTCAAAACCTAACTCATGTGCATGTCTTCTAACTCAAGGTAGCAATTAACAAGGTCTCAAGTTCCTAGTTTAATTTCATAATTAAATCATGCACTAGGACATATAACAAGTTCAACACTTTTCAACCTTATGACTCCCTAATTTTATTAACACATACAATAAGAACCTATACTTTTATTTTTAATTCCACACCTTATAACTCCACATACAAAAATCAGAGATATTTAACTTCACACCTTATAACTCCCTAAGCACATACAACAATCGTTTATTTTCACTAAATACCTTATGACTCCCTAGTTATAATAGAAATGATTTTCAATGCACCAAAACTTTGGAAATATCAAATATTACCATGCGCTATAGATAAATACCTTTTTACAAAATTTGTAGCCTTGCAAAGTTCATGTGCTACCAAATGCGCTATAGGCTCCTGTGTGACATCACTTTCCCATGTTTTTTACTTGACCTTGCTCTCAAATCAAAATTTATTTATCCTTCTTTCTTCATTGCTTCCCGTTCGATGACTCTTTCTCATGCGCTATGTCTAGTCTTTTATAAACAAAGGTTTTTACCTTTTAATTATATGCACCTCCATGCCTTTGAATAATGTTGGCAAATCTTTATTTATCTCCCCAACCTTTGCATGTCGACAGATAATGTAATTCAACTTTAGACCTTAGAATTATTAAATAAAAATTTAATAATTCACCTTTTAAATTTGAATTGGGATATCTCCTTCATTCTTTTGAATTTCGTCATGAAAATTTTTGCACCTAGGGTTTATTGGAAAACCTTTTTATCCATCATAATTTTTAGAAGTCTTAGCATAGTGGTTTTAATGAAAAACCATTTCCAATGGTTTTAATGAAAACCCTTTTCATTGGTTTTAATAAAAAAACCTTGTCGTTGGTTTTAATAAAAACCTTTGCCATTGGTTTTAATAAAAACCTTTAGTATACAAAAAAAAATTGATTATTGGACTGCAATGGCAGGAACGGGAGCGGGAGCATATGTGAACGATGGTGATGGCGATGGCGACGTTGGAGGGATGTTGGAGGGTGCTAGTGTGGCAGGTTTGTCCTCGGGCCCTACAGATGGTGTTGGGCCTACTGCAGGCCCACTCAGCAAGTTTCACGGTGAAGACCCAAATGGCATGGTGAAACCGACGTCTGATAACGTTAGGGTTTCACCCTCCTCTCCTTCCAAAGCTCCTCCTTGGTCTTTGTCCTTTGTGGACTCCTCTCCTTCCAAAGATCCTCCTTGGTATTTTTCCTTTGCAGACAAAGTTAGGTTTTCTTCAGGAGCGTTTTCTTTCCAAACTCCTTTGCCCTTCTTTGTTTCGGGCACTAAAGTCTCTTTTCCAAGTGAGGTTATGGAGCCACTAATCTTCCAAGAATATATCTCTCTGGTCAGGAAATTTGTCAGTGCCCGACCTGATATGGAAACTATCCACGAGTGGGCTCTTTCCACATGGCAGCTTTCGGGCAACTTGGAGTTAGTGGCCTTTCCTAGGGGGTTTTTCATGATAATGCTAAATAATGCCCTTGACACCCACCGCATTCTTACTAGAGTACCTTGGTTTTTCTGCCATCGTAGCCTATTTCTACGGATATGGGGGGAAGACTTTGACCCTGAAACTCAGTCTACCCAAGCCAGAACCAGAATGACCTATGCTCGTTTCTGCGTCATGGCTAATCTAGATTTGGATCTGCCTACCTACATCGACATCAACTATAAGAGCTACAGAAGATGTTAAGGAGTTGAGTATGAGAACAAGCCCACTTTTTGTTTGGAGTGCAATACTCAGGGCCATCTGGCTTCTCAATGCCCTTCCTAGAAAAAATATATCCCCAGCGATTCGGGCCGAAAGAAGGATTCCCAGATCCTCAACACCCAAAAAAATGCTTTTGGTCGGGCCGTGGCCGATCTGCTGGTCCTCCTAAAACCTCTGCTTCAAATCATGGCAAACCCAATAATGTAAGTGCTCTGCCTTCTCGTTCTAATAAATTTTCTCCCTTAAATAATCTTCATACTAGAGAGGTCATCTCCGATGACCTTCCCATAGATCCAAACGTCTCGTCCACACCCACTTTGATTCAGTCTCCCTTGTCCAAAGGTAAGGTTGCAATGACCTTCCCAAAATCACCCACCGATTTTGGTCCCTCTCACCTTCCTCTTCCCTTCCCACCCCTTCCCTCGACTCAGAACCATCCTCTTTCCCTTTCCCCAAATCAGAACCGTCCTCTTTCCCTTTCCCCTGAGTCTATTGCCTTGTGCCAGTCTCCCCGCTCTCCATCCCCCCACTGGCCTACCCCTGGGACTAACACCACCGACATTCTCCAAATATTTAGCCCGTTGAAATCTCCCATTCCTGCACCCAAAGCTGACATCAACAAAGAACAGAAAATGGGATGACCATCAAATGCAGAAAAGCTAGCCAAAGTAGCTAAGATTGAAATGGCTGACGACTCTGTACCTACCTCCTTGGGCCCTATTTCCGAACAACCCACCCACCAAGACATGGATGAAGTTAGACCTAAACTTACTCCGTATCAAGGGAGAGGCAGAGGTCACAAAGCAAACCCCAAGTCAGCTCAATGAAGTTCGTCTCTTGGAATGTCAGAGGCCTCAATAGAACTGCTAAACAGAGGACTGTCAAATCAGTAAGAAAAAACCTAAAACCAAATATCATGTTTCTTCAAGAATCCAAACTAGACGAGAATAGCAGCACTCAATTTTGCAAGCTAATCTGGGAAAACTACAATTTTGCCTTTTGTCCCTCCTCAGGGGCATCTGGGGTTCTCCTTTGTTTGTGGGATCCAACAACTATTGAGGGGAGAGTTCTTTCAGTTTCTGACAAAACCATCAACATTTTGTTCACCAATAAAGCCACTAATCTCCAATGGATCGCCACCAATGTTTATGGACCAAACAATCCTATCAATAAAATATTGCTGTGGGATAACATTTCTGCAATGTGCAATAACTTTCCTAACTTTCCATGGATGATATGTGGCAACTTCAATGCTCCCCTACACCTGTTTGACAAGCAAGGAGGCAATCCGATCACTAGCAGCTGCATTGAAGATTTTAGCAATTTTTTCAATCTCAATGAGCTAATGGACATGCCGCTCCAAGGATCCAACTACACATGGAGCAATAGACGGGTGGGCATTCATCACATCCAAATCTAGCTTGATAGATTTCTCTTATCCAAAGAACTCATTCCTATTTTTGGTGATGCCAGGCTTCATAGCCACCCAAAAATTGGATCCGATCACAACCCCTTAATTCTGGATTGTTCCCACCCCTAGCAAATCTTCAAAACCCATTTCAGGTTTGAAAATATGTGGATCACCCATCCAGATTTAGGTCGGTGTATTCGACAATGGTGGCAGCAAAACCTTTTTCCAAACCCTCTCACAAATCTGTTCCTCAAACTCAAAGCGGTCAAGCTCAAGCTGAAATGCTGGAATAGGGAGGTTTTCGGTAACCTTTTTACCAAAAAAAGCATCTTATGGAGGATCTCAAAAGGGTGGAAAATCTGATTCAGGGAGGAGATCAGAGGGTCAAAACTTTCATGGAAGAAAAAATCCTCCTTTCAAACTTTCACAATGCCTTGGCTAAGGAAGAGTCCTACTGGAGGCAAAAATCCAGAAGCCTCTGGCTCAAAGAAGGAGATACCAACATGAAGTTTTTCCATGCTTCCACCATGCACCACAGAGGATCAAATAAAATCTTTGAGTTGACCAAGGCTGATGGAACCATTGTTTCTGACATCCATGCTATTAGACAGGAAGTTGTGCGCCACTTCCAAGAAATCTTAGGTCCTAGTGTTGACTGCCACCCCCGCACAACAAGTTCTCTGCTTCAAAACATACCAAAGTTGGTGTCTAATGATGATAATGGGAAATTTCTCCAATTCTTCACTGAAGAGGAGATCAAAGAAGCTCTATTTGCAATGGAACTTGATAAGGCCCCTGGACTCGATGGCTTCCCACCCCGGTTTTTTCAACACTTTTGGGATATTGTGGGCCTTGATGTTGTTGCTGCGGTTAAATTCTTCCAGAGAGCCAAAAATATGCCAAGAGAAGCCAATTCCACCTTCATTGTTTTAATTCCCAAGTCCAATGATCGTGCTTCTCTCTCCGACTTCAGACCTATTAGTCTCTGTAGTGTCATCTACAAACTTATCACCAAAGTTATGGCAAACAGGCTGAAAGACATCCTTCCCTCCATCATCGACCAGTGCCAAGGGAGCTCGGTCAAATGCAGATTCATTGCTGATGGAGTGATAACCATCCACGAATTGGCCCACTCGGCATCTAAAAATAAAAAACCCAGTATGTTCCTTAAGCTTGACATGAACAAGGCTTTTGATCGGGTTTCCTAGAAATTCTTGTTCGAGGTCCTAGAGAAGTTTGGGTTTCACAAAGAATGGATCAAGATGGTTCGTGAATGTATTTCTACTACTTGGTTCTCTATTCTTATCAATGGTTCACCCGCTGGTTTCTTCCAAGGTTTCAAAGGCATCCGTCAAGGGGACCCTCTGTCACCCTTCCTCTTCATCATTTTGGCCGAAACCCTTGGAAGAACCCTTACTACTACTTGCAACAGTGGACTCATCTCCGGGATCAAACCAGCCTCAAAAACCAATGCCATATCCCATCAACAGTTTGTGGATGATACTATTCTATCCTCTCATGCTTCTATTCCCGAAGCAAAAATCATTAAGAACATTCTTGATTCTTATGAAGAGGCGGCTGGCCAGAAAGTCAATTACCGCAAAAGCAAACTATACTTTCTCAATACTCCCATCCACAGGAAAAATAGGATTGTTGAGATCCTTGGGTGTATCATTGGGAGCCTTCCAACTACTTATCTTGGATTACCGCTTTTCCATGGCAAATTGGTCTTGGCTATGTGGAACCCTATTTTAGATCGCCTCAATAAGAAACTTGCAGGTTGGAAAAGCTCAATGCTCAGTCAGGCAGCCAAAGCCACTCTAGTCCAGGCTTGCCTGCAAAGTATTCCTATTTTTTTCTTATCTATCTTCAAAGCTCCAGCTTCCATTTTCCAAATAATTGAGCAAATTCAACGTAGATTCCTTTGGGCGGGAAACGAAAACAAGAATAAATTTTCACTTGTTGCCTAGGATAGGGTCTGTTCCAAGAAAAAGGATGGAGGACTCGGATTCAGGGACATCAAGCGGATGAACATGGCCCTCATTGCCAAGCGATCCTGGAGACTTACCACCAATGAAAAAGTCACTTGGATTGACATCATCAAAGCTAAGTACCTCCATCAGGTTCCTTTTCTTGGAGAGCACAACCTTCCTAGCGGATCTCATTTCTGGAATGGCATCACCAAAACAAGGAAGATCATCATGGAAGGCTTAAGGTGGTGTCTTGGAACTAGAATGACCATCCATTTCTGGGATGACCTGTGGATCCGTGACAAACCTCTCAGCCAAGATCCTCATCTTGCAGTGCTCAAGACAGTCACCGAAGCCACCTTTGGAGATAAGGTGTGTCATTTCATTAACCCAAGCATTACAAGACCTGAATGGAAACACCTGGCTCTTAATGGGCCTAGGCATATCACAGAGGTGCTCAGGTGGTTACAAAACTTTCTAAGGACTTGCATCATCCCCAGCTCTCACAAAGATGATTCCATGGTCTGGAGCCTTGAAGATTCAAGGAATTTCACTGTTAAATCAGCTTACTACAGTCAAGAAACTCCCAATGATGGTCAGGACTTATCTAATCAGGTCTGGGTTCCCAAGATCATTCCCAAGGTCAAATTATTTTGTTGGTTGGCCATCCAAAATAGAATCCTCACCACTGACAACTTGATAATCAGAGGGTTACTCATCCCCAATTGGTGCATCCTGTGTAAAAACGCCTGTGAGTCAACTTCGCATGTCTTTTTGGAATGTCCCTTCTCTCTTGCAGTGCTCAACCAGGTTCTTAACACCTTCGACATCTCCGCAGCCCTCCCTCATTCCATTCCCCTCCTTTTTCAACAATGGCCCCGGCCTTTCAAGAGCAATCAACTTAAATTCATGTGGCAAGCTTGCCTTCACATCTTCCTGTGGCAGATTTGGCTTGAGAGAAATGCCAAAATTTTCAAAAACCATGCCACTGATAAGAATATTGTTGTTGCCAAAATCTTGGCCCTTGCTACGGAGAATGCCTCTCTTGTCTCGTCTTCCAAACCCCCCCTCCTGGCCTTGAATCGGACCTATCAAAACTCTTCAATATTTCCAATTTCTCTGCCACACCTCGTACTTCTGTTGACAGGTCCGTCATCAAGTGGGTCTTACCTCCTACTGGGTGGCACAAGCTTAATTTCGATGGTGCGGCCAAAGGCAACCCAGGAGCGGCTGGTGGAGGAGGAATTCTTAGAAATCACAGAGGAGAAATAATTTTGGCCTTTGCCCAGAACCTGGGAATTCAATCTAACAATATGGCAGAGGCTCGAGCTCTGCTCCAAAGCTTGATTCTTTTGGAAGGCGTGACCATCAATAAACTCATCATAGAAGGAGACTCTCTACACTTTATCAACTGGCTCAATGGGACCTTTGTGCCTCCCTGGGCCCTTGTTTCGATCTTCCAAGAATGCAAGGCACTAATCGGCATTTACCCATAATTAGTCATTAAGCATCAATATCGGGAAGGAAACAAAGCTGTCGACTGGCTTGCTAACAAGGGAGTTGGCGAATCTGACATTCATGTTTGGAGAGACTCCTTTCCCATTGGCCTAAGGGACGCTTCTATAAGTACCAATGTCTGCACAATGTGAGTGGTTGGCAGGGGACCGGGTTTGTTTGCTCATGGAACTGGTCGAGTTTTCGCGTCCTTTCTTCCTTCTTCTCCCCCTTCGGCCACGTTTTGGCAACTGGTCATGATATCGTGACACCTTTCACCATTGGTCATGAAATTTCAACATGTCACGATATCGTGACACTTTTTCTCTCCGGTCGCATTTTTGCAACATGTCGCGATATCGCGACACTTTTCCTCTTCGGGCGCTTTCTTGCAACATGTCACGATATCGCGACACTTTTTCTCTTCGGGTGCGTTTTTGCAACTTGTCGTGATATCGCGACACTTTTTTCTCTTCGGGTGTGTTCTTGCAACTTGTCACGATATCGTGACACTTTTTCTCTTCGGGTGCGTTCTTGCAACTTGTCGCGATATCGCGACACTTTTTCTCTTCGACTGCGGTCTTCCATCTTGTCGCGATATCGCGACACTTTTTCTCTTTGGCAGTGGTCTTCCATCTTGTCGCGATATCGTGACACTTTTTCTCTTTCTTGCAACTTGTCGTGATATCGTGACATTTTTTCTCTTCGGCTGCGGTCTTCCATCTTGTCGCGATATCGCGACATTTTTTCTCTTCGGCTGCGGTCTTCCATCTTGTCGCGATATCGCGACACTTTTTTTCCTTGGCAGCGGTCTTCCATCTTGTCGTGATTTCGTGACACTTTTTCTCTTTGGCAGCGGTCTTCCATCTTGTCACGATATCGCGACACCTTTTCTCTTCGGCTGCGGTCTTCCATCTTGTCGTGATATCGCGACATTTTTTCTCTTCGGTTGCGGTCTTCCATCTTGTCGTGATATCACGACACTTTTTCTCTTTGGTTGCGGTCTTCCATCTTGTCGCAATATCATGACACTTTTTCTCTTTGGCAGTGGTCTTCCATCTTGTCATGATTTCGTGACACTTTTTCTCTTCGGCTACGGTCTTCCATCATGTCATGATTTCGTGACACCTTCTCTCTTTGGCAGCGGTCTTCCATAAATGTCACGATTTCGTGACTCTTTTTCTCTTCGACAGTGGTCTTACTTCTTGTCGCGATTTCGTGACACCTCTTCTCTTCGACAGTGGTCTTACTTCTTGTCGCGATTTCGCGACACCTTTTTCGTTCGGTCGCGGGTTTGCTTCATGTCGCGATTTTGCGACTCTTCTTTTCTTCTGGCTCCAACCTAGCAACTTGTCACGATATCGCGACACTTCCTTTCTTCTGGCAGCAACCTTGCAACTTGTCATGATATCGTGACACCTTCCCTCCTTCGGCTCCGACGGTGCTTCTAGTCATGATTTCGCGACATCCCTTCTTCTCTTGGCTGCAATGGCGCAACTTGTCGCGATTTCACGACATCACCAAACTGGTCGCGATTTCGCGACACCTTTCCTCGTGTGGAGGTTTGCTCGCCCTTTGATCTTTATTTCTTGGACCACCTCGGTCGATCTGGAATTCATGTAATTCCTCTTGTACAAGGTTCAGGGACCTTTCAACACCCTTTCTACCAATCAAAAAAAAAAACTATTAGTATAATATTTAAAAAATTAAATATTATGTGTCTCTTGTGCCACAAAAACCTGTATATATCCTTGCTCTCCAAAATATCATAAATAATTATTTATGAAGTGCTTTTGCCACCAAAACTCAATGTGATCCATGTGACATCAATGCCAATACAAAATAACTCAAATTGCCAACAATATCCCCATTTGTCATTGATGGAAACACCACTAATGCAAATCACCACAATCACTGCAAAAGCCATTTCTAAAAATCAAAGTTGCTCCCCTTGACTCAATACTCTCTATGGAGGTTGCTCCCCCTATCTCAATGTTCTCTTTGGAGGTTGCTCCCCCTATCTCAATGATCTCTTTGGAGGTTGCTACCCCTAAATCAATACTCTCCCCTTACTCAAATCTCCCCTCCTTTGACATCAATGGCAAAAGGGGCACCTATGGGGCTAAAATATATGACTCTTAAGCTTAGCCCCCCCACCACCTTCTCTCTTGAAGTGATTAATTTTGGGGTGGGAGTACTTTTACTCCCAATTGTTCTCTCAAAAGCTCAAACCTTTCTCTTGGTAATGGTTTTGTAAATATGTCTGCAATCTGATCTTTTGTAGGAACATATTCCAATCTTACTTGTTGCTCTATAACCTGCTCTCTCTAAAAGTGATACTTTATTGGAATGTGCTTTTTTTTGGAATGCATTACTAGATTCTTCGAGATACTTATAGCACTAGTATTATCACACATAATAGGAATGGGATGATCATGTTCTATACTAAAATATTTGAGAGTCTGTTTCATCCATAACACCTATGAACAACATGTTTCCGCTACAATATATTCTACCTCTGATGTGGAAAGTGATACTGATGGTTGTTTCTTGCTTAGCCAGGAAACTAGGCAATCACCAAGAAAGAATGCTCCTCCTATTGATGGTTGTTTCTTTCTTAGCCAGGAAACTAGGCAATCACCAAGAAAGAATGTTCCTCCACTTGTGTTTTTTATATCATTAATACTTCCTGCCCAATCTGCATATGTATATGTTGTGAGAGTGAACTTACTACTTCTAGGATACCATAGACCATACTCCATTGTTCCTTTGAGATATCTGGGTATTCTTTTCACTGCTGTCACATGTGATTCTTTTGGATATACTTGAAACCTTCCCACTAAACCAACTGCCTACATTATATCTGGTCTTGTAGCTATAACATACAACAGGCTACCAATCACAGATCTGTATAGAGTTTGATTTGCATTAGGAGATTCATCATCTTTTCTTAACTTGCACCCTGTAACCATTGGAGTACTAACTGGCTTACTATCTTCCATTTTTAATTTATTTAACATCTCTTTTATATACTTTGTTTGTGAAAGAAATATCCCTTCTCCTAATTGTGAAATATTTAGTCCAAGAAAAAAGGTTAATTCACCAAGCATGGACATCTCAAACTCATTAGTCATGTTTCTTGTAAATTCTTTACACATTTTGTCATTGCTACCCCCAAAGATAATATCATCCACATAAAATTACACAATCATCAAATCATTTCCCTTATTTTTAATATACATATTGCTATCAATTATTCCCTTTATGAAACCTTGCTCTCGAAGATATTTATCCAATATTGAATACCATGCTCTAGGAGCTTGCTTTAATCCATACAGAGCCTTTTTCAATCTGCATAAATAATATGGATCATATGCTTGATCAAAACCATATGGTTGTTCAATGTAAACTTCTTCTTCTAAGTGACCATTTAGAAATGGTGATTTGACATCCATCTAATATACCTTGAAATTCCTATAACTTGAAAGTTCCAGAAACATCCGTATAGCTTCCAATATTGCAACTAGTGTAAAGGTCTCATCAAAATCAATTACCTCTACTTGTGCATATACTTTACACACAAATATTATCTTATTTTTGATGACTTGACCATATTCATTCAGTTTGTTCCTGTAGACCCATTTAGTACCAATTACATTTTTTCCTTTTGGTCGTGGAACTAGTTTCCAAGTCTTACTTTTTTTGATCTGATATAGTTCTTCCTTCATTGCTTTAATCCAACATTCATTGCTTTCTGCCTCTTTGAAATCCTTTGGTTCTATCTTGGATAGTATTGAAACATTTTCTTGTTCTATTGAGGCTATGATTCCTCTTCTTGTCCATATTACATCAGGTCTCCCAATGATCAAGTCCTTTGGATGATTTTTTTGAATATATCTTGATGAAGTTTTGGAAGGTATATTCTGCAAATCTTCTTCATCTGAATCTTCACCCATTTCTTCCTGACATCTTTCTTCTTCTTCAATAATATCTTCTTGATATGGCTCATTTATTCCTGTTATTTCATAAACTTTGATATTTATACTTTCCACCATGGTGTTTGTTCTTTTATTGTAGCATCTGTAGGCCTTAATATTTGTAGATTATCCAAGAAAAATACCTTCATCGCATCTAGGATCAAACTTGTCCAAGTCCTTATCCTCTCTTTTGATATAGCATTTACTTCCAAAAATTCTAAAGTGGTTTACCATGGGAGGTCTTCATTTCCAAAACTCATATGGAGTCTTATGATGCTTCATTCTAACTTGATCTCTATTCATAACATAGATTGTTGTATTGATTGCTTCCTTCCAAAATCCATCTGAGATTCTTGATTCATTTAGCATTGCTCTGGCCATATTCTCAAGAGTTCTATTATTTATTTCTACTACTCCATTTTGCTGAGGAGTCCTTACTGTTGAGTATTCTCTTCTAATTCCATGTTTTGCATAAAAATCAATGAACTCTGTAGATATGAATTCTCCTCCTCTATCTGATTGCAAATACTTGATCTTCTTTCTTGTTTCATTTTATACAATTTCTTTGAATACTTTGAAATTCTCAAATGCCTCTGATTTCTCTTTCATAAAAATGACCCAAGTCATTCTAGAATAATCATATATGAACAACATGAAGTAGCTTTCAACTTGCAAGATTTTGAGAAATGAATCAATTCTAGAACCTTGGAAGAGGAATATTATTTTGCCTTGAAATTTTATCTTGTCTACTTTCCATACTGACAGTGTGCACAAATTGTATTTGAAGGTCTCTTTATCTTCAGTAGATCTCTAAAAATTTGTTTGTTGCTTATCCTTACTATGTTTTTGAAGTTCAAATGACACAACATTTTATGCCATAATCAACTTTCTTATTCTCGAGAAAGAAGAAAATTTTCCATTTTTATTTCTCTGAGCATGTAGAGATTGTTATTGGTTCTTCTTGTATTTGCAACAAGCTTCCCTGTTTTTGTTTCCTTGATTTTGCATCCTGTAGAGGAAAAATTAACTGTGTACTCTTGGTCACAAAGCTAACTTACACTTAGTAGATTGTGTTTTAGACCCTCAACATAGATTACACCTTGTGTAGTAGTATTTCCATCATCCAAACTTAAAGTTCCTCTCCCTTTGATCTTAGCTAAAGTATTATCACCAAATATCATTGTTCCACTATTATTCTCTCTTAGAGAAATGAATTTATTCTTATACCCAGTTATATGACTAAAGCACCCACTGTCAATATACCATTTGTCCATCCTGTAACCCAGTAGAATTTACCTTCAAACTTGTTAGTCTTTTTGAAGGAACCTGCTTTGATACTAATTTAAGAACACAAGCTTATACTGAGAGGGGGGGTTAACAGTATAGTTCCCACTTTTTACTTTCTTTCCAAACCAATATCAATTAGTGTCCTCAATTGCAATAACCAAATATAGCAATGTGCATTAATAACATAGATATAAATAGTAATCAAGTGCACAAATCATCACACACAATTGAGACACAAGATTTAATGTGGTTCCCCCAATGTGGGGTAGTCCACAAGATATTCTCCTTATAATATTTCATAAATAAATAGGGATTCTTATCCCAATACAAATGATTACTTTGATTTGCTCAAAGCTAGGTTGTCTTGATCTGCTCATGTGGGTTCCACTGATCTGCTCTGCTAGGATATCCACTAATCTTCTCAGCTAGGCTATCCACTGATCTGCTCAGCTAGGCTATCCACTGATCTACTCAGCTAGGCTATCCACATATCTGCTTAGCTAGGCTCTCCACTGATATGCCTAGCTAGGCTATCCACTTATCTACTCATCTAGACTATCCATTTATCTTCTCAACTAGGTTATCCACTGATTTGCTCAGCTAGTCAACTGTTGTTGATGTATTTTCTATTTATATCCTATCTCTTTTACTACTCACAAATATGTCTCAATGCCTTCTCACAAGGCTCAAACAATCCTGCTCAAATTATATCCCAAATCTATACTCAAAGCCTTCATAAAAGGCTCAAACAATCATGCTCAAATGATTTCCCAAATCTATTCTCAAAGCCTTCATAAAAGGTTCAAACAATCCTACTCAAATGTTGTCCCAAATCTGTTCTCAAATCCTTCACAAAAGGCTGAAACAATCCTGCTCAAATGTTATCCCAAATCTGTCCACAAATTTATCCCAAAAGCCTTCTCAAAGGCTCAACCAATCATACATAAAAGTTTTCTCCAATATGTCTAAAATTTTTGTCCCAAAATCCTTCCCAAAGGCTCAACCAATGACTCTCAAGTAGCACTCAAATCTCAACCACAAATCAACAAAGGTAAGGCTCAATGATGAACTCAACAATGGATAATAAATTAATGATGAAAATACTCAACAATGTGCTCAACAATGAATGGAAATGTACTCTTCAATGGATGAAAACAATGATCCACAATGATCTCAACAATTTATGACAAATGATCTCTCAAATGAATGACAATAATGCTCAATAATGTACTCTCAAATGGATAGTAGCAATTCTCAACAATGTACTCTCAAATGTATGGAAAATGAGCTCTCTAATGAAAACCTCTCCAAGCAATAACAATGAGGACTTCAACCAACCAAGTAGAATCTCCACAAGTGATAGCAATAGGTTCTCAATAATATCTTCCTCATGCAATTTCAATAAGCTCACAAGAAACAAGCACAACTCCCTCAAGTAAAGAGCTCTCAAATAGCCAACAATGATCTCCTCATATGAAAGACACAAGTGACTAGCAAATGATATCCTCAATGGTCTCAACTAATGGCAATGTACTCAACAAGTAACCAACAATATGCTTCTCAAGGCAATAGCAAAGATCTCCTCAATAATTGAAATACTCTCAATGAACTCCACTAAAGCAATCATGAAACTCAAGAATCAATTTTATCCATGAAATTGATTTTCTAATCCATACACTTCCTCTCAATAGCCTAGGCACATAATAAAGCAATTTGTCTTCAACTTCAAAACCTAACTCATGTGCATCTCTTCTAACTCAAGGTAGCAATTAACTAGGTCTCAAGTTCCTAGTTTAATTTCATAATTAAATCATGCACTAGGACATATAACAAGTTCAACACTTTCAACTTTATAGCTCCCTAATTTCATTAACACATACAAAAAGCACCTATGCTTTTATTTTTAATTCCACGCCTTATAACTCTGAATACAATAATCACAAATATTTAATTTCACACCTTATAACTCCCTAAGTACATACAACAGTCATTTATTTTCACTAAATACCTTATGAATCCCTAGTTATAATAGAAATGATTATCAATGTACCAAAACTTTGGTAATATAAAATATTACCATGTGCTAGAGATAAATACCTTTTTACAAGATTTGTAGCCTTTGCAACCTTTGAAATCGTTAATACCTTTTCCAAAATTAATGCACCTTCACCACCTTCGAAATCGTTAATGCTTTGCCAAAATGCCTTGCCAAAATTAATGCACCTTCACACCTTCACGGGAGTCAAACTTCGTTCCTCTCACTTAGCACTATGAAGCTCTTACCATGTGGGAGCTAGTCCATGTTGGGATTTTAATTCCAAACACCCAAATTTAACCTATTCTCAAATCTGAAACTCGATTTTACTTTCTTAGCAAAACACTTTGCCCTTGGCAGTATTCGAACATCAAACCTACCTTGTGCAAATTTCGTGCGCTACCAACTGCGCTATAGGCTCCTGCATGATGTCATTTTCTTGTGTTGTTTACTTGACCTTGCTCTCAAATAAAAAGTTATTTATCCTTCTTTATTCGCTGCTCCCCTTTCAATGACTCTCTCTCATGCACAATGTCTAGTATTTTATAAACAAAGGTTTTTACCTTTTATTTATATGCACCTCCATGCCTTCGAATGATGTTGGCGAATATTTATTTATCTCCCAAATCTTTGCACGTAGGTGGATAATGTAATTCAACTTTAGACCTTAGAATTATTAAATAAAAATTTAATAATTCACCTTTTAACTTTGAATTGGGATATCTCCTTCATTTTTTGAATTTTGTCATGAAACTTTTTGCACCTAGGTTTTACTGGAAAACCTTTTCATCCATAATAATTTGGATAAGTCTTAGCATAGTGGTTTTAATTAAAAATACTTTCCAATGGTTTTAATGAAAACCTTTTTTGTTGGTTTTAATAAAAAACCCTTGTCGTTGGTTTTAATAAAAACCTTTGCCATTGGTTTTAATAAAAACCTTTAACATTGGTTTTAATAAAAACCATTAATATAATATTTAAAAAAATAAATATTATATGCCTCTTGTGACACAAAACCCTATATATATCCTTGATCTCCAAAATATCATAAATTATTATTTATGAAGTACTTTTGCCACCAAAACTCAATGTGATCCATGTGACATTAATGACAACACAAAATAACTCAAATTGCCAACACTACTTGGGTATCGCTCATCATGAAAATTTTCCAAGCCCACCTAGGTTCTATATTTTTTATTTAGCACATTGAATATCTCACCACCAAATGGCTTGTAATCTCCCTTCTATCTTGAAAGTGTTAGTATCCAATGCTTCTATTGTGGGGAAGAATTATAAGCAATATTGTAATGTTCTAAATGTTTTAGGATTTTACATAGTTTTACGTTCTCACAAGTGGTTCATGATAGATTTTGTAAGGAAATATTATAGTTCATTTCATCATATAGGTAGGCTCATTCCCTCTAACATGCCTTGTAAGGTGGCTCTTGTGAATTTTGACAAGCTTGTATTAAATATGATCTTATCCCATAAGATCTAATTTGATCTTATAAAGGCCTTTGTAAAGGATTTCCTTGCCTATATAAAAATGAGAATAATAATCCAAATATCAACTCTCTTGTAACAACGTTAGGGTTTCATATATTTTTATACAAGAATGGGTGTGTTGGAAATCCATTGTATCTATCCATATGGAAAGGTGGTTCACCTTCCATAAGTTAGAAGGTAACCCATATTGAAATGTGATGATTCACCTTCCATCAATTACAAAGTGAATATTTAATGAAAATTACATACATATAACTTGTACTTTTGTGTTTTATCTTTTAATTATGTGTAAACATAGCTAGAGATGCATTTTGGATGTAAAAATCTAAAAATAGAAAATTACTACTTCTAGTAAGTTTTTTGTTTTGCAATTTTGTGGGCCTTCAAAGATTTTTTTCCAAAAATGTGTCAATAATTTATTTATGACAAAGTTACCTATGGAAATAATTATTCTATCTCTAATATTTCTAATGCTTCTTGAATGGATCAAAAGGAGTCCCAAACACAAAGTTATACCCCTAATAATGTAGTTAGGATGAAAAAGTAGATTTTCAAGCATTGTTGAGTAGAAAGACGTCTTGTAAAAAAGGTCTCATGCCTAGATCATTCATCTCTCTTTGAAAATCAAAGGTCCTTATTGCATCAAATTTTGGCATCAAAGGAAAGAATTATTTCTTTATCTAATTTTCATTATTCATTGCCCTTGGTGACCAAGTTGTCCTACCTTGACCACTCTATACATCTAAGTGGATTGTCTTCTAGTGGTATTGGTCCATGTATCAACAATTTGATCCTCCTCCATTGGTTTTAAGCTATCTAGATTGAGTTATTTAATGTCCAACTATGTTTCTACTATAAAAGTGTCCACTAGAGGTGGATGATAGGGCCTTAGAAGTTCAACATTGAATATTGGATACAAACCAAGATAATATGGGAGATTTAGTTCAAGGTATTTTATCCCACCTTCTTGATGATGATGTATGATCCATAGTGAATATGACTTATATATTCATATTGGATCCTACAAGTCTCTCTTTCTAAATACATAGCCATATCTAATTCCCAATCTTCAATTGATGCGGGACCTAAATCTCATAATGGCATTGCTTTTATTTGTAATTTGTATTTTT
The DNA here is from genome assembly GCA_028583015.1 of Wollemia nobilis. Taxonomy (NCBI): domain Eukaryota; kingdom Viridiplantae; phylum Streptophyta; class Pinopsida; order Araucariales; family Araucariaceae; genus Wollemia; species Wollemia nobilis. The sequence continues at coordinate 7,290,986 of JAQPPZ010016334.1, read as the reverse complement.
CAAGAGGTCATGGACCTATTTTTGTATGTGTTGAACTTTGTTTCATAAATTATGTTCCCTTTTCTATATTTTTGGTCAATGATGAGAGTTATCCATGGGTTGCATAGGAAGAGCTACATCAATGGATGCTAAGGGTTGATACCCAAAATAGACATAAAATAGGCTATTTTTAGTAGATATATGTAGATTTTGAATATGTCCATGCTAAATGTAGGTGAGTATATCATCTCGTGTCCATGGATGCTTGGAATTATAGATTCAAATATGTATAATCAATTGATTCGTAACTTTTGTCTATCCATCATTATTAGGATGGAAGGTTGTGGTCATTATCAACTTGGTGTCCATCATGCTTCATAGGGTGGACCAAAAAATGATCAAAAATATATTATCCCTATCATATACAATGGAATATAGCAAGCCAAAGTTGAATCACACATGACTAAATAAAGCTGAGAAGTATACTTAGCTAAAATGAATTTCTTACAATGAATCTTGATCGTTGTTTAAAAAATGATCAACTAATATAAAATTACAATAATTACCATGCTTAAATGTGAGTAAACTAAAGAGGATATTAATGGAGGCTTGAATGACATTGGTAATAGTGTATACAATCCTTAATTCTTGTTGATTGTTTTAGAAACAATATAGGGGCTACATGACTTGATGTACTTCTTGACAGTATTCCTCATCTTGGGCCAATATAAGTACCTTTAAAGTATTTCCAACCTTTTTCCACTCTAAATTGACCTTGCTACTTTGCTTAAGTGTGCTTTCCAAATCATATTTGAGCACTCACTAGATGGTACATAAATATGTCCCATGTGGCATAGGAGGTTATCTACTAAATAAAAATCAAAAGTATGGTTACCCACACAAGAAGTTACAAAATTAGAATTTACTTCATACAAGGTGGACCAATTGGAAATATTACACAGAAGAACCAAGAATGGTGGTGATTTCTATGATTGGAGGTTGACTTGAAAAATATACTACTTAATCTACACTCCATTTCTTATGTTTGATGATCAAATGAAACTGTTATAGATATGTGGCCCACTTTTGATGTCTTCCATTCCTTAGGTTATTGTATGTTTGAATGAACTTTAAAGGTCTATGATCTATGTAGATTATGGTTTCCCTACCCATGATGTAGTTATTATATTGTTTACATGCTTGGAAAATGGCATAGAGATACTTTCCATATGTGGGATATTTTTAAAATACTTCTTTGAATGTTTCAATAGGAGAGGCAATTGGATGCCCTTGTTGTGTGATAATAACTTCTAGTGTGTAATCTTATGCATCAATCATTACCTCAAAAGGTTCATGTATATTAGGTAGGAAATGTGTAGGACATTCACACAATTGGTCTTTCACCATTTAAAATGCCATCTATTTTGTATATTCCCAATAGAACTTGGATTTAGCACCTCTTTTGGTCACTTGGTGTATTGAACAAGTAATATGTGATAAATCCAATAAAAGTATTTAATATAAATTTGCAAGGCTAAAAAAACCACAAAGCTCTACTAGAGTCTTTGTTGAAGGTCAATCTCTAATTATATAAATATTATTAGGATCAACATGGATTCTCTCTTTGTTAACAATATACCCAAGGTATTGCATCTTCATCATACAAAATGAGCACTTCTCCAAATTAGCATATACCTTATGTATTTAAAAAAATTGAAGTACTTGTCAAACATGTTGCAGATGTTCCTCCCATGTTTTACTATAGATGAGAATGTCATCTATGTAGACTACTATAAATAAGCTAGTGTAGGTATGTAGGATGTCATCTATCATCCTCGTGAATATGGGAGGTTAATTGTTCAAGCTAAAAGGCATAACTAGCCATTCAATTAAATCTTTATTGGATTTGAATGTAGTATTCCTTACATAAATGGGACATATGGGTATTTGATGATAGCCAACTCTGAGATCACTTTTTGTGAAGAACTTTACACCATGGAGTTGATAAATCAATTTATCTTTTTGAGGGAGTGGATCACAATTATTCATAGTTATATGATTTGAATCTCTATATTCAATACAAAGTATCCATGCTCCATATTTCTTTAGAGCCAAGACAATTGGAATACCATATGGTGAAGCACTTGGTTTTAAATGCCCCTTTTGAATCAATTCTTGGATGTACCTGCTGATTTCATAATTTTAAATGATTGATCTATAATAAATAGGTGTATTAGAAAAAAAAGAACCAAAAATAATTTACCTTAGAATGAATTAGAACCCCTATTGGTGACTTGAACAAGTTATTATATTCTGCTACAATCTAGTCCATCTACTTTTATTATGTAGGGCCTGTAATTGATGTAATAATGATCCTCCTACTTTATGACTTGATCATCAACAACATAAATTTTCTTGTTTTGGTTATCATATTTGTGCATTGTTTACAACTACTTAAGGAAACATAGGTAGGAGGATATACCTATAGTATCCTAAAGTATTGACCTCTGATAGTGATGATGACACTTCAATGCATAGATTCATATACACCATGCTACTTTCATATAAATAGTTTACCCCAAATCACATCACAAACATCCAAGGGTGTAGAATCATACAAAATCTCACCTTTAAATGTCTTTATGGAATAATATAAGAGACATTTTTGAATGACATGAATGTCTCTTTCCTATTGTAACTATTTAACATTATATAGTTGTGGGTGTGGTGTGGTAGGAAAATTCAAATCCTTGATCATCTTTCAAAAAGTAGATTATTTTGACTCCCACTATCAACAATGAAATATAATGGCTTACCCTCATTTTTTAGTAAAATAGACATTCCTCCTCATGTGACTTGTCTAGTGCGACATGTGTAGTGGAAATGGCTATATTTGGTTCAACTTACATAATTTACTTCCCTCTATCCTCAACCAATGGATGTGGATATGGTGGTAAAATGCATGTAGAGGTTTGAAAATTAGAAAATTATTACTAAATTGCTTAATACGCCTTCCTTGAATGTTTATTTATCCTATAATAATTTCACCATTTTCCATTCTTATCCTTCAAGGGGTTCTTTTCTTAGTAGTCTTTTATGTACTTTCAATTTTGATTTTTGGGATGACCCCCTTTACATGATTCTTTGGAGAGTCATTCTTGTCTTTCTTTGGCCAGTACTTAGTGTTTTAATTTTCATTATTTGTTCATCCTATTTTTTTATTTTTGTTTTTGTGTTTTTTCTCCAATTTGACATCAAGTATACCTCTCCTAATGTCTTGAATTCAAATAGGTCCATGTCCTTTTGAATGTAACATTATATCCCACTATAGAACTTACAAATCAATGCCTTTTGGTATATTGAATACCAAGTTTTGCTCACATGGAGTGGAAAGCACTAGTTTAATATTGAATAGTCTAGTCTTTACCTTGACATAATTATTTCCATTGCATATATTGGTCTTCATAGGCTCTCAAGGATAACATTTTTCCTTGATGGTATCCATGAAATTATCCCATATAAATGGTACTTCATCTTTATTCTCTTCTATAACCTTTTTATAATATTCTTCCCATTAAATTTGAACCTGTAATGAAGCTTTCAAGAGTGCAAAAGTGATTTTCTCACTAAAATGAATTTATTTACCAAGAAGTATGAAGATAACTTATCCAACCAATTTTCTAGTATATCACCATTATTTTTTCCTTCAAAAGTAGGAATATCAAAATTCATCTAAACCTTAAAAGGTGTGGAAGCATTGAATGGTACTAGGGAAAATAAAGGCTATGTAGAGGAGGTTGCCAAAATTGTAGCAGTGAGTCATTGAATAATTTGAGCAAATTAGTCCATCATCTCATTCCTTTATTTCATGAGGACTTTGTTCAAGATCTCCTTGAAAGGATAAACTATCTCAATGTTGTCCATTTTACTTCTCACTTGAGATCATTTGGAATGACAAGGGAGGTAATTAGAGGGATCTCACATCTAATACCCAAAATTTTGATATCTTGATCTCATGTTTATAGACATACACTCAAAATATAGATTGCTCTAATACCACTAATTTGAAACTCAAAAAATCAACTAATTTAGAACTCAAAATATCAAGTTAAGGAAGATCGTGAAAAGTGTAATTAAAAACATTAGAGTACAACAAATCAAAACACAAATATATAAGCAATGTAATAGAATGATTTTATCACTCAAAAAATATAGTACATTAAAAGCAATTTTTGAGAAGATATTTGAGGCTATAACATTACATCCATTACTCATGCTTTTCATAGTCAGGGGTGCATCTCTATTTATAAAATATTTGGTGTATTGGAAGTCCATCATATTGAATATGAAATGTCACCCATATGGAAATATGGTGATTCACCTTTCATGATTTACAAAGTGTATATTAAATAAAATTATGTGTGCATAGCTTGTAATTTTGTGTTGTGTCTTCTAATGATGTGTCAACATAGCTAGATATGCATTTTGGCTACAATAAAATCTTAAAATAGAAAATTACTATTTGTAGTAAGTATTTTGTTTTGCATATTTTAGGGCCTTTGGAGGATTTTTCACAAACATGTTGGTAACTCTATCTATGAAAGACTTGTCTATGGAAATTATTTTCTCTCTCATATTTTAGTGCTTCTTAAATGTATCAAAATGGTGTCTTGAGCATAAATTTATGCCCCTAATAGTGCAATTAGAATAAATAATAGATCTTCAGGAATTTTCTAGCATAAAGCCATGCTGTAAAAATATCACATGCCTAGACCATAAACCTAGATCTCAAGATCATATTAACAATGAGAAAACTTATGGGAGGGATCATTTTATTCCCATCACTCGTAAATGAAAAGAGTTTATCCAAAGGCACATAGGCTTTCAATCCCAATAAATATTATCATTTTTTAGATATAATACCTAAATTCTTTAGATTATCTTAGACTCAACATGCATTAAAACTAATTTTAGAAATGAAAGTGCATGGTTAACCTCATATTTTCATTGATAGTGTAGTGGCAAGGTGATTGGATGGTAGGTGAAATATACCATATTTGAATCCCATATTGTTTCTTTGATCAATGCATAGATTATATTTTGCTGGTACAACCTAGGTGTGCCTAATAGTGAAGACTTTAGAACTCTAAAGAGGAGGTCCAATTTTTAAACCCTATAAGAGGTATGGTTGTACACCATACTTTGGTAACAAGAGTATGGTTGGTTAACCATATAATAGATAAATAACATCTTCCATGAAGTTCATCTCATATCACCTCTAAACTTGTGGATATAGAAAACTACTTTACCTTTTACCTTGATTATACTTGAAGAAAAAGTTCTATTTTATAGGTTATGTTTTTATTTATGTAGGAATACTAATATTTTTAATAGTTTTTAAAACATTAACAAATATATTTCAAATACAAGGAATAACCTTCTAATGGCACTCAAGAAAAAACTCAAACATCAACAAATTATTTGTGCTCAAATTTATTTGTTAAACTAGTTGTATGTGAAGGGTATGTTTATGGCATCAAGTGTCATAGTATAGTCCTTGGTTGCATACTTGAATCATTATTTTTTTTAGGCATGTACATATTTGGTCCAAATGCTTATGATTTTCCATAGGGTATTTAATTCCTACTAGAGAGTGTTTAATATTAGGTTAAAGTAGCCCTAAAAACTATAAATGGGAATTTAAATTTTGTGAATGTAAAGAATTATTAGAGAATTTATGAGATAAATTATCTCAAGCAAAAAGAGGGTTTGAATTTAAAATATTCAAAGAAGGAAACCTCCTTTAAATATATTAAAATCAATACCTAAAAAAGTACAAATGGCAAAGTGCATATTAGGTGGAATATTATCAATGTGAGGAAGGAAATAAAGTCTGACATCAACATATCTTACAAATTCATCAAGTTAATGTATGCAAGAGTTGTTGATTATCAAGAATAAAATTGATGAAGTGAAATCTAGGAGGCAAGATAAAAATCATAAATTTAAGGAATTGAGAACATTAATTAAGATCTAGAAGAATATAGCAATATGTTAAAGGAGAAAATTGTAGAGATTCATGGATTTATAAAGAAAAAGATACAAGAATGGTTTACAAAAAAATGAGATATAAAAAAAAGATAATATAAATGTTAGCTTTTGAAGCTATAAACTAAAAGGAAATGAAGCCACAAGTAATGAAATAAGTAAGCAATCTTATAACTATGATAATGGCTAACTAATAAGCATGAGAATGACAAGAAAAACTTCAAGAATAACACATGCAACAACCATTAATGAAGGCTTACAAAAATGGAGAATGCATACATAATATGAAGCTCACTCTACTAGTGCTTACGTAGAGGATGTATTCTACAATAACAATGAGTCCTATATATAAGAAGATAAGTTACTTGGGCCTTACTCTACCTAACTACCTTAAGGACACATGTGCTTATGCATGATAGACACTTGTCCTTTTATATATTGCACATTCTAACACTTGTGCATATGTTACTTCTTCCCCAAGTAACTCCTAATCTAATAATCTACCTAAGGTGGTACATATACATGTACCTAAATAATGTAATATACTCTAACTCTAAAAATAAATAAAGTTAAGCACTAGTATATAAATTAGAGTAAAAATAACAAGTATTGCACAAAACGAGAAATTACTAACAACAATAACAATTATATATATACATATATATATATATATATATATATATATATATATATATATATATGTATATATATAATTGTTGTTGTTGTTAGTAATTTCTTGATTTGTGCAATACTTGTTATTTTTACTCTAATTTATATACTAGTGCTTAAATTTATTTATATTTTCTTTGTTTTTACATCTCATTTTGTTGTAAACCATTATTGTATCAAATTAGAGTAAAAATTTGATTAAAAAAGGGAAATTGTCAACAAAGGAGCAATGGTGGAGGGAGTAGGTACAAGCAGACACGACAACTTAGAGGATGGAGGATCCATGTCAGGATCTGATGCAAGCGGTGCAGGTAAGGATCCGACTGGAGGGGGCACCTCCTTCCCATCTCATGGGAAGGAGCCTCCGGACAAAGGGGACCCATTGGCTGGTCAAACCCTTGGGAAAGGTTTCGATCCGGACAAACCCGACGTTGTTTCTTATGCCCAAACGGTCAACCAAGGGCCCCTCCCTAAACCCCCATCCCAGAATCTAGTACCCAACGACACGGATCTGGTGATACCAAAAAGTTTGATGTCAAGCTACCTTGCAATGGAAAAATTTTCTTTGGTGGGCAAGTTCATCGGAGGTCATCCAGACATGGAGACCATCAGGAAGTGGGCCTATTCCAAATGGAGAACAAGTGGGAACATGGAGATCATCACCCTTTCCAGGGGCTTTTTCACCATTAGGTTGAACAATCAAGAGGATGCATGCAGAATCCTAACTGGAGGGCCTTGGTTCCTAGGCAGAAGGAGCCTCTTCATCCATCGATGGGCTGAATATTTTGACCCCGACACCCAAAATATCAATGTCGCACCGATATGGGTCAGGTTGCCAAACCTCCCCTTTCAGTTCTGGCACGAGGACGTTCTCAGAGGAATCTCCAAAACCATCGATGAGCTAGTAGCGATCGATTCATCCACCAAAGTTCGGTCACGGATGGTCCATGCTCGCATTTGTATCAATGCCAACCTGGATTCAGAGCTTCCCACTTTTGTCAACCTCATTTATGGATCCTCCTACAGAAGGCGCCAACCATTGGAATACGAGAACAAACCCACTTTTTGCGTGCATTGTCACACCCAGGGACACCTAAGGAACCAGTGCCCCACCCTAAAAGCCTAGTCTCTAGCCTCCAAAGGGCCCGACAAGGGCGCTAAGCGTAGCATAGGCCCTCCCAGGGAGCAGACCCAAAACCCTCCCCCTCCAAGGAGCACTCCCAGAGACCCTGGTCAGGCATCTTCAGTCCATGACACCTCCAAGCAGTGAGGAACACCTTGTCCCATCGCAAGGAAAGGAAGCTCCCCTTGAAGGCAAAGGTAAAGGTGTGGCCACCCCCCCGAGGAGGCCAATCAGGTTTAGGTACTTTCTCTCCCTCCCATTGTCACTGCTAATCATTTTCAAGATGATTTCCCTGCTGATGATTCTGGGAATCCGACCATTGGCTCCCCCATCCCCTCCCCAACCAGATCAGGGCCTCCCCTTACCCCTCTAGAGGCACACTACCTCCCCATAGATGATATGGGAAGCCCTCTGGCTAGCCACCAACAGCCTGATAGATTCAGCCCTAAAAACACCCGCAACAAAAAATCCTCCATCGATTTTGGCTGTGACAAAAAAAGAGGAAGATCATCCATCTCCGAGCAAAGGAATAAAGAGACTGAGAATGATATAGCCAATGGGACCCAAGAAACTCTTTTCTCTAGGGCTTCAGACCTGCAGAAAGATGAAACAAAAGGAAACAAACCTCCCCTTCAATAGGTGAAGGGAGGCAAAAAATCCCAAAAAAAGTGTTAATGAAGATCCTCTCATGGAATGTGAGAGGCCTGAATGGAGCAGCCAAACAATGCCTAGCTGCTAACTTAAGGAAAGAGCGCAAGCCCACCATTCTCATTCTTCAAGAAACCAAAAATGATGATGCCTCCTCTCTCAAGTCTACCAAAACAATCTGGAATAGAGGAGAAGTCCTCTACAGTCCTGCTCAGGGATCCTCGGGAGGGCTCATGTGCCTGTGGGACCCAACGAAGGTCGAAGGGAGACTCTTGTCATCTTCTAACAGAATCATCAACATATTTTTTCACTGTAAGACCAACAATTTCTCCTGGGTCCTTTCCAATGTTTACGCCCCGAACTCCCCCTTGAAAGAGCAGGCTTGTGGAACTCGATCAGTCAAATGATAAGTACCTTCAGCACTGTCCCTTGGGTCATTGCCAGAGATTTCAACACCCCCTTGTATCCTTCAGACAAGAGGGGAGGACTCAACACCCTGAATAAAAGCATGGAGGACTTTAGTGAGTTCCTAAATATCAATGAACTCCTCGACATTCAGCTCAAAGGGGCCAATTTCACTTGGAGCAATAGAAGAACAGGAAGTGGTCTCATTCAGGTGAAGTTGGATAGGTTCCTCATCTCTAGAGAGGTGATTCCCTTTTTTGGGGATGCGTCCCTCCTTGCCCTCCCTAAGATCGGCTCTGATCACAGCCCCCTTCTCCTTGAAGCAGGAAAGCCCCCCACCTTCAAATCCCCCTTCCACTTTGAGTCTATGTGGTTCCACCACCCCGACCTCAGAAACCAAGTCTTCCTCTGGTGGCAGCAACCTTTCACCGGCTCCCCCTCTTTCCAAATTTCCCAAAAGCTCAAGTTGGTCAAAGAAAAACTCAAGGTTTGGAACAGGGAGGTTTTTGGGAACATCTTCGAAAGCAAGAAGGCTATTGCAGAGAAGCTCCGAGTCATCGAACAACAAATAGAAGATGGAGACCAAAGCAGAACCACCAGGGATGAAGAGCGGAACCTCCTTGTCGAGTACCATAATATTCTAGCAAGGGAGGAAACCTTCTGGAGACAAAAGTCAAGAGCCCTCTGGATCAAATATGGTGATTCCAACACCAAGTTCTTTCATGCCTCTACCTTGAGACACAGAGGATCGAACAAAATCTGAGAGATCACTCGCAGCGATGGATCCACCACCAAGGATATCTTCGAGATCAGGTCTGAATCTATCTCTTTCTTTCAATCTCTTCTTGGCAGCCCCTCCGAGTGTGATGACCAAGCCAAGTCTGACCTCCTGGCCAATATTCCCACTTCGGTTCCTTCGGCGTCTAATGCCATGCTCCTCAACCCTTTCACCCAAGATGAGATCAAGGAAGCCCTTTTCTCCATGCAACCTGACAAGGCCCCTGGCCGGATGGGTTCCCCTGCTTCTTTCAAGCTTTCTGGGACATCGTCAGTTCGGATGTGTGTGCCTCCATCAGAGAACTCCAGACCTCTCGATCCATCCCCCATGGGATTAATGCCACCTTCATAGCCCTCATCCCCAAGTCCTCCCCCTACAGGACCATGTCCGATTACAGGCCTATCAGTTTGTGTAATGTCCTCTACAAGATCCTCACTAAAGTTATGGCCAACAGAATGAAGTTGATCCTCCCTCTCATCATTGACCCCAGTCAAGGTAGCTCAGTCAAAGGTAGGAACATCTTGGATGGTGTCATTATGGTTCATGAAACCCTGCATTCTGCATCCCTTGCTAAGAAGCCTACTTTTTTCCTCAAGCTCGACATGAACAAGGCTTTCGACAGGGTCAATTGGGATTTCCTCCTTGACGTCCTCCTCAAGTTTGGCTTTCACCCGACTTGGGTCGACCTCATCAAAAGTTATTTCTCATCCTCCTGGTTTTCTATCCTTGTCAATGGTTCCCCTACTGGTTTTTTCCCGAGTGCCAGAGGCCTCCACCAGGGAGATCCACTTTCGCCCATCCTCTTCATCATCCTGGCTGATTCTTTGGGTAGAGCCCTAAAAGTTGCTTGTCGAAGTCGAAGGATTTTTGGCATCCAAGTTGCATCAGGCATCAGCCCGATCACCCACCAGCAATTTGTTGATGACACCATTTTATCCACTCAAGCTTCTGTCCCTCAGGCCAAATCCATCAAGCACATCCTCCTCCTCTATGAAAATGTTGTTGGGAAAAAGGTAAATTTCATTAAGAGCAAAGTGTTCTTCATTAATACTCCTGCATCTCGGCAAGCCAGGATAGCCAGGATCCTCGGGTGCACCATTGACTCATTCCCATCCTCCTACCTTGGCCTCCCCCTATTCTTTGGCAATCCAAAAGAGTCCATGTGGAACAACGTCCTTGAGAGAATTCAAAAAAAGTTAGTTGCTTGGAAAGGAAATCTCCTGTCCCAAGCCGCCAAAGCCACTCTCTCCATGGCTTACCTCCAAGGCATCCCTGTTTACTTCCTGTCTATCTTCAAAGTTCCCCAGGCAGTGTGCCACAAGATCGAACAACTGCAGAAAAGGTTCCTGTGGTCCGGAACGGATGAGAAGACTAGAATCCCACTTGTGGCTTGGGATATCGTGTGCAAAAGCAAAGAGCAAGGAGGCCTGGGTTTTAGGAAAACCTCCAAAATGAATTTAGCATTGCTGGAAAAACATACCTGGAGGATCCTCACCAACGACACAGCCGAGTGGATTCAGATTGTCAAAAAGAAATACCTGGCTAATCACCAAATCCTGGATGAGGGGGCCCCTCTGAGCGGATCGGTCTTCTGGAAATCCATCACTCAAACTAGGCACGTGATCCAAAAAGGCTTACGATGGATTCTAGGTAATGGTGACAACATCAATTTTTGGAGTGACAGATGGGTTCAGGAGGATCCCCTGATCGACAATCCAGATATAGCCGACCTCAAGCCTCTCACGGACACAACTCTTGGGAGCAGGGTGGCTGACTTCATCACACACTCCGACGGTCACCCTCGATGGAAAATGCTCAATGGCAACAACCTGGATGAGGCTACGAAATCCCTGTCCATCATCCTCGACTCAACCACCATTCCCACCAAAGAAGGACCTGACAGGCCCATTTGGAAAGGATCCGACAGTGGCATGTTCATAGTCAAAACAACTTATAGCATCCAAACTTCCCCCCAAATGTCACTCCTTTCGTTCAACCGGGTATGGAAGAAAAAATTAATCCCCAAGGTTAGTTTCTTCTCTTGGCTTGCTATCCAAAACAAAGCTCTCACTATAGAAAATCTGCACAAAAGAGGCTTCGCAGTCCCCAACAGGTGCTACCTCTGTATGGCTGATTGGGAGTCTACTGATCATTTGTTCTTGAGTTGTGACTTCTCCTCCACTATCCTAGGAGTCATCCTGGATTCTTTCCACATCCAATGGGCTCCCCCAAAGTCTATCAGTGACCTTTTTTCCCAGTGGTCCAATCCCTTCCGCAACCCCAGGCTTCGGTTCCTCTAGGAGGTGTGCCTTCACCACTTCCTTTGGTAGATCTGGCTCGAACGCAATAGCAGAGCCTTCACCGACTCCTCCAGGGATCCTCTCTCAGTCACCTCCAGGGCCATTTCTTTTGCCATAAAAAATGCTAAGCTTGTTCCATCCCCATCCGCTCCCCAGTCTGCCATAGAATCCTCCATCTTCAAAACCCTCAACATCCCCTATGAAGTCGAAGGCACTTTTTCCCACGCCTCTGTCCACCCTAGAGCCAACGTTTGCTGGGAGCCCCCCGAAGGATGGATCAAACTCAATTTCGATGGAGCATCAAAGGGTAATCCAGGGTCTGTTGGTGTTGGGGGCGTCATCCGGGACCACCACGGTGAGTTGATTCTTGCATACTCAAAATTTTTGGGCATCCAGACCAATCATGTGGCTGAGGCCAGGGCCCTATGGAGAGGACTCTACCTCCTTTCAGAGGATCCCAGAAGCCTTCTCATTGAGGGAGACTCCATGAATATCATTAATTACATGAATAACTCCAAAACTCCATCTTGGAGGGTCAACAATACAATAACAGAAGCCAGAAAGCTCCTACATTCTAGAGCCTCCTCGGTGGTCCAGCACAGGTACAAGGAAGCCAACACCCTCGCAGATCGCATGGCCAACATGGGAGCCTCCCCTAGGTAGTTGACCGTGTGGCGCCAAAATTTTCCCCATGACATCTTGGATGCAGCCAATGGTGAGAAGCCGAGGTGTAATGTCTAAAAGTGACGTGTCCCCCTAGGCCACGTCAGCTCCGAGTGAGGATAAGGATGCTCCAATATTGGACTCTTGTCCACATCCTCGAGCTGTCCGGTGTTGGGTGCTTACCCATAGGGAGTTGGGAAATCAACATGGCAGCACGTCAACCATGATGATTAGGACCCACGTCAGCATAGACATGAGGGGACTCTTCCAATGGTGGCCCACTACCCACATCTGGCGCACGATCTCGAATGATGATCTTTTTCTTGGGAAGTGGTAGGCATCGGATCATGTCAGCCCACCCCTCGACCATGCAAACTCAGCCAACAGTAAACCCATGGGGATTTACTCCTTTCACCGCTCTAGGCTCCGATGCCCCAATCAGCTTTCTCTGAATCTTCTCCGGATTTCCTTCCACTTCACCCAAAGTTGGAGGACTTTCCAAAGTGGACATTTTTCTCCCATCCACATCAGCACCCCTCCCCGCCACCCTCCGCGCATGCCAATTTTTATTTCCATCGTTGAGTCCCCATGCAGAAGGTGGCTTTTTGACAACATTTTCCCTACCCACGAGCCTCCCCTGAGAGTCTTTTTATTCATCCATGCCATCTCTCCCACTGTGCTTCATCCCTCTTCGACCCCTATTTTTTCTTGGCTTTCTATGGTTCTATCTCCACCCTTCGGCCCCTGCTCCCCTAGGTCCCCTGCGCCCCACCCACTGTCATGCCCCAGTCTTCCCCGCTTCTTGCTCCCCCTAGTGCACATGGCAACTATTTACGTGGAGCCATCCCAGCTCAAACTTGAAAGCATTGCGTAAGCTTTCATGGATGCCAAGGGGTTCACCCCTTTTCTGCGCAAGTTCGAAGGGTCGGATGAAGAGGTCACCAAGGATTTTGTGGAAACCTGGGACAAAGGCGAGGTCAAGGTCTGGGGGTCCATTTTTGTGTCACCTTGGAGCTATTGTGCGAGATAACAGGGTTGCCCCCTACCGAATGCTTCATTCATCGGGATAAACATAACTAGGAGGAGGAGACCGACCAGTTCCTAGACAAGGGCAAGAACCTTAGGTGGGATAAGTCTACCCTGTATCGGTCCTCCCTGCCCAGCCCCTGGAACGAAGTTATTGTTCCAATTATGCAGTATGTCACTTGCTACGATCTTGAGAATTCGTTGCATAGTTTCCACCTTAGTTTTGTTAATCATCTCCGTGAGGCCAAGCAAGTGTGTGTCCTAGACTACCTGTTGTACTCCCTCACCATTTCTATTGAAAAGTGCCAGAAAACCCATGCCAAACCCCTGCACCAAGGCCTTCTTGTGGTTATCCTTAAGCATGTCATAGCAACCAAACCTCCTCTCCAAAAGGTGACCCCCCTGGCTTCCAATCCCCCCTCGGATTCCCCCTCCAGCTCTGGGACCCACAATGTGAGCCCCCTCAAGGATGGAAAACCTAGCCCAATGGGTCGAAGCAAGCCCACCCCACACAGGAGCGCAAGATGAGCTTCTCAGAAGAAGTGAACTCCCATGGAGGATGCTCTGCTAGCTCCTAGATCCTCCGCATGCTCTAAAGAGGCCCAAACAGGAGAAGGCATCCTCCCTGATGCACGTAATTTTAGACTCTAACAATGATAGTGAGTCTTCTTCCACCCACCTCCTCCTGAAGCTCACCATCAATTCGATGGCCAACATAGCAAGATCTGCCAATGACACTATCAAGGTACTCAAGCGGTTGGCTCGAAAGCACGGTGAAACTCCTGATGACCTGGAGGAAGTTACCAAGAACTAATGAGCAGAGGTCTCTAGTTTTTGGAGGGTTGAGTCCTAGCTGCCAGGGTAGGGCAACGGCCTTTACTAGTTGGTGTCTCTCTGTTGGGCTTTTGCAGACTTGGGCGTCCTCATGCTATGGTTTCCTTTCTAGTTTTTCTATTTTGTGGTTGCTTTTTTTCCTTCAGTTCTCTTTCTGGGATCCTCTAAGTCCCTTTTTGGCTGACTTCAAGGTGCTACGACCCTCTATGTAATAAGGTTTTGGGATCCTCTTAAAAAACCCGCTTTTTGTATATAAACTTTCAACTTACCAAAAAAAAATAGAGTAAAAATAACAAGTATTGCACAAATCAAGAAATTAAAAACAACAACAACAACAAATATATATATATATATATATATATATATATATATATATATAAGATATATATATCAGAGATCAATTTAATAAACTAGTTAGAGGATGCCAATACATTAGAATAAGAGATTAAAGGATCAAGTGAACAAAAAGATATGATAGAAATCCAAGTTAAAATGTAAGTGAAGAAAGAAAATACATGATAGATCAACAAGTATAATCATAAAAGGGATGAGAGAATATGGAAAGGATGAAGGCATAAATAATCTTGCCCTAGATTTTCTTAAACACATATTGTAATAGAAAGGATAGTTTCACCAAGCAAGAAGGCTTGGAAAAATAAGGGGAGAAAAATAAGGTCTTATCTAAGTTATCATGAGGAATGTTGAGAGGAAGGTCCATATATTAAGAAAAAGGGGAATTTTAAAAAGATCGAAATATTTTCTGGATGACTTATCTCTCTTGAAATAAGATAAAATAAAGGTAAAATTGGTTAAAGTAAGGATAGAAAGCAATGGAGGTAGAAATACATAGTTAAAAAAATAGAAAGGCATATGTTATTGTCTAATTGCTCCAAAAAATATGGAGTTTTCATCTCCCAAGAACAATCAAGTGGTATGCTAGAAGTGTAGAGGACACCCTAGATAAGAGGACCTAGATTAGGGCCCATAGCTTAAGTAATGGATATAATAATTTATATAGAGAATCATGAGTGTGAAGGATGTAGGACTCCAAATTTCAATTATAGTTAGCATTTTATTACAAATGGAAGTAAGATCCATTTATTTATAATGAGATATATCATAAAATTTTAATACAAATAATAATAATCATGGGTCAATGTTTACTAAGAAGTACATATTTTTTATGTCACACAAAGTCTAAAATTAATAAATTTAATTATATTTCTGCATTCTAAGTCATTCATTTTTCTCCATTTTACTATGTATCTACATTAGCTTGCCATGATATCTAAATAGTTTTGATAATCAAGATATCAATATAGTATTTGATTTTATTTGTGATTATCATAATCTAATGAAGTTTACTTTGTTTTAATATTGTAGTAGCTAGTATATTACCTTCATATTGCAAAGAATTAGACAAAGAAAATTGGATTTTGCAAACCCAAGAACAACATTTCAAAACGACATAAGTTTGCAAAATTGGAAAAAAATGGTTGTCTCCAAGGTGGGCTGATTTGCCCAAGTATCAATTTTCTCAAGTGCCTATTCACTCAAGTTTTAATTTTTTTATTATTGTCAATTGGCTTCGAAGCAATATTCTTACAAAGTCAACCAATTGGCTTGTACAAGCGATTCGTTAGCAAGTGCAATCGAATTGCTAGTAAAGTTGAGTGATTCCCTCACTTTCTAGAGTGAATCACTTGTAGGTCTACAAAGGGGTAAAAAGAGTGAGGAAAATATTTTGAATAAACCTTTTTATCTTTTGGTAGTGCACTAATTTAATTTGGAAGCCTTTTAAGACTACTAGAGGCACATTTAGAGGTGCATCATTTGGTTAGAGATACATTCAAATATTTACTTTTACTAGGAGTTATACTTTCTTTCCCAAGGTAACTCAACGGTAAACACAAACTATTAATATAATCTATATGTTCCATTATAAACATATTTTATCATGAGAATCATAGCTACACTTTGTGAAATCCACGTTGTGCTTTTACCTTATGATATTATTAAGAATTGGCAAGTCCTTATGCATTCCATCAGTAGCACCATCCTCCTAGTTTGCTAAGTGTACTATGATTGAGGTATTGCCCTTATGCCCATCTTGTTATTCACTTATTAGTTTCATACTTATTGAATGTAAGAACATTTATGTTATTAGAATCCTCACACGTTGAATGATCACTTACACTCCCTCACTATGGATAAACATCGTATAACATTTAAATCACTCGCACTCTTTAATATTTTATGCATGATTATTTTCTATACTTTACTTTTCATGCAGTTAGTGTAGGTTCACATAGGAGTACTTTTTTGGGGAGTTGTCCTCAATCTGGAGGTTGGGAGAAGTCATTAGCCATTCCTTCCAAATTTGTTGAAACTAGAATTGAAGTGCAACACTAAATTTAAAGTCAGGATTGATTCAACAATTACATAAATGGTGTCTTTTCTTATCATGGTTAACATCGTATGAATTAAAAAATAAATAAAATCAATTAATCATACAGTGCTAAATTTTATATGTATACAAGTTTTTTAAGTCTAAAATTCAAGATTGGACATCTTATTCTTAAATACATTCTCCGCCAAATTTTTAAAGCTTCTTTGATCATGATCATTAATAAAAATTTTAAGTATTCATAATTTTGTAGTTATTATTCTTGTACATACCAAAAAGTAAATAAATCATTTTATGCTATGAATGAAAGGTTCTATTAAGATTCTTAAAACCTCAAATCTCTATTGATACTCTAAATTCTTAGAAATTATTTATTGTCATTATACTAGCAAATAATAAAGACATGATGAGACTCTAGCAAAAACATAGTCAAAAGAGAAGAAAAATATATTAATTAGAATAGCTAAGGCATAAAACCTTAACATAAACTATAAACAAAATATGGACTATAAATCATTATAATTAATACATTTTTGTGTTAACTGGACCTTTACTTTCACATGTAATATCATGTCATTACACTTTAGTTTTGTACAATGTTACCAAAATGAAGGAGTACCATTTTCATCCATAAAATTACACGATAATGTTGTTTAGGTTAGGATTGATAAAAAATTTCCTTAAACAATTTGAGCATTAAATTTACTCATGATTGTTAGAATTTGTGAATAAATTATGTTGAGGTATACAAATATCTTTTTTTTCAAAATTAACTTCTCAATTTAAAGGTTTAATAGGTCTCTAAGATACTATAGAGGTATTAGTCATATTAGACATTCTAAGTGTAGCTTATTGGTGTTTTATTGTTCAAACTTGCATATCATATTTTTATAGCATTCACCATGATTCTAATATTTTTTTATGATTGGCATAATCAAGGATAGTTTCATTATCTCTTTCATTATCCTGAACAATATCAAATATAAACCAAAAATTTGTGATACTAATACTGTACAATCATAAATATTTTCAATTTGTTATTATTTTTATTAATTATATCAAGCATTGATTAAATACTTCATATTAATAATAACCTATCTAATTAAATTTTTTAAAATAACATATCATACAAAATTATCATACATTTCGTTAAAGTTTTTTTATTCAAGTAAAAACTCAAAAACCATTTTCAAATTAACTTGATGCCCATTTCACATTACAAGTAAAACACATTATACTTTTACTTGTATCATTGATGACTACTTAAAAGTATCATTGATGACTACTACTGTAGTCAAACTTAAAAGGACTTGCTTAACCCTTTATTTATTATTTATAATGGTGTTATCATGTAAATTGGGCTTCCTCCTATTGAACAAATGCTTAAATGTAATTTAAATTAAACTATATAAAGAACAATTTCTTTTCGACTTAGAAGAATGAGAATGTGATATACGACCAAAAAAAACACTAGGTATAATTTCATCTGAATGTAAGGAATGCGTGAGAAGAATACAAAATAATACACCGTACGTATTCATTTTCCACCGACATCTTTAGATAGTATTTTTTTAAAGGGAGAAAAGTGGTTCATGTTTCTATACATTAATTAATTACTTTAGAAAAGGGTAAAGAAAAAGTAACATCAAAGACCCGGGAAAATAAACGTTAAAAATGATTTGCATAAAGGTGAGTGGAGGATAATAAACATCTGTCTCCCATTACCTTTTATTTTTTACATTTTATAAAGAAAATGATATGTATAAGACTTGTGATGTAAGAATGGCATCTATCAAATATTAAAGTTTTGCAAAAGTAAAAAATAAAAAATAAAATCAATCTGACAAACCAAAGGATAAAGGTGTTTAAAAAAAAAAAAAAAAAACTAAAGCTTAAAGTAGTTTTTGGCTGGATGTTATCCTTGGTATGGTAACAAGGGTCTTTTATCATGTTTACACTTTAAGTTTATTACATTTAGTGGGTGTAGGATGTAAATATATATTTTTTTTTCCCTAAAGGTGTTAGATTCCATGGTAGAAAGCCATCAGATTGACCGACAATCTTTAAGAGGAAAAGATTGGACAAATTTTAATATACTCCATTGTGGCGGTGGTCTGTAATAGATTTTTAATTAACTTTTGTAATATTCTAAAAGGCTCTAGTCTAACATCAATTATTATTGGAAATAAAAATATACTATACTATAAAGTATTATAAATATAAATAATATTTTATTTGATGGATATAGGTAGTTATATTTTAAAAAGTTTTTTTTTCAATTAGTTATATGATTAAAACAGGTCTCATCTTTATTACATCATTGTTTTATAGTGGTATTATAACAAAGCTTGGATATTATCCATATATATTTTGGTAAGATCTTGCGGGGGATATGTTTGGTTGAGGTTGTTGTTTGTTGGGTGTCCTTTGGTCATGTGCTCGGTGGTATTGAGGTCTTTTTCTTCTAGTCCTTGTAAAGGTTATTGTTATGAGATTTTATGTTTCTTGTAAGGTTTAATGATTCAATGAATTTTTACTAGTCCTTGCAAGGGTTATTGTTATGGGATTCTCTGTTTCTTGTAAGGTTTATTGATTCAATGAATTTTTACCCCCCAAAAAAAAAGTTCGAACCCGAGTCTCCTCAAACATAAGTATGTAAATTTATTTGAGGGACAATATATTTACTTTAATATGAATAATAACAATTGAAGGATCATAATATTATCACTGATGTAAGATATTGATACTTTATTCACTTAATGTATAGTTAAAATAATATTTGGGATTATTGAAAGTATTTTATGATAAATAGTTTAGTATAATATTTGTTATTGTTATTTTAAATTTAAATAAAAATATTATATGTATTTTTTTTAAGAAAAGGTTGTATTTGGATCCTCATCCTTGATAAATCATTACTCTCTTTTTTAGAGTTTGAGAGATTATAAATAAATTCAATTCTCATTTTAATTGAGTTGTTATAGTTGCATATTTATATCTTTTTCATAATAAGTCTAAATTCTTAATTTTTTTTTTCTTTAATTTTCTTTGTAAATACAATATTCTAAAATTTAAAATCCTATTTTTTGATTTTTGTTTACAATAGCCTTCACAATACCAAAGCTCTACCTCTATTGTATGCACTACACCTTAGTAGAATAATATTTCGAAACCTTTGTGCTATCATAGTTCACTTTACCAGATCTAGACTAGTAGTTTCCTTTCTTGAAGCACAAGTGCAACCACAAGAAACTATAATGAATAGTTCATATGAAAAAACATTGGTGTTATAAAATATAACAAATATTACCAACAAAAAGCATTAAAGTAAATATTAATCATTATATGATTTCAATAGTCAACATTTTTTTGTTAGTTTCAACTAAACTTACTACTTCCTTTAACCATGGAAAAAAGAATTTAACTTCACAATCCTCTATTAAAACCCTAATATTGGCTAGCCTATTTGCACATTTGTTCCTTTCCCTTAATGTATGTGTAAACCTAATTTCTTCAAACTCTATAGCAAGGTCTTTTATTTCCACAATGATCTCTTGTATGTTCCATGGAGCCTTTTCTTTCCTCACAATTGTATTTGTTCATATTAGTGAACCACCTTCCATCCATACTCTCTTCCATTTCATTTTTCTGTATATTTTTAATTCTTCCAAAGCCACAAAAGCTTTAGCTTCATTGTTTGTATTAGATCCACTTTTGAAATCATAATGTGATAAAATATCACCCCTATTATTTTTAATTATTCCTCTTCTTGTTGGTCCTAGATTTCCTTTAGATGCTCCATCAAAATTCAATTTGACCAACTTCACTTTTGGTTGTTTCCACTTTATATTATTTTCCTTATTTTTGTTTCTACTATATACAACATCATAATTCCATTTTATGAATTGACTCCATCTATCAAGGCTCTATGCTTCAAGATTTGGGATTGGGTGAGTTGATAGGGTTGGTTTAGACTATTTTATGGCTGAAAAAAATATTTTCATCACCTTTAAACTACTTTATTTTCCTTTAAATATTATTTTATTTATTTCTATCCATACAGTCTAAAGTATTGTATGTATTTATGTATCTTAGATTGTCTATAATGCCTCACTTTTAGAAGTGTTATGACATTGCTTTAACCATTCTTCAATTTTACTATCCATCACCATGCATGTGCCAAATATTTTAAGAATTCATTTCCATAGTTCCTAGACTATTGAATAGTGTTCCAAGATATGGTTTATATTGTCCTACTTTTTACATAGATTACATTGTGAGGGGCCATGAAAACCTCTTTTCATTAGGTTATCCCAAGATAAAATTTTCCTCAGACCTAATAGCCATGCAAACATTTTGAATTTTGGAATGCTTAGGATATATCAAATATCTCTCCATATTCTTGTAGTATTCTTATTTTATTAGTGCTTTACATTATATCCATTGTTTGTGTATTATTTTGAGCTATTCAACTTCCAAATAAGCTTATCCTCAACTCCCATTAGAATAAATGTTGTTATTTTTCTTCTCAACTATCTCTTAGAAACAATATCCAATATACTTGTAAAAATAATATTATTTCCATTTCTATCTTCCTTCCTAATCCTTGCACATATTGTTTGAAACCCTATGACTATATTTATCTTAAATAAATCTCATCCATGGTTTCAAAATTAGATCTAGATTGAGTGGTTTTTTTTATCACGCCAAGTATCCATCCAAATAATGTTTTTTACTCCAATTCCCACCATCCATCTAAGACCTTTAATAAGTAGATAAATTATTTTTTCTTAACCATTACATAGTGTAGAATCATATGGTAGTGATAATTCAATAAATATTAAGCTTGGTTCATTGGGCTCAACATACTTAGAAGAATTCTTGCACATTGTCTTTGACTCTCTTTGTACAATCTCCAAATTATGTTTCTCCTTAGAGCTAAGTTTGCATCCACAAAAACTCTTAAACTAAGACCTCCCTTATTTTATCATCACACATATTGCTCTATTTCACCAAAGGAAAGCTCCTTTTATCATGTAATCTTGACCACAAAAATAACCACATAATATAGATTAAACTTTTTTTATCAATTTTGGCATAATATACAAGGACATATAATATATTGGAATGGCCTATAAGACTTATTTAATTAGTTGTGCTCTTCTTTCTATTTATAATCATCTACCTTTCCATGCTAGTAGTTTATGTTTAACTTTACATATAATTGGATTCCATTATTCTAACCCGATTCGCCCCTCAAATAATGTCAGCCTTAAATATGTTGCTAGAAAATTTGCCTCCTCCATTTAAAGTAACTTGCATATCCCTACTTTGATTCTAGTTGGAGTGTTTAGGAAATAAATTTTAAATTTTGTGATATTAAATTTATACCCTAACACTCTTTCATAATCCTTTAATAAGTTGTTCAGAGCATTGGACTCATTTTTCCTTGCTCTTCCAAAAGTGTTGTATCATATACAAATTATTGATGGGTGATGTTGTTGACATTATTAATAGTCTTAAGTATGCTAATTAACCCATATTTATATGTCTTGTTCAAGTTTCTTCCTTAATAATGAATACATATGGTGATAGAGGCTCTCCTTGTCTAAGACCCATCTTGGATTTAAATGATTTTGTTACTATCCCATTGACCAACATTGAATATGATACTATAAAGACACAAGCTTTAATGCATCTAAACTATTTCTTTTCAAATCCAAATTTTTCTAATATTGCAAAAAGAAAATCCTATTTAATCCTATCATAGGCTTCATTCATATCATGTTTTAAGATCATTACTCTTTTTCTAGAAGTTGTTGAATGTATTATTTAATGAGCTACTATGATCTTGTCTAGAATTTGTCTCCCTTTCACAAATCCTCCTTGCTCTTCTAAAATAATTTTGTCTAATAGTGGTCTTAACCAATTTGCCATCACTTTGGAGATTATCTTATGTCATATTACATAGGCTAGTGAGCCTAAATGAATCAAATAATTTTGTATAATATTTTTAGAATTAGGGTAACATATGTTGCATTTATTTTATAAGGTATGTATTAGTTTACCCTAGACTATTCCACTACCACCAATAAATAATCCTTCACTATTTCTTAGCTATGCTAATATAATGTTGTAGAGAGTCCATCTAGACCTGGGGATTTATCCTTATCAAAAGAGAAAATATGAATGAACTTCTTGTAGAGTAATAGGTTCCATTAATTTACCTTCATCTATTATAATTGAGGGTACTTCTTGTAGTAGTTTATCATCAATAAACTCAATATTTTCTGATCCTAGAATATTCTTGTAAAAAATTCTTACCTCCTTTATGATTTCACTTGGATATTCAATCCAAACCCGTTCTACTATTTTAATTCTACTAATTATGAATGTTTATCTATGTACTACTACCATCCTATTAAAAAAATAACCCCTTTTAACCAAGTCTCTCTTGATTTTAATCCCCAAAAATTATTTTCCTTACTCAAAATAATATGATATTCACTAAGCAACTCCCTTTCCTCCAAGATTATATTATTTTGCTCATTATTATCATCTCAAAATCCACCCACCAACCCAAGCTAGGGGGTCCAACAAGATGAATGTGCCCATGCCTCACATAGAGTGAAATAGCAAGAAGTGTCATGGATAGGGGACCACATATGGGGTAAATTCCAAGGTTTTTAATGGTGATCAATTACTCATTGGAATCTAATACTTGATGCACAATGGACCTCCATGAGCTAAGTCTAGGAAAATAATTACAATAAAAGTAAAGATAAAAAATTAAATGCTTTTATAGAAAATAAAATATTAAGCTATGGGGTCGATGTGCTAAATAATTAAGACACAAAATTTTGAATACAAGTGGCAATTGAACACGAAAAATACCACCTACGACTAGTAAACACAACTAAGCAAACACATTGTGAGGAATTGAGATAAGCTAAGGGAAGGAGGACAAAGAAAAATTAGTCATGACTTCTATTAACATGCTAAAAATGATGACAAGACAATAAGTCCCAAAGGGTTCAATGCTCCTTAGGCATGAGAAAATGTTTAGGCTTATCTTCTTATAATAGGAAAGAAGGGTGAAAGCAATATTCCACAAGGCTAGGTACTAGACATGAGAAGACAACTTCCAATGCCTTTAACAATAATATTGAGTCTATTGGAATATATGACATTATTTTGTACATACTAATATACCATCATGGGTACATGTTTAGATTAGGATTTTATATTAGATTAGTGTTTGAGTATTTACTTAATGCAATGTATTAAATGCACAAATATTATTATAATGCACAATGATGTAAATGTGCATTTTTTCCATGTGTACATGAGTCTAGAATAGGAATATAGTGATTCATAGGAATATGGAAGACCAAGAGTCATAATCCATTATATATTGGCATTTGTAGTAGAGAAATAGGTAGTGTGGTTGAGTAGTAGAGTACTAGAGTAGTATAGTTGAGTGATTGATAAAATAAGAGAGAATGAATGAGCACATTAGATGACCGCCCTCATCTATTGCCTAAGGACTTGGTGGTATTACTTGTTGGGAGCTCATTTCAAAGTTAAAACAGACAACGTGGCAAAAAATTACTTTCTCACTCAGGCCAAGCTAACCCACAAGAAGGCACACTGGTAGGACTACCTCATTGAGTTTGATATGGATATTTTCCACACTACAGGCAATTCAAATGTGGTGGTTGATGCCTTAAGCCAAAAGCTATAGTTAGCTATTATCGAGGAGGCGATAGGGAGTGTTGTCGTAGTGCACAGTGAGAGTCACATTGAGCTGAGCAAAGAAGCATTAGCCAAGGTACGAGAAGGCCTTAAAAAAGACCCTATTATAGCTGCTTTGTCTGCCATAGCATAGAACTAGTTGGACATGGGTAGATTATGCTGTTATCAATAGAAGAATGCCCTGTTATGGTACAGGTAGACCATAATAGGTCATTCTTCCATTGATAATGACACAATCTACCCATGTCCAACTAGTTCTATGTTGTGGCAGACATAGTAGTTGTAATAGGGTATTTTTCAAGGCCTTCTCATACCTCGACTAAAACTTCTTTGCTCAGCTCAATGCGACTCTCATCGTGCACTACAACAGCACCCCTACCGCCTCTTCCATGATAGCCAACTGTAGCTTTCGGCTTAAGGCATCGGCCACCACATTTGACTTGCCTGTGATGTGCAAAATCTCCATATCAAACTCAATGAGGTAGTCCTGCCAGTGCGCCTGCTTGCTGGTCAGCTTGGCCTGAGTGAGAAAGTAAGTGTTTGCCACATTGTCTATTTTAAATTTGAAATGATCTCCCAACAAGTAATGTCACCAAGTCCTTAAGTAATGGATGAGGATGGTCATCTAATATGCTTATTCATTCTCTCTTACTTTATCAATCACTCAACTATATTACTCTGGTACTCTACTAATCAACCACATTGTCTATTTCTCTACTACAAATGCCAATATATAATGGATTATGACTCTTGGTCTTCCATATTCCTATGAATCACTATATTCCTATTCTAGACTCATGTACACATGGAAAACATACACATTTACATCATTGCGCATTATAATAATATTTGTACATTTAATACATTGTATTAAGTAAATACTCAAACACTAATATAATATAAAATCCTAATCTAAACATGTACCCATGATGGTACATTAGTATGTACAAAATAATATAATATATTCCAATAGACTCAATATTATTATTAAAGGCATTGGAAGTTGACTTCTCATGTCTAGTACCTAGCCTTATGGAATATTGCTTTCACCCTTCTTTCCTATTATAATAAGAGAAGCCTAAACCTTTTCTCATGCCAAAGGAGCATTGAACCCATAGGCCACCACATTTGACTTACCTGCGGTGTGTAAAATCTCCATATCGAACTCAACGAAGTAGTCCTACCAGAGTGCCTGCTTGCTGGTCAGCTTGGCCTGAGTGAGAAAGTAAGTGTTTGCCATGTTGTCTATTTTAACTTTAAAATGAGCTCCAAACAAGTAATGCTGCCAAGTCCTTAGGAAATGGATGAGGGTGGTCATCTCTTTTTCATACACAGGATACCTCCTCTCAACATCATTCAACTTGCGAGACTCAAAATCTAGCATCATTGAGGCTTATTAGGCAATGGACAAGGGCGATCATCTATTTTTCATGCATAGGATACCTCCTCTCAACATCATTTAGCTCACGAGACTCAAATGTGATTTTCCTCCAAGTGATGGCTTGTTAGGTAGTCCTGCCAATGTGCCTGCTTGCTGGTCAGCTTGGCCTGAGTGAGAAAGTAAGTGTTTGCCATGTTGTTCGTTTTATCTTTGAAATGAGCTCCCAACAAGTAATTTTTCCAAGTCCTTAGGAAATGTATGAGGGTGGTCATATCTTTTTTGTGCACAGGATACCTCCTCTCAACATCATTCAACTTGCAGTACTAAAATGTGATTTTCCTCCAAGTGATGGCTTATTAGTATGATTAATTGACAATCACTAAGGTGTATAAAAAAAAAACAACCTATTTAAGGCCCAAAGGATTCAATTATCCTTAGGAATGAGAAAAGGTTTAGGCTTCTCTTCTTATAATAGGAAATAAGGGTGAAAGCAAGATTCCACAAGGCTAGGTACTAGATATGAGAAGACAACTTCCAATGCCTTTAACAATAATATTGAGTTTATTGGAATATATTACATTATTTTGTACATACTAATGTACCATCATGGGTACATGTTTAGATTAGAATTTCTTCTTAGATTAGTATTTGAGTATTTACTTAATGCAATGTAATAAATGCACAAGTATTATTAGAATGTGCAATGATGTAAATGTGCATGTTGTCCATGTGTACATGAGTCTAGAATAGGAATATAGTGAGTCATAGGAAGATGGAAGACCAAGAGTCATACTCCATTATATATTGGCCTTTGTAGTAGAAAAATAGGCAGTGTGGTTGAGTAGTAGAGTAGTAGAGTAGTATAGTTGAGTGATTGAGGAAGTAAGAGAGAATGAATGAGCACATTAGAGTAGTGCTCAAGTTAGTCACAATGTAGAGCATGAAGAATGGAGCATTTGAGGACTCCATATTTTGTATCAAGTTTCATATTTTTGTGAGATTTCATTAATGGCTATTTTATGAGTTATTTCAGAAGTTTCTCATGCTATTTACTTGCATACTAGTTTGTCATTATCATAGATATAATATTGCATGCTTATTTTATTACTTGTGGTTGCATTTCCTTTAATTTTATAGCATCAAAAGCTAACATTGGTATCAGAGCACAAGGTATATTGATAGGAAATAGAGAGAGTCACAAGAGAGATATTGAGAGGAGATAGAAAATCTCATTTTCAAAAATTTTAAAATTGCTATTTGGCTAGAGTCTTTCCATAGAGTTGCAGAAAAACTTGTGAAGACTAGGACTCAACATTGATTCCACTAGTTTGATAAATCAACTAGTGAAGTTCATTTTCTTTAGATTTAAAGAAATTTATATTATCATTTTCTAATACTTTGTTGCAGAAAAGAGTTAATTCAAAGAAAGTTGAGAAGCTTCCTACAATAGCTAGGAAGAATATCTTCTTTGGAATCAATCCAGTACTTGAAGCAACAAGTTGAATATTGAATATTTTGGAGGCCTTAAGGAAAATTTCCCATTGCAAGATTTGCATATTTAAGATAGAATATTGAGGAGACTCAAGAAAGATATCTCCATAGAAGATTGAATACTTCATATTGAAGTTGAAGAGACCCAAAGGAGGTCCCATTGAAGAACTTCTAGATTTGGAAGATTGAAGATAGAGAAGGACTAGAAAATGTCCTATTGCAGATTTTAGAAGCAATAGATTTTGGAGATCCAAGAAAGAGATCTCATTGCAAAAATTCCATAGTTGAAATATTGAAGAGATAAAGGAAATATCTCATTGAATTTTTGAGAAGAAGACTTAAAGATTTGCAGAATTTGAAGGCCAAGAGAAGAAGGCCTCAAGCAAACTTGGAAGGAGAAAGAAGGAGAAGGCTAGAAAATCCCTATTGAAGGAAGTTGGAGAAGTGGCCATTGGAGAATATTTCAAGATAGCTCAATATAGGAGATTGCAAGCAAGGAGAAGTTCCTGATAAATAAGGATTTGGGACAATTATCACCATCCGATGACAAGCCCAAAAGGAAGAAAGATTTGGCAAGAAGTTTGCCAAATTTTAGAGAGATTTTTCAAAGATCTCAAGACATTTATATTCTTGAGAAGAAGTGATCAATGATAGAGGTCATATTGAAATATATAATCCAACAATGAGGTTGAGAAGGAGAAAGGATATAGAATAGGCCACCATAGTTGAGAAATTTGAAGATTACCGTATTAAAAGGCTAAATTTCAAAAAGGTTTTTTTATTTTCATAGCAGAAGTTAAAGACACAAGATAGAAAATTGAAGGTGACTAACAACTACAATCTAGAAAATATTTGGGTATATTTCAAAGTACCCTTGGAAAACCAATTGAATAAAGGCTTGACAAAAAAATACAACAATTTGGAGAGGTTAGGATAGATTATTAGAAAACATAGAAGCTGATTCCTAAACAACATTGAAAGTTGCAAAATATAGATTTGAGGACAGCAAGAGGACATCATTTGAGCAGCACTAATAGTTGTAAAATTTTAGAAATAAAGCTACAATTTGGAAGATGTTAAAGTCAGCACAAGTAGACTGCCAATTATAACCAGAATCCAAAAGGTAGTACACTCTTGGTGTAAAGCTTCATTAGTTGAAGATACGATTCAATTGGTTGACAAGTTTTAGAAGCACCACATTTAAGGGTTTAAAGTTGTAAGAGGAAGGTTTCAAGTTTATGTCTTAAAGGAAGTGTAAAATATAGCTTTTACAAGGAATTAAAACTTGCACAAAATAAAGAGAAGTTAGATATATTTCAAAGGAAAATAAAATATCAACTTCCTACTATCTATTGAAAGCAAAGAAGATAATATTGCAAAGCAAGGATTGGATATACTAAGCTATCCAAGAGGTAAAGTATTGGCATGATTTAAGAAGCTTGGAGTCATCATAGGAAAGATCACCAAGCATTAAGCCAAAAAGGAGATGTAGTAGAAGAGTTTCCAAAGAGGAAAAGGCAACACCATTACCACGACTTGGTAAGAGGAGAAGTGCCACCACCATGTTCAAGAGGAGAAACCACCATTTTATGAAAGCAAAGGTGAAGGTTGAACACATAGGGGGGCAAGCATTTGAAAGGCATAAGCTAGTGTCTCATTAATCCACGTATAGCAGTAGGTAAGAACTCAAGAGTAGTTTCATTTACATATAAAGGTACCAAGCAATTCTATCTCCAAGTAACAAGGTAAGAGCACCATCAAGAAGATGAGATCAACCATTGCCAAGACTAAGTAACCAGCAAACAAGTGGAAGAACCACTAGGGCAATGAAGAGGAGCCATCACCATCATCAAGGATGGATATCCAAAGTGCCACCACCATTTAGCCAAGGATAAATAAGTGGAAGAACCGCCAGTTCAAAAAATATGAGCCACTATCTTTAGCAATGAACGTTACCTAGAGCACCACCTTCATACAACCAAAAACAAAGTTTAGATAGAATTTCAACATTCAAATAGCATTAGTGACCACCATTAGGGTTACATAGAAACATATCTCAAATACTATTTAAAGGAGGATAATGTAGTGATTAGCATCATTTGATATAGTGCTTAAGTTATAGTCAGCATAACGCGTATAAGAGAAAGAGCAATAGAAGATGTTGGAGATTGTTCATTAAAGAGTGTTACATTGGAAGAAGTGTTGGATAATCTAGCAACCATATGTGATGGTTGCAACTTGCCATTTGGTACACTAACCATAGAATGCTAACTAACAAGAGGATAGTCTAAGCACCTATAAAGTGAAACAATCATTGCAAAATGAAGTTCAATAATAATGTGAACGTTATCAAGGAGGAGCAAGTAATAATGTCTATATTCAAGTGCTGTAGGCATAAAAGGACAAGTGTCATCAAAGATACAAGCATCAACTACCAAGAAGCAGTTAGGCACCATAGTAGAAGCACAACTCCAATCATCACGCAAGTAATGTGTCCCCAAGCACAACACCAACTCAATCACCAAGCATCATGATAATATTTATGTAATACCTTTCACTTGCATTAAAGGATACATTAGAGAGAACACAGTAAATATAGCAAACAGAGCATATACAATGAATGCAGTTAGAACACAATGAAGAGGAGAAGGTTACATGCTAAAATTGGTGCATATTCAAAGAGTCAAGACATAATTCGAAGGACCAACAATGAGCTCAAAGAATAGAGATCATTCAATATGAGGAAGTAAAGCACCAAATATTAGGGTTTATACACTACATATAAGGAAAGAGAAAGTAGTAGTCAAAGCGTTGGATATTTGAGCATAAAGAGCATTGAATGTGCCGCATTGGAAGGAGAGCATCATGAGAATGCAGGGTGCATAGTATAAAGCTAGCAAGAGTAAGCCGTTGGAAGCACTTTATTAAAGAGGTAATAAATATTCAATCTAACCTATAACCTTTGCAAAGGATACAAGGTATAATATTGAGGGCAAGTTAATTATTGCTTTATACTCAAGGTTTTATAATAAAAAGGAGAAATAAGGAATAGTCTTACAACCTTAGTAGTATTATTAAATGCCTTAGAAGTTTTTTGAAGGAATAAGTATTTAGAAAGGTTATAAATTTACCTCATTCAAATTGCATTGAAATAAATTTACAAATAGTTAAACTTGGAGGTATAAGGATTACTACACAAAACTTGAATTACTTTATTTGCAAATACTTTTGTTTCTAAATTTTCAACTAGGGAGGTATAAGGAGTTCTACACCAAATTTAAACTATTGAAATTTAGAAACTATATCATTAAAAATTGAAGGAAGCAAAACATAGAATTTCTAGAGAATTGAAAGAACACATTGGAATTAGTCTCTTGCTAAATTTAAAGAGACATAAGAAGTCCAATTTTAAAGGTCTTGAAAAATAGTGAAGATCATCAAAATTGAAAGTGCATTAAAATATCTTTAGTTTTCTATTCTTAAAAAGGGAGAAATAAGGTGATTATCTTAAATAATAGTAGTTGAACATTAGGGAGATAAAAGGGATTCAACTAAAAGGAAAACTAAGAAAGCCAAGCACTTTATCAAGACTATACTTTTTTATAAAGAAGAATTCTACAAAACTTGAGAATTGACAAGAGTACAACAAATTTAATCTTATACTAGGGATCCAAAAGGAATACTACCTAGAGATTTGAAATATTACAAATAAGAAATTTCAAAGCATGCTACAAAATTTGAAGAATTGAAAGATAGTATTTGATCATAAAACACTAGGGAGTCATAAGGTAGTCACCTTCAACATTTTTAGAAAGTTAGAAGATTCCATCAAAACTATTCTCAATACCAAATACTAAGGAACAAAAGGATGTCTACTTCAAATAATACCATGAATAATGATATGGAAAACATCATTAGAAAGGAAAGGGCAAGTGTCATAAAAATTGGAATCAAGAATTTACTCACAAAGTCTGGAGGAAACACAAATCTTACTTCAAAATTTATAAGAAAACTTTAAAACCCTGGAATATTATCTACATGCTAGAATCATTGAAGAAATTGGTAATGAAAAAGATAATATTCTATTTCCTTTACACATTATCGACGTATTATATATGGCATTACTCACATACAAATATTACAAAGAAGAAAATATGGAGTAGAAGGAATTGATTGAATCACTTAAAGAGAAATAGATAAGTATTTCTTAGAGAATATATTTCATTCCTCATGCAATATTGATAGATCAAGTTCTTCTAACTCAAAATCTTAGCATGATGCTTTAAGTAATTGCTCAAAATATTATATACTAAAGAAGACTTGTGATGAGAAGGACAAAGGAAAAGAGGAAATATCTTTGAAGGAATATGATGATAGCATGATAGATCATAATAGCACAAATATTGACTCTAATGATGAAGACAAAAAGGAAGAAGAGGAACTTGAAAAAGGAGGCATACAATGCAAAGTAAATTGAAGACAAGACAAAGACCATATTGAAGACTAAAGTCTTCAATACCAAAATAATGTAATATAGGGGGTGTTGGAATATATTGCATTATTTGGTACATGCTAATGTACCATCATGGGTACATGTTTAGATTAGAATTAGTGTTTGAGTATTTACTTAATGCAATGTAATAAATGCACAAGTATTATTAGAATGTGTAATTATGTAAATATGCATGTTGTCCATGTGTACATGAGTCTAGAATAGGAATATAGTGAGTCATAGGAATATGGAAGGCCAAGAGTCATACTCCATTATATATTGGCCTTTGTAGAGATATTGGTAGTGAGGAAGAGTAGTAGAGTAGTATAGTTGAGTGATTGAGGAAGTTAGAGAGAATGCATGAGCACATTAGAGTAGTGCTCAAGGTAGTCACAATGTAGAGCATGAATAATGGAGCATTTGAGGACTCCATATTTTGTATGAAGTTATAATTTTATGAGCTTTCATTAATGGATATTTTATGAGTTATTTCAAAATTTTCTCATGCTATTTACTTGCATACTAGTTTGCCATTATCATAGATATAACATTGCATGCTTATTTCACTACTTGTGGTTGCATTTCCTTTAAGTTTATAGAATCAAAATCTAATAAAGTCTATTTATAAGCCAAGAGGAGGGTTCCTTCCCTTTGAATTTATATGTAGAATACCTACAAATATATTCTATTCATATAGCCATGAATCCTTCTACAATTTGTGTGATAACATCTTCGAGATCTCCGGATTTGGGGCCATAAGTACTCAAATATTTTGGGCATTTGGATAATAAAGTGTGGTTGACTTGGTTCTATATTTTTGTG
This sequence comes from Wollemia nobilis, assembly GCA_028583015.1. Classification (NCBI taxonomy): domain Eukaryota; kingdom Viridiplantae; phylum Streptophyta; class Pinopsida; order Araucariales; family Araucariaceae; genus Wollemia; species Wollemia nobilis. The sequence continues at coordinate 7,258,165 of JAQPPZ010016334.1, read as the reverse complement.
TTAGGATGGTTGTACCATTACCCTTTTGTTGTGTTTCTCATAGAATGCACCACCTTGCTTATGCAGTGGACATGGTCTCCCTAACCATTGTAGGTGGATAGGATAGGCTCATGCACATGGTGGGTAGTGGTCATAATTTATGTATGATTGGATCTAAAAATATTGGCCATGAAATTTAAGCTTTGTGGCGATAATATATATCCTCTTTCATGCTACTTTGTTTGCTTTCCTTCTGGTGTGCACGATTTCCATGTGTTCTTGGATGAGGTAGAATTTCCTTTGGCCAATAGTGGGTCTCCTTTGGTAAGTATTGGTGCTTTCATTTCTTAGGATCCTAACTAGTCATCACATGTTTAGCCTTGGCCTTTATTAGATCCTTGCCTTCTCATGTTCAATTTATTTCATTGAAAGGATCGTGGGGGCTATTTGATTGTAAATCAATAGTCCACAGGATTTAGCACCCTTAATGCATCTGGGTTTGGGAAAAATATGAGCTTCAATCGTAGATGGAAGATCTAATGGTTGGTGAGGATTCTAAGATTATTTATCCTTCTTTAGAGATCCTCTCTTCTAGTTTAATATAGAAAGTTCCTTTTGATAGTTTTGTCTTAGCCTATCCTAATTTTGATTGGTCTTAGAGTAAAGTAGGGTTGTAGAGAAATTTTCCTACAACTTTGGTGGTTCTTAGGGTTTCTTAACCTACTAAAGGCTTGAACCCAAAATTTTTACCTTGTCCTTTCGATGTAGAGTCAAATTATGGAAGTTGAAGATCAAAATAGTGTGAGATTACAAAAAAATAAAAAATAGAAAGGGAAAAGAGGAAATATTACCACTTGGGGTCTAAAGCTCCCTGGGTGAGTATTGCATTGGACAATGTATGTAGGAGGGGAGAGCCTATGTGATTTTATCCCTATATAATCTATCAAGGAAAAATCCTTTGGGATAGTTATGGCCCTAGCTAAAATTTCTAGGCTTGAATATTGGCCAGATATTAGCTTACTTCTACTCTTGGTACGTGCCTATTTTTGAGGTGATCCTTCTTTAAATTTGGATGCTTTAAGGTTTCTTCCATGAAATATTTTTCCCTTATTCATTTCTTGACAACCCTTTGGAGGGAATTATTTTCTATGGTTGACCAAGCCTTTAAAATCTTACCAACTCTTATCCTTGTGACTCAAATTCCTCATATTGTTTCCCCTTTTGGCTCTTAGGTTTTATTTTTTGTTTATGGAACTCATTTTCCCCCTTGCGATAACCCTAGGATACATGTTTCTTTGAAGCCCAATTGTTGGAATGATGGCATGGCTCTCAAACACACCCCTTCAAGTGAGGGATGGATTCAAGAGCATCAAATAGGTTGGGATATATCTGATAATGAGGCCCCTTTTAATATTATTGCAAGGGTTATAAGGTTCTAATGTGGAATAGGGATGGCTTTGATACCACTAGGAATATTATACACTTTTTATCTTTGTCATCAATGGTCATTATCACCTTGTGGTGTGAGGATTTTTATACCTAAGAGCACATTCCTTCAACAATATTCCCATGTTAGCATTGCAAGATTCTTTTGTCCTCTTTTTATGTACATTTTGCAATTAATATATCTACCCCGTGTCTTTCTTGGGGCATATGGGGTAAGGTGAGAGAATATTCTTTTTATAGATATTTCTAGTTAATTAGGCCATATAAGATTATTTCTATGTTATTTCATTATTTTATGGTTGGTACTTGATGGAGAGCCAAACTTGCTCAAACCAATTCTCATTCAAAAACTTGGAAAAGATTCCCTCACAAACCCTCATTCTGTGGCTATATAGCCAAAAAACCCTAAAAACTAAAAATGAGTCGGATGGGGCCCAAAATTGGGGTGCGCATCCCTCTTACAATAGACAAGCCAAAAATAAAGTTTCAAGTCCTAACTCTAAATACATTAGGAGATATTAACCTCCGAACAACTCAAAAAGCATAAAAAACTAGGTAAGTAATTTTAAAACCTAATTTTGGGGCACTAGATGATGGAATTTGGCCCCAAAAACTAGATTTTTTGGACAAATAGGACTCTAAGGAGTCGTATTTGTTTAGAACTCTCCCAAATAGCTCCCTGTCAAATTTCACGTCAATCGGAGCTACGGTTGAGAAGTTATGGCCCCGACAAAATGCACTAAAATTTAGGAAAAAGAAATAAAATTTCCAAATTTCGTTGGATGCTCCTGCATCAGACACCCAGGGTGGATTGAGAAGTGACCTTCACTTCTGTACTGTTAGAGGAAAACCCAGGCGGTCAACCTCTATTTTGGACAACCAAGTTGCATCTTCTACAGGTCTGCCCTTCCACTTGACCAAATATTCTGAATACTGCCTGTTCCTGGTACTTCTGCCTTCTCGAGTGTCTAGTATTTCCTCTATCTCATCTGTGGCTAGAGTAGACGCTGGAATACTCCACAAATCTATACTTGGTGTCTCACTACTGCCTCCTTCATGGTATTCTGCCAAGTCTAAAATATTAAAAATAGGTGATATATTCAGCTCACTTGGCAGTTCCACTTCGTAGGCATTTCCTGAATCTCTTTTACCTATGATCCTGCATGGTCCAAACCTCTTCATCTTCAGCTTGTTGTAGGTTTTTCTAGGAAACCTTTCCTTTCTCAAGTGAACCATGACCTCATCTCCCACTTGGAACTCCTTGAAATGCCTCTTCTGATCTATTTTGGCCTTGTACTGAGTATTCATCTTACTGATATGTTGTTGTACCTCTTCATGTAAACTCTTTATGTGCTCTGCAAAATCTTCAGCCTCAACACTGCTCTTTTCTCCTTTACCCATCGTTCTCAACTCAGAAGCATTCCTTGGGTTGTTCCCATACACAATCTGGAATGGTGATTTACCAGTACTTCTGTTGATAGAATTGTTGTAAGCAAATTCTGCCTGTGGCAAAATCAAATCCCATCCCTTGGGCTTATCTCCTACCAGGCATCTTAGAAGATTACCCAAAATTCTGTTCACCACCTCTGTTTGTCCATCAGTCTACGGGTGGTATGCAAAACTGAACTTCAAATCCATTTTTAGCTTCTTCCACAAAGTCCTCTAGAAATAACCCACAAATTTGGTATCTCTGTCAGATACTATACTCTTGGGTAGACCATGAAGGCGTACCACCTCCTTGAAAAACAAGCCTGCAACATGAACTGCATCACTCATTTTTTGACATGGAATAAAATGAGCCATCTTCGAAAACCTGTCAACCACAACAAAAATGGAGTCATTCCCTCATTGTGTCCTTGGTAGGCCAAGAACAAAATCCATACTGATGTCCTCCCATGGTCTCTCTGGTATAGGTAATGGCTGATACAATCCTGTATTCTGTCTCACTCCCTTAGCCATCTGACACACTCTACAACCCCGCACAAATTTCTTCACATCCTGCTGCAACTGTGGCCAATGGTAGTTTTCACTAACAAGGGCAATGGTCTTATCTCGACCAAAATGTCTAGCTAGTCCTCCACTATGCTTCTCCTTTATCCTATTCTCCCTCATTGAACTTCTAGGAATGCACAATTGGTTCCTTCTGAATAGCATCCCATCTTGGATTATAAAATCCAACCACTTAGTTCTATCCAAAGTAGTAGGAGACAAACATGCCTTCCAAGCCTCTCGCAAAATCCGGATCCTCCTGGATACAAACTCTTGAGTTCTTCAAACCCAACGACTTCCACTTTCATCTCTATCAACAAATTTTGCCTTCTACTCAAGGCATCTGCAACTCTATTAGACTTCCCACTCCTATGCTTCAAAACAAAGGTATAACTCTGTAGGAATTCAACCCACTTCAAATGTCTCTGATTTCAGTTTTCCCTGACTATTAATATACTGCAAAGCTTGATGATCAGTATATAAAACAAACTCTTTTGCTAACAAATAGTGTCTCCATTTCTTAAGAGCCTAAACTATAGCATAAAATTCCTGATCATAAACAAAATATTTCTTCCTAGCATCATTTAACTTCTCACTAAAATATGCAACAGGTTTACCTTCCTGACTCAACACAGCTCCAATGGCACTGCCACTAGCATCACAATCAACCTGAAATACTTTATTAAAATCCAGAAGTACCAAAATGGGTTGTTCTGTCACCTTATTTTTCAACATCTCAAAACTTGCACCTGCCTTTGCAGTCCACTTAAACTCCTTCTTATCCCCTCTCATGGTTTCGTCAGGGGTGCACAAATACTGCTAAAGTTTCTAATGAACTTTCTGTAGAAACTTGCAAGACCATGGAATGATCTTACCTCCGTTATGTTCCTTGGAGTAGGCCACTCAATGATAGCCTTCACCTTCTCTGGATCCATTTTTAGACCCTCATCTGAGATGACAAATCCCAGATACACCAACTCCTTCTTCACAAAACTGCACTTCTTCAAATTAATCAACAACTGCTCCTCCCTCAGCTTTTCAAAAACTATCCGAACTTGCATCAAATGCTCTTCCAATGTCTTACTAAAAATCAGAATATCATCCAGATAAACAATAACAAACTTCTCTAGGAATTCTCTCAACACCTCATTCATCAGCCTCATGAATGTACTAGGTGCATTGGTTAACCCAAACGGCATAACCAACCACTCATACAAACCCTCTTTGGTTTTGAAGGTTGTCTTCCACTCATCACCCTCTCTGATGTGAATCTGATGATACCCACTCTTTAAATCAATCTTTGTGAAGTATTTAGCTCCACTCAAATAGTCCATTATATCATCCATTCTAGGTAATGGAAATCTATACTTAATGGTAATCTTATTTATGGCTCTGGAATCAGTACACATTCTCCATTCTCCATCCTTCTTCGATGCTAGTACTGTAGGTACTGCATAGGGACTCAAACTCTCTCTAATCAACCCCTTCCTCAACAACTCTTGAACCTATCTATGTTCAACTCTTCACTCTCCATGGGAGACATTCTATGGGCTGCCTTATTGGGTAAACTAGCTCCTGGAATCAAATCAATTTGATTGCTAATATTTCTCATTGGTGGCAAACCCTCAGGCACATTATCTGACACAATATCAAGAAACTCTTCTAACAGACTTTCAACCTCTACTGGAATATCCATACATTGTTCCTTCTTAACAGTAGGAATTAATGCATAACACATAGAATCCCTCTTCAGGCCATCCAAAAATTTTCTACCATCTACCAAACAGATTCTAGCACTACTGCATACCTTTTCATCCACTTCCTTCAATGGCTTCAACTTGTGACGCACTCCATATTTCGTCAGAGAGTAAGTATTCGCATGCCCATCATGCACCGCACATCTATCAAATTGCCATGGCCTCCCCAACAACAAATGGCAAGCATCCATAGGCAAAACATCACACAGAACCTCATCTTGATAATTTCCAATATGAAATTTAACTAAACACTGCTCACTGACTAATGCTCTATGATCTTTCTGCAACCACACAATCCGATATGGATGCGGGTGCTTCCTCTTCTCCAATTTCAACTTAGCAACCATTTCTCCTAAAACTAAATTATCTGTGCTACCATTATCTATGATAACATTACAGACCTTACCTGCACATTTGCATCTTGTGCGAAATAAGCTCTTCCTCTGATCCACATCTTTCCCTCCTTTCATCAATGCTCTTCTTGTCATCAACACTTCTCCTCCTTCTACTTCTTCAGAATGTTCTGATTCAGCACCTTCATCTGCTACAACAGCTCTGGCATGACCCTCAGGTCTCTTATTCATCCTCCCTTGGTGTTGGGGACACTCATATGCCCGATGTCCCTCTTCCCCACAATGGAAATAGGTTCCACGAAATCCTCCTCTTCCATACCCACGTCCAGATCTACCTCTTCCTCTTTGGTAACCATTGTTCTGATCATGGGGGCGGTAGGTATTCTCCTCTTTCTGATCCTGGTTATTACTTGTTTCACCAGTCTTCTTTCGATCTTCATATTTTCCTCCACTGGTTCTTCCACCAGTTCTTCCACCATGACCTCTTCCTCTTTGTTTGCTTTCAAATCTTCTGTTCAGCTTCTCTTCAACCTTCAAGGCAAACTGATATGCATCCTCAATGGTGGTCATCCTGACCAAACTGAGTTCTTCTTGGATATTCATTCTTAACCCATTTATGTAATGAGCTACTTTCTCCTTATTAGCCTCTGAATGGCCAGTTCTGATTGAGATCTTGTAAAACTCCTCTGTATATTCTTTGACAGATTTGCTTGACTGTCTCAAACTCTGCATTTTCCTCAATAGATCCAATTCGTAATCTACAGGAATAAACTACCTCTTCAACTTCTCTACCATTCGATCCCATCTGGTTATCTTTTCCTTTCCTCTTCTATTTCTTTCTAGCTGCACTTCTTTCCACCATATGCTAGCATGGCCTTTCAACTTCGTTTTTGCAAACTTGATCCGATCTGGATCTACAACCTCCTCATACTCAAAATACTCCTCCATATCATTGATCCAATCAATCAACTCCTCTGGATTGATATTCCTAGAATACGTGGAGACATCAAACTTTGGCCTCTTCCCGATCTGAGATATGGCCCTAAATAATCTAGCTTCTATAGGATCCATTGCTTCTTCTTCATCTGATGGATCATCAACCTCCCAAGCTTCATCTTCACTACGGTCTTCTCTCCTTGGCTCAACCCCTCTTCACAACTCCTCTTGTAGGGCTTGCACTTGCCTCTGCAAAGCTCTAAAATCTCCTTCAGGTACCACATTTCTCCCACCACCATGGTTTCTTCATGGAGGCATTCTTCCTCACTCTCTTCTCACAACCCTTCCACAGATCCTGGTGCAAACTGCCTCACTTTCGGTGATCTGCTCACACACTCAGGAACCCTAAGCTCTGATACCACTTGATGGAGAGCCAAACTTGCTCAAACCAATTCTCATTCAAAAACTCGCCCACCACACCTCCCCTCTGGCTATATAGCCAAAAAACCCAAAAACATAAAATTATTTGACGCACCAAAATGGGGTGTGCATCCCTCTTACAATAGACAAGCCAAAAATAAATTTTCAAATCCTAATAAATATAATTAAATATATTATACTCACCTAACAACAAAAAAAAATAAAAAAAAAGTTAATTAATTTAAAACCCTAATTTGGGGCACTAGAGATGAGAATTGGCCCCAAAAACTGGATTTTTTGACAAATAGGACTTAAGGAGTCATATTTGTTTAGAACTCTCCCAACTAGCTCCCTGTCAAATTTCACGTCAATCGGAGCTACGGTTGAGAAGTTATGGCCCTGGAAAAATGCACTAAAATTTAGGAAAAAAATAAAATTTCCAAATTTCGTTGGATGCTCCTACATCAGACACCCAGGGTGGATTGAGAAGTGACCTTCACTTCTATACTGTTAGAGGAAAACCTAGGTGGTCAACCTCTATTTTGGACAACCAAGTTGCATCTTCTACAGGTCTGCCCTTCCACTTGACCAAATATTCTGAATACTGCCTGTTCCTGGTACTTCTGCCTTCTCGAGTGTCTAGTATTTCCTCTATCTCATCTGTGGCTGGAGTAGACACTAGAATACTCCACAAATCTATACTTGGTGTCTCACTACTGCCTCCTTCATGGTATTCTTCCAAGTCTAAAATATTAAAAATAGGTGATATATTCAGCTCACTTGGCAGTTCCACTTCATAGGCATTTCTCGAATCTCTTTTACCTATGATCCTGCATGGTCCAAACCTCTTCATCTTTAGCTTGTTGTAGGTTTTTCTAGGAAACCTTTCCTTTCTCAAGTGAACCATGACCTCATATCCCACTTGGAACTCCTTGAAACGCCTCTTCTGATCTATTTTGGCCTTGTACTGAGTATTCATCTTACTGATATGTTGTTGTACCTCTTCATGTAAACTCTTTATGTGCTCTACAAAATCTTCAGCCTCAGCATTGCTCTTTTCTCCTTTACCCATCGTTCTCAACTCAGAAGCATTCCTTGGGTTGTTCCCATACACAATATGGAATGGTGATTTACCAATACTTCTATTGATAGAATTGTTGTAAGCAAATTCTGCCTATGGAAAAATCAAATCCCATCCCTTGGGCTTATCTCCTACCAGGCATCTTAGAAGATTACCCAAACTTCTATTCACCACCTCTGTTTGTCCATCAGTCTGCGGGTGGTATGCGAACTCGAACTTCAAATCCATTTTTAGCTTCTTCCACAAAGTCCTCCAAAAATAACCCACAAATTTGGTATCTCTGTCAGATACTATACTCTTGGGTAGACCATGAAGGCGTACCACCTCCTTGAAAAACAAGCCTGCAACATGAACTGCATCACTCATTTTCTGACATGGAATAAAATGAGCCATCTTCGAAAACCTGTCAACCACAACAAAAATGGAGTCATTCCCTCGTTGTGTCCTTGGTAGGCCAAGAACAAAATCCATACTGATGTCCTCCCATGGTCTCTCCGATATAGGTAATGGCTGATACAATCCTGTATTCTGTCTCACTCCCTTAGCCATATGACACACTCTACAACCCTACACAAATTTCTTCACATCCTGCTGCAACTGTGGCCAATGGTAGTTTTCACTAACAAGGGCAATGGTCTTATCTCGACCAAAATGTCCAGCTAGTCCTCCACTATGCTTCTCCTTTATCATATTCTCCCTCATTGAACTTCTAGGAATGCACAATTGGTTCCTTCTGAATAGCATCCCATCTTGGATTATAAAATCCAACCACTTAGTTCTATCCAAAGTAGTAGGAGACAAACATGCCTTCCAAGCCTCTACAAAATCCGGATCCTCTGGATACAAACTCTTGAGTTCTTCAAACCCAACGACTTCCACTTTCATCTCTATCAACAAATTTTGCCTTCTACTCAAGGCATCTGCAACTCTATTAGACTTCCCACTCCTATGCTTCAAAACAAAGGTATAACTCTATAGGAATTCAACCCACTTCAAATGTCTCTGATTCAGTTTTCCCTGACTATTAATATACTGCAAAGCTTGATGATCAGTATATAAAACAAACTCTTTTGCTAACAAATAGTGTCTCCATTTCTTAAGAGCCTGAACTATAGCATAAAATTCTTGATCATAAACAGAATATTTCTTCCTAGCATCATTTAACTTCTCACTAAAATATGCAACAGGTTTACCTTCCTGACTCAACACAGCTCCAATGGCACTGCCACTAGCATCACAATCAACCTGAAATACTTTATTAAAATCCGGAAGTACCAAAATGGGTTGTTCTATCACCTTCTTTTTCAACATCTCAAAACTTGCACCTGCCTTTGCAGTCCACTTAAACTCCTTCTTATCCCCTCTCATGGTTTCTGTCAGGGGTGCACAAATACTGCTAAAGTTTCTAATGAACTTTCTATAGAAACTTGCAAGACCATGGAATGATCTTACCTCCGTTATGTTCCTTGGAGTAGGCCACTCAATGATAGCCTTCACCTTCTTTGGATCCATTTTTAGACCCTCATCTGAGATGACAAATCCCAGATACACCAACTCCTTCTTCACAAAACTGCACTTCTTCAAATTAATCAAGAATCGCTCCTCCCTCAACTTTTCAAAAACTATCCGAACTTGCATCAAATGCTCTTCCAATGTCTTACTAAAAATCAGAATATCATCCAGATAAACAATAACAAACTTCTCTAGGAATTCTCTCAACACCTCATTCATCAGCCTCATGAATGTACTAGGTGCATTGGTTAACCCAAACGGCATAACCAACCACTCATACAAACCCTCTTTGGTTTTGAAGGTTGTCTTCCACTCATCACCCTCTCTGATGCGAATCTGATGATACCCACTCTTTAAATCAATCTTTGTGAAGTATTTAGCTCCACTCAAACAGTCCATTATATCATCCATTCTAGGTAATGGAAATCTATACTTAATGGTAATCTTATTTATGGCTCTGGAATCAGTACACATTCTCCATTCTCCATCCTTCTTCGGTGCTAGTACTGTAGGTACTGCACAGGGACTCAAACTCTCTCTAATCAACCCCTTCCTCAACAACTCTTGAACCTGTCTGTTCAACTCTTCACTCTCCATGGGAGACATTCTATGGGCTGCCTTATTGGGTAAACTAGCTCCTGGAATCAAATCAATTTGATGGCTAATATTTCTCACTGGTGGCAAACCCTCAGGCACATTATCTGACACAATATCAGGAAACTCTTCTAACAGACTTTCAACCTCTACTGGAATATCCATACATTGTTCCTTCTTAATAGTAGGAATTAATGCATAACACATAGAATCCCTCTTCAGGCCATCCAAAAATTTTCTACCATCTACCAAACAGATTCTAGCACTACTGCATACCTTTTCATCCACTTCCTTCAATGGCTTCAACTTGTGACGCACTCCATATTTCGTCAGAGAGTAAGTATTCGCATGCCCATCATGCACCGCACGTCTGTCAAATTGCCATGGCCTCCCCAACAACAAATGGCAAGCATCCATAGGCAAAACATCACACAGAACCTCATCTTGATAATTTCCAATATGAAATTTAACTAAACACTGCTCACTGACTAATGCTCTATGATCTTTCTACAACCATGCAATCCGATATGGATGCGGGTGCTTCCTCTTCTCCAATTTCAACTTAGCAACCATTTCTCCTAAAACTAAATTATCTGTGCTACCATTATCTATGATAACATTACAGACCTTACCTACACATTTGCATCTTGTGCGAAATAAGCTCTTCCTCTGATCCACATCTTTCCCTCCTTTCATCAATGCTCTTCTTGTCATCAACACTTCTCCTCCTTCTGCTTCTTCAGAATGTTCTGATTCAGCACCTTCATCTACTACAATAGCTCTGGCATGACCCTCAGGTCTCTTATTCATCCTCCCTTGGTGTTGGGGACACTCATATGCCCGATGTCCCTCTTCCCCACAATGGAAACAGGTTCCACGAAATCCTCCTCTTCCATACCCACGTCCAGATCTACCTCTTCCTCTTTGGTAACCATTGTTCCGATCACGAGGGTGGTAGGTATTCTCCTCTTTTTGATCCTGGTTATTACTTGTTTCACCATTATTCTTCTGATCTTCATATTTTCCTCCATTGGTTCTTCCACCACGACCTCTTCCTCTTTGTTTGCTTTCAAATCTTCTGTTCAGCTTCTCTTCAACCTTCAAGGCAAACTGATATGCATCCTCAATGGTGGTCATCCCGACCAAACTGAGTTCTTCTTGGATATTCATTCTTAACCCATTTATGTAATGAGCTACTTTCTCCTTATTAGCCTCTGAATGGCCAGTTCTGATTGAGATCTTGTAAAACTCCTCTGTATATTCTTTGATAGATTTGCTTGACTGTCTCAAACTCTGCATTTTCCTCAATAGATCCAATTCGTAATCTACAGGAATAAACTGCCTCTTCAACTTCTCTACCATTCGATCCCATCTCGGTTATATTTTCCTTTCCTCTTCTATTTCTTTCTAGCTGCACTTCTTTCCACCATATGCTAGCATGGCCTTTCAACTTCGTTTTTGCAAACTTGATCCGATCTGGATCTACAACCTCCTCATACTCAAAATACTCCTCCATATCATTGATCCAATCAATCAACTCCTCTGGATTGAGATTCCTAGAATACGTGGAGACATCAAACTTTGGCCTCTTCCCGATCAGAGATATGGCCCTAAATAATCTAGCTTCTACAGGATCCATTGCTTCTTCTTCATCTGATGGATCATCAACCTCCCAAGCTTCATCTTCACTATGGTATTCTCTCCTTGGCTCAACCCCTCTTCGCAACTCCTCTTGTAGGGCTTGCACTTGCCTCTGCAAAGCTCTGAAATCTCCTTCAGGTACCACATTTCTCCCACCACCATGGTTTCTTCATGGAGGCATTCTTCCTCACTCTCTTCTCACAACCCTTCCACAGATCCTGGTGCAAACTGCCTCACTTTCGATGATCTGCTCACACACTCAGGAACCCTAAGCTCTGATACCACTTGATGGAGATCCAAACTTGCTCAAACCAATTCTCATTCAAAAACATAGGGGGGTTTGGGGATTTTTTTAGAACTCTCCCAACTAGTTCCCTGTCAAATTTCACGTCAATCGGAGCTACGGTTGAGAAGTTATGGCCCCGACAAAATGCACTAAAATTTAGGAAAAAGAAATAAAATTTCCAAATTTCGTTGGATGCTCCTGCATCAGACACCCGGGGTGGATTGAGAAGTGACCTTCACTTCTGTACTATTAGAGGAAAACCCAGGCGGTCAACCTCTATTTTGGACAACCAAGTTGCATCTTCTACAGGTCTGCCCTTCCACTTGACCAAATATTCTGAATACTGCCTGTTCCTGGTACTTTTGCCTTCTCGAGTGTCTAGTATTTCCTCTATCTCATATGTGGCTGGAGTAGACGCTGGAATACTCCACAAATTTGTACTTGGTGTCTCACTACTGCCTCCTTCATGGTATTCTACCAAGTCTAAAATATTAAAAATAGGTGATATATTCAGCTCACTTGGCAGTTCCACTTCGTAGGCATTTCCTGAATCTCTTTTACCTATGATCTTGCATGGTCCAAACCTCTTCATCTTCAGCTTGTTGTAGGTTTTGCTAGGAAACCTTTCCTTTCTCAAGTGAACCATGACCTCATATCCCACTTGGAACTCCTTGAAACGCCTCTTCTGATCTATTTTGGCCTTGTATTGAGTATTCATCTTACTGATATGTTGTTGTACCTCTTCATGTAAACTCTTTATGTGCTCTACAAAATCTTCAGCCTCAGCACTGCTCTTTTCTCCTTTACCCATCGTTCTCAACTCAGAAGCATTCCTTGGGTTGTTCCCATACACAATCTGGAATGGTGATTTACCAGTACTTCTGTTGATAGAATTGTTGTAAGCAAATTCTTCCTGTGGCAAAATCAAATCCCATCCCTTGGGCTTATCTCCTACCAGGCATCTTAGAAGATTACCCAAACTTCTGTTCACCACCTCTGTTTGTCCATCAGTCTGCGGGTGGTATGCAGAACTGAACTTCAAATCCATTTTTAGCTTCTTCCACAAAGTCCTCCAAAAATAACCCACAAATTTGGTATCTCTGTCAGATACTATACTCTTGGGTAGACCATGAAGGCGTACCACCTCCTTGAAAAACAAGCCTGCAACATGAACTGCATCACTCATTTTTTGACATGGAATAAAATGAGCCATCTTCGAAAACCTATCAACCACAACAAAAATGGAGTCATTCCCTCGTTGTGTCCTTGGTAGGCCAAGAACAAAATCCATACTGATGTCCTCCCATGGTCTCTCCGATACAGGTAATGGCTGATACAATCCTGTATTCTGTCTCACTCCCTTAGCCATCTGACACACTCTACAACCCTGCACAAATTTCTTCACATCCTGCTGCAACTGTGGCCAATGGTAGTTTTCACTAACAAGGGCAATGGTCTTATCTCGACCAAAATGTCCAGCTAGTCCTCCACTATGCTTCTCCTTTATCAGATTCTCCCTCATTGAACTTCTAGGAATGCACAATTGGTTCCTTCCGAATAGCATCCCATCTTGGATTATAAAATCCAACCACTTAGTTCTATCCAAAGTAGTAGGAGACAAACATGCCTTCCAAGCCTCTACAAAATCTGGATCCTCTGGATACAAACTCTTGAGTTCTTCAAACCCAACGACTTCCACTTTCATCTCTATCAAAAAATTTTGCCTTCTACTCAAGGCATCTGCAACTCTATTAGACTTCCCACTCCTATGCTTCAAAACAAAGGTATAACTCTGTAGGAATTCAACCCACTTCAAATGTCTCTGATTCAGTTTTCCCTGACTATTAATATACTGCAAAGCTTGATGATCAGTATATAAAACAAACTCTTTTGCTAACAAATAGTGTCTCCATTTCTTAAGAGCCTGAACTATAGCATAAAATTCCTGATCATAAACAAAATATTTCTTCCTAGCATCATTTAACTTCTCACTAAAATATGCAACAGGTTTACCTTCCTAACTCAACACAGCTCCAATGGCACTGCCACTAGCATCACAATCAACCTGAAATACTTTATTAAAATCTAGAAGTACCAAAATGGGTTGTTCTATCACCTTCTTTTTCAACATCTCAAAACTTGCACCTGCCTTTGCAGTCCACTTAAACTCCTTCTTATCCCCTCTCATGGTTTTTGTCAGGGGTGCACAAATACTGCTAAAGTTTCTAATGAACTTTCTGTAGAAACTTGCAAGACCATGGAATGATCTTACCTCCGTTATGTTCCTTGGAGTAGGCCACTCAATGATAGCCTTCACCTTCTCTGGATCCATTTTTAGACCCTCATCTGAGATGACAAATCCCAGATACACCAACTCCTTCTTCACAAAACTGCACTTCTTCAAATTAATCAGCAACTGCTCCTCCCTCAACTTTTCAAAAACTATCCAAACTTGCATCAAATGCTCTTCCAATGTCTTACTAAAAATCAGAATATCATCCAGATAAACAATAACAAACTTCTCTAGGAATTCTCTCAACACCTCATTCATCAGCCTCATGAATGTACTAGGTGCATTGGTTAACCCAAACGACATAACCAACCACTCATACAAACCCTCTTTGGTTTTGAAGGTTGTCTTCCACTCATCACCCTCTCTCGATGCGAATCTGATGATACCCACTCTTTAAATCAATCTTTGTGAAGTATTTAGCTCCACTCAAACAATCCATTATATCGTCCATTCTAGGTAATGGAAATCTATACTTAATGGTAATCTTATTTATGGCTCTGGAATCAGTACACATTCTCCATTCTCCATCCTTCTTCGATGCTAGTACTCGTAGGTACTCGCACAGGGACTCAAACTCTCTCTAATCAACCCCTTCCTCAACAACTCTTGAACCTATCTCTGTTCAACTCTTCACTCTCCATGGGAGACATTCTATGGGCTGCCTTATTGGGTAAACTAGCTCCTGGAATCAAATCAATTTGATGGCTAATCTTTCTCACTGGTGGCAAACCCTCAGGCACATTATCTGACACAATATCAGGAAACTCTTCTAACAGACTTTCAACCTCTACTAGAATATCCATACATTGTTCCTTCTTAACAGTAGGAATTAATGCATAACACATAGAATCCCTCTTCAGGCCATCCAAAAATTTTCTACCATCTACCAAACATATTCTAGCACTATTGCATACCTTTTCATCCACTTCCTTCAATGGCTTCAACTTGTGACACACTCCATATTTCGTCAGAGAGTAAGTATTCGCATGCCCATCATGCACCGCACATCTGTCAAATTGCCATGGCCTCCCCAACAACAAATGGCAAGCATCCATAGGCAAAACATCACACAGAACCTCATCTTGATAATTTCCAATATGAAATTTAACTAAACACTGCTCACTGACTAATGCTCTATGATCTTTCTGCAACCATGCAATCCGATATGGATGCGGGTGCTTCCTCTTCTCCAATTTCAACTTAGCAACCATTTCTCCTAAAACTAAATTATCTATGCTACCATTATCTATGATAACATTACAGACCTTACCTGCACATTTGCATCTTGTGTGAAATAAGCTCTTCCTCTGATCCACATCTTTCCCTCCTTTCATCAATGCTCTTCTTGTCATCAACACTTCTCCTCCTTCTGCTTCTTTAGAATGTTCTGATTCAACACCTTCATCTGCTACAACAGCTCTGCATGACCCTCAGGTCTCTTATTCATCCTCCCTTGGTGTTGGGGACACTCATATGCCCGATGTCCCTCTTCCCCACAATGGAAACAGGTTCCACGAAATCCTCCTCTTCCATACCCACGTCCAGATCTACCTCTTCCTCTTTGGTAACCATTGTTCTGATCATGGGGGTGGTAGGTATTCTCCTCTTTTTGATCCTGGTTATTACTTGTTTCACCAGTCTTCTTCTGATCTTCATATTTTCCTCCACTGGTTCTTCCACCAGTTCTTCCACCATGACCTCTTCCTCTTTGTTTGCTTTCAAATCTTCTGTTCAGCTTCTCTTCAACCTTCAAGGCAAACTGATATGCATCCTCAATGGTGGTCATCCCGACCAAACCGAGTTCTTCTTGGATATTCATTCTTAACCCATTTATGTAACGAGCTACTTTAGCTCCTTTTTCTTTTGATTGCGGTTTCGATTTTTTTTTTTGGGTTTGATTGAGATCTTGTAAAACTCCTCTGTATATTCTTTGATAGATTTGCTTGACTGTCTCAAACTCTGCATTTTCCTCAATAGATCCAATTCGTAATCTGCAAGAATAAACTGCCTCTTCAACTTCTCTACCATTCGATCCCATCTGGTTATCTTTTCCTTTCCTCTTCTATTTCTTTCTAGCTGCACTTCTTTCCACCATATGCTAGCATGGCCTTTCAACTTCGTTTTTGCAAACTTGATCCGATCTGGATCTACAACCTCCTCATACTCAAAATACTCCTCCATATCATTGATCCAATCAATCAACTCCTCCTGGATTGAGATTCCTAGAATACGTGGAGACATCAAACTTTGGCCTCTTCCCGATCTGAGATATGGCCCTAAATAATCTAGCTTCTACAGGATCCATTGCTTCTTCTTCATCTGATGGATCATCAACCTCCCAAGCTTCATCTTCACTATGGTCTTCTCTCCTTGGCTCAACCCCTCTTCGCAACTCCTCTTGTAGGGCTTGCACTTGCCTCTGCAAAGCTCTGAAATCTCCTTCAGGTACCACATTTCTCCCACCACCATGGTTTCTTCATGGAGGCATTCTTCCTCACTCTCTTCTCACAACCCTTCCACAGATCCTGGTGCAAACTTCCTCACTTTTGGTGATCTGCTCACACACTCAGGAACCCTAAGCTCTCAATACCACTTGATGGAGATCCAAACTTGCTCAAACCAATTCTCATTCAAAAACTGTGAAAAAGATCCCCTCATACCCTCATGTCTATATGGCCATAAACCCAAAAACCCAAAAAAGAAAAAGGGGGGCGGATGGGCCAAAATTGGGGTGCGCATCCCCATTACAATAGACAAGCCCAAAAAAAAAATTTCTAGTCCTAACTCTAAATACATTAGGAGATATAACCCCTCCAACAACCCAAAAAAAAAAAAAAAAAGGGAGGTAATTTTAAAACCTAATTTCGAGGCACTAGATGATGGAATTTGGCCCCAAAAACTAGATTTTTTGGACAAAAAGACTCTACAGAGTCATATTTGTTTAGAACTCTCCCAACTAGCTCCCTGTCAAATTTCACGTCAATCGGAGCTACGGTTGAGAAGTTATGGCCCCGGAAAAATGCACTAAAATTTAGGAAAAAAAATAAAATTTCCCAAATTTCGTTGGATGCTCCTGCATCAGACACCCGGGGTGGATTGAGAAGTGACCTTCACTTCTGTACTATTAGAGGAAAACCCAGGAGGTCAACCTCTATTTTGGACAACCAAGTTGCATCTTCTACAAGTCTGCCCTTCCACTTGACCAAATATTCTGAATACTGCCTGTTCCTGGTACTTCTGCCTTCTCGAGTGTCTAGTATTTCCTCTATCTCATCTATGGCTGGAGTAGACGCTGGAATACTCCACAAATATGTACTTGGTGTCTCACTACTACCTCCTTCATGGTATTCTGCCAAGTCTAAAATATTAAAAATAGGTGATATATTCAGCTCACTTGGCAGTTCCACTTCGTAGGCATTTCTGAATCTCTTTTACCTATGATCCTGCATGGTCCAAACCTCTTCATCTTCAGCTTGTTGTAGGTTTTGCTAGGAAACCTTTCCTTTCTCAAGTGAACCATGACCTCATCTCCCACTTGGAACTCCTTGAAATGCCTCTTCTGATCTATTTTGGCCTTGTACTGAGTATTCATCTTACTGATATGTTGTTGTACCTCTTCATGTAAACTCTTTATGTGCTCTACAAAATATTTAGCCTCAACACTGCTCTTTTCTCCTTTACCCATCGTTCTCAACTCAAAAGCATTCCTTGGGTTGTTCCCATACACAATCTGGAATGGTGATTTACCAGTACTTCTGTTGATAGAATTGTTGTAAGCAAATTTTGCCCGTGGCAAAATCAAATCCCATCCCTTGGGCTTATCTCCTACCAGGCATCTTAGAAGATTACCCAAACTTCTATTCACCACCTCTGTTTGTCCATCAGTCTATGGGTGGTATGCAAAACTGAACTTCAAATCCATTTTCAGCTTCTTCCACAAAGTCCTCCAAAAATAACCCACAAATTTGGTATCTCTATCAGATACTATACTCTTGGGTAGACCATGAAGGCGTACCACCTCCTTGAAAAACAAGCCTGCAACATGAACTGCATCACTCATTTTTTGACATGGAATAAAATGAGCCATCTTCGAAAACCTGTCAACCACAACAAAAATGGAGTCATTCCCTCGTTGTGTCCTTGGTAGGCCAAGAAAAAAATCCATACTGATGTCCTCCCATGGTCTCTCTAGTACAGGTAATGGCTGATACAATCCTGTATTCTGTCTCACTCCCTTAGCCATCTGACACACTCTACAACCCCGCACAAATTTCTTCACATCCTACTGTAACTGTGGCCAATGGTAGTTTTCACTAACAAGGGCAATGGTCTTATCTCGACCAAAATGTCCAGCTAGTCCTCCACTATGCTTCTCCTTTATCATATTCTCCCTCATTGAACTTCTAGGAATGCACAATTGGTTCCTTCTAAATAGCATCCCATCTTGGATTATAAAATCCAACCACTTAGTTCTATCCAAAGTAGTAGGAGACAAACATGCCTTCCAAGCCTCTACAAAATCCGGATCCTCTGGATACAAACTCTTGAGTTCTTCAAACCCAACGACTTCCACTTTCATCTCTATCAACAAATTTTGCCTTCTACTCAAGGCATCTACAACTCTATTAGACTTCCCACTCCTATGCTTCAAAACAAAGGTATAACTCTGTAGGAATTCAACCCACTTCAAATGTCTCTGATTCAGTTTTCCCTGACTATTAATATACTACAAAGCTTGATGATCAATATATAAAACAAACTCTTTTGCTAACAAATAGTGTCTCCATTTCTTAAGAGCCTGAACTATAGCATAAAATTCCTGATCATAAACAAAATATTTCTTCCTAGCATCATTTAACTTCTCACTAAAATATGCAACAGGTTTACCTTCCTGACTCAACACAGCTCCAATGGCACTGCCACTAGCATCACAATCAACCTAAAATACTTTATTAAAATCTGGAAGTACCAAAATGGGTTGTTCTGTCACCTTCTTTTTCAACATCTCAAAACTTGCACCTGCCTTTGCAGTCCACTTAAACTCCTTCTTATCCCCTCTCATGGTTTATGTCAGGGGTGCACAAATACTGCTAAAGTTTCTAATGAACTTTCTGTAGAAACTTGCAAGACCATGGAATGATCTTACCTCCGTTATGTTCCTTGGAGTAGGCCACTCAATGATAGCCTTCACCTTCTCTGGATCCATTTTTAGACCCTCATCTGAGATGACAAATCCCGGATACACCAACTCCTTCTTCACAAAACTGCACTTCTTCAAATTAATCAACGAATCGCTCCTCCCTCGACTTTTCAAAAACTATCCGAACTTGCATCAAATGCTCTTCCAATGTCTTACTAAAAATTAGAATATCATCCGGATAAACAATAACAAACTTCTCTAGGAATTCTCTCAACACCTCATTCATCAGCCTCATGAATGTACTAGGTGCATTGGTTAACCCAAACGACATAACCAACCACTCATACAAACCCTCTTTGGTTTTGAAGGTTGTCTTCCACTCATCACCCTCTCTGATGCGAATCTGATGATACCCACTCTTTAAATCAATCTTTGTGAAGTATTTAGCTCCACTCAAATAGTCCATTATATCGTCCATTCTAGGTAATGGAAATCTATACTTAATGGTAATCTTATTTATGGCTCTGGAATCAGTACACATTCTCCATTCTCCATCCTTCTTCGGTGCTAGTATTGTAGGTACTGCACAGGGACTCAAACTCTCTCTAATCAACCCCTTCCTCAACAACTCTTGAACCTGTCTATTCAACTCTTCACTCTCCATGGGAGACATTCTATGGGCTGCCTTATTGGGTAAACTAGCTCCTGGAATCAAATCAATTTGATGGCTAATATTTCTCACTGGTGACAAGCCCTCAGGCACATTATCTGACACAATATCGAGAAACTCTTCTAACAGACTTTCAACCTCTACTAGAATATCCATACATTGTTCCTTCTTAACAGTAGGAATTAATGCATAACACATAGAATCCCTCTTCAGGCCATCCAAAAATTTTCTACCATCTACCAAACAGATTCTAGCACTACTGCATACCTTTTCATCCACTTCCTTCAATGGCTTCAACTTGTGATGCACTCCATATTTCATCAAAGAGTAAGTATTCGCATGCCCATCATGCATCGCACGTCTGTCAAATTGCCATGGCCTCCCCAACAACAAATGGCAAGCATCCATAGGCAAAACATCACACAGAACCTCATCTTGATAATTTCCAATATGAAATTTAACTAAACACTGCTCACTGACTAATGCTCTATGATCTTTTTGCAACCATGCAATCCGATATGGATGCGGGTGCTTCCTCTTCTCCAATTTCAACTTAGCAACCATTTCTCCTGAAACTAAATTATCTGTGCTACCATTATCTATGATAACATTACAGACCTTACCTGCACATTTGCATCTTGTGCGAAATAAGCTCTTCCTCTGATCCACATATTTCCCTCCATTCATCAATGCTCTTCTTGTCATCAACACTTCTCCTCCTTCTGCTTCTTCAGAATGTTCTGATTCAACACCTTCATCTTCTACAATAGCTCTGGCATGACCCTCAGGTCTCTTATTCGTCCTCTCTTGGTGTTGGGGACACTCATATGCCCAATGTCCCTCTTCCCCATAATGGAAACAGGTTCCACGAAATCCTCCTCTTCCATACCCATGTCCAGATCTACCTCTTCCTCTTTGGTAACCATTGTTCTGATCACGAGGGTGGTAGGTATTCTCCTCTTTCTGATCCTGGTTATTACTTGTTTCACCAGTCTTCTTCTGATCTTCATATTTTCCTCCACTGGTTCTTCCACCAGTTCTTCCACCATGACCTCTTCCTCTTTGTTTGCTTTCAAATCTTCTGTTCAGCCTTCTCTTCAACCTTCAAGGCAAACTGATATGCATCCTCAATGGTGGTCATCCTGACCAAACTGAGTTCTTCTTGGATATTCATTCTTAACCCATTTATGTAATGAGCTACTTTCTCCTTATTAGCCTCTGAATGGCCAGTTCTGATTGAGATCTTGTAAAACTCCTCTGTATATTCTTTGACATATTTGCTTGACTGTCTCAAACTCTGCATTTTCCTCAATAGATCCAATTCGTAATCTACAGGAATAAACTACCTCTTCAACTTCTCTACCATTCGATCCCATCTGGTTATCTTTTCCTTTCCTCTTCTATTTCTTTCTAGCTGCACTTCTTTCCACCATATGCTAGCATGGCCTTTCAACTTCATTTTTGCAAACTTGATCCGATCTGGATCTACAACCTCCTCATACTCAAAATACTCCTCCATATCATTGATCCAATCAATCAACTCCTCTGGATTGAGATTCCCAGAATACATGGAGACATCAAACTTTGGCCTCTTCCCAATCAGAGATATGGCCCTAAATAATCTAGCTAATTCAGGATCCATTGCTTCTTCTTCATCCGATGGATCATCAACCTCCCAAGCTTCATATTCACTATGGTCTTCTCTCCTTGGCTCAACCCCTCTTCGCAACTCCTCTTGTAGGGCTTGCACTTGCCTCTGCAAAGCTCTGAAATCTCCTTCAGGTACCACATTTCTCCCACCACCACGGTTTCTTCGTGGAGGTATTCTTCCTCACTCTCTTCTCACAACCCTTCCACAGATCCTGGTGCAAACTGCCTCACTTTCGATGATCTGCTCACACACTCAAGAACCCTAAGCTCTGATACCACTTGATGGAGAGCCAAACTTGCTCAAACCAATTCTCATTCAAAAAGAACCACAAAAAGAAAAAGAACTCTCCCAAATAGCTCCCTATAAAATTTCATGTCAATCGGAGCTACGGTTGAGAAGTTATGGCCCTGGAAAAATGCACTAAAATTTAGGAAAAAAAATAAAATTTCCCTAATTTCGTTGGATGTTCTTACATCAGGCACCCAGGATGGATTGAGAAGTGACCTTCACTTCTATACTGTTAGAGGAAAACCTAGGTGGTCAACCTCTATTTTGTACAACCAAGTTGCATCTTCTATAGGTCTGCCCTTCCACTTGACCAAATATTATGAATACTGCATGTTCCTAGTAATTCTACCTTCTCGAGTGTCTAGTATTTCCTCTATCTCATTTGTGGCTGGAGTAGAAACTAGAATACTCAAAAAATCTATACTCGGTGTCTCACTACTGCCTCCTTCATGGTATTCTTCCAAGTCTAAAATATTAAAAATATGTGATATATTCAACTCACTAGATAGTTCCACTTCGTAGGACTTTCTTGAATCTCTTTTACCTATGATCCTGCATGGTCCAAACCTCTTCATATTTAGATTGTTGTAGGTTTTGCTAGGAAACCTTTGCTTTCTCAAGTGAACCATGACCTCATCTCCCACTTGGAACTCCTTGAAACACCTCTTCTGATCTATTTTTGCCTTGTACTGAGTATTCATATTACTGATATGTTGTTGTACCTCTTCATGTAAAATCATTATGTGTTCTGCAAAATATTCAGCCTCAACACTGCTCTTTTCTCCTTTACCCATTGTTCTCAACTCAGAAGCATTCCTTGGGTTGTTCCCATACACAATCTGGAATGGTGATTTACCAGTACTTCTATTGATAGAATTGTTGTAACCAAATTCTGCCTATGGAAAAATCAAATACCATCCATTGGGCTTATCTCCTACTAGGCATCTTAGAAGATTACCCAAACTTCTATTCACCACCTCTGTTTGTCCATCAGTCTGCGGGTGCTATGCAGAACTGAACTTCAAATATATTTTCAGCTTCTTCAACAAAGTCCTCCTGAAATAACCCACAAATTTGGTATCTCTGTCAGATACTATACTCTTGGGTAGACCATGAAGGCATGCCACCTCCTTGAAAAACAAGCTTGCAACATGAACTACATCACTCATTTTTTGACATGGAATAAAATGAGCCATCTTCGAAAACCTGTCAACCACAACAAAAATGGAGTCATTCCCTCGTTGTGTCCTTAGTAGGCCAAGAAAAAAATCCATACTGATGTCCTCCCATGGTCTCTCCAATACAGGTAATGGCTGATACAATCCTATATTCTATCTCACTCCCTTAGCCATCTAACACACTCTGCAACCCTGCACAAATTTCTTCACATCCTGCTGCAACTGTGGTCAATGGTAGTTTTCACTAACAAGGGCAATGGTCTTATCTCGACCAAAATGTCTAGTTAGTCCTCCACTATGCTTCTCATTTATAATATTCTCCCTCATTGAACTTCTAGGAATGCACAATTGGTTCCTTCTGTATAGCATCCCATATTGGATTATAAAATCCAACCACTTAGTTCTATCCAAAGTAGTAGGAGACAAACATGCCTTGCAAACCTCTACAAAATCTGGATCCTCTAGATACAAACTCTTGAGTTCTTCAAACCCAATGACTTCCACTTTCATCTCTATCAACAAATTTTGCCTTCTACTCAAGGCATCTGCAACTCTATTAGACTTTCCACTCCTATGATTCAAAACAAAGGTATAACTCTATAGGAATTCAACCCACTTCGAATGTCTCTGATTCAGTTTTCCATGACTATTAATATATTCCAAAGCTTGATGATCAGTATATAAAACAAACTCTTTTGCTAAAAAATAGTGTCTCCATTTCTTGAGAGCCTGAACTATAGCATAAAATTCTTGATCATAAACATAATATTTCTTCCTAGCATCATTTAAATTCTCACTAAAATATGCAACAGGTTTACCTTCCTGACTCAACACAGCTCCAATGGCACTGCGACTAGCATCACAATCAACCTGAAATACTTTATTAAAATCCAAAAGTACTAAAATGGGTTGTTCTGTCACCTTATTTTTCAACATCTCAAAACTTGCACCTACCTTTGTAGTCCACTTAAACTCCTTCTTATCCCCTCTCATGGTTTCTGTCATGGGTGCACAAATACTACTAAAGTTTCTAATGAAATTTCTATAGGAACTTGCAAGACCATGGAATGATCTTACCTTTGTTATGTTCCTTGGAGTAGGCCACTCAATGATAGCCTTCACCTTCTTTGGATCCATTTTTAGACCCTCATATGAGATGACAAATCCCAGATACACCAACTCCTTCACAAAACTGCACTTCTTCAAATTAATCAACAACTGCTCCTCCCTCAGCTTTTCAAAAACTATCCGAACTTGCATCAAATGCTCTTCCAATGTCTTACTAAAAATCATAATATCATCCAAATAAACAATAACAAACTTCTCTAAGAATTATCTCAACACCTCATTCATCAACCTCATGAATGGACTAGGTGCATTGGTTAACCCAAACGGCATAACCAACCACTCATACAAACCCTCTTTGGTTTTGAAGGTCGTCTTCCACTCATCACCCTCTCTGGTGTGAATCTGATGATACCCACTCTTTAAATCAATCTTTGTGAAGTATTTAGCTCCACTAAAATAGTCCATTATATCATCCATTGTAGGTAATGGAAAGCTATACTTAATGGTAATCTTATTTATGGCTCTGGAATCAGTACACATTATCCATTCTCCATCCTTCTTCGATGCTAGTAATGTAGGTACTGCACAGTGACTCAAACTCTCTCTAATCAACCCATTCCTCAACAACTCTTGAACCTATCTGTTCAACTCTTCACTCTCCATGGGAGACATTCTATGGGCTGCCTTATTGGGTAAACTAGCTCCTGGAATCAAATCAATTTGATGGCTAATATTTCTCACTGGTGGCAAACCCTCAAGCACATTATATAACACAATATCAGGAAACTCTTCTAACAGACTTTCAACCTCTACTGGAATACCCATCATGCACCACACGTTTGTCAAATTTCCATTGCCTCCCCAACAACAATTTGCAAGCATCCATAGGCAAAACATCATACAGAACCTCATCTTGATAATTTTCAATATGAAATTTAACTAAACACTGCTCACTGACTAATGCTCTATGATATTTCTGCAACCACGCAATCCGATATGGATGCGGGTGCTTCCTCTTCTCCAATTTCAACTTAGCAACCATTTCTCCTAAAACTAAATTATCCATGCTACCGTTATCTATGATAACATTACAGACCTTACCTGCACATTTGCATCTTGTGCAAAATAAGCTCTTCCTCTGATCCACATCTTTCCCTCCATTCATCAATTCTCTTCTTGTCATCAACACTTCTCCTTCTGCTTATTTAGAATGTTTTGATTTAACACCTTCATCTGCTACAACAACTCTGGCATGACCCTCAGGTCTCTTATTCATCCTATCTTGGTGTTGGGGACATTCATATGCCTGATGTCCCTCTTCCCCACAATGGAAACAAGTTCCACAAAATCCTCCTCTTCCATACCCACGTCCAGATCTACCTCTTCCTCTTTGGTAACCATTATTATAATCATGGGGGTTGTAGGTATTCTCCTCTTTCTGATCCTGGTTATTACTTGTTTCACCAGTCTTATTCTGATCTTCATATTTTCCTCCACTGGTTCTTCCACCAGTTCTTCCACCATGACCTCTTCCTATTTGTTTGCTTTCAAATATTCTATTCAGCTTCTCCTCAACCTTCAAGGCAAACTGATATGCATCCTCAATGGTGGTCATCCTGACCAAACTGAGTTATTCTTGGATATTCATTCTTAACCCATTTATGTAATGAGATCTTGTAAAACTCCTATGTATATTCTTTGACAGATTTGGTTGACTGTCTCAAACTTTGCATTTTCCTCAACATATCCAATTTGTAATCTACAAGAATAAACTACTTCTTCAACTTCTCTACCATTCGAACCCATCTGGTTATATTTTTCTTTCCTCTTCTATTTATTTCTAGCTGCACTTCTTTCCACCATATGCTAGCATGGCATTTCAACTTTATTTTTGCAAACTTGATCCGATCTGGATCTACAACCTCCTCATACTCAAAATACTCCTCCATATCATTGATCCAATCAATCAACTCCTTTAGATTGATATTCCTAGAATACGTGGAGACATCAAACTTTGGCCTCTTCCCGATCAGAGATATGGTCCTAAATAATCTAGCTTCAGCAGGATCCATTGCTTCTTCTTCAGCTGATGGATCATCAACCTCCCAAGATTCATCTTCATTATGGTCTTCTCTCCTTTGCTCAACCCCTCTTCACAACTCCTCTTGCAGGGCTTGCACTTGCCTCTGCAAAGCTATGAAATCTCCTTCAGGTACCACATTTCTCCCACCACCATGGTTTCTTCGTGGAAGCATTCTTCCTCACTCTCTTCTCACAACCCTTCCATAGATCCTGGTGCAAACTTCCTCACTTTTGGCGATCTGCTCATGCACTCAAGAACTCTAAGCTCTAATACCACTTGATGGAGATCCAAACTTCCTAAAACCAATTCTCATTCAAAAACTCTCCCAACTAGCTCCCTGTCAAATTTCATGTCAATCGGAGCTATGGTTGAGAAGTTATAGCCCTGAAAAAATGCACTAAAATTTAGGAAAAAAATTAAAATTTCCCAAATTTCGTTGGATGCTCCTGCATCAGACACCTAGGCTGGATTGAGACGTGACCTTCACTTTAGTACTGTTATAGGAAAACCCAGGAAGTCAACCTCTATTTTGGACAACCAAGTTGCATCTTCTACAAGTCTGCCCTTTCACTTCACCAAATATTCTAAATACTGTCCGTTCCTGGTACTTCTGCCTTTCTCGAGTGTCTAGTATTTCCTCTATGTCATCTGTGGATGGAGTAGACACTAGAATACTCCACAAATATATAATTGGTGTCTCACTACTACCTCCTTCATGGTATTCTACCAAGTCTAAAATATTAAAAATAGGTGATATATTCAGCTCACTAGGCAGTTCCACTTCGTAGGCATTTCCTGAATCTCTTTTACCTATGATCCTGCATGGTCCAAACCTATTCATCTTCAACTTGTTGTAGGTTTTTCTAGGAAACCTTTCCTTTCTCAAGTGAACTATGAACTCATCTCCCACTTGGAACTCACTAACTAATTCTCTATGATATTTCTACAACCACACAATCTGATATGGATGCGGGTGCTTCCTCTTCTCCAATTTCAACTTAGCAACCATTTCTCCTAAAAATAAATTATTTGTGCTACCATTATCTATGATAAACTTATAGACCTTAACTACACATTTGCATCTTGTGCAAAGTAAGCTCTTCCTATGATCCACATCTTTCCCTCCATTCATCAATGCTCTTCTTGTCATCAACACTTCTCCTCCTTCTGCTTCTTTAGAATGTTCTAATTCAGCACCTTCATATACTACAATAGATCTAGCATGACCCTTAGGTCTCTTATTTGTCCTCTCTTGATGTTGGGAATACTCATATGCCCGATGTCCCTCTTTCTTATAGTGGAAATAGTTTCTATGAAATCCTCCTCTTCCATACGCACGTCCAGATCTACCTCTTCCTCTTTGGTAACCATTATTATAATCATGGGGGCAGTAGGTATTCTCCTCTTTCCGATCTTGGTTATTACTTGTTTCACCAGTCCTCTTCAGATATTCATATTTTCCTCCACTGGTTCTTCCACCATTTCTTCCACCATGACCTCTTCCTATTTATTTGCTTTCAAATATTCTATTCAGCTTCTCTACAACCTTCAAGGCAAACTGATATCCATCCTCAATGGTGGTCATCCTGACCAAACTGAGTTCTTCTTGGATATTCATTCTTAACCCATTTATGTAACGAGCTATGTTCTCCTTATTAGCCTTTGAATGGCCATTTTCGATTGAGATCTTGTAAAGGTCCTCTATATATTCTTTGACAGATTTGTTTGACTTTCTCGAACTCTGCATTTTCCTCAATAGATCCAATTCATAATCTATAGGAATAAAAAACCTCTTCAACTTCTCTACCATTCGATCCTATATCGTTATCTTTTCCTCTCCTCTTATATTTCTTTTCTAGCTACACTTCTTTCCACCATATTCTAGCATGGCCTTTCAACTTCAATTTTGCAAACTTGATACGATTTGGATCTACAACCTCCTCATACTCAAAATACTCCTCCATATCATTGATCCAATCAATCAACTCCTCTGGATTGAGATTCCCATAATACATGGAGACATCAAACTTTGGCCTCTTCCCAATCAGAAATATGGCCCTAAATAATCTAGCTTCTATAGGATCCATTGCTTCTTCTTCATCTGATGGATCATCAACCTCACAAGATTCATCTTCACTATGGTATTATCTCGTTGGCTCAACCCCTCTTCGTAATTCCTATTGTAGGGCTTGCACTTGCCTCTGTAAAGCTCTAAAATCTCCTTCAGGTACCACATTTCTCCCACCACCATGGTTTCTTCATGGAGGTATTCTTCCTCACTCTCTTCTCACAACCCTTCCATAGATCCTGGTGCAAACTGCCTCACTTTCAGCAATCTGCTAACACACTCAGGAACCCTAAGCTTTGATACCACTTAATGGAGAGCCAAAATTCCTCAAACCAATTCTCATTCAAAAAATCTCCCAACTAGCTCCCTATCAAATTTCATGTCAATCGGAGCTACGGTTGAGAAGTTATGGCCTTGGCAAAATGCACTAAAATTTAGGAAAAAAATAAAATTTCCCAAATTTCATTGGATGGTCCTGCATTAGACACCCGGGGTGGATTGAAAAGTGACCTTCACTTATATATTATTAGAGGAAAACCCAGGCGGTCAACCTCTGTTTTGTACAACCAAGTTGCATCTTCTACAGGTCTGCCCTTCCACTTGACCAAATATTTTGAATAATGTCTATTCCTTGTACTTCTGCCTTCTTGAGTGTCTAGTATTTCCTCTATCTCATATGTGTATGGATTAGACACTAGAATACTCCACAAATCTGTACTTGTTGTCTCACTACTGCCTCCTTCATGGTATTCTGCCAAGTCTAAAATATTAAACACAGGTGATATATTCAGCTCACTAGGTAGTTCCACTTCATAGGCCTTTCCTGAATCTCTTTTACCTATGATATTGCATGATCCAAAACTCTTCATCTTTAGCTTGTTGTAGGTTTTCCTTGGAAACCTTTCCTTTCTCAAGAAAATCATGACCTCATATCCCACTTGGAACTCCTTGAAACACCTCTTCTGATCTATTTTGGCCTTGTACTGAGTATTCATCTTACTGATATGCTAGTGTACCTCTTCATGTAAACTTTTTATTTGCTCTGCAAAATCTTCAACCTCAACACTGCTCTTTTCTCCTTTACCCATCGTTCTCAACTCGAAATCATTCCTTGGGTTGTTCCCATACACAATTTGGAATGGTGATTTATCAGTACTTTTGTTGATAGAATTATTGTAAGAAAATTCTTACTATGGCAAAATCAAATCCTATCCCTTGGGCTTATCTCCTACTAGGCATCTTAGAATATTACCCAAAATTCTGTTCACCACCTCTGTTTCTCCATTAGTCTGCAGGTGGTATGCAGAATTGAACTTCAAATATGTTTTCAACTTCTTCCACAAAGTCCTCCAAAAATAACCCAAAAATTTGTGATCTCTGTCAAATACTATACTCTTGGGTAGACCATGAAGGGGTACCACCTCATTGAAAAACAAGCCTACAACATGAACTGCATCACTCATTTTTTGATATGGAATCTTTGAAAACCTATCAACCACAACAAAAATAGAGTCATTCCCTCATTGTGTCCTTGGTAGGCCAAGAACAAAATCCATACTGATGTCCTCCCATGGTCTCTCTGATACAGGTAATGGCTGATACAATCCTATATTCTGTCTCACTTCCTTAACTATCTGACACACTCTACAACCCTGCACAAATTTCTTCACATCCTACTGCAACTGTGGCCAATGGTAGTTTTCACTAACAAGGGCAATGGTTTATCTCGACAAAAATGTCTAGCTAGTCCTCCACTATGCTTCTCCTTTATCATATTCTCCGTAATTGAACTTCTAGGAATGCACAATTGGTTCCTTCTGAATAACATCTCATCTTGGATTATAAAATCCAACCACTTAGTTCTATCCAAAGTAGTAGGAGACAAACATGCCTTCCAAGCCTCTACAAAATTCGGATCCTCTAGATACAAATTCTTGAGTTCTTCAAACCCAACGACTTCCACTTTCATCTCTATCAAAAAAATTTTCCTTGTACTCAAGGCATCTGCAACTCTATTAGACTTCCCACTCCTATACTTCAAAACAAAGGTATAATTCTGTAGGAATTCAACCCACTTTGAATGTCTCTGATTGAGTTTTCCCTAACTATTAATATACTGTAAATATTGAAGATCAGTATATAAAACAAACTCTTTTGCTAAAAAATAGTGTCTCCATTTCTTAAGAGCCTAAACTATAGCATAAAATTCCTGATCATAAACATAATATTTCTTCCTAGCATCATTTAACTTCTCACTAAAATATGCAACAGGTTTACCTTCCTGACTCAACACAGCTCTAATGGCATTGCCACTAGCATCACAATCAACCTGAAATACTTTATTAAAATTCATAAGTACCAAAATGGGTTGTTCTGTCACCTTATTTTTCAACATCTCAAAACTTGCACCTGCCTTTGCAGTCCACTTAAAATCATTCTTATCCCCTCTCATGGTTTTTGTTAGGGATGCACAAATACTGATAAAGTTTCTAATGAACTTTCTATAGAAACTTGCAAGACCATGGAATGATATTACCTCCATTATGTTCCTTGGAGTAGGCCACTCAATGATAGCCTTCACCTTCTATGGATCAATTTTTAGACCCTCATCCGAGATGACAAATCCCAGATACACCAACTCCTTCTTCACAAAACTGCACTTCTTCAAATTAATCAACAACTGCTCCTCCCTCGACTTTTCAAAAACTATCCAAACTTGCATCAAATGCTCTTCCAATATCTTACTAAAAATCAGAATATCATCCAAATAAACAATAACAAACTTCTCTAGGAATTCTCTCAACACCTCATTCATCAGCCTCATGAATGTACTTGGTGCATTGGTTAACTCAAACGGCATAACCAACCACTCATACAAACTCTCTTTGGTTTTGAAGGTTGTCTTCCACTCATCACCTTCTCTGATGAGAATCTGATGATACCCACTCTTTAAATCAATCTTTGTGAAGTATTTAGCTCCACTCAAACAGTCCATTATATCATCCATTCTAGGTAATGGAAATCTATACTTAATGGTAATATTATTTATTGCTTTGGAATGAGTACACATTCTCAATTCTCCGTCCTTCTTCGGTGCTAATACTGTAAGTACTGTACAGGGACTCAAACTTTCTCTAATCAACCTATTCCTCAACAACTCTTGAACTTGTCTGTTCAACTCTTCACTCTCCGTGGGAGAGTCTATGGGTTGCCTTATTGGGTAAACTAGCTCCTGGAATCAAATCAATTTGATGGCTAATCTTTCTCACTGGTGGCAAACCCTCAAGCACATTATCTGACACAATATCAGGAAACTCTTCTAACAGACTTTCAACCTCTACTGGAATATCCATACATTGTTCCTTCTTAACAGTAGGAATTAATGCATAACACATAGAATACCTCTTCAGGCCATCCAAAAAAATTCTACCATCTACAAAAAAAATTCTAGCACTACTGCATACCTTTTCATCCACTTCCTTCAATGGATTCAACTTGTGACACCCTCCATATTTCGTCAGAGAGTAAGTATTTGCATGCCCATCATGCACTACACATCTGTTAAATTGCCGTGGCCTCCCCAACAACAAATGGTAAGCATCCATATACAAAACATCACACAAAACCTCATCTTGATAATTTTCAATATGAAATTTAACTAAACACTTCTCACTGACTAATGATCTATGATCTTTCTGCAACCATGCAATCCGATATGGATGCAGGTGCTTCCTCTTCTCCAATTTCAACTTAGCAACCATTTCTCCTGAAACTAAATTATCTGTGCTACCATTATCTATGATAACATTACAGACCTTACCTGCACATTTGCATCTTGTGTGAAATAAGCTCTTCCTCTGATCCACATATTTCCCTCCATTCATCAATGCTCTTCTTGTCATCAACACTTCTCCTTCTGCTTATTTAGAATGTTTTGATTTAACACCTTCATCTGCTACAACAACTCTGGCATGACCCTCAGGTCTCTTATTCATCCTATCTTGGTGTTGGGAACACTCATATGCCCGATGTCCCTCTTCCCCACAATGGAAACAAGTTCCACAAAATCCTCCTCTTCCATACCCACGTCCAGATCTACCTCTTCCTCTTTGGTAACCATTATTATAATCATGGGGGTTGTAGGTATTCTCCTCTTTCTGATCCTGGTTATTACTTGTTTCACCAGTCTTCTTCTGATCTTCATATTTTCCTCCACTGGTTCTTCCACCAGTTCTTCCACCATGACCTCTTCCTATTTGTTTGCTTTCAAATCTTCTATTCAGCTTCTCCTCAACCTTCAAGGCAAACTGATATGCATCCTCAATGGTGGTCATCCTGACCAAACTGAGTTATTCTTGGATATTCATTCTTAACCCATTTATGTAATGAGATCTTGTAAAATTCCTATGTATATTCTTTGACAGATTTGGTTGACTGTCTCAAACTTTGCATTTTCCTCAACATATCCAATTCGTAATCTACAAGAATAAACTGCTTCTTCAACTCCTCTACCATTCGAACCCATCTGGTTATATTTTTCTTTCCTCTTCTATTTATTTCTAGCTGCACTTATTTCCACCATATGCTAGCATGGCATTTCAACTTTATTTTTGCAAACTTGATCCGATCTGGATCTACAACCTCCTCATACTCAAAATACTCCTCCATATCATTGATCCAATCAATCAACTCCTTTAGATTGAGATTCCTAAAATACGTGGAGACATCAAACTTTGGCCTCTTCCTGATTAGATTTATGGTCCTAAATAATCTAGCTTCAGCAGGATCCATTGCTTCTTCTTCAGCTGATGGATCATCAACCTCCCAAGATTCATCTTCACTATGGTCTTCTATCCTTTGCTCAACCCCTCTTCGCAACTCCTCTTGTAGGGCTTGCACTTGCCTCTGAAAAGCTATGAAATCTCCTTCAGGTACCACATTTCTCCCACCACCATGGTTTCTTTGTGGAGGCATTCTTCCTCACTCTCTTCTCACAACCCTTCCATAGATCTTGGTGCAAACTTCCTCACTTTCGGCGATCTGCTCATGCACTCAGGAACTCTAAGCTCTAATACCACTTGATGGAGATCCAAACTTCCTAAAACCAATTCTCATTCAAAAACTCTCCCAACTAGCTCCCTGTCAAATTTCACGTCAATCGGAGCTATGGTTGAGAAGTTATAGCCCTGAAAAAATGCACTAAAATTTAGGAAAAAAATTAAAATTTCCCAAATTTCGTTGGATGCTCCTGCATCAGACACCTAGGCTGGATTGAGACGTGACCTTCACTTTTGTACTGTTAGAGGAAAACCCAGGAAGTCAACCTCTATTTTGGACAACCAAGTTGCATCTTCTACAAGTCTGCCCTTCCACTTCACCAAATATTCTAAATACTGCCTGTTCTTGGTACTTCTGCCTTTCTCGAGTGTCTAGTATTTCCTCTATGTCATCTGTGGATGGAGTAGACACTAGAATACTCCACAAATCTATAATTGGTGTCTCACTACTACCTCCTTCATGGTATTCTACCAAGTCTAAAGTATTAAAAATAGGTGATATATTCAGCTCACTAGGCAGTTCCACTTCGTAGGCATTTCCTGAATCTCTTTTACCTATGATCCTGCATGGTCCAAACCTATTCATCTTCAACTTGTTGTAGGTTTTTCTAGGAAACCTTTCCTTTCTCAAGTGAACTATGAACTCATCTCCCACTTGGAACTCCTTGAAACGCCTCTTCTAATCTATTTCGACCAAGTACTAAGTATTCATCTTACTGATATGTTTTTGTACCTCTTCATGTAAACTCTTTATGTGCTCTACAAAATATTTAGCCTCAGCACTGCTCTTTTCTCCTTTACCCATCATTCTCAACTCAAAAGCATTCCTTGGGTGTTCCCATACACAATATGGAATGGTGATTTACTAGTACTTATGTTGATAGAATTTTTGTAAGGAAATTCTTCCTGTGGCAAAACCAAATACCATCCCTTGGGATTATCTCCTACAAGGAATCTTAGAATATTACCAAAAATTTTGTTCACCACCTCTGTTTGTCCATCAGTCTGTGGGTGGTATGCAAAACTAAACTTCAAATCCGTTTTCAACTTCTTCAACAAAGTCCTCCAGAAATAATCCACAAATTTGGTATATCTATCAGATGCTATACTCTTGGGTAGACCATGAAGGCATACCACCTCTTTGAAAAACAAGCCTGCAACATGAACTGCATCACTCATTTTCTAACATTGAATAAAATGAGCCATCTTCAAAAACCTGTCAACCATAACAAAAATGGAGTCATTCCCTCATTGTGTCCTTAGTAGGCCAAGAACAAAATCCATACTGATGTCCTCCCATGGTCTCTCCAGTATAGGTAATGGCTGATACAATCCTATATTCTGTCTCACTCCCTTAGCCATCTGACACACTCTACAATCTCGCACAAATTTCTTCACATCCTACTGTAACTGTGGCCAATGGTAGTTTTCACTAACAAGGTCAATGGTCTTATCTCAACAAAAATATTCAGCTAGTCCTCCACTATGCTTCTCCTTTATCAGATTCTCCCTCATTGAACTTCTAGGAATGCACAATTGGTTCCTTCTGTATAGCATCCCATCTTGGATTATAAAATCCAACCAATTAGTTCTATCCAAAGTAGTAGGAGACAAACATGCCTTCCAAGCCTCTGTAAAATCTAGATCCTCTGGATACAAACTCTTGAGTTCTTCAAACCCAATGACTTCCACTTTCATCTCTATCAAAAAATTTTACCTTCTACTCAAGGCATCTGCAACTCTATTAGAATTCCCACTCCTATGCTTCAAAACAAAGGTATAAATCTATAGGAATTCAACCCACTTTGAATGTCTCTGATTCAGTTTTCCCTGACTATTAATATACTGCAAAGCTTGATGATCAGTATATAAAACAAACTCTTTTGCTAACAAATAGTGTCTCCATTTCTTAAGAGCCTGAACTATAGCATAAAATTCCTGATCATAAGCATAATATTTCTTCCTAGCATTATTTAACTTCTCACTAAAATATGCAATAGGTTTACCTTCCTGACTCAACACAACTCCAATGGCACTGCCACTAGCATCACAATCAACCTGAAATACTTTATTAAAATACGGAAGTACCAAAATGGATTGTTCTATCACCTTCTTTTTCAACATATCAAAACTTGCACCTACCTTTGCAGTCCACTTAAACTCCTTCTTATCCCCTCTCATGGTTTCTTTCAGGGGTGCACAAATACTACTAAAGTTCCTATGAACTTTTTGTAGAAACTTGCAAGACCATGGAATGATCTTACCTCCGTTATGTTCCTTGGAGTAGGCCACTCAATCATAGCCTTCACCTTCTATGGATCAATTTTTAGACCCTCATATGAGATGACAAATCCCAGATAAAAAGTAACAAACTTCTCTAGGAACTCTCTCAACACCTCATTCATCAGCCTCATGAATGTACTAGGTGCATTGGTTAACCCAAACAACATAACCAACTAGTCATATAAACCCTCTTTGGTTTTCAAGGTTGTCTTCCACTCATCACCCTCTCTGATGTGAATTTAATGATAACCACTTTTTAAATCAATATTTGTGAAGTATTTAGATCCTCTCAAATAGTCCATTGCATTGTCCATTATGGGTAATGGAAATCTATACTTAATAGTAATATTATTTATGGTTCTAGAATCACTACACATTCTCCATTCTCCATCCTTATTCAGTTCTAGTACTGTAGGTACTGCACAAGGACTCAAACTCTCTCTAATCAACCCATTCCTCAATAACTCTTGAACCTATCTGTTCAACTCTTCACTCTCCATGGGAGACATTTTATGGGCTGCCTTATTGGGTAAACTAGCTCCTGGAATCAAATCAATTTAATGGCTAATATTTCTCACTGGTGGCAAACCCTCAGGCACATTATCTGACACAATATCAAGAAAATCTTCTAACAAAATTTTAACCTCTACTGGAATATCCATACATTGTTCCTTCTTAACAGTAGGAATTAATGCATAACACATAGAGTACCTCTTAAGGCCATCCAAAAATTTTCTACCATCTACCAAAAATATTATAGCACTACTGCATACCTTTTCGTCCACTTCCTTCAATGGCTTCAACTTGTGATGCACTACATCTTTCGTTAGAGAGTAAGTATTCGAATACTCATCATCCACCACACGTCTGTCAAATTTCCATGGCCTCCCCAACAACAAATGGCAAGCATCCATAGGCAAAACATCACACAAAACCTCATCTTGATAATTTCCAATATGAAATTTAACTAAACACTACTCACTGACTAATGCTCTATGATATTTATGCAACCATGCAATTCGATATAGATGCGGGTGCTTCCTCTTCTCCAATTTCAAGTTAGCAACCATTTCTCCTAAAACTAAATTATCTGTGCTACCATTATCTATGATAACATTACAAACCTTACCTTTCTCTTCCTCTGATCCACATATTTCCCTCCATTCATCAATGCTCTACTTCTGATCAACACTTCTCCTCCTTATCCTTCTTTAGAATGTTCTAATTTAGCACCTCCATATGCTACAACAGCTCTGGCATGACCCTAAGGACTCTTATTCATCCTTTCTTGGTGTTGGGAACACTCATATGCCCGATGTCCCTCTTCCCCACAATGGAAATAGGTTCCACGAAATCCTCCTCTTCCATACCCATGTACAGATCTACCTCTTCCTCTTTGGTAACCATTATTCTGATCATGGGGGTGGTAGGGATTCTCCTCTTTCTGATCCTGGTTATTACTTTTTTCACCAGTATTCTTTTGATATTCATATTTTCCTCCACTAGTTCTTCCACCATGACCTCTTCCTATTTGTTTGCTTTCAAATCTTCTATTCAGCTTCTCTTCAACCTTCAAGGCAAACTAATATGCATCCTCAATGGTGGTCATCCTGACCAAACTGAGTTCTTCTTGGATATTCATTCTTAACCCATTTTTGTAACGAGTTACTTTCTCCTTATTAGCATCTGAATGGCCAGTTCTGATTGAGATCTTGTAAAACTCCTTTGTATATCATTTGACAGATTTGCTTGACTGTCTCAAACTTTACATTTTCCTCAACAAATCTAATTCATAATCTGTAGGAATAAACTACCTCTTCAACTTGTCTACCATTTGATCCCATCTGGTTATCTTTTCCTTTCCTCTTCTATTTTTTTCTAGCTACACTTCTTTCCACCATATGCTATCATGGCATTTCAACTTTGTTTTTGCAAACTTAATCTGATCTAGATCTACAACCTCCTCATACTCAAAATACTCCTCCATATCATTGATCCAATCAATCAACTCCTCTAGATAGATATTCCCAGAATATGTGGAGACATCAAAATTTGGCCTCTTCCCGATTAGAGATATGGCCCTAAATAATCTAGCTTATGTAGGATCCATTACTTCTTCCTCATCTGATGGATTAGAGATATGGCCTATTCTAATATATTTTGACCTTGTATTGAGTATTCATCTTACTGATATGTTGTTGTATCTCTTCATGTAAACTCTTTATGTGCTCTACAAAATCTTCAGCCTTAGCACTGTTGTTGATAGAATTGTTGTAATCAAATTCTGCCTATGGCAAAATCAAATCCCATCCCTTGGGCTCATATCCTACCAAGAAATCTTAGAAGATTACCCAAAATTCTATTCACCACCTCTATTTTTCCATTAGTCTGTGGGTGGTATGCAGAACTGAACTTCAAATCCATTTTTAGCTTCTTCTATAAAGTCCTCTAGAAATAACCCGCAAATTTGGTATCTCTGTCAGATACAATGCTCTTGGGTAGACCATGAACGCGTACCACCTCCTTGAAAAACAAGCCTGCAACATGAAATACATCACTCATTTTATGACATGGAATAAAATTAGCCATCTTCGAAAACTTGTCAACCACAACAAAAATGGAGTCATTCCCTCGTTGTGTCCTTGGTAGGCCAAGAATAAAATCCATACTGATGTCCTCCCATGGTCTCTTTGGTATAGGTAATGGCTGATACAATCTTGTATTCTGTGTCACTCCCTTAGCCAACTAACACACTCTGCAACCCTACAAAAAATTCTTCACATCCTATTGCAACTGTGGCCAATGGTAGTTTTCACTAACAAGGGCAATGGTCTTATCTCAAATAAAATGTCCAGCTAGTCCTCCACTATGCTTCTCATTTATAAGATTCTCCCTCATTGAACTTATAGGAATGCACAATTGGTTCCTTATAAATAGCATCCCATCTTGGATTATAAAATCCAACCACTTAGTTCTATCCAAAGTAGTAGGAGACAAACGTGCCTTCCAAGCCTCTACAAGATCTGGATCCTCTGGATAAAAACTCTTGAGTTATTTAAACCCAA
Source organism: Wollemia nobilis (assembly GCA_028583015.1). NCBI lineage: Eukaryota > Viridiplantae > Streptophyta > Pinopsida > Araucariales > Araucariaceae > Wollemia > Wollemia nobilis. Next base: position 7,219,327 of record JAQPPZ010016334.1, on the reverse strand, counting down.
CGACCTCCACTTTCATCTCTATCAACAAATTTTGCCTTCTACTCAAGGCATCTGCAACTCTATTAGACTTCCCACTCCTATGCTTCAAAATAAAGGTATAAATCTATAGGAATTCAACCCACTTCAAATGTCTCTGATTAAGTTTTCCCTGACTATTAATATACTTCAAAGCTTGATGATCAGTATATAAAACAAACTCTTTTGCTAACAAATAGTGTCTCCCTTTCTTAAGAGCCTAAACTATAGCATAAAATTCCTAATCATAAACAGAATATTTCTTCCTAGCATCATTTAACTTCTCACTAAAATATGCAATAGATTTACCTTCCTGACTGAACATAGCTCCAATGGCAATGCCACTAGCATCACAATCAACCTGAAATACTTTATTAAAATTCAGAAGTACCAAAATGGGTTGTTCTATCACCTTCTTTTTCAACATCTCAAAACTTGCACCTGCCTTTGCAATCCACTTAAACTCCTTCTTATCCCCTCTCATGGTTTTTGTCAGGGGTGCACAAATACTGCTAAAGTTTCTAATGAACTTTTTGTATAAACTTGCAAGACCATGGAATGATCTTACCTCCGTTATGTTCTTTGGAGTAGGCAACTCAATGATAGACTTCACCTTCTCTGGATCTATTTTTAGACCCTCATCTGAGATGACAAATCCCAGATACACCAACTCCTTAAAAAACTGCAGTTCAAATTAATCAGCAACTGCTCCTCCCTTAGCTTTTCAAAAACTCTCAAAACTTGCATCAAATGCTCTTCCAATGTCTTACTAAAAATTAGAATATCATCCAGATAAATAATAATAAACTTCTCTAGGAATTCTCTCAACACATCATTCATCAGCCTCATGAATGTACTAGGTGCATTGTTTAACCCAAACGACATAACCAACCACTCATACAAACCCTATTTGGTTTTGAAGGTTGTCTTCCACTCATCACCCTCTCTGATGCGAATATGATGATACCCACTCTTTAAATAAATATTTGTGAAGTATTTAGCTCCACTCAAATAGTACATTATATCATCCATTTTAGGTAATGGAAATATATACTTAATGGTAATCTTATTTATGGCTCTGGAATCAGTACACATTCTCCATTATCCATCCTTCTTTGGTGGTACTACTACAGGTACTACATAGGGACTCAAAATATCTCTAATCAACCCATTCCTCAACAACTCTTGAACCTGTCTGTTCAACTCTTCACTCTCTATGGGAGACATTCTATGGGCTATCTTATTGGGTAAACTAGCTCCTAGAATTAAATCAATTTGATGGCTAATATTTCTCACTGGTGGAAAACCCTCAAGCACATTATCTAATACAATATCAGGAAACTCTTCTAACAGAATTTCAACCTCTACTGGAATATCCATACATTGTTCCTTTTTAACAGTAGGAATTAATGCATAACACATATAATACCTCTTCAGGACATCCAAAAATTTTCTACTATCTACCAAACAGATTCTAGCACTACTGCATACCTTTTCATCCACTTCCTTCTATGGCTTCAACTTGTGATGCACTCCATATTTCTTCAGAGGGTAAGTATTCACATGCCCATCATGCATCGAATGTCTGTCAAATTTCCATGGCTTCCCCAACAAAAAATGGCAAGCATCCATATTCAAAACATCACACAAAACCTCATCTTAATAATTTCCAATATGAAATTTAACTAAACTCTACTCACTGACTAATGCTCTATGATATTTCTACAACCACGTAATCCGATATGGATGTGGGTGCTTCCTCTTCTCCAATTTCAACTTAGCAACCATTTCTCCTAAAACTAAATTATCTATGCTACCATTATCTATGATAACATTATAGACCTTACCTACACATTTGCATCTTGTGCAAAATAAGCTCTTCCTCTAATCCACATCTTTCCCTCCATTCATCAATGCTCTTCTTGTCATCAAAACTTCTCCTCCTTCTGCTTCTTCAGAATGTTCTGATTCAACACCTTCATATACTATAGTAGCTCTGGAATGACCCTCAGGACTCTTATTCATCCTCTCTTGGTGTTGAGAACACTCATATGCCTGATGTCCCTCTTCCCTACAATGGAAACAGGTTCCACTAAATCCTCCTCTTCCATACCCATGTCCAGATCTACCTCTTCCTCTTTGATAACCATTATTCTGATTATGGAGATGATAGGTATTCTCCTCTTTCTGATCTTGGTTATTACTTGTTTCACCAGTCTTCTTTTGATATTCATATTTTCCTCCACTGGTTCTTCCACTAGTTCTTCCACCATGGCCTCTTCCTCTTTGTTTGCTTTCAAATCTTTTGTTCAGCTTCTCTTCAACCTTCAATGCAACCTGATATGCATCCTCAATGGTGGTCATCCTGACCAAACTGAGTTCTTCTTGGATATTCATTATTAACCCATTTATGTAACAAGCTACTTTCTCCTTATTAGCCTCTGAATGGCCAGTTATGATTGAGATCTTGTAAAACTCCTTTGTATATTATTTGACAGATTTGGTTGACTGTCTCAAACTTTACATTTTCCTCAACAAATCTAATTCATAATCTATAGGAATAAACTCTCTTCAACTTATCTACCATTCAATCCCATCTGGTTATCTTTTCATTTCCTCTTCTATTTTTTTCTAGCTACACTTCTTTCCACCATATGCTATCATGGCCTTTCAACTTTGTTTTTGCAAACTTGATTCGATCTGGATCTACAACCTCCTCATACTCAAAATACTCCTCCATATCATTGATCCAATAAATCAACTCGTCTAGATAGATATTCCCAGAATACGTGGAGACACCAATATTTGGCCTCTTCTCTATCAGAGATATGTCTCTAAATAATCTTGCTTCTATAGGATCCATTGCTTCTTCTTCATCTGATGGATAATCAACCTCCCAAGCTTCATCTTCACTATGGTCTTCTCTCCTTGGCTCAACGCCTCTTCACAAATCCTCTTGTAGGGCTTGCACTTGCCTCTACAAAGCTCTAAAATCTCCTTCGAGTACCACATTTCTCCCTCCACCATGGTTTCTTCATGGAGGCATTCTTCCTCACTCTCTTCTCATAACCCTTCCATAGATCCTGGTGCAAACTGCCTCACTTTCGGTGATCTGCTCACACACTCAGGAACCCTAAGATATGATACCACTTGATGAAGATCCAAACTTGCTCAAACCAATTCTCATTCAAAAACTCTCCCAACTAGCTCCCTATCAAATTTCATGTCAATCGGAGCTACAGTTGAGAAGTTATGGCCCCAAAAAAATGTACTAAAATTTAGGAAAAAAAATAAAATTTCTTAAATTTTGTTGGATGCTCCTGCATCAGAAACCTGGGGTGGACTGAGAAGTGACCTTCACTTCTATACTATTAGAGGAAAACCCAGGCAGTCAACATCTATTTTGCACAACCAAGTTGCATCTTCTACAGGTTTGGCCTTCTACTTGACCAAATATTATGAATATTGCCTGTTCTTGGTACTTCTACCTTCTCGAGTGTCTAATATTTCCTCTATCTCATATGTGTCTAGATTAGACGTTGGAATACTCCACAAATATGTACTTGGTGTCTCACTACTGCCTCCTTCATGGTATTCTACCAAGTCTGAAATATTAAAAACAGGTGATATATTCATCTCACTAGGCAGTTCCACTTCGTAGGCATTTCCTGAATCTCTTTTACATATGATCCTACATGGTCCAAACCTCTTCATCTTTAGCTTGTTGTAGGTTTTGCTTGGAAACATTTCCTTTCTCAAGTGAACCATGACCTCATCTCCCACTTGGAACTCCTTGAAACGCCTCTTATGATCTATTTTGACCTTGTACTAAGTATTCATCTTACTGATATGTTGTACTTTTTCTTGTAAACTCTTTATGTGCTCTAAAAAATATTCAGCCTCAGCACTGCTCTTTTCTCATTTACCCATCATTCTCAACTCAGAAGCATTCCTTGGGTTGTTACCATACACAATCTAGAATGGTGATTTACCAGTACTTCTGTTGATAGAATTATTGTAAGAAAATTCTACGTATGGCAAATCAAATCCCATCCCTTGGGCTTATCTCCTACCAGGCATCTTTGAATATTACCTAAACTTGTGTTCACCACCACTGTTTTTCCATCAATCTATGGGTGGTATGTAGAACTGAACTTCAAATCCATTTTCAGCTTCTTCCACAAAGTCCTCCGAAAATAACCCACAAATTTGGTATCTCTTTTAGATACTATAATCTTCGGTAGACCATGAAGGCATACCATAACCTTGAATAACAAGCCTGTAACATGAACTGCATCACTTGCTTTCTGACATTGAATAAAATGAGCCATATTCGAAAACCTGTCAACCACAATAAAAATGGAGTCATTCCCTCATTGTGTCCTTGGTAGGCCAAGAACAAAATCCATACTAATATCCTCCCATGGTCTCTCTGGTATAGGTAATGGCTGATACAATCCCATATTCTATCTCACTCCCTTAGCCATCTGACACACTCTACAACCCTGTATAAATTTCTTCACATCCTGTTGCAATTGTGGCCAATGGTAGTTTTCACTAACAAGGGCAATGGTCTTATCTCGACCAAAATGTCCAACTAGTCCTCCACTATGCTTCTCCTTTATCAGATTCTCCCTCATTGAACTTCTAGGAATGCACAATTGGTTCCTTCTAAATAGCATCCCATCTTATATTATAAAATCCAACCACTTAGTTCTATCCAAAGTAGTAGGAGACAAACATGCCTTCCAAGTCTCTAAAAAATCTGGATCCTCTGGATACAAACGCTTGAGTTCTTCAAACCCAACGACTTCCACTTTCATCTCTATCAACAAATTTTGCCTTCCACTCAAGGCATCTACAAATCTATTAGACTTCCCACTCCTATGCTTCAAAACAAAGGTATAAATCTGTAGGAATTCAACCCATTTCGAATGTCTCTGATTCAGTTTTCCCTGACTATTAATATACTTCAAAGATTGATGATCAGTATATAAAACAAACTCTTTTGCTAAAAAATAGTGTCTCCATTTCTTAAGAGCCTGAACTATAGCATAAAATTCCTGATCATAAACATAATATTTCTTCCTAGCATCATTTAAATTCTCACTAAAATATGCAACAGGTTTACCTTCCTAACTCAACACAGCTCCAATGGCACTGCCACTAGCATCACAATCAACTTGAAATAGTTTATTAAAATTTGGAAGTACCAAAATGGGTTGTTCTGTCACCTTATTTTTCAACATCTCAAAACTTGCACCTACCTTTGCAATCCACTTAAACTCCTTCTTATCCCCTCTCATGGTTTCTATCAGGGGTGCACAAATACTGGTAAAGTTTCTAAATATAGCCTTGGACACCGCCCTTGATTGACACAATGATTAAATGATGAAGATTTGATGACACTCATCATCTTACCAAATTGTTCCATTTTTCAAATGTGTAAAAATAAGTACAAATAGACCACATTTAACTCAAGTTGTTGATCCATTATACATAGTTGAAAAAATGAAAAGACCAATATTAACTTTTAAGATTTAGAAGTAAACATATTATAAGGATCTAGAAGAGTTCACTAGGGACTGTACACCAAAAGATCTAAATTTTTTGAATTAATTATCTTATATTTTCAAATATCTTCTTGGAAGCTCCTCATCTCCACTAGTCTCTAACTTATGACTTTTACATTCAACCTAAGCACATTTTTTTAAAAATAATTGTTATATTTCTCATCCTAGATAGATTATTTTGCACCTCACAATTATTGTCACTGTGCTTGTCGTTGTTGTCATGCCAACTATCATACCATGATTTTAAAATGTTTGCTAATATTCTAAGTGAACATGACTCTTGAACTTCAAATAAAGGTATTTTATGCTTTAGCCTCATTCTCATCAAATGCATGGTATTTTACAACCAACATATCCTCTTCTTGTTTCTCTAAGTTGAACTCTACTTTGAGGGGTTTATTATGACTCTCTATCATACTAAAAAACATGCAACTTCTCTTATGTCAATGTGGATGAAAAATAATAAATCTTGAATATTTAAAAATAAAATATTTTAAAGAATAACAAAAATTCTTACTTTATATGGTAGCAATGATGGTGGCCTATTAAATTCTAAAGGCATTGAATATTCACTATCACTAAGTGATGAATAGTCCTTATTACCTTATACCTTCCCTTTATTGTCATTACCCTTGTCATGTCAATGACAATACCATGAATTTAGAAACTTATGCTAGTGTTCTAAGTGAAAAATACTCTTGAGATTTAAATAAAGGTTGTTTTTTGCATCAATCAATATCATTCTGATCAAATCCATGGTATTTTACTACAAACACATCCTTTTTCTCTTTCCCTTTCTGTCTTCTCTTCCCATTTCTGTAAGTTGACCTCCACTTTAAGGAGATTATGATGAATCTTCATTGTATTGAAAAACATACTACTTTTCTTAGCTCAATATGGATAAAAATGATGTCTTTATTATTTAAAAATGATAATTTTTTTAAAGAATAAAAATAATTCTCACTTGGTTCAAATCATAGTGAAGACCACAAGATTTAGATTGCACTCTAGATTGGGAAGATATGACCCTTATGGTCATTGGGTGCAGAGCGGGGTGGTAGAGAGTAAAAAAGATTGTGTCAGTGGAAAGAGAGCTTATATGGGTAGGGCTTTACAGATCCTGCTTGGATCTCTTATCTGGTGGCTCTAATATGTGTGTTGGATCGCACGATTTGGACCTATTATTTTCCAGATTTTTCTTGGATCACCTGCTTGATGGTGTTGAATATCCTGGCAGTCTACATGGTTTGGGTGATACTCTAGGGGGTGGCATTGTTCTACCCCTAAAATTGATAAATCTACTTTTGCTCGTCAATCCATGCTTTTAGTCTTCCCTTGAAGAGTTACCAGGAGGTTGGCTTGGTGTTCATCTTTTACAGTGGTCCAACTCTATTTTTGTTTTTGTGTGCCTATGGGATTAGAACCCATAGGGATTGAGGAAGTTCTTACCCTTTTTTTGGGGATCTCAAGGTGTTCCTTCCTGGTGCAAAACCAATATTGAAATACCCTTGAGATCTCTGTGGTAGAGCCTATGTTTTCTAGGGTTACAATTTTAGTGTTCATGTTGGTGGTCTTTGGTGGTTCACGATAACAACGGTTGACAGTGATGGTCTCGTTGTTGGTAAGGGTTTAAAACCTATGGATTGTGGTTGTTTTCAGTTGGGAGAGAGATCCCAGATATGTTTATTTTTTTGACCCATATTTTGCTTTGATTGGCTTCAGGGGTCCTTATGCAGATCCAGAGTTTTTCCAGATATTGTAGTTTTTGGGTCTTTTTATGGATCCTGAGCGAACTTTACTTTGTTGGATATTTTTTTAAGCTCAAATTTGATTTGGGAGAGGACCCTTTGGGTCCTTATTCAAGGTCTCTTTCTATGGGTATTTATCTTTTTGCTGGTTGCAAAGCTAGATATGCAGGTTTTTGGCAGTCCTATTTCAGTTCCAGGATGACAGTTCCCTAGGTCCTATTATTTTGGGTGAATTTCCCCCTTTGTAGCCTGTGTTAGATTGAGAAATGTTGTAAATCACTTTGGCAGTTATGTGCGAGTTCTTGATAGGAATAGTTGGTCTAGTCAGGTTGTTTTTTCCAGACCGTGTTTGTTGAACAAATGGTTCTTAAGTGTTTGCCCAATGATTGATGTTATGGGAAAACTAGATCTCGATCTGTATTACAAATATTTGTGCGGGAGTTTTTATTTAAAAAATCCTTGGCTCGTTGGTGTGTTCCCCCATGGAAATACTTTTCCTTTATGGGTGAGAATTTGTTTTTTCAAATTTGACTTTTTTGGGTGCAGGCCTGTGTTTCTTGGCTTGGGCAAGAAGTTGTATTGTAATGTTGAATTTAAAAATTTTCAGGCCAGTGCAAGAAATTTATAGGATTTAGATTTGATGTTTTTGAGGATCTCTCAGTTCGTTTAACCCTTGCCTTGTGTTTGGTCATGTTGGATCCTTGGGATTCAGAACTATTCTCTATTTCCTGGGTCCTAATTTGTCGGATCGTGTTCCAGATCCTATTTTTAGTTTCTTTGATAGCCTTCTTCTTGTGGCTCTATCTTATTGTAAGTGGCTTGGGGTTTCTCTAGCCACCTTTCCAGCTTTGTAAAATAGTGGGGGAGCATTTCAAAACCCTTCTTATACCTAATAAAAAAATACTAATTCTCACTCTATCCTCAAATACATGGTATTTTACAACCAGCATATGCTCTTCTTCTTTCTCTTTCTCTAAGTTAAACTCTACTTTGAGGGGCTTATGATGACTCTTTATCATACTAAAAAATGCAACTTTTCTTGTCAATGTGGATGAAAAATAATACATCTTGAATATTTAAAAATAATAAAGATTTTAAAAAATAACAAAAATTCTTACTTCATATGGTAGTACTAATGGTGGCATATTATCAAGTGGCATTAGCTCAACTGGCTAAATTCCTCAAGATTTCAAGGAAGAGACCCAAATTCAAATCTTATCAAAAGATATACGGATAATATCCAAGCTTTGTTATAATACCACTATGTGGTGATGATGTAATACGGGTGGGGTAAAGACAAATCCCATATAACCCATTAAACAAAAATAACGATGACATATTAAACTCTAGATGAATAGTTTTATTACCTTACACCTTCCATTTATTATCATTACTTTGGTCATTGTTGTCATGTCAACTATAATCCCATGACTTAAAAAATTTATGGTAGTGTTTTTAGTGAAAAATACTCTTGAGCTTTAAATGAAGTTTTTTTTTGCATCCTTCTCCTCCATTTTATGTAAGCCAACCTCTACTTTGAGGGGTTTATGATGAATCTTCATTGTATTGAAAAACTTACTAATTTTCTTAGCTAAATATTGATAAAAAAATTAATGTATTTATTATTTAAAAATAATAAATATTTTATTTGAGAATGGTAACATATCCATTGTGTAAGGGAAATATTTGAACTTGGGGCCTCTCAATTTCAATTGGAAATTTTTAACTATCCATTTAATCTTCTTTTTTTTTGGTAAATAAGGTACAAATTCATTACAACCGGGTTTTACAGGTTGACCCAAAACCTATTACAACAACACCACAAAGCTAAATCGGGACAATGCCTCAATAAGGACACTCTGGCATTAGCCCCCTACTGAGGTTACATCGCCAAAAAAGAGCAACATCCTCACAAAAGATGACCCACACCTCATAACACAGGCGGACGACACTTTCGCCTCCTAACACTTTCTCTTCTCTTTTGGTAGCGAAACTGCGACATGTCACGATATCGCAACATTTTTCCTTCCTCCTCTTTATTTTCTCTTTTGGTTGCGAAAAAGCGACATGTCATGAAATCGCGACACTTTTCCATCCCGCTCTATCTCTTCTCTTTTGGTCACAAAAATCCAACATGTCGCGATATCACGACATATTTTCCTCTTGCTTATTCTCTTCACTTTTGGTCATGAAATAGCGACATATCGCGATATCGCTACACCCTTCCATGTCGCGAAATCATGACACTTTTTCTTTCCTCCTCTTTCTCTTCTCTTTTGGTCGCGACAATGCGACATGTAGCGATATCGTGACACTTTTCCTTCTTGCTCTTTCTCTCCTCTTTTGGTCACGATAGGATGACATGTCATGAAATCGTGGCCCTTTTTCCATATTGCTCTTTCTCTTATCTTTTGGTCGCGATAAACCGACATGTCGCGATATCACGACACTTTTTCCTTCTTCTCTTCTCTTCTCTTTTGGCCACGAAAATCCGACATGTCGCGAAATCGCGACACTTTTCCATTCAAGCTCAACACATCACCAAAAAATGACACAATTTCCCTTTTTCTCACCATGTCGCGAAATCACGACATTCTTTCTTTATTGCTAAGCATGTCGGGATATCGCGACACTTTTTATTTCTTGCTCTTTCTCTTTTCTTTTGGTTGCAAAAATGCGACATGTCGCGATATCGCGACACTTTTTCCATGTCGCGATATCGCGACACTATTTATTTCATCAACATGTCGCGAAATCGTGACACTTTTTCCTTCCTCCTCTTTCACTTATTTTTTGGTCGCGAGAATGCCACGTGTCATGATATCACACCACTTTTCCTTCTTGCTCTTAGTCTTCTCTTTTGGTCACGAAAAAATGACATGTCGCGAAATCGCTACACATTTTCTTTCTTGCTCTTTCTCTTCTCTTTTAGTCGTGAAAACACATGTCGCGATATCGCGACACTTTTTCCCACTTGCTCTTTCTCTTATTTTTTGGTCACGATAATGCGACATGTCATGATATTGTGACACTTCTTCCTTCGAGCTTAACTTATCACCAAAAAGTGACCCTTCTTCCTTCAAGCTTAACTTATCGCCAAAAAATGACACAATTTCTTTCTTGCTCACCATGTCGCGACATCGCGACACTCTTTCTTTCCTGCTAAGCATGTCACGATATCGTGACACTTTTTCTTTCTTGCTCTTTCTCTTTTCTTTTGGTCACGAAAATGCAACATGTCACGATATCGCAACACATTTTCCATGTCCCGATATCGTGACACTTTTTCCATGTCGCGATATCGTGACACTTTTTCCATGTCGCGATATCGCGACACTTTTTCTATCATCAACATGTCACGAAATTGCGACACTTTTTCCTTCCTCCTCTTTCACTTCTATTTTGGTTGCGATAATGCGACGTGTCGCGATATCGCACCACTTTTCCTTCTTGCTCTTAGTCTTCTCTTTTGGTCACAAAAAAATGACATGTCGCGAAATCACGACACATTTTCTTTCTTGCTCTTTCTCTTCTCTTTTAGTCGCGAAAACACATGTCGTGATATCGCGACACTTTTTCCCACTTGCTCTTTCTCTTCTTTTTTTGTCGCGATAATGTGACATGTCGCGATATCACGACACTTCTTCCTTCAAGCTTAACTTATTGCCAAAAAGCGACCCTTTTTCCTTCTTGCTTAGCATGTCGCGATATCGTGACACTCTTTCCTTCTTGCTCAGCATGTCACGATATCGTGACACTCTTTAATTCTTGCTCTTCATGTCACAATATCACGGATCTTTTTCCCTCATGTTTTTTCTCCTCTTTTGAATGCGACAGCGTGACATGTCGCGATATCGCGACACTTTTTCCATGTCGTGATATCGTGACACTCTTTCTAGCATGTCGCGACATTGCGACACATTTCCTTAAATGTCATGAAATCGCGACACTCTTCCTTTCTTGCTCAACATATCACGATATCGTGACCCTTTTTCCAACATGTCGTGATATCGCGACACTTTTTCTTTCTTGCTCAACCTGTCGCGAAATCGCTACACTATTCCTTTTTTGTTGAAATTTGCTTTTCCTGAAAATCGAACAAGTTACAAAATTGTGACATTGGTCTTTGGCCTCAGCCATTGCCCCTAACCCCATTTCAAGAAGCCACCAATCCATCTGGATCCTTCCCTTGTTGCAAAGAAAACTAAAGCCGTCACAATAAGGACCTAAGCAATACTGACAAAACCACATTGAAACTGCTCTCCCTTTTTTCGATCCCCACAGCTTCACCAACATTGACTCGCAATAATGCGACATGTCACGATATCACGACACTTCTTCCTTCGAGCTTAACTTATCGCCAAAAATCGACCCTTCTTCCTTCAAGCTTAACTTATTGCCAAAAAGCGACCCTTTTTCCTTCTTGCTCAGCATGTCGCGATATCGCGACACTCTTTCCTTCTTGCTCAGCATGTCGCGATATCGCGACACTCTTTCATTCTTGCTCTTCATGTCGCGATATCGTGACACTTTTTCCCTCATGCTTTTTCTCTTCTCTTTTGAATGCGACAACACGACATGTCGCGATATCGCGACACTTTTTCCATGTCGCGATATCGCGACACTCTTTCTAGCATGTCGCGACATCGCGACACATTTACTTAAATGTCGTAAAATCATGACACTCTTCCTTCTCAACATATCGCGATATCGTGACCCTTTTTCCAACATGTCACGATATCACGACACTTTTTCTTTCTTGCTCAACCTGTCGCGAAATCGCTACACTTTTCCTTTCTTGCTGAAATTTGCTTTTCCTAAAAATCGAACAAGTCACGAAATCGTGACATCGGTCTTTGGCCTCAGCCATTGCCCCTAACCCCATTTCAAGAAGCCACCAATCCACCTGGATCCTTCCCCTGTTGCAAAGAAAACTGAAGTCGTCATAATAAGGACCTAAGCAATACTGACAAAACCACATTGAAACTATCCATTTAATCTTCAACTCCTCTACATGAACGTATATCATATCCACTTACTCTCCAACTCTTACTCTCCAACTCCTTTACATGAACGGATATCATTAAGTGATTAATAATATTTATTATATAGTGTTGAATATTCTCTAACATGTATGTATCTACAAATACATTAATAATACAAATATAAACATATTTTTAAATATTTTTAAAATCGAAAAATAGACTGAGATAAAGGATTCATAAAATTATAAATAATTCTAAGCAAAAATTAGATTTTTAATATATATATATATATATATAAATTTAAGATACAATTATAAAAAACATAAGGTCATAATATCACTTAAAAATTTGGTACAAATTCCTTCAACAAGAATTTTTTAATGGCATTATCACCGTTTGGATGCTGCTTTCTCCTATGATGCTACATTAATAATACAAATATAAACATATTTTTAAAATCGAGAAATAGACTGAGATAAAGGATTCATCTAGAACTTGTTAAAATTATAAATAATTCAAAACAAAAATTAGAGTTTTAGTATATATATATTAAAGATACAATTATAAAAAACATCGCATAAGGTCATTATATCACTTAAAAATTTGGTACAAATTCCTTCTACAAGAGTTTTTTAATGTGGTATTATCACCGTTTGGATCCTGCTTTCCCTATGATCCTTCCAACAACTGTTATTAAACTCACCTTTTAGTTTATGAATTTGATAGTAAAAATTAAAAACCATTTAGAGGATCTCCCCATTTTTATTGTCCAATTCTAAGCTCAAAGGCATATGTGGCTTTGCAATAGTGCCAGTAAAATACCATCTATATAACATCAAAGTAACGTTAGTATAATGTTGGTAAAAAACCTATGACATTAGAATAGCACTATATCACTCCTAAGTTTTCCATTAAAAAAAAAAATCGAGTGGTACTACTTAAATGTGAGTTGTGATGCTATATAAATAAAATTTAGTTGTGATCCAAAGCATTTTTCTTGGTTGTTCCTAAAGTTTTATCCAATGGACTTTGGTGGCATTTGTCCTATGATGAGGCAAAGAGTCCATTTTTTTCCTATTTTTAGAACCTTGAGTTATTTTCTTTTATTTAATTCCTTTGCTTCAACTCTAGGCTTGTTTTATAACCTTTTACATATAAATTTCAATCTTTTTAATTTGTGATCTTTTTCCACGTATCCAATCTCATGGCATATATAAAATTCACGTATTTGATTGAAATTTAATAAAAGAAGAGTTTGATCAATGTTTTGAAATATCCATAGCAACACATCTATCCATAAATTTCAAGATTCTAATTTATAGAATTTAGTTCCACTCAAATGAGCTCCCCCAATGTATTACCAATATTTTTAAAAATTCTTATGTTGATAAGCTTGTATAGAATTCTAAACAAGATGATATATATGAAATGTTTTTTTAAAACCCAACATGACATTGATATCAATGAAGAGAGCTAAACATAACAAGAGCAACAAAATAAATATGCAAACACAAAACCATTATTTAGAACAAGAGAAAACCCCCCTTGGGGTATGTTTTGACATTCCAATTTTTTCATTAGCAATCTCAAATAAATACAACATTGCATCTTCTACAAGGCAAACCCTAGCATCTGTCGCTACCAACTCATATGTGCATGCAAGGTGACACCTCATCCTTACATACATATTGACACCTCATCCTTGGACTTTGACCCATATTACAAATGTGTGATTACATAGGTATTTAATGCCAACATTCCCCCTTAATGATATATTTGTAATTTTGTAGTACAAACAATGATTTTTTTACACAACCCTTCATGGGTACAAGCTAGAACCGGTCCTTCCGAAGATAAGTAGCCTTAACCCGGTTACTACCAGCCTCTAGACCTATAACTTCCACTAGCTATATCCAGTCGTTCCAAGACCTAGCCACCCTACAAGCTACCTCTAGCATTCTAAACACATTAGCTTCACCTGTTACCCTCAATCATATACTAAAAAGGTAACAAAAAAGTCCATAAAAACACTTTTGAAACATTACAAATATTATTGGAGCTAACTCTCAGAACATTACACTAGAAAACCACCACTAGCATCCACACCGGTCTCCTTTGGGTATAACTACACCAATTATAGTAGTCAATAATCCAACTACACCAATTACAATAGCTTCTTTAGGTACAAGCTACACCAGTTACAATAGTTAATACTTACCCCAAACTTGTGGTACAACCAATAAACCATCTCAAACATTCTTCAACAACTTTGTAAAACATAGATCTAAGGTTTTAGATCTACACAACACACTAAAATAGGAAGAATACCAGTTGTAAAATGAAACCTCATGCATGAACACCTTTGCAACTTGCATAATAAAACCACTAGAACAGACATTTCTAGCCTTAAACTCCAACACCTTTTCAAAAAATAAACATCTGAATATAGATAAAATATAGCGCCACCGTCGAAGCTTTCCAAGTATATTGTTGCCGAAGCTCACTAGGTTTGTCATTGCCGAAGCTCATCATATTTTCCACTATCGAAGCTCACCATATTTATCGTTATCAAAGCTCACCAGATTTACCACTATCAAATCTCACACTCAAAAAAATAAACATCTGAATGCAGATAAAACACATTGTCATTGTCGAAGCTCACCATGTCTGCCACATGCTAAAGCTCACTAGATATGTCGTTGGTGAAGCTCACCAGATCTATCGCTAGCAAAGCTCACTAGATATGTCATTGGTGAAGCTCACCAGATCTATCGCTAGCAAAGCTCACTAGATCTACCATTGTTGAAGCTCACTAGATTTATCATTGCTAAATCTCATGAGATATGCTGCTATTGAAGCTCACCAAATCTACCGCTACAGAAGCTCAACAAGATTTAAATATCAAACCTTAGGATGAACAATTCTTAATCTAGATCTATCACTATTGAAGCTCACTATATCTGCTACTATCGAAGCTCACTATATCTGCTACAATTGAAGCTCACCAGATCTACCGCAAGTTATAAACCCTTGCATATCTTCATATAATGCCATAAACTACCCAGGTTCAAGACCATAGGTCCCAATACCAAATTTTGAAACTTAACATGACATTAATATCAATAAAGAGAGCTAAACATAAAATGGAGCAGCAACATAAAGATGCAAACACAAAATCATTTTCAGAATAAGAGAATAACAAAGGAAACCCCCTCTTGGGGAATGTCTCGACATTCCAATTTTTTTTCCATTAGCAATCTCAAATAAATACTACATTGCATCTTCTACAAGGCAAACCCTAGCATCTGTCGCTGCCAACTCACATGTGCATGCAAGGTGACACCTCATCCTTGGACTTTGACCCATATTACAAATGTGTGATTACATAGGTATTTAATGCCAATAATTTTCAAGACTTAATATTCATTCTATGGCCTTAAGTACGAGTCAACCCTCCCCATAAAATATGATCCATCACGTATTACTTTACCCCTACATTCCCAAATGGAAAAGTTTACAAGAAAAAAATCATTTAGAAAGAAAAATGATTGAATATTGTACATTTTATCTCTATTTATTTTCATCCCACTTCCATGTTTTCGAAAATTATATCTAGTAACTATTAAATTTACATATTAAGTATATTTAAAAAAAAAAAATTATATCATGCTTATTCATATCATTCTTGAAGATTATTTATGGTGAGTCACACATCACTTCTATGAATGTTTCTATTAATTCCTTCTTTCCTTTAGCCTTCATTAGCAAAAGATTACTTTCCCCATTTAGGTCATCCTTACTTCCAACTTGGGATTCCTTTCATAGTCATTATATTTATATGTAGCTTATTCTAATGATAGTCCTCCATTACTTGAATTTCTATGAACAACCATAATAGAAGCATAAAGTCCAAAGACAAGGCTCATTTGCACTTTTTGATCACATTTACCATTACTACTTGCTTTTGCTCACTCCTACTTGAACTTAATTACAATTAACCTTTACTATTTAAATTAAAATATTATCAATGGTCTACTACTACATTTCATGATCATAGTGTTTTTTATAACATCATTATGGCACTATATTAATATAGCAAATTATATTTTTTTTGTCATTCCTTTGTAAAGTGTTCTTGGTGCTAAGATGACTCTAAAATGGTGTTGCAAAGTTTAACTAGCCATTGTCTTGGGGTCAAAACAACATCAACAATCTATACACCAATTGTATAATAGTAATATAGCACCCAGGTCTTCGACTAGAGTAGCACTTCCAAAAGGTTAAGAAGTAACACTAATATAGTGTCACTTAAGAAATATAATAAAAAATAATTAAATTGTTATCAATTACTTTTTTATTTAACAAGTTATGTGTGGATTTAAGTGGGGGCCACTGCCATCAAAATAACAAAACATTACATTATTGTCAGGTTAATTAAACCATATTTAGCTTTCATTTTTTTCAAATATATCCTTTATCTTTCTTAAACTACTTTTTTTTAGTAATCAATTACTTGATATCATTTTTGTTAAGAAATAAAATCTCACTCGACCAATTGCCTTCTAAAAGTTTAATTTTACCAAAATGAAGATCAACACCTTAGATGACTAAAATATCTGCTACCTGATTTCCTTCTCTATAAATATTTTGCTACCTAGTTTTATTCTCTATAAATATGTTGGCTATAACATTCTATCAATTCCCTAATGTCTCCTTTTTTAGGGGTTTTTTTCATGCCCCTGTTATTTTAAGATATCATTTTCATTATCACTTTTGTTTTTATTTGTGGGGTTCTCGTAAAGATTGTATTATTTTATTTTGTTTTCCAATATCAATATCCCTTTGAGTTTCCTTTATCTTTATTTTTTCTTCTTAAGCATTCCTATCCTTTTTTCATTCCCACCAACATAGTCATTTTCATCAATGTCTTCAATTTTTTCATTTTATTCATAGTAAATCTTATCATCTATAGGTTTGTCTTGCTTTCAAGGATGTGAAAACAAGGAATAATCTCAAATGTACATTCTTCTTATGTTGCCCTAGAAATCCTAAATTTCTATAGATATCATCCATCATTATTTCTTCATTATGTTACTCTTGAAACCCTAAAGAGCAAGGGATAATGTTGACACTACTTTCATTTCTACTACAAAGAGAGGATTTTATACTATGAATAAAATGATGATTTAATTGAAATAAACTAAACATATTCTACCTCCTTTATTTTAAAATTATCCTCCACATATTCATTTGCACGTTTAATTCCTTATGAATGAATGTATCCTTATTTGTTTTAATGGTTGATCTAAGTGAATTATGATGACCTTTGTTATCTAATGCTACAAATAAGATTTCTTTACCTTTTTTTTGGGAGTGGAATATCCTTAGTCTAACCCAAATTCTAATATAGTATGATCTTCTTGTTTCATATTGAAGTCTATCTAATGATCACATTTTTTCTCTTTCTCCATAATTTTTACTTTGTAATCTCTTGCCATGTGTCAAGTCTCATAACATTTGTGGCATTAGAATGCAATGTTTTCCTAATCCACTTGTTGATGTCATTCTCTAAATTTATATTTAATCTTAATGAATTGCAACAAAAGTTTTTAAATATCCATAGGAACACATATTCATGTATATACAACATGCTTTCACTCATTAGTAGTTAGTCCCTCTTGGATGAACTACCCTAGGGTATTTCCAATATTCTTCAAAACTTCGTTATTGATAAGCTGATATGGAAGTTCAAAAACCCCAAACCACAATGAAATATTTTTAATATTTTGTATTGATAAGAAAAATCTTCCTTTGGTGGTCTTAAATGTAGGGTATATCTTCCCTTAAACCATGGGTCACCACCCATTATTTTATCCCTGATTTTCAAATTAAAATTATGATGAGAAAAAAACATTAAGAAAAATCATGGAGTAATTTTAATTTAATCCCTATTCCACTTGATGCAATTTTGAATCTGTGAAAACCTTATCCACTATCCATGGAATTTACATATTAACCATCTAGTTTAAGAACCATTATATCATGCTTTATTATCTCATCCTTGATAATCACTCATGGTCTAACATTTTCTACTTGGATTGAAGTTGTCATATATTTGATCTTCCTCTTATCTCCAACTTGAGTATCTATACTTTAATCTAGGACCTCCTTCTTTCCAATTAGAAATGTCAAATATGGCTTTCCTTTCATTATACGTAGCTTTTCCTTATATAAATTCTTTATTTTTTAAAATTTCTCAAAGATATAGAACAAGAAAAAGTTGATAGAAAATAAGCGTAAACAATAGTTTAGAATTGATAAATCATAGTGCTTAAATAATAATAGTCATAGGTTATGAATAGCCTAATAGGTAGTCCCCCCATAAAGGCAGCTAACAGCTTAGGGATTAGTGCTAACTACTAACAACATATTATTCACTTAACAATGTGAATAATATCTCACATCTTAACAATAGGTTATTGTTTAGACATTTACAATAGTAAAAAAAAGTAATGTAAGAATCTAATAGTAAAAGTAAATACTAATTTTTACCCTAACATCCCCCTTTATTAAATTATTTTGAAATACAAAGTGTACTTTTGAACAACTCAAATTTGACACGTCCAAGTGCCTTTTTGAAGATATCTGCAACCTGTTCGTCAGTAAGAATGTATTGGAGCTTGATGTTGTATTTAGGAACTTCGTCGTGAATGAAATGACACTGTGTGCCAATATGTTTGGCGCATTCATGGTGAACTAGATTCTTCACTAAGTTCAAAACACCCTGGTTGTCCTAGTACAAGTGAATTGGAAGTTTATTGGGTAAACCCATACTTGCTATGATGTGACTCAACCATATCGCTTCGCACACTGCTTTTTGTGCTGCATGATATTCTACCTCTGTTAAGGATATAGCAACCACCAATTGCTTCTTGATGTACCATGAGAGTAGGTCTGGATCCTAGATAAAAAACATATCCAAATGTTGACTTCCAGTCATCTATTGATCCAGCATAGTCAGAGTCTATGAAAATCTGTAAGAAGAATTTTTCATTCTTCCTATACTCTAAACCATCCTCCATACTACCATGAATATAGTGGAGAACACGTTTTGCTACTTTCCAGTGAGTAACTTTTGGTTCTTGCGTGAATTGAGAAAGATAATTCACAACAAATGTGATATCTGGTCTAGTATTTGTTAGGTATATAAGGCTCTTAATCATATGACAATAAAGAGTACCATCTACCTGAGGTGAATTATTGTATCGTGATAATTGAAGCCCTTGTTCCATCGGTGTTGCTTTTGGCTTGTAATTAGTCATACTATACTTTTCTATCATTATCTTGGTGTACTTCTTTTGAGTCACCCTTAGGTAATTATTTTTTTGTTCAATCTCCAGACCAAGATAATAGTGAAGTCCCAAATCTGTTATATCAAATGACTCTCTCAAGTCATTCTTCACGACGTCTATTAATGTCTTTGAGTTTTCGATTATGATCAAATCATCCACATGGAGTACAATAATTACTATCTCAAAACCAATGTTCTTAACATAGAGATTTGCATCTGAAGAACTTCTCTTAAATCCATGATGAAAAAGGTGATTGTCTATCTTTATATACCATGCTCTAGGGGCTTGTTTCAACCCATACAAGGATTTAACCAGTTTGCAAACTTATTGCTCATGGCCTTCCTCAAAAAATCCTTGTGGTTGAGTAATGTATACTTCCTCGTTCAAATAACCATTTAGGAAGGCGCTCTTGACATCCATTTGATGAATTTTCCATCCATACTATGCTGCCATAAAACAAATAACATGAATGGTGGTCATCCTTGTAGTGGGTGCAAAGATATTTTCGTAATCAATGCCTTCCTTTTGAGCATAGCCCTTTGCCACAAGATGGGCCTTATGCTTTTCAATGGTTCCATATTCCTTGTGTTTCATTTTGTAAACCCATTTACAGCCAATGTGTTTCTTACTTGAAGGTAAATTAACCAACTTCCATGTATTGTTCTTGATGAGAGATTTATATTCAGCATCCATATCTGCCCTCCACTATGGCTCACTAAGTGCTTATTTGACCGTGGTGGGTTCATGTTCATCATATGAAGACATATAAACCCTCTCATCATCAATCTCCATATCTTCTCCACTATCAATCTCTATGTCTACAGAAAGCTCTTCGAAAAATTGGCAGAGATCATTAACTATTGGTGATGCTTCTGCTCTTTTTGCCGAGACATGCTGCATGTTCGAGGATGATTTAGAGTAAGATCAGGAGGTGAGGTCAACTTTGAATCTCTCATCGTACTTGTATACCATTTTGGCACATTTTTCTAAGGTGGAGGAGTTTGTTTCTGTGGCTCCTCATCTTCCAGGTATACATAGGATGTGATGTTAGGTGTGAAAGCCTCATCAAACACCACATCTCTACTTATGTGTATTTTAATTTTTTCTAGGGTCATACAATCAATACCCTTTAGAAAATTCATTATAGCCAAGGAAAATGCACTGTAAGGTTTTCTCATCTAGTTTCTTTCTATTTTCTTTAGGTATATGCATAAATGCATTACACCAAAAAACTCTTAGATGAGAGATGGAGGGCTTTCTCCCACTCCATGCTTCTAGTGGAGTTATATCTTTAAGGGCCTTTGTGGGTTCCCTATTCAAAATATATATTATCATTGTGATAGCTTCTGCCCAATAGCATTTCTCAAGAATTGCACCCTTAAGCATACTGTGAACCATTTTCATGATGGAACAATTTCTCCTTTCAGCAACTCCATTTTACTATGGAGAATAGGTTGTGGTTAGCTATCTTTTGATCCCATGTGATTTTAGAAATTAAAATAATTCATTTGAGGTATATTCCCCCCATCGATCTGAGTGGAGTATCTTTATGTAGAATCCAGACTCTTTCTCAACTAGTTGCTTGAATTACTGAAAGTAGGAAAATGCTTTTGATTTCAGTTTAAGAAAGAAGACCCACATCTTTCGTGAGTGATCGTCTACAAATAATTGATAATACCTTTTGCTTCCAAAAATTGGTGGTATGGGACCGCATAAATTACCATGCACTAACTCCAATGGTATCTTAGCTCTAGAAGAGCTAGCTTCGAATGGTGCTCGACATTGCTTTTCGGCTAAGAAATTCGAGAAGATTGGCAATGTATATGAAAGGGTGGAAAGTCCCTTCACCATTTGAGATTTATTTAGCTCAATTAAATATCTTGTACTAATATGCCCAAATCTCTTATACCATAGAGAATTGGCCTCCTTTGTGTTGACCTCCATGGCAACATGAGGCATTGAAACAAAATCTAGTGTGAACAAGCCATGCTTGTAAGAACTGATTGCTATGTGTTTACCCTACTTGGTGATATAGCAAAGTTTTAGTCCATTTTCCACTTTGAAATTGGCAACCATGTTTTTATCTAGGATTTGTACTGACAACAAGTTGTTTATCAATCCTAGAACATAAAGGACATTTTGAATGTGATATTTTCCATCTGGAATGGAAATAGATACACTGCCTTCTCCCTGGACACGATAGGTCTTATTATCAGTAATTGTTACTGGTTTGCCTTCTCTTGCCACAAATGTCTCAAACCACTGCTTGTCACCAGTCATGTGTTTGCTAGCGCTTGAATCAATGTACCAAATAGAATCCTTCTATGTAGAAAATGTATGGGTCATGAGCACTTTTTGTGCTCTTTCTGGATCAGAATCAGAATTTTCAATAACAACATGTACTCGTTATTGTCTATTTTTCTTTAGTGACTTGTTTTTTCCCTTTTTGTCTTGTTTGTTTTTAAACCAACATCAGTTGGTGTTATGGTTGTCCATTTTGCAATTCATGCAATAATTCCCTTGAAATTAAGGTTGTTTACCCTTATTTATTGATCCTAAATATGAGCCTCCCTTTTGAAAGTTACCTTTCTTCTTGCCACCCTGTTTATTTTTGTAAGTGCATTGTTTGACACTTCATCACTTTGGAGCTGATTTGCTTCCTCAGTCTGAAGTAAACTGACTAACTCCACAAAGGTTATAATTCTTTGAGATACATTAAAGGATGTTATTAACATCTTATAGGATTTTGGAAGAGCCCTCAATATTATTGAAGTCAGAATAGTATCTCCTACTTTGGATCCTAAAGCATTTAGCTTTGACTTCAGTTCTACCACTCTGCAAAGAAATAGCTCTACTGATTATCCTGACTTCATATGGAGTGTATGGAGTTGAGTTTGAAGGTTTAGAATAGTCGACTGATTCTTACCTTAAAAAATGTTACATAATGCATCCCATGCATCTTTACCATTTTTAGCTTCACTTATGTAAGGCTAGATTTCATTAGTAGTGGCAAGCAAAATCAACATGAGAAGTCTATTGTTCTTTTTATCCCATGTAATTTGATCTGCTCCAGCTATAGTGGGTTTTTGAATAGTTCCATCCACTATATCCCACATTTCTTCAACAGTTAGAATGGCTTTCATCTTGGTTTTCCATGCTGAAAAATTAGGACCTTTAAGCAATTGTGTATCATTGAGGTATTTGTTGATAGTTGCCATGATCAAGGTTCTAGAATAGTTCCAATATGGTCTCTCTTTCTCTCTTCTTTATTGAAAAAACCTTGAGGAAGGATTTAATCAATTTGAGGATATTTAAGCCAAACAAGAAGAAATGAGAGATAATTCACTCTTTATTGGTATTTAATGGCACCTGCCTAAATTTCCTCCCAAAGAAGGATAGTTAGTTTGAGGGAATTAAGCCAAACAAAAAAGAGTGAATTAGGGATTTTGATTTAGGAGAGAATATCAAGAAAAAATTGGCTTTATACCTATGCAAATGAGTTTACACAAATTATTGTGAAATTTTGAGATTTTGAGTGCTCTTGATTTTGATGACTTATAATTGTAAAAAATAAGAAATTAAATGCAATAATTAATCAAAGAGTGCCCACAAAATTTTTTATCACATAGGTGTCGGATGCAACTGAAAATGCACCTAATTTAGCAATGCCAATTTTTAATAAAGGTGTCGAGTAATATTAAAAATGCACCTAATTATAAGTTTTTGAAACAAAATATGGATTTTGTGTTCTACAAAAAAATAAATTTTATTTTCAAATTCTCCCCCCTTTGTGTTACAATTTTTGCAAAGAGACAATTTATCAAAGAACAATTATCCCCCATTTTTTTTGCAAAAATTACAAAGTAGCTCACCTTTCAAGACAAGTCGACACACGACAAGCTTTTGAAAGGCTTTCCAGAACTAGTCGACAAATTACTTGGTTTTAGTGGACCCTTAAGGCTTCAATACTAAAAAATTGGAGGTGCATCAGGATTAAAAGGTTCTCTAATCCTCATGGGACCATAAATTCGATCCAAATCCTTCCAAGGATATGTGTAAGTATTGAAATGAGGTAAAATTTTTCTATATATTCTAAGCATCTACCAAAAATTTGATCTTGTGGTTTGATGGTGGAGTTTGTTTCTCTTTCAAATGACTCTTAGACGACGAAGAGATTTTTGGATCCAAGGCCTCTTCTTCATGAGACAAAACTTATACTCTAAAAAATGATTAGAAAAATTTGGAGCAAAGTGTTACAAATCTCAATTTGTTGCAAAAAAAATGTGCTTTGGTTTTTGTCTCTTATCCCCTCTTTTGGAGAAAACAAAAAACATCATTTCTGATAATTTAGCAAAAAAAATGGCCTTTTATTTTCAAATTTTATTGCATAAATTGAATTTAATCTAGTACAATTAATTAATAAAAAACATTTTATGAAAAAATTACTTAGTTTTGTTAAAATAATAATTTTTAATTCAAAAATTATGAATTTATTAGTTAAAATACTAAAAGAAATATTCAATGTTTTTACCTTCACGAAACAAATATTCAATGTTTTTATTCACAAAAAAGGTATATTGAAGGCTCGACGGGCTTCGAAACCACGACCACGAGCTCCAAGCCTTAGCTTGGGCTGATCAACCGGTCGGGCTAGGCCCTTCCTTGGGAGTGAAGGCCTAGCACCTTCACTTTCTTCCTTGGTGAAGCCCACGCAAAGAAAAAATACTCGAGACAATGTCCCACATGCACCCTGTGGGTGCTCTTTGGTGCTATAAAACTGGGAAGATATGCTTTTGAAAGCAATTACCTTCGAGTAATCGTTGAGCCCAACTTTTTCCGCCCAAACCAGAGTTGTATCCCCCTAAATTGCCATGTGGACTACCTTGAACTCTATGCTCTTTTCATGTTAGCGAATAGCTATGTGTTCTCAAAGTTTGAGCCTCTGCCATGTCATTACCTTGGATCGACCAGGTGTCCACCTGTGTGTCTCCTCAAAGTTTGAGCCTCTGCCACATCAACAAGCAATACCTCAATCTACGCATCCATATCAGCTAGGGTTCGTTATAGGTGTTACATTAGTAGTTATATTTCCACCTTGATCTGTATGCCACCTTAATTTTAGTGTCATCAAATATGAGATCAGGGGTGCCACCTCGATTTTAGTGTCATGTTGGAGGTCGTGTTAGTTTGGTCTTGTCGGTTCCATGTTGGAGGTCACATCAGTCTGGTATCATTGGTCTTGTGTTAGGGACTATCCTCTTGGGGATAGTTTTTGTCCCTTGTGTCAAGGACTGTCCTCTTAGGGATAGTTCTAGTATCCTTAGCCGCTAGCATCATAACAAGCTATCAGTCCGTCTGTGGGTTGTTTGGTCTAGTGTTAGTGGAAAAAATCTAGGAAACCTTGGGGGTTAGAAATAGCACAGCCAATTGAAAAAAAATCAAACCCTTCAAAGGTATTATGTGTTAGCTTCTGCCTTGATCTACGTTCCTATCCAGGGGGGTCTCGAGTCTCAGGATTTTGGCCCCTTGGCCCAGTTGTAACGAGAAGACCTCCCACCTTGCCCAATGATGCTTGGAACAGTTTCGCTTGCCCAAGTGAGTCTTCGTAGCTCTAATGCCAATGATAGAATATGAGCATGAACATTAGTTTAGAATTGATAAATCATAGTGCTTAAATAACAATAGTCATAGTCTATGAATAGTCTAATAGGTAGTCCCCCCATAAAGGTAGCTTAAAGCTTAGGGATTAGCGTTAACTACTAACAACATATTATTTACTTAACAATGTGAATAATATCTCACATATTAACAATAGGTTATTTTTTAAACATTTACAATAGTAAAATAAAGTAATGTAAGAATATAATACTAAAAGTAAATACTACTTTTTACCCTAACAAAAGTAAGGCTCACACTCACTCCAAAAATTTTAATAATTATTATTTATTATATTAATTTAAACTAAAAATATGGTTACTATTAGTTTATTTATCTGTACTATAAATTTATTAATTATTAGATATTATTATATATTTATTACTAGAATTGTATAGTAGCATTACACATACATAACATGACTAATTTACATAGACTATTTGATACTTATAATATGTGTAATTGTTTTTTTGTTGGAGAATAAAAGGTTGTTCTTGGGTCCCCCACCCTTAAAAAATCATAACTCCCTCCTTTAGAGCTTGAGATTTTACAAATAGATTTAATTATAATCTCAGTTGAGTTGTTATAGCTAGATACCTATATCATTTTTCATAAAAAGTTTGAATTCTTGATTTCTATTTTGTGAATCCTCTTCAATTTTTGAGTGAATACAAATATTCCAAAATTAGCAATCTTCTTCTTGAATTTTTCCTACAACATCCTTCATAATACCAAAAATCCACCTCTACCTTTGATGCATTGCATCTTAGTAAAGTAACATGTCCAAATATCTATGTTATCATAGTTCGCTTTACCAAATTTGGATTGCTAGTTTCCTTCTTAAAGCATAAGCGCAACCACTAGAATTGTATAAATAGTATATATGAAAACACATTAATGTTATAAAATAAAGCAAATATTACCAATGGAAAAAATTAAGTAAATCTTAATCATTATTATATTTAGACCCACGTGTTGTAGGTGAGTTGGAGAGGAGAGGGCAATCCTCCAAGGGAGGTCCCAGGTTCAAATCTCCACCCTACCAAAAAGCTGAATTGGGTATCCAAAATCCAATTGATAATGTTAGTGCAGGCACGATCGGGTGCGACTCCCGGGTGACTTTGACGGTGTAGATCCCCCTGTTTGTGGTCTCTTAGACCAAGGCATCCCCACAAGGGGTTTTTCGCTTAAAAAAAATATATATATTTAGACAATCAACATTTACTTATCAGCTTCAACTAAACTTACTACTTCCTCTAACCATGGAAAATAGAATTTAACTTTATGATCCTCAATTAAAACACCTCTATCGGCTAGCCTATATACATATTTGTTTCCTTCCCTTAATGTATATGTAAACCTAATTTATTCAAAATCTATAGCAAGATATTGTATTTCCACAATTATCTCTTGTATGTTCCATGGAGCCTATGCTTTCCTCAAAATTGCATATATCACTATTAATGAATCACCTTTCATCCAAACTCTATTACATTTCATTTATCTACGTATTTTTAACCCTTCCAAAGCTTCCCAACCTTTAGCTTCACTATTTGTCTTAAATCCACTATTGAAAGTGTAAAGAGATAAAATCTCTCCCCTATTATTTCTAATTATTCCTTCTCTTCCTGTTGGTCCTAGATTCCCTTTAGATGCTCCATCAAAATTCAATTTTACCAAATCCACTTCTAGTGGTTTCCACTTTATATTCTTTTCCTTATTTTTGTTTCTCCTATATCCAACATCATAATTCCATTTGACGAATTGGATCCATTTATCAAGGCTCTATGCTTCAATTAGGGTCTATCCTAGATGGTAAAGCCTTGCCTTAATTATGGTCTATCCTAAATAGATGTGGGTACTAGTGGTAGTAATACATATAAAATCTATTAGAGCAAGCACATTATATTGAACCATAGTGACTACCTATATTCTTATTAATGGTTGTATGATAGTAAGGATTTCCTTGAAAAATTACTATCTACTCTTGCAACAATGGAATGCAAGTATGCTATGTACTTCCAATGGTTGTGTTTTGAATCTACACTGTTCATATAATTTGTATAATGCATATAATAAATAGATACGTAAGTTTTTGATAGATGATTGTGTAACTTTATAAGGTAGTGTCATATCTTGTTGTAGTATCTTCCTATGTGATTATAAAGAGTAAAGGATCATTGTGTTAAAGTATACACATGGAATGAATTAGAAGTAAAAATAATATTATGGATTCTTATGTGTGTATATATATTTATGATAATATTAAAAAAATAAGAGTAGAATTCATGCCTTAGTCTGATTGAATATATGGTAACCAATGATTCTACACTCTCTATGAGTTTAAAATTTGGCACCAACATCAAAAGGTGGTGTCAAACTAGACATCATAATGACAACACCAAAATATGGATTCAAACTAAAATTCCTTTGCCCCACGTTCAAATAATGGTGCCAAGTAAAATTATTTGGGTTCTAATCGTGACTAGAGGGTTGAGCTAAAATCCTTTAGTGCCAACCAATTCTTATGGCACCAACCCACACAAAGGCACAAACAGAAAACACCAAAGTTGAGAAAGGTGCCAACCCATTTACACCCTTGACCACAACATTGGATTTAATAATTATCCAAAGTCTTAATTATCACACTTGATGAGTAGGGTGCATTTTGTGTATTATTGAGTTGAGTAGCATATTATTAGAGTATCAAAAATTCCTTGTTGACAACATTGTCAATTAGGCTCCCAATATATCTTAACAAAAGGTTTTTCCATAACCTAGTTACCTCCTAGATATTAGTGGTTGGGTGCCAAAATTTTACTCTGGTGTCAAATTGACTCCATAAAACACTAAATATAATAAAACCAATAAATTATACCTACACCAACTCTATAAATGTTTCCTACCCAAGTTGGCATTGGTACCAACAATGGAAACAACCTTAAGGATGAAAATAATGTTGATGTTGATAAAAGAGTGGTACCAAAGGCAAAATCATATCCATCCCTTAACTTGGACTTGATGCCAATGGTTCCAATCACAAAATAATGCCATGATGCCAAAAATATTTTGTGTCAAGGTGAGGACAATGTCATGTTTCAATGTTGCACCATAAGTGGGTTGGACATAAACCTTTAAACTAGAAGTATGATATGGGCATCAATCTCCTATTAGATCTAAATTCTATGTATCATTCAAGCATCACCTTAATAATGATGTGATTTCCTATTGACCGCTATTGAGGATATAACTTAGTAATGTTACTCTTATATTGTAAATAATAATGTTAAATTCATGTTCAAGTTGTTCTACCTAGTGTTTTACTTCATGTAATAATAACTAAATCAATTCAAGAAAAAAATTGCATTGTGGGTGCTTGAGAGGGGGCATTAAATTTTTTTCAATGGATTATATGGGATTGAAACGAGCCCTATCCATATTACATCATAATCACATAATGGTATTATAATAGCTTGACAATAATACATGTATCATTTGGCAAGATTTAAACCTTGGTCTTCTCCTTGAAAGTAGAGGAATCTAATCAGTTGAGCTAATGCTAGTTGATGAGAGAGGGTAGTACATTATAACTGTAGATACCAAAACCTAAACTTGCAAGACCATGGAATGATCTTACCTCTGTTATGTTCCTTGGAGTAGGCCACTCAATGATAGCCTTCACCTTCTCTGAATCCATTTTTAGACCCTCATCTGAGATGACAAATCCTAGATAAACCAACTCCTTCTTCACAAAACTACACTTCTTCAAATTAATCAACAACTGCTCCTCCCTCAGCTTTTCAAAAACTATCTGAACTTGCAAAAAATTATCTTCCAATGTATTACTAAAATTCAAAATATCATCTAAATAAACAATAAAAAACTTCTCTAGGAATTCTCTCAACACCTCATTCATCAGCCTCATGAATGTACTAGGTGCATTGGTTAACCCAAACGGCATAACCGACCACTCATACAAACCCTCTTTGGTTTTTAAGGTTGTATTCCACTCATCACTCTCTCTGATGCAAATCTGATGATACCCACTCTTTAAATCAATATTTGTGAAGTATTTAGCTCCACTCAAACAGACCATTATATCATCCATTCTGGGTAATGGAAATCTATACTTAATGGTAATATTATTTATGGCTCTGGAATCAGTACACATTCTTCATTATCCATCCTTCTTTAGTGCTACTACTGTAGGTACTGCACAGTGACTCAAACTCTCTCTAATTAACCCATTCCTCAACAACTCTTCAACCTGTTTGTTCAACTCTTCACTCTCCATGAGAGATATTATATGGGCTGTCTTATTGGGTAAACCAGCTCCTGGAATCAAATCAATTTGATGGCTAATATTTCTCACTAGTGGCAAACCCTCAGGCACATTATCTGAAACAATATCAGGAAACTCTTCTAACAGAATTTCAACCTCTACTAGAATATCCATACATTGTTCCTTCTTAATAGTAGGAATTAATGCATAACACATAGAATACCTCTTCAAGCCATCCAAAAAATTTCTACTATCTACCAAACACATTCTAGCACTACTGCATACCTTTTCATCCACTTCCTTCAATGGCTTCAACTTGTGACGCACTCCATATTTTGTCAGAGAGTAAGTATTCGCGTACCCATGCATCGCACATCTGTCAAATTGCCATGGCCTTCCCAACAACAAATGGCAAGCATACATAGGCAAAAGATCACATAAAACCTCTTCTTGATAATTTCCAATATGAAATTTAACTAAACACTGCTCATTCACTAATTCTCTATGATCTTTCTACAACCACGCAATCTGATATGGATGCGGTTGTTTCCTCTTCTTCAATTTCAACTTAGCAACCATTTATCTTAAAACTAAATTATCTATGCTACCATTATCTATGATAACGTTAATACCTTACCTACACATTTGCATCTTGTGTGAAATAAGCTCTTCCTCTGATCCACATATTTCCCTCCATTCATCAATGCTCTTCTTGTCATCAACACTTCTCCTCCTGCTTCTTTAGAATGTTCTAATTCAACACCTTCATCTACTATAGTAGCTTTGGAATGACCCTCAGGACTCTTATTCGTCCTCTCTTGGTGTTGGGAACACTCATATTCCTGATGTCCCTCTTCCCCACAATGGAAACATGTTCCAAGAAATCCTCCTGTTCCATACCCACGTCCATATCTACCTCTTCCTCTTTGGTAACCATTTTTCTGATCACGAGGGTGGTAGGTATTCTCCTCTTTTTGATCCTAGTTATTACTTGTTTCACTAGTATTCTTTTGATCTTCATATTTTCCTCCACTGGTTCTTCCACCAGTTCTTCCACAATGACCTCTTCCTCTTTTTTTACTTTCAAATCTTCTGTTCAACTTCTCTTCAACCTTCAATGCAAACTAATATGCATCCTCAATGGTGGTCATCCTAACAAAACTTAGTTCTTCTTGGATATTCATTCTTAACCAATTTATGTAATGAGCTACTTTCTCCTTATTAGCCTCTAAATGGTAGTTCTGATTGAGATCTTGTAAAACCCCTCTGTATATTCTTTGACAGATTTGCTTGACTATCTCAAACTCTGCATTTTCCTCAATAGATCCAATTCGTAATCTGCAGGAATAATCTACCTCTTCAAATTCTCAACCATTCGATCCCATCTAGTTATATTTTCCTTTCCTCTTCTATTTCTTTCTAGCTGCACTTCTTTCCACCATATGCTAGCATGGTCGTTCAACTTCATTTTTGCAAACTTGATCCGATCTAGATCTACAACCTCCTCATACTCCAAATACTCCTCCATATCATTAATCCAATCAATAAACTCCTCTAGATTGAGATTCCTAGAATACATGGAGACATCAAACTTTGGCCTCTTCCCGATCAGATATATGGCCCTAAATAATCTAGCTTCTGTAGGATCCATTGCTTCTTCTTCATCTGATGGATCATCAACCTCCCAAGCTTCATCTTCACTACGGTCTTCTCTCCTTGGCTCAACCCCTCTTCGTAACTCCTCTTGCAGGGTTTGCATTTGCCTCTATAAAGCTCTAAAATCTCCTTTAGGTACCACATTTCTCCCACCACCATGGTTTCTTCATGGAGGCATTCTTCCTCACTCTCTTCTCATAACCCTTCCATAGATCCTGGTGCAAACTGCCTCACTTTCGGTGATCTGCTCACACACTCAGGAACCCTAAGATCTGATACCACTTTATGAAGATCCAAACTTGCTCAAACCAATTCTAATTCAAAAACTCTCCCAACTAGCTCCCTATCAAATTTCACGTCAATCGAAGCTATGGTTGAGAAGTTATGGCCTCGAAAAAATGCACTAAAATTTAGTAAATAAAATAAAATTTCCCAAATTTCATTGGATGCTCCTGCGTCAGACACCCAGGGTGGATTGAGAAGTGACCTTCACTTCTATACTTTTAGAGAAAAACCCAGGTGGTCAACCTCTATTTTAGACAACCAAGTTGCATCTTCTACAGGTCTACCCTTCCACTTGACCAAATATTTTGAATATTGCCTGTTCCTCGTACTTCTACCTTCTCGAGTGTCTAGTATTTCCTTTATCTCATCTGTGGTTGGAGTAGATGTTGGAATATTCCACAAATATTTACTTGGTGTCTCACTACAGTCTCCTTCATGGTATTCTACCAAGTCTAAAATATTATAAATAGGTGATATATTCAACTCACTAGGCAGTTCCACTTCGTAGGCATTTCACTAACAAGGGCAATGGTCTTATCTCAACCAAAATGTCCAGCTAGTCCTCCACTATGCTTCTCCTTTATCATATTCTCCCTCATTAAACTTCTAGGAATGCAAAATTGGTTCTTTCTGAATAGCATCCTATATTGGATTATAAAATCCAACCACTTAGTTCTATCCAAAGTAGTAGGAGATAAACATGCCTTCCAAACCTCTACAAAATCTGGATCCTCTGGATACAAAATCTTGAGTTCTTCAAACCTAATGACTTCCACTTTCATCTCTATCAACAAATTTTGCCTTCTACTCAAGGCATCAGCAACTCTATTAGACTTCCCACTCCTATTCTTCAAAACAAAGGTATAACTTTGTAGGAATTCAACCCACTTCGAATGTCTCTGATTCAGTTTTCCTTGACTATTAATATACTACAAAGCTTGATGATCAGTATATAAAACAAACTCTTTTGCTAACAAATAGTGTCTCCATTTATTAAGAGCCTGAACTAGAGCATAAAATTCTTGATCATAAATAGAATATTTCTTCCTAGCATCATTTAACTTCTCACTAAAATATGCAACAGGTTTACCTTCCTGACTCAACACAACTCCAATGGCACTACCACTAGCATCAAAATCAACCTGAAATACTTTATTAAAATCTGAAAGTACCAAAATGGGTTTTTTTGTCACCTTATTTTTCAACATCTCAAAACTTGCACCTGCATTTGCATTCCACTTAAACTCCTTCTTATCGCCTCTCATGGTTTCTGTCAGGGGTGCACAAATACTGCTAAAGTTTCTAATGAATTTTTTGTAGAAACTTGCAAGACCATGGAATGATCTTACCTTCATTATGTTCCTTGGAGTAGGCCACTCAATGACAACCTTCACCTTCTATAGATCCATTTTTAGACCCTCATCTGAGATGACAAATCCTAGATACACCAACTCCTTCTTCACAAAACTACACTTCTTCAAATTAATCAGCAACTGCTCCTCCCTCAGCTTTTCAAAAACTATCTAAACTTGCATCAAATGCTCTTCCAATGTCTTACTAAAAATCAGAATATCATCCAAATAAACAATAACAAAATTCTCTAGGAATTCTCTCAACACCTCATTCATCAACCTCATGAATGTACTAGGTGCATTGGTTAACCCAAACGGCATAACCAACCACTCATACAAACCCTATTTGGTTTTGAAGGTTTTCTTCCACTCATCACCCTCTCTGATGAGAATCTGATGATACCCACTCTTTAAATCAATATTTATGAAGTATTTAGATCCACTCAAATGGACCATTATATCGTCCATTCTGGGTAATGGAAATCTATACTTAATGGTAATCTTATTTATTGCTCTAGAATCAATACACATTCTCCATTCTCCATCCTTCTTTGGTGCTACTACTGTAGGTACTACACAGTGACTCAAACTCTATCTAATCAACCCATTCCTCAATAACTCTTGAACTTGTTTTTTCAACTCTTCACTCTCCACGAGAGATATTCTATGGGCTGCCTTATTGGATCAAATCAATTTGATGGCTAATATTTATCACTAGTGGAAAACCCTTAGGCACATTATTTGACACAATATCAGGAAACTCTTCTAACATAATTTCAACCTCTACTGGAATATCCATACATTGTTCCTTCTTAACAGTAGAAATTAATGCATAACACATAGAATACCTCTTCATGCCATCCAAAAATTTTCTACCATCTACCAAATAGATTCTAGCACTACTGCATACCTTTTCATCCACTTCCTTCAATGGCTTCAACTTGTGACGCACTCCATCTTTCATTAGAGAGTAAGTATTCACATACCCATCATGCACCGCACATCTGTCAAATTGCCATGGCTTCCCCAACAACAAATGGAAAGCATCCATAGGCAAAACATCACACAGAATCTCATATTGATAATTTTGAATATGAAATTTAACTAAACACTGCTCACTGACTAATGCTCTATGATCTTTCTGCAACCATGCAATCCGATATAACATGTTCTGATTCAGCACCTTCGTCTGCTACAGTAGCTCTGGCATGACCCTCAAGACTCTTATTCGTCCTCTCTTGGTGTTGGGAACACTCATATGCCCTATGTCCCTCTTCCCCATAATGGAAACAGGTTCCACGAAATCCTCCTCTTCCATACCCACGTCCAGATCTACCTCTTCCTCTTTGGTAACCATAGTTTTGATCATGGGGGTGGTAGGTATTCTCCTCTTTTTTATCCTAGTTATTACTTGTTTCACCAGTCTTCTTTTGATCTTCATATTTTCCTCCACTGGTTCTTCCACCAGTTCTTCCACCATGACCTCTTCCTCTTTGTTTACTTTCAAATATTTTGTTCAGCTTCTCTTCAACCTTCAAGGCAAACTAATATGCATCCTCAATGGTGGTCATCCTAACCAAAATAAGTTCTTCTTGGATATTCATTCTTAACCCATTTATGTAATGAGCTACTTTCTCCTTATTAGCCTCTGAATGGTCAGTTTTGATTGAGATCTTGTAAAACTCCTTTGTATATTCTTTGATAGATTTGCTTGACTATCTCAAACTCTGCATTTTCCTCAACAGATCCAATTCGTAATCTGTAGGAATAAACTACCTCTTCAACTTCTCTACCATTTGATCCCATCTGGTTATATTTTCCTTTCCTCTTCTATTTCTTTCTAGATGCACTTCTTTCCACCATATGCTAGCATGGTCTTTCAACTTCATTTTTACAAACTTGATCTGATCTGGATCTACAACCTCCTCATACTACAAATCCTCCTCCATATCATTGATCCAATAAATCAACTCCTCTAGATTGAGATTACCAGAATATGTGGAGACATCAAAATTGGCCTCTTCCCAATCAAAGATATGGCCCTAAATAATCTAGCTTCTACAGGATCCATTGCTTCTTCTTCATCTGATGGATCATCAACCTCCCAATATTCATCTTCACTACGGTCTTCTCTCCTTGGCTCAACCCCTCTTTGAAACTCCTCTTGCAGGGCTTGCACTTACCTCTATAAAGCTCTAAAATCTCTTTCAATTACCACATTTCTCCCACCACCATGGTTTCTTCATAGAGGCATTCTTCCTCACTCTCTTCTCACAACCCTTCCATAGATTCTGGTGCAAACTGCCTCACTTTCGATGATATGCTCACACAATTAGGAACCCTAAGATATGATATCACTTCATGGAGGGCCAAACTTGCTCAAACCAATTCTCATTCAAAAACTCTCCCAACTAGCTCCCTGTCAAATTTCATGTCAATCGAAGCTACGGTTGAGAACTTATGACCCCCACAAAATGCACTAAAATTTAGGAAAAAAAATAAAATTTCTCAAATTTCGTTGGATGCTCCTGCATCAGACATCCACGGTGGATTGACAAGTGAAATTCGCTTCTATACTATTAGAGGAAAACCCAGGCAGTCAACCTCTGTTTTGAACAACCAAGTTGCATCTTCTATAGGTCTGCCCTTCCACTTGACCAAATATTCTAAATACTGTCTGTTCTTGGTACTTCTGCCTTCTCGAGTGTCTAGTATTTCCTCTATCTCATATGTGTCTGGAGTAGATGCTAGAATACTACAAAAATATGTACTTGGTGTCTCACTACTACCTCCTTCATTGTATTCTGCTAAGTCTAAAATATTAAAAACAGGTGATATATTCAGCTCACTGGGCAGTTCCACTTTGTAGGCATTTCTTGAATCTCTTTTACCTATGATCCTACATAGTCCAAACCTCTTCATATTCAGATTGTTGTAGGTTTTTCTAGGAAACCTTTGCTTTCTCAAGTGAACCATGACCTCATATCCCACTTGGAACTCCTTGAAATGCCTCTTTTGATATATTTTGGCCTTGTACTGAGTATTCATCTTACTGATATGTTGTTGTACCTCTTCATGTAAACTCTTTATGTGCTCTACAAAATATTCAGCCTCAGCACTGCTCTTTTCTCCTTTACCCATTGTTCTCAAATCAGAAGCATTCCTTCAATTGTTCCCATACACAATATAGAATGGTGATTTACCAGTACTTCTATTGATAGAATTGTTGTAAGCAAATTCTTCCTATGGCAAAATCAAATCCCATCCCTTGGGTTTATCTCCTACCAGGCATCTTAGAATATTACCCAAACTTTTGTTCACCACCTCTGTTTGACAATCAGTCTACGGGTGGTATGCAAAAATGAACTTCAAATCCATTTTCACTTCTTCCACAAAGTCCTCCAAAAATAACCCACAAATTTGGTATCTCTATTAGAAACTATACTCTTGGGTAAACCATGAAGGCGTACCACCTCCTTGAAAAACAAGCCTACAACATGAACTGCATCACTCATTTTTTGACATTGAATAAAATGAGCCATATTCAAAAACCTGTCAACCACAACAAAAATGGAGTCATTCCCTCATTGTGTCCTTGGTAGGACAAGAAAAAAATCCATACTGATGTCCTCCCATGGTCTCTCTGGCACATTATATGCTATCATGGTATTCAGCCAAGTCTAAAATATTAAAAATAGGTGATATATTCAGCTCACTAGGCAGTTCCATTTTGTAGGCATTTCCTGAATCTCTTTTACCTATGATCCTGCATGGTACAAACCTCTTCATCTTCAGCTTGTTGTAGGTTTTTCTAGGAAACCTTTCCTTTCTCAAGTGAACCATGACCTCATCTCCCACTTGGAACTCCTTGAAATGCCTCTTCAGATCTATTTTGGCCTTGTAATGAGTATTCATCTTACTAATATGTTGTTGTACCTCTTCATGTAAACTCTTTATGTCCTCTGCAAAATATTCAGCCTCAGCACTACTCTTTTCTCCTTTACCCATCGTTCTCAACTCAGAAGCATTCCTTGGGTTGTTCCCATACACAATCTGGAATGGTGATTTACCATTACTTCTATTGATAGAATTGTTGTAAGCAAATTCTACCCGTGGAAAAATCAAATCTCATCCCTTGGGCTTATCTCCTACCAGACATCTTAAAAGATTACCCAAACTTATGTTCACCACCTCTATTTGACTATCACTCTACGGGTGGTATGCAAAACTGAACTTCAAATCCATTTTCAGCTTCTTCCACAAAGTCGTCCAGAAATAACCCAAAAATTTGGTATCTCTGTCAGATACTATACTCTTGGGTAGACCATGAATGCGTACCACCTCCTTGAAAAACAATCCTACAACATGAACTACATCACTCATTTTTTGACATGGAATAAACTGAGCCATATTCAAAAACCTATCAACCACAACAAAAATGGAGTCATTCCCTCGTTGTGTCCTTGGTAGGCCAAGAAAAAAAACCATACTGATGTCCTCCCATGGTCTCTCTGGTACAGGTAATGGCTGATACAATATTGTATTCTGTCTCACTCCCTTAGCCATCTGACACACTCTGCAACCCTGCACAAATTTCTTTACATCCTATTGCAGTTGTGGCCAATGGTAGTTTTCACTAACAAGGGCATTGGTCTTATCTCGACAAAAATGTCCAGCTAGTCCTCCACTATGCTTATCATTTATCAGATTCTCCCTCATTGAACTTCTATGAATGCACAATTTGTTCCTTCTAAATAGCATCCCATCTTGGATTATAAAATCCAACCACTTAGTTCTATCCAAAGTAGTAGAAGACAAACATGCCTTCCAACCCTCTACAAAATCTAGATACTTTGGATACAAACTCTTGAGTTCTTCAAACCCAACGACTTTCACTTTCATCTCTATCAACAAATTTTGCCTTCTACTCAAGGCATCTACAACTTTATTAGACTTCCCACTCCTATGCTTAAAAATAAAGTTATAACTCTATAGGAATTCAACCCACTTCGAATGTCTCTGATTCAGTTTTCCCTGACTATTAATATATTCCAAAGCTTGATGATCAGTATATAAAACAAACTCTTTTGCTAACAAATAGTGTCTCCATTTCTTAAGAGCCTAAACTATAGCATAAAATTCTTGATCATAAACATAATATTTCTTCCTAGCATCATTTAACTTCTCACTAAAATATGCAACAGGTTTACCTTCCTGACTCAACACAGCTCCAATGGCACTGCCACTAGCATCACAATCAACTTCAAATATTTTATTAAAATCTGGAAGTACCAAAATGGGTTGTTCTGTCACCTTCTTTTTCAACATCTCAAAACATGCACCTGCCTTTGTAGTCCACTTAAACTCCTTCTTATCCCCTCTTATGGTTTCTGTCTAGGGTGCACAAATACTGCTAAAGCTTCTAATGAACTTTCTGTAGAAACTTGCAAGACCATGGAATGATCTTACCTCCGTTATGTTCCTTGGAGTAGGCCACTAAATGATAGCTTTCACCTTCTCTGGATCCATTTTTAGACCCTCATCTGAGATGACAAATCCCAGATACACCAACTCCTTCTTCACAAAACTACACTTCTTCAAATTAATCAGCAACTGCTCCTCCCTCATCTTTTCAAAAACTATCCAAACTTGCATCAAATGCTCTTCTAATATCTTACTAAAAATTAGAATATCATAAAGATAAATAATAACAAACTTCTCTAGGAATTCTCTCAACACCTCATTCATCAGCCTCATGAATGTACTAGGTGCATTGGTTAACCCAAACGGCATAACCAACCACTCATACAAACCCTCTTTTGTTTTGATACCCACTCTTTAAATCAATCTTTGTGAAGTATTTAGATCCACTCAAATAGTCCATTATATCATCCATTCTAGGTAATGGAAATCTATACTTAATGTTAATCTTATTTATGGCTCTGGAATCAATACACATTCTCCATTCTCCATCCTTCTTCGGTGCTACTACTGCAGGTACTACACAAGGACTCAAACTCTCTCTAATCAACCCATTCCTCAAAAACTCTTGAACCTGTATGTTCAACACTTCAATCTCTATGGGAGACATTCTATGGGCTATCTTATTGGGTAAACTAGCTCATGGAATCAAATCAATTTGATGGCTAATCTTTCTCACTGGCGGCAAACCCTCAAGCACATTATCTGACACAATATCAGGAAACTCTTCTAACAGAATTTCAACCTCTAATGGAATATCCATACATTGTTCCTTATTAATAGTAGAAATTAATGCATAACACATAGAATACCTCTTCAGGCCATCCAAAATTTTTTTACCATCTTCCAAACAGATTCTAGCACTAATACATACCTTTTCATCCACTTCCTTCTATGGTTTCAACTTGTGATGCACTCCATATTTCATCAGAGAGTAAGTATTCACGTGCCCATCATGCACCACATGTATGTCAAATTGCCATGGCCTCCCAAACAAAAAATGACAAGCATCCATAGGAAAAACATCACACAAAACCTCATATTGATAATTTTCAATATGAAATTTAACTAAACACTACTCACTGACTAATGCTCTATGATATTTCTACAACCACACAATCTGATATGGATGCGGGTGCTTCCTCTTCTCCAATTTCAACTTAGCAACCATTTCTCCTAAAACTAAATTATCTATGCTACCATTATCTATGATAACATTACACATTTGCATCTTGTGTGAAATAAGCTCTTCCTCTGATCCACATATTTCTCTCCATTCATCAATGCTCTTCTTGTCATCAACACTTCTCCTCCTTCTGCTTCTTCAGAATGTTTTGATTTAGCATCTTCATCTTCTATAGCAGCTCTGGCATAACCCTCAAGACTCTTATTCATCCTCTCTTGGTGTTGGTAACACTCATATACCCAATGTCCCTATTCCCTACAATGGAAACAGGTTCCAAAAAATCCTCCTCTTCCATGCCCACGTCCAGATCTACCTCTTCCTCTTTGGTAACCATTGTTTTGATCACGGGGGCGGTAGGTATTCTCCTCTTTTTGATCCTGGTTATTACTTGTTTCACCAGTCTTCTTCTGATCTTCATATTTTCCTCCACTAGTTCTTCCACCAGTTCTTCCACCACGACCTCTTCCTCTTTGTTTGCTTTCAAATCTTCTGTTCAACTTCTCTTCAACCTTCAAGGCAAACTGATATGCATCCTCAATGGTGGTCATCCTGACCAAATTGAGTTCTTCTTAGATATTCATTCTTAACCCATTTATGTAACAAGATACTTTCTCATTATTAGCCTTTGAATGGCCAGTTCTGATTGAGATCTTGTAAAACTCCTTTGTATATTCTTTGACACATTTGGTTGATTGTCTCAAACTCTGCATTTTTCTCAATAGATCCAATTCGTAATCTGTAGGAATAAATTAAATCTTCAACTTCTCTACCATTCGATCCCATCTGGTTATTTTTTCCTTTCCTCTTCTATTTATTTCTAGATGCACTTCTTTCCACCATATGCTAGCATGGCCTTTCAAATTCATTTTTGCAAACTTGATCCGATTTGGATCTACAACCTCCTCATACTCAAAATACTCCTCCATATCATTGATCCAATCAATCAACTCCTCTGGATTGAGATTCCTATAATACATGGAGACATCAAACTTTGGCCTCTTCCCAATCAGAGATATGGCCCTAAATAATCTAGCTTCTATAGGATCCATTGCTTCTTCTTCATCTAATGGATCATCAACCTCCCAAGCTTCATCTTCACTACGATCTTCTATCCTTGGCTCAACCCCTCTTCGCAAATCCTCTTGCAGGGCTTCCACTTGCCTTTACAAAGCTCTAAAATCTCCTTTAGGTACCACATTTCTCCCACCACCATAGTTTCTTCATGGAGGCATTCTTCCTCACTCTCTTCTCACAACCCTTCCACAAATCCTCGTGCAAACTGCCTCACTTTCGATGATCTACTCACACACTCAAGAACCCTAAGCTCTGATACCACTTGATGGAGAGCCAAACTTCATCAAAATAATTCTCATTCAAAAGCTCTCCCAAATAGCTCCCTATCAAATTTCATGTCAATCAGAGCTACGGTTGAGAAGTTATGGCCCTGGAAAAATGTACTAAAATTTAGGAAAAAAATAAAATTTACCAAATTTCGTTGGATGCTCCTGCATTAGACACCCGGGGTGGATTGAGAAATGAACTCCACTTCTGTACTATTATAGGAAAACCCAGGTGGTCAACCTCTATTTTGGACAACCAAGTTGCATCTTCTACAGGTCTACCCTTCCACTTGACCAAATATTTTGAATACTGCCTATTCCTGGTACTTTTGCCTTCTCGAGTGTCTCGTATTTCCTCTATCTCTTCTATGGCTGGAGTAGACATTGGAATACTCCACAAATCTGTACTTGGTGTCTCACTACTACCTCCTTCATGGTATTCTGCCAAGTCTGAAATATTAAAAATAGGTGATATATTCAGCTCACTAGGCATTTCCACTTCGTAGGCATTTCCTGAATCTCTTTTACCTATGATCCTACATGGTCCAAACCTCTTCATATTTAGCTTGTTGTAGGTTTTTCTAGGAAACCTTTCCTTTATCAAGTGAACCATGACCTCATATCCCACTTGGAACTCCTTGAAATGCCTCTTCTGATCTATTTTGGCTTTGTACTGAGTATTCATCTTACTGATATGTTGTTGTACCTCTTCATGTAAACTCTTTATGTGCTCTACAAAATATTCAGCCTCAGCACTGCTCTTTTCTCCTTTATCCATCGTTCTTAACTTAGAAACATTCCTTGGGTTGTTACCATACACAATCTGGAATGGTGATTTACCAATACTTCTATTGATAGAATTGTTCACCACCTACCAGGCTTATCTCAACCCTTGGGCTTATCTCCTACCAGGCATCTTAGAATATTACCCAAAATTTTGATCACCACCTTTGTTTGTCCATCAGTCTATGGGTGGTATGCAGAACTAAACTTCAAATCCATTTTTAGCTTCTTCCACAAAGTCCTCTAGAAATAACCCAAAAATTTGGTATCTCTGTCAGATACTATACTCTTTGGTAGACCATGAAGGCATACCACATCCTTAAAAAACAAGCCTGCAACATGAACTGCATCACTCATTTTCTGACAGGGAATAAAATAAGCCATATTTGAAAACCCGTCAACCACAACAAAAATGGAGTCATTTCCTCATTGTGTCCTTGGTAAGCCAAGAACAAAATCCATATTGATGTCCTCCCATGGTCTCTCTAGTATAGGTAATGGCTGATACAATCCTATATTCTGTCTCACTCCCTTAGCCATCTGACACACTCTGCAACCCTACACAAATTTCTTCACATCCTGCTGTAACTGTGGCCAATGGTAGTTTTCACTAACAAGGGCAATGGTCTTATCTCAACCAAAATGTCCAGCTAGTCCACCACTATGCTTCTCCTTTATCAGATTATCCCTCATTGAAATTCTAGAAATGCACAATTGGTTCCTTCTGAATAGCATACCATCTTGGATTATAAAATCCAACCACTTAGTTTTATCCAAAATAGTAGGATACAAACATGCCTTCCAAGCCTCTACAAAATCCAGATCCTCTGGATACAAACTCTTG
The DNA here is from genome assembly GCA_028583015.1 of Wollemia nobilis. Taxonomy (NCBI): domain Eukaryota; kingdom Viridiplantae; phylum Streptophyta; class Pinopsida; order Araucariales; family Araucariaceae; genus Wollemia; species Wollemia nobilis. The sequence continues at coordinate 7,176,790 of JAQPPZ010016334.1, read as the reverse complement.
AGTTCTTCAAACCCAACGACTTCCACTTTCATCTCTATCAACAAATTTTGCCTTCTACTCAAGGCATCTGCAACTCTATTAGACTTCCCACTCCTATGCTTCAAAACAAAGGTATAACTCTGTAGGAATTCAACCCACTTTGAATGTCTCTGATTCAATTTTCCCTGACTATTAATATACTTCAAATCTTGATGATCAGTATATAAAAAAAATCTTTTGCTAAAAAATAGTGTCTCCATTTCTTAAGAGCCTAAACTATAGCATAAAATTCCTGATCATAAACCTAATATTTCTTCCTAGCATCATTTAACTTCTCACTAAAATATGCAACAGGTTTACCTTCCTGACTCAACACAACTCTAATGGCACTGCCACTAGCATCACAATCAACCTGAACTACTTTATTAAAATTTAGAAGTACCAAAATGGGTTTTTTTGTCACCTTATTTTTCAACATCTCAAAACTTGCACCTACCTTTGCAGTCCACTTAAACTCCTTATCCGCTCTCATGGTTTCTGTTAGGGGTGGACAAATACTGCCAAAGTTTCTAATGACCTTTCTATAGAAAATTGCAAGACCATGGAATGATCTTACCTCCCTTATGTTCCTTGGAGTAGGCCACTCAATGATAGCCTTCACCTTCTCTGGATCCATTTTTAGACCCTCATCTGAGATGAAAAATCCCAGATATACGAACTCCTTCAAAAAATTGCACTTCTTCAATTTAATCAGCAACTGCTCCTCCCTCAGCTTTTCAAAAACTATCAAAACTTGCATCAAATGCTCTTCCAATGTCTTACTAAAAATTAGAATATCATCCAAATAAACAATAACAAACTTCTCAAGGAATTCTATCAACACCTCATTCATCAACCTCATGAATGTACTAGGTGCATTGGTTAACCCAAACAACATAACCAACCACTCATACAAACCCTCTTTGGTTTTGAAGGTTGTCTTCCACTCATCACCCTCTCTGATGCGAATCTGATTATACCCACTCTTTAAATAAATCTTTGTGAAGTATTTAGCTCCACTCAAACAGTCCATTATATCATCCATTATAGATAATGAAAATCTATACTTAATGGTAATCTTATTTATGGCTCTGGAATCAGTACACATTCTCCATTCTTCAACCTTCTTCTATGCTAGTACTATAGGTACTGCACAAGGACTCAAAATCTCTCTAATCAACCCATTCCTCAACAACTCTTGAACCTATCTGTTCAACTCTTCACTCTCCATGGGAGACATTCTATGTGCTTCCTTATTGGGTAAACTAGATCCTTGAATCAAATCAATTTGATGGCTAGTCTTTCTCATTGGTGGAAAACCCTCAGGCACATTATCTGACACAATATCAGGAAACTCTTCTAACATAATTTCAACCTCTACTGGAATATCCACAAATTATTCCTTCTTAAAAATAGGAATTAATGCCTAACACATAGAATACCTCTTTAGGCCATCCAAAAAATTTCTACCATCTACCAAACAAATTCTAGCACTACTACATACCTTTTCATCCACTTCCTTCAATGGCTTCAACTTGTGACGCACTCCATATTTCGTTAGAGAGTAAGTATTCACATGCCCATCATGCACCGCACGTCTATCAAATTGCCATGGCCTCCCCAACAACAAATGGTAAGCATCCATAGGAAAAACATCACACAGAACCTCATCTTGATAATTTCCAACATGAAATTTAACTAAACACTGCTCACTAACTATTGCTCTATGATATTTCTACAACCACACAATCTGATATGGATGCGGGTGTTTCCTCTTCTCCAATTTCAACTTAGCAACCATCTCTCCTAAAACTAAATTATTTGTGCTACCATTATCTATGATAACATTACAGACCTTACCTGCACATTTGCATCTTGTGCGAAATGTGCTCTTCCTCTGACCCACATCTTTCCCTCCATTCATCAATGCTCTTCTTGTCATCAACACTTCTCCTCCTTCTGCTTCTTCATAATGTTCTGATTCAACACCTTCATCTACTACAGTAGCTCTAGCATGACCCTCAGGACTCTTATTCATCCTCTCTTGGTGTTGGGAACACTCATATGCCCGATGTCCCTCTTCCCTACAATGGAAATAGGTTCCATGAAACCCTCCTCTTCCATACCCATGTCCAGATATACCTCTTCCTCTTTGGAAACCATTGTTTTTATCATGATGGCGGTAGGTATTCTCCTCTTTCTGATCTTGGTTATTACTTGTTTCACCAGTCTTTTTTTGATCTTCATATTTTCCTCCACTGGTTCTTCCACCAGTTCTTCCAACATGACCTTTTCCTCTTTGTTTACTTTCAAATCTTCTATTAATCTTCTATTCAACATTCAAGGCAAACTGATATGCATCCTCAATGGTGGTCATCCTAACCAAATCGAGTTCTTATTGGATATCCATTCTTAACCCATTTATGTAATGAGCTAATTTCTCCTTATTAGCCTCTGAATGGCCAGTTCTGATTGAGATCTTGTAAAACTCCTCTGTATATTCTTTGAAATATTTGCTTGACTATCTCAAACTCTACATTTTCATCAACAGATCCAATTTGTAATCTACAGTAATAAACTACCTCTTCAAATTATATACCATTCGATCCCATATGGTTATCTTTTCCTTTCCCCTTTTATTTCTTTCTAACTACACTTCTTTCCACCATATTCTAGCATGGCCTTTCAACTTCGTTTTTGCAAACTTGATCCGATCTGGATATACAACCTTCTCATACTCAAAATACTCCTCCATAACATTGATCCAATCAATTAAATCATTTGGATTGAGATTCCTAGAATACATGGAGACATCAAACTTTGTCCTCTTCCTGATCAGAGATATGGCCCTAAATAATCTAGTTTCTACAGGATCCATTGCTTCTTCTTCATCTGATGGATCATCAACCTCCCAAGCTTCATCTTCACTACGGTCTTCTCTCCTTGGCTCAACCTCTCTTCGCAACACCTCTTATAGGGCTTGCACTTGCCTTTACAAAGCTCTAAAATCTCCTTCAGGTACCACATTTCTCCCACAACCATGGTTTCTTCATGGAGGCATTCTTCCTCACTCTCTTCTCACAACCCTTCCATAGATCCTGGTGCAAACTACCTCACTTTCGGTGATCTGATCACACACTCAGGAACCCTAAGCTTTGATACCACATGATGGAGAGCCAAACTTACTCAAACCAATTCTCATTCAAAAACTCTCCCAACTATCTTCCTGTCAAATTTCACGTTAATTGGATCTACAGTTGAGAAGTTATGGCCCCCAAAAAATGCACTAAAATTTAGAAAAAAAAAAAAATTCTCAAATTTTGTTGGATGCTCCTGCATCAGACACCCAAGTTGTATTGAGAAGTGACCTTCACTTTTGTACTGTTAGAGGAAAATACAGGCAGTCAACCTCTATTTTGGACAACCAAGTTGCATCTTCTACAGGTCTGCCTTTCCACTTGACCAAATATTTTGAATACTGCCTGTTCTTGGTACTTTTGCCTTCTCGAGTGTCTAGTATTTCCTCTATCTCATCTATGGCTAGAGTAGATGTTGGAATACTCCACAAATCTATACTTGGTGTCTCACTACTGCCTCCTTCATGGTATTCTACCAAGTCTAAAATATTAAAAACAAGTGATATATTTAGCTCACTAGGCAGTTCCACTTCGTAGGCATTTCCTGAATCTCCTTTACCTATGATCCTACATGGTCCAAACCTCTTCATATTTAGCTTGTTGTAGGTTTTTCTAGGAAACCTTTCCATTCTCAAGTGAACCATGACCTCATATCCCACTTGGAACTCCTTGAAATGCCTCTTCTGATCCATTTTGGCCTTGTACTGAGTATTCATCTTACTGATATGTTGTTGTACCTCTTCATGTAAACTCTTTATGTGCTCTACAAAATATTTAGTCTCAGCACTACTCTTTTCTCCTTTATCCATCATTCTCAACTCATAAGCATTCCTTGGGTTGTTACCATACACAATCTAGAATGGTGATTTACTAGTACTTTTGTTGATAGAATTGTTGTAAGCAAATTCTGCCTATGGTAAAATCAAATCTCATCCCTTGGGCTTATCTCCTACCAAGCATCTTAGAATATTACCCAAACTTTTGTTCACCACATATTTTTTTCCATCAGTCTGTGGGTGGTATGCAGAACTGAACTTCAAATCCATTTTCAGCTTCTTCCACAAAGTCCTCCAGAAATAACCCAAAAATTTTGTATCTTTGTCAAATACTATACTCTTCGGTAGACCATGAAGGCATACCACCTCCTTGAAAAACAATCCTGCAACATGAACTGCATCACTAGTTTTCTGACATGGAATAAAATAAGCCATATTCGAAAACCTATCAACCACAACAAAAATGGAGTCATTCCCTCGTTGTGTCCTTGGTAGGCCAAGCACAAAATCCATACTGATGTCCTCCCATGGTCTCTCCAATATAGGTAATGGGTGATAAAATCCTGTATTCTATCTCACTCCCTTAGCCATTTGACACACTCTGCAACCCTGTACAAATTTCTTCATATCCTACTGCAACTGTGGCCAATGGTAGTTTTTACTAACAAGGGCAATGGTCTTATCTCAACAAAAATGTCCATATAGTCTTGCACTATGCTTCTCCTTTATTAGATTCTCCCTCATTGAAATTCTAGGAATGCACAATTGGTTCCTTCTGAATAGCATCCCATATTGGATTATAAAATCCAACCACTTAGTTCTATCCAAAGTAGTAGGAGACAAACATGTCTTCCAAGCCTCTGCAAAATTTGGATCCTCTGAATACAAACTCTTGAGTTCTTCAAACCCAATGACTTCCACTTTCATCTCTATCAACAAATTTTGCCTTCTACTCAAGGCATCTGCAACTCTATTAGACTTCCCACTCCTGTGCTTCAAAACAAAGGTATAAATTTGTAGGAATTCAACCCACTTCGAATGTCTCTGATTCAGTTTTCCTTGACTATTAATATACTGCAAAGCTTGATGATCAGTATATAAAACAAACTCTTTTGCTAACAAATAGTGTCTCCATTTCTTAAGAGCCTGAACTATAGCATAAAATTCCTGATCATAAATAGAATATTTCTTCCTAGCATCATTTAACTTCTCACTAAAATATGCAACATGTTTACCTTCCTGACTCAACATAGCTCCAATGGCACTGCCACTAGCATCACAATCAACCTGAAATACTTTATTAAAATATAGAAGTACCAAAATGGGTTATTCTATCACCTTCTTTTTCAACATCTCAAAACTTGCACCTACCTTTGCAATCCACTTAAACTCCTTCTTATCCCCTCTCATGGTTTCTGTCAGGGGTGCACAAATACTGATAAAGTTTCTAATGAAATTTTTGTAGAAACTTACAAGACCATGGAACTATCTTACCTTCGTTATGTTCCTTGGAGTAGGCCACTCAATGATAGCCTTCACCTTCTCTGGATCCATTTTTAGACCCTCATCTGAGATGACAAATCCCAGATACACTAACTCCTTCACAAAACTGCACTTCTTCAAATTAATCAGCAACTGCTCCTCCTTCAGCTTTTCAAAAACTATCTGAACTTGCATAAAATGCTCTTCCAATGTCTTACTAAAAATAAGAATATCATCCAAATAAAAAATAACAAACTTCTTTAGGAATTCTCTCAACACCTCATTCATCAACCTCATGAATGTACTAGGTGCATTGGTTAACCCAAACGGCATAACCAACCACTCATACAAACCCTCTTTGGTTTTGAAGGTTGTCTTCCACTCATCACCCTCCTTGATGCGAATCTGATGATACCCACTTTTTAAATCAATCTTTATGAAGTATTTAGCTCCACTCAAGCAGTCCATTATATCATCCATTCTAGGTAATAGATATCTATACTTAATGGTAATATTATTTATGGCTCTGGAATCAGTACACATTCTCCATTCTCCATCCTTCTTCGATGCTAGTATTGTAGGTACTACACGGGGACTCAAACTCTCTCTAATCAACCCATTCCTCAACAACTCTTGAACCTATCTGTTCAAATCTTCACTATCCATAGGAGACATTCTATGGGCTACCTTATTGGTTAAACTAGCTCCTGGAATCAAATCAATTTGATGTCTAATCTTTCTCACTGGTAGTAAACCCTCAGGCACATTATCTGAAACAATATCAGGAAACTCTTCTAACATACTTTCAACCTCTACTTGAATATCCATATATTGTTCCTTCTTAACTATAGGAATTAATGCATAACACATAGAATACCTCTTCAGGCCATCCAAAAATTTTCTACCATCTATCAAACAGTTTCTAGCACTACTACATTCCTTTTCATCCACTTCCTTCAATGGCTTCAACTTGTGACACACTCCATATTTCATCAGAGAGTAAGTATTCGAATTCCCATCATGCACCACATGTCTGTCAAATTACCATGGCCTCCCCAACAACAAATGGTAAGCATCCATAGACAAAACAACACATAGAACCTCATATTGATAATTTTTAATATGAAATTTAACTAAACACTGCTCACTGACAAATGCTCTATGATCTTTCTGCAACCACGCAATCCGATATGGAGGCAGGTGCTTCCTCTTCTCCAATTACAACTTAGAAACCATTTCTCCTGAAACTAAATTATCTATGCTACCATTATCTATGATAACATTATAGAAATTACCTGCATATTTGCATCTTGTGCAAAATAAGCTCTTCATCTGATCCACATCTTTCCCTCTATTCATTAATGCTCTTATTTTCATCAACACTTCTTCTCCTTATGCTTCTTTAGAATGTTTTGATTCAGCACCTTCATCTGCTTTAACATCTCTAGCATTACCCTCAGGACTCTTATTCATCCTCTCTTTGTGTTGGGAACACTCATATTCCTGATGTCCATCTTCCCCACAATGGAAATAGGTTCCATGAAATCCTCCTCTTCCATACCCACATCCAGATATATCTCTTCCTCTTTGGTAACCATTGTTCTGATCATGATGGCGGTAGGTATTCTCCTCTTTATGATCTTGGTTATTACTTGTTTCACCAGTCTTCTTCTGATCTTCATATTTTCCTCCACTGGTTCTTCCACCAATTCTTCCACCATGACCTCTTCCTCTTTTTTTTCTTTCAAATCTTCTGTTCAACTTCTCTTGAACCTTCAAGGAAAACTGATATGCATCCTCAATGGTGGTCATCTTGACCAAACTGAGTTCTTATTGGATATTCATTCTTAACCCATTTATGTAACGAGCTACTTTCTTCTTATTAGCCTTTGAATGGCCAGTTCTGGTTGAGATCTTGTAAAACTCCTCTATATATTCTTTGAAATATTTTCTTTACTGTCTCAAACTCTGCATTTTCCTCAATAGATCCAATTCGTAATCTGTAGGAATAAAATACCTCTTCAACTTCCATTCGATCCCATCTAGTTATATTTTCCTTTCCTCTTCTATTTCTTTCTAGCTGCACTTCTTTCCACCATATTCTAGCATGGCCTTTCAACTTCATTTTTGCAAACTTGATCCGATATGGATCTATAACCTCCTCATACTCAAAATACTCCTCCATATCATTGATCTAATCAATCAACTCCTCTAGATTGAGATTCCTAGAATACGTGGAGACATAAAAATTTGACCTCTTCCTGATCAAAGATATGGCCCTAAATAATCTAGCTTCTACAAGATCCATTGCTTCTTCTTCATCTGATGGATCATCAACCTCCAAATCTTCATCTTCACTATGGTCTTCTATCCTTGGCTCAGCCCCTCTTTGCAACTCCTCTTACAGGGCTTTCACTTGCCTTTGCATAGCTCTAAAATCTCCTTCAGGTACCACATTTATCCTACCACCATGGTTTCTTCATGGAGGTATTCTTCCTCACTCTCTTCTCATAACCCTTCCACAGATCCTGGTGCAAACTGCCTCACTTTCGATGATCTGCTGACACACTCAGGAACCCTAAGCTCTGATACCACTTTATGGAGAGCCAAACATGGTCAAACCAGTTCTCATTCAAAAACTCTCCCAACTAGATCCCTATCAAATTTCATGTCAATCAGAGCTATGGTTGAGAAGTTATGGCCCCAGCAAAATGCACTAAAATTTAGTAAATAAAATAATTTTTTTCAAATTTCGTTGGATGCTCCTGCATCAGACACGTGGGGTGGATTGATAAGTGACCTTCACTTCTGTACTATTAGAGGAAAACCCAAGCGGTCAACCTCTATTTTGGACAACCAAGTTGCATCTTCTATAGGTCTTCCCTTCCACTTGACCAAATATTCTAAATATTGCCTGTTCCTGGTACTTCTGCCTTCTTGAGTATTTAGTAATTTCTCTATCTCATCTATGGCTAGAGTAGACGTTGGAATACTCCACAAATCTGTACTTGGTATCTCACTACTTCTTCCTTCATGGTATTCTGCCATGTCTAAAATATTAAAAATAGGTGATATATTCAGCTCACTAGGCAGTTCCACTTCGTAGGCATTTCCTGAATCTCTTTTACCTATGATCTTGCATGGTCAAAGTCTCTTCATCTTTAGCTTGTTGTAGGTTTTTCTAGGAAACCATTCCATTCTCAAGTGAACCATGACCTCATCTCCCACTTGGAACTCCTTGAAACACCTCTTCTGATCTATTTTGGCCTTGTACTGAGTATTCATCTTACTGATATGTTGTTGTACCTCTTCATGTAAACTCTTTATGTGCTCTGCAAAATATTTAGCCTCAGCACTACTCTTTTCTCCTTTACCCATTGTTCTCAACTCAGAAACATTTCTTGGGTTGTTCCCATACACAATCTAGAATGGTGATTTACTAGTACTTTTTTTGATAGAATTGTTGTAAGCAAATTTTTCCTATGGAAAAATCAAATCCCATCCCTTAGGCTTATCGCCTACCAGGAATCTTAGAATATTACCCAAAATTTTGTTCACCACCTCAGTTTGTCCATCTGTCTGCGAGTGGTATGCAGAACTGAACTTCAAATCCGTTTTCAGCTTCTTCCACAAAGTCCTCCAGAAATAACCCCCAAATTTGGTATCTCTATCAGATACTATACTCTTGGGTAGACCATGAAGGCGTACCACCTCCTTGAAAAACAAGCCTACAACATGAACTACACCACTCATTTTTTGACATGGAATAAAATGAGTCATATTCGAAAACCTGTCAAGCACAACAAAAATGGAGTCATTCCCTCATTGTGTCCTTGGTAGGCCAAGAACAAAATCCATACTGATGTCCTCCCATGGTATCTTCGATATAGGTAATGGCTGATACAATCCTGTATTCTATCTCACTCCCTTAGCCATTTGACACACTCTGCAACCCTACACAAATTTCTTCACATCCTACTGCAACTGTGGCCAATGGAAGTTTTCACTAATAATGGCAATGGTCTTACCTCGACCAAAATGTCCAACTAGTCCACTATGCTTCTCCTTTATCAGATTCTCCCTCATTGAACTTCTAGGAATGCACAATTGGTTCCTTCTGAATAGCATCCCATCTTGGATTATAAAATCCAACCACTTAGTTCTATCCAAAGTAGTAGGAGACAAACATGCCTTTCAAGACTCTACAAAATACGGATCCTCTGCATACAAACTCTTGAGTTCTTCAAACCCAACGACTTCCACTTTCATCTCTATCAACAATTTTTGCATTCTATTGAAGGCATTTGCAACTCTAATAGACTTCCCACTCCTATGCTTCAAAATAAAGTTATAACTCTGTAGGAATTCAACCCACTTCTAATGTCTCTGATTCAATTTTTCCTGACTATTAATATACTACAAAGCTTGATGATCAGTATATAAAACAAACTCTTTTGCTAACAAATAGTGTATCCATTTCTTAAGAGCCTGAACTATAGCATAAAATTCTTGATCATAAATAGAGTATTTTTTCCTAGCATCATTTAACTTCTCACTAGAATATGCAACAGGTTTACCTTCTTGACTCAACACAGCTCCAATGGCACTGCCACTTACATCAAAATAAACATGAAATACTTTATTAAAATCTGGAAGTATCAAAATGGGTTGTTCTGTCACATTATTTTTCAACATCTCAAAACTTGCACCTGCATTTGCAATCCACTTAAACTCCTTATTATCCCTTCTCATTGATTCTGTCAGGTGTGCACAAATACTACTAAAGTTTCTAATGAACTTTCTGTAGAAACTTGCAAGACCATGGAATGATATTACCTTCATTATGTTCATTGGAGTAGGCCACTCAATGATAGACTTAACCTTCTCTAGATCTATTTTTAGACCCTCATATGAGATGAAAAATCCTAGATACACCAACTCCTTCACAAAACTACACTTCTTCAAATTAATCAGTAACTGCTCCTCCCTCAGCTTTTCAAAAACTATCCAAACTTGCATCAAATGCTCTTTCAATGTCTTGCTAAAAATCAAAATATCATCCAAATAAACAATAAAAAACTTCTCTAGGAATTCTCTCAACACCTCATTCATCAGCCTCATGAATGTACTAGGTGCATTGGTTAACCCAAATGGCATAACCAACCACTCATAGAAAACCTCTTTGGTTTTTAGGGCTATCTTCCACTCATCACCCTATCTGATGTGAATCTAATGATACCCACTCTTTAAATCAATCTTTGTGAAGTATTTAGCTCCACTCAAAAAGTCCATTATATCGTCAATTCTAGGCAATGGAAATCTATACTTAATGGTAATATTATTTATGGCTTTGGAATCAGTACACATTCTCCATTCTGCATATTTCTTCAATGCTAGTACTATAGGTATAGCACAGGGACTCAAACTCTCTCTAATCAACCCATTCTTCAAAAACTCTTGAACCTGTCTGTTCAACTCTTCAATATCCACAGGAGACATTCTATGGGCTACCTTATTTGGTAAACTAGCTCCTAGAATCAAATAAATTTGATGGCTAATATTTCTCATTGGTGGCAAACCCTCAAGCACATTATCTGACATAATATCAAGAAACTCTTCTAACAGACTTTCAACCTCTACTGGAATATCCATACATTGTTCCTTCTTAACAGTAGTTATTAATGCATAACACATAGAATCCCTCTTCAGGCCATCCAAAAATTTTCTACCATCTACCAAACAGATTCTAGCACTACTGCATACCTTTTCATCCACTTCCTTCAATGGCTTCAACTTGTGACGCACTCCATATTTCATCAGAGAGTAAGTATTCACATGTCCATCATGCACCGCAAATCTATAAAATTATCATGGCCTCCCCAACAACAAATGGCAAGCATCCATAGGAAAAACATCACACAGAATCTCATCTTGATAATTTCCAATATGAAATTTAACTAAACACTGCTCACTAACTAATGCTCTATGATATTTCTACAACCACACAATCTGATATGGATGCGGGTGCTTCCTCTTCTCCAATTTCAACTTAGCAACCATTTCTCCTAAAAATAAATTATTTGTGCTACCATTATCTATGATAAAATTATAGACCTTAACTACACATTTGCATCTTGTGCGAAGTAAGCTCTTCCTATGATCCACATCTTTCCCTCTATTCATCAATGCTCTTCTTGTCATCAACACTTCTCCTCCTTCTGCTTCTTTAGAATGTTTTTATTTAGCACCTTCATCTACTACAGCAGCTTTGGCATGACCCTCAGGACTCTTATTCGTCCTCTCTTGGTGTTGAGAACACTCATATGCTCGATGTCCCTCTTCCCCACAATAGAAATAGGTTCCATGAAATCCTCCTCTTCCATACCCACATCCAAATCTACATCTTCCTCTTTGGTAACCATTGTTTTGATCACAAGGGCGGTAGGTATTCTCCTCTTTCTGATCTTGGTTATTAATTTTTCACCAGTCTTCTTCTGATCTTCATATTTTCCTCCACTGGTTCTTCCACCAGTTCTTCCACCATGACCTCTTCCTCTTTGTTTGCTTTCAAATATTATATTCAGCTTCTGTTCAACCTTCAAGGCAAATTGATATGCATCCTCAATGGTGGTCATCCTGACCAAACTAAGTTCTTCTTGGATATTAATTCCTAACCCATTTATGTAACAAGCTACTTTCTCTTTATTAGCCTATGAATGGCCAGTTCTGATTGAGATCTTGTAAAACTCCTTTGTATATTCTTTGACAGATTTGCTTGACTGTCTCAAACTCTGTATTTTTCTCAACATATCCAATTCATAATCTATAGGAATAAACTGCCTCTTCAACTTCTCTACCATTCGATCCCATCTGGTTATCTTTTTCTTTCCTCTTCTATTTCTTTCTAGCTTCACTTCTTTCCACCATATGCTAGCATGGCCTTTCAACTTCATTTTTGCAAACTTGATCCAATATGGATCTACAACCTCCTCATACTCAAAATACTCCTCCATATCATTGATCCAATCAATCAACTCCTCTGGATTGAGATTCCCAGAATATGTGGAGACATCAAACTTTGGCCTCTTCTCGATTAGAGATATGGACCTAAATAATCTAGCTTCTACATGATCCATTGCTTCTTCTCCAAATGATGGATCATCAACCTCCCAAGCTTCATATTCACTACGGTCTTCTCTCCTAGGCTCAGCACCTCTTCGCAAATCCTCTTACAGGGCTTGCACCTACATCTGCAAAGATCTAAAATATCCTTCAGGTACCACATTTCTCCCACCACCATGGTTTCTTCGTGGAGGCATTCTTCCTCACTCTCTTCTCACAACCCTTCCACAGATCTTGGTGCAAACTGCCTCACTTTTTGTGATCTGCTCACACACTCAGGAACCCTAAGCTTTGATACCACTTGATGGAGATCCAAACTTAATCAATCCAATTCTAATTCAAAAACTCTCCCAACTAGTTCCCTATCAAATTTCACGTCAATCGGAGCTATGGTTGAGAAGTTATGGACCCAAAAAAATGCACTAAAATTTAGGAAAAAAAATAAAATTTCTCAAATTTTGTTGGATGCTCCTGCATCAGACACCTGGGGTGGATTGAGAAGTGACCTTTACTTCTATACTGTTAGAGGAAAACCCAGGTGGTCAACCTCTATATTGAACAACCAAGTTGCATCTTCTACAGGTCTGCCCTTCCACTCGACCAAATATTCTGAATACTACCTGTTCCTGGTACTTCTACCTTCTCGAGTGTTTAGTATTTCCTATATCTCATCTGTGGCTGGAGTAGACACTGGAATACTCCACAAATCTATGCTTGGTATCTCACTACTTCCTTCATGGTATTCTGTCAAGTCTAAAATATTAAAAATAGGTGATATATTCAACTCACTAGGCAGTTCCACTTCGTAGGCATTTCCTGAATCTCTTTTACCTAAGATCCTGCATGGTCAAAGTATCTTCATCTTTAGCTTGTTGTAGGTTTTTCTAGGAAACCATTCCTTTCTCAAGTGAACCATGACCTCATATCCCACTTGGAACTCCTTGAAACACCTCTTCTGATCTATTTTGGCCTTGTACTGAGTATTCATCTTACTGATATGTTGGTGTACCTCTTCATGTAAACTCTTTATGTGCTCTACAAAATCTTTAGCCTCAGCACTACTCTTTTCTCCTTTACCCATCATTCTCAACTTAGAAGCATTCCTTGGGTTGTTCCCATACACAATGTAGGATGGTGATTTACTAGTACTTCTATTGATAGAATTGTTGTAAGAAAATTTTTCCTATGGCAAAATCAAATCCCATCCCTTGGGCTTATCTCCTACCAGGAATCTTAGAATATTACCCAAACTTCTGTTCACCACCTCAGTTTGCCCATCAGTCTATGGGTGGTATGTAGAACTAAACTTCAAATCCGTTTTTAGCTTCTTCCACAAAGTCCTCTAGAAATAACCCCCAAATTTGGTATCTCTGTCAGATACTATACTCTTGGGTAGACCATGAAGGTGTACCACCTCCTTGAAAAATAAGCCTACAACATGAACTACATCACTCATTTTTTGACATGGAATAAAAAGAGCCATATTTAAAAACCTGTCAACCACAACAAAAATGGAGTCATTCCCTCGTTGTGTCCTTGGTAGGCCAAGAACAAAATCCATACTGATGTCTTCCCATGGTCTCTCCGATACAGGTAATGGTTGATACAATCCTGTATTATGTCTCTCCCTTAGCCATCTAAAACACTCTGCAACACTGCACAAATTTCTTCACATTCTGCTGTAACTATGGCCAATGGTAGTTTTCACTAACAATGGCAATGGTCTTATCTCGACCAAAATATCCAGCTAGTCCTCCAATATGCTTCTCCTTTATCATATTCTCCCTCATTGAACTTCTAGGAATGCACAATTGGTTCCTTCTAAACAGCATCCCATCTTGGATTATAAAATCCAACCACTTAGTTCTATCCAAAGTAGTAGGAGACAAACATGCCTTCCAAGCCTCTACAAAATTCGGATCCTCTGGATACAAACTCTTGAGTTATTCAAACCCAATGAGTTCCACTTTCATATCTATCAACAAATTTTGCCTTCTACTCAAGGCATCTGCAACTCTATTAGACTTCCCACTCCTATGCTTCAAAACAAAGTTATAACTCTATAGGAATTCAACCCACTTCGAATGTCTCTGATTCAATTTAACCTGACTATTAATATACTACAAATATTGATGATCATTATATAAAACAAACTCTTTTGCTAACAAATAGTGTCTCCATTTATTAAGAGCCTAAACTATAGCATAAAATTCCTTATCAGAAATAGAATATTTCTTCCTAGCATCATTTAACTTCTCACTAAAATATGCAATAGGTTTACCTTCCTGACTCAACATAGCTCCAATGGCATTGCCACTAGCATCACAATCAACCTGAAATACTTTATTAAAATCTGGAAATATCAAAATGGGTTGTTCTGTCACCTTGTTTTTCAACATCTCAAAACTTGCACCTATATTTGCAGTCCACTTAAACTCCTTCTTATCCCCTCTCATGGTTTCTATCAGGGGTGCACAAATACAGCTAAAGTTTCTAATGAACTTTTTGTAGAAACTTGCAAGACCATGGAATGATCTTACCTCCGTTATGTTCCTTGGAGTAGGCCACTCAATGATAGCCTTCACCTTCTCTAGATCCATTTTTAGACCCTCATCTGAGATGACAAATCCCAGATACACCAACTCCTTATTCACAAAATTGCACTTAATCAAATTAATCAACAACTTCTCCTCCCTCAGCTTTTCAAAAACTATCTGAACATCAATCAAATGCTCTTCCAATGTCTTATTAAAAATCATAATATCATCCAGATAAACAATAAAAAACTTCTCTAGGAATTCTCTCAACACCTCATTCATCAGCCTCATGAATGTACTAGGTGCATTGGTTAACCCAAACGGCATAACCAACCACTCATACAAACCCTCTTTGGTTTTGAAGGTTGTCTTCCACTCATCACCCTCTTTGATGTGAATCTGATGATACCCACTCTTTAAATCAATATTTGTGAAGTATTTAGCTCCACTCAAATAGTCCATTATATCATCCATTCTAGGTAATGGAAATCTATACTTAATGGTAATCTTATTTATGGCTTTGGAATTAGTACACATTCTCCATTCTCCATCCTTCTTCGATGCTAGTACTGTAGGTACTGCACAGGAACTCAAACTCTCTCTTATCAACCCCTTCCTTAACAACTTTTGAACCTGTTTGTTCAACTCTTCACACTACATGGGAGACATTCTATGGGCTGCCTTATTGGGTAAACTAGCTCCTAGAATAAAATCAATTTGATGGCTAATCTTTCTCACTAGTGGAAAACCCTCAAGCACATTATCTAACACAATATTGGGAAACTCTTCTAACAGACTTTCAACCTCTACTAGAACATCCATACATTGTTCCTTCTTAATAGTAGGAATTAATGCATAACACATAGAATACCTCTTCAGGCCATCCACAAATTTTCTACCATCTACCAAATAGATTCTAGCACTACTACATACCTTTTCATCGACTTCCTTCAATGGCTTCAACTTGTGGCGAACTCCATATTTCGTCAAAGAGTAAGTATTAACATGCCCATCATGCAGCGCACATCTGTCAAATTGCCATGGCATCCCTAATAACAAATGGCAAGCATCCATAAGCAAAACATCACACAAAACCTCATCTTGATAATTTCCAATATGAAATTTATCTAAACACTGCTCACTACCTAATGCTCTATGATCTTTCTACAACCACACAATCTAATATGGATGCAGGTGCTTCCTCTTCTCCAATTTCAACTTAGAAACCATTTATCCTAAAACTAAATTATCTGTTCTACCATTATCTATGATAACATTACAGACATTACCTACACATTTGCATCTTGTGCAAAATAAGCTCTTCCTCTAATCCACATATTTCCCTCCATTCATCAATGCTCTTCATTTCATCAACACTTCTTCTCCTTCTGCTTATTTAGAATGTTCTGATTCAGCACCTTCATCTGCTACAGTAGCTCTGGCATGACCCTCAAGACTCTTATTCATCCTATCTTGGTGTTGGGAACACTCATATGCCCGATGTCCCTCTTCCCCACAATGGAAACAGTTTCCACAAAATCCTCCTCTTCCATACCCACGTCTAGATCTACCTCTTCCTCTTTGGTAACCACTATTCTGATAACAGGGGTGGTAGGTATTCTCCTCTTTCTGATCTTGGTTATTATATGTTTTACCAGTCTTCCTCTGATCTTCATATTTCCTCCACTGGTTCTTCCACCATGACCTCTTCCTCTTTGTTTGATTTCAAATATTATGTTCAGCTCCTCTTCAACCTTCAAGGTAAACTGATATGCATCCTCAATGGTGGTCATCCTGACCAAACTGAATTCTTATTGGATATTCATTCTTAACCCATTTATGTAACAAGCTACTTTCTCCTTATTAGCCTTTGAATGGCCAGTTCTGATTGAGATCTTCTAAAACTCCTCTATATATTCTTTGATAGATTGGCTTGACTGTCTCAAACTCTACATTTTCCTCAACAGATCCAATTCGTAATCTACAGGAATAAACTACATCTTCAACTTCTCTATCATTTGATCCCATATGGTTATCTTTTCGTTTCCTCTTATATTTCTTTCTAGCTGCACTTCTTTCCACCATATGCTAGCATGGCCTTTCAACTTCATTTTTGCAAACTTGATCCGATCTGGATCTACAACCTCCTCATACTCAAAATACTCCTCCATATCATTGATCCAATCAATAAACTCCTCTAGATTGAGATTCCTAGAATACATGGAGACATCAAACTTTGGCCTCTTCCCGATCAAAGATATGGCCCTAAATAATCTAACTTCTGTAGGATCCATTGCTTCTTCTTCGTCTGATGGATCATCAACCTCCCAAGCTTCATCTTCACTACGATCTTCTCTCCTTAGCTCAACCCCTCTTCACAACTCCTCTTGTAGGGTTTGCATTTGCCTCTACAAAGCTCTAAAATCTTCTTCAGTTACCATATTTCTCCCACCACCATGGTTTCTTCATGGAGGCATTCTTCCTCACTCTCTTCTCACAACCCTTCCACAGATCCTGGTGCAAACTACCTCACTTTCGGTGATCTTCTCACACACTCAGGAACACTAAGATTTGATACCACTTGATGGAGATCCAAACTTGCTCAAACCAATTCTCATTCAAAAACTCTCCCAACTAGCTCCCTATCAAATTTCATGTCAATCGGAGCTACGGTTGAGAAGTTATGGCCTTGACAAAATGCACTAAAATTTAGGAAAAAATATAAAATTTCCCAAATTTTGTTGGATGCTCCTACATCAGACACCTGGGGTGGATTGAGAAGTGACCTTCACTTCTATACTATTAGAGGAAAACCCAGGCAATCAAACTCTGTTTTGGAAAACCAAGTTGCATCTTTTATAGGTTTGCCCTTCCACTTGACCAAATATTTTGAATACTTCTTGTTCCTAGTACTTATGCCTTCTTGAGTGTCTAGTATTTCCTCTATCTCATCTATGGTTGGAGTAGATGCTGGAATACTCCACAAATATGTACTTGTTGTCTCACTACTACCTCCTTCATGGTATTCTGCTATGTCTGAAATATTAAAAATAGGTGATATATTCAGCTCACTAGGCAGTTCCACTTCATAGGCATTTCTTGAATCTCTTTTACCTATGATCCTGCATGGTCCAAACCTCTTCATCTTCAACTTGTTGTTGGTTTTGCTAGGAAACATTTCCTTTCTCAAGTGAACCATGACCTCATATCCCACTTGGAACTCCTTAAAACGCTTCTTCTGATCCATTTTGGCCTTATACTGAGTATTCATATTATTGATATGTTGTTGTACATCTTCATGTAAACTCTTTATGTGCTCTACAAAATATTTAGCCTCAACACTAATCTTTTCTCCTTTACCCATTATTCTCAACTCAGAAGCATTCCTTGGGTTGTTCCCATACACAATATGGAAAGGTGATTTCCCAGTACTTATGTTGATAGAATTGTTGTAAGCAAATTCTGCCTGTGGCAAAATCAAATCCCATCCCTTGGACTTATATCCTACCAGGCATCTTAGAATATTACCCAAACTTCTTTTCACCACCTCTATTTTTCCATCAGTCTGAGGGTGGTATGCAAAACTAAACTTCAAATCTGTTTTCAGCTTCTTCTATAAAGTCCTCCTGAAATAACCCCCAAATTTGGTATCTCTGTCAGATACTATACTCTTGGGTAGACCATGAAGGCATACCACCTCTTTGAAAAACAAGCCTACAACATGAACTACATCACTCATTTTATGACATGGAATAAAATGAGCCATCTTTGAAAACCTGTCAACCACAACAAAAATGGAGTCATTCCCTCGTTGTGTCCTGGTGCAAACTGCCTCACTTTCGGAGATCTTCTCACACACTCAGGAACCCTAAGATATGATACCACTTGATGGAGAGCCAAACTTGCTCAAACCAATTCTCATTCAAAAACTCTCCCAACTAGCTCCCTATAAAATTTCATGTCAATCGGCGCTACGGTTGAGAAGTTATGGCCTTGACAAAATGCACTAAAATTTAGGAAAAAATATAAAATTTCCCAAATTTTGTTGGATGCTCCTACATCAGACACCCGGGGTGGATTGAGAAGTGACCTTCACTTCTATACTATTAGAGGAAAACCCAGGCAATCAAACTCTGTTTTGGACAACCAAGTTGCATCTTTTATAGGTATACCCTTCCACTTGACCAAATATTTTGAATACTGCCTGTTCCTAGTACTTATGCCTTCTTGAGTGTCTAGTATTTCCTCTATCTCATCTATGGTTGGAGTAGATGCTGGAATACTCCACAAATATGTACTTGTTGTCTCACTACTGCCTCCTTCATGGTATTTTGCTAAGTCTGAAATATTAAAAATAGGTGGTATATTCAGCTCACTAGGCAGTTCCACTTCATAGGCATTTCTTGAATCTCTTTTACCTATGATCCTGCATGGTCCAAACCTTTTCATATTCAACTTGTTGTTGGTTTTGCTAGGAAACCTTTCCTTTCTCAAGTGAACCATGACCTCATATCCCACTTGGAACTCCTTAAAACGCTTCTTCTGATCCATTTTGGCCTTATACTGAGTATTCATCTTATTGATATGTTGTTGTACATCTTCATGTAAACTCTTTATGTGCTCTACAAAATATTTAGCCTCAACACTAATATTTTCTCCTTTACCCATTATTCTCAACTCAGAAGCATTCCTTGGGTTGTTCCCATACACAATATGGAAAGGTGATTTCACATCCTGCTACAACTGTGGCCAATGGTAGTTTTCACTAACAAGGGCAATGGTCTTATCTCGACCAAAATGTCCAGCTAGTCCTCCACTATGTGTCTCCTTTATAAGATTCTCCCTCATTGAACTTCTAGGAATTCACAATTGGTTCCTTCTGAATAGCATCCCATATTAGATTATAAAATCCAACCACTTAGTTCTATCCAAAGTAGTAGAAGACAAACATGCCTTCCAAGCCTCTACAAAATCCGGATCCTCTGGATACAAACTCTTGAGTTCTTCAAACCCAACAACTTCCACTTTCATCTCTATCAACAAATTTTGCCTTCTACTCAAGGCATCTGCAACTCTATTAGACTTCCCACTCCTATGCTTCAAAAAAAAGGTATAACTCTATAGGAATTCAACCCACTTGGAATGTCTCTGATTCAATTTTCCCTAACTATTAATATACTGCAAAGCTTTATGATCAGTATATAAAACAAACTCTTTTGCTAACAAATAGTGTCTCCATTTCTTAAGAGCCTAAACTATAGCATAAAATTCCTTATCATAAACAAAATATTTCTTCCTAGCATCATTTAACTTCTCACTAAAATATGCAACAGGTTTACCTTCCTAACTCAACATAGCTCCAATGGCACTGCCACTAGCATCACAATCAACCTGAAATACTTTATTAAAATCTGAAAGTACCAAAATGGGTTGTTCTATCACCTTATTTTTCAACATCTCAAAACTTGCACCTACCTTTGCAGTCCACTTAAACTCCTTATCCCCTCCCATGGTTTCTGTCAGGGATGCACAAATACTGCTAAAGTTTCTAATGAACTTTCTGTAGAAACTTGCAAGACCATGGAATGATCTTACCTCCGTTATGTTCCTTGGAGTAGGCCACTCAATGATAGCCTTCACCTTCTTTGGATCCATTTTTAGACCCTCATTTGAGATGAAAAATCCCAGATACACCAACTCCTTCTTCACAAAATTGCACTTCTTCAAATTAATCAGCAACTGCTCCTCCCTCAGCTTTTCAAAAACTATCCAAACTTGCATCAAATGCTCTTCCAATGTCTTACTAAAAATTAGAATATCATCCAGATAAACAATAACAAACTTCTCTAGGAATTCTCTCAACACCTCATTCATCAGCCTCATGAATGTACTAGGTGCATTGGTTAACCCAAATGGCATAACCAACCACTCATACAAACCCTCTTTGGTTTTGAAGGTTGTCTTCCACTCATCAACCTCTCTAATGCGAATATGATGATACCCACTCTTTAAATCAATCTTTGTGAAGTATTTAGCTCCACTCAAATAGTCCATTATATCGTCCATTCTAGGTAATGGAAATCTATACTTAATGGTAATCTTATTTATGGCTCTAGAATCAGTACACATTCTCCATTCTCCATCCTTCTTTGGTGCTAGTACTACAGGTACTACATAGGGACTCAAACTCTCTCTAATCAACCCCTTCCTCAACAACTCTTGAACCTGTCTGTTCAACTCTTCACTCTCCATGGGAGACATTCTATGGGCTGCCTTATTGGGTAAACTAGCTCCTGGAATCAAATCAATTTGATGGCTAATTTTTCTCACTGGTGGCAAACCCTCGAGGCACATTATCCGACACAATATCAGGAAACTCTTCTAACAGACTTTCAACCTCTATTGGAATATCCATACATTGTTCCTTCTTAATAGTAGGAATTAATGCATAACACATAGAATCCCTCTTCAAGCCATCCAAAAATTTTCTACCATCTACCAAACAGATTCTAGCACTACTACATACCTTTTCATCCACTTCCTTCAATGGCTTCAACTTGTGATGCACTCCATATTTCATTAGAGAGTAAGTATTCGCATGCCCATCATGCACCGCACGTCTGTCAAATTGCCATGGCCTCCCCAACAACAAATGGCAAGCATCCATAGGCAAAACATCACATAGAACCTCATCTTGATAATTTCCAATATGAAATTTAACTAAACACTGCTCACTGACTAATGCTCTATGATCTTTCTGCAACCACGCAATCTGATATGGATGTGGGTGCTTCCTCTTCTCCAATTTCAACTTAGCAACCATTTCTCCTAAAACTAAATTATTTGTGCTACCATTATCTATGATAACATTACAGACCTTACCTGCACATTTGCATCTTGTGCGAAATAAGCTCTTCCTCTGATCCACATATTTCCCTCCTTTCATCAATGCTCTTCTTGTCATCAACACTTCTCCTCTTGCTTCTTTAGAATGTTCTGATTCAGCACCTTCATCCGCTACAGCAGCTCTGGCATGACCCTCGGGTCTCTTATTCGTCCTCCCTTGGTGTTGGGGACACTCATATGCCCGATGTCCCTATTCCCCACAATGGAAACAGGTTCCATGAAATCCTCCTCTTCCATACCCACGTCCAGATCTACCTCTTCCTCTTTGGTAACCATTGTTCTGATCATGGGGGTGGTAGGTATTCTCCTCTTTCTGATCCTGGTTATTACTTGTTTCACCAGTCTTCTTCTGATCTTCATATTTTCCTCCATTGGTTCTTCCACCAGTTCTTCCACCACGACCTCTTCCTCTTTGTTTGCTTTCAAATCTTCTGTTCAACTTCTCTTCAACCTTCAAGGCAAACTGATATGCATCCTCAATGGTGGTCATCCTGACAAAACTGAGTTCTTCTTGGATATTCATTCTTAACCCATTTATGTAACGAGCTACTTTCTCCTTATTAGCCTCTGAATGGCCAGTTCTAATTGAGATCTTGTAAAACTCCTCTGTATATTCTTTGACAGATTTTCTTGATTGTCTCAAACTCTACATTTTCCTCAATAGATCCAATTCGTAATCTATAGGAATAAACTACCTCTTCAACTTCTCTACCATTCGATCCCATCTGGTTATATTTTCCTTTCCTCTTCTATTTCTTTCTAGCTACACTTCTTTCCACCATATGCTAGCATGGCCTTTCAACTTCGTTTTTGCAAACTTGATCCGATATAGATCTACAACCTCCTCATACTCAAAATACTCCTCCATATCATTGATCCAATCAATCAACTCCTCTGGATTGAGATTCCTAGAATACGTGGAGACATCAAACTTTGGCCTCTTCTCGATCAGAGATATGGCCCTAAATAATCTAGCTTCTGTAGGATCCATTGCTTCTTCTTCATCTGATGGATCATCAACCTCCCAAGCTTCATCTTCACTATGGTCTTCTCTCCTTGGCTCAACCCCTCTTCGCAAATCCTCTTGTAGGGCTTGCACTTGCCTCTGCAAAGCTCTAAAATCTCCTTCAGGTACCACATTTCTCCCACCACCATGATTTCTTCGTGGAGGCATTCTTCCTCACTCTCTTCTCACAACCCTTCCACAGATCCTGGTGCAAACTGCCTCACTTTCGGTGATCTGCTCACACACTCAGGAACCCTAAGCTCTGATACCACTTGATGGAGAGCCAAACTTGCTCAAACCAATTCTCATTCAAAAACTTGGAAAGATTCCAAAAAAATGAGCAGGCCCCCCCCATTTAAAAAAAAATTATTCTATATTTTTTTATATATGGTATCCCAAAAAAGATTTTGAAAAATAAAAAAGTTTGTTTAGAACTCTCCCAACTAGCTCCCTATAAAATTTCACGTCAATCGGAGCTACGGTTGAGAAGTTATGGCCCCGAAAAAATGCACTAAAATTTAGAAAAAAAATAAAATTTCATTGGATGCTCCTACATCAGACACCCGGGGTGGATTGAGAAGTGACCTTCACTTTTGTACTATTAGAGGAAAACCCAGGCGGTCAACCTCTATTTTGGACAACCAAGTTGCATCTTCTACAGGTCTGCCCTTCCACTTGACCAAATATTTTGAATACTGCCTGTTCTTGGTACTTCTGCCTTCTCGAGTGTCTAGTATTTCCTCTATCTCATCTGTGGCTGGAGTAGACGTTGGAATACTCCACAAATATGTACTTGGTGTCTCACTACTGCCTCCTTCATGGTATTCTGCCAAGTCTAAAATATTAAAAATAGGTGATATATTCAGCTCACTTGGCAGTTCCACTTCGTAGGCATTTCCTGAATCTCTTTTACCTATGATCCTACATGGTCCAAACCTCTTCATCTTTAGCTTGTTGTAGGTTTTTCTAGGAAACCTTTCCTTTCTCAAGTGAACCATGACCTCATCTCCCACTTGGAACTCCTTGAAATGCCTCTTTTGATCTATTTTGGCCTTGTACTGAGTATTCATCTTACTGATATGTTGTTGTACCTCTTCATGTAAACTCTTTATGTGCTCTACAAAATCTTCAGCCTCAACACTGCTCTTTTCTCCTTTACCCATCGTTCTCAACTCAGAAGCATTCCTTGGGTTGTTCCCATACACAATCTGGAATGGTGATTTACCAGTACTTCTATTGATAGAATTGTTGTAAGCAAATTTTGCCTATGGCAAAATCAAATCCCATCCCTTGGGCTTATCTCCTACCAAGCATCTTAGAAGATTACCCAAAATTTTGTTCACCACCTCTGTTTGTCCATCAGTCTGTGGGTGGTATGCAGAACTGAACTTCAAATCCATTTTTAGCTTCTTCCACAAAGTCCTCTAGAAATAACCCACAAATTTGGTATCTCTGTCAGATACTATACTCTTGGGTAGACCATGAAGGCGTACCACCTCCTTGAAAAACAAGCCTGCAACATGAACTACATCACTCATTTTTTGACATGGAATAAAATGAGCCATCTTCGAAAACCTATCAACCACAACAAAAATGGAGTCATTCCCTCGTTGTGTCCTTGGTAGGCCAAGAACAAAATCCATACTGATGTCCTCCCATGGTCTCTCCGATACAGGTAATGGTTGATACAATCCTGTATTCTGTCTCACTCCCTTAGCCATCTGACACACTCTGCAACCCTGCACAAATTTCTTCACATCCTACTGCAACTGTGGCCAATGGTAGTTTTCACTAACAAGGGCAATGGTCTTATCTCGACCAAAATGTCCATCTAGTCCTCCACTATGCTTCTCCTTTATCAGATTCTCCCTCATTGAACTTCTAGGAATGCACAATTGGTTCCTTCTGAATAGCATCCCATCTTGGATTATAAAATCCAACCACTTAGTTCTATCCAAAGTAGTAGGAGACAAACATGCCTTCCAAGCCTCTGCAAAATCCGGATCCTCTGGATACAAACTCTTGAGTTCTTCAAACCCAACGACTTCCACTTTCATCTCTATCAACAAATTTTGCCTTCTACTCAAGGCATCTGCAACTCTATTAGACTTCCCACTCCTATGCTTCAAAACAAAGGTATAACTCTATAGGAATTCAACCCACTTCAAATGTCTCTAATTTAGTTTTCCCTGACTATTAATATACTACAAAGCTTGATGATGAGTATATAAAACAAACTCTTTTGCTAACAAATAGTGTCTCCATTTCTTAAGAGCCTGAACTATAGCATAAAATTCTTGATCATAAATAGAATATTTCTTCCTAGCATCATTTAACTTCTCACTAAAATATGCAACAGGTTTACCTTCCTGACTCAACATAGCTCCAATGGCACTGCCACTAGCATCACAATCAACTTGAAATACTTTATTAAAATCTAGAAGTACCAAAATGGGTTGTTCTATCACCTTCTTTTTCAACATCTCAAAACTTGCACCTACCTTTGCAGTCCACTTAAACTCCTTCTTATCCCCTCTCATGGTTTCTGTCAAGGGTGCACAAATACTGCTAAAGTTTCTAATGAAATTTCTGTAGAAACTTGCAAGACCATGGAATGATCTTACCTCCGTTATGTTCCTTGGAGTAGGCCACTCAATGATAGCCTTCACCTTCTCTGGATCCATTTTTAGACCCTCATCTGAGATGACAAATCCCAGATACACCAACTCCTTCTTCACAAAACTGCACTTCTTCAAATTAATCAGCAACTGCTCCTCCCTCAGCTTTTCAAAAACTATCCGAACTTGCATCAAATGCTCTTCCAATGTCTTACTAAAAATCAGAATATCATCCGGATAAACAATAACAAACTTCTCTAGGAATTCTCTCAACACCTCATTCATCAACCTCATGAATGTACTAGGTGCATTGGTTAACCCAAATGGCATAACCAACCACTCATACAAACCCTCTTTGGTTTTGAAGGTTGTCTTCCACTCATCACCCTCTTTGATGCGAATCTGATGATACCCACTCTTTAAATCAATCTTTGTGAAGTATTTAGCTCCACTCAAACAGTCCATTATATCATCCATTCTAGGTAATGGAAATCTATACTTAATGGTAATCTTATTTATGGCTCTGGAATCAGTACACATTCTCCATTATCCATCCTTCTTTGGTGCTAGTACTATAGGTACTACACAGGGACTCAAACTCTCTCTAATCAACCCCTTCCTCAACAACTCTTGAACCTATCTGTTCAACTCTTCACTCTCCATGGGAGACATTCTATGGGCTGCCTTATTGGGTAAACTAGCTCCTGGAATCAAATCAATTTGATGGCTAATCTTTCTCACTAGTGGCAAACCCTCAGGCACATTATCTGACATAATATCAGGAAACTCTTCTAACATAATTTCAACCTCTACTAGAATATCCATACATTGTTCCTTCTTAACAGTAGGAATTAATGCATAACACATAGAATCCCTCTTTAGGCCATCCAAAAATTTTCTACCATCTACCAAACAGATTCTAGCACTACTACATACCTTTTCATCCACTTCCTTCAATGGCTTCAACTTGTGACGCACTCCATATTTCATCAGAGAGTAAGTATTCGCATGCCCATCATGCACCGCACGTCTATCAAATTGCCATGGCCTCCCCAACAACAAATGGCAAGCATCCATAGGCAAAACATCACACAGAACCTCATCTTGATAATTTCCAATATGAAATTTAACTAAACATTGCTCACTGACTAATGCTCTATGATCTTTCTGCAACCACACAATCCGATATGGATGCGGGTGCTTCCTCTTCTCCAATTTCAACTTAGCAACCATTTCTCCTGAAACTAAATTATCTATGCTACCATTATCTATGATAACATTACAGACCTTACCTACACATTTGCATCTTGTGCGAAATAAGCTCTTCCTCTGATCCACATCTTTCCCTCCTTTCATCAATGCTCTTCTTGTCATCAACACTTCTCCTCCTTCTGCTTCTTTAGAATGTTCTGATTCAGCACCTTCATCTGCTATAACAGCTCTAGCATGACCCTCAGGTCTCTTATTCATCCTCCCTTGGTGTTGGGGACACTCATATGCCCGATGTCCCTCTTCCCCACAATGGAAACAAGTTCCACGAAATCCTCCTCTTCCATACCCACATCCAGGTCTACCTCTTCCTCTTTGGTAACCATTGTTCCGATCATGAGGGCGGTAGGTATTCTCCTCTTTCTGATCCTGGTTATTACTTGTTTCACCGGTCTTCTTCGATCTTCATATTTTCCTCCACTGGTTCTTCCACCAGTTCTTCCACCATGACCTCTTCCTCTTTTTTTTCTTTCAAATCTTCTGTTCAACTTCTCTTCAACCTTCAAGGCAAACTGATATGCATCCTCAATGGTGGTCATCCTGACCAAACTGAGTTCTTCTTGGATATTCATTCTTAACCCATTTATGTAACGAGCTACTTTCTCCTTATTAGCCTCTGAATGGCCAGTTCTGATTGAGATCTTGTAAAACTCCTCTGTATATTCTTTGACAGATTTGCTTGACTGTCTCAAACTCTGCATTTTCCTCAATAGATCCAATTTGTAATCTATAGGAATAAACTGCCTCTTCAACTTCTCTACCATTCGATCCCATCTAGTTATCTTTTCCTTTCCTCTTCTATTTCTTTCTAGCTGCACTTCTTTCCACCATATTCTAGCATGGCCTTTCAACTTCATTTTTGCAAACTTGATCCGATATGGATCTACAACCTCCTCATACTCAAAATACTCCTCCATATCATTGATCCAATCAATCAACTCCTCTAGATTGAGATTCCTAGAATACGTGGAGACATCAAACTTTGGCCTCTTCCCGATCTGAGATATGGCCCTAAATAATCTAGCTTCTACAAGATCCATTGCTTCTTCTTCATCTGATGGATCATCAACCTCCCAAGCTTCATCTTCACTATGGTCTTCTCTCCTTGGCTCAACCCCTCTTCGCAACTCCTCTTGTAGGGCTTGCACTTGCCTCTGCAAAGCTCTAAAATCTCCTTCAGGTACCACATTTCTCCCACCACCATGGTTTCTTCATGGAGGCATTCTTCCTCACTCTCTTCTCACAACCCTTCCACAGATCCTGGTGCAAACTGCCTCACTTTCGATGATCTACTCACACACTCAGGAACCCTAAGCTCTGATACCACTTGATGGAGAGCCAAACTTGCTCAAACCAATTCTCATTCAAAAACTCTCCCAACTAGCTCCCTATCAAATTTCACGTCAATCAGAGCTACGGTTGAGAAGTTATGGCCCCGACAAAATGCACTAAAATTTAGGAAAAAAAATAAAATTTCTCAAATTTCGTTGGATGCTCCTGCATCAGACACCCGGGGTGGATTGAGAAGTGACCTTCACTTCTATACTATTAGAGGAAAACCCAAGCGGTCAACCTCTATTTTGGACAACCAAGTTGCATCTTCTACAGGTCTGCCCTTCCACTTGACCAAATATTCTGAATACTACCTGTTCTTGGTACTTCTACCTTCTCGAGTGTCTAGTATTTCCTCTATCTCATCTATGGCTGGAGTAGACACTGGAATACTCCACAAATTTGTACTTGGTGTCTCACTACTGCCTCCTTCATGGTATTCTGCCAAGTCTAAAATATTAAAAATAGGTGATATATTCAGCTCACTTGGCAGTTCCACTTCGTAGGCATTTCTTGAATCTCTTTTACCTATGATCTTGCATGGTCCAAACCTCTTCATCTTTAGCTTGTTGTAGGTTTTTCTAGGAAACCTTTCCTTTCTCAAGTGAACCATGACCTCATCTCCCACTTGGAACTCCTTGAAATGCCTCTTCTGATCTATTTTGGCCTTGTACTGAGTATTCATCTTATTGATATGTTGTTGTACCTCTTCATGTAAACTCTTTATGTGCTCTGCAAAATATTTAGCCTCAGCACTACTCTTTTCTCCTTTACCCATCGTTCTCAACTCAGAAGCATTCCTTGGGTTGTTCCCATACACAATCTGGAATGGTGATTTACCAGTACTTCTATTGATAGAATTGTTGTAAGCAAATTTTTCCTATGGCAAAATCAAATCCCATCCCTTGGGCTTATCTCCTACCAGGCATCTTAGAATATTACCCAAACTTTTGTTCACCACCTCTGTTTGTCCATCAGTCTACGGGTGGTATGCGAACTGAACTTCAAATCCATTTTTAGCTTCTTCCACAAAGTCCTCCAGAAATAACCCACAAATTTGGTATCTCTATCAGATACTATACTCTTGGGTAGACCATGAAGGCGTACCACCTCCTTGAAAAACAAGCCTACAACATGAACTACATCACTCATTTTTTGACATGGAATAAAATGAGCCATCTTCGAAAACCTGTCAACCACAACAAAAATGGAGTCATTCCCTCATTGTGTCCTTGGTAGGCCAAGAACAAAATCCATACTGATGTCCTCCCATGGTCTCTCCGATATAGGTAATGGCTGATACAATCCTGTATTCTGTCTCACTCCCTTAGCCATCCGACACACTCTACAACCCTGCACAAATTTCTTCACATCCTGTTGCAATTGTGGCCAATGGTAGTTTTCACTAACAAGGGCAATGGTCTTATCTCGACCAAAATGTCCAGCTAGTCCTCCACTATGCTTCTCCTTTATCAGATTCTCCCTCATTGAACTTCTAGGAATGCACAATTGGTTCCTTCCGAATAGCATCCCATCTTGGATTATAAAATCCAACCACTTAGTTCTATCCAAAGTAGTAGGAGACAAACATGCCTTCCAAGCCTCTACAAAATCCGGATCCTCTGGATACAAACTCTTGAGTTCTTCAAACCCAACGACTTCCACTTTCATCTCTATCAACAAATTTTGCCTTCTACTCAAGGCATCTGCAACTCTATTAGACTTCCCACTCCTATGCTTCAAAACAAAGGTATAACTTTGTAGGAATTCAACCCACTTCAAATGTCTCTGATTCAGTTTTCCCTGACTATTAATATACTACAAAGCTTGATGATCAGTATATAAAACAAACTCTTTTGCTAAAAAATAGTGTCTCCATTTCTTAAGAGCCTGAACTATAGCATAAAATTCTTGATCATAAACAGAATATTTCTTCCTAGCATCATTTAACTTCTCACTAAAATATGCAACAGGTTTACCTTCTTGACTCAACATAGCTCCAATGGCACTGCCACTAGCATCACAATCAACCTGAAATACTTTATTAAAATCCGGAAGTACCAAAATGGGTTGTTCTGTCACCTTATTTTTCAACATCTCAAAACTTGCACCTGCCTTTGCAGTCCACTTAAACTCCTTCTTATCCCCTCTCATGGTTTCTGTCAGGGGTGCACAAATACTGCTAAAGTTTCTAATGAACTTTCTGTAGAAACTTGCAAGACCATGGAATGATCTTACCTCCATTATGTTCCTTGGAGTAGGCCACTCAATGATAGCCTTCACCTTCTCTAGATCCATTTTTAGACCCTCATATGAGATGACAAATCCCAGATACACCAACTCCTTCTTCACAAAACTACACTTCTTCAAATTAATCAGCAACTGCTCCTCCCTCAGCTTTTCAAAAACTATCCAAACTTGCATCAAATGCTCTTCCAATGTCTTACTAAAAATCAGAATATCATCCAGATAAACAATAACAAACTTCTCTAGGAATTCTCTCAACACCTCATTCATCAGCCTCATGAATGTACTAGGTGCATTGGTTAACCCAAATGGCATAACCAACCACTCATACAAACCCTCTTTGGTTTTGAAGGTTGTCTTCCACTCATCACCCTCTCTGATGTGAATCTAATGATACCCACTCTTTAAATCAATCTTTGTGAAGTATTTAGCTCCACTCAAACAGTCCATTATATCATCCATTCTAGGTAATGGAAATCTATACTTAATGGTAATCTTATTTATGGCTCTGGAATCAGTACACATTCTCCATTCTCCATCTTTCTTCGATGCTAGTACTGTAGGTACTGCATAGGGACTCAAACTCTCTCTAATCAACCCCTTCCTCAAAAACTCTTGAACCTGTCTGTTCAACTCTTCACTCTCCACGGGAGACATTCTATGGGCTGCCTTATTGGGTAAACTAGCTCCTAGAATCAAATCAATTTGATGGCTAATATTTCTCACTGGTGGCAAACCCTCAGGCACATTATCTGACACAATATCAGGAAACTCTTCTAACAGACTTTCAACCTCTACTAGAATATCCATACATTGTTCCTTCTTAATAGTAGGAATTAATGCATAACACATAGAATCCCTCTTGAGGCCATCCAAAAATTTTCTACCATCTACCAAACAGATTCTAGCACTACTGCATACCTTTTCATCCACTTCCTTCAATGGCTTCAACTTGTGACGCACTCCATATTTCATCAGAGAGTAAGTATTCACATGCCCATCATGCACCGCACGTCTATCAAATTGCCATGGCCTCCCCAACAACAAATGGCAAGCATCCATAGGCAAAACATCACACAGAACCTCATCTTGATAATTTCCAATATGAAATTTAACTAAACACTGCTCACTAACTAATGCTCTATGATATTTCTACAACCACGCAATCCGATATGGATGCGGGTGCTTCCTCTTCTCCAATTTCAACTTAGCAACCATTTCTCCTAAAACTAAATTATTTGTGCTACCATTATCTATGATAACATTACAGACCTTACCTACACATTTGCATCTTGTGCGAAATAAGCTCTTCCTCTGATCCACATCTTTCCCTCCTTTCATCAATGCTCTTCTTGTCATCAACACTTCTCCTCCTTCTGCTTCTTTAGAATGTTCTGATTCAGCACCTTCATCTACTACAACAGCTCTGGCATGACCCTCAGGTCTCTTATTCATCCTCCCTTGGTGTTGGGGACACTCATATGCCCAATGTCCCTCTTCCCCACAATGGAAATAGGTTCCACGAAATCCTCCTCTTCCATACCCACGTCCAGATCTACCTCTTCCTCTTTGGTAACCATTGTTCTGATCACGAGGGCGGTAGGTATTCTCCTCTTTCTGATCCTGGTTATTACTTGTTTCACCAGTCTTCTTCTGATCTTCATATTTTCCTCCACTGGTTCTTCCACCAGTTCTTCCACCATGACCTCTTCCTCTTTGTTTGCTTTCAAATATTCTGTTCAACTTCTCTTCAACCTTCAAGGCAAATTGATATGCATCCTCAATGGTGGTCATCCTGACCAAACTGAGTTCTTCTTGGATATTCATTCTTAACCCATTTATGTAACGAGCTACTTTCTCCTTATTAGCCTCTGAATGGCCAGTTCTGATTGAGATCTTGTAAAACTCCTTTGTATATTCTTTGACAGATTTGCTTGACTGTCTCAAACTCTGCATTTTCCTCAATAGATCCAATTCATAATCTATAGGAATAAACTACCTCTTCAACTTCTCTACCATTCGATCCCATCTGGTTATCTTTTCCTTTCCTCTTCTATTTCTTTCTAGCTGCACTTCTTTCCACCATATGCTAGCATGGCCTTTCAACTTCATTTTTGCAAACTTGATCCGATCTGGATCTACAACCTCCTCATACTCAAAATACTCCTCCATATCATTGATCCAATCAATCAACTCCTCTGGATTGAGATTCCTAGAATATGTGGAGACATCAAACTTTGGCCTCTTCTCGATCAGAGATATGGCCCTAAATAATCTAGCTTCTACAGGATCCATTGCTTCTTCTTCATCTGATGGATCATCAACCTCCCAAGCTTCATATTCACTATGGTATTCTCTCCTTGGCTCAACCCCTCTTCGCAAATCCTCTTGCAGGGCTTGCACTTACCTCTGCAAAGCTCTAAAATCTCCTTCAGGTACCACATTTCTCCCACCACCATGGTTTCTTCGTGGAGGCATTCTTCCTCACTCTCTTCTCACAACCCTTCCATAGATCTTGGTGCAAACTGCCTCACTTTTGGTGATCTTCTCACACACTCAGGAACCCTAAGCTTTGATACCACTTGATGGAGAGCCAAACTTACTCAAACCAATTCTCATTCAAAAACTTTCGCAACTAGCTCCTCGTCAAATTTCACGTCAATCGGAGCTACGGTTGAGAAGTTATGGACCCAAAAAAATGCACTAAAATTTAGGAAAAAAAATAAAATTTCCCAAATTTCGTTGGATGCTCCTGCATCAGACACCCGGGGTGGATTGAGAAGTGACCTTCACTTCTGTACTATTAGAGGAAAACCCAGGTGGTCAACCTCTATTTTGGACAACCAAGTTGCATCTTCTACAGGTCTGCCCTTCCACTTGACCAAATATTCAGAATACTGCTTGTTCCTGGTACTTCTGCCTTCTCGAGTGTCTAGTATTTCCTCTATCTCATCTGTGGCTGGAGTAGACACTGGAATACTCCACAAATCTGTACTTGGTGTCTCACTACTTCCTCCTTCATGGTATTCTACCAAGTCTAAAATATTAAAAATAGGTGATATATTTAGCTCACTTGGCAGTTCCACTTCGTAGGCATTTCTCGAATCTCTTTTACCTATGATCCTGCATGGTCCAAACCTCTTCATCTTCAGCTTGTTGTAGGTTTTGCTAGGAAACCTTTCCTTTCTCAAGTGAACCATGACCTCATCTCCCACTTGGAACTCCTTGAAACGCCTCTTCTGATCTATTTTGGCCTTGTACTTGAGTATTCATCTTACTTGATATGTTGTTGTACCTCTTCATGTAAACTCTTTATGTGCTCTACAAAATCTTCAGCCTCAGCACTGCTCTTTTCTCCTTTACCCATCGTTCTCAACTCAGAAGCATTCCTTGGGTTGTTCCCATACACAATCTGGAATGGTGATTTACCAGTACTTCTATTGATAGAATTGTTGTAAGCAAATTTTTCCTATGGCAAAATCAAATCCCATCCCTTGGGCTTATCTCCTACCAGGCATCTTAGAATATTACCCAAAAACTTCTGTTCACCACCTCAGTTTGTCCATCAGTCTACGGGTGGTATGCAGAACTAAACTTCAAATCCGTTTTCAGCTTCTTCCACAAAGTCCTCCAGAAATAACCCACAAATTTGGTATCTCTGTCAGATACTATACTCTTGGGTAGACCATGAAGGCGTACCACCTCCTTGAAAAACAAGCCTACAACATGAACTACATCACTCATTTTTTGACATGGAATAAAATGAGCCATCTTTGAAAACCTGTCAACCACAACAAAAATGGAGTCATTCCCTCATTGTGTCCTTGGTAGGCCAAGAACAAAATCCATACTGATGTCCTCCCATGGTCTCTCCGATACAGGTAATGGTTGATACAATCTTGTATTCTGTCTCACTCCCTTAGCCATCTGACACACTCTGCAACCCTGCACAAATTTCTTCACATCCTGCTGCAACTATGGCCAATGGTAGTTTTCACTAACAAGGGCAATGGTCTTATCTCGACCAAAATGTCCAGCTAGTCCTCCACTATGCTTCTCCTTTATCATATTCTCCCTCATTGAACTTCTAGGAATGCACAATTGGTTCCTTCTGAATAGCATCCCATCTTGGATTATAAAATCCAACCACTTAGTTCTATCCAAAGTAGTAGGAGACAAACATGCCTTCCAAGCCTCTACAAAATTTGGATCCTCTGGATACAAACTCTTGAGTTCTTCAAACCCAACGACTTCCACTTTCATCTCTATCAACAAATTTTGCCTTCTACTCAAGGCATCTGCAACTCTATTAGACTTCCCACTCCTATGCTTCAAAACAAAGGTATAACTCTGTAGGAATTCAACCCACTTCAAATGTCTCTGATTCAGTTTTCCCTGACTATTAATATACTGCAAAGCTTGATGATCAGTATATAAAACAAACTCTTTTGCTAACAAATAGTGTCTCCATTTCTTAAGAGCCTGAACTATAGCATAAAATTCTTGATCATAAATAGAATATTTCTTCCTAGCATCATTTAACTTCTCACTAAAATATGCAACAGGTTTACCTTCCTGACTCAACACAGCTCCAATGGCATTGCCACTAGCATCACAATCAACCTGAAATACTTTATTAAAATCTAGAAGTACCAAAATGGGTTGTTCTGTCACCTTCTTTTTCAACATCTCAAAACTTGCACCTACCTTTGCAGTCCACTTAAACTCCTTCTTATCCCCTCTCATGGTTTCTATCAAGGGTGCACAAATACTGCTAAAGTTTCTAATGAACTTTCTGTAGAAACTTGCAAGACCATGGAATGATCTTACCTCCGTTATGTTCCTTGGAGTAGGCCACTCAATGATAGCCTTCACCTTCTCTAGATCCATTTTTAGACCCTCATCTGAGATGACAAATCCCAGATACACCAACTCCTTCTTCACAAAATTGCACTTCTTCAAATTAATCAGCAACTGCTCCTCCCTCAGCTTTTCAAAAACTATCCGAACTTGCATCAAATGCTCTTCCAATGTCTTACTAAAAATCAGAATATCATCCAGATAAACAATAACAAACTTCTCTAGGAATTCTCTCAACACCTCATTCATCAACCTCATGAATGTACTAGGTGCATTGGTTAACCCAAATGGCATAACCAACCACTCATACAAACCCTCTTTGGTTTTGAAGGTTGTCTTCCACTCATCACCCTCTCTGATGTGAATCGATGATACCCACTCTTTAAATCAATCTTTGTGAAGTATTTAGCTCCACTCAAATAGTCCATTATATCATCCATTCTAGGTAATGGAAATCTATACTTAATGGTAATCTTATTTATGGCTCTGGAATCAGTACACATTCTCCATTCTCCATCCTTCTTTGGTGCTAGTACTGCGAGTACTACACAGGGACTCAAACTCTCTCTAATCAACCCCTTCCTCAACAACTCTTGAACCTGTTTGTTCAACTCTTCACTCTCCATGGGAGACATTCTATGGGCTGCCTTATTGGGTAAACTAGCTCCTAGAATCAAATCAATTTGATGGCTAATATTTCTCACTAGTGGAAAACCCTCAGGCACATTATCTAACACAATATCAGGAAACTCTTCTAACAGAATTTCAACCTCTACTAGAATATCCATACATTGTTCCTTCTTAATAGTAGGAATTAATGCATAACACATAGAATCCCTCTTCAGGCCATCCAAAAATTTTCTACCATCTACCAAATAGATTCTAGCACTACTACATACCTTTTCATCCACTTCCTTCAATGGCTTCAACTTGTGACGCACTCCATATTTTGTCAGAGAGTAAGTATTCGCATGCCCATCATGCACCGCACGTCTGTCAAATTGCCATGGCCTCCCCAACAACAAATGGCAAGCATCCATAGGCAAAACATCACACAGAACCTCATCTTGATAATTTCCAATATGAAATTTAACTAAACACTGCTCACTAACTAATGCTCTATGATCTTTCTGCAACCACGCAATCCGATATGGATGCGGGTGCTTCCTCTTCTCCAATTTCAACTTAGAAACCATTTCTCCTAAAACTAAATTATCTGTGCTACCATTATCTATGATAACATTACAGACCTTACCTACACATTTGCATCTTGTGCAAAATAAGCTCTTCCTCTGATCCACATCTTTCCCTCCTTTCATCAATGCTCTTCTTGTCATCAACACTTCTCCTCCTTCTGCTTCTTTAGAATGTTCTGATTCAGCACCTTCATCTGCTACGATAGCTCTGGCATGACCCTCAGGTCTCTTATTCATCCTCCCTTGGTGTTGGGGACACTCATATGCCCGATGTCCCTCTTCCCCACAATGGAAACAGGTTCCACGAAATCCTCCTCTTCCATACCCACGTCTAGATCTACCTCTTCCTCTTTGGTAACCATTGTTCTAATCATGGGGGTGGTAGGTATTCTCCTCTTTCTGATCCTGGTTATTACTTGTTTCACCAGTCTTCTTCTGATCTTCATATTTTCCTCCACTGGTTCTTCCACCAGTTCTTCCACCATGACCTCTTCCTCTTTGTTTGCTTTCAAATATTCTGTTCAACTTCTCTTCAACCTTCAAGGCAAACTGATATGCATCCTCAATGGTGGTCATCCCGACCAAACTGAGTTCTTCTTGGATATTCATTCTTAACCCATTTATGTAATGAGCTACTTTCTCCTTATTAGCCTTTGAATGGCCATTTTCGATTGAGATCTTGTAAAACTCCTCTGTATATTCTTTGATAGATTTGCTTGATTGTCTCAAACTCTGCATTTTCCTCAATAGATCCAATTTGTAATCTACAGGAATAAACTGCCTCTTCAACTTCTCTACCATTCGATCCCATCTGGTTATATTTTCCTTTCCTCTTCTATTTCTTTCTAGCTGCACTTCTTTCCACCATATGCTAGCATGGCCTTTCAACTTCATTTTTGCAAACTTGATCCGATCTGGATCTACAACCTCCTCATACTCAAAATACTCCTCCATATCATTGATCCAATCAATCAACTCCTCTAGATTGAGATTCCTAGAATACATGGAGACATCAAACTTTGGCCTCTTCCCGATCAGAGATATGGCCCTAAATAATCTAGCTTCTGCAGGATCCATTGCTTCTTCTTCATCTGATGGATCATCAACCTCCCAAGCTTCATCTTCACTATGGTCTTCTCTCCTTGGCTCAACCCCTCTTCACAACTCCTCTTGTAGGGCTTGCACTTGCCTCTGCAAAGCTCTAAAATCTCCTTCAGGTACCACATTTCTCCCACCACCATGGTTTCTTCATGGAGGCATTCTTCCTCACTCTCTTCTCACAACCCTTCCACAGATCCTGGTGCAAGCTGCCTCACTTTCGGTGATCTTCTCACACACTCAGGAACCCTAAGCTCTGATACCACTTGATGGAGAGCCAAACTTGCTCAAACCAATTCTCATTCAAAAACTCTCCCAACTAGCTCCCTATCAAATTTCACGTCAATCGAAGCTACGGTTGAGAAGTTATGGCCCTGACAAAATGCACTAAAATTTAGGAAATAAATATAAAATTTCCCAAATTTTGTTGGATGCTCCTACATCAGACACCGGGGTGGATTGAGAAGTGACCTTCACTTCTATACTATTAGAGGAAAACCCAGGCGGTCAACCTCTATTTTGGACAACCAAGTTGCATCTTCTATAGGTCTGCCCTTCCACTTGACCAAATATTCTGAATACTGCCTGTTCCTGGTACTTCTGCCTTCTCGAGTGTCTAGTATTTCCTCTATCTCATCTATGGTTGGAGTAGATGCTGGAATACTCCACAAATATGTACTTGGTGTCTCACTACTGCCTCCTTCATGGTATTCTGCCAAGTCTAAAATATTAAAAATAGGTGATATATTCAGCTCACTAGGCGGTTCCACTTCGTAGGCATTTCTTGAATCTCTTTTACCTATGATCTTGCATGGTCCAAACCTCTTCATCTTCAACTTGTTGTAGGTTTTGCTAGGAAACCTTTCCTTTCTCAAGTGAACCATGACCTCATCTCCCACTTGGAACTCCTTGAAATGCCTCTTCTGATCTATTTTGGCCTTATACTGAGTATTCATCTTATTGATATGTTGTTGTACCTCTTCATGTAAACTCTTTATGTGCTCTACAAAATATTCAGCCTCAACACTACTCTTTTCTCCTTTACCCATCATTCTCAACTCAGAAGCATTCCTTGGGTTGTTCCCATACACAATATGGAATGGTGATTTACCAGTACTTATGTTGATAGAATTGTTGTAAGCAAATTCTGCCTGTGGAAAAATCAAATCCCATCCCTTGGGCTTATCTCCTACCAGGCATCTTAGAAGATTACCCAAACTTCTGTTCACCACCTCTATTTGTCCATCAGTCTGAGGGTGGTATGCAGAACTGAACTTCAAATCTATTTTCCAAATCTCTTTTTAGCTTCTTCTATAAAGTCCTCCAGAAATAACCCACAAATTTGGTATCTCTGTCAGATACTATACTCTTGGGTAGACCATGAAGGCGTACCACCTCCTTGAAAAACAAGCCTGCAACATGAACTGCATCACTCATTTTATGACATGGAATAAAATGAGCCATCTTCGAAAACCTGTCAACCACAACAAAAATGGAGTCATTCCTTCGTTGTGTCCTTGGTAGGCCAAGAAAAAAATCCATTCTGATGTCCTCCCATGGTCTCTCTGATACGAGGTAATGGCTGATACAATCATGTATTCTGTCTCACTCCCTTAGCCATCTGACACACTCTGCAACCCTACAAAAATTTCTTCACATCCTGCTACAACTGTGGCCAATGGTAGTTTTCACTAACAAGGGCAATGGTCTTATCTCGAACAAAATGTCCAGCTAGTCCTCCACTATGCTTCTCCTTTATAAGATTCTCCCTCATTGAACTTCTAGGAATGCACAATTGGTTCCTTCTGAATAGCATCCCATCTTAGATTATAAAATCCAACCACTTAGTTCTATCCAAAGTAGTAGGAGACAAACATGCCTTCCAAGCCTCTACAAAATCCGGATCCTCTGGATACAAACTCTTGAGTTCTTCAAACCCAACGACTTCCACTTTCATCTCTATCAACAAATTTTGCCTTCTACTCAAGGCATCTGCAACTCTATTAGACTTCCCACTCCTATGCTTCAAAACAAAGGTATAACTCTATAGGAATTCAACCCACTTCAAATGTCTTTGATTCAGTTTTCCCTGACTATTAATATATTGCAAAGCTTGATGATCAGTATATAAAACAAACTCTTTTGCTAACAAATAGTGTCTCCATTTCTTAAGAGCCTGAACTATAGCATAAAATTCCTGATCATAAACAAAATATTTCTTCCTAGCATCATTTAACTTCTCACTAAAAT
Source organism: Wollemia nobilis (assembly GCA_028583015.1). NCBI lineage: Eukaryota > Viridiplantae > Streptophyta > Pinopsida > Araucariales > Araucariaceae > Wollemia > Wollemia nobilis. The sequence goes on along the minus strand of JAQPPZ010016334.1, from coordinate 7,136,936 downwards.
ATGCAATAGGTTTACCTTCCTGACTCAACACAGCTCCAATGGCATTGCCACTAGCATCACAATCAACCTGAAATACTTTATTAAAATCTGAAAGTACCAAAATGGGTTGTTCTGTCACCTTCTTTTTCAACATCTCAAAACTTGCACCTACCTTTGCAGTCCACTTAAACTCCTTATCCCCTCTCATGGTTTCAGTCAGGGGTGCACAAATACTGCTAAAGTTTCTAATGAACTTTCTGTAGAAACTTGCAAGACCATGGAATGATCTTACCTCCGTTATGTTCCTTGGAGTAGGCCACTCAATGATAGCCTTCACCTTCTCTGGATCCATTTTTAGACCCTCATCTGAGATGACAAATCCTAGATACACCAACTCCTTCTTCACAAAACTGCACTTCTTCAAATTAATCAGCAACTGCTCCTCCCTCAGCTTTTCAAAAACTATCCGAACTTGCATCAAATGCTCTTCCAATGTCTTACTAAAAATCAGAATATCATCCAGGATAAACAATAACAAACTTCTCTAGGAATTCTCTCAACACCTCATTCATCAGCCTCATGAATGTACTAGGTGCATTGGTTAACCCAAATGGCATAACCAACCACTCATACAAACCCTCTTTGGTTTTGAAGGTTGTCTTCCACTCATCACCCTCTCTGATGCGAATATGATGATACCCACTCTTTAAATCAATCTTTGTGAAGTATTTAGCTCCACTCAAATGAGTCCATTATATCGTCCATTCTAGGTAATGGAAATCTATACTTAATGGTAATCTTATTTATGGCTCTGGAATCAGTACACATTCTCCATTCTCCATCCTTCTTCGGTGCTAGTACTACAGGTACTGCATAGGGACTCAAACTCTCTCTAATCAACCCCTTCCTCAACAACTCTTGAACCTGTCTGTTCAACTCTTCACTCTCCATGGGAGACATTCTATGGGCTGCCTTATTGGGTAAACTAGCTCCTGGAATCAAATCAATTTGATGGCTAATATTTCTCACTGGTGGCAAACCCTCAGGCACATTATCTGACACAATATCAGGAAACTCTTATAACAGACTTTCAAACTCTCTCTGGAATATCCATACATTGTTCCTTCTTTTTAATAGTAGGAATTAATGCATAACACATAGAATCCCTCTTCAGGCCATCCAAAAATTTTCTACCATCTACCAAACAGATTCTAGCACTACTACATACCTTTTCATCCACTTCCTTCAATGGCTTCAACTTGTGATGCACTCCATATTTTGTCAGAGAGTAAGTATTCGCATGCCCATCATGCACCACATGTCTGTCAAATTGCCATGGCCTCCCCAACAACAAATGGCAAGCATCCATAGGCAAAACATCACATAGAACCTCATCTTGATAATTTCCAATATGAAATTTAACTAAACACTGCTCACTGACTAATGCTCTATGATCTTTTTGCAACCATGCAATCTGATATGGATATGGGTGCTTCCTCTTCTCCAATTTCAACTTAGCAACCATTTCTCCTAAAACTAAATTATTTGTGCTACCATTATCTATGATAACATTACAGGACCTTACCTGCACATTTGCATCTTGTGCGAAATAAGCTCTTCCTCTGATCCACATCTTTCCCTCATTTCATCAATGCTCTTCTTGTCATCAACACTTCTCCTCCTTTTGCTTCTTCAGAATGTTCTGATTCAGCACCTTCATCTACTGACAGCTCTGGCATGACCCTCAGGTCTCTTATTCATCCTCCCTTGGTGTTGGGGACACTCATATGCCCGATGTCCCTCTTCCCCACAATGGAAACAGGTTCCACGAAATCCTCCTCTTCCATACCCACGTCCAGATCTACCTCTTCCTCTTTGGTAACCATTGTTCTGATCATGGGGGCGGTAGGTATTCTCCTCTTTTTGATCCTGGTTATTACTTGTTTCACCAGTCTTCTTCTGATCTTCATATTTTCCTCCACTGGTTCTTCCACCAGTTCTTCCACCACGACCTCTTCCTCTTTGTTTGCTTTCAAATCTTCTGTTCAGCTTCTCTTCAACCTTCAAGGCAAACTGATATGCATCCTCAATGGTGGTCATCCTGACCAAACTGAGTTCTTCTTGGATATTCATTCTTAACCCATTTATGTAACGAGCTACTTTCTCCTTATTAGCCTCTGAATGGCCAGTTCTGATTGAGATCTTGTAAAACTCCTCTGTATATTCTTTGATAGATTTGCTTGACTGTCTCAAACTCTACATTTTCCTCAATAGATCCAATTCATAATCTACAGGAATAAACTACCTCTTCAACTTCTCTACCATTCGATCCCATCTGGTTATCTTTTCCTTTCCTCTTCTATTTCTTTCTAGCTACACTTCTTTCCACCATATGCTAGCATGGCCTTTCAACTTTGTTTTTACAAACTTGATCCGATCTGGATCTACAACCTCCTCATACTCAAAATACTCCTCCATATCATTGATCCAATCAATCAACTCCTCTGGATTGAGATTCCTAGAATACATGGAGACATCAAACTTTGGCCTCTTCTCGATCAGAGATATGGCCCTAAATAATCTAGCTTCTGTAGGATCCATTACTTCTTCTTCATCCGATGGATCATCAACCTCCCAAGCTTCATCTTCACTATGGTCTTCTCTCCTTGGCTCAACCCCTCTTCGCAACTCCTCTTGTAGGGCTTGCACTTGCCTCTACAAAGCTCTAAAATCTCCTTTAGGTACCACATTTCTCCCACCACCATGGTTTCTTCGTGGAGGCATTCTTCCTCACTCTCTTCTCACAACCCTTCCACAGATCCTGGTGCAAACTGCCTCACTTTCGGTGATCTGCTCACACACTCAGGAACCCTAAGCTCTGATACCACTTGATGGAGAGCCAAACTTGCTCAAACCAATTCTCATTCAAAAACTCTCCCAACTAGCTCCCTATAAAATTTCACGTCAATCAGAGCTACGGTTGAGAAGTTATGGCCCCGAAAAAATGCACTAAAATTTAGGAAAAAAATAAAATTTCATTGGATGCTCCTGCATCAGACACCCGGGGTGGATTGAGAAGTGACCTTCATTTCTGTACTATTATAGGAAAACCTAGGCAGTCAACCTCTATTTTGGACAACCAAGTTGCATCTTCTACAGGTCTGCCTTTCCACTTGACCAAATATTTTGAATACTGCCTGTTCTTGGTACTTTTGCCTTCTCGAGTGTCTAGTATTTCCTCTATCTCATCTATGGCTAGAGTAGATGCTGGAATACTCCACAAATCTATACTTGGTGTCTCACTACTGCCTCCTTCATGGTATTCTGCCAAGTCTAAAATATTAAAAATAAGTGATATATTCAGCTCACTAGGCAGTTCCACTTCGTAGGCATTTCTTGAATCTCCTTTACCTATGATCCTACATGGTCCAAACCTCTTCATCTTTAGCTTGTTGTAGGTTTTTCTAGGAAACCTTTCCATTATCAAGTGAACCATGACCTCATCTCCCACTTGGAACTCCTTGAAATGCCTCTTCTGATCTATTTTGGCCTTGTACTGAGTATTCATCTTACTGATATGTTGTTGTACCTCTTCATGTAAACTCTTTATGTGCTCTACAAAATATTTAGCCTCAGCACTACTCTTTTCTCCTTTACCCATCATTCTCAACTCATAAGCATTCCTTGGGTTGTTCCCATACACAATCTAGAATGGTGATTTACTAGTACTTCTATTGATAGAATTGTTGTAAGAAAATTCTGCCTATGGCAAAATCAAATCCCATCCCTTGGGCTTATCTCCTACCAAGCATCTTAGAAGATTACCCAAAATTTTGTTCACCACATATTTTTGTCCATCAGTCTGTGGGTGGTATGCAGAACTGAACTTCAAATCCATTTTCAGCTTCTTCCACAAAGTCCTCCAGAAATAACCCAAAAATTTTGTATCTTTGTCAGATACTATACTCTTCGGTAGACCATGAAGGCATACCACCTCCTTGAAAAACAATCCTGCAACATGAACTGCATCACTAGTTTTCTGACATGGAATAAAATAAGCCATATTCGAAAACCTATCAACCACAACAAAAATGGAGTCATTCCCTCATTGTGTCCTTGGTAGGCCAAGAACAAAATCCATACTGATGTCCTCCCATGGTCTCTTCGATATAGGTAATGGCTGATAAAATCATGTATTTTGTCTCACTCCCTTAGCCATCTGACACACTCTGCAACCCTGTACAAATTTCTTCATATCCTACTGCAACTGTGGCCAATGGTAGTTTTTACTAACAAGGGCAATGGTCTTATCTCAACCAAAATGTCCATCTAGTCCTGCACTATGCTTCTCCTTTATTAGATTCTCCCTCATTGAACTTCTAGGAATGCACAATTGGTTCCTTCTGAATAGCATCCCATCTTGGATTATAAAATCCAACCACTTAGTTCTATCCAAAGTAGTAGGAGACAAACATGCCTTCCAAGCCTCTACAAAATTTGGATCCTCTGGATACAAACTCTTGAGTTCTTCAAACCCAACGACTTCCACTTTCATCTCTATCAACAAATTTTGCCTTCTACTCAAGGCATCTGCAACTCTATTAGACTTCCCACTCCTATGCTTCAAAACAAAGGTATAAATCTATAGGAATTCAACCCACTTCAAATGTATTTGATTCAGTTTTCCCTGACTATTAATATACTGCAAAGCTTGATGATCAGTATATAAAACAAACTCTTTTGCTAACAAATAGTGTCTCCATTTCTTAAGAGCCTGAACTATAGCATAAAATTCCTGATCATAAATAGAATATTTCTTCCTATCATCATTTAACTTCTCACTAAAATATGCAACATGTTTACCTTCCTGACTCAACATAGCTCTAATGGCACTGCCACTAGCATCACAATCAACCTGAAATACTTTATTAAAATCCAGAAGTACCAAAATGGGTTATTCTATCACCTTCTTTTTCAACATCTCAAAACTTGCACCTACCTTTGCAATCCACTTAAACTCCTTCTTATCCCCTCTCATGGTTTCTCATCAAGGGTGCACAAATATCGATAAAGTTTCTAATGAAATTTTTGTAGAAACTTACAAGACCATGGAATGATCTTACCTCCGTTATGTTCCTTGGAGTAGGCCACTCAATGATAGCCTTCACCTTCTCTGGATCCATTTTTAGACCCTCATCTGAGATGACAAATCCCAGATACACCAACTCCTTCTTCACAAAACGCACTTCTTCAAATTAATCAACAATTGCTCCTCCCCCACTTTTCGAAAACTATCTGAACTTGCATAAAATGCTCTTCCAATATCTTACTAAAAATAAGAATATCATCCAAATAAACAATAACAAACTTCTTTAGGAATTCTCTCAACACCTCATTCATCAACCTCATGAATTTACTAGGTGCATTGGTTAACCCAAACGGCATAACCAACCACTCATACAAACCCTCTTTGGTTTTGAAGGTTGTCTTCCACTCATCACCCTCCTTGATGCGAATCTGATGATACCCACTTTTTAAATCAATCTTTATGAAGTATTTAGCTCCACTCAAGCAGTCCATTATATCATCCATTCTAGGTAATGGATATCTATACTTAATGGTAATCTTATTTATGGCTCTGGAATCAGTACACATTCTCCATTCTCCATCCTTCTTCGGTGCTAGTATTGTAGGTACTACACAAGGACTCAAACTCTCTCTAATCAACCCATTCCTCAACAACTCTTGAACCTATCTGTTCAAATCTTCACTCTCCACAGGAGACATTCTATGGGCTGCCTTATTGGTTAAACTAGCTCCTGGAATCAAATCAATTTGATGTCTAATCTTTCTCACTGGTAGCAAACCCTCAGGCACATTATCTAAAACAATATCAGGAAACTCTTCTAACATACTTTCAACCTCTACTAGAATATCCATATATTGTTCCTTCTTAACTATAGGAATTAATGCATAACACATAGAATACCTCTTCAGGCCATCCAAAAATTTTCTACCATCTATCAAACAGTTTCTAGCACTACTACATTCCTTTTCATCCACTTCCTTCAATGGCTTCAACTTGTGACACACTCCATATTTCATCATAGAGTAAGTATTCGCATTCCCATCATGCACCACACGTCTGTCAAATTACCATGGCCTCCCCAACAACAAATGGTAAGCATCCATAGACAAAACAACACATAGAACCTCATCTTGATAATTTTCAATATGAAATTTAACTAAACACTGCTCACTGACTAATGCTCTATGATCTTTCTGCAACCACGCAATCCGATATGGATGCGGGTGCTTCCTCTTCTCCAATTTCAACTTAGAAACCATTTCTCCTGAAACTAAATTATCTATGCTACCATTATCTATGATAACATTATAGACATTACCTGCATATTTGCATCTTGTGCAAAATAAGCTCTTCCTCTGATCCACATCTTTCCCTCTATTCATCAATGCTCTTCTTTTCATCAACACTTCTTCTCCTTCTGCTTCTTTAGAATGTTCTAATTCAGCACCTTCATCTGCTTTAACATCTCTAGCATGACCCTCAGGACTCTTATTCATCCTCTCTTTGTGTTGGGAACACTCATATTCCTGATGTCCCTCTTCCCCACAATGGAAACAGGTTCCATGAAATCCTCCTCTTCCATACCCACATCCAGATATATCTCTTCCTCTTTGGTAACCATTGTTCTAATCACGATGGCGGTAGGTATTCTCCTCTTTATGATCTTGGTTATTACTTGTTTCACCAGTCTTCTTCTGATCTTCATATTTTCCTCCACTGGTTCTTCCACCAATTCTTCCACCATGACCTCTTCCTCTTTTTTTTCTTTCAAATCTTCTGTTCAACTTCTCTTGAACCTTCAAGGAAAACTGATATGCATCCTCAATGGTGGTCATCTTGACAAAACTGAGTTCTTATTGGATATTCATTCTTAACCAATTTATGTAACGAGCTACTTTCTCCTTATTAGCCTCTGAATGGCCATTTATGGTTGAGATCTTGTAAAACTCCTCTATATATTCTTTGAAATATTTTCTTTACTGTCTCAAACTCTGCATTTTCCTCAACAGATCCAATTCGTAATCTGTAGGAATAAACTGCCTCTTCAACTTCCATTCGATCCCATCTAGTTATCTTTTCCTTTCCTCTTCTATTTCTTTCTAGCTGCACTTCTTTCCACCATATTCTAGCATGGCCTTTCAACTTCATTTTTGCAAACTTGATCCGATATGGATCTACAACCTCCTCATACTCAAAATACTCCTCCATATCATTGATCTAATCAATCAACTCCTCTAGATTGAGATTCCTAGAATACGTGGAGACATCAAAATTTGACCTCTTCCTAATCAAAGATATGGCCCTAAATAATCTAGCTTCTACAAGATCCATTGCTTCTTCTTCATCTGATGGATCATCAACCTCCAAAGCTTCATCTTCACTACGGTCTTCTCTCCTTGGCTCAACCCCTCTTTGCAACTCCTCTTGCAGGGCTTGCACTTGCCTCTACAAATAGCTCTAAAATCTCCTTCAGGTACCATATTTATCCCACCACCATGGTTTCTTCGTGGAGGTATTCTTCCTCACTCTCTTCTCACAACCCTTCCACAGATCCTGGTGCAAACTGCCTCACTTTCGATGATATTCTCACACACTCGAGGAACCCTAAGCTCTGATACCACTTTATGGAGAGCCAAACATGGTCAAACCAGTTCTCATTCAAAAACTGCGGGGGTTTGGGGTTTCTCCCAACTAGATCCCTATCAAATTTCATGTCAATCGGAGCTATGGTTGAGAAGTTATGGCCCCGACAAAATGCACTAAAATTTAGTAAATAAAATAAAATTTTTCAAATTTCGTTGGATGCTCCTGCATCAGACACGTGGGGTGGATTGAGAAGTGACCTTCACTTCTATACTATTAGAGGAAAACCCAAGCGGTCAACCTCTATTTTGGACAACCAAGTTGCATCTTCTATAGGTCTGCCCTTCCACTTGACCAAATATTCTAAATATTGCCTGTTCCTGGTACTTCTGCCTTCTTGAGTGTTTAGCAATTTCTCTATCTCATCTATGGCTGGAGTAGACGTTGGAATACTCCACAAATATTTACTTGGTATCTCACTACTTCTTCCTTCATGGTATTTTGCCATGTCTAAAATATTAAAAATAGGTGATATATTCAGCTCACTAGGCAGTTCCACTTCATAGGCATTTCTTGAATCTCTTTTACCTATGATCTTGCATGGTCAAAGTCTCTTCATATTTAGCTTGTTATAGGTTTTTCTAGGAAACCATTCCTTTCTCAAGTGAACCATGACCTCATCTCCCACTTGGAACTCCTTGAAATGCCTCTTCTGATCTATTTTGGCCTTGTACTGAGTATTCATCTTACTGATATGTTGTTGTACCTCTTCATGTAAACTCTTTATGTGCTCTACAAAATATTTAGCCTCAGCACTACTCTTTTCTCCTTTACCCATCGTTCTCAACTCAGAAGCATTTCTTGGGTTGTTCCCATACACAATCTAGAATGGTGATTTACTAGTACTTTTTTTGATAGAATTGTTGTAAGCAAATTTTTACTATGGCAAAATAAAATCCCATCCCTTAGGCTTATCTCCTACCAAGAATCTTAGAATATTACCCAAACTTTTGTTCACCACCTCAGTTTGTCCATCAGTCTGCGGGTGGTATGCAGAACTGAACTTCAAATCCGTTTTCAGCTTCTTCCACAAAGTCCTCCAGAAATAACCCCCAAATTTGGTATCTCTATCAGATACTATACTCTTGGGTAGACCATGAAGGCGTACCACCTCCTTGAAAAACAAGCCTACAACATGAACTACACCACTCATTTTTTGACATGGAATAAAATGAGTCATATTCGAAAACTTGTCAACCACAACAAAAATGGAGTCATTCCCTCATTGTGTCCTTGGTAGGCCAAGAACAAAATCCATATTGATGTCCTCCCATGGTCTCTTCGGTATAGGTAATGGCTGATACAATCCTATATTCTATCTCACTCCCTTAGCCATCTGACACACTCTGCAACCCTGCACAAATTTCTTCACATCCTACTGCAATTGTGGCCAATGGTAGTTTTCACTAACAATGGCAATGGTCTTACCTCGACCAAAATTTCCATCTAGTCCTCCACTATGCTTCTCCTTTATCAGATTATCCCTCATTGAACTTCTAGGAATGCACAATTGGTTCCTTCTGAATAGCATCCCATCTTGGATTATAAAATCCAACCACTTAGTTCTATCCAAAGTAGTAGGAGACAAACATGCCTTTCAAGACTCTACAAAATACGGATCCTCTGGATACAAACTCTTGAGTTCTTCAAACCCAACGACTTCCACTTTCATCTCTATCAACAAATTTTGCATTCTATTGAAGGCATTTGCAACTCTAATAGACTTCCCACTCCTATGCTTCAAAATAAAGTTATAACTCTGTAGGAATTCAACCCACTTCTAATGTCTCTGATTCAATTTTTCTTGACTATTAATATACTACAAAGCTTGATGATCAGTATATAAAACAAACTCTTTTGCTAACAAATAGTGTCTCCATTTCTTAAGAGCTTGAACTATAGCATAAAATTCTTGATCATAAATAGAGTATTTCTTCCTAGCATCATTTAACTTCTCACTAAAATATGCAACAGGTTTACCTTCTTGACTCAACATAGCTCCAATGGCACTTCCACTTACATCAAAATTAACCTGAAATACTTTATTAAAATTTGGAAGTATCAAAATGGGTTGTTCTGTCACCTTATTTTTCAACATCTCAAAACTTGCACCTGCCTTTGCAATCCACTTAAACTCCTTCTTATCCCCTCTCATTGATTCTGTCAGGGGTGCACAAATACTACTAAAGTTTCTAATGAACTTTCTGTAGAAACTTGCAAGACCATGGAATGATATTACCTTCATTATGTTCCTTGGAGTAGGCCACTCAATGATAGCCTTCACCTTATCTGGATCTATTTTTAGACCCTCATATGAGATGAAAAATCCTAGATACACCAACTCCTTCTTCACAAAACTACACTTCTTCAAATTAATCAGTAACTGCTCCTCCCTCAGCTTTTCAAAAACTATCCAAACTTGCATCAAATGCTCTTTCAATGTCTTACTAAAAATCAAAATATCATCCAAATAAAAAATAACAAACTTCTCTAGGAATTCTCTCAACACCTCATTCATCAGCCTCATGAATGTACTAGGTGCATTGGTTAACCCAAACGGCATAACCAACCACTCATACAAAACCTCTTTGGTTTTTAAGGCTATCTTCCACTCATCACCCTCTCTGATGTGAATCTAATGATACCCACTCTTTAAATCAATCTTTGTGAAGTATTTAGCTCCACTCAAAAAGTCCATTATATCATCAATTCTAGGCAATGGAAATCTATACTTAATGGTAATATTATTTATGGCTTTGGAATTAGTACACATTCTCCATTCTCCATATTTCTTCAATGCTAGTATTGTAGGTACATCACAGGGACTCAAACTCTCTCTAATCAACCCATTCTTCAAAAACTCTTGAACCTGTCTGTTCAACTCTTCAATATCCACAGGAGACATTCTATGGGCTACCTTATTTGGTAAACTAGCTCCTAGAATCAAATAAATTTGATGGCTAATATTTCTCATTGGTGGCAAACCCTCAGGCACATTATCTGACATAATATCATGAAACTCTTCTAACAGACTTTCAACCTCTACTATAATATCCATACATTGGTCCTTCTTAACAGTAGTTATTAATGCATAACACATAGAATCCCTCTTCAGGCCATCCAAAAATTTTCTACCATCTACCAAACAGATTCTAGCACTACTGCATACCTTTTCATCCACTTCCTTCAATGGCTTCAACTTGTGACGCACTCCATATTTCATCAGAGAGTAAGTATTCACATGTCCATCATGCACCGCACGTCTATCAAATTTTCATGGCCTCCCCAACAACAAATGGCAAGCATCCATAGGCAAAACATCACACAAAATCTCATCTTGATAATTTCCAATATGAAATTTAACTAAACACTACTCACTAACTAATGCTCTATGATATTTCTACAACCACACAATCCGATATGGATGCGGGTGCTTCCTCTTCTCCAATTTCAACTTAGCAACCATTTCTCCTAAAAATAAATTATTTGTGCTACCATTATCTATGATAAAATTATAGACCTTAACTACACATTTGCATCTTGTGCGAAGTAAGCTCTTCCTATGATCCACATCTTTCCCTCTATTCATCAATGCTCTTCTTGTCATCAACACTTCTCCTCCTTCTACTTCTTTATAATGTTCTGATTCAACACCTTCATCTACTACAGTAGCTTTGGCATGACCCTCAGGACTCTTATTCGTCCTCTCTTGGTGTTGAGAACACTCATATGCTCGATGTCCCTCTTCCCCACAATAGAAATAGGTTCCATGAAATCCTCCTCTTCCATACCCACATCCAAATCTACATCTTCCTCTTTGGTAACCATTGTTTTGATCACAAGGGCGGTAGGTATTCTCCTCTTTCTGATCTTGGTTATTACTTTTTTCACCAGTCTTCTTCTGATCTTCATATTTTCCTCCACTGGTTCTTCCACCAATTCTTCCACCATGACCTCTTCCTCTTTGTTTGCTTTCAAATATTCTATTCAGCTTCTCTTCAACCTTCAAGGCAAATTGATATGCATCCTCAATGGTGGTCATCCTGACCAAACTGAGTTCTTCTTGGATATTCATTCCTAACCCATTTATGTAACAAGCTACTTTCTCTTTATTAGCCTCTGAATGGCCAGTTCTGATTGAGATCTTGTAAAACTCCTTTGTATATTCTTTGACAGATTTGCTTGACTGTCTCAAACTCTGTATTTTCCTCAACAGATCCAATTCATAATCTATAGGAATAAACTGCCTCTTCAACTTCTCTACCATTCGATCCCATCTGGTTATATTTTTCTTTCCTCTTCTATTTATTTCTAGCTGCACTTCTTTCCACCATATGCTAGCATGGCCTTTCAACTTCATTTTTGCAAACTTGATCCAATCTGGATCTACAACCTCCTCATACTCAAAATACTCCTCCATATCATTGATCCAATCAATCAACTCCTCTAGATTGAGATTCCCAGAATATGTGGAGACATCAAACTTTGGCCTCTTCTCGATTAGAGATATGGCCCTAAATAATCTAGCTTCTACATGATCCATTGCTTCTTCTTCATCTGATGGATCATCAACCTCCCAAGCTTCATATTCACTACGGTCTTCTCTCCTAGGCTCAGCACCTCTTCACAAATCCTCTTACAAGGCTTGCACCTACCTCTGCAAAGCTCTAAAATATCCTTCAGGTACCACATTTCTCCCACCACCATGGTTTCTTCGTGGAGGCATTCTTCCTCACTCTCTTCTCACAACCCTTCCATAGATCTTGGTGCAAACTGCCTCACTTTTTGTGATTTGCTCACACACTCAGGAACCCTAAGCTTTGATACCACTTTATGGAGATCCAAACTTACTCAATCCAATTCTCATTCAAAAACTCTCGCAACTAGCTCCCTGTCAAATTTCACGTCAATCGGAGCTATGGTTGAGAAGTTATGGCCCCAAAAAAATGCACTAAAATTTAGGAAAAAAAATAAAATTTCTCAAATTTTGTTGGATGCTCCTACATCAGACACCTGGGGTGGATTGAGAAGTGACCTTTACTTCTATACTATTAGAGGAAAACCCAGGTGGTCAACCTCTATTTTGAACAACCAAGTTGCATCTTCTACAGGTCTGCCCTTCCACTCGACCAAATATTCTGAATACTACCTGTTCCTGGTACTTCTACCTTCTCGAGTGTTTAGTATTTCCTATATCTCATCTGTGGCTGGAGTAGACACTGGAATACTCCACAAATATATACTTTGTATCTCACTACTTCATTCATGGTATTCTGCCAAGTCTGAAATATTAAAAATAGGTGATATATTCAACTCACTAGGCAGTTCCACTTCGTAGGCATTTCCTGAATCTCTTTTACCTATGATCCTGCATGGTCAAAGTATCTTCATCTTTAGCTTGTTGTAGGTTTTTCTAGGAAACCTTTCCTTTCTCAAGTGAACCATGACCTCATCTCCCACTTGGAACTCCTTGAAACACCTCTTCTGATCTATTTTGGCCTTGTACTGAGTATTCATCTTACTGATATGTTGGTGTACCTCTTCATGTAAACTCTTTATGTGCTCTACAAAATCTTCAGCCTCAGCACTACTCTTTTCTCCTTTACCCATCGTTCTCAACTTAGAAGCATTCCTTGGGTTGTTCCCATACACAATCTAGAATGGTGATTTACCAGTACTTCTATTGATAGAATTGTTGTAAGAAAATTTTTCCTATGGCAAAATCAAATCCCATCCCTTGGGCTTATCTCCTACCAGGAATCTTAGAATATTACCCAAACTTCTATTCACCACCTCTGTTTGTCCATCAGTCTGCGGGTGGTATGCAGAACTAAACTTCAAATCCATTTTCAGCTTCTTCCACAAAGTCCTCCAGAAATAACCCCCAAATTTGGTATCTCTATCAGATACTATACTCTTGGGTAGACCATGAAGGCGTACCACCTCCTTGAAAAACAAGCCTACAACATGAACTACATCACTCATTTTTTGACATGGAATAAAATGAGCCATCTTTGAAAACCTTTCAACCACAACAAAAATGGAGTCATTCCCTCATTGTGTCCTTGGTAGGCCAAGAACAAAATCCATACTGATGTCTTCCCATGGTCTCTCCGATACAGGTAATGGTTGATACAATCCTGTATTATGTCTCTCCCTTAGCCATCTAAAACACTCTGCAACACTGCACAAATTTCTTCACATTATGCTGTAACTATGGCCAATGGTAGTTTTCACTAACAATGGCAATGGTCTTATCTCGACCAAAATATCCAGCTAGTCCTCCACTATGCTTCTCCTTTATCATATTCTCCCTCATTGAACTTCTAGGAATGCACAATTGGTTCCTTCTAAATAGCATCCCATCTTGGATTATAAAATCCAACCACTTAGTTCTATCCAAAGTAGTAGGAGACAAACATGCCTTCCAAGCCTCTACAAAATTCGGATCCTCTGGATACAAACTCTTGAGTTATTCAAACCCAACGAGTTCCACTTTCATATCTATCAACAAATTTTGCCTTCTACTCAAGGCATCTGCAACTCTATTATACTTCCCACTCCTATGCTTCAAAACAAAGTTATAACTCTGTAGGAATTCAACCCACTTCGAATGTCTCTGATTCAGTTTTACCTGACTATTAATATACTGCAAATCTTGATGATCATTATATAAAACAAACTCTTTTGCTAACAAATAGTGTCTCCATTTATTAAGAGCCTAAACTATAGCATAAAATTCTTGATCATAAATAGAATATTTCTTCCTAGCATCATTTAACTTCTCACTAAAATATGCAATAGGTTTACCTTCCTGACTCAACATAGCTCCAATGGCATTGCCACTAGCATCACAATCAACCTAAAATACTTTATTAAAATCTGGAAGTATCAAAATGGGTTTTTCTGTCTCCTTGTTTTTCAACATCTCAAAACTTGCACCTATATTTGCAGTCCACTTAAACTCCTTCTTATTCCCTCTCATGGTTTCTATCAGGGGTGCACAAATACAGCTAAAGTTTCTAATTAACGTTTTGTAGAAACTTGCAAGACCATGGAATGATCTTACCTCTATTATGTTCCTTGGAGTAGGCCACTCAATGATAGCCTTCACCTTCTCTAGATCCATTTTTAGACCCTCATCTGAGATGAAAAATCCTAGATACACCAACTCCTTATTCACAAAATTGCACTTCATCAAATTAATCAACAACTTCTCCTCCCTCAGCTTTTCAAAAACTATCCGAACATCAATCAAATGCTCTTCCAATGTCTTATTAAAAATCATAATATCATCCAGATAAACAATAACAAACTTCTCTAGGAATTCTCTCAACACCTCATTCATCAGCCTCATGAATGTACTAGGTGCATTGGTTAACCCAAATGGCATAACCAACCACTCATACAAACCCTCTTTGGTTTTGAAGGTTGTCTTCCACTCATCACCCTCTTTGATGTGAATCTGATGATACCCACTCTTTAAATCAATCTTTGTGAAGTATTTATCTCCACTCAAATAGTCCATTATATCATCCATTCTAGGTAATGGAAATCTATACTTAATGGTAATCTTATTTATGGCTTTGGAATTAGTACACATTCTCCATTCTCCATCCTTCTTCGATGCTAGTACTGCAGGTACTGCACAGGGACTCAAACTCTCTCTAATCAACCCCTTCCTTAACAACTTTTGAACCTATTTGTTCAACTCTTCACACTCCATGGGAGACATTCTATGGGCTGCCTTATTGGGTAAACTAGCTCCTAGAATCAAATCAATTTGATGGCTAATATTTCTCACTAGTGGAAAACCCTCAAGCACATTATCTAACACAATATTGGGAAACTCTTCTAACAGACTTTCAACCTCTACTAGAACATCCATACATTGTTCCTTCTTAATAGTAGGAATTAATGCATAACACATAGAATACCTCTTCAGGCCATCCACAAATTTTCTACCATCTACCAAATAGATTCTAGCACTACTACATACCTTTTCATCGACTTCCTTCAATGGCTTCAACTTGTGGTGCACTCCATATTTCGTCAAAGAGTAAGTGTTAACATGCCCATCATGAACCACACGTCTGTCAAATTGCCATGGCATCCCCAATAACAAATGGCAAGCATCCATAAGCAAAACATCACACAGAACCTCATCTTTATAATTTCCAATATGAAATTTATCTAAACACCGCTCACTACCTAATGCTCTATGATCTTTCTACAACCATGCAATCTAATATGGATGCAGGTGCTTCCTCTTCTCCAATTTCAACTTAGAAACCATTTATCCTAAAACTAAATTATTTGTTCTACCATTATCTATGATAACATTACAGACATTACCTACACATTTGCATCTTGTGTGAAATAAGCTCTTCCTCTGATCCACATATTTCCCTCCATTCATCAATGCTCTTCATTTCATCAACACTTCTTCTCCTTCTGCTTCTTTAGAATGTTCTGATTCAGCACCTTCATCTGCTACAGTAGCTCTGGCATGACCCTCAAGACTCTTATTCGTCCTATCTTGGTGTTGGGAACACTCATATGCTCGATGTCCCTCTTCCCCACAATGGAAACAGTTTCCACAAAATCCTCCTCTTCCATACCCACGTCTAGATCTACCTCTTCCTCTTTGGTAACCATTGTTAACCATTGTTCTGATCACGGGGGTGGTAGGTATTCTCCTCTTTCTGATCTTGGTTATTATATGTTTCACCAGTCTTCCTCTGATCTTCATATTTCCTCCACTGGTTCTTCCACTATTTCTTCCACCATGACCTCTTCCTCTTTGTTTGCTTTCAAATATTATGTTCAGCTCCTCTTCAACCTTCAAGATAAACTAATATGCATCCTCAATGGTGGTCATCCTGACCAAACTGAGTTCTTATTGGATATTCATTCTTAACCCATTTATGTAACAAGCTACTTTCTCCTTATTAGCCTCTGAATGGACAGTTCTGATTGAGATCTTCTAAAACTCCTCTATATATTCTTTGATAGATTGGCTTGACTGTCTCAAACTCTGCATTTTTCTCAACAGATCCAATTCTTAATCTACAGGAATAAACTGCATCTTCAACTTCTCTATCATTCGATCCCATATGGTTATCTTTTCATTTCCTCTTATATTTCTTTCTAGCTACACTTCTTTCCACCATATGCTAGCATGGCATTTCAACTTCATTTTTACAAACTTGATCCGATCTGGATCTACAACCTCCTCATACTCAAAATACTCCTCCATATCATTGATCCAATCAATCAAATCCTCTAGATTAAGATTCCTAGAATACATGGAGACATAAAACTTTGGCCTCTTCCCAATCAAAGATATGGCCCTAAATAATCTAGCTTCTGCAGGATCCATTGCTTCTTCTTCGTATGATGGATCATCAACATCCCAAGCTTCATCTTCACTATGATCTTCTCTCCTTGGCTCAACCCCTCTTCACAACTCCTCTTGTAGGGTTTGCATTTGCCTCTGCAAAGCTCTGAAATCTTCTTTAGTTACCATATTTCTCCCACCACCGTGGTTTCTTCATGGAGGCATTCTTCCTCACTCTCTTCTCACAACCCTTCCACAGATCCTGGTGCAAACTGCCTCACTTTCGGTGATCTTCTCACACACTCAGGAACCCTAAGATCTGATACCACTTGATGGAGAGCCAAACTTGCTCAAACCAATTCTCATTCAAAAACTCTCCCAACTAGCTCCCTATAAAATTTCATGTCAATCGGAGCTATGGTTGAGAAGTTATGGCCTTGACAAAATGCACTAAAATTTAGGAAAAAATATAAAATTTCCCAAATTTTGTTGGATGCTCCTACATCAGACACCCGGGGTGGATTGAGAAGTGACCTTCACTTCTATACTATTAGAGGAAAACCCAGGCAATCAAACTCTATTTTGGACAACCAAGTTGCATCTTTTATAGGTCTGCCCTTCCACTTGACCAAATATTTTGAATACTGCCTGTTCCTAGTACTTATGCCTTCTTGAGTGTCTAGTATTTCCTCTATCTCATCTATGGTTGGAGTAGATGCTGGAATACTCCACAAATATGTACTTGTTGTCTCACTACTGCCTCCTTCATGGTATTCTGCTAAGTCTGAAATATTAAAAATAGGTGATATATTCAGCTCACTAGGCAGTTTCACTTCATAGGCATTTCTTGAATCTCTTTTACCTATGATCCTGCATGGTCTAAACCTCTTCATCTTCAACTTATTGTTGGTTTTTCTAGGAAACCTTTCCTTTCTCAAGTGAACCATGACCTCATATCCCACATGGAACTCCTTAAAACGCTTCTTCTGATCCATTTTGGCCTTATACTGAGTATTCATCTTATTGATATGTTTTTGTACATATTCATGTAAACTCTTTATGTGCTCTACAAAATATTTAGCCTCAACACTACTCTTTTCTCCTTTACCCATTATTCTCAACTCAGAAGCATTCCTTGGGTTGTTCCCATACACAATATGGAAAGGTGATTTACCAGTACTTCTGTTGATAGAATTGTTGTAAGCAAATTTTTCCTGTGGAAAAATCAAATCCCATCCCTTGGACTTATATCCTACCAGGCATCTTAGAATATTACCCAAAATTCTTTTCACCACCTCTATTTGTCCATAAGTCTGAGGGTGGTATGCAAAACTAAACTTCAAATCTATTTTCCAAATCTGTTTTCAGCTTCTTCTATAAAGTCCTCCAGAAATAACCCACAAATTTGGTATCTCTATCAGATACTATACTCTTGGGTAGACCATGAAGGCATACCACCTCTTTGAAAAACAAGCCTGCAACATGAACTGCATCACTCATTTTATGACATGGAATAAAATGAGCCATCTTTGAAAACCTGTCAACCACAACAAAAATGGAGTCATTCCCTCGTTGTGTCCTTGGTAGGCCAAGAAAAAAATCCATTCTGATGTCCTCCCATGGTCTCTCTAATACAAATAATGGCTGATACAATCATGTATTCTGTCTCACTCCCTTATCCATCTGACACACTCTGCGACCCTATAAAAATTTCTTCACATCGTGCTACAACTGTGGCCAATGGTAGTTTTCACTAATAAGGGCAATGGTCTTATCTCGACCAAAATGTCCAGCTAGTCCTCCACTATGTGTCTCCTTTATAAGATTCTCCCTCATTGAACTTCTAGGAATTCACAATTGGTTCCTTCTAAATAGCATCCCATATTAGATTATAAAATCCAACCACTTAGTTCTATCCAAAGTAGTAGGAGATAAACATGCCTTCCAAGCCTCTACAAAATTCGGATCCTCTGGATACAAACACTTGAGTTCTTCAAACCCAACAACTTCCACTTTCATCTCTATCAAAAAAATTTGCCTTCTACTCAAGGCATCTGCAACTCTATTAGACTTCCCACTCCTATGCTTCAAAAAAAGGTATAACTCTATAGGAATTCAACCCACTTGGAATGTCTCTGATTCAATTTTCCCTAACTATTAATATACTGCAAAGCTTGATGATCAGTATATAAAACAAACTCTTTTGCTAACAAATAGTGTCTCAATTTCTTAAGAGCCTAAACTATAGCATAAAATTCCTTATCATAAACAAAATATTTCTTCCTAGCATCATTTAACTTCTCACTAAAATATGCAATAGGTTTACCTTCCTGACTCAACATAGCTCCAATGGCACTGCCACTAGCATCACAATCAACCTAAAATACTTTATTAAAATTTGAAAGTACCAAAATGGGTTGTTCTGTCACCTTATTTTTCAACATCTCAAAACTTGCACCTACCTTTGCAGTCCACTTAAACTCCTTATCCCCTCCCATGGTTTCTGTCAGGGATGCACAAATACTGCTAAAGTTTCTAATGAACTTTTTGTAGAAACTTGCAAGACCATGGAATGATCTTACCTCTGTTATGTTCCTTGGAGTAGGCCACTCAATGATAGCCTTCACCTTATTTGGATCCATTTTTAGACCCTCATTTGAGATGAAAAATCCCAGATACACCAACTCCTTCTTCAAAAATTTTGCACTTCTTCAAATTAATTAGCAACTGCTCCTCCCTCAGCTTTTCAAAAACTATCCGAACTTGTATCAAATGCTCTTCCAATGTCTTACTAAAAATTAGAATATCATCCAGATAAACAATAACAAACTTCTCTAGTAATTTTCTCAACACCTCATTCATCAGCCTCATGAGTGTACTAGGTGCATTGGTTAACCCAAATAGCATAACCAACCACTCATACAAACCCTCTTTGGTTTTGAAGGTTGTCTTCCACTCATCAACCTCTCTAATGCGAATATGATGATACCCACTCTTTAAATAAATCTTTGTGAAGTATTTAGCTCCACTCAAAAAGTCCATTATATCGTCCATTCTAGGTAATGGAAATCTATACTTAATGGTAATCTTATTTATGGCTCTGGAATCATTACACATTCTCCATTCTCCATCCTTATTCGGTACTAGTACTACAGGTACTACATAGGAACTCAACCTCTCTCTAATCAACCCCTTCCTCAACAACTCTTGAACCTATTTTTTCAACTCTTCACTCTCCATGGGAGACATTCTATGGGCTGCCTTATTGGGTAAACTAGCTCCTGGAATCAAATCAATTTGATGGGTAATTTTTCTCACTGGTGGGAAACCCTCAGGCACATTATCTGACACAATATCAGGAAACTCTTATAACAAACTTTCAAAATCTACTGGAATATCCATACATTTTTCATTTTTCATTTTTAATAGTAGGAATTAATTCATCACACATAGAATCCCTCTTCAAGCCATCCAAAATTTTTCTACCATCTACCAAACAGATTCTAGCACTACTACGTTCCTTTTCATCCACTTCTTTCAATGGCTTCAACTTGTGATGCACTCCATATTTCGTCAGAGAGTAAGTATTCGCATGCCCATCATGCACCGCACGTTTGTCAAATTGCCATGGCCTCCCTAACAATAAATGGTAAGCATTCATAGGCAAAACATCACATAGAACCTCATCTTGATAATTTCCAATATGAAATTTAACTAAACACTACTCACTAACTAATGCTCTATGATCTTTTTGCAACCACACAATCTGATATGGATGTGGGTGCTTCCTCTTCTCTAATTTTAACTTAGCAACCATTTCTCCTAAAACTAAATTATTTGTGCTACCATTATCTATGATAACATTACAAACCTTACCTGCACATTTGCATCTTGTGCGAAATAAGCTCTTCCTCTGATCCACATATTTCTCTCAATTCATCAATGCTCTTCTTGTCATCAACACTTCTCCTCTTGCTTCTTCAGAATGTTCTGATTTAGCACCTTCATCCGCTACAGCAGCTCTGGCATGACCCTCAGGACTCTTATTCATCCTCTCTTTGTTTTGGGAACACTCATATGCCTGATGTCCCTATTCTCCACAATGGAAACAGGTTCCACGAAATCCTCCTCTTCCATACCCACGTCCAGATCTACATCTTCCTCTTTAGTAACCATTGTTCTGATCACGGGGGTGGTAGGTATTCTCCTCTTTTTGATCCTGGTTATTACTTGTTTCACCAGTCTTCTTCTGATCTTCATATTTTCCTCCACTGGTTCTTCCACCAGTTCTTTGACCATGACCTCTTCCTCTTTGTTTGCTTTCAAATCTTCTGTTCAGCTTCTCTTGAACCTTCAAGGCAAACTGATATGCATCCTCAATGGTGGTCATCCTGACCAAATTGATTTCTTCTTGGATATTCATTCTTAACCCATTTATGTAACGAGCTACTTTCTCCTTATTAGCCTCTGAATGGCCAGTTCTGATTGAGATATTGTAAACCTCCTCTCTATATTCTTTTACAGATTTGCTTGACTGTCTCAAACTTTGCATTTTCCTCAATAGATCCAATTCATAATCTATAGGAATAAACTACCTCTTCAAATTCTCTACCATTCGATCCCATCTGGTTATATTTTCCTTTCCTCTTCTATTTCTTTCTAGCTACACTTATTTCCGCCATATGCTAGCATGGCCTTTCAACTTTGTTTTTACAAACTTGATTCGATCTAGATCTACAATCTCCTCATTCTCAAAATACTCCTCCATATCATTGATCCAATCAATCAACACCTCTGGATTGAGATTCCTAGAATACGTGGAGACATCAAACTTTGGCCTCTTCTCGATCAAAGATATAGCCCTAAATAATCTAGCTTCTGTAGGATCCATTGCTTCTTCTTCATCTGATGGATCATCAACATCCTAAGCTTCATCTTCACTATGGTATTCTCTCCTTGGCTCAACCTATCTTCGCAAATCCTCTTGTAGGGCTTGCACTTGCCTCTACAAAGCTCTAAAATATCCTTTAGGTACCACATTTCTCCCACCACCATGATTTATTTGTGGAGGAATTCTTCCTCACTCTCTTCTCACAACCCTTCCACAAATCCTAGTGCAAACTGCCTCACTTTCAGCGATCTGCTCACACACTCAGGAACCCTAAGCTCTGATACCACTTGATGGAGAGCCAAACTTGCTAAAACCAATTCTCATTCAAAAGCTCTCCCAACTAGCTCCCTATAAAATTTCACGTCAATCAGAGCTACGGTTGAGAAGTTATGGCCCCAAAAAAATGCACTAAAATTTAGAAAAAAATAAAATTTCATTGGATTCTCCTACATCAGACACCTGGTGTGGATTGAGAAGTGACATTCATTTTTGTACTATTAGAGGAAAACCCAGATTGTCAACCTCTATTTTGGACAACCAAGTTGCATCTTCTACAGGTCTACCCTTCCACTTGACCAAATATTTTGAATACTGCCTGTTCCTAGTACTTCTGCCTTCTCGAGTGTCTAGTATTTCCTCTATCTCATCTATGGCTAGAGTAGATGCTAGAATACTCCACAAATCTATACTTTGTGTCTCACTACTACCTCCTTCATGGTATTCTGCCAAGTCTAAAATATTAAAAATAGGTGATATATTCAGCTCACTAGGTAGTTCCACTTCGTAGGCATTTCCTGAATCTCTTTTACCTATGATCCTGCATGGTCCAAACCTCTTCATCTTAAGATTGTTGTAGGTTTTGCTAGGAAACCTTTCCTTTCTCAAGTTAACCATGACCTCATATCCCACTTGGATCTCCTTGAAATGCCTCTTCTGATCTATTTTGGCCTTGTACTGAGTATTCATCTTACTGATAGGTTGTTGTACCTCTTTATGTAAACTCTTTATGTGCTCTGCAAAATATTTAGCCTCAGCACTGCTCTTTTCTTCTTTACCCATCATTCTCAACTCATAAGCATTCCTTGGGTTGTTCCCATACACAATTTGGAATGGTGATTTACCAGTACTTCTATTGATAGAATTGTTGTAAGCAAATTCTGCCTATGGCAAAATCAAATCCCATCCCTTGGGCTTATCTCCTACTAGGTATCTTAGAATATTACCCAAAATTTTGTTCACCACCTCTGTTTGTCCATCAGTCTACGGGTGGTATGTAGAACTGAACTTCAAATCTTTTTTTAGCTTCTTCCATAAAGTCCTCCAAAAATAACCCACAAATTTGGTATCTCTATCAGATACTATACTCTTGAATAGTCCATGAAGGCATACCACCTCCTTGAAAAACAAGCCTACAACATGAACTGCATCACTCATTTTATTACATGGAATAAAATGAGCCATCTTCAAAAACCTGTCAACCACAATAAAAATAGAGTCATTCCCTCGTTGTGTCCTTGGTAGGCAAAGAAAAAAATCCATATTGATGTCCTCCCATGGTCTCTCCGATACAGGTAATGGCTGATACAATCTTGTATTCTGTCTCACTCCCTTAGCCATCTGACACACTCTGCAACCCTACACAAATTTCTTCACATCCTGCTGCAACTGTGGTCAATGGTAGTTTTCACTAACAAGGGCAATGGTCTTCTCTCGACCAAAATGTCCAGCTAGTCCTTCACTATGCTTCTCCTTTATCAGATTCTACCTCATTGAACTTCTAGGAATGCACAATTGGTTCCTTATGAATAGCATCCTGATGAGCACCAAAAATGCTCATTTTATATACACGGTTAAGGAGAATTATCACTAGTTCAATTAGCATATGAAATGTATTTTATATAACTTATGCATATAATTGATAGAAAATCGGGTATTATGCTTGATTGGTGTTTTTAGTGGGAAATGTGTATAAATGAAGGTATTGGTACTAATATGGTGTTTTCCAGTTTACATCCACTTGGACCCGACATACTTCTACTTACAGAGAGTAAGGCAAGAGAGTAGGAACCTTCCTCTTCAAGGAAGGTGCCAAATAGAAGTAGGTGCCTTCCTACAACTGGAAGGCGCCCATAAAATACAAGCGCCTCCCCACAACCAGAAGGTGCCAACGGAAGATGAGTGCCTCCCTGCAACCAGAAGGCGCCAACGAAAGAAGAGCGCCTCCCTACAACCGAAATGCGTCGATAGAAATTAGTGCCTTCCTACAACTGGAAGGCACCCACAACATACGAGCACCTCCCTACAACCGGAAGGCGCCAATGGAAGACGAGTGCCTCCCTACAACTGGAAGGTTCCAATAGAAGAAGAGCACCTCCCTACAACCAGAAGGTGCCTCCATGCCTTCATACTTTGCAAGATTTACCAAGTCAACTTTGACTGGTTGACCAAGGACTATGGAGGAGGTTGCACGTGAAGACAAAGGAGATCTATTTTTGTATTTATTAAATAGAATAAAATGTTTGTTATTATTATCAACCGATTGATCGGTTGACCTTGTAAAGTTGTTAAAGCATATTATTATTTTTAGGATGCATTAATTTAGGATTTTTTGTTATGTACACCTAAGGATATTTATATTTATCCTTCTGGTGAACAAACATACTTTAAAATAGAAGAATAAAATATGTGTAGAATCAATTGTAACTAAATCACATCACGTGATTAAAATAGACCGATTTGTTATTGTAATGAGATCTGGCTACGCTTTATATAAAGACGCAGGCCAGATGAACAAAGGAGATCGGAGATCAATGATTAGTTTTACATAGAACTTATTTTATTTTATTGTTTAATTAATTAAGAGTGCAACTCCTCTTATTCGAGCAAGCTCTACATAGCTAGCCAGGCGGACTATCCATGGGAGCTTGGGCCCACTCCTTGTAGTAGTCCTCCCCTATTTTATTTGTGCATTTGCTTTCTGTAGATTAGTTTACTGCTTTATTTAATTTCACTTGTGTGTTTATTTCCTCGCATTTTATTTCCAGAACTTTACTTTTTTTTTAATAATTTATTTATTTCATTTCCTGCACTTAGTTTATTTGGTTTGGCTGGAATCCAATTACGCAAACCTCCCCACCAAACTAAATAAGGTACAACCAGATTTGTTCCCCAACACTGCAGGCATATACTGTGCATGACACTCATAAATTTACGAACTTATCGGATTGATAATTTATGGAAGAGAAATGAATGTTTTTCAGGACATGAATTTCAGCTCACTATTTTGGCGTCGTTGCTGGGGAGTGTCTAAACTGTAGTGTTCTGATTTACAGGTCAGATAAAAATTCTATTTAAAATTACCTGTAGATATTTTACCTAAGAAGTGTGAGTCCACCATGGGCCTTTTTATAAGGCCAAAAATAGTTGTTGGCACAGTCAGAGCTAAATTCCATTGGCAAATTTTTGCATTTTATAGCTTCTCAGATAAACATGGGAATGAACCTGATGTACCAAATTAAGTGTAGAAGTAGGAATAAAACGTGTTGTTGAAAAAAAAAAAAAAAAAAAAAAAAACTGGCATTGAAGGATTTCCATCATGTTCTAAATGGTTTCAAGAAATCAAAAGAAAAAGCACAACCCAAGTCTAATTGAAATTTTTAGGGACATGTTTTTATACAGAAACCATTGAAAAATTGTGCCTCTAGAAGCTTGGTTTTAAATTAAAAAATTTTACAGGCTTGAAATTTTTGCAACGTATTGGTAAGTATTTTTTTATGATGAAATTAATAATGCAGGGAAAATGACAGAGCATAATTTAAAGAGAACGCCTTGTTATGGAGTATGCTCTTCACTTGTGCTTACGACGACCTGGTGAATCAGAAACTAGTATGTGTTTTTAATAAGCTGCTATGCCATGTTTTCTTCAGGTTGCTAACTCGTGAATAGTCATTTGCTGGCCTGCACACTTTGCCATTACATTGAAAGAAGTTTGGTTGCGAGGCCATGAAGGAAAATACTCTTCTCATGCTACAACATATTAGACTAGTTGAAAAAAAAAAAATTTCGAGAAGACTAGTTTAGATGTAGGCATGGGGGATACCCCACCTTCATCAAATGCCGCCAACAACACAATGAATGCTATTTATAGTGTTCATGAAAAAAAAAAAATAGAGAAAAAAATAAATCATCTGTTGAAAAGGCTCCAAGTTAATGAAGTAATTCAAAAATAAAGTTTTATTTTGCTGCTTGTTGAAAGAGAGTATCCTCTTTCCCGAGGACCAGCTTGGTCCAGAAGGGAAATGAGAAATCTCCAACCGGTAGCTAAATAAAACAAGGAAAAATCTTGGAGGAGATCAGATTTCAAATGTTTGCACAAAGGCCATAGGATTAACATTTTTTTTTTATGTGCTAATTGAGGAGGAGCTTGGTGTTTCAAAAATGTGATTTGTTGGTTGTCATATGAATAAAATATACAAAAGAGAGGCAGAATCTCACTATGGTGGAAGATAACATCAAATTTGAGAGGATCTGAAACCATGGAGAAATTTGCTTTTCACAAAAAGTGTGAGGGCAAAGATGTTTCAGTACATGGTACATTTTTCCAAATTCTTAGGATGGATCATTGACAAACCTCCAGATGTGAAAATCACCAGCTCAAATGGTTGAAGTAGACATCCTATTCTTTGATATAGATGATGAAAAAAAATGATAATCCAAGATCTGTTCTGGTCAAGGCAGAATAGACCGAAAAAAAAAATATACAAAAAAAAAAAAAACAAAGAAAAAAAAATTAGTTAGAATTTTATTTTAACATCTTTAGTTTAGATTTTTCTTTTATGTTTTGCAGTACAATGTGAAGTGTGAAGTAGAAAAATAAGGAGGTGTCTGTGAAGATCTCATGAATTGAGATTCATACATGGAGTTCGTAATAGCACTATACGAACTGTCTCGAGTACCTGATCGTATAGCATCCAATCTAACAGGTGAAAGCCAGTAGAGTTTTGCCTTGGAAACATTGGCACTTGAAGGTAGGCTAAGTAACCCTGATCAAGCGAAAGGCTTCCAGCCCAAGGTGCTTGTGGAATTTGGGGGAAAATTTTGCTGGAAAGTGCATGACTGTTATAGCTTGGATGATAAACAAAGTCAAATATGCTACACCAAGTGCAAGAGAAGAGTTTCGAGACAATGTTCAAGTAAAGATCAACGAGATCCATTAACCACTGCCTCACATTCACAAGAGTGGATCAGACATCGGCATGGGGTAGACCCCATACCATACCAGTAGCTTGGACGAATGTTCAAACATTCGTCAAAAAAAAAAAAAGAAGAAAAAAAAAGAGAGAGAAAGAAAAAGAAAAAAGAGAGAGAAAGAAAAATAAAAAAAAATAAAAGAAAGGGAGGATACGTAAAAAAAAAAATGAAGTGAAAGACGCCTTTTTTATCAAGAAGGCGCCTTCCGCATCAAGAATGCGCCATACATTGGAGGCGCATTCCACAGGAAGAAGGTGCCATACATTAGAGGTGCCTTTCGCATGAAGAAGGTGCCATACATTAGGGACACCTTCCGCATCAAGAAGGCGTCATACATTGCAGGTGCCTTCCACAGGAAGAAGGCACCACACATTGGAGGCACCTTCCGCATCAAGAAGGCACCATACATTGAAGATGCCTTCCACCAATATATATATATATATATATATATATATATATATATATATATGCGAATCCTCCTAGTGAAAAAAAAAACATAGAACATGTCCTGCTTAGCATAAAAATTGCTTTCTTATTGCTTTGCAGGAAATCATGAACCGAATGCAAGCTACAGGCATCCTGAGAGCCAGGGCCTAATAGGCACGGAGTCATGACTCCTATTTTACTACTTTCATGTGTGCAATTTTTGTAGGTGTAGTTTCGCAGTACACAACCATGAGCATGATCTGTAGGTGGATCCGGCTTAAACTAGGCCTAACAGATGTGACATTTTGTGCCCTACAATTAGGAGTGCGACGAAGCAGAAAAGGCACTTACTTCCCACTAGGAAGAGAGTGCCTATAATAAGCCCAATACAGTAGTGCCTTTTTCCACCTGGAGGAAGGCACCAATAAGCAATTTTCTTCTCCCTTGGACGGGGATACCTATTGTTTAGTGTGGGACCTAACGTTTGGAGGGCTGCAGACCTGTTGTGTAGAGGGACCTATTACTGGCGATAAGGGCATCACCAATTTAAGTGGGGGAAGATGCGAGTGAATCAGAACCTCCCGTAAAAAAAAAAAAAAAAAAAAGGGGGAGTTCGGAAGTCTGTTGTCACGAGGACGTGACAATTTTTAGACATGGGGGGAAAGACACCTTATTTTCGACACCTAACTTACTCCTATGAAAAAAAAAAACCACCTTGTGTTGAAATAGCTCCACGATGAAATGCAAATCAGAAGCAAAGTTTTATTTTTGCTGCCCATTGGAAGAGAGTATCCTCTTTCCCAAGGACTAGCCTGGTCCCGAAGGGAAATGAGAAATATCCAATCGGTAGCTAAATAAAATGGGTGAGAAGTTTGAAAAAAAATAGATGTCAAATATCTATTTCCTTCAAAATCAACGCATGGTAAGTAGGCACCTTCCTCTTCCAGGAAGGCGCCAATAGAAGGCCAGTTCCTTCCTCTTCCAGGAAGGCACCAAGAA
The DNA here is from genome assembly GCA_028583015.1 of Wollemia nobilis. Classification (NCBI taxonomy): domain Eukaryota; kingdom Viridiplantae; phylum Streptophyta; class Pinopsida; order Araucariales; family Araucariaceae; genus Wollemia; species Wollemia nobilis. The sequence continues at coordinate 7,108,319 of JAQPPZ010016334.1, read as the reverse complement.
AATATAAGTGCCTTCCTTTTCCAGGAAGGTGCCAATAGGAGGCCAACGCCTTCCTCTTCCAGGAAGGCACCAAAAGAATGCAAGCGCCTTCCTCTCACCGGAAGGCATCGATAGGAAGGTGCCACAGGAAGGCACCAACAGGAAGGTGCCATAGGAAGGTGCTGATAGGAAGGTGCCACAGGAAGGCACCAACAAGAAGGCACCATAGGAAGGCATTGACAGGAAGGTGCCACAGGAAGGCACCAATAGGAAGGCGCCACTAGAAGGCACCCACAGGAAGGCAAGCACCTTCCTCTCACAGGAAGGTGCTGATAGGAAGGTGCCATAGGAAGGTGCCCATAGGAAGGCACCACAGGAAGGCACCGACAGAAAGGTGCCACAGGAAGGCACAAATAGGAAGGTGCCACTAGAAGGCAAGCGCCTTCCTTAGAGGGAAGGCTCCCCTGTTCTTCGCTCGTTGACTAGACAAGCATGATGTGGGCCACAAAAATTGGTGCAGTTCCAAATCTACGGCATGTAGGTTAATTTAGGGATTGCACTAATGGATGAGAATATCCTACCAATGCCAGCACATACAGCACATACATCTCAGCAATGCACCTGACAAATGCCATGAATAATGAAAGAAATACTATTTTTCCTCACTCCAGAAAACAAAGGAATGAAATGTTGTTCTAATTATGCATGCAAAAGAAATAATTCAGATGGGAGATCATTTTAGATGCACACGTGTCAGGTATAAATTTTAATATTCATCTTGTAAATGCATTCGAAGAGAGATACGTCAATGCAGGATTAAAATATTTTGTGTGCTATTGAGAAAAAGCTGGGTATTTCAAAGTTTAGAGTCACCAGCTCAGTTGTTGCGAATTGACTCAGTTCTTTGATGCAGAGGATGAAAAAAATAAATAAATAAAAAAGAAAGAGAAACAAAAAAAAAAAGAGAGAGAGTCAAGATTTGTTCTGTTCATGGCAGAACAGATAAAGATACATATAAATAAATAAATAAAATCTCTAGGAGCACCAACGTGAAGACGTCTCACACCACCGGCATCATATATATCAGATTCTACGAAATTCAACCGGGTATGTACTGATTTTCTTATTAATTATGTATATAGTTATTTTAAAATCATTTCTATGCTAATACCAGTCGATGCCTCCACAGCTTTTCAAAATCTTCCATTAGAATTCAAACACATGATGTGCCTTAAAAAATAATAATAATAATAATAATATAATTGAAAAAAAAGAGAGAGAGAGAGGCTATGGCATCTACATGAATAAATTTGGCGTCATTTTCATTGTCGCCTCCTTACAATGGCAACTGGCTTGAGCGAACACATATAAATGATGCTACTCTATACTACAAAGGAGGTTTTGGAGATATGAAATACGTTTCAAATGTGGGTAAAAGTAGTAGCTGGTGATTGCACTTGTTTTAAACAAATTTGGTCTCACCAAATCTGATTAATGTGCAACACTGGAAAATGCCAGCAGTAGTGCAGTGGTAATTTGCCCTAAATAGTGTGGTCACAATTTAACTATTTATTCACAATGATTAGTCAGGATGTGTTTCGACTTCGTCGGTGCCGCATCACTCTATGGATGAAGAATAGCAACACTCAATGAAAAAAAAAAACACAGTGCTGAATAAAAAAAAATAATACTGAGAAAAAAAACAGTAGCGCTGAATGGAAAAAAAATAGCAGCACTCAGCGACAGAGAAACAGAGATGCTGAAGGCCATTAAAAAAAATGAGGGAAAAATACATATCCCAGGGGTTGTTGTCATGAAGACATGACAAACTTTTTGGCATGGTCAACTTGCGAGAGGGATAACTTCACATTTGGTGCCACGAGGGCGTGGCACATGTTAGGCATGGGGAAATGATGAGCACCAAAAATGCTCATTTTATATACACGGTTAAGGAGAATTATCACTAGTTCAATTAGCATATGAAATGTATTTTATATAACTTATGCATATAATTGATAGAAAATCTGGTATTATGCTTGATTGGTGTTTTTAGTGGGAAATGTGTATAAATGCAGGTATTGGTACTAATATGGTGTTTTCCAATCTACATCCACTTGGACCCGGCATACTTCTACTTACAGAGACTAAGGCAAGAGAGTAGGCACCTTCCTCTTCAAGGAAGGTGCCCAACAGAAGTAGGCACCTTCCTACAATCGGAAGGCGCCCATAGAAGACGAGTGCCTCCCCACAACCGAAAGGCACCAACAGAAGATGAGTGCATCCCTACAACCGAAAGGCACCAACGGAAGATGAGAACCTCCCTGTAACCAGAAGGCATCGATAGAAATGAGTGACTTCCTACAATCAGAAGGCACCCATAGAATACGAGCACCTCCCTACAACCAGAATGCATCAATGGAAGACGAGCGCCTCCCTGCAACCGGAAGGCACCAACGGAAGAAGAGCACATCCCTACAATCGGAAGGCGCCTCCATGCCTTCATACTTTGCAAGATTTACCAAGTCAACTTTGACTGGTTGACCAAGGACTATGGAGGAGGTTGCACATGAAGACAAAGGAGATCTATTTTTGCATTTATTAAATAGAATAAAATGTTTGTTATTATTATCAACCGATTGGCCGGTTGACCTTGTAAAGTTGTTAAAGCATATTATTATTTTTAGGATGCATTAGTTTAGGATTTGTTGTTACATACACCTAAGGATATTTATATTTATCCTTCTGGTGAACGAACATACTTTAAAATAAAAGAATAAAATATGTGTAGAATCAATTGTAACTAAATCACATCACGTGATTAAAATAGACCGATTTGTTATTGTAATGAGATCTGGATGTGCTTTATATAAAAACACAGGCCAGATGAACAGAGGAGATCGGAGATCAATGATTAGTTTTACACATAACTTATTTTATTTTATTGTTTAATTAATTAAGAGTGCAACTCCTCTTATTCAAGCAAGCTCTACGTAGCTAGTCGGGCAGACTATTTGCGGGAGCTTGGGCCCACTCCCTGCAGTAGTCCTCCCTTTTTTTATTTTGCATTTGCTTTCTATAGATTAGTTTACTACTTTATTTAATTTCAGTTGTGTGTGTTTATTTCCTCGCATTTTATTTCTAGCACTTTACTTTTTATTTAATAATTTATTTATTTCATTTCCCGCACTTAGTTTATTTGGTTTGGCTGGAATCCAATTACACAAACCTCCCCACCAAACTAAATAAGGTACAACCAGATTTTTTCCCCAACACTGTAGGCATATATTGTGCGTGATACTCATAAGTTTACGAACTTACCGGATTGATAATTTATGGAAGAGAAATGAATGTTTTTTGGGACATGAATTTATGCTCACCACATCCCATCTTGGATTATAAAATCCAACCACTTAGTTCTATCCAAAGTCATAGGAGACAAACATGCCTTCCAAGCCTCTGCAAAATCTGAATCCTTTGGATACAAACTCTTGAGTTCTTCAAACCCAATGACTTCCACTTTCATCCTTATCAACAAATTTTGCCTTCTACTCAAGGCATCTACAACTCTATTAGACTTCCCACTCCTATGCTTCAAAACAAAGGTATAACTCTGTAGGAATTCAACCCACTTCGAATGTCTCTCGATTCAGCTTTTCCCCGACTATTAATATACTGCAAAGCTTGATGATCAGTATATAAAAAAAACTCTTTTGCTAACAAATAGTGTCTCCATTTCTTAAGAGCCTAAACTATAGCATAAAATTTTTGATCATAAACATAATATTTCTTCCTAGCATCATTTAACTTCTCACTAAAATATGCAATAGGTTTACCTTCCTGACTCAACATAGCTCCAATGACACTGCCACTAGCATAACAATCAACCTGAAATACATTATTAAAATCCAGAAGTACCAAAATGGGTTGTTCTGTCACCTTCTTTTTCAACATCTCAAAACTTGCACCTGCCTTTGCAGTCCACTTAAACTCCTTCTTATCCCCTCTCATGGTTTCAGCCAGGGGTGCACAAATACTGCTAAAGTTTCTAATGAACTTTTTGTAGAAACTTGCAAGACCATGGAATGATCTTACCTCCGTTATGTTCCTTGGAGTAGGCCACTCAATGATAGCCTTCACCTTCTCTGGATCCATTTTTAGACACTCATATGGGATGACAAATCCCAATAACACCAACTCCTTCTTCACAAAACTGCACTTCTTCAAATTAATCAGCAACTGCTCCTCCCTCAGCTTTTCAAAAACTATTCGAACTTGCATCAAATGCTCTTCCAATGTCTTACTAAAAATCAGAATATCATCCAGATAAAAAATAATAAACTTCTCTAGGAATTCTCTCAACACCTCATTCATCAACCTCATGAATGTACTAGGTCAATTGGTTAACCCAAACGGCATAACCAACCACTCATACAAACCCTCTTTGGTTTTGAAGGTTGTCTTCCACTCATCATCCTCTTTAATGTGAATCTGATGATACCCACTATTTAAATCAATCTTTATGAAGTATTTAGCTCCACTCAAACAGTCCATTATATCGTCCATTCTAGGTAATAGAAATCTATACTTAATGGTAATCTTATTTATGGCTCTGGAATCAGTACATATTCTCCATTCTCCATCCTTATTTGGTGTTAGTACTACAGGTACTACACAGGGACTCAAAATCTCTCTAATCAAAACATTCCTCAACAACTCTTGAACCTGTTTGTTCAACTCTTCACTCTCCACGAGAGACATTCTATGGGCTGCCTTATTGGGTAAACTGGCTCCTAGAATCAAATCAATTTGACAGTTAATATTTCTCACTGGTGGCAAACCCTCAGGCACATTATCTGACACAATATCAAAAAAATCTTCTAACGGACTTTCAACCTCTACTAGAATATCCATACATTGTTCCTTCTTAACAGTAGGAATTAATGCATAACACATAGAATACCTCTTCAGGCTATCCAAAAATTTTCTACCATCTACAAAACAGATTCTAGCACTATTGCATACCTTTTCATCCACTTCCTTCAATGGCTTCAACTTGTGACGCACTCCATATTTCATCAGAGAGTAAGTATTCACATGCCCATCATGCACCGCACGTCTGTCAAATTGCCATGGCCTCCCCAACAACAAATGGTAAGCATCCATAGGTAAAACATCACACAGAACCTCATCTTGATAATTTCTATTATGAAATTTAACTAAACACTGCTCATTGACTAATGCTCTATGATCTTTCTGCAACCACGCAATTTGATATGGATGCAGGTACTTCCTCTTCTCCAATTTCAACTTAGCAACATTTTCTCCTGAAACTAAATTATCTGTGCTACCATTATCTATGATAACATTACAGACCTTACCTGCACATTTGCATCTTGTGCGAAATAAGCTCTTCCTCTGATCCACATATTTCTCTCCATTCATCAATGCTCTTCTTGTCATAAACACTTCTCATCCGTATGCTTCTTTAGAATATTCTGATTCAGCACCTTCATCTACTACAATAGCTCTGGTATGACCCTCAGGTCTCTTATTCATCCTCTCTTAGTGTTGGGAACACTCATATGCCCGATGTCCCTCTTCCCCAAAATAGAAACAGGTTCCACGAAATCTTCCTCTTCCATACCCATGTCCAGATCTACCTCTTCCTCTTTGGTAACCATTGTTCTGATCATGGGGGCGGTAGGTATTCTCCTCTTTCTGATCCTGGTTATTACTTGTTTCACCAGTATTCTTTTGATCTTCATATTTTTCTCTACTGGTTCTTCCACCAGTTCTTCCACCATGACCTCTTCCTCTTTGTTTGCTTTCAAATCTTCTATTCAGCTTCTCTTCAACCTTCAAGGCAAATTGATATGCATCCTCAATGGTGGTCATCCTGACCAAACTGAGTTCTTCTTGGATATTCATTCTTAACCCATTTATGTAATGAGCTACTTTCTCCTTATTAGCCTATGAATGGCCAATTTTGATTGAAATCTTGTAAAACTCCTCTGTATATTCTTTGACATATTTGTTTGACTATCTCAAACTCTACATTTTCCTCAACAGATCCAATTCGTAATTTGCAAAAATAAACTACCTTTTCAAATTCTCTACCATTCGATCCCATCTAGTTATCTTTTCCTTTCCTCTTCTATTTATTTCTAGCTGCACTTCTTTCCACCATATGCTAGCATGGACTTTCAAATTTATTTTTGTAAACTTGATCCGATCTGGATCTACAACCTCCTCATACTCAAAATACTCCTCCATATCATTGATTCAATCAATCAAATCCTCTAGATTAAGATTCCCAAAATACGTGGAGACATCAAACTTTGGCATCTTCTCGATCAGAGATATGTCCCTAAATAATCTAACTTCTATAGGATCCATTGCTTCTTCTTCATCTGATGGATCATCAACCTCCCAAGCTTCATCTTCACTAAGGTCTTCTCTCCTTGGCTCAACCCCTCTTCGCAACTCCTCTTGCAGGGCTTGCACTTGCCTTTGCAAAGCTCTGAAATCTCCTTTAGGTACCACATTTCTCCCACCACCATTGTTTCTTCATGGAGGCATTCTTTCTCACTCTCTTCTCACAACCCTTCCACAGATCCTGGTGCAAACTGCCTCACTTTCGGTGATCCGCTCACACACTCAGGAACCCTAAGATATGATACCACTTGATGGAGAGCCAAACTTACTCAAATAAATTCTCATTCAAAAACTCTCCCAACTAGCTCCTTGTCAAATTTCACGTCAATTAGAGCTACGGTTTAGAAGTTATGGCCCTGACAAAGTGCATTAAAATTTAGGAAAAAAAATAAAATTTCCCAAATTTCTTTGGGTGCTCCTGTATCAGACACCCGAGGTGGATTGAGAAGTGACCTTCACTTCTATACTGTTAGAGGAAAACCTAGGTGGTCAACCTCTATTTTAGACAACCAAATTGCATCTTCTATAGGTCTGCCCTTCCACTTGACCAAATATTCTAAATACTTCCTGTTCCTAGTATTTCTGCCTTCTCGAGTGTCTAGTATTTCCTCTATCTCATTTGTGGTTGGAGTAGACATTGGAATACTCCATAAATCTATGCTTGGTGTCTCACTACTAACTCCTTCATGGTATTCTTCCAAGTCTAAAATATTAAAAATAGGTGATATATTCAGCTCACTAGGCAGTTCCACTTCATATGCATTTCCTGAATCTCTTTTACCTATGATCCTGCATGGTCCAAACCTCTTCATCTTTAGCTTTTTGTAGGTTTTTCTATGAAACCTTTCCTTTCTCAAGTGAACCATGACCTCGTATCCCACTTGGAACTCCTTGAAATGCCTCTTCTGATCTATTTTGGCCTTGTACTGAGTATTCATCTTACTGATATGTTGTTGTACCTCTTCATGTAAACTCTTTATGTGCTCTACAAAATCTTCAGCCTCAACACTACTCTTTTCTCATTTACCCATCATTCTCAACTCAGAAGCATTCCTTGGGTTGTTCCCATACACAATCTAGAATGGTGATTTACCAGTACTTCTATTTATAGAATTGTTGTAAGAAAATTCTACCTATGGCAAAATCAAATCTCATCCCTTGGTTTTATCTCCTACCAGGCATCTTAGAATATTACCCAAAATTTTGTTCACCACCATTGTTTGTCCATCAGTCTGCGGGTGGTATGCAGAACTGAACTTCAAATCTGATTTTAGCTTCTTCCATAAAGTCCTCCAAAAATAACCCACAAATTTGGAATCTCTGTCAGATACTATACTCTTGGGTAAACCATGAATGCGTACCACCTCCTTGAAAAACAAGCCTACAACATGAAATACATCACTCATTTTTTGACATGGAATAAAATGAGCCATCTTCGAAAATCTGTCAACCACAACAAAAATGGAGTCATTCCCTTGTTGTGTCCTTGGTAGGCCAAGAACAAAATCCATACTGATGTCCTCCCATGGTCTCTATGGTATAGGTAATAGCTGATACAATCATGTATTCTGTCTCACTTCCTTAGCCATATGACACACTCTGCAACCCTACACAAATTTCTTCACATCCTGCTACAACTGTGGCCAATGGTAGTTTTCACTAACAAGGGATATGGTCTTATCTCGACCAAAATGTCCAGCTAATCCTCCACTATGCTTCTCCTTTATCATATTCTCTCTCATTGAACTTCTAGGAATGCATAATTGGTTCCTTCTAAATAGCATCCCATCTTGGATTATAAAATCCAAACACTTAGTTCTATCCAAAGTAGTAGGAGACACACATGCCTTCCAAGCCTCTACAAAATACGGATCCTCTGGATACAAACTCTTGAGTTCTTCAAACCCAACGACTTCCACTTTCATATCTATCAACAAATTTTGCCTTCTAATCAAGGCATCTACAACTCTATTAGACTTCCCACTCCTATGCTTTAAAATAAAGTTATAACTCCGTAGGAATTCAACCCACTTCGAATGTCTCTGATTCAGTTTTCCCTGACTATTAATATACTGCAAAGCTTGATGATCAGTATATCAAATAGACTATTTTGCTAACAAATAGTGTCTCCATTTCTTAAGAACCTGAACTATAGCATAAAATTCCTTATCATAAACATAATATTTCTTCCTAGAATCATTTAACTTCTCACTAAAATATGCAATAGGTTTACCTTCCTGACTCAACATAGCTCCAATGGCACTGCCACTAGCATCACAATCAACCTGAAATACTTTATTAAAATTTGGAAGTACCAAAATGGGTTGTTCTGTCACCTTATTTTTCAACATCTCAAAACTTGCACCTGCCTTTGCAGTCCACTTAAACTCCTTATCCCCTCTCATGGTTTCTGTCAAGGATGCACAAATACTGCTAAAGTTTATAATGAACTTTTTGTAGAAACTTGTAAGACCATCGAATGATCTTACCTCCATTATGTTCCTTGGAGTAGGCCACTCAATGATAGCCTTCACCTTCTCTAGATCCATTTTTAGACCCTCATATGAGATGAAAAATCCTAGATACACCAACTCCTTCACAAAACTGCACTTCTTTAAATTAATCAGCAACTGCTCCTCCCTCAGCTTTTCAAAAACTATCCGAACTTGCATCAAATGCTCTTCCAATGTCTTACTAAAAATCAGAATATCATCCAAATAAACAATAACAAAATTCTCTAGGAATTCTCTCAACACCTCATGAATGTACTAGGTGCATTGGTTAACCCAAACGGCATAACCAACCACTCATACAAATCCTCTTTGGTTTTGAAGGTTGTCTTCCACTCATCACCCTCTCTGATGTGAATCTGATGATACCCACTCTTTAAATCAATCTTTGTGAAGTATTTAGCTCCACTCAAACAATCCATTATATCGTCCATTCTAGGTAATGGAAATCTATACTTAATGGTAATCTTATTTATGGCTCTGGAATCAATACACATTCTCCATTCTCCATCCTTCTTCGGTGCTAGTGCTGTAGGTACTGCACAGGGACTCAAAATATCTCCAATCAACCCATTCCTCAACAACTCTTGAACCTGTCTGTTCAACTCTTCACTCTCCATGGGAGACATTCTATGGGCTGCCTTATTGGTTAAACTAGCTCCTGGAATCAAATCAATTTGATGGCTAATATTTCTCACCGGTGGCAAACCCTCAGGCACATTATCTGACACAATATCAAGAAACTCTTCTTACAGACTTTCAACCTCTGCTGGAATATCCATAAATTGTTCCTTCTTAACAGTAGGAATGAATGCATAACACATAGAATACCTCTTCAGGCCATCCAAAAATTTTCTACCATCTACCAAACAGAATCTAACACTACTGCATACCTTTTCATCCACTTCCTTCAATGGCTTCAACTTGTAACGCACTCCATCTTTCGTGAGAGATTAAGTATTCGCATGCCCATCATGCACTGCACATCTATCAAATTGCCATGGCCTCCCCAACAACAAATGTCAAGCATCCATAGGCAAAACATCACACAAAACCTCATCTTGATAATTTCTAATATGAAATTTAACTAAACACTGCTCATTGACTAATTCTCTATGATATTTCTACAACCATGCAATCCGATATGGATGTGGGTGCTTCCTCTTCTCCAATTTCAACTTAGCATCCATTTCTCTTGAAACTAAATTATCTGTGCTACCATTATCTATGATAACATTACAAACCTTACCTACACATTTGCATCTTGTGTGAAATAAGATCTTCCTCTTATCCACATCTTTCCCTCCATTCATCAATGATCTTATTATCATCAACACTTCTCCTCCTTATGCTTCTTTAGAATGTTCTGATTTAGCACCTTCATCTGCTACAACAGCTTTGGCATGACCCTCAGGTCTCTTATTCTTTCTCTCTTATTGTTGGGAACCCTCATATTCTCGATGTCCCTCTTCCCCACAATGGAAACAGGTTCCATGAAATCCTCCTCTTCCATACCCACGTCCAGATATACCTCTTCCTCTTTGGAAACCATTGTTATGATCATGGGGGTGGTAGGTATTCTCCTCTTTCTGATCTTGGTTATTACTTATTTCACCAGTATTCTTTTGATCTTCATATTTTCCTCCACTGGTTCTTCCACCATGAGTTCTTCCTCTTTTTTTGCTTTCAAATATTCTGTTCAGCTTCTCTTCAACCTTCAAGGCAAACTGATATGCATCCTCAATGGTGTTCATCCTGAACAAACTAAGTTCTTCTAGGATATTCATTCTTAACCCATTTATGTAACGAGCTACTTTCTTCTTATTAGCCTCTAAATGGCCAGTTCTAATTGAGATCTTGTAAAAATCCTCTGTATATTCTTTGAAATATTTTCTTGACTGTTTCAAACTCTGCATTTTCCTCAACAGATCCAATTCGTAATCTGTAGGAATAAATTGCCTCTTCAACTTCTCTACCATTCGATCCCATCTGGTTATATTTTCCTTTCCTATTCTACTTCTTTCTAGCTACACTTCTTTACACCATATGCTAGCATGGCCTTTCAACTTCATTTTTGAAAACTTGATCCGATTTGTATCTACAACCTCATCATACTCAAAATACTCCTCCATATAATTGATCCAATCAATCAACTCCTCTAGATTGAGATTCCCAAAATATGTGGAGACATCAAACTTTGGCCTCTTCCCGATCATAGATATGGCCCTAAATAATCTAGCTTCTGCAGGATCCATTGCTTCTTCTTCATCTGATGGATCATCAACCTCCCAAGCTTCATCTTCACTATGGTCTTCTCTCCTTGGCTCAACCCCTCTTCGCAACTCCTCTTGCAAGGCTTGCACTTGCCTCTACAAAGCTCTGAAATATCCTTTAGGTACCACATTTCTCCCACCACCATGGTTTCTTTGTGGAGGCATTCTTCCTCACTCTCTTCTCACAACCCTTCCACAGATCTTGGTGCAAACTGCCTCACTTTTGGTGATCTGCTCACACACTCAGGAACCCTAAGCTCTGATACCTCTTGATGGAGAGCCAAAATTTCTCAAACCAATTTTCATTCAAAAACTCTCCCAACTAGCTCCCTGTCAAATTTCACGTCAATCGGAGCTACGGTTGAGAAGTTATGGCCCCGACAAAATGCACTAAAATTTAAGAAAAAAAATAAAATTTTCCAAATTTCATTGGATGCTCGTGCATCAGTACTTCTCTGATAAGTTTTAAAATTAGCATAATTTAAACTAAGATAGTTCTATATTATCTCTTATTGTCCTCTTGGCAATGAATGGTAGTCCCTATGAGGGTCTTATGTTTTTAGTAAAAATTACTAGTTATTGATTATCTTCATATAAGCATAATTCCCTCATAAACTTATTTTCAAATATGTCCCACAAAACCTAGTGTGGTGGCTTGTCCTAAGAGATTTTATAATCATGTGAGTGTCCAATATTTTAGGATATTTCTTGGTATCTTCTAGGTTTTGATCATCATATTTCTCAAGCAACCAACATTTATAGACTATAGAGGAACTCTTCCCTATGAAGGTTGATTTGTGTTTCATCCTTAATTACTGGAATGGTGCATAATTAGCCTCAACTAGGCCAAGAAAAAAATTCAATGGGATATTTTTTTCCACTTTCTACCATGTTCCATCCTATGGATACACCATATTCTGATATGGTGTATATTTTAGGTTGTTGAAAGGTCCATCCTTATAAGCTCTCAATCTCTTATTGTCAAAGAACTTCTTGATCATCCTTCCCAAATTATTATTCTAATATGTGTATATATATGCATGCATATGTTATGTGCAATATGTATAGATAAAAACATATAATGATAAATCACCACATACCATCAAGCTTGAATGTTTCATCAGACTTGGTCTCCATATCTAAGATTCCCACTACTCTTGGTAGTCATCAAGAATGTATGGGTCCATCTTGTTTATGAAGTAGTCAGAGTCCAACAACTCTTCTTCTACTAAGTAGGTATGGTCCTTCCAACTCCTTTTGAAAGATATTTGTTCTATGTGGTGCAGGTGAAAAGGTTTTGATGATATTTTAAACTTGGTCTTATATCTAATTTGGAGAAACATGTGGGTCTAGTCAAACAACATATATCCTCTAATTTTAGTAGTGAATTATCTTGAGAGGCATATTCTATATGAGGCTAGGATATTGATAACTACTATGTCTTGATCAATCATCAATTTAGGGCATGCTTGGAGTTCCAAAGGAAGGTCTTAAATGAGCCTAAATACTAGCATTAGAGTTCCATCTAACTATACCACCTTGTTTTTGGCATGCACTAGTGATAGACCAAGTGCTTATGCCACCTTTCTTGGCATTACCAATGTGTTGAACCTTAACTCAACTATTCAATTGTGTATTATTTGATCCTTATAGATTAGGTTTAGGTATAATGGCATAGGCTTGGGCCTATTAGACTCTAGGTATAAAATCTATTGCACAATGAGTGTTCTTTTTTTGTTCAACTCCTTATACTTCTTTAAGACCTCTTCTAAGTTCATTTACCTTAGACTTCATTAGGTGTTGCACCATGTTGAAGATTCCAATAGAAGGGGATCTTATAATTATTTATGTTTTCAAAAGCATAGAAGCCTAGTCCTTTCTATCATTAGAATTGGTCTTGATAGAGTCACAATAGGTTACCTTGGTATTTTAAGGGTAGCTATTATAACTATTGAGACTACTCAACCCTGGTTCACTGGCGTAGCTTATCCTGGAGAAGGACTCTAATTATCTTCTTCATTCCTCTAAGTAGCCTTAGTTAGGCTAGGTATTCCCTAATATTCAGTGGCCCTTCCTTTGGCCCATATATTACACTTCAATCAGACTTGTGACCTCCTACTTGAGGGGCCTACTTCATGCAACACAACATATATGTTTGATCCATCCCACGTAAATTTTTTTTACTCTAATATTGATAAGTCAAAAATTGATTGAATTATCAAATACTAAGTGATATATTTTTGAATTGGAATTGGGACTTTCAACTAATAATAATAAGCGATATTGTGATCGGAAGAGGAATTTTCGGTAGCTTGCTATTTTATTTTGACACAAAATTCAAAGGAAGGAAATTCAAGAGTGGGATAGTACCAACTAAAAGGGTCCTAAATGTAGTTGTTTTTTATGGAGACCAAGTACCTATATTATCTTGTAGGCACCTAGTGGACCGGGATTGACATGGGTACTATTTGCTAAGTCAGGGTCTAGGGATGACCAATATTCTAGAAAAAAATGAGGGCTTATGATATCTATCTAGAGGCGATCAAAAACCAAAGTTTATTTTTTAGAAAGAAGGTTTTAGATACTTTTATAGTGAAATATTTGAACATTATACTACCTCTTCAATTTTATGACATCATTAGTGAGGGTTCTCACAGTTTTAAATATCTCATCCATTTTAGCATCTAAAGGAGAGGAAGTTGGATTTTGCTTTGGGTATGTAGGAGGATGAGTCAGATTAATGGTGGGTTGTATGGTTGAAGAGTAATGGTAGGGGTTTTGAATGGAGGGAAACAATGATGGGTGGTCCAAAAGCTAGAATTTCTATTTGGATTAGATATTTATCAGCTTAAATGATTATATCATAGGCCTTGGTAGTGGATTACCATCCTTAGACTTGACCATCATGATATTCTTAGAATAAAAAACTTTTAGATAGTAAAGGTACCATACATGAGCTCTCCTTTAGAAAGAAGCCAATAATAGACTCAAGTCTATATATTGTTTTTCAATAAAAAGCATGATACATAAGCTTACTAGGTGTTGCAAGTGTTCTATTAGAGTGACAATATCTTATCCCAAGAAGTAGGATAAGGATTTTATCATCAAGATAGGAATAAAATCCTATGTGTTAGGTGGAACTAGCGGAATCAAGGGACCTCTATAATTCCATGCTAAAACACTTATAGGAGGTTGATATACCATAGTCACCATGTTGCATTGTCAATTACTTCTTTGTGTCTAGTTCAAAGGTGGTACCATATCTTATTGACTAATGAAGGCTTTGGTCACAAGCATTTCGATCATATAATTCTAAGATTTCCCTTTGAGAATAGAGTTTCCAGGTGGGAAGAGTTTCCTTTAATAATCTAATGAGATAAAGACCCCCATTAAAATATTGGCCCATATTTTATCAAAATTCTTTAAAAGCCTATATTTTCAATCTAAGTCATCGAGTAGATTTTCTAGGTGAATTATCCTAGTGCTTCTCTTCAAGTAGGAAGACTATGACCTTAATCAAAGTTATAGCTAGACTTCTTCAATCTTTGTGGGGTGAACTATAAAAACTCATCCTAGCAAGTGTGCTAGTCAAACTATTATCATCTCATAAAGAACCTACCAACCTGGGCCAAGGGGGTCCAACAAGACAAATGTGTGTGTGGCTCACATAGAGTGAAATAGTAGGAAATGCCATGGATGGTAGACTACTTGTGGAGAAACCTCTAGGATTTTTAATTGATGTTAGTTCATCGTCAAAATATATTCCTTGATACATAGTGGACCTCCACAAGCTAAGGCAAGAAAAAGAATTGCAATGAAAGTGAAAAAAATAAATTAAATGATTTTATTAAAAAATAAAATCATAAGATATAGAGGCAATGCACCAAAGAATTAGGACCGCCAATTTTTTTACTACAAGTGGTAGTTGAACATAAAAATTACCACCTACGACTAGTGAATACAACTAAGCAACACACACTACCAATAATTGAGATAAGCTAAGGGAAGGAGGATAGATACAAATTATTTATGACTTCCATTAACATACTTAAAATGATGATAATACAATGAGGCCTAAAGGATTTGATGATCCTTAGCATGAGAAAAGGTTTGGGCTCCCCTTGTTATAGTAGGAAATAAGGGTGAAATGAAGAACCCACAAGGCAAGGTATAAAGCATGAGAAGACAACTTTCAATTCCTTTTACAATAAAATTGGGTCTATTTATAAGTGGAAAGGAGAGTGCCCTCCCTCTAAAGTTTTGGGTCTATTTAAAACTTGAGAATACTTTATAAGAAAATAAAATACACATGATGTATTATAATAAAAAATAGTGCCTTTCATCTACCAAAAATACATCTCATAGTATGTGAAGAGGACTTACCTCCTTATAAGTGTTTGAATTAAAATATAAACCGTATAAAATCGTATACACCTTATTTTTGTTATTTACTTTAATTATTCTATTTTGAACATCCTATTGAGTGGTAATTTTGCCCAATTGCAAAATCACACTCTCCCTAGAATTTTGGATCACAAAACCCTCTCTTGCAAAGAAGTTAAAACAAAACAACTTCTCCAAGGTCTCCACTATATTAGCATTTGAGCATGTGTATTAGTAATCTCAATAAAAATATATTAATTAAATTCTTGGAACACCTTAGTGATTGCAAGTAACTATTAACAAGGGGCATGTGTTGGTTTATTTACCATGCTATATTAATGATTGTTCATAAAAATTAAATAAAAGCAAATGTGAATTGACCCTCATATGACCACGATGTAGTGCCTTAATTCCTTTTATCTTGAATGTTCTTAGGTAGATTTTATCTTCTTTGGATTAAGTGGATTTTAGACAAGTTTTCATCTTGCATTAAATCCTACTTTAAACATGAAATAGAAGATCAAATCTATCTATGAATGTGAATCTAAAATGATGAAAGGATCCACTAAATGTAGCTTCTATCATGAAGATAAATATAGCCATTGATATGGTTAACGAATCATCCTTCTTTGATGAAATTAATTTTCATAAAGAGACAACAATTTATTGCTTTAAAATAATGGCCTCATAATGTCATTATGAATTATCCCTCTTTAATGAAATCAATTTTCATAAAGAAGAAATAATTTAATGTTTTAAAACACTAGCCTTTTATGTAATGATAAATTACCTCTCTTTGATGAAATCAGAATTTTCGTAAAGAGAAGGGGCAATTTATTGCTCTAAAATTGATAGCTTATGGAATGCCGTAAAAAAATTACTCTCCTTTAATGAAATTGAAATTTTCATAAAGGGAAGCTCATTTATGTTTGCAAATGAAAACATAAAGTAGAAAAATCTAATTTGCCTTGAAAATGTAAAAAAATAAAATTCCAAAATTATAAAAACCCTTAAAAATAGCAATTTTAAAAAATGTTTAATAAAATCGAAATGACCTTGGAATGAGTTCGAATTTGTTTCGACTAAAAGTTTGAAGCTCATTCTTCACACCCATGTATTTATTTTGGTCATTTTATTTATTTTTATTTTTATTTTAATGGCCAAAGTTTTAAAAAATCTGCAAAAATAAAGGTTAGACAATAAAAAATAAAATCCGAAAATAAACTAAATGCTGAAAATGTAAATATGCAAGTTTTTATCAGTTTGATGGTACCCTGTCCTGCAAAACTGAAGATGTGATAAACTCTTGCATGCAACCTAATCTATTTTAACCTGCATTTGCACAATCAAAATAAACTAAGTGCTAGCTCCTAGGACACGAAATAAATTTCAGATTCCAAATATTCAATGACATAATTGTAAAAGTGCATTAAACATCATCTATAAATCCAAAATATGAAAATGGGAAAAAATGAGACATTAAATCCGAGCATGCAAATATTTCTCCTCCTATTTTGCAAATAAAATCCAAATTTTTGAAAAAACTATTACATTAAAATGATCTTTCCATTTTCACAGTCATATTCCAGCAACATTCCTGGTCTTTTCAAAAAAACTAGCCCATTCTCCCTGTTTGACAAAAGTATTTAAAATTTTACAAATATCTTCGTTTTACCATTTATTCCCATTCCACGAGCTTCATTTTATTTGTTTCCGTTTGGATTCTAACTCTTGTCTTCATGCGCTATAGCTTTTATTTTACCTTCTCATTTTCTTTTTGTTAGACCTTCATAACATTCTTCAACAATGATTCCTTTGTTTTTCATAATGCTTAATTTGGTAACATTTCCTTTTCATGAAATACATACCTTTATTTATGCTCATAAAGTATTACTCTATCACCTTGCTAAAGTATTACTCTATCACCTTGCTAGCAAAGGCATGAATACCTTAATGCCTAACTCTCTTTGTCCTTTACTCCACACACAAAATGCCTTTACCCTCTATTAATTAATAAGATAAACTAAACTTTTTATTGGTAGTGCATTAAGTATTTGATCATGCAATTTCCTTCTATCAATGCCACGTGCTAGGTATTCTTTGGGAGCATTAACATTTAATAAAATGCTTTATACCAGCCCCCTTCGTAAATGCTTTTTTGTGCAACTATCATATCCTTATATAGTGATATGACCAATAGGATTTAATTTGAGCCATGGCACCTTGTATCATCGCTACCCATCCATTGTGTAATGTATTACGAGGTGCTGAATCATCCTCCATGTATGCACAGTGGTCTCAAACAAACTGTGTCCCATTCCCTACACACTTACCCAAATCGATTCCTTGTTTCTACCACACTGACGCAACTATCCATGTCGTAGCTGCACTATACTCTATGATGACATGTAATCTTCTATGCTACCCTATGATTTCTAGCACCACCTACAAACACCTCTATCTATGGTTTTTTGTATCGCGTATTTGATGTCATCGTGTTGTAATAAAAATGTAGTGAGCCTGTGTGGTTGATCAATGCATTCTTCATTCTCTAGGTGAAATAGTGGTCTCTATTACATTATTTTCTTCGATACCATCCACCTCAAACATCATCTACCACTGAACCCTTGCATCCATGAACTACCACTAGTTGTTGGGGCTTAACCGTCTTGTCACCGAGCTCCATCATGTCACCGTTGTATCTGTTGTCTATGTTTGCTATGTTCACCATTAATTCTAATGTCGATCACCTGAAATCATCTATTTCCAGATTTGACTATGGTCATTCACTTATGCTTTGGCCTAATGCCCTTGGTCCTCGAAATGCCTCGAACGTTTATCCAGCCACTCAAATAATTGCTTTGATGACGATAATGAAATCATCCCCATATTTGGTGAATGAACACCTAAGTTCGTCGTCCTGTTACTACTCTACATACGTAGCCATGTTATCCTTGTATAGTTTATAAATTTTCATCTACAAATTTTATTTTTTCATATCATTCACCGATGATGACTTTTATATTCATAAAATATGATACTACTACTTCTTAAAATAGTCCTCGAGCCTTTGTATTTACATAGTGTACATTCATAATTTTTGTGGCTAATTTGGATCTGATAGAAACAATCACCTGTGTTTAGAGGGTTTCTATCCATACCCTTCTTGTTCCAAGTATTACAGGTCCATCTGACATCCTCATCCAGTGCACAAAACCCAACTCTGATCCACCACCAGCTACAAAACATACACTATGGTGGATAATCCCTGCATGTATTTTACCTTATCCACATTTGTTGTCAATACTGCCCATCTATTTCTAATTCCATTTTACCACTGCTTTCACGATGAATCTATCATCATCGATTAGTACTGCTACCAATTATGACCTATCGATGCCAAAGTCGAATGCTGCATTTTGGCTTAACATTATGATATGAAACCCTTGGACAGAAACTAAGGCGACCACCCAAAAATTCATTGTAGTACCATATAGTCTACCTCTTGGAGTCTAAGCCTCGTCATCCAGTTACACTTGGCCATATGCTAGCCAATCAATGCCATCACATAGACACCCATGAAACATGAAAATATTCCTTTACTGGGTGATGTTCATTGTCGTCATCGATGGTTTTGTCATTGACTACTGCCAAGCACTTCTAAAACTGTCGTGTGATAATTATTAGGTTGTTGTACATTCTTTGATTTTGAATACCATGGCTACATCGATGGCAGGTCACATCATTGCCATGGAGCTCTCTGCATCACATTGCCACTGCCACATCATGCAACTACACCATGTTAACGCCCTTTGTCTCTCGACCTTGTACTAGAAGAACATTTCAATTTATTCCTGATTGGGCCACGTTGCTGCAATATTGCTACCCGGTGAGAACCTCGATTTCCATTATTATTCTATGTAGCACCTTGTGAAATGCTCCCTGTAATCAATGGTGATGTGAGTTAGTTACTCGAAATAAAATAAGACATAGTATTTTAATAACATAAATACACCATGGATTAATAACACAACTTATATATATATATATATATATATATATATATATACGTAAACCTATTTTATTTTTATGAAATATTTTTATAACATCATATATATAAGAAGATATATATAGACATTATTTTATTTTAATTTTTTTATTATATATATTTTTTATTTTAATTTTTAATTTTAGATTATATATATATAATAAATGAATATTATATATATATATATATATATATATATATATATATATTTTTATTTATTTATTTTAATATATCACATTTGAATTCATTTTATTTATTTTAATATATATATTAAACATATATGGATATAAATTTATTTTCTTTTTTTATTTATATATGTATATTATATAAGATATATACATACATACATATATATATATATATATATACATATATACATATATATATACATATATATATATATATATATGTATATACATATATCAATTGAAACATAGCGATGAAATCTGACACTCAAAACTGACAATGAAAACCCTAACATCCAATTAACCAGAAAAACTTGACCACAAGAAATTGACAATAAAAATCGTCAACAATAATTGATGATAAAAATCGTCGACAACAAATTTACGATAAAAATATCATCGACAACAAATTGATGATAAAAATCATCGACAGAAAAATGGCGATAAAAATTATTGACAATAAATTGATGACAAATATTCATCGACAAGAAATTGATGACAAAATATCGTCGACAGAAAATTGATGACAAAAATTCATCGACAAGAAATTGATGACAAAAAAGTCATCGACAAGAAATTGATGACAAAAAATCATCAACAACAAATGGTGAAAACTACAAATCCAAACACAGCAAAGCATTAGATATCTAAAATAAAATACAAACACACAAATACCAAAACAAAAGGTGGGTCCCCAATTTTGGGGTGAGTTGTGCAACAATCACAATAAATAGTAACTCTGCTGGGAAATGCTCCCAAGCATTTCAGGTGAATAACCTAATTTGAAAGGAAAACACAAAATATCATTGAAATATAATTATTTAGTGATGTCCTAAGAAGGTGGGGGTAAACAAATTTTAATAAAAATAATTAATCCATCTGCCTTTGCTTAGTGTGTGAAAAAGTGATTCATTTTTGCATCTCTAAAAACCTTCCAAATTCCATCATCTAATTCACATTTAGGCTATGAAGCATGACTCATAGAAGAAAACTTTTACAGATAGAGCCCTACTACCAGTCAGGCGTCTATAGCCCCGAGAGGGTTTATCTAACTCACCCTTATGTATTTCTCAATACTTTGCAAAGCCTTTCTTATAATCGAGTTATGTCTAGATAGATCCCTACTGCTAGTCAGGTGTCCATAGCCCCGATAGGGTTTATCTAGATTTTTTTACTGATTTGATCAAGCTTTTTAGTGCTCTTTTTCTTTCTTTCTTTTATCTCTTCTTTTTTTCTTTTTTATTTTTCTCTTTTTTTTATAACTTTGCAAAAATTTATGTATCACTAGGGTTAGGAAGCATAGATATAGAGCATGTTGAATTTTTTCTTTAATATGCAAATCAAGACAACTTCATCCTTCACAATTTCTAGAAATACCCTTTAATATGTGAGTTACATGTGGAGCTTTAGCAAAATGTTTCATCGTTCTACTCTCCACCATTTTAGTCCCAAAATATGGGCATGATCACCAAAATAACTCATCCCCCTTTTCTTGGGTTGACCTCCTTTCAGATTAGATATTCCAATCTACTAAGCCAAGAAACACAAAAAAAGACCAAAGACCATAAGTTAGCGACTATAAAATATTACCTCAAAACAAGGGAACAACCCAAAACATAAAACTACAAAAAACACAAACCAAAACTATATACAAATGTACAATATGGTATAGGATGGTGCAGAGTTTGAACTATCACTTCCTTGGATCCCAAAAATGACTAGCACATTTCAAAAGATATATAACATGATATGCAAGCCTAGTTTTACAGAAATCCAATAGAAACAAGGTTAGGCCAAACAATACAATAATCTTCATCTTGTCTCTCTCACCCCACCAATTTGATTTAGTTTTATTAACAATCCCATAGGTGAGCTTAGAATCATTAAATTGATTAGACAAACTTTGATTTTCAATTATTTCTTGTCTATTCTTTAAAACTTCAATTTCACAATTCGATTCATGATTTAGAATTAGGCTTTCTTTTTCAAACATGATATTTTGCAAACAAGAGCCTATTTATAAAAATTTCAAAGCCAATTCATTATTCATATTTTTAGGCCAATCAAATTTATGCAACCACTTGCAAGCATCTAGGATATTTACTAAATGAGGATCATCATAAATTTCTATCCTAGATTCCATTATCAGTTGTTGATGAATTTGATTCAACAATTCCGGTGCATCAACTTCTTTTTCATTCACCAAAGCAATCTTATTAGAGGTATGAATAGAAATCAATCCTTGTTCTTCATTAACCTCCAATGGCATTTCATCATAAATAACATTTGCATCTAATGAGAAATTATAAAAATATTCACCTGAAGCTTGGATGTTTGGACACAAAAGGTTAGATTCTACCTCTTGTAGATTTTCATTTACCAAGGCTTGGTAAGAATTTGCAATTCCCTATTTTACCTCATGGTCTTTATCATTTTTATCATATTGTAGTATTTCATCTTCATTGATCACCTATTCATAAAACATACTGAAATTAGGCTCCCAATCAAAATTATGTCTATCCTTTTCAAACTTTAAATCTTGTTGGTCAAAGTGCATGTCAAATAACACATCATCATGATCAATCATTTGAGTTGCTTCAAATAGATCCACTTCTTTATCATTTGGTTCCAATTCCTTGTTAACCACCAATGATATCTCTTCATTGGAATGTTCAAAACCATTATGTGAATTCATATCCAAATTTTCATCATTAAAAAATGAAAGAGAGGATTTTACTTCTTCCTCATCCAAAACCAATGAGTCATAAGAAACTTTTACCATTTATTCCCTTTCCTTTTCAACAAATTCTTCAATAAACTCATATCCAACATGATAAAATTTTGTAACCTTCTCTATTCTTGCAAATGTAATATCTTCATGTGAAGTAGAAGTTTCAACATCCTACATATCAAGAGGAATAGAAGTTTCATCAATAGGAGTGTGAGAAAATACTACATCTTCATATCTTCCCCAACCATTGTAAAAATTGTCATTTAAATTCATGGGATGAAACTCCATTGTATAATTGACATGATATTTTGATTCATATATCAATTATTTTTCTTATTTATGCATGGTAGTAGGATCATCATCATTTTCCAACACTTGATGAGATTCCAACCCTTTTTCCAAAACATCCTCAGATTGTACAGGACTTGTAATATCTTCCTGCGAGAAAGCAATTGTGTTATACTGCATATTCATTGACATAAAGGGTTCATTAGAAGGTTTAGAGTGAGCATATTCATCCAATTTCTTCCAAGAATCATAGTAATCATCTTCCAAGATTTAGTTGTGATGTTCAACTACTTCTTCAACATCTTCCAATTCATAAAGGTGTTTTTCATAAAATTCACCTTCACCTTCCTTAGATGGTTCAATTATTTCTAAAAGTGGGCTAATATTTGTATTCAAGTTTGTAAGGCTATCATAATCCATATTTGTAACCCATGATTCAATTTCATCACAATTTGGAAGGTTTTGGTCTTCTTGACTACAAGGGAACTCCTACGAGTTCTCTCAATTTCAACTATAATTATTCTGTTAATCAATTAACCCGATAGATAAACAAACAATACAATGATGCAATTGCTCAGATAATCAAATGGAATAATGAAGTAAATGGTTCGCCACTTAAGGTGGGCACACCCTCGCCGTAAAGGCAAATATGCGAAGATCACAAATGAAGTATAAAAAGGATAATAATAGATGATAATTTATTTACTCTACACTTGGATAAATAATGATTAAATGTAATGCTTCATAATATAGCCGACGCTATATTATTTTAGGTATGTAACATGACTCCCCTCCTCGGAAAGCTTTGTCCTCAAAGCTAGAAATGACTAGAAAATACTTTCAGATTCCCAGGTTGCATCTTCATCTGGTAGGCCCTGCCATTTTATGAGAAATTCTTGGATGTGACGAGCGCTCCATATGCGTGTTTTGCTTTGTAGAATTGCTTTTGGCTGGAGATATATATGCCCTTCTACATCTAGTATTGGTAATTCTGACTGAGATTTCACTTTTTTTCCAATCACATTGGCATGGTCATGGGATATTTGGTGAGGTAGTCCCTTTGGTTCTTGGAAGACCTCTGCATAATGTGCTACGATGTCTCGTAAATCTGGAGCAGAAATACCCGAAGTTGATCGAGATTGCTTTTTCAAACAATTAATTTGATCTGTGAATCCGTATCCAACCTTTTTTAATGTTTTCTCCATACTATGAGAGCTCACCATTTGTGATGGGGGAGTAGTAATACCTTTTAAGCGAATGACCCATCCGTTTTCCTTCCATTCCACAAATAATTTTTTGAAATTGAAGCTGACCTTGTCTAGTGTTTCCAACCATTCAACTCCCAAAATAACATCAAAGTTCCCTAAATTCATTACGAAAATAGATCCAACCCAGGTATAAGTTCCCATTTTAATGGAGACTTGAGATGTTCTCCCAACACATTGAGCGTTCACCCCGTTGGCTACTAGAACCTGGAATTTGTCTTTGTTGGAAGAGTTAATGAATAAATTCATAGCTTTTGTTGTTTTGATGTCGATAAAATTGTGGGTACTACCTGAATCAATTAGCACATTTACCTTTTTTTGTCGGATAAATCCTGGTACCTTGATTGTATGGTGGGATGTTAACCCCATGAGGGCCTGCACGAAAATAGCCATTGTATCCTCTTCCTTCTCTTCGAAAATAAGCGATAGTTCTTCTTGAATAGGTTCTTCCTGGTGGTATGCTTCTTCCTCTTCTCCTTCATATTGAGCGCATTCAATATGAAAGTTTTGTTTTTGTGCACATGCTTGTTCTCTGGGTTGGTGATTCCTACATTTATAGCAGAAGTATCTTGATGGTTGATCATTTCTGTGAAAAGAGTTTTGACATACGAAGGACGACTATAAGTTTCATGCTGTGTATACAACTGAATTCTCTTCTCAGCTAGCTTGGCTAATCTTATGCAATCGTTCAACGAGGTTGGATTTTGAATGTCCACCTCCACCTTAATATTTTCTTTCAAACCATTGCGAAAAGATCCTACCACTATGTCTGGACTGAGGTGTAATGCATACGATAGTAAACTGGTGAATTTGGAGACGAACTCACTAACTGATCTTTCTTGTTTAAGAGATAACAGTATTACTGTGTATGATGATGTAGCTCCTTCATCAAATCTTTCTAAAAAATAGGTAGTGAAATTATTCTAGCAAACAGTAGCTCCTTTCTCATGTTTAAGCCATATGAACCATTGGTAAGCCTCAGTGCCTAATTTTGATGCAGCAAAAGGGACTTTATCAAAATCCTTAATTTGGTATAAGTCGAGAATGCCTTCCATTTTGTCTATACAACCACGAGGATCATGACCCTCAAAAGTGGGCATATCAATGCGTGGAAAATTATTAGGGCCTCTCGGTTGGTGATAACCCATATCCCTATCCTGATCTTGGTTATATCGCGGTCTATGATAGCGATTCCCGTAATTAGCCGGATTGCCTCTTTGCTGCTCCCAATCTTCCTCCTGGTCATCATTTTCTTCCTGCATTTGTTCATGGGAGTGATTTTGGGGATTAGTATTGGGATTAGGTTGGTTTTGTGCGCTCAATAGTTTAGTTAGGGTGTCATTAATTTGGCGCATACCATCTAGTAATTCTTGAAGAGCTTCATCAGTGTTAATGGTAGAGTTGCCTGATTCTCCTTGTGTGATGTTGTCATGAGTTGGGGAAAGGTTAGTAGCCATGGGGTCTACCAGTGGATGATGCGGATTATAACTACCAATTTTGAAAGGAGAAGGATAATTTTTTGTACCTGGGCTTCGATGAGGTCTTCTTGTGTTGTTATTGGTCGTCTTCGAGCTTGATAGTCGACCGTTAGGTCCTTTGATCCAACTTCTACTCATGCACTGTTCAAAATTTCCTGCTTAGTAATCCTTGAGCTTCGATTTCTGTGACAATTTGGTTGAATTTGGCAAAAAAATTTGTGTTTCGCTTTAACTATCGCTCCAACTACGACACGGATTTGAATTTGGGATCCTCCTTGATAGCAATTTTTGACAGCTTTTAGTGACAAATTTTAGTGACAACTTTTGACAGTGAGTTGCAGAATACGAAAATTAGACTGGGACTGACACAATGCACGCAGACTGGACAACGAAGAAGGACCGAACACTCGACACGACAAGACAACAAAGAAGGAGCGAAATACAAAAACTAGACTGGGACTGACATGACACACGTGGACCAGACAATGAAGAAGGACCAAACACTCGACACGACAGGACAACAAAGAAGGACTGAACACTCGACATGATACGCGAGCGGATCAGACAACAACGGACTGACATGATGCAAGAGGACCAGGCAAAAATGACCAAAATTGACATGACGCAATACGAAGTATGCACTCAATGACTTAGAACCAGAAGACACAACATAGACAACACAGCAAGGACACGACAGCTGATGAACGGATGACACAACCCTAAGGGTTTACTCATAATGCGAGAGACACAAAAGTGATAGATGGACACAGCAAGACACAACACGACACACGAGACATGAAAGTGACAGGTGGACAATATGCAAGACACAACACGACACGCGAGACATGAAAGCGATAGGTGGACAACACACGAGACACAACACGGCTTAATCGAATATGCACGACGAAGGAAGGCAACCGTGTGACCGAAGTCACACCTCTATGGTTGTGACTTCTTCGTTATAAACCACTGATATGCCCCCCGCACCGAGTATGTGGGATAATTGCCCACGAACAAATAATAAAAAAAAAATTATTGCGTAGTACCTTTAGTTGTGTGGTTAATAATTGATGTTTTTGACAACGCTGATTGGTCCATGATGCTCGGTGATGCCTGCGGTTATTTCTCGCTATTCTGACTATGTTTTTGCATCGTGTGGATTTCCACTATGCCAGATAGCGATCTCGAAGGTGTGTGTCCATGGGAAGGGTTTCCAAGGCAACACTTGATGTCTTTTACTGCAGTTGCTTTATAATCGCCAGCCGAGAGAGAGCACGATATGGGAGACGCCGAAGGTAGTGCGCAAGGTGTAGTGATCGGCCATCATGAGTTTAGATTGTTGTATGTAATTTTTGCTCGTTGGGGATGGCCAGATAAATCATAGTAATCCTAAATTTGCAACCGGTGATAATGCCCGACAACGCGTTTGATTATGATATTGCCTGCGCTTGGTTGAGTCGAACAGTAGGAGGATACTGGCTTCTCGCATTAACCAGTAAACCAACTATGATCTGTTATGTTGCTGTGGAGTGGGATGGGCGAAAGAATTTTATGTCTTATGTACTCAGAATCGGTGTCTCTGATACCACTTGCAAGGGAACTCCTACGAGTTCTCTCAATTTCAACTATAATTATTCTGTTAATCAATTAACCCGACAGATAAACAAACAATACAATGATGCAATTGCTCAGATAATCAAATGGAATAATGAAGTAAATGGTTCGCCACTTAAGGTGGGCACACCCTCGCCGTAAAGGCAAATATGCGAAGATCACAAATGAAGTATAAAAAGGATAATAATAGATGATAATTTATTTACTCTACACTTGGATAAATAATGATTAAATGTAATACTTCATAATATAGCCGATGCTATATTATTTTAGGTATGTAACATTGACCCTTAAATTTAACAATATCATCCAGAGTATCTTCCAAGAACAAGCAGTGAAATTCTATTACGTCTTCAAATTCCTTTATTAATTCTCATTCGATTTCACTTTCAACCACTTTATTCAATTCTATGGAAGGTTATGTCCTATCATATATCTCAAAACTAGTTAGATTTAGGACACCTCCATTATCTGAATACTCATGCATTTCTAGAAATAAACCCATCTCTACACAATCCGCATTGGTGGATGCTGGCTTGGCAACTTGCACCTCCTCTTGTATGATATTTAAGGTGGTTATAATGTTTGGAAATTCAAATTCATCCTCTTGATCATTCACCTTAGGCATAATTGGATTATAGGGTGCTATATTATATGGTTGGTGTAGGTTGGCCTCAATAACTCCAGAAGAACATTCTCTTCATGGGAACATGTTGTGCCTCCACTTGCCCTTCTTCTACCATTATTGCAACCTCATAGATTCTATGCAAATATGGGTCATAAATATTTTCTTTTAAAAGTGTATCAAGTGTGGGGGGTATGGATCCCATGTATACTTGAATAGCTTCCTCTTCTGTTGTATCAAAACTTTCCCACGCTTGAGCGTACAACTCATGGAATCTCTCATTGAATTGAATTATATATTCTAAATGTTTAGTGAAGTTGTAGCTACGAAGAGCCATGTCACCAGTAAAATGACCCAAGAATTTTGTCCCAAAGGTAATTCCTCTATGTTGGACATAGTCTTGCCCATGCAAGATTTTTATAAAGCCTACAATTGGCTTGAGACTCACACCCTCATTGGGTGCTTTCTGGGAAGGATTCCCAGTGACTCGCTAATCTTTCAATGGATTCAACAAGTTTAGTAGCCATGTGGCATAAAAGTTGGCCATATTTAGAACCTTACTAAATGTTTTTTTCATTTCTAGTTTATTGAACTATAGCATGTCATTGTGGTTATGAGCAAAGGTCCTTGGTATGTTAGAAATATTCTATTAATTATTTAGCCCTAGCATCATAATTTTATAGTTTCTATTGATGTTTTCTTGCATGTCCCCATTTGGATGAAATTATTGGGTCTCCCTTTATCACTCTAGTCATTCCTACCACAGCTTATTACTCCTATTGGCAATTTTGTGTGCATGGAGCCATAAAAATTCTATGCTTTGTGGCCATAGTAGTGCATCTACATTAAAATTGACCTCTCAAAGGACCTAAAGGATTCTATTAATATTTAGGTTTATGAGACCCATTTACGACAATGGATGGTTTTTATTAATCTTCCCAACACATGTTATTGATGTTAGTTCGTAGATCACAAGATAAAAGGTTGCCCTATTATGGAGAGTTGATTAAAAAATTAAGCTCGAGTAGATGCATCAACATCTTCAACCATAGTTCAATATTTCCCTCCCTCTAATGAAGGGGAGGAATGGACGTCTATCATCAAGAAGAATGGTAAAGGCAACTAATCATAGCCTTTTATTGGAGCTGGTAAAAAGGAGTCTCAATTGAGCTATCAACCAAGGATATCTAATGCAACCATTATAAAATAAACTTCTATTTCTCCTCTTGTAGGTATCTCTAGTGGTAATACCCAAAACGTCTCCTCATCTCTTCAAGTCTTCCAAATGGTTAAGCCATCGTCTATGTTAAAGTTTATCCCCTCAAGTGGATACTCTATCTCTCCACCTAGTCTACCTAGCAAAGTTCCCTCATGGAACCCTCATTGCTCTCATAGTCTAGCCAAGGAGTCCTCAAGCATCCCTCTAGAGAAGCAATGAGAGATTTTTTTTTTTGTGAAAACCATAATAGGTTTCTCATGAATGCCTTTGAATCTTTGACATATTTTGATGACTCTGAGGCCATCAAAGGAAATACGCTCCTCGATCATGTCTCATGAAGTGTATGTATTGGAATGTCAGGGGTTTAATAGATCATGTGTGTGAGTACATTGTGCATTATGGTCAGGAAGACTTTAAAATAAAATTTTATAGTATTTATATTTTGTGCCTTTATGAATTCAAAGTTGCTAACTTCATTCTTTCAAGTACTTTCTCCTTTCTTTAGCCCCAAGGCCACACCTTTCATGATATGCATGTTATAGGTAAAGGAGGGGCAGTAATCTACCTTTTAGAACCCTATCATTCTAGACTAATATCTTAGAGATGTGACCCTTCCAATCATGTCATCTGGGTTATGATGGAGATTTATGGCCATCTTCTCAATGTCCTCAACATCTATGCACCTAACAATGCCAATGATTGTTGTGCACTTTGGTGGTGGGTGACACTTTCTCTTCCTCCTATTATCTGGTTGCTCTATGAGGAATTCAATATGATTGAATTTGTGCATGACAAGGTGCATCTTCTTCCCATGAGGTAGGCTACCAAGGAAAGATAAGAATGGTTTTTTATGAAATAAAAATTGGGTCTATCTAACCCCAATAGTTGTTTCTTACACTCCTCATTCTCTGCTAATGCTTGGTTCATGTGGTCTAGCAATAAAAAATGCAAGAGTCATAATCTAAAAATATTGGACAAAGCCATGCTCTCATATTATGATATTTTCTCCTTTGAAAAACCTTCATCTTATTCTCCCTTTGTCTCTATCCACCCTGAGCTTTTCTTATCTGACCAATCTCCCATTTTATTTTCCATACTAGTTTCTTCTACCCCTTCCTCTTTCTTAATCATAATTCTACCTTAATACCTTTATTTTTCACCATCCTATATTGAGGGTCTATTTCATTAGAATTTGAAACCTAGTCCCCAGATTGAAAGGGTCCTTGGTATGGATTGATTGGTGTAACACTACTATCCAACACACTATGAACTTCCTACATTCATTTGGGTGCAATATTGTTAAGCTTTGTCACCACTCCAATGCTACTCTCAAGTGAGAGTTGGAGGTGGTTGCAACTTAGCTTCACTCTAATCATTTCAATGATAAGCTTCAGAGGCACCTCACAATGATCAAACATCAACTTTTGATGGTAAAGCACTATGATGCTAGAGGGACACATATCAAGGTGGAGTTGCACTATCTCAAAATTGGTGATAGGGTGACCAAGGAGTTCTTTCAACATCTACATCCTTGCAATAAATTTTTTTGGGCATTAAATCCCTCAAAATTAGTGGAGAGAGTATTTTAGATCTTCCTAGTATTCTCTCCCATTTTGAAGAGCACTACTAGACTATGTTTGTGGCTTAGGTTCACTCCCATCAATACAACCAAGCTCTTAACTCCTACCTTTCTGTTGTCTTGGAGCAGATTTCAGAGTCTCAAAGAGTTGCCTATGTATAGACCCTCTCTTTGAAGGATATGGAGGAAGCTATTTCTTAGATGGTTGATGATAAGTCCCTTGATCTTGATGGCTTCCCCTATGAGTTCTCCAAGTTCATTTCAGGCACTGTCAGGCCTGATCTTCTCAAAGTCTATCAAGAGGTCTTCTCCAAGGGTTCTTTGGGCCTTCCTATTATCATGCACCTAAATCAAACTAACTTCATTTGGCGTAGGTTCGTCCTTAACAATAGTAATATTATCTGGGAAGGCATGGAGTGGGCTTGCAATTCCAACCAACGATCTATGTTCATAAAAATAAACTTTAAGAAATACTATGATATGATCGATTGGTTGTTCATTCTGGCCATGTTCAAAGCTCTTGGTTTAGGCCCTCCTTCATTAGTTCTATAGATATGTTTTTTGCTAAGGCTTCAATTGTTTTCTCTATTATTAGACACAAGTCCTTAGCCATTGAGATATTTCAATCCATTAGACAGGGTTTCTTATTGGCATCATCCATGTATGTCCTTGTCACTAAGGGGTTTGGTTATTTACTAGCTCAACATGTCACTCATGGTTCTATTCAAGGAATTTATCTCCTCGGATGTGAGACTCAATTGATCAATGGTTGATGACTCTTTCCTCATTCTTATTTAGGAAGAAGGTGTTATTTAGTGGGCACTTGTCTACTTGAACACTTTTTGTCCCTCTTCCAAATCCTTCATTCAATGGAGAAAGACTCAATGTTAGAGAAAATATCCCAACTCGATGCCTCACTAGCTTAGTCAATATCAATGGAAGATGATCCAAGAGGAGGAAATCATTCATTTTTTAGGTATTCCTTTTGTCTTTAATAGTTCAATGCCAGATCTATAGAAGTATGTCATTAACAGGAAGGAATATAAATTTACCTACTAATCCACCAAGAAGCTCTCCCTTGTTGGTAAATTCTAAATTTGCTCAAAAGTCCTTGTGGCCACCCATGTCTATTATTCTTCTTGTTGGGTCCTATCCAAGACCTACTATAAGAAGTTTGATAAGCTTCAATGAGACATTTTATGATCCTCTTCTAGTAATGGTTCTATATTCTGCTATGTTTCCTAGGAGTATTGTTGTCTTCCTAGAAGCCATGGAGGGCTTGGCATTCTCAATACCAAGTGTCAAGTTTGGGATCTCTATGTTAAGTGGGACATTAAAGCCCTCGCAGGCAATAATGCTTGAAATATTCTCATTTGAAACATCTAGTGGTTGATTATCATCACCTACGAGGGTTCCTCGCTTGCGTAGGTTTCCTAGTTTCATGCACTTAGATTATTTTGCAAAGGTATGTGGTGCATTACTGATTTATTTTCTCATCCTACTAGGGATTGACTCCCTTGGGATGACTTCAAATCCAAATTTGGGCTCAATCACTCTAACAAGGATACTTTTGAGGCCATCAAAGTTGCTCTCCCTGATTCCATGTTACACAATTTTTTTGTGCTTTCATAGTGACCTTGGTGGAAGGACTGGAAGTGGTATCCAAACACTCTACTATAAAATTACAGGGTCCAACTAGGGTATGGATGGCTATATCCTTACTTCCCCATGATTGATAAGCTCAATCAATGGTGTAATATCTTCTCCCTTCGACCTGTTTGGATTCACAGGTTCTAGACAGCCTAGGCTCCTTTCTTGGAGCCCAAAATTTCCTATATTACCCAGAGTCTTCTCCATAAAGGGATTCCTATTAGGAAGCATCTTCATCATTTAGGCATCCCTAACCTTCTTGACCTTTCTATCTTCATTTTGAAGACTTTGTCCATCTTTTTGGGTCTATGCTCATGGTTATTCCCTTTGGGAGTAGCCTTTTTCCTTTTTTAGACCTTATTATTGTGCTACGTTTGAGTGGAATCATATCATTTTGGGAGACTCCCACCCTTGTCGGCTATTTTCTTTGAAGTGTGGCACTTGTTTCATATGGAAACCATGTTCAACATAAGGAAATCCTAAAATGATTGCATCTTTGGTAAGTGTTCTTCCTCTTTGCACATCTCTGCTTTTGAGAAGTCTAATATTATTTTGTCTGTATTTTTAAATTGTAGTTCAGACCAATAAGGCGGCCATAAAGCTCACTCATCTTTAGGAGCTTATTGATCATTGGGGGAATGCATCATGCACAATCAATCGAGTTCCTCTTGAGTAGGATACTTCTCGAAGTCAGTCTAGATCTAGACAACGTTGTCGCTTGGCCTTAAACCACACTTCTATCCCAACTCAAGGTTCCCCTCCTTACAAATATGGCATTGGCTACCTAATTGTTCCTCTCTCCCCCTCGGCTCCTCGACTCAATGTCTAGGACAAGTCAAGAGCTCTGATGATTGTTGTCAGTGAAGAATCAGTTGCTTGTGGTTGGGAAGATATTCTTGACATTTATTTCAAATAGGGGAGGGAATCAGTATCAATGTCTCCTGATGTTAATGTTGGGCGGGAATCGGTCCCAATGGTGGCTAAACCCTCATTATGGATCATCATTGAGCGGATTTTTTTTTTGTTGCTCTTATCATTATGTAATCATTTTGTTCTACTATTTGTTAGTTTTGTAAGGTGGTTTGGATTAGTTGTTAGTTGTTGGCTTGAGTTCCTGCTCTATTTTGACAATAATAATTTTTTTGTGATGACATTAACTACATAACATGTTTATCGACTTTTTTTTATTTATAAAAATGTATTATATTAATTTTATAATATATTTTAACATTAAAAAAAATAGTAAGAAGACCTATACACATTAAAAAATCCAAACTTTGTTAACTATTTACACTCTTTCAAATATATTGAGATTTTTTTACCTTCTAAATTTTATGTTTTTGTTGAAAATTACACTTGTTAACGGAAAAACATTATAACCAAATAGAATACCAATGCATTTTGGGATGCGGCGCAACGGTTTGGGCTTTGGCTCTTCTTGGGGAGGTCCAAGTTTCAAACCGTGACGTGGGTGAGTGTGTGACGGGGTGGGTGTGTGTCTCCCTAATGGAATTGTTGTAACAGGTTGGGGGATTCCTGGTCAAAACCCTTATATCTTAATATTACCAAATAGAAAACCAATATAAAGAGTAACATTGTAATGTCTCACTTGATCCATTTTAAAATAATGAATAACTTTTTAAACTGCGAGTTAATTTAAAATAAAAAGTTATTACTAGTAATATGAAAGTTGAAAACAAACTATAATGGAAGACGATAGAAAATTAAAACTTTTGCAAAGATAAGATATCTAAGTTCAAATTCAAGAACCTTTAAAATAAAAAGTTATTATTAGTAATATGAAAGTTGAAAACAAACTATAATGGAAGATGATAGAATATTAAAACTTTTGCAAATATAAGATATCTAAGTTCAAATTCAGGTACAAAAGGTTCGACACTTTCATAAAAACTCGCATTGGTAGCAGCTCAGGTTTTTTAACTTTTTAAACCTCTATATCTTAATATTACCAAATAGAATACCAATATAAAGAATAACATTGTAATGTCCCACGTTTTAATCCAAGCTTTTTTCAATTTTTTCAAAAAAAAAAAAACATTGTAATGTCTCACTCGATCCATTTATGAAAGTTGAAAACAAACTATAATGGATTGATCCATTTATGAAAGTTGAAAACAAACTATAATGGAAGACGATAGAAAATTAAAATTTTTGCAAAGATAAGATATCTAAGTTCAAATTTAGGTACAAAAGGTTTCGAGACTTTCATAAAAATTCGCAGCTCAGGGTTTGTCAGCTGATTACCCTAAGTTTGAATTCAGTTAACTTCATCTTACTCAACGGTGGTTTTTATTTAAGAAATCTAAGTTCAAACCCCGGTATGAGAGGCTTGGAACACTTCATAAAAACCCGTACTAATAGCAACCAAGTGTTTACCAACCTGTATTCAATTGATTTTATCTCCACATATCCAGGTTCGATACCGAAATGGGAGTGGAGTTTAAATAAATGTGCTTTGGATTTAGATTCCTTTGTAAGAATCAACTTACAGAAATATGAGAAGGCAAACAAAAACAACGATCGAATTTGTGTACAAGATAAAGTGAAAACATTTCCATTTTATTTTAAAATTTTAATTTCGTTTTAGTGTGTTACTTATGATCATAGGTCATCGCCGAATGCAGCACCATCATGCAGTTCATACACTAATGAAAACTTAGCAGGTATCTGCATTTCATAATAAGCTCTCTAGGAACTCTTCCCAAAAGCTTGTCCCTTTAACCATCACTGTCAAGACTCAAATTACGAGGGGTGTTCCCTTAATTCATGGTGCCTCGTTTCGACACCATAAGATACCATTGTAAAGAAAGAAAGAACGTACAGTGAAGTGTGCTCTGTAAAGAGATTACGGTTTCGAATCTTTTCCATATTCAATAGTACCTTCACGATCTCCTCCGATTTATATATATATTATCTGATTATTTTTAAGAGAATCCGTAACATTTTTTCATTTTTAATATGTAGTTACTATATTTTTTCAGGTTTCTGCTTCCAAACACAAGTCAAATCATTGAAGCTGCCTTTATAATCCCTGACTCTCCTCCCAAACGCGAGGCCAAGGCTCAAGGTTGGTATGGCTACGCACTCAACGGACTACTACCCTTATCCTTATTAGGCCTGCCCAAAATTTGAGCCTAAGTCTCCTCTTGATAAATACCCAAAATTTTACCAATCCACTAGCTTTTCGAACTATGTAAATATATGAAGTTTATGGGTGAAAACAAGAACAACAACCAGCACTGTAGCGTACTTGCAGTGCCAAAACATATGCACGCTTGATCTCTGTATTTTAAAAACTAAGTGACATGCCATGCCATGCCATATCTTTTTGTACAGTACAGAGAACAGAAGGTTACATCCAAGAATAAGCCAGCTTTGTCTGACATCGGTTTTGGAGGAATATGCTCACAAAGTTCTAAGAGGCACTTGCTTTCCAAGCGACCAAGATATGATCAGACTGTTCTATAAGTATAAATAAATAAAGAAATAATTGGTTGCTGGTAAAGGAATATGTGTAATTGTCATCTCTTTTGTACGTTGGTGTGCGTTTTTTTTTTAATTTTAAATTGAAACCCTAGGATTCCAACTTGATTGATTTTAAAATAATATACCTGCGTCTATGCTTAAAGCTTTTCAAAACAAAACTGAACTGTGACAGCATTGTGATCTTTAATAAAAGATGATTGTGAGGTATCAAAGATCGAATCTCAACCTTGACGCTTTCATGCATTTGAGTTCAACCGCCGGTATCTAAAGATGATTGTACTTGAGTAAACTGCATTCACTTAAACATAATGTTCAACCCCTCATATAAGCATAAATATTGTTGGGACTATGATGTAAACGATGTTTTGTGAGGGATGACTTAGTGTTATGTTGGGTTTTTATTCAAGAGACCTAAGTTCAAACCTTGGTACAAAGGGACTAGGATCCCTTGTAAAAACCATCATTTTTAACTCAAAATTTTAAATCTCATGAAGGATACAGTAGTGGTATGTCTTTGGGTTTTCATTTAGAAGACCTAAGTTCAAACCTCAATATGGGGGCACTGGGACCTATCATAAAAACCTATGTTTTTAACTCAAAATTTTTGTCCAGAAAGGGATAGGTTAGTTGGTAGCAGTCGAGTGCTTGCGGGCTGCTCCAATTTGATTCCTTGAAGGGTTGGGGATCTATTGACTCCATCTTTACTGAGCTAGGGATTATTATGCCCATTTTTGGCATAATAAACCTTTAACTAAACCTGCAACTACCGTTGTCTTCTAGTAGATGCATAGTCCTTATGATGGGTGGTTATACCACACTCATTGTCACATAGACTATGATGTAATAATTTAACATACATAGATTCATAGTCTTAGGTTTGGCTCTGTCTTTAGCTCTCACTCTGGCTCTAACTTTTGGCTTTTGGCTTTTCACTCTAGCTCTTGGCTTCTAACTTGACGACATGTTCTAGGGTGACATTGAAATTCAAAAGAGAAATTCCCCCTCAATGTAGACTTTGTACTATAATACTTAGGAGTGTTGGGTTCCACCAATCATGCACTCCAAAAACACACTTATTACAAATACTTATTCAATATCTAATACTTATAGATTCAATTCAAGAAGTATGTGTCTCCTCCAATGTCTTCAAGTGGAGAATTTTTGTCATGCTACCATGTATCCTAAATTGATTGGTTGCTAATATTTGTCTTGCATGTGATGGAAAGAAAGTTGTGTAAGGCTTATTTTGCTTCTTTACCTTATTACAATTTCTATTTATCCTATCACAATTGATTAGTAAGTTCTAGCTTCTTTGAATTTTCCCCTTTTATCATGAGTTGCATGTTTCAAATACAATATTTAGCAATTATGTGTACTTGTTTTAGCCCCTTAAATGATCCCATAGCTGTCATCGTTTTTCCTTGAACATGAATGTAGCATCCTATCAAGTGCTCAATAGCCTTTAACATTGAACCATTAGGGCCCAATAGTATCTTGATTTCTTATGACATTGGTACACTTTATAACAAAAGCTTTTATGAGACCGTGAGCCTTGATAATGGTGAGAGGATCCTTAGTTTTGCAAGTTTTAGAAACAAACATTATTTTCTCAATAAGATTGAGTTTTCCAACTAGTTCATGCTTCTTCAATGCCTACATCATGATAGGCCACACATTCTACAAATATTTTCCTTTGTAATGAGCAAAGAGAGTAGTAAAGAAGTTAACCTTGAGCAATTTGCCTCTATTCTAGGAAGAATTCAATTTATTTACTTTCCAGTGATCAGGGATATCCCATGGCTAGGACTTGTCATGTTTGGTTTTGTATTTTAGTGGTCGTCTTTCTTGCTTAACATACTTGAAGCCTAGTTTGATCTCTTGTTGGTTCTCTAGTGGATTGGAATGATCAACTAAGCTTTTGAAGTCATTGGATTCATTATTTCCTACTGGAACAATTTGAACAAAAAAACATTCTTGGTTTGTCATAATTTTGGTTTCTTCATATTCATACCAAACATTATTGTGTTGACTTAGCTAAGCATTGGCAACAAATACATGTCTTCTTCTTCATGATATTCTTCTTCTTCTTTTTAATTTGATTCTCATTAGCTACATTATTTTGGTGTACCTTTTTCTACATTAGACTTCTCTTATCTAATGATGACTATGTGGTCACTCTTACCACAAAGTTCACACATATTTTGTGTGTGAAAATAATTTCTTTGTACTAATATCCTTGCGTATGATAATAATTTATTTGTTGTTGATATCCTTGCATGTGGGAATTTATTCTCTATTGTTGGAAGTCTTGTTGAGATCTTATTCATCTCCTAAATGGTTGCTTCTATTTTTTATTTGTAAGAAGTACTTGTTCTTCTTCTTGCATTGTATGTGA
Organism: Wollemia nobilis; assembly: GCA_028583015.1. Classification (NCBI taxonomy): domain Eukaryota; kingdom Viridiplantae; phylum Streptophyta; class Pinopsida; order Araucariales; family Araucariaceae; genus Wollemia; species Wollemia nobilis. The sequence continues at coordinate 7,070,155 of JAQPPZ010016334.1, read as the reverse complement.
GGCCTCTACTTTTTGTAGATTTACCAACTTTTCAAATAGCAATATTTTCTCAATGATATTTAATGTTGTCACAAATACATTTTATTGAGAAGGAAGAGATCTTAAAATAATTGGAACTAGTATGTAGTGATGCTCTTAGTTCATGAAAGATTCAAGTCTTTCTCGATTCTCTATATTCAACCAATGAATTTGACTTTGTAGAAATAGAATTTGATTCTGGTTCATTTCCTTGAATATTGTCTAAAGTTTCTCCGATGCATCTTTAGCTATGGTAGAATCTTGAATGTATGATTGTACTTAATTGGCTACTCCAAACATGATGATCAATCATGCTTTTCTATTTGCCTTATCAAAGTTTGATTGCTCTTCACATTCTAAATTAGCACGAGTGATGGTGTCATCTATAACTTTCCATACTTCATCAAATTAAAGTCATATTTTGAGTTTTGTCTTCCACATAGCATAATTATTCTCCCTTAATAGTTGGGAATTGGGCAATAGGAACTTTGGTGCACCACTAGCCATATTAAACTTTAACAAAACTTAAAAATTTTACTTTCACTAGATCGGACTTAAAAAGTGCTTTTAAACAAGTATATATAAACTAATATTCATGATATAACTAATGCCTTGAATTACGAGAAAACTAATGTCCCATCAGGCAAAAATATATGTGGAGTTTATATCTCCTACCAAAATAATTTAGAATATATTCTTTAGAATATTCTTGTATTTAAAATATTATACGTGCCTTTCTTTCTTCACCTACATCAACAAAATAAAGAAGCAACACAAATTAAGGTTTTTTCTAACCTTCCCACTATCAATGTGGGATATCTCAATTAATGAACTAAAAAAAATGCCTTTATTTTTTTGTGCATTCACATGTGAAAATCTAAAGTGTATCCTCATGTTGTTATATCATGGGCAATTGCTTCTAGGTAGAATATTTGGATGAAGCACTTCTTAAAATCATGATGCTCTTGTCTCCTATATTTAGGCAATAAAGATCTATTTATATGCCAATTTTGACCTTTGAAAAAAATTTCACTAAGAAGTTATAGCTCCTGAACGATTGTGTTCTTTAGTTATGTTTTGCACATGATAAAGATAACCAATTGCACCTGACTCTATTCTTCCAATATGTTCAAGAGAATGTTCGATCATGCCAACATCCTCTACAAAATGTGTTTTTAGTTGTTTATTATCACCAATGTTGGTGTATGGGTGCTCGTTTAACACGGTTTGATGCTTTTTGACCAACATGTTTGTTTGATGTCTAGATGATCAACTCAACATTTCTAGCCTTCTTATCCAGCTTAATATTTCTTTGTCATCTTTCTACGTCTTGATCTAGAGAGGAAATTATCCAGTCTCCTTGTTGTATTCTCCTATTTAGCATAGCATGTTTTTGAGATCTTTCTACATATTCCTCTAGAGAGAAAATCATTCAACCTTCTTGTTATATTATCCTATGTGGCACAACATGTATTTGATTTCTTGGTTTTTGAAACATATCGCACTTGTTATATAAAGATCCAGGTCTATATTCTACAAATGGTTGAAACATGGAACACCTAAGAGTTGGGTTGACATTAGAAATATGCATTTATGGTTAAGAAATTTTTGATTTTATGCCCATGTACCTCATCATATTGTGTGTGTGTGTGCCTTTTCCATGCGCACCTAATGGTGATTATTTTCTACCATATTTTTGAAACAAAGGAAAAAACATACAAATAATGTTGAGGGCTTATTTATTCTCTAAATGCTTTTTCTCTATAGTCTTAGTGCCTTTATTTTGTTTGGTGTCTTTCTTCTACTTGGTGCCTTTCTTCTACTTGTCAATTTTTTGATAAATATTTGATTACATTCAATTTTGTATTTACAAATTTTCTTGATTTGATCCTTAGCAAGATTTTTAATCTTGGGATTACTTTTACCTCTGCTAGGGTCTCTTGAAAGGATTTTTATCATGATAACATTCTTAGTAAGAATTTGATATTTTAGAATATTTCATGGGAATCCTTCATAATGAAAATTGTTACCTCTTTCTTTTGAGGTTGAACCTTACTTGGTCTTTTATAGGGTTCTTTTCCATGGGACCACGTTTCTAACATAGTGATTTTACAACCTCTTTGGACCAAAGCAAAAGATATGGATAAAAATGAGAGTTTGCTCTTCCTTCCACCTACTCTGAGACCACTAATACTGGTAAAGCTAGATGCTTTGATATTTTACATTATGAAATGATGGATATTTGAATACATTGGATGCCTATTTTTGGCATAACAAACCTTTAACTAAACTTGCAACTACCCTTATCTTCTAGTAGATGCATAGTCCTTGTGATGGGTGGTTATACCACACTCATTGTCACATAGACTATGATGTAATAATTTTTAACATATAATAATTGTTTGAAGAGAAGAAAGTAGAGAAAGTAGGATAATTCATCATCAAAATTAGTAGAAAAATATCAATGTTGTAGAAAAATTATCTAGGTTAGATTTGTGGGTTCATAGCCATGGTTCTTTGTAAAGCTCTTGTCCCATAGGTTGCTTTTGGCCTTGTGGACATTTAAAAAATATATATTCTTTATATAAGTCATGTGCTTTCCTAAGTGAAATGACATAGGGTGTTTGATTCTTATGTTTAAGGTGGCTTATATTAAACAATTTATGTATTTTATCAATTTAATTCCATGAGACTAGGGATTGTATCTCATAACAACATAAGAAGGTGTCACCAAGATACAGAATATGATATTTTTTCATAGTTTCAAATTTTAGTGTCTTGACTTTATAAATCATAAAATACCTTCTAACTTACATAGATTTTTTCTCAATATTAGTACTTATTTTAAAATTTTATGACTAAATTCAAAATCTTAGTTAACTAGGGTTTTAAATCCCCTTAAGGTTTAGTGCAATTGGTAAAGAATGAAGAGTTCCACACCCTTGAAAAATATTCAAATATTATGGATAAACCTTGATATTTAGCCCATATGTTTGGGGCAATTGGTTGAAAGTGAAGAATTCCATATGATAAACCAAGGTTCCAATTTCATAGGTGAATCTTAACATTTTAATCAAATGGAATGAGCTTAATCTATTAAATTCCTCAATTTTAAATAAGGTTACAATGTGATATGGGTAGGTCCCATTCCAATCCCATGAAACCAGATAAAAAACTAGGGTTTTAAGAACAAACTCAATAAAATAAGTAGATATGAACCAATAAATATATAAATGTTATTTTAATTATAAGTTCAATAGATATATCCATAAATGAGCAATTAGTCATAGATAAATTTCTAAATCATATATAATACTAATAATTTATTACAATATTGAATATCTAACATATCTACAAAAATAATATGTGAAATACAATATAAAGGATATGTTACCCAAAATCCTCAAAGGAAAGCAAATAGTCTAAAATGGTTTGACTTGTTGAGTATTGGGCAACCTACAAGGATCCCATGAAGTACCTTTACCTATATTATATGGATGATGCTTAAAATTTATGTTGTCTCAAAAGGATTCTAGACTCCATGGATGAAGTAGAGTAAGAATAGGATATTCAGTAATAGCAAATTTTCTTTATACTTACAGATCTATTATGTTCCTCACTTTGTAAACATGACATGGTATGACCATTATGAAACAACTAATAATATAATCATCAATTCAAAATACTTCATAGTCAAAAGGTTTAAGGAATAATCATAGGATAAACTTTATATGACTTGTAAAGCATGAAATAAAATATTTTGACTAAAAAGAGATTGTTTAAAATAAAAATAAAATCAATAACCATGACATCTACGAAAAAGGGTAAAAGATCCATACAGTAATAATTTGATCTAAATGATTTTTTTCAATGATGTCTTACATAAGGAAAAGTAAATAAAGTTCACTCTTATCCCATACATAGAGGTCAAGGTGCTTCCTCAACAACATTAAAAAAGCTAGTCATGCTTCATCAAAATATTAAAAATGCTACTTGTATTTTTTATAATAAATTGAATTAGACTTGTTTTCAAGAGAGCACTTATAAAATAGAATACTTGTGTAGGTATTTTTAGGAATCACAATCATAGTTTTGGGTATTATCAATATTAGTTACCAAATCATACTTATTACATAATGTCTAGAGGAATCCTTTTTTTTAAATTAACTTGATCTTTATCAAGAAAAACAATATCACCATCATATAAAAGTAATATTATGATCTAGCTAGTTAGGGTGATGTTAATGCATCCTTCCTCTTTGAGAATATTTTTATGTTTGTTTATGTTCCAAATAGAATAGGTTATAAAGGATATCTTTATTGAGTTCCTAATAGTAGTGGATTTATTTTGATCAATATGCCTTTTGTATGATCTAAACAATATAAATCTATTATATATTTTTATAGTTTTTCAAATGGGTACACAGGTGACAACCTTCCTAATGTCAACATAACATGAAAGTACATCCTCTTTATTATTATTACAATTATGAACTATAGTTTTTAGCATAAGGATGTGATAGATGTTGAACATCAACTTTTGAATCTTTATTAGTTTATATCGCTTAGGTTATTGTCATCAATCCAATTACTAATATTATTTCATATGATGGGTCCAAATCATTTTGTAAGAAATGGAAAAATCATGATAGTTTTATAGTTAAATATTGTTCCTTTATTTTCACCTTTATAAATGACATGATAATATTTCCATCCATTGTATTAGAGAACCATAGTGAGTAAAATGTTAAATAAGTATTGAATATGTGGGATGAGAGAAAATGATCCAAATTTTAAGCTATTCAAATTGGGACTATTCTATATCTTTTTCTTTAACTTTTACAAATTTTTAGTTATTTTTTCAATGTATTTGGTTGTGAATAGATATTACTTAGTTGCTATTAGGTTGTGATAAATTGTATTCTTTAAGATGGATGGTAATATAGACTTTTGAATGTGTAGATTACCATTGGCTAAGTTAATATATGTGCACTAGATGACTTTACTAGGTGAACTTATTTCTAATTTTTTTTTGAGTAAGATTCAATAGCTTTTATGAGGTTAGGGCAATTTTTTTAAAAAGCGTAGAATATTTTAGGAGCCATATATTTGCATAGAGTTGTCAAATTTCTACAATTCTTGTGCCATTTTGTGTAGATTTTGAAAACATTTGAAACACATGGTCATTTGAAAGAATCTAAGTAGTATTGAGGGAGATATAGCCATGTGAAGATAGTTTTTTGGAACTAGGACAATGTTAGGGCGATTTTTTTTTTTAAATTGTCTCATATTTTAGGAGCCTCTAGCCTCTAGCCTCTATCCTTGGACAATTATTGTATCTCAAAGATAGAGTATTTTTTGGTAAATTTAATGGGTTTTGGCTAGGGTCTTTAGCCTTGAGAAAATGGATTGATAGGAGTTGGAAATCTTTAGAAGTGATTCTATCCTTTACTCCTAAAGGTTTCTTCCTATCCAGTTTTTGTTCTAGAGAGGAAAGAGATAGAATACTAAAAGGAGGTCCTTAGTTTATCGAAAGAAAAAGACTCTTCCTTACCCAATGGTATGAAGGATTTGCACCTAAAAATGTAAATATATCCCTAGTACTAGTCTAGGTTAGGATGTATGGATTTTCCATTGAATTTTTGGATGTTTAAGAAAATAGACAACACTTTGGGAGAATTCCTTGAGATTTTAGAAACTACAAAAGATGGATTTTTGGCTATTTATGCTCAGATATTGGCCATGATTGATATAAGGTAAACCTTTACTAGAATCAATCATTCTTAAGTATGGGGGTTGTAGACATGAAAAATTGACCCTTTTGAGTGAGTCGTTGTCTCTATATCTTTATGGAAACCCTTTAACTTACCCAAAACAACTATTTTCCCTTCTTTTCCTCATTTTTCCCTATTTTGATAAAATTGTGGTTGGCCCTTATAGGGCACGATTTCACATAGCTACGATTTTCTCCTAGGAAACCCTATTTTTCAAGTTGATCTTTTTAAGGTTAGATTTTCTGTTCCCACCCATTCTCATTTTAAATCCCTTATAAATGGAAGGTTTGAAGTTTTCATTTGAACAAGTTCTCTAAAACGAATCTTCTACTAGGCAATTTTTATTTCTAGGTCTCATTAAAGTGCTAACAAGTTTTCATTAAAGCTTTTTGATGGCATGGAGATCTCTTCTGTTGCATTGGATTATGTGTTGCTTCCCTTGGCGAACAAGTGCTGGAGCCCTAAGGAGGTGCCTATCATCTTGGAGTTCTTAATCCTTTTGTCTACTTTTTTGCTACCACTAGGTTGTTTCACTTTTTTTGCATTTCACATATTGCTAATTTTGCATTCATTGTTAGTTTATTTGCATTGTTCTATTGTTTTTTATATTTTACAAAATCGCATCCCATAATTATAGGGCATGATTTCATTTGAGGTAAAATCATGATATCCTCGTACTGGGTGCGACTTCATTGAAACTAAGCTTGGGGGCAGAAGTTCACCCCCAAAACCCTAGGTCTACTTTTCATGATTCATTTAGGGTATTGTTATGTAAAATGCATTCTATTTACCATTCTATTTTGTTGCATTGTATATTGCTTGTTCTCCTTCCAAAAAGGTCAACTTTTGCTTTTGCATTTTAAAGGTCAACTAAAAGGACCTAGGGGGTTTGACTGTTGCACCTCCAAGTATAGTTATATAGTGGCCTAAGTAGGCCCCACAATGTTGATCATATTTTTCAAGTGTTTGTAAAATTATTTTGTAGGAATAAGGATTGTGGGATATTTTTGAATGTAATATAAAGCTTGGATAAACCTTCAGATGAGATAAGTGCTTTGATATATCTTTAGGCTATTTGTTGTGTGAAAATTGTTCTATCAAAACCCTAGATCATAATAAAAGGGAAATAATTAATTTTATAACATTTAAAAGAACAAAAGCATATAGTGTGCATCTAGAATTTTAACCTTTATTTGTGCATATTCTCTTGAAACCTTGCTTAAAAAGGTTCTATTTTACAAGCCTAGGATTAGATATCATTCAAACAATTAATCATTCTAGGTTCAACTCTTGTATTATTGCATTTCATCTAATTTTTCATTATCCTTTTTGCTTTCATATTTTAGCTATAAAAAGGCCAAACATAGCTATATTCTCAAATTGACATATTCAAACATTCCCATCCCAAACTTGGAGCGAGTCCTAAAACCATTCTTGGTGAGCCCTTCTTCTTCCCACATCGAGTGTAGAGTTATAACGGTCACCACGGTAACCTTAGGGCTTGCCAATGGATCCAGACTTGATAATTGTATGTCGATGCACAATTTTCCCCCTCTACATATTTGGTTAACCTAACACGAAGATACGTCTTAGTGGCCAAGATAGGAAACCTTTTTATTTTGCTTTTATTTTGAAAAATTCTAATCAAACCACTAATTTTTGTTTAGATCATAAAACATTCTAAAAACACCTTAAAAATATTATCTATTTTTGTTGATCTTTAGCTTTCTTCCTTTCTCACTCCATCATTTTGCCCTCTCCTAATAGCTTCCAACCTTGGGAGTGGGTGAAGGATTTTTAGGCCTGATGAGATCTTCCAAGAGGATGATCATATTGATAGAGAAAATCATAATCTAGAAGAGTAAAATGAAGATATTGGAAATAGCATTGATCCTACTAAGGGACCCAATGTGAACCTTATATTTAAATTATTTGAACATGTCTAGGGTTTCTACAAGAATCATAAGGATACCTTGGATAAAGCTATAGAAGAGGAAGCCTAAATCAAGGGATTTGGAATATATCATCAAGATATTCATAATGCCCCCTTAATGGAATATTTGAATCATAGTAATTTTGTCCATCAACCAACTTATGCCACTACTATAACCACCAACATTGGAGGAAGTTCACAAATCTCTCCAAATAGTAGTGTCATTAAAAATTATTTCTAGTTTCCTCCTCAATATACTCATCTCGACAATTTTGATTTTGTTCCACCAACTATGAGCTATCCTCTCTAGCAAAATACCACATATCACAACAATATCAATACCTCCAACATAAGCCAAGTGTCTTTTAAACAACCTACCTATACTCCTCCCTTGAGGAATCTAGGGGTATTGCACAACAATAATCCTAAGATGCAAAGTTTAAAAAATATGGTGAAACGATTAGTTTCAAAAGTGGAGATGATTCAACCTTCTAGTTTCACATACAACTATAAATAAATACGCAATCAACCCCTAGACCCTATTGTTGTTGCTAGATCTTATCCTAATCATTTTTCCATGTCGATTTTACCTATATATAAGGGAATGAAATATCCAATTGAGCATTTAAGAAGGTTTAGAATAGCTTATCATGATTTCATATATGATGATATGTTGTTGCAAAAAAATTCTCCTAAGAATCTTGGTGGCATGGTATTAGAGTGGTATTATTAGTTATCCAATCATTCCTTAAGAATTTTTGAAGAGAGCTGAACTATTTGTCCAATAGTTTGGTCCCTATGTTGAAAATAATATGACCATGAAAGATGTTTACAATTTGAAGCAAGGTAAAGAGGAAAGTTTTTTAGAATTATTGTCTCATTGGAGAATTCTAGTTGGACACTTGAGATATACTTTACCTCCTCAAGACATGATTAAAATATTTATTGGAAATTTGCAAGACAAATTACCTTATGCCTTAGAAATAACAACTATCACATATTTTGATCAAGCAATTGAGTTAGCAAGAAAAGTGGAACAAGCTCTTATCAGAAGAGGACAACTTAAAGTAAAAGAAGATAAAGCCCCTAAGTCACAATATAAGAATAAGCATATGGTAATTGATGGTGTGATGGATAGTATACCTATTAATAATATTGTTAACAACCTAAAAAAGATAATACTTCAAAAACCTCTACAAAGGAATTTCACAAGACTTAAAATGCCTATGGAAGTGGTCTTGAAGCAACATTTTAAAGCCAGTTGGTACAAAGCAGGTCAACACTGTGCATATCATATAGTATAAGGACATTGGAAAAATTCTTGTAAGAAGTTAAAACATGTGGTTTAGGATGATTTATGCAAAATGCCTTGTTATAGAAGATTATTGCCCACCAAATAATCAATATCCTACTCAAAAAGGAACCACAACTAAGCAAGACATCCCTAAGCACAAATAATAGGAAACTAATCAAGTATCTTATCAAAATATACCACCTTACTATGGTAATATGGTTGGTATGATAGCAACAACTTCGATCAGACAAAATCAATAGATCCAACATTCTTAGCAGGATAAGAGTTCTTTAGCCAATATTTCTCTCTTAGAAATTTTGCAAGCTTCACCCACTCATGGGGAATCCTTTTTAGAAATTCTAAGGCAACAATTTGTCCCCACAGACATTTCCCCTAGTGCTATGGCCAATGTTATAAACTCTCTTGGGATACATCATACCACATTCTTGGATAAAAATATTTCTTCCTTAGACATCCGTAGGGATTCTTCTCACTACATTACTACATTTATTTGGGATACCTTTATCAAGAGGGTCATTATTAATAATGATTATTCCCTTAATTTATGCACAGATCAAATTTTCCACAAGTTTAGATTAAAAGAGAAATATTTAACTAAATCTGGTGACATCATTAAAATATTTAACGAGTCCCAACAATCTTGTGGTATTATATCTCTTCCCCTTAATATTGGACCCAAGATTGTAGATACATTGCTCCATGTGATGTCTTGCTCTACATATTTTAATCTTCTTCTTGGACATCCTTGTATTCATGCGATGAAGTTAATCCCTTCTAATTTTCATCAGTACTTAAAATTTGAATTTAAAAATCAACTTGTCACCATTTTGGGTGATCGTCAACCATTTGAATATTTCTCTCCAGATGAAATAGATCAATTTAATTCATTAGATTCCTCATTTGAAAATCTAAACATAAGAGAGGAATCCTTAATCAATATCTCATCATAGGATCAAGTCAATCCTTCTCATTAGGAGCCTCTTCTAGATGAATCTCATCAAAGGTTTAGAGTGGAGTGCCAAGGATGAGGGGCAACCCTCTCCTTTTCTATTGGTCCTAATCCTAGAGAAGTATGCTAAATATGAGGATGTTCCTCAAAATGGCATCTAATTTGGTGGGTTTTTCCCTTGCGCTGCATAGGTTAGGTATTCTATTTATCAAGAGGACTTTGGTTCTATGTCCCTCAAGGACCTTAAGCAGTTAGGAGTAATTCTTGCCCCACCTCCTCTTGAGGATGAGTCATACTTTCTCACTAAGGAGACCATAGACGTGAACATAAGTTCTAAGGAAGCCCCTAGAATCCTTAAGCTAGGTAAAGCCTTATCCATAGACAAGCAGGAGCAATTGACCAACTTATTAAAATAATTTCAAGATATCTTTGCTTGGTCATATGTCGACATGCCAGGGCTTGATACCTCCATTGTCATGCATTATTTGGTAGTTAATTATTTGGTAGTTAAGCCTAGTGCTAATCTTGTTAAGCATAAAATTAGGAATATGCATCCTAAGGCCACCCTTTTAGTCAAGTAATAGCTCCAAAAAATCCTTGACATCAATTTTATAAAAGCTATCAACTATTCTGATTGGATCTTCAATATCGTTCCTATGGCTAAGAAGGAAGGAACAATCAAAATATGTACCAAATTTCAAGACATTAACTTAGCATATCCCAAGGATTATTTTCCCTTGTCCAACATAGATTAGATCATATATTTTACCACCAAATGTGGAATACTTTTGCTCATGGATGGTTTCTCAGGATACAATTAGATTATGATTACCCCTAAAGATCAGGCCAAGATGACATTCATCACTCCATGGGGTATCTTCTATTGGAAAGTCATGCATTTTGGCTTGAAAAATATTGGTGCCACCTATTAGCATGTCACGACTTATATTTTCTATGATATGATGCATGATATTATCTAGGATTATATGGACAATATTTTAGGTTGTTCCATAGAATGAAAGGATCATGTCCATGATTTAAGGTGGATTTTTGGAAGGCTTCAACATTTCAAGGTTTGTCTTAAGCTTGCTAAATGTGTGTTTGGATTCACATATGATAAGTTTTTAGGCTTCATAGTTTTTAGGTGAGGCATTGAAGTAGATCTTGCTAAGATAGCGACTATCACTAACATACCTCCTCCTCGCACCTTGATCAAACTGTGTAGTCTGCAAGGTAAGATTTAGGCTATTCACTAGTTCATTGCCTAGTTAGCTGATAAGTGTTAGCCCTTTCTTAATATTATTAAGAAAGATGTCATATTCCAATGGGATTTTGAGTTTCAAAACTTTTTTGAGGACCTCAAGCAATATCTCACTTCCTTGCCTGTCCTAGTTCCTCCTATTCCTAGTAGGCATTTTATGCTTTATATAATAGCCATAACTTACACTTTAGGAGCCATGTTGGCTCAACATGATGATTCAAACAAAGAGAAATCTATATACTATATTAGTAAAACTTTTGTTAACTATGAAACTAGGTACACTCTCTTAGATAAGCTTTACCTTGTTGTAGTGTTTGCTTTTCAGAAGCTAAGGCACTACATGCTCAACCATAATATATTGGTAGTTGTGAAGTTTAACCCTTTGTATTATTTAATATCTAAGCCCCACCTTTTAGGTTGAGTCACTAAGTTGGTGTTGGCCCTTAGTAAGTTTGAATTGACATTCATAGGTCAGAAGGCTATCAAAGATCAGGTAATCATTGACCAGTTAGCCTTCGCTCCCCTAGAAGTTGCCCATCCTTTGGTTGTTGAGTTTCTTAATGAGTGCTTCAACATAGAAATTGAAGAGTTAGAGTCTTGTACTTTGTTTTTTTATGGAACCCAATGCATGGAGGGTGGTGTTGGAGTCATTCTAGTTATCCCACAAAAACAACTCATCCCCTTATTTTTCAAGATTTGTTTCTCTTGCATGAACAATAGTGCAGAGTATGAAGCTTTGATCCTTGGCCTTAGAGTAGCCTTAGCTTTGCAGGTTAGATTCCTTTTAGTCTTTGGTGATTCTCAACTTGTGGTCAATCAGATTAAAAATATTTATCAGACTCAATATGATAAGCTTAAACCATACAAGGAGATTATCACCAAGCTTTTATCCTCATTTTATCGATAAACATAGAGTTTGTCCCTAGATATTTAAACCACCATGTGGATGCCATGGTTGTTGCTACATCCTTGTTTCCTTTGGATTTTGAAGATGATCAAGCATCAATTATCATTTGAAAAATCTAGGAGCCTGCGTTGCTTGGTTCTTATCTTGCCCCATTAGATGTTTTGACCATTGAAGCTTCCCCATATGAGCTATGGTATAACAACATATTTAATTTTTTTAAGGATGGTTCAATACCTAATGGTTTATATTACAATCAACATAAGATTTTGTGCAAAAGAGCATACCAATTTATTATAATTGGTAATACTTTATATCGACGTTATTTTGAAGGTATCCTCTTGCGATGTCTTAAATTCGATAAATCCCAACCTGCTCTTAGTGAGACTCATGAAGGATCATGTAGAGGTAATTTTAGTAGCAATGTTATTACCAATAAGTTCATTCAAATGGGGTATCCTTGGAGAAATATGCATGTGACTATGTTCGATGGTGCAACAAGTTTCAACGTCATGACCACCTTGTTCATGCTCCTTCTCAACACCTTCAGGTTATCTCTTATCCTTGGTCATTTTACATGTGGGGATTAGATATTATAGGGAATACTAATCCAATATCATATGATGATCACAATTTTATCATAACAATGATAAAGTACTTTAATAAATGGTTCAAAGCCATACCCCTGGCTACGATGACTGGAACTCAGGTTTCCAAGTTCATCTTCAACTAGATCCTCCATAGGTTTAGGATCCCTTCAATAATTATTTTTGACAATGACACTCCTTTCAAGAACAAGGATGTTCATAAAATGTATGCTAAGTACAAAATTCAACACAGGTGGTCAACTCCATATTACCCTCAGGGTAATGGGTAAGTTGAAGCATCCAACAAGTCTTTGGTAAAGATCTTAAATAAGTTGGTTTGTAAGACTAGTCATGACTGGCATACCTAAATTTATCCTACTTTTTGGTCCTATAATACTAGTGTATGTACTACCACAGGTGCCTTGCCATATATCTTGGTATATGGGTTTGAGGTAGTGTATTCCTTTAATCTCGGGGTTCCCACGTTGCATATCATGTTGCAAGATGCCTCGATCGATGATGAGTATCATGCTGATTTTTTGCACCAATTGGAGTTGCTATATGAAAAGTGCATTTATGTCTTAAAGCATTTGTGATCCTATCAAAATAGGCTCAAGTTATCTTACTCTAAGAAATTTTGCAACCATTCTTTTGAGGTTGGGAACCTTGATCTCAAGGAAAACCAAAAGAATACCAATGCTCGTTCAGATATTTGAGGTAAGTTTTAGCCCAATTGGTTAGGGTTCTTTATTATAACATCCAAGTTTGGATCAGGTGCCTATCGTTATCTTCTTTAGATGGTGAAGAACTTAAAGAGCCAATGAACATAATGTATCTCAAGAGATATTATGCATGATCCATCATTTTCACTACATATTTCATTTAGCATAGGTCATATTGCATTTAGTTTGCTTGCCCATATTGCATGAGTATCTATCATATTTTGCATGATTACTTGACATTCTATTCCTCTTGCATTTATGCTTTTCATAATTGCATTATTGCTTGCTCATGACTGCTTGATCATATAGATTTCTAGGGATTTTATGTTAATGGTAAGTGATGACACCTAGGTTGGTCATAGCTCACATGCATTGCACTCTAACTAGGGCTCTAATGCCTATCAAAGTCCCCAACCTAGAGACCATGCATATTCATCCCTTCTCTTCTATTCTTTCTCTGCTCTTTTCTTCTTGTATTTCTTGACTTTGAAAGTTTTTACAATGACCATAATTTTTCTCCAAAGTCAAGAAATACAATTCTCTTCTTGGTGTATCCTTACCCTTTGCATGTTTTCCTTATTTTTCTTTGTCAAGAAAAAGACATGTGCTTCCTCTATCCTCTTTCTTCTTTGTTTTCACACACCTTCCCTCTTGACTTTTCAATCATTAAGTGGTCCTTGTAATATATATTAGATACCACATGAATATCATTTATGGTATTCATACGACCATTGACTATATTATGCACACTTCTTAACTATCAAAATTTCAATATGAGGGTACACACATTTTTTCTCCTTGCTTTCTTTCTCTTTTCTCTTCTAAAACATGCACACACTCACATTGTGTCATTCTCAACTTGCTTGGTTCATTCACATTCTTGCACACACCACACCCCTATTAGGTAGTAGTTTCTAAGACATCAATTGTACACACATCACACACCTTATGGGATAACTTCATGGCCACATGTGAGAAGCAGCCTCCATCTCGACCATTGGTAAGCATACATCCTAGCAGGTATCTTTTGACCATCTGTCAATCTTAGCAAGCATTGCACCCGTAGTGGGTCATACTCCACATTTTGTTCATTTATCCATATTAGCAAGTACTACACCCATAGCACGTTTTCACTCCATATTTGACCATATTTTTTAGCATAACACTCTACATCTAGGGTTTTGACCATTTTCTTTTGCTTTTTGTCTCTTTGATCTATTTGGAGCTTTGTTTATTTCTTCTTCTTCTTCTTTGTCTCATTCTTCTCTAATTTTCCCCTCTTCTTTATTTTCCTTTATTCTTTCATCCATGCATTGCATCTTAGATAGCTTGTATTTTGTGCATATCATATTTAGTTAGATCCATTTTGCACCTAGTTCCCATTGTCATGCTTATAGTCTAATTGCTCTATTTTTTTGTTTCTATATTTTTATTTTATTTCTTTACCTTTTTTTATTTTGTTAAGAAATTATCCATCCCTCCCAAAACTCGAGAGGGTATCCCAGCCTCAGAGGCATTAATGGTAGTAATGTCTTTCCTTGTATGCAAAAGCCTAAAGTACTCATCATGATACCCTTTTTGCACCACCCCTTTGTCCAAAATTGGCCACCCCTTTTTTGTGTTTGCCACCTTTGCCTATAGGGGTCTACATCTTTCTTTGACACATTTACTTGGCCATAAATGCATCAAAGAGGGGGCAAAATGTAGACACAAAATATTGATCCATTTGATTGAGTCATTTTATCTAGATCCTTCGGGAGAACCTTTAACTTACCCCAAAAAAAATTGGATCTCTCTTCCCCCATTTTTTTCCTCCTTTTTTCCCTCTTTCGGTGAAACCGTAATCGACCCTTACAGGGTGCGATTTTGCATAGCTAGGATTTTCTCCTAGGAAACCCTAATTTTTTAACTTGATCTTTTAAGGTCAGTGTTTCTTGGTTTTCTTGCCCATTCTCTTTTCAAATCCCTTATAAATAGAAGGTTTGAAGCTTTATTTTGAACAAGTTCTTTAACATGAACCTTCTACCAAGTAACTTTTATTTCTAGGTCTCTTCAAGTAAAGCAATATATAAGCTACTAACAAGTGTTGATACATGTGCTAATAAGTTTTTATTAAAGATTTTTGATTGTGTGGAGATCTCTTCTATTGCATTGGATTATGTGTTGCTACACTTGTGGACAAGTGTTGGATCCCTAAGGAGAAGTCTACCATCTTGGAGCTCTTCATCATTTTGTCTATTTTTTTCACTACCACTAGGTTGTTTTGCTCTTTCTACATTTTACATATTACCAATTTCACATTCATTGTTAGTTTATTTGCGATAATCTATTATTTTTTCATATTTTGCAAAATCACATCACGTAATTACAGGGTACAATTTCATCTGAGGTAAAATCATAGTCTCCTCATACTAGGTGTGATTTTGTTAAAACTAAGCTTAGGGGAATAAGTTCACCCCCAAAAACCTAGGTTTGATTTTCATGATTCATTTAGCGCATGGTTACATAAACTGCATTATGTTTACTATTCTGTTCTACTACATTGTATCTTGTTTGTTCTCCTTATAAAAAGGTCAACTTTTACTTTTGCATTTTAAAGGTCAGCTAAAATGACCTAGGGGGCTTGATTGATGCACCTCCAAGTATATTCATACAGTGGCCTAAGCAAGCTCCCAATGTTGATCATATTTTTCAAGTGTTTGTGAAGTTATTTTGCAAGAATAAGGATTGTGGGATATTTTTGGATGCAAGATAAATCTTGGATCAACCATTGGATGAGATAAGTACTTTGATAAATATTTAGGTTGTTTGTTGTGTTATTACTATTTTTTCAAAACCCTAGACCATAATAAAAGGAAAATAATTAATTTTCTAGGCATTTGAAATAAGAAAAGCATATAATGTGCATCTAGGGTTTTAACCTTGTTTGTGCATCTTCTCTTGAATCCTTGCTTAGAAAGGTTCTCTTTTATAAGCCTAGGATTAGAGATCATTCAAACAAATAATCATTCTAGGTTCAGCTCTTGTATTCTTGCATTTTGTGTATTCTTGAATTACCCTTTTTGCTTTCATAGTTTATCTATAGAAAGGCCAAACATAGGTGTATGCTTAAATTAACACATTCAAACATTCCCATATCAAACTTGGAGTGAGTTCTAAAACCATTTATTGTGAACCCTTCCTGCCCCCACATCGACTGTAGAGTTATAATGACCACCACGATCACCTCAAGGCTTTCCAATGGATCCAACCCTAAGAATTGTACACCGATGTGTAGTTTTCTCCCTCTACAGGGGTAAGTTATGGACCCAAACCATATATGATAAAAACACATCTTTTTTATGTAGAATATGTCATGATGTGGAGAAACATACGTAGAAAACCATAAGAGAAACTTAAAAATATATATGAATAAGGATGGCTTTCAACTTCTAAAAAATATATTTAGATAAATAAAAGCAAATAAATAGTGGATACCAATAAGGAAGGATATTTTAATAAATACAAATTCTTTTGAGGCTTTACCCTATGAAGAAAAATTAGATCAAAGCTTAGAGGACACAATACAATAGGTTCAACATATTACCAAGGAACTATTTATTTAGTATGATTCTAATTTAAGGATGAACATTCTAAATGAACCTAAGGAATGTGTCTCATTAGATTTTGAATACTCTCTTGAAGTAATATGCACCATTCAAGGGAATACAATTGGTAGAGAAAATATCATGTTAGATGTTAATACCTCTATCATTAATAAGAAAATAATAGAAAATGAGTAGGACAAGTCAAAATATTGCATAGTAGATCCAAGAGAGGATAAGTCTAAAAAAAATAAAGTTGTGAAAGAATATTGACGAATAGAATAATAAAATCTACTCATAATACAAGAAATACAAGAAGAGAAAAACCGTCAAATTATCAAGCAAGATCCAAGGAAACAAGAGCAAATATAGAGAAAGGAACACAAACTAAGTTGCTTGAACTTCTTTTTACTAAATAACAAAATGATATTAGTAATTCATAGGAAGGGCCAATAGACCCTAATAAGACATGATTACCATCTCATATAATATAAAAGATGTCAATTCCCCCTTAAAGTAGAGGTGTATTAGGGACCTTTGTTAAGTAATAAGCTTGATATTCTTTGTATCTAGGAAACCAAAATGACAAATAAAGAAGTTTCCAAAACTATAAAAGTAGTATAGGCAAGATGTGAATGGGATGCTATGGATTTTGGAGTGGCATGGGGAATTTTAACATGTTGGAATCCTATTAGAACCTCCTGTGTAACCATTCATAAAACTAGGTATTTGATAGCCTCTTTAGTCATGTGTTACTTTATTGGCATTTCTTTCATCCTTATCAATGTCTATGGAGCTACAAATAAATTAGGTAGATTGGAATTATGGAGTAGGATTGGAGCCTTATGAGAAGTAAAGACCCAAAAATCTTATTCATGATCATAATATATTTCAATGCCATAACCAATATGGATGCAAATTTTTGGAGAATTAGAAAATTAACACAAAGTATGAGAGATTTTTTAGCTTTTATTCATAATAATAATCTATGGAAGTTGATTTTGAAGAAGATAATACATGGACCAACAAAAGGATAGGCCATAACCTAATATAAAAAAATTAGATAGATACATACTCTTAAAATCATTGACTAGATGAGGGAAATTGTGCTAAAATTAATACCTTGACAAGGTTTGGTTCAGATCACTAGCCAATAATACTTAAAATGGTGGAAAATGAATTCAAAAAATATCATGTTTTAAATACGATAAAATTTGGAAAGACCTTCCTCAATTTGTTTAATGATAGAATAAACATGTAATTTTTCAACAAATGGTAGGTTGTATACACTTCCTAATCAAATTAACTCAATGATATCTAGATTAAAAGAATAGAACAATAACACTTTTGGAAATATTTTTGGGAAGAACAAAGAACTAAAAGATAAAATTTTAAAATTCTAAAAATGTGATCATAAAAATCCAAGCTTAGAGGAAAGGGAGTTTCTTAGTGAATATCATAATAATTTGAGTAAGGAAGAGAACTTTTTGAGATTGAAATCAAGACATACTTCATTAAAAGAAGATACAAATACAAATTTTTGTCATAGGATGGTAATAGTATAGAGATCAACATTCATAATCAGTAGAATTAAATCAGTATAAGGGGTTTGGATTAAATACCAAAGTGAAATAAAAAAGGAGGTAAGGTCTTTTACTAGAATATTCTAGGATCTAAGGAGTTTGAAGTTCTTAATGATAAACTACTGCAAGAAGTACCTTAAATTATAACAGATGAATACAATAGGAAACTAATGGAATCTATTACTTTGGAATAAATTCATTTATATATTTTCCCTTTTGATAAGGATAGATCCCTAGGTCCAAATGGGCTCTCTACAATATGTTTTCAACATAATTAGGATATAGTGAAGAATTATTTATTGGTGGTAGTGGAAAATTCTATGGTAAAACAATACATTCATTATAAATTAATTACAACATATCTTACCCTAGTTTAAAAAATAGATGCAAAATTGTTTTAGTTATTTAGGTACATAATGCTATGTAATATGGCATATAATATTATCTCCAAAGTGATGGTTAATTGATTAAGACCTATATTAGATAAAATTATTTTAGAAGAGCAATGAGGATTTGTGAAAGGGAGACAAATTTTGGATAGGATCATAGTAGCTCATGAAGTTATGCATTCAACAACTTTATGAAAAGAGAGAAATGATCTTAAAACTTGATATGAGTAAATCCTATGATAGGGTTAAATGGGATTTTATTTTTGTAGTATTAGAAAAGTTTGGATTTGGTAAGAAATGGGTTAGATGGATTAAAGCTTGTGTCTCTATAGTTTCACATTTAGTGTTGGTCAATGGGTTTGTAACAAAATATTTTAAAGCCAATAGAGGTCTTAGACAAGGAGATCCTCTATAACCATATTTTTTTATTATTATGGAAAAATTTTTGGGTAGGAACTTGAATAAGGCTACTAAATATGGGTTGATAAGTGGTCTTAATTCTAGTAATAACATCAACAACATCACCCATCAATAGTTTGTAGATGACACAACCCTTTTTGAGAAGGCAAGGATAATCGAGGTTAAGGATTTGAATAAATTATTCAAGGAATATAAAAGAGTGTCAAGGCAAAAGCTTCATATGACAAAATCTAAAATTTACTTCCTAGAAACCCCAACTAGAATCAAAGTAGGGATATACAGGTTACTTCAAATGGAGAAGGTAAATTTGCCAATAAATTATCTAGGGATGTCCTTATTTTAGGGGAGAATGAGGATAGAATTATGGAATAAGTAAATTTTAGAATAAATAATTGACATGGAAAGGTAGATGGTTATTGTTAGAAAGAAGAGTGTAACTTATTAAATTAGTTTTATAGGCCTTTCCAACTTATTTTTTCCTAAATTGATAAAAAAATGTCAATCTATATTATGTTGTCCTTTTTAAGTTCAGGTGCACATGATAAAAGAAAAATTTCTTTGGTGAAATGGAGCAAGGTGTGTGATGATAAAACTAGGGGAGGTCTCAATTTAAGAGTTCTTATGGTTGTAAACTTAGCTCTTAGGGGAAAATTAATTTAGAGATTGTACAAAGAGAATCATATACAATGGGTAAGAATTCTTCTAAATATGTTGATCCCAATGACCCAAGCTTAATATATATTTCATTCTCACTTCCAAATGGTTCTTCTCTATGGAACGGTTTTAAAAAATCTATTGATATAGTGATTAAAGGTCTAAGATGGGTGGTGAAAACTAGAGAAAAATTTATATTTGTGTGATAAAAAATCACTCAATATAGATCTAATTTTGGAACCATGGATGAAATTACTTCAAGATAAATATGGTGATAGAGTTTCAAAAATTATGTACAAGGATCGAGAAGGAAGATACAATTGATCCCTCTATCTTAAAATGGAGAAATACACATAGAGTTATTTAGTAACCGGGTAGGGGACTTTAAGAGATGGACAAATAGGGTAGAGTATTCAAGGTAGAAATAAGTTTTTTTAACAAGTATATAAGGTATTTATGCTAGGAGGTAATTTATCAAAAATATAATGTTGATTATTATAATGGGAACCAAGATTAAGCTAATTTAGAAATTAAATAGCTCAAGATAATACATAATAAGAAGTGGATATAATGTAAAGCACGAAAAAAATAGAAATATCACAAGAATTTGGAGAGATATTTGGGATAGCCCAAGCATTCCTAAAGTTAAAATGTTAGTTTGGCTAGTAGGTCATAGAAGAAATTTATCCTGGGATAACCTTATAAAAAGGAGTTTTCATGGCCCCTCACAAAGTGTTCTTTGTAAAAGGGAGGAGGATAGTTAGACCATCTCTTGGGACACTACTCAATAGTCTAGAATATATGGCAATGGATTCTTAATATGTTTGATAAATGATTGATGATTAATAAAGCAATGTTAGAGCACTTTTGAAAGTGAGGCTTTACAGACAATTTGGGATATATCAAATGATACAATAGTTTGGACTATTTGGCTAGAAAGGAATAGAAGAATATTTAAAGAAAAGGAAAACAATTTAGAGGTAATGAAAAGGAATATTTGTTTAGCCATAAAGGAGTTTAAACCAACCCTATCAACTCACCCAATCCCTAATATGGAAGAAAAGAGTATTTATAGATGGATTCAAGTCATTAAATGGAATTATGATGTCGGGTATATGAGAAATAAAAAGAAGAAAAACAATACTAAATGGAAACCACTAGATGTGAAGTTGGTCAAACTAAATTTTGATAGAGCATCTAAAGGAAATATAGGACCAATAGGAGGAGGAATAATTAGAAATAATAGAGAGACTTTGTCTCATGAAGCTTTCAATCATGTATTTAAGATAAATAATAAAGCTGAAGCTTGGGAAACTTTAGAGGGATTAAAAATATTAAAAAAATGAAATGGAATAGAGTATGGATGAAAGGTGATTGATTGATAGTAATAAATACAATTTTGAGGAAAGCAAAGGTTCCATCGAACATATAAGAGATAATTATGGAAATTCAATATCTTGCTATAGAGTTTGAAGAAATAAAGTTTAAAAATACATTAAGGGAAAGAAAAAAATGTGTAGATAGGCTAGCCAATACATGGGTTATAATTGAGGATCGTGAAGTTAAATTATATTTTCCATGGTTAGAGCAAGTAGTAAGTTTAACTGAAGCTAACAAGAAAATATTGACTATCTAAATAAAATAATGATTAAGGTTTACTTTAATATTTTTCATTGGTAATATTTTATTTATTTTATAAAATTAATGTATTTTCATATAAACTATTTTTTACAATGTTTGTGGCTGCACTTATGCTTCAGGAAGGAAAATAGCAATCAAAATTTGGTAAAGTGGACTATGATAGTGTGATGTTTTGGAAATATTACTCTACTATGATGCAATACATAGATAGGAGAGGTGGAGTTTTGGTATTGTGAAGGATGTTGTAGGAAAATGTTAAGAAGGATGCTGAATTTTGGAATACAAATATTCATATAGAAAATTGAAGAAGATCCAAAAAATAAAAATCAAGAATTTAGACATTTTATGAAAAATGATGTAGGTATCTAACTATAGCATCTCAATTGAGATGAAAATTGAATCTATTTGTAAACTCTCAAGATCTAAAGGAGAGAGTTGTGACTTGTCAAGGGTGGGGGACCCGAGTACAATCCCTTGTTCTCTAGCAAAAAATAAAAATAAAAGCTTTTATTATTTATTTTAACAAATATTTGCTTCTTTTTTTCTAAATTATTGTATATAATTTTTATTCCTGTATTTACTATTTACAATAAGCCAAATATTTTTTCTACCAATCTTATAATTGAGAGGTCAAGTATAAATACCTTTGAACACATTAAAAAAAATTAATGATGAAGAAATTTTAGTGGTCATTAAAGAGGCAATACTCAATATATTGTTGAACACATATCATAGAAGTTTTAAAAAATTTGTTTGTATCTAATAGGTTGAGGATTATATTGGTAGTTTTTTAAAATTTTCAAAGATATTTTATTATTTTTTGGATAAATTTATGTTTTGTACCAAGGTAATATTGAAATATATTGTGGTTTTTAATCTTAATTTGATGCCACGACTTATCCTTTTTTATTGATTTTTCTTGTATAGCCATATCGACCATTGCACATCTTATAAATGTGAGTTTAATGTAATATTTTAGAAACAAATCTCAAGCTTGATTCCTTAACCTTGACCTAAGGTCACTTATAATTTTCGTATTTATACCCTTGAGACAATTAATTTGGCCATCAATATGATACAAAGTACTTCCTTTAGTGATATTATTTTGGTGTCTATGGAAACCCTTGTGTGTTTATCTATGATATATCATGTTGTGTAATATGTTGATTCTGTTCATTTTTTAAACTATTTTGAAATATGATATGGCATCAAATGTTGAAAAATATGATAACTCAACCTTATTGGCCAAGTTTGATAGATGATGATGTAATACTATGGGCAACCTTGAAGTAATCCTATGGGAAATCGTAATGTATTCACCCTTGTGGGATTGGTAAAACCACTTGATGGTCAATATTAACATTTTATTAAAAATTTAAGTAGCTTGATTTAACCTTAATTCTTATGTAGGCCTTGGCTAATATAATTGTAACTATAATTTGGGGATTACATATCTTCTATAAACACCCCTAGCTATTGATCCATTCTATCAATTTATCAAGTGGGTTATTTGTTATATTGTTGGTTTCCTATAGGCACCCACCACTATTATTTTATCTTCTTGATATTTCTATTTTAATTCTCTATTCTCTTGCATATGAATTATGGAAAATGTTATGATTCATATAATTTTTAAAAAATATTATGAAATGAGCATGGTAAAGTTTGGGCATTAACACCAACCAGTTTGCAAAAGTTAGGGCCCTTTACTGAGGCATCCAACTAGAAAGTTCCATGGGACATACAAAAATCATTGTAGAAGGGGACTCTTTCATCACCATTAATCATATGAAAGGATGGCCCTCTGGTAATCTCTCTATGGTGAAAATGATCCTTGAAGCTAATATATATGCCCTTCTCTATGAGGATGTCATTTATCAACACACATTTTGAGAAGGTAATAAGTCTATTGACTTCATGCAAAATTTGGATGTGGACCAATCTGGATTCTGCATCTGGCAAGAAAATTTTCCTTAGGGATTAAGAAGTTTGGAGGAAGCCAAGCCCCTTATTAGGGAAGTGGAGCAGGGTTAATTTTTGTTCCTTATGCTTTTTTTCTACTTTGTTCCTCTTTGATGTGTGTCTTTCAATGTAACTCGAGAGGAGTTTTGGAATATGAGTTGGACATGTACCCCTATTGGTTGTCTTAACTCATGATTAAACTTTCTAATATTCCAATTTTTTGGATTGGATATTACAAGAAAAGGAAACTGACAAGAAAAAAGCCCCTCACATGAGCTCTTCATTACCTTTTCTATCGAATTTGGGTTATTGGAACAAGCAACCATTATGGGAATGAATATGGGTGTAGCACCCTAAAATTGGCGTAGTAAAACCTTAATAATTACACTTACTCTAGTAAATAATTCAAATTCAAATTTTAACCTCCAAAACCGCTCCCAAATCATCGCTTAATCTGTTTCCTCATTTCTCGTGCCATTTTTAGAGTTTATTTTGACCGTTTGACGATATCGTCGCCGATCAGACGATATCGCCTCAGATCGGACGATTTCGTCTGGGCTAGGACGTCCAGACGATCTTGTCTCAAAATTGATTTTTCACAATTAGTCTATGTTCCAACGGCATCTCTAATCCGGGTAGAAGCGTGTCTGCACCGTTAGAGACCCTCCCCATTGGAGATCTCCAAAATAGGGATGATATCCAACCTCCTAACCTCCCTCCTAAGCCTATTTAATCCTAGTCCCTCCTCCTTGGCATCTCCCTGGCTAAAATTCCTTGTAACTCGAATTCTACACACACTAGACCACCTTAAAACACTGTTTACATTCACATTTTTTTAAGTTTGTTTGTAGGAACTTCATTGTTTTTCAGTCGGAGCAAGCTCAGTTCGTCTCAGATGATCTCGTACAATCTCGGATGATCTCGACCCAATTCGAGACAATTTCGACTGCAGTTCACATTGGGGGCAATCAGTGCCCAGAGTTTGCATTTCTTCATCCTTTTTTTGCTGTATTATTCTACATTTAAGTTAATTCTATGGTTATTCTTTATTTTTATGCATCTTGGAGTTCACCCATGTAGCTTTAATGCATAATAAAAGCATAAATTGTCATTTTATCGGTATAATGCATTCATGTTTTTGCTTATTATCATCATTTTAATGTTCTTACTGTCATTTTATATCATTACCCTCTGTTATCATAGTTGCATTCTCTGTATTTTGCATCTGTTTTTCTATTTGCAGGTCTCTGATGAATTTTTCAGATCTCAGACGATCCTGTTAGATAGGAGACGATCCTGTCGAATTCCAGACGATCCTAACTACTTCAAAAATTAGAACCTTCATCAGACATCCGGATCAGGTATGGGTATTTAATCCATCTTGTTCTTTCTATTTTTCTATCCAAATCTATTTTTGTCTTCATTTAAATCTGCATTTCATATAGAATAGCTTAGACACATTTTGGCCAAACCTAGGACTTGGATGATTAAAGCTAAAACTGAACCCATCAAACACATTCCCAACCTAGGCATGGAAACTACCATTCAAACGTTTCCTGGTGAACCCACCATCCGTCAAAAAATCACCATAATACACCTCCCCCGAGAGGTGGGACCTTTGCAAGGCCTCTCAGTCCGAGGTACCGTGCCATCCTTTTCCCATCCTCATTCCGGGCACGGATCCTATAGCCTGAAGGTAAGGATGCAAAAAATTTGGAGCGATACATTTTTGTGAACCCGACATGAATGCATTTAAAATATTTTGAAAACAAAATAAAACAACCAAAACATAGATGCATTTCAAATCATCTAAAACTAATAAGTTGCATATCATGTTTAGATGGTAGCTCCTAAGAAAATATTAGCAGTTACTATAAATGTTGAAAACCAATTAGCAGCCATAGAAATCAATTATGTGCTTAGTGTGCCTGAAACAGATAGAAATCAACTTTTGTGGGACGAACTTGATAGAAGACTAAGTGTCATTTCATCTAGGTCAACAAAACTTAAACAAATCAAGAGGCTTGTCCTAGATAGAATCCTGGATCCTCATCAACTCGTCTTTTATCATGAACTTCAGAGAGCCTGCCATAGATGGTTAGCTTATAGGAGAACTCTTGTATCTTCAAAATTGTTCACCTTCGAGGAATACCTCGAGAACGTAGCCATTATACACCAATTCCTAGGTCGTGTAGAATACCAAGAGGTTGTTCTTACGGATAGGGAAATATGGAATAGAGTTCCTCGAGCTGTGTTATATCGAGAGTATTGCCACGAGCTTTACTTCTATCAACCAGAATCTGAGACAGATAATATCACTATAGCTCTTTTCATTAAATTTTTGAAAGAAAACTTTCAATTTGAAGAACAACACTTCATGACTCCTGAAGAACTCGAGCCCATTAATGATATTTATAAATTGTTTATAGAAAACTAGATCATTACTTTCAGTATTAGTTCTTGCATTTATTGTGTTGTTTGTTATCTTTACAATATTATTACAAAAACAAGAAAAACTAAAAAACATAACAAAAACCAAAGCATTTCATTTTAAATATTGTAGTAGGTATATAATTAATATATACCTCTTAAGTTTGTTGCATATATATATATATATATATATATATATATATATATATATATATATATATATATATATTCTGAAATCTAAATTAAGTACAATGCCTAAACTTAGGAATGGTAAACAAACTGAAGGAGAAGAGGAAGATTGGTTAGAAGATAAAACTAGAAACCCAAATGTCCTTCCTGAGGATCCAATTCCGGAAGGAGAAACTCTAGATCAACCAGAATATGACCTAGGTGAAGACAATGAACAAGAAGAAAATGTTAAAGAGGATGGATCCTCATCCCCTAGAGTAGCTCCAGATGGAACTATTGCTCTTGACAACTTAGATCATTTTTGGAAAATTTTCCATAATAACATTGGCGCTCTTAATATGGCAGTTCGTATTGATAAAGGGCAAATTAGTGACACTCAAGAAGCCATGGAACATATGTTTGATGTGCACACTAATCCCTTGTATTTCATTGATCAAGAAAGTGATAAGGCTAGACCATCCAATAGAGATATGGTCACTATGATTCAGAACATGCCAAAACAACAAGTTACCCAACCTCCTAAGGAACCTGTTATTGAGCCTAAAATAATTCCCACACAAAAGAAAACTTCCTTCACTACTTTACTTTGCCAAACTATTGATCAATATGCTTCAAGTAAACAAAAACCTAAAATGAAGCCAAACACCAATTTTCAACAATCTGGAATACAGCATAATACAACTTCAAAATTCCTTCATAACACCTTTCCTACCAACAATTTACACAATAGCAACATAGCATATAATCTTCATGTCCCTCCATCATATGCTCACAAATTCCATATCAATGCCCTACTGAATCAATATGGTGGGCAAACTAGTAATCTGGAAGCCATGGTGAAACAGTTAGCTTCACGTATGGACCAAATAGATCCTTACCGTCCCTCGTACAATTATCGAGAGATATGTAGTCAACCTTTGGATCCCATAGTTGTAGCACAACCGTACCCTAAGAATTTTCCCATGCCCATCCTGCCTATATATAAAGGAACCGAAGATCCCATAGAGCATCTTCGCATGTTTAGGATAGCATGTCATGATATATCACATGATGACTTGCTATTACTAAAAATGTTCCCAAAAATTTTAGGTGGAATGGCATTAGAGTGGTACTATCAATTGCCCACTCATTCTTTGAGAAAATTTGAAGAAATAGCTGAATATTTTGTCCATCAATTTAGTGCCTACATCGAGAGGCATGTAACCATTAAATATTTATACAATTTAAAGCAAGACAAGGATGAATGTTTTGCTGATTTCTTAGCTAGATGGAGGCAGTTGACAGGAAAACTGCACTTTGTGCTACCTTATAGGGAAATGTTGGACATTTTTATTAATAATTTACAAGAACAAATATCTTATGAGCTATCAACTGCTACTTTAACTACCTTCGATTAGGCTATAGATTTAGCTCGAAGAGTAGAAGATGCCCTCATTAGGAGAGGCCAACTTAAAAGGAAGGATGATGAGAAAACCTCTAGAAATCAATATGAAAACAAACAAGTTGTAGGTGACGAAGTCACTGACAGCAGAAATGTTGCTAATATCAATGCAACGAAAACAACAGAAAATTTTATATTGAAACCGCCTAATAAGCCTCCTTGAGAATTTACTAGATTGAATAAACCCTTATCAACTATTTTACCTCAATTACTCGAAAGAGGTTTGATCCAATTACCAGCTATCTTGGAACCTGATCCAACTATACCTGGATACAGAGCTGACTTACACTGTGATTTCCATAGAGGACCTAGACACTCTACCAATGCTTGTAAAAGGTTGAAACATAAAATACAGGATCTTATTGATAATAATGAAATGGAGGTGCAAGCCTTCCAACCTAAACAAAATGCTCCTAATAATGCTCAAAATACCATTCCCCAAAATCAAAATCAAAATGCTAATCAATCATTAGACATATTTCAACACCCTTTACCAAGACATGGTAAAGAGGTGGCCAATCAAATCAAACATCATAATGTTCCTCCTCCTACCCGATATGTAGGGACCATTAGTGGACATTTACTTAATCATGATCCTCAAATATTTGACACAACTTTATCCATGGTCATAACCAGGCCCCTACATAATATTCAAACTCCAGATCCTAGTGATATAGAATTAGATACTGAAAGTGAAATAGACATCACTTCAAACCAATCGAATAGTTCTAAAAATGAATCAGATCCTATTCAACCCATCACAGATGCTATGGTTCCAGAAGAACCATTTCCTAGAAGAGTTACTACTCGACCCTCTTCTAATAAATTCCTCCCAAATGAACAAGCCATAAACGCTCAACCGATACCAGTTCAGCGTCTTCAATATAACATTGTAGGTACCATTGGAGTCGTTACCCGACAACAGGCTCAAAATTCTCAACAAGAACCAAACCAGAATGATGGATCAGCTCCATTTGTTTTGAAAAATCCCAATAAAGGGAATCATGCTTCCAATGTTTAACGTAAACCCCCTTACAATATTAATGAGCAATTATCCAATACTACAGCCAAAATTTCCCTTTTGGATTTATTAAGATCTTCTCCTACCCATAGGGATGAGTTGATGCTTACATTAAGCCAAATGATGGTACCTCAAAATATTCAACTTGAAGCCATGGCCAATACTATCATCACTCGAGAAGTTGATTGTATTGACTTTCGATATAAAGATATCCCACAACATAGTTTACATAAGGATAATCCCTTATATATTACTGCTCTAATTGGAGATGTAGCTATTAAAAGAGTCCTGATTGATAATGGTTCATCTCTAAACATTTGCACTTTTGACTTCTACCAACGATTTGGCTTTAGAAGTGATGAAATGAATAAAAATGACATGATTATCAAAGCTTTCAATGATGAAACACAAGAAATGTGTGGAGTTATTACCATCCCATTGCAAGTTGGTCCTCGAACTCTAGATACCACCATGTTTATTGTACATTGCCCCGCATCGTACAATATACTCTTGGGTTGTCCTTGGATCAATGCAATGCAGGCTGTCCCATCAACTTTACACCAATGTGTTAAATTCAAATTTAAAAATCAGTTGGTCACTATCCACGGTGATCCTAGACCCTTTGATATGTGTGCTTTGGCAGAACCTGTTGGAGTGCAATTTTGCCCTGCTCTATCATCCACACATCCTAATTCTTATTTTTCATCTAAAATTGTGAAACACACACCCATAACTTCATCTATTTCTCCTCCATTAATTTCATCCTCATATATAGATCAACAATCTTCTAAACAAACCACTCTAGAACCTCAAAAATATCTTCAATCCATGACCAATCCTTCATGTTCTATCCCTATAATTTCAAAACCTATAGACCCATCTCTTAACACTTCCACATTATCAACATCTATCATACCTTCCACATCTAAATATATAGGGAATGATCCTTCTACATCTTATGCTCTTTCTGATGAAATTTTACCAGATTTATCCACAATCTTAATATTAGAAAAAACAAATACTTTCATGCAATATTCAATTCTTTTAAATAACTTGCTGCCATATCCTCGTACTTTGGGCCTCCCACAACCTATGGGAAGCACTTACCAATTCGGGAGTTGTGCCTTCATTTATAAAGGATATGACTGGGGAAGAATCCCTCGAAATATCAAAACTCATCATGAGGGATATGCTCGGTGTTATTTTACCAATGAATATATTAAAGCTAAACCCATAATGCTTAAAATGGGATATAAAGGGAAAGGCTTGGGACCTTTCCAAAATGGCATGAAAGAACCTTTCGAGGTAGAACCATGGCCTGCCCGCTGTGGTGTGGGCCTATTTCCTAGTAAGGGTCAACCATTTCATTTTGAAGATGATGATCAACTCATATGTTATCAAGATTATTTGGATAGGCATGATGATTTGCCTCTAAAAAATTAGCCATTTACATGTAACAAGCTATCCATAGATTACCCTGAAATGATTGCTGACTCCAATGAGGAGTTGGAAGGAGATATCTTCCACGATGTCTCTATTGAAGAGATGTTACACAATGGATTTTATTTTGATGGTTCTATACCAACTATAGCCCAACTTGAGACCACTAATCCTCAAGATGAATTATCCAACTTAACCTTACAATAATTACAAGAATTGGGCATTTCACCCTCCCCACCTAATTTTGAAAGATATCTACACATGGAGGTAGAAAACGCCATTAAAATTAATATTGGAACCGAGGTTAGTCCTCACATAATTAATATTGGATCAGAATTAAGTCAAGAAAAACAAGAGCAATACATTGCATTCCTTAAAGAATATGAAGATGTCTTCACTTGGAAATATGAAGATATGTCGGGTCTAGACCCTTCTGTAGTCATGCATCACCTAGTGGTCCATCCGGATGCTAAACCTGTTAAACAAAAACTTAGAAAAATGCATCCCAAAATGGCTTTGCTAGTCAAAGGGGAGTTAGAAAAACTCCTGAATGTTGTTTTTATACAAGCTATTGATTATGCTGAATGGATCTTGAATGTAGTTCCAGTTACCAAGAAAGAAGCCACCAAAGTTAGGGTTTGCACAAATTTTAGAGATATTAATGTTGCATGCCCTAAAGATGATTTTCCTCTTCCAAACATGGATCAAATCATTGAATTTATTGCCAGGAGTGGGATGATGTCCTTAATGGATGGATTCTCCGGTTATAATCAGATCAGGATAGCTCCTGAAGATCAGGCTAAAACAACCTTTATTACCCCCTGGGGTACCTTTTGTTGGAAAGTGATGCCATTTGGCTTAAAGAATGTAGGTGCAACCTATCAACGAGCTATGACTTATATTTTTCATGATATGATGCTGATATCCTACATGATTATGTAGATGATATTATAGCTCACTCTATTAATGAAGATAATCATTTAGATGATTTGAGAAAAGTTTTTAATCGATTACAAGAATATCTTATTCAATTAAATCCAGCCAAATGCATATTTGGAGTTAAGTCCGATAAACTATTAGGGGTTTTAGTTTCTTTATGTGGTATCGAAATTGACCCTCTCAAGATTGCGGCTATCACTAATATGCCCGCACCTACTAATATATCTGAGTTACAAAGTTTACAAGGTAAGCTTCAAGCCATCCATTGCTTCATCGATAAGCTGGCAGACAAAATCGATCCTTTATTAAACTTCTTAAGAAGGATGTCCCTTTTAATTGGGACGATGAATGTAAATTAGCTTTTGAAGTTCTCAAACAATACCTCCTTAACACACCTGTGCTTTCACCGCCTAGACCTGATCACCCATTCCTGTATATTTCAGCTTCAGATTCTGCCTTAGGAGCTATGTTAGCTCAGCTTGATGATGCGAAGAGAGAACGTGCTAATTATTATATTAGCCGAACCTTCATCGGTTATGAAACCCACTACACAACATTAGAAAAACTATGTCTAGTAATCGTGTTTGCTATGCAAAAATTATGCCATTATATGCTTAGTCAAAAAACCTATGTCATTGCTAAATATGATCCCTTGAGGTATCTCATGAGTCGACCTTATTTATCGGGTCGTACAGCCAAGTGGGTTCTTTCTCTAAGTGAGTTTGACCTCACGTTAATAGGACAAAAGTCTGTTAAGGGTCAAATCATAGCAGATCAATTAGCTGCTGCACCCTTAGGGTCTACCCATCCCCTCATCATTGAGTTTCCTGATGAATGCCTTCAATTAGAGACATACCATATTGAGCAATGGTCCTTATACTTTGATGGATCCCTATGCATGAGTGGGGCTAGTGCGGGTATTATTTTAATATCCCCACAAACACATCTTATTCCTCTGTCCTTCAAATTGACATTTTCTTGCACCAACAATATTGCTGAATATGAAGCTCTAATACTTGGATTACGAGCTACCTTGGCGCTAAAAATTAAACATTTGTTAGTTTTTGGTGATTCTCAACTTGTTATAAACCAAATTAATGAAGTTTATCAGACCAGAGATGATAAACTATGCCCATATAAAGCCTATGTTTTACAACTAATGTCTCTCTTTGATCAAGTTACCTTGGAAGCTATTCCTTGAACTTGCAACCGTGTAGCTAATGCTATGGCCGCAGCTGCATCTCTCCTGCCCTTGGAGTTATATGATGAATATGCCACTATCATTATTCGTCGACTCCAGGAACCCGCTTCAAATAAGTCATGCTTAGAACCTTTGGATGTGTTTCTAATCAATGAAACTACTCCTGATCCTTGGTATACGGATATATTTGATTTTCTCCAAAATGGGACTTTCCCTGTCAATTCTAATAGAAACCAGTGTCGGTTATTACGTAGACGAGCAAGTCGATTTGTAATAATTGGCAATACTTTATATAGGAGATCTTTTGAAGGTATCCTATTGAGATGTTTGAATCTAGAAGAATCCAAATCAGCCTTGAGTGAAGCCCACGATGGATCTTGTGGAGGACACTTCAATGGTAGTGTCATTGCTAAAAAGCTCCTTAGGATAGGGTATTTTTTGCCTACCATGGAGAATGACGCACATGATTATGTGTGCCATTGTGACAAGTTCTAGAAACATGCTGACCTTGTCCATGCGCCTGCACAAGAACTGCAGGCTATTTCATCTCCTTGGCCCTTTTCAAAATGGGGTTTAGATATTATTGGCAAAATCAATCTCGTGTCATCCGATGGACACAAATTCATCATAACCGCCACCGAGTATTTCATGAAGTGGGTTGAAGCTATGCCTTTAGCTTCCTGCACTGGCACACAAGTCTCTAAATTTATTTTTAATCAAATCATTTGTAGGTTTGGAATTCCTACAAATCTCATCTTTGATAATGGAACTTGTTTAAAAAATAAAGATGTTAAAAAATTATGCCAAAAATATAAGATTCAACATCACTGGTCCACTCCCTATTATCCTCAGGGTAATGGCCAAGCAGAAGCATCTAAAAAAACCTTAATCAAAACTCTCAAAATATTGGTCAATAAATCTGGCCGTGACTGGCACATTCAGTTATATCCAGCCTTGTGGGCCTATCAAACTAGTGTTCGAACTCCCACTAGAACTTCACCTTTTGTTTTGGTTTATGGTGTTGAAGCCATTTTTCCATTTGAATTAGAAGTTCCTTCTTTGGCTCTACTACTTCAAGATACCGAAGTAGGAGATGAATATCGAGCTGGCAGACTCAACCAGTGGAACTCCTAGATGAAAAATGCATCAATGCTTTGGAGCATCTTCGTGCCTACCAAAACAAGCTTAAAAGATCATATGCTAAGAAAGTTCGTCATCGATCCTTTGAGATCGGCGACCTTGTTTTAAAAGAAAATAAAAAAAATACTAATGCAACTAAGGACCTTAAAGGTAAATTTGAGCCCAACTGGATTGGACCATACATTATCACTGCTAAATTTGAATCGAGGAGCATACAAATTATCTACCTTAGATGGTAAAGAACTTAAAGAACCCATGAACATTTTGCATCTTAAACGTTACTATGTATAAATTTGGTCATTTCATCCTTGTATATATTTGTTTAAAATATTTCACAAATCACTATTTTGTATTTCTTTCAAATTCAAAAACACCAAAAACATTCATAATCATAAAAATATTCAAAAACTACTTGTATTTTTTTTATGGCACTTGTTAATTCTTTCAAAAACAAAAAAAATAATAATAAAAAAAAAAAAACAGCAATATTCTTGACTCTTTCGAAACCAAAACAACATAAAGAAGAAAGCGAGAGTCAACATTCTCAAAACTTCTCAAAAATTATTTATATATATCTTCTTACAAATGTTGCAGTTATATGTTTCAAATTATTTTGGATAAATTAGCATTTATTTGGAATCCCTCACTTTCACAAACACAAAATAAATATCTTGATTTTTATCTGACATGATTACTAATTTCTCTTATATCAAAGTTCACAAAATTCAATTAAATAAAGTTTGAGCACAGAGAATTGATCTTGTTATTTACTTAAACCAAGCACATCCTTTCACAATAAAATGATTATATTTATAATATCCTTGCTATGCTACATAGTAGAAGTGGTTTCTTGAGTGAAAAGTTTCCCCTGCTATCCTATCATGCACATGGTCTAGAATATTTGAGAATTGGCAAAAGGACAAGCTCACCCCTACCCAGAATAAAAATCCCTTGCTCTACAGCTAATCCGAGCAAGTATCCCTAGCATAGAACAAAAAGAAGAAAGAAAAGTTCAAGAAAAAGAGAAAAAAAAAATGTTATTTTATATCATTACAGCAATATTCCAAGCATTATCAAGCAAAAATACAAAAAGAAAAGAAATGAAAGCAAAAGCAAAAGCAATAAAATCCCTTTACCTACCCTTTGAAAAGAAAAGAAGGGTTGATGAGCTTGAATCCCTGGAATTCTCAATTATTCGAAAACTGTGAGGTAAGCCCCATAACAAGTGGTTTGTGCCCAACCCGCTTGGCCTTGGGTAACTCCTAGCATGGCGATATGTTTGTCACATTAGTGACCTTCTTTTGTACAAACCTATGTCTACTTATGGATTAGCTAGCTCTTGATAATCCGACTTACATAGTAGTCTAGTATGGTTATATGCATCTACATCATGGTTAATGAACACTTATTTGGTTCATTCAAATCACTTGTATCATATTATCTTGCTCAAAACTGGTAAATGAACATAGCAATTGCACACACATTTGTATTTGAGAGATTTTGTGTATCATTATGATAAATCAAGATTGGAAATGAATTCACATATGCACATGGGATTTCTTATAAATATAACTTTTGTCTTTAAAATACTTTGAAATATTTTTTTTTTTGCAAATTGTATGGAATAATTCATTTTCTTCTTTAAAGTACAGTTGTTTAGTATAAAGACAACTACATACATAATAGAAAAAATCAAAATTTCTTTCAAACCATACAATAAAAACACATCTATATATATAACTTTTGACTTTCGCGATGATGGTATAGTTCCAAAACTAAAATTGGAATTTTATGACTAGCGCAAGTCCTCATCTTCATATTTTTTGACTATTTTCAAAAATTAAAAATCAACCATGCAATAAAACTCTCTTTTTTTGGATTTCGTGATGATGGTATAAGTCTATACCTACATATTCTATGCCTAGCACAAACCATTGTACCAATTTTTATTTCCCATTTATTTAAAAATCATGAAAACCATATGACTTAAATCATTATGTTACACAATTATGCTTTAAAACAACACACATTGTTACTATTTCATGTCATTATGTCAGAACTTCAATTTTGCAATGATGGTATAATTCTTAGGGAATTATTCAACAATTTTATCACACTTAGGAATTTATGCCTAGCAACATTATATTTTCATGTATACTATTTTTATGAAACTTTGAAAACAAACCATCATCATCATCATTTGCACCATTGCACCAAAGTCTTAAGACAGTCTCTTAAGCACTCTTTTACTTTTTTAACAATATTTCTACACTGGGATTAGCTTGACGACCGAGTGAGCAATGACTCCATGAAATGGTCTATAATAGCGACAATGTCCTTTGAAATTATTGTTAAAAGTTCCTTTTATTTTTTTTATCAAATCATCACATCATCAACAACCAATTTTTTCTATCAGATTATTTCATTTAAATTTTTCAAGCATGACATTTCAACCATAATATTTCCAACGACGTAATTACATGAATCATCAAATCAATCAATCAAAACATTAAAAGCATCATAAAAATACATAAGACAAGTCATATGATCAAAAATATCTCATCTATATATATCACCAATATATATACATCATATCAAAACCGGATCGGTATGCCATAATCTATACCTCGGCATACTCAATCCTCTCTCAAAAATAATAAATACTATATATCAATCTGTACAGTGCAATATGTAGTAGCTAGCCTCGAGAACCCCTCGAGCTCTCAGCCTCATCTCCTCCCTCGCCCTGAGATGGACGAGGTGGCCCCATCGCAGTATGTGTGGTACTGCGAGTCCTAGTCATGGATCGATATGAAGTCCTTGATGACCCAATCCTGATCGGATCCGTGATGGTAGCCGATAGTGGTAATCTCTCCTCTTCTGGCACCATCTGGTGGTATAGTGTCTGATAAAAAGTGATCTGGACAATAGCCTATGGTAGCTCCTGAGTGCTCACCCCTCCGCTCTGTGCTTTGAGGCATGCAATCTCATCTCTGAGCTATGTAACCTCAGTTCGATGGTGGGTAGCCTCCTCCTGCAGGGTCTGCACCTGTGCCTGGAGATAGACTATCTCTGCTTAGATAGTCATCTCGCTGCTCTCCCTAGTGTCAACACCCTTGCCCTTATCGGGCGATGGTGGCCTATCTCTCTGTGGAGAAGGGGGTCTCTCCTCCCTCCTCTCTCACTGTCGTGGTCTCTGTTGCACCTGTGATATCCTATGCTCTCTCCCGTTGTGACCTTGTGTCGCCTCAATCATTGCCTAGCGTCGCCTCCCCATCCGATGCACAACTGCATGAATCGTACCCTTAGCCCTCATCATCCAAGGAGGGTGGATGCCTGTGTACCAGGCATCATAGCCGTCGGCTACCCTAGCATTGTCCCCATCCACTGGCTGAATGGGGGCATCATATGCATCCTAACTCCAGAAGCACTACATATATGGAGCCTCGCTAACTGTAGTGTTATCCTAGACAGTCTGAGAAAACTCATAATCCCTGAGATATGGG
The DNA here is from genome assembly GCA_028583015.1 of Wollemia nobilis. NCBI lineage: Eukaryota > Viridiplantae > Streptophyta > Pinopsida > Araucariales > Araucariaceae > Wollemia > Wollemia nobilis. The sequence continues at coordinate 7,033,152 of JAQPPZ010016334.1, read as the reverse complement.
ACCCCCTGCTATAGACCGAACTATCACAAAACTCGGTCATAGTGGTGGAGCTCCACCTCTCCCCTCTCCATCCTCAGCCAGCAAACTCGCTTGATGTAAGCCAGCTCCTGTCCATCCTCGGCCCACCCTGGATGATCTCTCCAAGGCCTCTAGGTGATCTGGTCGGAGACAAGGTCATCAAGTAGTCTCCGAGACATCGGTAGATCTATCTGCCACTGTGACCCTCTTCGGAGCCACCAGTAGAAAAATTGGGGCCTCTCCCCATCAATCCCTATCAAAGGAAGCCCTATCGGCCTCCGCACTGTAATGTTCTCCCAGCACCAAACATGTAGCAACGATGTCAAGACCAGACATCGGCCGCCCTTGTATACGACCCCATACAGGATCCTATACAGCTGGCATAGAACAAAGCTACCCCAAGCAAACCTGTAACCATGGTCACGCATGTCGCAGATCACATCTACTAGCATCCATAGTACCCTGCATCTGCTCTGGTGGCACAGCAGAAGTCCACCTACCACCCCAGCCAAAACTTGTGTGAGTATTGATTCCCCAAGCATCTGACGTAATGCCTCGATGTTCACTTCGCCCTTCTCTAGGGCGAAGCTCGAATTGCCACATAGCCGCATCATAGTGTGGCCCTGGTTGGCCACAGGCGTGATCAACCGTCCTTGTATGGGGATCCTCAAAATCCTAAATACATCCTCTAGTGTGGGAGTCATCTCCCCTATCGGTAACTGAAAATAGGAAGAACTTGGATACCACCTCTCTGTCAGGGCTGTCAGTAGCCCCATGTCTATAGAAACTTGTGGCATCTCTGCCACATGCTGCAAGCCGACCTATGCTAGCTGATCCCGCTCTGCTTGTGATAGAGCGGCCAAGTCATCTCTCAACCTGCTGTATTTCCATTCTCTGCTCTTCAGTAATCCTCTCTGCAACATAAAAACAACAACACAACAAAAAATCATTAATAAAAACTCAGTAATTAATAATGCAAGTAAAATCAGTTCAATTTTATACAAATAAAGATATCGTCCACTATTGGACGATATCGTCCCAAATTTGAGCAAAATCGTCTCTGATTTTGCAAGCCGAAATCGTCCCCCTTTCGTCGATTTCGCCCTTCGACGAAATCGACGAACTTGAGATGATTTCATCGAAATCGGGACGATTTCGTCCCGACGACGTCGATGGCCCAAAAACGGCCGTGATGCTCAAAATTTATTTAAAATTCATCTAAAAAGCATGTAAATTCAACTAAAGCATTCTAAACTAAGTTTAGACTCTTACCTATAGCCCGTGCCGGACCTCTGTCGATCTGTGCGCTGTCTCGACCATTTTTGCTTGCAAAGCTCCAAAAACTAAAAATGAACAGTAAAAATGAATTAGGGTTTTTACCCTATTTTTTAATTTTATTCAACATAATTAAATTTTTTTCTTTTCCGCGTTTTTACCTCAAACGTTCGATTTGGGTAAAAACACGGAGGGGTCACCATAGTAAGCTGTCGTACGATTCGAACTAGAATCGTCGCCTAAAAATGGGAATAATTTTTGCTTTCTCGTAGATCGAGAAGAACTCATATTTAACACATTTTCTTCAAAAAATTTGCTAAAGAGGGGGCAAAATGTAGCACCCTAAAATTGGCGTAGTAAAACCTTAATAATTACACTTACTCTAGTAAATAATTCAAATTCAAATTTTAACCTCCAAAACCGCTCCCAAACCATCACTTAATTCATTTCCTCGTTTCTCGCACCATTTTTAGAGTTTGTTTTGACCGTTTGACGATATCGTTGCCGATCAGACGATATCGCCTTAGATCGAACAATTTTGTCTAGGCTAGGACGTCCAGACGATCTTGTCCCAAAATTGATTTTTCACAATTAGTCTCTGTTCCAACGTCGTCTCTAATTTGAGCAGAAGCGTGTCTGTGTTGTTAGAGATCCTCCTCGTTGGAGATATCCCAAATAGGGATGATCTCCAACCTCCTAACCTCCCTCCTAAGCCTATTTAATCCTAGGCCCTCCCCCTTGGCATCTCCCTGGCTGAAATTCCCTATAACTCGAATTCTACATGCACTAGACCACCTTAAAACACTGTTTGCATTCACATTTTTTAAAGTTTGTTTGCAGGAACTTCATTGTTTTTCAGCCGGAGCAAGCTCAGTTCATCTCAGACGATCTCGTACAATCTTGGACGATCTCGAACCAATTCAAGACAATTTCTACTGCAGTTCACATTGGGGGCAATCAGTGCCCAGAGTTTGCATTTCTTCATCCTTTTTCTGTTGTATTATTCTGTATTTAAGTTAATTCTATGGTTATTATTTATTATTCTGCATCTTGGAGTTCACCCATGTAGCTTTAATGCATAATAAAAGCATAAATTGTCATTTGATCGATATAATGCATTCATGTTTTTTCTTATTATCATCATTTTAATGTTCTTACTATCATTTTATATCATTACCCTCTGTTATCATAGTTGCATTCTCTGTATTTTGCATCTGTTTTTCTGTTTGCAAGTCTCTGACGAATTCGTCTGACGAATTCATCAGATCTTAGACGATCTTGTTAGATAGGAGACGATCCTGTCGAATTCCAGACGATCCTGACTACTTCAAAAATTAGAACCTTCATCAGACATCCGAATCAGGTATGGGTCTTTAATCCATCTTGTTCTTTCTATTTTTCTGTCCAAATCTATTTTTGTCTTCATTTAAATTTGCATTTCATATAAAATAGCTTAGACACATTTTGGCCAAACCTAGGACTTGGATGATTAAAGCTAAAACTAAACCCATCAAACACATTCCCAACCTAGGCGTGGAAACTGCCATTCAAACGTTTCCTGGTGAACCCACCATCCATCGAAAAATCACCATAATACACCTCCCCCGAGAGGTGGGACCTTCGCAAAGCCTCTCAGTTGGAGGTACCATGCCATCCTTTTCCCATCCTCCTTCCGAGCACGGATCCTATAGCCTGAAGGTAAGGATGCAAAAAATTTGGAGCGATACAATGGGAAGTGGTGTTGACTAGGTCATAGACACAAGGCAAAATCAAAGAGTCGTAGGCCCTCTTGGATCTTGCATGTGTCACCTATGTTGAATATTATCCTGTGTCACAATGTTAGGAGTATAATTCTATGGTATGATCTTGGGCCCCTTCATAAAAATATTATTTTAAAAATCTAAGAAATGCCTAGATTGTGTCCTCACTATCAAGCCCCTCATTAGAGTGTGATAAATACCACTTCCAAAATTAATCTTAGTATCTTTATTTTTTAGGAAGCAGTTTTTGAGCATTGTGAGGTCCCCTAGTAGACTAGAATTTTGTTAAGTAATTATATTCAGGAGAGAGACTCGTGGTGGTCCATTGAGAGGTTGAGGTACGTTATTCTTCTCAAAATATGGTGGAGTTCAAAGTGCAGAGATTTTATCACCATGAAGCCATAAAATAAGGATGGACTAATTCTAGAACCCAATAGGTTAGAAGTTGATGATGATTTAAAGAAGATCATGAGATGAGGAAAATTCTCAAATGTTTGCAAAATTTTAACAAAAATCACCTCCTCCTAGCTAGGAATGTGGCCCACTCATGGATGAATGGCAAGGTTAAAGTTGGAGAGTTGAAATTCTCTATTTCCATTCAGCTAATTACCAAAGTCACTGGTCTCCCTACTCATAGGGCCTATCACAACAAGGATAAGCATTCTTTGTCCAAGGAGATGATGTATTTTATCGATGTTGGAGAATCACTTGAATATTACAAGAATGAAATTAGAAGGAGGTCTCTTAAGGATATGTGGGACTAGATTTCCCTCATTTTCTTAAAATACTTTACCCTAGATAAAGACCAAAAAATGATCAGAAGCTTCCACATCATGTTCCTAAATCAATTTCAGAGGAAAAGAGCCATGAATGTTCTAGAATTCTTGTTTAATTCCATAGAATGTTTGGTTTGGAGGGTCCAAAAATTTAAAGTGAAAAATCCCCTCCACCAAATTATAATTAAGATTATTTTTTATTATGTAGGTGCAACTAGATGTCTCTCAGGAGATGGCATTTTGGTCACTCTTTTAACTAAACCTATTAGTATGGTTGTGTCAAGTTCTTTGAAGGATTTAGATTCAACCTCTTGGGAGACTAAATCTAACTTTGGGAACAAGCTAGCTTTGTAGGTAGGTCTGGAAACCCCTTTATTTGTTGGTTCTATCTTTAGTGATACTCAAGATTCTTCCAAAGACTTGAACTCTCATATGATCGGCTCGGTTAGAAGCTATAAGTTGGGAACCACAAATCCTTCTATTTTGGGCCTTCCCTCAACTCAGAATAAATCTTGGGTTATGCCCCTTGTAATAGGTGTAGGGGTAGCAGTTTTAGTATGAGGAGGTCTAAGTGGTTGGTTTTCAAACAGGCTTCTATGAACCTTGTCAAGGTAGGCAATCATGAGGAAATTCTAGCCCCAACTTTGAACAAAGTTAAATTTATGAAAGAAATAGAATGCAACACAAATTCATATTCTAAGGTAGATGTGAATATTTCGCAAGTGCCCCCTTGAACTCCTTTTAGGACCTTGACGTTAAATCTAGAAAATTTGATTTTTGATCTTCTAAGGATGGCTATCTAATGTGCCAAAGCTATCAAAGCTATTGAAATATGTAATGCAACATTGTGTAAATTATTCTTAGACTAAAATATAAAGTATAATGAATAATATTTGAATTAGAAAATAATTCTATTTTATGTAAAAATATTCCCACCCAATTAATAAATAAAATAAGGGTGGTAGGAATATTTAATTTGTGGAAAAAAGTTATTTCCCTTTTTCTAGCAAATATTAAAAAGTAACCAATCACTTTTTAATATTTGATAGATGCCACTTGTCACACATCTCAAGATAAGATTGTGATAAGATTAGGGTAATTTTAGGGTTGTAGTAGAAAAGATTCTCTTTAAATAGGGGTGTTGTCTACTACATCTTGTCATATCATGTTGATGCATATTGTTGCATAACATTGAAGTATTCTTGTATTGTTGAATCATTGAGTAATATAGTGAGCTTCATAGTGGATGTTTCCCTTCTTCATTTGATGTAGGGTTTTACCACTTAATATTGGTGTTGTGGGTTTTCCTCTTTTGTGTGTGATTGATCTTGTGGAGCATTCTTCGATCTTGGGGAGACTTTGATTGTCTCGCATTTGGTATCAAAGCGGTTGGGATCTCCATAAAGTGTCTTCAATCCTTTGAGATGAAAAACCCATTAAGAATGGTTGATCATGGAATCTCCTTCACACCTAAGAACATCCTTGATGGATCAAATTTTGGAATATGGGAACCAAGGATGAGGGTTGAATTTAAAGCAAGAAAGTTATGGCCATTGTGAATGGAGATGAAGCAATCCCAACCCAGGTAAGGGCACTTGAGACATACAACAACAAGAATCACCTTGCACTTTCCATGATTATAAATAGTGTGAGTGACGAGATATTGCTCATGCTAAAGATGCATGGGATTTGCTAAAACAAGTCCATCTAAGGTCCAACACATCAACGAAATTCACTTTATTGTCCAAAATTATTAGTACTATGCAATGTGAAGAAGAAAGTGCCTTGATATTCCTATCAAAGATGAAAGACATGAGAACTCAACTATTGGCTTGTAATTGTGATTGGATAAGTGAGAAGCTCTTAAGCTTTATCATTTTGAGGAACTTGTCAAGCAAGTTCAAGAATTTTGTCACCATTATTGAGACTAGGCTAGAGCAAGAAGAGGATGGCATTCCTCTCAACACTCTTTCACAATTATTGATTCAACATGAAGATTCTCTTAATAGAGACAAAGTGAATGGTCAAGTTGTCAAGGAGAAGAATTTTGCCTTGAGTGCCACTAAGGCTTCCTTCAAGAAGAAATACAAGGGAAGGAAAAATCAAAATTTCCAACCCAACAAGCCTAGAGTTGATTTCACTTGCAACTTTTGTGGCAAGAAAGGCCACAAGGAACAAAATTGTTTCAAGAAGAAGAATATTGCAGAAAAGGAAGAGCAATAAAATGCTAAGGGACAATGACCTAAGAAATGTTTTGGCAAGAAAAAGAAAAAGAACAACAATGTAAAGAAAAATTATAATAAAAATGCCTTTGTTTGTGCCCTCTACTCCATTGACTCATCTACTTCTAATGAATTGGTGTTAGATTCTGGATGCACTAATATGTGTTTTGAAAAGGATAATTTTGTGGACTTTCATAAGCACTCTTCAGATTTAGTTGTCATTGGTGATAATACTAGACTTCAAGTAGAAGGTGTTGGCAATGTTGTAATTGAAGGGAATTTACTTGATAATGTCCTATATGTACCTAACCTTAGGATAAATTTAATTTCCGTTTTGCATGTTGTTAGAAGTGGTCACACTATTGATTTCAATGCAACTTCATGGAGCATTAGGAAAGGTATGCTACCAATAATTACAGGTTATGTGAAGAATAATATTTATGTGTTAGGTGATGCTCCTCCTAAAGTGTGTTTAACAACTAATGTTTCTTCTAGTAGCAAGCTTTGGCACTTAAGGTTAGGCCATACAAACTATCAAAATATTCAAATGATGAAGTCTAAAAATTTGGTTGAAGGCTTGCCTAACATTTCACCTATTCATGGTTTGTGTGAAACATGCATCTTAGGCAAGATGAGCAAACAAAAGTTTGCAAAGGACAAGTCAACAAGGGCCACACAAATTTTTCAACTCATTCATACAGATATTATGGGTCCATTACATGTTAGATCACTTGGTGGTGCATCCTATATTCTCACCTTTATAGATTATTATTCAAGAATGATATTTGGGTATCTACTTAAGAATAAATCAGATTGTTTTGAGACATTCAAAGAGTTCAAAGCTTTGGTAGAAAATCAAAAGGGAGCAAATATCAAAATTATTAGAAGTGGCAATGGAGGGAAGTACAATAGCAATGATTTCAATGAGTTTTGTTCTTCTCAAGGGATCAAAATGCAGTTTACTTGTCCATACACTCCTCAACAAAATGGTGTTGCAGAGAGGAAAAATAGGACAATCATGGAGATGGTAAGATGCATGCTTGGTGACCACTTACCTCAATTTCTTTGGGGTGAAGCAGCCAATACAACAATCTACATTCTTAACAGGTGTTCTTCAAAATTAGTTGAGGGGAAGACTCCTTATGAGGTTTGGAATGGTAAGAAGTCGAATTTTTCATACTTAAGAGTGTTTGGATGTGATGCATTTTCATATATTCCTTCAGAAAAGAGGAAGAAATTGGACAAAAAGTCTCAAAAATGCATCTTTGTTGGCTATGATGTATAACATAGGGGCTATAGGTTATACTCACCTTCTTCATGCATTGGATTTGTTTCAAGAGATGTCAAATTCAATGAAGGCCTTATTGAGTTAGAAAAGGGTGGGCCTTGTGTCAAAAGGACCAAGTGGTTGGATCATTCTCGGGGTCCTAAAGAGCAGAGTTCAATTAGCCAAAGGATAACTAGAAGTATGACCCTTAACATGTCTCTTATAGCTAAGATAGAGAATGATCATGATCCTACTTCTTACCAAGAAGCTTCACAACACTCTTGTTGGGTTGATTCCATGAAGGTTGAGATGGATTCTCTTATAAAGAATAAAACTTGGGATCTAGTGCCTTATCCTAATAAGAGAAATGTTATTGGGAACAAGTGGGTCTATAGAATCAAGTACAATTCTAATGGAGATATAGAAAATTATAAGGCTAGATTGGTTGCTAAGGGTTATTCTCAAAAACATGGCATTGACTATGATGAAACCTTTGCACCAGTTGCCAAAATGCCCACCATTTGGCTTCTCATTGCTATTGCTGCTGCTCAAGGTTGGTAGATTTTTTAGCTTGATGTGAAAAGTGCCTTTCTAAATGGTGATTTGGATGTGGATATCTACATGAGTCAACCACAAGGATTTGTTGTACAAGGTAAGGATACACTTGTATGTAAACTAAACAAAACCTTGTATGGTCTTGTTGAGTGGTATTTTCACCCAGTTGTGAAAGTACACTCTCCTTTAGGATTTGGGTTCCAAATCCCCTCTTGCAAAGAAGTTAAACAAACAACTTCTCCAAGGTCTTCGTTGTATTAGCATTTGCATATGTGTATTAGTAATCTCAAATATAAGATATTCAATTTGAATGCTTGGAACACCTTAGTGATTGCAAGAAACGTAAACAAGGGGCAATGTTGGTTTATTTCATCATGAAACTTTAGTGATTGTTCATTGTTTTTTTGGATTTTGATATTTTTTATTTTAATGTCTTGAAAAGTTAAAACTTCTGGAAAAATATAAAATGCAGAAAATGAAAATGAAATGTAGAAACTGAAACTAAAATGCATTCAGTATGATGTTATCCTATTTCGACAAAACCGAAGATGTGAGGTTTCCGTGCATGCAACCTAACCTATTGGACCTACAAACAAGCACAATCCGGATAAGCTAAGTGCTGGTTCCTAGGGTACGAAATAAAATTCAGATTTCAAATATTCGCCTAATGTAACCCAAAGAAATGGCATCAACATTATCTATAAATTCGAAATCTGAAAATATGAAAGAATAAACATTAAATCCATAGCATGCAAAGAAAATATCCTTCTTTCTTGCCCACAAGATGCAAATTTTTGAACACTTATGCATTAAAAATGTGTCATTTTACAATAGCAAAATTTCTGGTTTTCCCAAACTAGTCCATGGAAGAGAAACGACTCAAACATGTCCAAAGCGACATCATCACCTTCAAGTATGCAACTCTGCTTGCCGTAATCTCCAACCCATGTCCATGAAGAAGAAAAACCAGTCTTCGAAAGAAAAACAGCCCAACTAGGTCTAGAATGGCCTTATCGCCTTCAAACCTGCAACGCTACTTGCAGCAGTTTTCCACCCTCTCTGGCCTCTTTGAATGGCGTATTTAAACTTGTGAAAACATTGTTTTTCCTTCCTGATGGTTCACTTCATTTGCCGATGGCTGCTCGTTTCACCTTCCTTGACTGTTCATTTCACCTTCCCTGTATGCGTGTGCTTTGCTTTCCATTTTATGGCCCTTCGCTATGATTTCTCCACATGATTTTACGTCAGTTTCCCTCTGTTTGTAATGACCATCTTAAATGATTTCAAATCACTAAAGATTCCTTATGTAACACTTGTCTTATTCATTGGATTTTGTCCTTATGTCCACGTCACTGTGCAGGTCCATTACCTTGGTGAAAATGGAACATGTCATGATATCGCGACACTTTTGCCTCCTTGCTCTCCTTTGTTTCTTTGAATCATGAAAATGGAACATGTCGCGATATCGTGACACTTTTGGCCCCTTCTATCTTTTGTTGCTTTTAGCCGTGAAAATGTAACATGTCGTGATATCGTGACACTTTTTCTTTCTTCTCTCTCTCTTTGCTTTGAATCGTGAAAATGGAACATGTCACGATATCGTGAAACTTTTTCCTTCTTGTTCTTTCTTTCCTCATTTGGTCGCAAAAATGCAACATGTCGCGATATCGCGACACTTTTCTTTCTTGTTCTTTCTTTCCTCGTTTGGTCGTGAAAATGCAACATGTCGCGATATCATGACACTTTTCTTTCTTCTTCTTTCTTTCCTCATTTGGTCATGAAAATGCAACATGTCGTGATATCGCGACACTTTTTCTCTCTTGGCTGTGATAGTGCAACATGTCGTGATATCGCAACACTTTTTCTTTTTGGGCCGCGATGGTGCAACATGTTGCGATATCGTAACACTTTTTCTTTCTGGGCCGCGATGGTGCAACATGTCGCGATATTATGACACTTTCTTTTTGGGCCGCGATGGTGCAACATGTCGCGATATCGTGACACTTTTTCTTTCTTTGAACTTTAGCCTATGGGCCACTTTGGTCTTCTTAGAACACATGCAAAAAAGGTGGGTCCCCAATTTTGGGGTACGTTGTGGATCAGCCACAACAAATGGCGACTCTACTGGGAAATGCTCCTGAGCATTTCGGTGAGAACTCAACTTGAAAACACACAAAATCAAATACAAGCATTAGAAAATATCCCAAGAATGAAACTAGATGAGAAATACATGAAACATTAGAATTTATTAAGCATCAGCTTGGTGTGTGCAATGTGCTTCATTTCTTATTGTTTGAAATTGATCAACATTCCATTGTCAATTTCACTTATGATTCGTATGTAAGGCTATGAATGATTTGTGCAGGATTTGATGTATGATGAATATGCTAGAGATATAAAAACCTGCTTTGCAAAGGCTCAAACCTTCTAGTATCATGAACAGACATATTAAAACTGTCAAACCCTCTTAGGACCAAATATATGTATACTGAATTAATTTGCTAGATCCCAAAGTTGGTTATGTGTCACTACCATCTTGAACCCATGTGCAAGTGTAAGTGAAATCAGAGCTTTGGGGAATCGGATTCTCAACCTAAGTGAGATGGGAATTTAATCCTATCCTTTCTACTATGATCTGGAGCTCATTACCTCACTTTGAACAAAATGATTTAACCTGTTATAGATGAAATTGTCAGGCTAGCCTATCCGTTTGAGCAGTCAGTGGTCTTGCTTTTAGAAAAGACATGTTGCCACGTATGAGCATACCCCACTACCAGCTAGGCATCTATAGCCCTGGTGGAGATTAACCCCATAATCTAGGATTTGACTTTACTTTGATTTTTTGGACCTTGATGATGACTACCCATCCTTGCAAGGGACATGTAGTACGATCCTTCCAGTCCAATATTAATAAAGAAATGAAAAATATTTTCTTTTGAATTTAAGTTCTTGAGGGGGAAAAATGGAATCTTTGGGGAATTATATTCTCAACCTAAGCGAGATGAGAATTAGACCCCATCCTTACTACTCCATGAAGGTCAAATAAGAGTTTTGGGGAATCAGATTCTCAACCTAAGCGAGATGAGAATTAGATCCTATCCTTACTACTCTGATTTTAGATTTTAAGCACTATGGGAGTGGTAAAAACCACTGTTTAAGGATTATGTTGCATGATAGGACAGACACGAAATACTCTTTTCGCCTCACCTTTTCTTCCAAGTATGGTTTTGACCATTTTGCTCAAGATCCTCTTTAATATGTGCAGAACGTGCTTGGTTCAAGATAGCTCGGGCATCAGTTTCCAACCTTAGGATCCTTTTAATATATGTTATGTAATAACCCTAAGAGGATTCGACACATTTTCAATGATTACCCATGAAATGAAGATGCAATTGAGATGGAATGTATATGCAATGCGAAATGTACATGAGATATGAATGCATTGCTCCTTTTGAAATGCGGATGAAGTATACCACCTACCTTGCCATAATTTATAAAACTGACAACTTCCTACATCATAATTTCCAAACGATATTCTTTAATGTGTTTGCAAAAATCGTGGAGCTTTCTGCAATACAATTCCGATGCTTCATATTCTCCTGGTCTTAGTCAACATTCATAAGGACCCAAATTAACAAACCAAAAATGTCCAAAGGACCAAAACACAAAACTTAAAACCAAAATGAGATCTAATCCAAAACCAAAACACGAAAACCAAAAGTATATACAATATAATACAAGATGATGCAAAAATTTGGATTATCATTTTCCCGGATCCCAAACCTGATTAGAGCATTCCAAAAGACATATAATATGATACACATGCCGAATGTGGAAGGAATCAAATGAAAACAAGATTAGACCAAACAATGCAACCAACTTTAGCTTTCCTCTCTCACCCCACCAATTAGATTTAGTTCCATTAGTATTCTCATACGTGAGATTCAAATTACCAGATTGATTAGACAATGGTTGATTTTCAATTCTTTCTTGTCTATTCTTTAAGGTGCAAATTTCATAATCCCATTCATGATTTAGAACTAGGATTTCTTTATTCAAAATGAAATTTTGTAAGCAAGAGCCTATTTCTAAAAATTTCAAAGCTAATTCATTTTCCATGTTCTTAGGCCAATCAAAATTGTGAAACAATTTACAAGCATCTAGGATATTTACTAAATGGGGATCATTAAGAATTTTTATCCTAGATTCAAGAATTAATTGTTGATGAATTTGATTTAGCAATTTAAGTGCATCAAACTCCTTTTCATTCATTAAAGTAAGGTTATCAAAGGTGTGGTTAGAAATTAATCCTTGTTCTTCATTCACCTTCAATGGCATTTCATCATAAATATCATTTGAATTATACAAGTCTTCACCTAAATCTTGGATGTTTGGACACAAAGGTTTAGATTTTACCTTTTTCACATTTTCATTTACCAAAACTTGGTGAGGATTTGCAATTTCCTCTTTTACCTCATGGTCTTCATATTCTTCATTGATTACTTGCTCATCAAACATACCAAAATTGGGCACCCAATTAAAAACATGCCCATATTTTTCAACCCTTAAATATTCTTGATCGAAGTGTATGTCAAGTAACTCATCTTCATGATCAATTGCTTTCGTTGCTTCCAATAGATCAACCACTTTGTCATTTAATTCCAACTCTTTGTTCACTGTCCCTGGTATCTCTTCCAAAACATCCTCAAATTGCACAGGAGTTGTAAAATCTTCCTTTGAGTAGGCGATTATGTTGTCCTGTATATCAATTGGTACACAAGTTTCATTAGCAGTTTTGGAGTGAGTGTAGTCTTCCCACTTCTTCCATGAATCATAGTAGTCATCTTCCAAGTTCAAGTCGTGACGTTCAAACACTTCTTCTTCATATTCTGATTCATCAACATGTTTCTCATCCAATTCATCTTCACCTTCCATAGATGGTCCAGTTATTTCCAAAAGTGGGTTATTTCTTGAATTCAAATTGGTAAAGCTATCATAATCCAAATTTGTAACCCATGATTCAATTTTATCACAATTTAGAAGGTGTGGATTCTCTTGGTCATCACTTTCTTGACGATATAGAGTTTCCACCGCCAAAATGTTGTCCACTCCTTGCTGATGTTTGGGTGGACCCTTATTTGGCACAAGTTCCAAATCATCCACTTGAGCTTGGAGACAATGGGTATACATAGCAATTTTGGGATAATTCCTTTCATTATGCTCCTTTGTATTATGCAATCTACACCCCTTTTCCCATGCAAAATCAGAAATATTAAGAATGGAACTAGAGTGACTTGGTCTTGCAGAATTATCTATCTGATTAGCAATAGAGGAAGGCATGCCCCCATTTTTTGGCTTCATATTCCATTGTCTCCATCTATCGTTGAAGTTTTTATTTGGATGAGGGGCATGGGATTCATACTTCTATATTTGAACAAAATCATTACTCAATTTGTTAACCATATTTTTGAGTTCTTCAACCTCTGAATAAATCTCTTTTGGTTGAGCTATGTTATTGCTAGTTCCAATAGGATTTGCGTAATTGGTGAGATCTTGACTTAACATTTGAGTTAGATTTTGAGCTACTTGATTTGCGTAGGGATTCACACTTTGAATCGAAATTGTATTGGGTGCATAAGAGGGTGTTGATGAATATGGTTGTTGATAAGGCAAAGCATTTATGCCTGATATTTACGGTGCCATGATATGATTCATCATAGGAGCTTGACCATATGGACCATATTGTCCTACCATAGGCATATGGGAAAACCCATAACTCTATGGTGTCATCTGCTGCTCAATGGTAACTTGAGGATTTCACCTTGCAAACATTGCCGTCATTGGATCCAATGCCCCAAAATATATTTGCAAAACTACTGCGGGATCAATGGCAAAATGCTGAATTGCTCTATTATAGCACTTCTAAAATCTCTGATTAAAATTTTGGATTGGCTCACCCTGGCCTCTTTTGCATGTAACTGATTATAGATGATTGTGGGGTCTAATGGTGACCTGAATTGGTTGACAAAAGCATTCTCCATTTGCATCCATGACGTAATGGAACCAGTAGGTAAGCAAATGTACCATTCGTAGGCCACTGGATCTAGGCTCATGGGGAAGAGTCTACAAGCCATGTCTTCATGTTGAACTTGCAATCTTATCAAAACATCCCTATAGGCCTGAATATGTTCTTCTGCTGTCCTTGGGCCATTCGATTTGTATTTGGGCAAAAATCTCTCTATATTTCTAGGGATCTCGTGAATATCCCCTGTAATATTCAAAGGAATGTTATTGACTCCATACCAAGGAGGTGGTGGAGGTTGGGCCATTTGATTCAAAATCGATGATGATAGCCCTACAATAACCTGACACAACTCTCAGTACCTCAAAGAAAACCTGCGACACATAGAAAATCTTGCAATTAATGAAATTCAAAGAATAACTTCAAAACCTGTTAGTCATGAAAGAAGGAACCTTGACAAAGCAGTTTTCTAAAAATGTAAGTTTCTGATTCACCAGATCGCATATGCGCAAGTGAAGAGCATACTCGTAGTGTTGTAGGCTTTCTTATTCACAAGATCGTATTACACGCAGGTGAAGAGCATAATACCGACAATAAATACATTTTTAGATAAAATAATTCCTTACAAATAAGCATGAAATAACTAGCAAGTATCAAATATGTAACGTATGAATAATCATGTTAGCATCAACCAAGAGGTGTATCCATTAAAATCGAATGAAAGTAGTTGCATGGAGACAACCTCGTTAGTTAATTTTTTTTTTTTTAAAAGTCAAATCAGACACATTATTCTTGTATGAACAATAAAAAATGTTAGAACAATGCATAGCAATTCATGTCCTCATTTTAACACTACAAGGCTATATTTTTAAAAGAGGGCTAAAGATAATAACCAATAGGGCATGAAATATTCAAAATTTGAATCCCTATAGCATTTAAATCACTCTGAAATAAAACAATTCAGCCCCTCCTTCTAGCGCCAATCTATTGAGTGGTATTTTCACCCGATTGTGAAAGTACACTCTCCTTTAGGATTTGGGTTCCAAATCCCCTCTTGCAAAGAAGTTAAACAAACAACTTCTCCAAGGTCTTCGTTGTATTAGCATTTGCATATGTGTATTAGTAATCTCAAATATAAGATATTCAATTTGAATGCTTGGAACACCTTAGTGATTGCAAGTAACTGTAAACAAGGGGCAATGTTGGTTTATTTCATCATGAAACTTTAGTGATTGTTCATTGTTTTTTTGGATTTTGATATTTTTTATTTTAATGTCTTGAAAAGTTAAAACTTCTAGAAAAATATAAAATGCAGAAAATGAAAATGAAATGCAGAAACTGAAACTAAAATGCATTCAATATGATGCTATCTTATTTCAAAAAAATTGAAGATGTGAGGTTTCCGTGCATGCAACCTAACCTATTGGACCTGCAAACAAGAACAATCCGGATAAGCTAAGTGTTGGTTCCTAGGGTACGAAATAAAATTCAGATTTCAAATATTTGCCTAATGTAACCCAAATAAATGGCATCAACATTATCTATAAATTCAAAATCTAAAAAGATGAAAGAATAAACATTAAATCCATAGCATGCAAAGAAAATCTCCTTCTTTCTTGCCCACAAGATGCAAATTTTTGAACACTTATGCATTAAAAATGTGTCATTTTACAATAGCAGAATTTTTGGTTTTCCCAAACCAGTCCATGGAAGAGAAACGACTCAAACATGTCCAGAACGGCATCATCGCCTTCAAGTCTGTAATTATGCTTGTCGTAATCTCCAACCCATTTCCATGAAGAAGAAAAACCAGTATTCAAAATAAAAACAACCCAACTAGGTCCAGAATGGCCTTATCGCCTTCAAACCTGCAACGCTACTTGCAGCAGTTTTCCACCCTCTCTGGCCTCTTTGAATGGTGTATTTAAACTTGTGAAAACATTGTTTCTCCTTCCTGATGGTTCGCTTCATTTTCTAATGGCTGCTCATTTCACCTTCCCTGATTGGTCATTTCACCTTCCCTGTATGCGTGTTCTTTGCTTTCCATTTTGTGGCCCTTCGCTATGATTTCTCCACATGATTTTGCGTCCGTTTCCTTTCGTTTGTAACGACCATCTTAAATTATTTCAAATCACTAAAGATTCCTTATGTAACACTTGTCTTATTCACTAGATTTTGTCCTTATGTCCACGTCACTGTGCAGGTCCGTTACCTTGGCGAAAATGGAACATGTCATGATATCGTGACACTTTTGCCTCCTTGCTCTCCTTTGTTGCTTTGAATCTCAAAAATGGAACATGTCGTGATATCGCGACACTTTTGGCCCCTTCCGTATTTTGTTGCTTTTAGCCGCGAAAATGTAACATGTCGCGATATCGTGACACTTTTTATTTCTTCTCTCTCTCTTTGCTTTGAATCGCAAAAATGGAACATGTCGCAATATCGTGACACTTTTTCCTTCTTGTTCTTTCTTTCCTTGTTTGGTCGCAAAAATGCAACATGTCGTGATATCGCGACACTTTTCTTTCTTGTTCTTTCTTTCCTCGTTTGGTCACGAAAATGCAACATGTCGTGATATCGCAACACTTTTCTTTCTTCTTCTTTCTTTCCTCGTTTGGTCGCGAAAATGCAACATGTCGCGATATCGCGACACTTTTTCTCTCTTGGCCGCAACAGTGCAACATGTCACGATATCGTGACACTTTTTCTCTCTTGGCCGTGATAGTGCAACATGTCACGATATCGTGACACTTTTTGTCCTTTGGCCACGATAGTGCAACATGTCGCGATATCACGACACTTTTTCTTTCTGGGTCGCGATGGTGCAACATGTCACGATATCGTGACATTTTTTCTTTCTGGGCTGCGATGGTGCAACATGTCGTGATATCACGACACTTTTTCTTTCTAGGCCACGATGGTGCAACATGTCGCGATATCGCGACACTTTTTCTTTTTGGGTCGTGATGGTGCAACATGTCACGATATCGTGACACTTTTTCTTTTTGGGCCGCGATGGTGCAACATGTCATGATATCGCGACGCTTTTTCTTTCTTTGAAATTTAGCCTATGGGCCACTTTGGTCTTCTTAGAACACATGCAAAAAATGTGGGTCCCCAATTTTGGGGTACGTTGTGGATCAGCCACAACAGGTCTGAAGCAAGCACCTAGAGCATGGTACATGAAGATTTTAGGTTACTTCTTATCTCTTGGTTTTGATAAATGCTATTCAAATACAAATATCTATGTGCTTAGGAAGGATAACTTGGTCATTTTAATTGCTCTATTTTTTGATGATCTTTTTATGATTGGAAATGAGAATGAGGCCATTTTTGATTTCATCTCCAAATTAAAGTCAGAGTATGAAATGACTGACCTTGGTCTTCTACACTACTATCTTGGCATGCAAGTTTATCAGCATGAGGATTGTACTTTTTTGAGTCAATCCAAGTATATTGAATATCTTCTTAAGAGGTTTGATTTGGAGGATGGAAATCCTACTTCCATTCCTATTTCTATAGGGGTTAAGTTGGAAGTAAGTACAAAATCTTAGTTTGCTGATGTTACATTGTATAGGCAGCTCATTGGTAGTGTTCTTTGTGTTACCATCACAAGGCTAGATATTGCTTTTGCAGCTGGTATGATGGCTAGGTTCATGCAGAAACCTTATATTGAGAACTTACAATCTACCAAGAAGATTCTGAAGTACCTTTCAAGTACTATATATTTGGCACTCAAATATTCTAGGCTTCCTTTGCTCTTTTTGGTTATGTTGATTCTGATTTTGAAGGGGATAGAATGGATAAAAAGTCTACCGCAACATATGTTTTTAGTATTGGGTTTGTAGCTATCTCTTGGTATTCCAAGAAGAAAGATACAATTGCTCTTTCTACAATGGAAGCAGAGTATAAGGCTACGACAACAACTGCATAGGAAGCGGTTTGGCTTCGTACCCTCATGAAGGAAATTGGCTTTGAGCAATTTGGTCCTTCACGTTTGCTCTCCGATAATCAATCAACTATTGCCTTGGCTAAAAATATTGTAATGCATCAAAGGACAAAGCATGTTGAAATACAAGCCCACTTTATTAGAGAGAAGGTATTGGATGGGACTATTCAATTGAAGTATTACCCATCATCTTCTAATTTTGCTGATTTATTCAGCAAACCTCTTTCCAAGGAGTAGTTTTGTAAGTTGAGAGACTCACTTGGTTTGGTGAAGTTTTCCTCAAGGGGGAATGAAGTGTAGTTACACTTGTGTGATGAAAAATTCATCCTTATGAGGTGTTTTGTGCTATATATGAGTTGATATTTGGTGGTATAATTGATTTTTGCATCTCTTTTGAACATGGTACTTTCTTGTTTGCCTTGTGCAACTTTTGTACATGTTACTTTGTATATGACATTGTGCAATTATGGTATATGATGCAATTGCTTTATGCGACTCTTTTACATGGTACTTTCTTGTTGCCTTGTGCAACTTTGTAAATATTTTTATGTAGTTGGCATTATGCAATTGGTTTATCATGGTACTTTCTTGTTAGCATTTATGCTACTTTTGTACATGATATTTTATGGCTAGATTTATGCAATCGGTGTGCACACTTTATTATTTTCATATACCTTATGCAACTCTTGTACATGGTAATTTTTTTTAGCCTTGTGCTACTTTTGTACATGGTACTTTAGAGTTTGCATTATCATGGTACTCCTTGTTTGCTTTATGTAACTTTGATCATGATATTTTTTGATCAACTATATAGCACGTGACTATAAGTATGGCTTGGCATCTTTTTGTGATGACTTATAGTTCACTATTTGTTAGATCAGTTTTGTTATCATCTTTGGATATTCATATATGTTGTGGTGAATATATTTTTGATGATGTATCTAACTGATCTTATGTTGAGCTACTTGTAGCTTGCAGGTACTTCCATTTGGGGTTTTACAGGCTTACTGAAGACACCCTTGTGATATTTTATTCTTGTTATTTGCAACCACTTGTGGTTGGATGGATTTTTAAACTGCTTGTATCTGAAGCTACTCCGTTGGGGGCTTGCAGTCTCATTTTGGCCCATTTTGTATTGGTGCCTTATTGTAGACCATTCTTGGTCATAGAAGCTCAGTGTAACTATATTACTCATTTGATTCTCATCCCCATTTGTATCTTTAGGGGGAGAATGTTTCTTTGTTTCATAATTCCTTTCCCCAATATTGCATTAAGGGGGAGTGTTGGAATATGTAATGCAACATTGTGTAAATTATTCTTAGACTAAAATATAAATTCTAAAGAAAAATATTTGAATTAGAAAATAATTCTATTTTATGTAAAAATATTCCCACCCAATTAATAAATAAAATAAGGGTGCTAGGAATATTTAATTTTTGGGAAAAAAATATTTCTCCTTTTCTAGAAAATATTAAAAAGTAACCAATCACTTTTTAATATTTTATAGATGCCACTTGTAACACATCTCAAGATAAGATTGTGATAAGATTAGGGTAATTTTAGGGTTGTAGTAGAAACACTTCTATTTGAATAAGGGTGTTGTCTACTACATCTTGTCATATCATGTTGATGCATATTGTTGCATAACATTGAAGCATTCTTGTATTGTTGAATCATTGAGTAATATAGTGAGCTTCATAGTGGATTTTTCCCTTCTTCATTTGAAGTAGGGTTTTACCACTTAATATTGGTGTTGTGGGTTTTCCTCTTTTGTGTATGATTGATCTTGTGGAGCATTCTTCAATCTTGGGGAGACTTTTCTTGTCTCACAAAAGCCATAATTAATGGAGACTATCCTAACTCCCCTATAGAGTTGGTCAATACCAAATTTGAGGATTCATCCAATTAAGGCATGTTTGATTTGTGAAGTTTTGTTTTTTAGTCTGGTCTTTTCTATGGCTTCCCCTATGTGGGAGGAGTTTTTGGAATTTATTTACCCTATGTTTTTCAAGGTGGGTGTTCTTTTCTGTTATGCATGTCTCCCCTTGGGTGGTGGTTGAGCCAAGGTGTGGAGGCATCCTATGGTTTTTTTTTTGGTGGTAATTTGTGTGTTATTTATGTTGGTTGTTCTAATCCTCAACCAATTTCTTTTTGGCCCTTGGTTTAGCTTGTAAAAGGCTCAAGGACCCTTTCAAAACTTCTTCCATATTTTTATAAAAAAAAAATGAGGATGGAGCAACTTCACTTGTTTATGTAGAGAGATCATTTCTAAAGAAGTTTTGAGGAAGATATTATTTGGTAGTTTTTAGAGTTTCACCTAAAAATTCCTCATGGGATCTTGGATTGCAAGGATATTTTATACGATGGTAGTTTATTCTCTCAAGAGAAATATTCACTAATAGGTTCACCATGTTTTTCTCTTTTGACATTCAATCCATTTTTTTGATTAATTATTTTGTATGGATGATTTCAATGATGCCCTAAAGAAGCAATTTCCATTAAACTTGATGGATTGAATTTTTAGAGGGTTTTTGAAATCCATTTTATTCTCTAGTTTGAATTTTTTTTGGCACCAATGTAGCATGGATGAAAGGGCATTATTCATGGTTTTTGAAACTAAGAAGAAGATATTGGATATTTGAATATCACCCTAATTGTTGGATAAGACTTATGTAGGATTTCATGCATGTCAAAGACCTATGAGCCACTTGAAAATTTATTTGAATAGTCTAGAAAAATTTTATGTCGCTTTGGTGGAAGGGAATTGCTTAACAAGTTATGTTTGAGAAAAGAATAATACAAAATAAAGTATGACAAATATAGAATATTGTGAATATTAAATAATGTTGATGTATTCACCTTATGGTTATAAAAATTATGGAAATTTGGAAAGTAGTTATTACTCCTAACCTCATACCTTCTTTATTACACATGTATATATACTTCTATCATATTAATGCAAAAGTTGATTTCAATGTTTGAATACATTTTGTATTTCTAATATTTGGTATTAGAGTAGGCTAATATCAACATGAAGCTTTGATTTGAAGGTGATCCAATTGTCAAGGAGTAGGAGACACCTCTCAGATTTATGATAGCATGTTGTTGCTAGAGAATCTATAAAGGCATAGACACAAGTTTGAACAAGAAGACCTTGCCAATTGGAGAAAATAAGGTTTTTTTTTTTGTAAGTGATGTCAATAGTTATTTAATCATAAAGGAGTTGTAGAATCATCTAAGAAGAATGAAGTTCATGTTGGAAGAGTTTCCATCAAGAAATTGATTATTATAATTCAAAAAATTATGTTTCCATCTAGTGTAAAAAATATGTCATCTAAAAAATAATGAGTCATCTTGAGTTGCTACTATCTAGACCCACTATCTAGAGCTTCCATCTAGAGCTACTACTACTTGGGGTTGTGTTTGGAGCTATCATCTAGAGCCACCATGTGGAGCTATTACCATATTAAGATCTCATCTATAGATATTATATAGAGATATCATCTAGAGATATTGTATGGAGTTATCATCTTGATCTCCCACATGGAGTTATCATATTGATATTCTATCTAAAGCTTCCATCTAGATCTATTATAAAAAATGGTCATCTAAAGTTAATTTTGACCCTACTACAATGCATGGTCCATATGAAATTTAACTTCCAATGAATTTTTGGTAGATGAAGACTTATGCTACAAACTTTTTAAAAATTTGGTTTACCTATAGTTAACTGGGAGGAAAGTGTTGATATACTCCATGCAAAGAATAAACATTCTAGAAGTGGAAAGGAGGAAGCAATATATTTAAATAAATAAAATTTCCATATGTGTCATGCAGAGGATCCTTGAAGCATTTAAAAACTATTTTTATTAGCATTGAATGCAGATGACAAGATGGTGATTTGATAGTTTTTATCACCCTATAACATTGATAAAAAATTCTAATAATTTTCCTTGGAGATTTAAGTTGGGAGAAAAGAAATCAAACTCCTATGATTTATTTTGCCTAGAAATACCCTACTATTATCTCACAACTAGAGGTATTGATCATTACAAAAGTATAGGCTTATATCTACTCATTGGAAATATATTTTTGAGCCTATTCTAGTGGAAGAGTTTTTCTATAGGTTTATGAAGTTTTGACATGGATACTAATACCCCAAAGATATTTCATGATTCATGTTTGTAGAAGGTGAAAACAACTCTACATGGAAGACCTTTTTTTAGTTACATGAAAGAAGGGGTTTTGAAAGGATCCTTGAACTTTCTACAATGCAAAGTAGGGTTTTGAGGGTCCCTAAACCTTTTTACAATAGCAAAATCCTGGAGAAGATGGATGCAAGAGAAATAATTAAAGGATCCAAGTGAGAAAAATAAGGCCCAATAGCCTAATTCAAGAATGGGAGGAAAAACTAGATCCCTAATATCCTAAATGTTCTTTACCAATTTGAGTCAACAACAAAACATGAATCCCAAGGAGGACTCAGGATCCACCCAACCATCCGACCCAATTTAGTTTAAAATAAAAAATAGTTTAAAACAAAAATGTTTCTTGCCCAAGACAAAAATTATTTCAAGGAAAAACTTGGGATCCACCTAAACCACCAAGTCCCACTTTGATTTTACCATCCTAGTTAGGAAAACACTCTTGCTCTAAGAAAATTGAGAAAACATTGAGATTGAAAGTTTCTCACCCATGCCAGGAAATACACTCTTGCTCCAAGAAAATTAAAAAAAAAATTAATTTTTTTCTACCAATTCCAAAAGCCAAAGTCTTAGGGATTCTCAGATCCAAATTGCAACAGGACCAATTCCAAAAGCCAATTCTTAGGGAAATTGAACGAAAGAAAAACCTGATCCACAAACCCTAGATTGTTGGAAATTTTGAGCTCATTTGGTTGTCATTGATGTCAAGGTGAAAAGTTGTCATTGATGCCATCAACACCATGGAGTACATCATCATTAACACCAGGAAGCAATGCAAAGAGATGGAGAAAATTTATCCAAATATTTTTTTATAAGGGTTTTTGTTAAAAGTATGATGGCACATTTTAATATTTTTTATTAAAACCATAATGATAGTTCTCTAATATTGTGATGGTAGAATTAAGGTTTTTATTAAAACCAAGGTGACAAAATTATTTTTCATCAACCTAGTGAAGTGCAAATGACAATTTGATATTAACTCAATGAGGGATTTAATTTTTTATTAAATTCTAAAGTTTATAAATTAAATTTATAATATTTAAATTCTTTTGAATTTAAATTAATTATAAATTATAATTTATACAAGCCGACGTCATCAAATCGAATCATCCATCGATGTTGTATGCAAAGCAAATGAATGGTATTTAAACCCTAAGACAAACCTTAGGGAAGTAATCAAAATTTGAAATTGAACAAAAGAAAAAATCGAAAGCCTCCAAAATTTGTGATTGGTGCATTGCCGAAATAGGACAACACATTATTATTAGGGCAGAGCATCATGATCGAGGTAGCGCATGGTGTTTGAAGTAAGGGATATTGCAAAGGGAGAAGCGCTTGGAGTATAGCTTGGTGTTAAACATAGGAGAAGGCAAAGTCTTTGAAGCCTTTGTGAGAAGGCTTAAGCAACCTTAGGGCTTAAGCTAAGCATGTGGAGCGCTTAGCTCAAATGGCTAGATTATCGTAGCTAAGGTTCTAGTCGTGGAGAAGGCATAGGTTCAAAAATCCGAAAATTGTGGAAGGGGGATTCACCAAAGGTTTTTATAATTTAATTTTTTATTTTTGCATAATACTAAGGTTTAGGAGGAATAAGGGAATATTTGTGGTATTTTATTATTGTGCTAATGTTTTAGGGGTGTATGTGGAATTTGATTAATTTTGCTAAGGTGAATGAGTTATAAAGTGATATTAATTTATTTACCTAAGTGGTAAACATGTCCTTTATTAAGGTAAATATTATTTTACCTTAGGATATAGAAATTAAGTTGGAATATCAATTTTGTGAAATAGAAAAATTGAAGAGGAAATTTTTGTGAAGATATTATTGTAAAATATTGCTATTGAGAAGGAGATATAAGGTGCATTATAAAATTGAGCTATTCTTGTATTTTGTGAAGTATAACACTTGTTATCTAACCCTTGGAACTTGGCAAAGAAAAATATATACCTGAATGCAGTTTTGAAGCTCATCCTCCAATCAAGAAAAAGGCATGAGCATATTCTTTCATAGTTGAATTGATTGTTTGGTTTTATGGAAAATAAGTTTGGAGTGAAAAGGACTTGATTAGGGTTTCCTATTGAGTGTGTTGAGTGATTTCTTAAAAGTTTTATGGAATAAAGAAGTGTGGTTAAAACCTTGTTTTATAAGCATTGTTGTTGAAGCCATTGATGAATGAAAAACTTGAAATAGGGTTTAAAAATAACATGAGTATCATTGTTATGTGAGAGTTGTTTTGTAAGCATTGTTGTTGAAGCCTTTGATGAATGAATAAATTGAACTAGGGTTTGAAAAGAACATGAGTATCATTGTTATGTGAGAGTTGTTTTGTAAGCATTGTTGTTGAAGCCATTGATGAGTGAAGAACCTGAACTAGGGTTTGAAAAGAACATGAGTATCATTGTTATGTGAGATTTTCTTTATAAGCATTGTTATTGAAGCCATTGATGAGTGAAGAACCTAAACTAGGGTTTGAAAATAACATGAGTATCATTTTTATGTGAGAGTTGTTTTATAAGTATTGTTGTTGAAGTCATTGATGAGTGAAGAACTTGAACTAGGGTTTGAAAAGAACATGAGTATCATTTTTATGTGAGATTGGTTGTTGAGCATTGTTGGAAATATTTTGAGTAAGTGATCATATTCTTGGACTAGGATTTGTAAGCAAGGATTATCTCATTGAGTGATTGGTTGAGTAGAGTTGCTTGAGCCTAGTCAAGTGGATGTGTGAAGTGATTGTTCAAGTTCCATAAAAAAAACTATTCTATATTATTAATTGAGTTGAGAAAGTAATTGAGCATTTGAGTTGAAGCATATTGAGTCTCTAACAATTCTCCTTATGTTTCTAAGAAAGTGATTGAAAGTATTTGAGCAGATTTGAGGCAAGTATTTGAGAAGACTTGTGGACTTATTGAGTATATTGGACAAGTTTTGAGTGGACTTGTTGAGCAGATTGGACAAGTTCTAAGTGGACTTTTTGAGCAGATTTGAGCAAGTTCTGTGTGGAATTGTTGAGCAGATTTGAGCAATTTTTTAGTGGACTTGTTGAGCATATTTGAGCAAGTGTGGACTTGTTGAGAAGATTTTTGGTGTATTTTTGAGGATATATTTATACCAGACCAAAGGTAGATATTGAGCAATTTATACTAGATTGAAGGACTGTGTTTAGTACTAGATCAAAGGACTCTGTTTAGGCAAATATTGAAATAAATAGTCAGAGGAATCAGAAGGATCAAATAAAAATAAGAGAGGATAAAGGTAAAGAACAGTGCTTTCTAGGAGTAGAAATACTCCCACCCCGGAATTAACCACCTCAAGAGGAGGTGGGGGAGGGGCTAAGCTAAGAGGCTCATTCTTAGCCCCGAGCCCCAAAGGTGACCCTTTTCCATTGATGTCAAAGGGGGAGATATTTGAGTAAGGGGGAGAGATTTGGTATTTGAGAAAAGAGGAGAGAGCATTGAGCCAGGGGAGCATTGTCCCAGGGGAGAAGAACAAAGAAAAGGTCAAGTTTTTGGTAAAAATAAGTTGGGTTGCCATCAATGACAAAGGGGGAGATTGTTGGACATTTTGAGCTCATTTAGTTGTCATTGATGTCAAGGTGAAAAGTTGTCATTGATGCCAAAGTGAACACATGAAGCTATCATTAACACCATGGAGTACATCATCATTAACACCAGGAAGCAATGCAAAGAGATGGAGAAAAGTTGTCCAAATATGTTTTTATAAGGGTTTTTGTTAAAACCATGATGGCACATTAAAAGGTTTTTTATTAAAACCATAATGATAGTTCTCTAATATTGTGATGGCAGAATTAAGGTTTTTATTAAAACCAAGGTGGCAAAATTATTTTTCATCAACCCAGTGAAGTGCAAATGACAATTTGATATTAACTCAATGAGGGCTTTAATTTTTATTAAAGTCTAAAGTTTATAAATTAAATTTATAATATTTAAATTCTTTTGAATTTAAATTAATTATAAATTATAATTTATACAAGCCGACGTCATCAAATCGAATCATCCATCGACGTTGTATGCAAAGCAAATGAAGGGTATTTAAACCCTAAGACAAACCTTAGGGAAGAAATCAAAATTTGAATTCGAACATAAGCAAAAATCTGAAGCCTCCAAAATTTGTGAGTGGTGTATTACCGAAATAGGACAACGCATTGTAATCAGGGTAGAGCATCGTGATCGAGGCAGCGCATGGTGTTCGAAGCAAGGGACAACGCAAAGGGAGAAGCGCTCATAGTCTAGCTTGGTGCTAGACGTAGGAGAAGGCCAAAGGCTTTGAAGCCTTTGTGAGAAGGCTTAAGCAACCTTAGGGCTTAAGCTAAGCACGTGGAGCGCTTAGCTCACACGGCTAGCTTGTCGTAGCTAAGGCGCCAGTCATGGAGAAGGCGCAGGTTCGAAACTCCAAAAATTGTGGAAGGGGGATTCACCAAAGGTTTTTATAATTTAATTTTTGATTTTTGCATAATACTAAGGTTTAGGAGAAATAAGGGAATATTTGTGGTATTTGATTATTGTGCTAAGGTTTTAGGGGTGTATGTGGAATTTGATTAATTGTGCTAAGGTTAGGGAGTTATAAGGTGATATTAATTTATTTACCTAAGTGGTAAATAGGTGCTTTATTAAGGTAAATATTATTTTACCTTAGGAGATAGAAATTAAGTTGGAATATCAATTTTGTGAAATAGAAAAATTGAAGAGGAAATTTTTGTGAAGATATTATTGTTAAATATTGCTATTGAGAAGGAGATATAAGGTGTATTATGAAATTGAGCTATTCTTGTATTTTGTGAAGTATAACACTTGTTATCTAACCCTTGGCACTTGGCAAAGAAGAAGATATTCCTGAAGGCAGTTTTTGAAGATCATCCTCCAATCAAGAAAAAGGTATGAGCATATTCTTCCATAGTTGAATTGATTGATTGGTTTTCTGGAAAATAAGTTTGGAGTGAAAAGGACTTGATTAGGGTTTCCTATTGAGTGTGTTGAGTGATTGCTTCAAGGTTTTCTGGAATAAAGAAGTGTGGTTAAAACCTTGTTTGATAAGCATTGTTGTTGAAGCCATTGATGGTGAAAAGTATTTTTTGTTGAAGCATTGATTGAGTGAAGAACTTGAACTAGGGTTTGAAAAGAACATGAGTATCATTGTTATGTGAGATTGGTTGTTGAGCATTGTTGGAAATATTTTGAGTAAGTGATCATATACTTGGACTAGGGTTTGTGAGCAAGGATTATCTCATTGAGTTGATTGGTTGAGTGATTTACCTAGTCAAGTGGATGTGTGAAGTGATTGTTCAAGTTCCATAAAATAAACTATTCTATATTCTGAATTGAGTTGAGAAAGTAATTGAGCATTGAGTTGAAGCATATTGAGTCTCTAACAATTCTCCTTATGTTTCTAAGAAAGTGATTGAAAGTATTTGAGTATATTTGAGGTAAGTCTTTGAGAAGACTTGTGGACTTGTTGAGTAGATTGGACAAGTTTTGTGTGGACTTGTTGAGCATATTGGACAAGTTCTGTGTGGACTTGTTGAGCATATTGGACAAGTTTTGTGTGGACTTGTTGAGCATATTTGAGCAAGTTTTGTGTGGACTTGTTGAGCAGATTTGAGCAAGTTTTGTGTGGACTTGTTGAGCAGATTTGAGCAAGTTCTATGTGGACTTGTTGAGCAAAGTTTTGGTGTAGATTTGAGGATAGATTTGTACTAGACCAGAGATAGAGATTGAGCAGATTTGTACTAGATCGAAGGACTATGTTTAGTGTAGATTTGAGATAGAGCTTTGGAGGTGATAGAGTAGAGAGGACATAAGTCTCTAGTGGATAGAGATCCATCAGCCAGGGTAGTGAGGATAGGTCTTCTGAGTGAGGACAAGAGTCTTCAGTGGAGAGAGATCCACAAGCCAGTGTAGTGGAGGCAGTTGTCTTCAAGAGGATCACCAACCAAAGTAGAGGAGAAGGAGTTCTCCTATGGATAGAGATCCATGAACTTGATTTAGGGGATTGGTGTCTCCTTTGGATAGAGGTCCATAAACATTGTAATAGGGAAAGGATTCCCAAGAGATTGATTGAGAAAATTTTAGTGAAATATTTTCTCCGTGGAGTAGCCCACATTGGGTGAACCACGTAAATTGTGGTGTCTCTATTTGTGTGTGGTGATTTGTGCATTGCTTTGATTACTGCTATTGATATTGCTATCTTTACATTGCATAATATTGATTGGGAAAGAAAAAGTAAAAAGTGGTCTTATATTGTTCACCCCCCTCTCAGTATAAGCTTGTGTTCTTCAATTGGTATCAGAGTGGGTTCCTTCAAAAGAGTTTAACAGCTTGAAGGAAAAGCTAACAAGAACACAATGGATTCTAAGAATGTGTCCTCGGATAATTCAGCACCAGTATTTGATGGAAGTGACTATATATATTGGAGTTTGAGAATGAAGATCTACCTGATGGCTCTTGGCAATGAAATTTGGGAAGCAGTTGAATTTGGATATGATCCCTTGATTAATCCTCCTACAGATAAGGAAGGTAAGCTCCTACAACATTACAATTCAAAAGCAATGAATGCACTTTTGAGAGGTTTGCATAGAACAGAGTCTATGAAAGTTATGCATTGTCAAACTGCAAAAGATATGTGGGATAAATTGCAAAATATTTATGAAGGAGATAAAAGTGTCAAGAAAGCAAAGATGCAAAATCTCAAAGGACAATTTGAAGAATTAAGAATGAAGGATGAGGAAAACATTAGTACTTATCTACTTTGAATTGATGAGGTTGTTAATGCTATGCAAGGACTTGGAATGAAGATTGATGAATCGGATGTTTGTGATAAAGTCTTAAGAACTCTTCCAAAGAGATTCAGTGAAAAGGTTTCTGCTATAGAAGTGTCAATGGATGGTGATACTTTGACAAGAGATATGTTGCTTGGTATGCTCACAAC
Organism: Wollemia nobilis; assembly: GCA_028583015.1. Lineage (NCBI taxonomy): Eukaryota > Viridiplantae > Streptophyta > Pinopsida > Araucariales > Araucariaceae > Wollemia > Wollemia nobilis. The sequence goes on along the minus strand of JAQPPZ010016334.1, from coordinate 7,004,160 downwards.
ATTTGAGATAAGAACAAAATATCCTATTCCCCAGAAGGAAGCAACATTCAAAGCAATCAAGAAGACAAAGGGTAAGAAGTCAGAATCAAGCGATGAGTCATCCAGTGATGAAGAAGCAAATTATGGTAGAAGGAATAAGGATTCAAGAAAATCTAGAGATACAAGATCTGTTAAATGTTTCAATTGTGGAAGGTATGGTCATTATGCAACTGACTGTCAAGAAGCCAAGAATAACAATGATGAAGAAAAATAGGATCACAGGAACAAGGAACCAGAAAGATATAGGCACCAAAAGAAAAGCAAGGATGGACAAAGCAGACAAGGAAAGAAGTTCTTTCAAAGACAAAAGAGGAGCTACTATGCGGATAAGGCAAGTAAGTACTCAAGTGATAGTGATGCTAGTTTTTCAGACAATGATAGAGATGAAGTTCTTTTTATGATTGAAGAAAAAGAACCAGTTAAGAAAAGGACTCCAGTAATTCTCAAGTGTTTTAGATGTGGTAACTTTGGACATCTTGAAGATAGTTGTACAAGGGATGGCTATAGTTTCAGTGATGATGAATATGAGGATACACTTGAAGGACCAGAAGAGAATATTCTAATGGCACTAGAAGAAGGAGAAGGTGATCCTATAGAAGACAAGCCAACAGAGAATAAATATATGGACAAAGGTAAACAAATAGAGGAATATTCAGAAAAGGATGGATATGATCTCAAGGGAGAACTTATTTATGCCCTTGACATGGTAAAGAAGGTAAGAAAGCAACACTCTAAACTTGAAATTCAGTTTCAAGAATGTGATGAAGAGAGAAGATTGCTTATAGAGGATTTAGAAAAATCAAAGGCTAAGGCAAAAAGGTTCAAGGATAAGTTAGAAGCAAAGATCTTAGAATGTGAAAAGTTAACACAAGAAGTGGCACTACTAAGAGAAGATTTAGAAGACTCCAAAGTCAAGCTAAAAGGGTTTAAAAATAGCTCAAAGAACTTGGATAAGTTCATCAAGATACAAAAGCCTACATCAAGCAAGATAGGTCTTGGATTTGAACAGGTTCAAAAGAAATGGGAAGGAAATTCAACCTCAAGTTTTGGAGAAGAAGATACTTCAGAAGAAGACAATGTAAGAGAGAGTGAGACATCTGAGGATGAGTTGGACAATAGAGATTTCAACAAGAACATGAACAATGCACAAAGAAGATACATATGGAACAACAATCATAATAGGTCAAGAGAGACTAGGAGACCAATGAGGTCAAGACAAGGAAACTTCAATGGAAGATGCTTTTCATGTCACAGGTTTGGGCACATGGCTTCACAGTGCAGGACACAGGAAATATAGGAATATGGGAACAAATAGAACTTTTCCATGGGTATTGCTACTCATGTAATCAGTTTGGTCACAAGGCAATAAATTGCAGGGTTCATGATAGAAGAAGGTATGGCTTCACTAGGAGAAATCCTAAGACATTTGCACCTCCAAGGAATAATAACATTAAGTGTTATAAGTGCAATAATGATGGTCACACAACAAAGTGGTGTAGAGAAGATATTCTAGAAATAAGTAGAATGAAGGAGGAAAGAACATGGATATGAATAGGAATAGGAATAGGAACATGAATATGAATAGGAATAGGAATAGGAACAGGGACATGGATAGGAATATTGAAAGAAATAGTCAGAGGAATCAGAAGGATCAGATAAAAAGAAGAGAGGATAAAGGTAAAGAATAGTGCTTTCTGGGAGTAGAAATACTCCCACCCTAGAATTAACCACCTCAAGAGGAGGTGGGGGAGGGGCTAAGCTAAGAGGCTCATTCTTAGCCCCGAGCCCCAAAGGTGACCCTTTGCCATTGATGTCAAAGGGGGAGAGATTTGAGTAAGGGGGAGAGATTTGGTATTTGAGAAAAGAGGAGAGAGCATTGAGCCAGGGGGAGCATTGTCCCAGGGGGAGCAGAACAAAGGAAAGGTCAAGTTTTCGGTAAAAAGAAGTTGGGTTGCCATCAATGACAAAGGGGGAGATTGTTGGACATTTTGAGCTCATTTAGTTGTCATTGATGTCAAGGTGAAAAGTTGTCATTGATGCCAAAGTGAACACATGAAGCTATCATTAACACCATGGAGTACATCATCATTAACACCAGGAAGCAATGCAAAGAGATGGAGAAAAGTTGTCCAAATATGTTTTTATAAGGGTTTTTGTTAAAACCATGATGGCACATTAAAAGGTTTTTTATTAAAACCATAATGATAGTTCTCTAATATTGTGATGGCAGAATTAAGGTTTTTATTAAAACCAAGGTGGCAAAATTATTTTTCATCAACCCAGTGAAGTGCAAATGACAATTTGATATTAACTCAATGAGGGCTTTAATTTTTATTAAAGTCTAAAGTTTATAAATTAAATTTATAATATTTAAATTATTTTGAATTTAAATTAATTATAAATTATAATTTATACAAGCCGATATCATCAAATCGAATCATCCACCGACGTTGTATGCAAAGCAAATGAAAGGTATTTAAACCCTAAGACAAACCTTAGGGAAGCAAGATATCAAAATTTGAATTCAAACATAAGCAAAAATCTGAAGCCTCCAAAATTTGTGAGTGGTGTATTTCCGAAATAGGATAGCGCATTGTAATCAGGGTAGAGCATCGTGATCGAGGCAGCGCATGGTGTTCGAAGCAAGGGACAACGCAAAGGGAGAAGCGCTCGTAGTCTAGCTTGGTGCTAGACGTAGGAGAAGGCCAAAGGCTTTGAAGCCTTTGTGAGAAGGCTTAAGCAACCTTAGGGCTTAAGCTAAGCACGTGGAGCGCTTAGCTCACACGGCTAGCTTGCCGTAGCTAAGGCACCAGTCATGGAGAAGGCGCAGGTTCGAAACTCCAAAAATTGTGGAAAGGGGATTCACCAAAGGTTTTTATAATTTAATTTTTGATTTTTGCATAATACTAAGGTTTAGGAGGAATAAGGGAATATTTGTGGTATTTGATTATTGTGCTAAGGTTTTAGGGGTGTATGTGGAATTTGATTAATTGTGCTAAGGTTAGGGAGTTATAAGGTGATATTAATTTATTTACCTAAGTGGTAAATAGGTGCTTTATTAAGGTAAATATTATTTTACCTTAGGAGATAGAAATTAAGTTGGAATATCAATTTTGTGAAATAGAAAAATTGAAGAGGAAATTTTTGTGAAGATATTATTGTCAAATATTGCTATTGAGAAGGAGATATAAGGTGTATTATGAAATTGAGCTATTCTTGTATTTTGTGAAGTATAACACTTGTTATCTAACCCTTGGCACTTGGCAAAGAAGAAGATATTCCTGAAGGCAGTTTTTGAAGATCATCCTCCAATCAAGAAAAAGGTATGAGCATATTCTTCCATAGTTGAATTGATTGATTGGTTTTCTAGAAAATAAGTTTGGAGTGAAAAGGACTTGATTAGGGTTTCCTATTGAGTGTGTTGAGTGATTGCTTCAAGGTTTTCTAGAATAAAGAAGTGTGGTTAAAACCTTGTTTGATAAGCATTGTTGTTGAAGCCATTGATGAGTGAAGAACTTGAACTAGGGTTTGAAAAGAACATGAGTATCATTGTTATGTGAGAGTTGTTTTAAAAATTTTTTTTTAAGCCCATTATTGAGTGAAGAACTTGAACAAGGGTTTGAAAAGAACATGAGTATCATTGTTATGTGAGATTGGTTGTTGAGCATTGTTGGAAATATTTTGAGTAAGTGATCATATACTTGGACTAGGGTTTGTGAGCAAGGATTATCTCATTGAGTGATTGGTTGAGTAGAGTTGGTTGTAGCCTAGTCAAGTGGATGTGTGAAGTGATTGTTCAAGTTCCATAAAATAAATTATTCTATATTCTGAATTGAGTTGAGAAAGTGATTGAGCATTGAGTTGAAGCATATTGAGTCTCTAACAATTCTCCTTATGTTTCTAAGAAAGTGATTGAAAGTATTTGAGCATATTTGAGGTAAGTCTTTGAGAAGACTTGTGGACTTGTTGAGTAGATTGGACAAGTTCTGTGTGGACTTGTTGAGCATATTGGACAAGTTCTATGTGGACTTGTTGAGCAGATTGGACAAGTTTTGTGTGGACTTGTTGAGCATATTTGAGCAAGTTCTGTGTGGACTTGTTGAGCATATTTGAGCAAGTTCTGTGTGGACTTGTTGAGTAGATTTGAGCAAGTTCTATGTGGACTTGTTGAGCAGAGTTTTGGTGTATATTTGAGGATAGATTTGTACTAGACTAGAGATAGATATTGAGTAGATTTGTACTAGACCGAAGGACTGTGTTTAGTGCAGATTTGAGATAGAGCTTTGGAGGTGACAGAGCAGAGAGGACAAAAGTCTCCAGTGGATAGAGATCCATCAGCCAGGGTAGTGAGGACAGGTCTTCTGAGTGAGGACAAGAGTCTTCAGTGGAGAGAGATCCACAAGCCAGTGTAGTGGAGGTAGTTGTCTTCAAGAGGATCACCAACCAGAGCAGAGGAGAAGGAGTTCTCCTATGGATAGAGATCCATGAACTTGATTTAGGGGATTGGTGTCTCCTTTGGACAGAGGTCCATAAACATTGTAATAGGGAAAGGATTCCCAAGAGATTGATTGAGAAAATTTTAGTGAAATATTTTCTCCGTGGAATAGCCCACATTGGGTGAACCACGTAAATTGTGGTGTCTCTATTTGTGTGTGGTGATTTGTGCATTGCTTTGATTACTGCTATTGATATTGCTATCTTTACATTGCATAATATTGATTGGGAAAGAAAAAGTAAAAAGTGGTCTTATACTGTTCACCCCCCTCTCAGTATAAGCTTGTGTTCTTCATAGATCTCCAAAACTTGGCTCTCACTGATGGAAAATCACCAAAACCTTAAAAATTTGGACACTAGTTGTAGGGCCATATTGCCTAAGGTTTCTTAAAACCATGCAACCCAAAAAATTTGGATAAAGCATAACAATTTTTTAGTTAAAAGGCATAAACTCAGTACACAATCCACCATAAATGCTACTAGATAGAAGTCTCAAAAAAATCAAACCCATGATCCAAACTATTTAGATTTATTATTGCAAAGAATGAGAGAACCCCACTGAGTTCATATTATTAGTTAAATCATCTTCAAGGCTAGCATATAAACCCTTCACTGCTAAAATGCCACTCACCTTTGCCTTAGCAATTTGAGTCTTTTCCCAACCCAAATCATAGGCCTAAAATGGAAAACATACCCAAGAATTTTAGGAACCACAAGATGTTCCCCATTCTCCAGTAGAAATATACCATGACCAATATTGAAACCCTTAGAAGTTAAGGTCGCTCATACGTGCAAATAAAATTAAAACTTCTTTCAGCCCATCACAAGGGTTGAGAAGGTAAAACCCATAGGAACAACATAGGATCCATTCTCATTGGATCTTTTTTTTTTGGTAGAAAAACTCTAAGATCCTCCTTTGAAGCACCAATAGTTGAGATCTTGCACCCCAAAACACTAAAAAACTAGAAAATATTCTTGCAAACAATAGACTTCCTACAAACCTCCAAACTCCCATCCAAAAATAACAAATGATAGAGATTCTCATCTAGGACAAGAAACTTGCATGGGACTTCTAAAATACTCCGTAGGATCCATAGGCTCTGAAGGATTTGGATCTACCCCTATCCTTGTCAAAACTAGATCGATCTACACATCATAAGCTTTGCTCCTACTCCCTCTCCCTCTCTTCATCATTTGATAATGATATTCTACATGGAAAATGAAGTTAAAGATTTACTTGGATTTCAAAAACTTATGGGAAGTGGTATTTGGTGCTATGAAAAGATATGCCACTAATATAGATGAACAAAGAAAATTTAAGAAAACTTATCAAAAATCTATATGAATCATAATGTTTGAAATGATTGATGAGATCCAATTGTACATTCTTAATGCTATAACCATAAAGGATTCATGGAATAAATTTAGTTTAGTGTTTGATTCCAAGAATGATAATTAAATTCTACACCTACAAAGCTAATTGTATAGCCATATCGACCATTGCACATATTTTTTTTAAGAGAAAAATCCCTTGCAGGGCCTCCTTGGTCTAAGAGACCACGACCAGGGGGTTATACACCGTCAAAGTCACCCGAGAGTCACGCCTGACCCTACCCACACCAACATTATCAATTAGATTTTTGGTACCCAATTCAACTTTTTGGTAGGGTGGAGATTCAAACCTGGGACCTCCCTTGGAGGATTTCTCTCTCCTCTCCAACTCACCTACAACACCTAGGTTCGACCATTGAACATATTATAAATGTGATTTTAATGTAATATTTTAGAAAGAAATCTCAAGGTTGGTTCCTAATTTTTGACCTAAGGTCACTTATAATTTTGGTATTTATACCCTTGAGACAATTAATATAGCCATCAATATGATAAAAAGTACTTCCTTTAGTGATATTATTTTGGTTTCTATGGAAACCCTTCATATTGTGTGTTTATCTATGATATATCATGTTGGGTAATAAGTTGATTCTGTTCATTTTTTGAAACTATTTTGAAATATGACATGGCATCAAATGTTGGAAAATATGATAGCTCAACCTCATTAAACTTATACCATCCTTCAGTAGGTGTTTGAGAGTGCTTTATAACTTGATCTTCTTGCACACCTTTGAACTCATAACATCATCAATGTAGATCTTCTAAAGCTATACCATGACTCTACATTGGAGACCAAACCTACCATCATCCATCATCTTGATGTAGTTCTTGATATTCAACCACCATTAGATTCTTATCAAGTCTATGATACAAAGACTCGTCAAAATTACCATGAATATTCCACTTCAAATATTGTGGCTTCTAATAGCCAATATCCACATTATGCTCATTGGATTTCTTCTCAGTATATGTCCCAAAAATTTCCTTCTCCTTTGAAATCATTAGAGTCCAATGCTTATATTGTGGGGAGGCATGATGAGGAATAATCACATGATCCCTCTTTATTCTACCTAGGCTTAGGATTAGATTATTTATATAGGGCTTAAATTTAATTTATTTACAAATAATTGTGGATGTGAGAATAATATTCTCATGTGCACTTCTAGCTGCATAGGTGTCATTCTAGATAAGTTAGGATTCTCTAAAGTTAAGTTAGATGTTCTCAGTTAAGAATTTTGGCATATTAACCTAGTTTTAAATTTGGACTCCATTGAAAATATGGTGGAGATTGATTATTTGTAATTTAGAAAAAAATTCTGCCTATATATTGCTTCATTTAAAATAAATACCAATTGGATTTTTATCCCTCAACACATTCCCTATTTTCTAAGCCAAGAAATTCCCAACTAATGGAAAAGCTCTCACTAGTGTTTTTCAAATAATCACGGATTTTGAAACTGTTTACAACTGGAACCTATCACAAATTTATTGTTATATATCATATATTTCCCTATCACAAAATTGTTAGTAGTGATCCTTGTCACAAATTCACTATCATTTAATTGTCCTATATATCCAAGGCCTTCAAATTTTGGCCTTATTTTTGGTATATTGAGCTCTTTCATAGCATGCTTGTATTTTCCTAAACCCATATCACTAGATCCCATTTTTCTTAATAATTTTGAACCAATCCCTTTTGTATGCCTTTCAATGTAACCAAATTCATCATCATCCTAATTTCTATTACCATTACTAGCTATATTTGAATTCCAAAAACCATAACAATCATTTTTATTAAGACTATTACAATCCCTATCAATATCTAAATACCTCAAACCATCAACACATATAGTACTATCCCTATTACTATAAATAATTTTGAAAATATGACCTTTATTTTGGCCAACACAAGTACTCTTTGTACTTACAACACAAATAGTTTTTGCACAAATATTCTTATGAAAAATGTTCAAATCCCTATTGTTACTTGATATATATATATATATATATTGTATAAGATCATTAGTTCACCACCTATATTTATTGTCTAAAATTATCACATTTATCAGAAATCACATATTTCAACATGGGATTATTATTCAATTTCTCTAGTATTTCACATTGTGGTTGTAAGTGATCAAGAGTATATAGGGCCATAGATATTTAAACACCTTCTTTGGAGTATCCTTCACAATTTTTCTTTGGAATTGCTTGTAAACAAGATCTTAATTTTGTAAAATCCATCACTATTTTATGACTCACAACTTTGATTTATTTTATCTTTAAATTTTGTACAAAGTCCTTTATTTCTAGATTTGGACACTCTAACCATAAGTACCTTGTGTGTTGATCCATATTCTTTCTCATGATTGAATTCTAATTCTTTTTTAACAATATACCATTGATGATTTTGTTTCCTTTGATATTCATGTTGTGATTTACTTGATTTATTTTTGTTCCCTTTGGGAAGATGAGATAACATTTAGATCAAATAAACCATTTTTGAAGGATCCAATAACCTCAAGTTTTTCTCTTTTTTTAATGAAATATTTTTATTTCCATTGACAACTCTAAATTTAACTAACCTTCCTTTTTCTAATAATTGCCATAGTGATAAAATGTTATTGGTTAAAAAAACATATAAAGAACATTTTATAGTGTACATTAAAAAAATTGGACTGAGTGAAACTCAACCTACTCCTTTGACTTGATAATTTTTATTATCTGCAATTTTGACAGGTATACTCTGTTTTACTTGAAGAAAATCTAACCAATGCAAACTACCAATTGTGTGATTACTTGCTCCAAATCAATATACAAGCAATTATCCCTTGATTTTTCTATAGCATGTGTTATTTTAGAATTTGCTTCCCCACATTTTTGTTGAGAAAATTTATGGTTTTACCCATTTGAGGCAATCCATTGTTTCCACAAAAAAATGTAATATGTTCTTCTTTGTGACACAAATTCCTTTGTTTTTTATTTTCTCTTCTAACAAAATTTATATCTTTGGTCAAATATAATTTTGTGGAAGGAATTTTTGACATATTAAAGAAAAACAAATGAATGTGAATCCTCTAGAATTCAAAAATTTACAAACATATATCTTCCTTTAAAAAATTGTCCACATATACTTGAATATCTTATGACTCGCCAAATAAAAATCCTCTTTTTTTCAATGCAAAATTATCTTAACTAATTTTTTTTTCCCCTCTATCACTTTTGAAAATACTACCCATAAAAAAAAATCCTTTTAACTTCCTAATTAATCTCCCTTATAAAAAAATGTTTTTTTCCTTTATAATAAGCCCCCTTTTAATTTTCCTTCATATAGAAATTAAATCCTTTATTCCCTCAATCTTTTAACATATCCCTTTAATATTTTAATTTTTGTTTTAAACATCAAGTCTTCACCATATGCTTTTATGATTAAAACTGAAAGCAAGTGATTTAAATGTACCTTATAGTGGACGTTTAATATTTGACTTCTTTTGGGTGGGAGATTGGGGAGTGGGAGACCTCTCGCTATGGTGGGAGACCACTATTTCAAATTTCTTGCTCCCTCCCTAGCTCTTTATTTGTGGATGTCTAGATAGATTTTTGGGTAGATCTCCTATTCATCTAGGCCTATCAAGACTTTCCCATTTCATGCTAGTTCCTAGTGTGCTTATGGGACATTCTCTGGGTCAACCTGGGGCCTCCCAGGATCTGATTTTTCATGGGTGTCATTTCTTGGTCGAGTGGTCTATGCTTTCCTTATCTGATTTAGGTTGGTTTTGGTAGGATTCCTGTTTGCTTGATTTGGGAGATGATTTTATGGAGCTCTTTCTTATGAGTTTTTTGTTTTTTGAATGGGGACCTTGTGCTTCATCATTGTCTATAGTGGTGGCTCTCTTTTATTCTCCCAAACCTCACTTCTAGTTATGGGTTGGCCTCTTGTTAGTTTATTGACTAAAGTGGCTTGGAGAATAATTTCTCTACATCTTTATGGTCTTTGGGGGGAGGACCATATTTTTTTAATGCTTATAGAAAAGAGCCTCTCATTGCTGCTTTTAGGATGAGCTTTTAGTGGCTGGTTCTAGGTCTTTTTAAAGACTCTTTGCTTGTCTATTTTTGGTGTTTTCTAGCAGACCCTTTCTTTATAGTTTTTTGATCTTTTTCAAGGACCCTATGCTTTCTTTCTCAACTGAAGTGAAATATTTTTGGTGATTTTCTTGGTCAAACAATTGGTGGGGATAGGTTTTCCTATTGATCTATTGTAGTTGATTGTTTTATGGGATCTCTATATAGTTTTTTCTAGTCTTTGATAGGAGACCACATGCATGATTGTTTGCTATTATGGAGGAGTTCTTGAAGACAGTCTCTAGGTCAGATATACTTATGGTTTTGGGGGTGTTATGATGGTTATTGTTGGGTTATCCACTTCCAAGTTGCAAGTTCCATTTCACTTTGTAGGGAGATATCGTGCCCTATTGAGACCTCCTATTGTTTTTCTAGATTCTAGGCCTTCGAAAGGCCCTCTAGTGTGGTCCTTCCTTGTTTGTGTTGTTTCTTCCATGTGGGAAACTGTGTTTCCCTTTTGTATGGGATTTTTGTTTCATCTGGTTGCTATTTTAGTTTGACTATGCTTCAGGTGGATCTTTCTCGAGTCAACCTCAAATTTATTTGTAAGTAGTTTTCTAGGTAGGAAACTCCTTTTAAAATTTTGTATGAGAATCTATGTTTTAGCCCTTCTACAATAGACTCCCTTATTTTTATTTTTTTAATTCTGTTGGGAGACATATTTCCTTGGTTAGAAGGGAATCCCTTTTTCAATTGGGTATCATTTGAAGTTGGTCTTATGGAGTTTTTCTCCTTGATTTAGTTGTTCTTTGTCTATCTCTAGGAGATAGTCTCATCTATTGCATTTTTTTGTAAAAGTTATAGGTATCCTTTCAAAACCCGTTATCTCAATAAATAAAAAAATTTCTTCTTTCCTTCCAAATAAAGCTTCAACTATATCAGATATTCTAAAACTTAGGTATTTATCACATGGCAATACTGAATTATATTTGACATGTATTTAAGTGTTATCATCTCTTTTTCCAAATTGGGTTTGCCTTGGATTATTTATTCTTCCAGGCCTGGTTTGTTTTGGGTATTAATATTTTTTTCTTCCAATATAGGTCTACATTGATATTTCTCCAACTATCCTTTATATTATGCAATAGAATGTACTCTAATTCTCTAGGATTTAGGTATTTTTTCTCCTTTTTAATATAGTTATGCACTTTTTTTAAAACAACTTGGGTGCTTTAGAAATTGAGGACTTGGATGCACTAATGAATAAATAGGATGTCTTCAAACTATTACAATATATTTCAAAGAAAAAATAATAAGTATTATTTTTAATTTCTGTAATAGAATTTGGGTGGGTTAAACTAAATGTAAAATAATAGTGGCTATTTCAGCTTGTTACAACAAACTTTGGGTGTTATTCTAGATGTTATATATGAGGTATTTTCCCTTCTTGTTTGAATAATACTCTAGGGTAAAAATAGGATGGATGGTATGCAAGGAACTATTTCAATAGAGAGTATCTAGCCTTAATACACTTTAGAGGACATTAACATAGAACATATAATTTTAGAGAAAATGAATAATACACTTTAGAGAACATTAACATAGACCATCTATATTTGGAAAAAATGATGTTAGCTTTTGATGAATGAGTGCTCACAATAATATGACCTCAAGATCAATAATAAAGTTGCAAATATGAAATATATGATAATGCTAAGACATCAAGCATATAAATTCATAAATTACACTAGAAATCAACTCAAATAATGCTAATAACAAATGCTCAAATAACTATGAAATCTTATTGAATAAAGACCTCAAATACATCATATTTCATCACTCTCCATTGTTACTATATATCACAATATATATCTCTACATCACTTGATATCTATCCTTCACATCCATATACACATATATAGAATGGAATGTGACTCTTCATATGGAGGAATATTGGACTTCACTCTTCCTATGACTCTTCATCTTCCTTTCTATTAACACATGTACATAGGGACAACTATGAACATTTACATTGACAAAATATTATTGCACACTTGTGAATTTATTACATGGCATAAAGTAAACACTTTCATACTAATCTAAGACACTCTTTCCCAATCTATGGATGTAACCATAGTGGTACATTGGCATGTACCAAGTAATGTAATATATTCCAACACCCCCTTGTATTACATTATTTGGTTATTGAATATTTTAGTCTTCAATATGGTCTTCATATTGTCTTAAATTCACTTTGCACTGTATGCCTCCTTTGTCAGGTTATTCTTTTTCTTCTTCTTTGTATTAATTAGTCTTTGTGTCTTCATAAGTTGTCATGTTGTTATTAGATTCCTATAAAACAATATTGTCTTTGCCTTTGTCCTTAATTAGAATTTCATCTTTAGTATAGAGTCCATTGTACAATCACTTAAGGCATCATGATAAGATCTTGAGTTAGAATAACTTGAAGTATCAATACAACATGATGATTGAAATATCTTCTCTAGGAAGGATTCATCCACTTTTGTTTTCTCTTTAAGTGATTTAATTAATTCTTTTTGCTTTGAATTCTCTTCTTTGTAATGTTGGAATGTAAGTAAAGCCATATATAATATGCTTCCAATGTCAAGAGGAATTGTAATATCATCCTTTTCATTATCAATTGCTTCAATAATTCTAGCATGAAGATAATATTCCAAGGTTGTAAATTTTTCTACTAAGGCTTCATTGTAGATCAATTTTGAAGTAAGATCTAAGTTTCCTTCAACCTTTGTGAGTAAATTCTTGATTCTAATTTTTATCACACTTGCCCTTTCTCTTCTAATAATGTTTTCCATATCATTATTCATTGTATTCTTTGATGTAAACATTCCTCTTATATTCTAGATTGAATTTGAGTATACGGGCAAATATTTGTAGACTATGATTAGTTAAGAATAATTTTGATAGAGCCTCTGAAGTAGTCTACCTTATGACTCCCTACTTTAGTTTATCAAATAACTATATAAAGTTAATTTATCATTAGTTTTTGTTAGAAATAGATTATATTACATCATTTGGATCATGTAAATGTACCTTCCTAGGTACATACTTAGGATATTAGATTACTTTAGGGGGAAGTTATCTAGTTACTTCATGCAATGTAATAAATGCATAAGTATCAATGTGCAAGCTGTATATGTACAAGGTGTACCTTGCATAGCTAGGTGGAGTGTTGACCAAGGAACCTATCTTCCTATATAAAAAGGGCCTCATTGTAACAAGCAATATAGAAGCTTAAAGCATATTCATAGGTAGTAGCATAGTGCTATTTAGATCACCATATATTTGTGATGGATGAAATGTAGTCTAGTAGCATTATTCATGGAGTGTCCATTTCATACATAGCTACATTGTATTCATTTCCATAATTTCTATTTATAGCATATTTGAGTCATCTCATAGCTTTACTTTCTTTCATATTATTTTGCATCTTGTGATTGTTATCTCCCATTGCATACTGTAACATAATCTAATAGTGATATTAGAACCACAATAGATCTAGACACAATAGATTTATAGGAAAACCATAATTGTCATTGAGCCTGAGTTTTTTTATCAACCTGATGTGCTATTGGACCAGCCACTATCAAAAAATCTCAGAAGATTCTAGGTGGTAGAATTATGGAGAGCCACAAGTGAGGACCAAAATAAATATCAGTTCCAAAAATACTAATATTACATTTGGCTAGAGTATTTCCATAGAGTTGCAAGAAAATTCATGAAGACTAGGACTCAACATTTAATCCACTAGATTGACATATCAACCAGTAAATATTATTTAGGATATCTAGAATTTTTAACTATTACCCAAAGTTTCTTTTGTTGCAGAAAATTAATTCTTAGATGATTGGGATACCTCCTACAATAAAAATCTAGGATATTTCAAATTCATTGCCTAAAGGTCAGTGTGCCTTCATAGTGCAAATATTAGTTCCTTTTGAAAGAAAAGAATAATGTGGAAGAAGACTTCTAGAGAAGATTCATGGTGAAGTTAGGAGACTGGAGATCTCCATTGCCATATTGAGAACTCCATATAAGAAGAAAAGGCTATAGAAGCCTTGATCCATAATAAAAGGCCACTGAAGCCTTGATATAGAATAAAATGCCATAGAAGCCTTGATATAGAATAAAAGGCCACAAAATCCTTGATATTGAAGAAAAGGCCATAGAAGCCTTGTCTTGGAAGAAAAGGCCATATAATTCTTGATACTGAAAAAAGGCCACAAAATCCTTGATACTAAAATAATGGCTACAAAAGCCTTGATCCTCAATAAGACTTTAGAAGAGAGTATTTAATTCAGAAGTATGATTAATATTTCAATACTAATACTTTGTTGCAGGGAAAGGAGATTCAGTGAGTTGGAAAACTTCCTACAAGAAAGTTAGGAAGAGTATATTCTTCAGAATCAATATAGCACCTAAAGCAAAATTAAAGGTAAAGAGTTAAAAATAATATATCATTGAATAAATTCTAGTCTTTGAAGAAGAAGTACTAGGAGAGTCTTGCTCATATCTAGAAGTAGCAGAATAAAATATCCAGAAGAAGATCTCACCACCAACACTTCTAGGAGTAGAAGGTTGAAGAAAAGGTATCAAGGAAGACCAAAAGAAGATGTAAGATCAAATACCTTGGGGAGGTCTCAACGAGCATCTAGTAAATGACTTGCAGAGCCTTACTAAAGAAATCATAAAAGGATAACTCATTGGATAAATTAACTATAGAATATAGTGAAATATTTGGTATAATTATCACCATATGACAACAAGCCCAAAAGAAGAAGAATTTGGTAATGAGTGCTAAATATAAGAAGATCTCAAGACATTTAGAATCTTGAGAAGAATATTTAGGACAATTGTTGCCATCCAACCAAAAAACCAAAATAAGAAGAAGAATTTGGAAAGGAGTGCCAAATCTCATAAGATAAGACATTCAAAATCTTGAGAAGAAGATCCTGCTTGAATTCAGAATTTGACAAGAAGAATTGAAGATAGGATAAGCCTACCAAATCCAAGATATTTGAATATTAACTCTTATAGTAAGAAGACACCATTTCAGAGATAAATACTTTTGCAAATCTATATCAAAATAAGAATATTGCTTAAAGTATCAAATCATCAAAACCTATGCTCGTAAAAGAAAGTTTGAGACTATTTTTTGGTGAAGAAGAAACTAAGCGCAATATCCTACTCAAAGAAACAACTTGGTGATCTTAAACACCAAGATATACATCCTATAAAAAAGTTACAAAAGAGCTACAAAATATTTCAAAAATTTAAGCAACTATTTATTCAATTAGATTCATTAATTGGATTACTTATCCGATTTGTTAAAGCACCTTAATTTGGA
Organism: Wollemia nobilis; assembly: GCA_028583015.1. Taxonomy (NCBI): domain Eukaryota; kingdom Viridiplantae; phylum Streptophyta; class Pinopsida; order Araucariales; family Araucariaceae; genus Wollemia; species Wollemia nobilis. The sequence continues at coordinate 6,988,785 of JAQPPZ010016334.1, read as the reverse complement.
TTAGAGTTGCAAAAGAGGAAAATTGAATTACAGTATTCAAAAGTGCAAAAGGAAAAAGTTCATTTTCAGGTTCATTTGCACATTAGCTTTGTATTTTATTAGATTAAAATTACAACTATCTATCAACTACCAAATATCTACTTTGGAAATAAAAAGAAGACTAGTTACTACAACTTTGTTTGTAGTGAAATTTTAAAATAACTCTTGAAGATTTATTTCATATTATTCTTGATTAGTTGAAGTAAATTAATTAAGTGCACTTATAAGTTATTTTGAGATATTATTATAGTGATAATGTGTGATTGTTAGTGCAATAAAAGTGAAATATTACTGGGTTCATTTGCACTACTATATTACTCTCAAAAATCTTAGTGTTTGTGCTCTTGAGAAAGGCACAAAATCATATTAGCATTAAGTGTCTAAAGAGGCCATTCATGCACAAAAATATGTAACTTTTAGTGGCCAAATGAAGCCACCAAAAATAGCTCAATCCTCCAAGTTTTGGAGAAGAAAATAGTCATATAAAATCAGCAAAGGATTGCCTCAAATCGAGACTTGGTGAGTCTCATATTCAAAGCACTATAAGTGCTATATTGCATCTACAAAAGTGGTTATAAGTTGGGTTCATAAAATTTTAAAAAACGAGAGTTGCATATTTAGAAGTTCTCCAAAAATCTACCATAAAATCAAAAAATTAGGAGTGTGAAAAGGTGCAAAAGGGGTATTTTCATATTCCAAAATTATTACATATTGTTGCACCATTATAAGTTCTTTTACATAGGTGATAAGGCAGAGTTTGAGGTGCCACAAAGGCACATTATACAAGGTTAAAATAGTTGGACACTAGCACACTCTGAGCATAGCAAAGGATATTCTCAAAAGGCTCATAATTCCTCCATTTTGGATGATCGAACCTACAAGAAAAGAAGACATAATACAAAGTAAAGAAAGAGCATTACATCCAAGGTAATATCATCTACAAAGGAGCATACAAAATAGGTTAAAAAAGGAGGGAAAGCATAGAAATAAACATATGTTCAAGGAGTTGAATCAAGGCACCACCAAAGCTACACCAAGGCACTGCTAGAGCTCCACAAAGGCACCACCAAAGCTCCACAAAAAGCTACTCAAAATCCTCCAAAAGCATTAGCTGAAACCACCTCATCGAACGTCCACAACAAAGAAAAAATTGTCCAAGGCACATTGCTAATAAGCAGCTTTGCCAAGGCACATTGAGAGGTCATTATGTAGAAGACTCATGCACAAGGAGGTGATGACACTTGTTATCTAAATATAACCCTAACTGCTCTCACATAAGTATCCATCCATTACAATATTGACCAACGAGTGTTACACAAAAGGAGGTTGGAACGTTAGAAAGAAAATAGACACTTGGAATGGAAAATAATGAGTGCTCATATTAGAACATAATGTTTCTATTAGACCTGACAGAAGGTTTACAAGTAGCAAGAGGCATCTCTACTTCTCTCAAGTGCTCATAAGAAATAGTTGTGACACTTGTCACAAGGTCCAAGATTTCTCATTCATAAAAAAAGGTGCCCAAGTCCAAGGAGTTCACATTCATAGCATAGTCAAGACAAGCCCAAGGTGCACCGTGGAAGCAAGGATAAAAGAGCATTAAAATATTTTGTCAAGGGAGGTTAAATACCACATATTTTTAAGTTCCAACATTTATGCATTGAATACAAGGATATTCCAAAGCTTGGGTAGTGTTTTTAGTGCCAAAGAAGAATAGTACATTATTATCATATACAATCAAAAAGGTATCGAACATTACAGTAATACATCATTGAAAGGTAATAAATAACCCTGATTTAATATTGCTTTTATTATTAAGGAGATGTAAGGATTGTAAAATAAGGTTAAATTAGAGAAAATATCAATATTTAAAGCAAAAATAAAAGGGTGAAATATAACAAATCAAAATAATATATGAAAATAAACCTAAAATAAATAAGGGTTACCGTTGGTCGAAAATCTACCTATGGTTGGTTATTTCACCCAAGACATGGCCAACATTGAATGAATGATCAGACTCTAAGGTTTGACTCATCCAATCTCTAGAGAAGGTTGGTTCCTTTGGGAAGTTCTAGCTAGCTTGAAAGTAATCAGGGGGAAGAAGCGTACTGAAAGGAATGTAAATGTAGTCAAAGCTAGAACTTAATATGGTAAAAATTAAGCAAGAATATTAAATGACCAAAACCATGAAAGGGAGCAACTACCATAACCTCTTAATAGACCAACCAATTATTTATCATACATAGAACATGATTAATTGATATTTAGCTTCACAGATTAGCAGTTACAGGACTAAGAAATAAATGTGAACAAGAATTCATAAATAATAATTAATATCATGCACATTTACTTAGCTAAATAAAAAAATACCATCCATTCATACATACTTGTTCTACAAGATATTTGAATCAAAGGTTAAATAGGGATCTTTATAGTATTTTCTCCTTCCAAAAGTTAAGTCCATACAACTTGTAAATGCCTAAGAGCCGACCCTTTAACAAGAGTTCGATACTCTTATTTATAATCCCTCGATGGTTCAATATTTCAAAATACAAAAATATTTTTTTTTAAATTGTTGCAACAATAAGCCAAGTGACCAATTTGGTACAAGTACTCTGTAGTGTCATTGGTTTGGAGATGAACAAAGAAATGAATCTCTAACTACAATATGATTGTTCCATGTACATCGGTGGGTAGTTGAGGTGGTTTGGAACTCTGATTCATTCATCTTTAATCTAGTCTGTCTATCTTTGTTGATCTGGAAATGGCCATATCAAACTAAAAATGTCACCATATTTACTATAGCTAGTAAAGGTTAAGCAGTATAATTATGACTTGTCATGTATTCATGATGCTTTCTTGTGTTTGAGCCTCCCTAGTCTTCTTTGCCTTTGAAAACTTGACTAGTCATGAAATCATGATCTTTTAGGCTCTCAACCCTTTCCTTGCTCTTCGCCAGCTAAAACCTGACATGTCACAGAATTACAAAAAATTTTGACTCTCAGCCCTTTTCTTGCTCTTTGCCAGTGAAAACCTAACATGTCATGAAATCATGAAACTTTTCGGCTCTCGGCCCTTTTCTTGCTCTTTTCCAGTGGAAACCTAACATGTTGTAGAACCGCGACACTTTTCGAAACTTCAAAATTTTTGGGAGTTCATCATCGCCTTATTTCTCTTGATGTAGTATTTTTTTGACCTACATTATTGGTTCTTCTTGGGGTAGTTTACTAGAAAATTTTCAAAACCTAGAGCCTTTATCCATTGGGTGATCATAGTCCTTTAGAAAAAATAAAAAAGATAAATGGGGGGTGATGTATAAATACAAAAATTTTAGATTAAGAAAGGGATATATGAGATGGCAAAAGGGATGTTATCATGACCTTCTCATTTGTTCCTTTGATTACCCAAGGACTATTCTCCTCTCGCATCTTCCTCTACTCCTGTGTCTCCTCCAACTTCCTCTTTTGTTTCTCCCTTAGCTCTATCTTCTGTTCTTCCTTCAATCACTTCATTTACCTGGGTTTTGCCATAAACTCTTTGGTCTTGCAGCCTCATTGCCATGTCATTGTAATATTTGCAAGCTTGCTCCCAGGTTCCTTGTTGGGATCAAACATCTCTGTGAACGGGTGATGAATATATTATAATTTAGATACATTATCATAGGAGAGGGCTTTAGATCTCAAGATCAACTCATACAGGTAATATTTGATCTGAGTAAGATCTTGTATGAGCTTGAAAACCTGTTCTTGTTGCACAGGTTCTAACCATTCATTTATGCTATATTCATATTCTATGATTGCCTTCAAGGTAGTTTTGAGTTCTTCCTCTCCTAAGAGGTTGGACTCCTCATACCAAAATCCAAAGAACCCACACTTCTTAGCCAGGCTCAAATGTTTTAGTATCCCTTTGGTCTCAGCTTTGAGATCTTGGATGAGCTACCAACCTTGGTTCATGAGCCTATACCTTTTGAAGAAGGATCTAGTTGCAATATTTGTTAGCATATAATATATTATTACATTATTGTTTCATATGTTGTATGTAATCACTGTTGCACAGTAGTTGGGAGAACAGTTATATAAATTGGTTGGTTGGTTCAACGAACCAAACCACCAAACTTATTGTATATATTTTGAATGCAATTCAATTCAAAATTTACTTTGTACATTTCTACATGGTACCATAACATGGTTAAGGCGGTTGGAGAAGGTGGTTAAGTTCAACCATTCCACTACAAGGTTCTTGGTACACACCTTGGCAAACACAAGACATAGACCATAGATCAATACCAAACCAGTTTGATGATTGGTTATGCAGGACATAGAATGCAAACCAAACTAGTTTGACGTGGTCAGAGACCCCTGATGCAGACCAACAAGCACACTGTGATAGATTTTTACATGGAGGTGGGCACATAGATCGAAATTTGGCTGACATCGTTATTGATGTGAAGGCTGACTTGGCATTGATTTGAGTGACGTGGTGAAGACTAGTTAGTTGGGTCAGTTCATTCTTATGTGGCATTAAATGGTTTTTAATGGGAGGTGACCACCCGAAGGCAGTCACCTTAGTCCCTACCTTCTTCAATTTTATAAGCCATCTGAAATGCATCACCTGATGCGTGTGGTCCAATTATTTATTTTTTTTGAACAAACGACATCAAGGCACTTCAAAATCCAACTGGTGCTCTCCTCTTCATGGTGGGCTCAATAGCTTGCATGGTTTATGCTCTGTGTTGTACAGCCAAGGTTTGGAGTTCAAATCCCATGGAGGGATTTTGCTTCAATTTTTTTTTGCAAGGTTTTGGCCGAGGGGGGAGGCTGGTTCAAATATAATGCACTCCTGCTTTCCTCTCATCGAGACTTGTAGCACGTCCGGTTACTATATCCATTTTCCAAGCACTAGTTATGGGATAAAATCCCATGGGTGCCTAGCATGACCCTCACAAGTTTTTTGCCGCTTGATTTTACCTTTAACACATTTTTTTTGACAAAGCAAGAAATTCCCATTTTTTTTTTTCAAAAGCAAGATATTGACATAACAAGAAGTTGATTTACCATTTTTTTGTATAGCTTTTTACCACCCATTTTTTGTAAACAAAGGGGCATTTTTTTTCACAACGAAGGGCAAGGAAGTTTTTTTCTTTCTTCCAAAGCACTCGGAGGGGCTATTTTCAAGGTATTTTTCAAACATTACCTTGTTTATTCCTTTCAAGTAATTATGGAGGGATAAGTTTTTTTTTGGAGTTTTGAAAGGGTAAAGGCACAATTTTTTTCCTCGTTGTTTATTTTGCAACAAAAATGGGGGATCCAATGCATTCTTTTTTGCAAAATTCTAAGACAATAGGGGGGAAAGAAAAATTGTTGATTTGAAAAGTGAATATATTCATTGTAAAACTGACATTGTAATAGGTGCATTTTCGATGGAAATTGACACCTAGTGTGTTTAAAATTTTTGTGGGCACTTGTGATTGTATTTTGCATCTAAATTTCCTATTTTATTGCACTTTCAATCATAAAGTAAAAATTACAAAGCAAAGAAAAGACCCCAAATTTTACACCTATTTGTGCAATTTATTACATGACAATATTTGATATCTGTGATACCTCTGGAACACACTTACAGGTAATGTTTTTTTGCTTTGGGCTATTGTATATTCTGCCTAATATAGACACAACAATGACATTTGAGCTTGTTCTCTATTAATAATCGAGGAGAAATAAGGAAAACTAGTTCTGATATTCACTCCATTTATACCCTAATCGTTATTGTTGTTAGACGTAAATCTTGATGAAGTGATTTCCAAAGTGTTTAGGGGAAGTTACGCCCCACACATGAGGAAAGACCTTCTATGGTAGGTTTCATAAAAAAAATTATTCCCTTTCAATATCACCTAAGTTCCACGTATCATTTTACTCTTATATATACTTATAGTCTCCCTCACGTAAGGAAGGGTATATATAGAGGATTTTTTATATAAATGTCGGGCAGGTATAAAGAAAGGGAGACTATTTGGTGTTATAAGGAAAATTCACAATGGCCAGTGTTCACAAATATCTCTCAGATTCATAGTTGTTGAAAGGTTCTAAATTCACACCATGGAATAATAAGATGCATGCTATTCTTCAAGTGGAAGATTTATGGGATGTAGTGATTGGCAGTACAAAATATTCTACAAAAGCAAGGGTAGATCAAGATGATTTTGATAAGAAGAACAAAATGTGTCTCATGTTTATTCTGCTTGCTACAACTGATGAGGTCTAGCCTTATATTTGTGATGCCAAAACTATTAAGGAAGCTTGGGATGCTTTGATTACCATTTATGAAGGTAAGAATCAATCCACTATTCTACACCTTCAAACTCAAGTACATACACTCAGTATGAAATATGGTGATACAATTGATCTATTCCTATGTAGAGTGGAAAAATTGAAAGCAAAAATAAATGCTATGGGATAGCCAGTGGATGATGCTCTTTTGACCTATGTCATATTGAGAGCATTTCTAGAGTCCTATAAGATGTTGATAACCTCACTTCACGTATCTGGTAGAAAAATGTCTTTTATGGAATTAGTGAATTTGCTACAAACTAAAGAGGCAAATAGGTTTTAGAAGGATGAAGTACCAAATAATGCCCTCTACACCAAACAAGGGGGTAAGAAACATGGTCAGTATCAAAAATGAGGATGTTCATCAAAGAGAAAAAGGAAACAAAATCAGCAGAAATATAAACAATATTGCAAGATTTGTGATATGAATAACCATGACACCAATACGTGTTGGTTTAAGAACAAGCAATAGAATGACCAAGATCATAAGAAGAAGGGCAAAGGAAAATATAAATCATAGAAGAAGAATAATCCACCCAAGGGGAACGCTTCTTATGCCAAATCAAACTCAGACTCAGATTCTACTAACTCAAACTCAGACTCAGATTTTGAGCGAGCCCACAAGGTGCTCATGACTCATACTTCATCTTAGAAAAAATATGCAGTGTGATATATTGATTCTAGTGCCATTAAGAACATGATTGGTGATCGATCATGGTTTGAGATATTTGAGTAAAATGAAGGTAAGCTAGTCATAATTGTAGACAATCAGACCTACCAACTACAGGGTGAAGGTGATGTTTCTATCACTCTTCTAGATGGAAAATGTTATATTGAGAAGGTGCTCTATGTTCCTATATTGGCTAAAAATCTATTGTATGTTCCTCAGATCTTGGATTGAGATATGGATGTTATGTTCAGTGTTGAGAAAGACAAGAAGAGATATTTTATAACCAAAAGAGGAAAACATGTAGAAACATGATCATACAAGCATGGCTTGTTCATTTTAGATGTTTTTTCGATGCCTCAAGTTGCCCTAGTAGCAACTACCAAGGAGGCAAATTCTCTATGGAACAAGAGATATGGGCATCTCAGTTCAAGCTATTTGCTTGAGTTAAAAAAATATGAGATGCTGAGAGGCCTTCCAAACCTTCCATCCTCATTGCCATTTTACTCGTATTTCTTAGCAAGGAAGCAACACCGGGTATCGTTTGAAGTTAGCTCTTCATAAGCTAAGAATCATTTCGAGTCGGTACACATTGAGATGTGTGGTCCTATGCCAACCAACTATGGTGGAAAGAGGTATTTTCAATTGTTTGTGGATGATCACTCACAAAATATGTGGGTTTTATTTCTCCAATTGAAGTCGAAGGCATTTCTATATTTTAGTAGTTCAAGAAGCTTGTTGAGAAGGAGTCAAGATGTTCCATCAAAACCCTCCACTTTTATTGAGGGTGGAACATATCTCCAAGGAATTTTCATCATTTTTGAATGAACATGGGATTAAGAGACAACTGACTACAACATATAATCCATAGCAAAATGGAGTTGCTGAAAGGAGGAATCATTCCATTGTGGAAATGGTTTGATGTATGCTTACAGGGGCACACCTTGAGCATGAGTATTGGGAAGAAGTAGTAAACATAGCATCATACCTCTTGAATAGAGCACCCACAAGAGCTCTACAGGGTAAAACTCCACAAGAAGCATGGAGTGGTAAGAAATCCTCCATTTCTCATCTAAGAGTTTTTGGATGTAAGGCATTCATGCACATACCAAAATAGAAAAGGAAGAAGTTAGATGAGAAAACCCTAAAATGTATCTTCCTTGGTTATGATGAGCATTCAAAGGGATATCGATTGATAGGTCCTATGACCAAGAAGACATATAAGTAGATATATGGTATTTAATGAAGCTTTCACATCAAATAAAACTTATACAATTGTATACCTTGAGGAAGATGAGCCTAAGAAAGAGACTCCACCTTCTTAGAACAAGATTTCAAAATGGTATACCAGTACATTGAGATATTCCACGTTGAAAAGTCTTCTAGATCTAACTCTAGATTGACCTTGTACTGATAGTATGACACAATATATGAGAGCAGAGGCATCAAATTCAGAGGTTGATGAACTTTTCCAATAATTTTATGATCTATTTGTAGATGTAGAGGAAGATAGGAAAACATATATAGAGGATGAGAGGGTTTATATGACAATATTGGATGAAAATGAACCCACAACAATTCAGGATGCACTTAGTGAGCCTTAGTGGAAGGCTTCTATGGAAGCAGAACATACATCTCTCATGAAAAATCATACATGGAAGCTAGTAAATTTACTTTTAGAAAATAAGCCCATTGGCTACAAGTGGGTGTTCAAAGTGAAGTATAAGGCAGATGGTACTATTGATAAGCATAAATATCGTCTTGTTGCAAAGGGCTATGATCCAAAATAAGGTATAAACTATGAAGAAAATTTTGCTCCTACTACCAAAATGAATACCATTCGAGTACTTTGTGCCATGGCAGCTCAGTTTGGGTGGAAGTTACATCAGATGGATGTAAAAAGTGCTTTCTTGAATGGTGACCTACAAGAAGAAGTGTACATGACCCAAATAGAAGTATTTTTTATTGAAGGGCAAGAAAAAAAAGTTTTTAAGTTGATCAAATCCTTGTATGGGTTGAAACAAGCTCCTCGAGCTTGGTACATCAAAATAGATAGTCACCTAGTGCAGCATGGTTTCCAAAGAAGTCCTTCAGATGTAAATCTCTATATCAAGAATGATGGTTATGACATAGTGATTTTGGTACTATATATAGATGATATGATCATAACAGGAAGCTTAGAGATTATGGTTGATGCAGTAAAAGATGATTTGAAACAAATATTTTGAAATGATAGATCTAGGGTTTCTTCACTATTATCTTGGTTTGGAAGTAACTAAAAAAAACAACATATCAGAGTAACACAAAATAAGTATGCCAAGACATTTATTGATAAATATCGCATGATAGACTGTAAGTCTAAGGCAACTCCAATAGAGTATGGACTCAAGTTATCTTGATATGATCAATCACCATAGGTAGATGGCACTCTCTATCATCAACTGATTGGGAGCCTAATATATCTAACTAATACCAAGCCAGATCTTAGGTTTTTTGTGGGTTATCTTTCAAGGTTCATGCAAGAACCCAAGGTGAGTCATTGGAAAGCAACAAAGAGAGTTATTCATTATGTCCATGGTACTACATATTTTGGCTTGGAGTACAAAAAGAATAGCAAGTTCTATCTACAAGGATACACGGACTCAAACTATGTTGGATCCATTGATGATCGAAAGTCAACTTCTAGATATATTTTTCATCTTGGATATGGTCTTATATCTTGGCATAGTAAGAAGTAGCATGTGGTTGCTATATCTTCTACAGAGGTAGAATATTGCGTATCTAGTGGAGCAGTTTGCGAGATAATATGGTTAAGTCACATTCTTATGGACATGGGTCTTCCAAAGAATCTTCCACTTCATTTGTTTTGTGACAATCAAGGTGTTTCAAATCTCATCAAGAATCCAATATTTCATGATCATACCAAACACATTGACACTCTATGTCATTTCATTCATGATGAAGTTCCAAAACATCACATACAAATCTAGTACATTCCCACTGATCAACAAGTTGCAGATATTTTCACCAAGGCACTTGAACGGGTCAAATTTGAGTTGTTTCGCAATGCTCTTTGTATTTTACAATAATGTAATAAGGGGGGATGATAGCATATAATATATTATTACATTATAGTTTCATATGTTGGATGTAAGTACTGCTATACAATAGTTGGGAGAACAGTTACATAAAATAGTTGGTTGGTTCAATGAACCAAACCACCAAACTTATTGTATATATTTTGAATACAATTCAAGGAGAAATTTACTACATACATTTCTACATCTTGGTGTTGGACCAATCTTGGTTTGGGATAGCCATTCATCAATATCTTATTTTGGCTAAGTCTTGGATATTCATGGTTGTAGACAATTTGGGTTGTAAGAAGCATTTAAATTATTTGAATTCATCTGCTACCATTTATCATACCATTTTTACTTCACTTAGATAGATTATTATAGGCCACACTTTGAGACTTATCTCTGTGATATATTCAAACATCTCTCTCCTCGTATGTTTAGCTTCATCCTTTGAGAAATCCATGGCTTTGGTTATTTCTTCCTGAAGTTGTTGCTGGATATTTTTGAGCTATTTGATCAAGGCCTGATTTTTCTTGTGGGTATATTTTACCTCCTATTTGTATATAGGCATCTCTTGGAACTTGTATTTCCACTTCTTGGATTCATTATTCAATGCCTTTTCAACATTGTTATGTTCACTCATTACTGCTTCCAGCTCTTTGTTTATTTTCTCAGCTCGTTTACACTTTTATTTGAAGTAGTCTCCATGGACATTGATGGTCTCTAGATGAGCATTTACATATCTAAATTCATATTGCATTGGGAGCTGAGTGATGTCCTCTACCACTATTTCAATTTGGTTATCTTCCATAGTCGATTCTTCCGTTGGATTATCCACCTAAGGTGTGATATTCATTTTAGTCCTTTGCATGGTTCTTAGATATAGTGCCATCATTTTTGTGTAGCGAGAAGTCCTCTTGGTAGATTAATGTGAGACAAGCAAAGTCTCCCCAAGATCGAAGAATGCTCCACAAGATCAATCACACACAAAAGAGGAAAACCCACAACACCAATATTAAGTGGTAAAACCCTACTTCAAATGAAGAAGGGAAACATCCACTATGAAGCTCACTATATTACTCAATGATTCAACAATACAAGAATGCTTCAATGTTATGCAACAATATGCATCAACATGATATTACAACACAAGTCAATATGACAAGATATGTTAAGATGTAGTAGACAACACCCCTATTTAAAGAGAAGCTTTTCTACTACAACCCTAAATCTTATCACAATCTAATATTATCACAATCTAATCTTGAGATGTGTGACAAGTGGCATCTATCAAATATTAGAAAGTGCTTAGTTACTTTCTAATCTTATCACAATCTAATCTTTGAGATGTGTGATAAGTGGCATCTATCAAATATTAGAAAGTGATTAGTTACTTTCTAATATTTTCTAGAAAAGGGGAAATAACTTTTTCCCACAAATTAAATATTCCTAGCACCCTTATTTTATTTATTAATTGGGTGGGAATATTTTTACATAAAATAGAATTATTTTCTAATTCAAATATTATTCTTTAGACTTTATATTTTAGTCTAAGAATAATTTACACAATGTTGCATTACATATTCCAACACTCCCCCTTAATGCAATATTGGGGAAAGGAATTATGAAACAAAGAAACATTCTCCCCTAAAGATACAAACGGGGATGAGAATCAAATGAGTAATATAGTTACAATGAGCTTCTATGACCAAGAATGGTCTACAATAAGGCACCAATACAAAATGGGCCAAAATGAGACTGCAAGCCCCCAACGGAGTAGCTTCAGATACAAGCAGCTTACAAAGCCATCCATCAACCACAAGTGGTTGCAAATGACAAGAAGAAAACATCACAAGGGTGTCTTCAGTAAGCCTACAAAACCCCAAATGGAAGTACCTGCAAGCTACAAGCAGCTCAACATAAGATCAGTTAGATACATCATCATAAATATATTCACCACAACATATATGAATATCCAAAGATGATAACAAAACTGATCTAACAAATAGTGAACTATAAGTCATCACAAAAATATGCCAAGCCATACTTATAGTCACGTGCTATATAGTTGATCAAAAAATATCATGTACAAAGTTGCATAAAGCAAACAAGGAGTACCATGATAATGCAAACTCTAAAGTACCATGTACAAAAGTTGCATAAGGTATATGAAAATAATAAAGTGTGCACACCGGTTGCATAAAGCCAACCATAAAATATCATGTACAAAAGTAGCATAAATGCTAACAAGAAAGTACCATGATAAACCAATTGCATAATGCCAACTACATAAAAACATGTACAAAGTTGCACAAGGCAACAAGAAAGTACCATGTAAAAGAGTCGCATAAAGCAATTGCATCATATACCATAATTGCACAATGCCATCTACAAAGTAACATGTACAAAAGTTGCACAAGGCAAACAAGAAAGTACCATGTTCAAAAGAGATGCAAAAAGCAATTATACCACCAAATATCAACTCATATATATAGCACAAAACACCTCATAAGGATGAAGTTGTCATCACACAAGTGTAACTACACTTCATTCCCCCTTGAGGACAACTTCACCAAACCAAGTGAGTCCCTCAACTTACAAAACTGCTCCTTGGGAAGAGGTTTGGTGAACAAATCAACAGAATTAGAAGATGATGGGCAATACTCCAACTGAATAGTCCCATCCAATACCTTCTCTCTGATAAAGTGGGCTTGGATTTCAACATGCTTTGTCCTTTGATGCATTACAAGATTTTTAGCCAAGGCAATAGCTGATTGATTATCGGAGAGCAAACGTGAAGGACCAAATTGCTCAAATCCAATTTCCTTCATGAGGGTACGAAGCCAAACCGCTTCTTGTGTAGTTGTTGTCATAGCCTTATACTCCACTTCCATTGTAGAAATAGCAATTGTATCTTGCTTCTTGGAAGACCAAGAGATAGTTGTAGACCCAATACTAAAAACATATGTTGTGGTAGACTTTCTATCTATTCTATCCCCTCCAAAATCAGAATCAGCATAGCCAAAAAGAGCAAAGGAAGGAAGCCTAGAATACTTGAGTGCCAAATCTCTAGTACCTGAAAGGTACTTTAGAATCTTCTTGGTAGCTTGTAAGTGCTCAATATAAGGTTTCTGCATGAACCTAGCCATCATACCAACTACAAAAGCAATATCTGGCCTTGTGATGGTAACATAAAGAAGACTACCAATGAGCTGCCTATACAATGTAGCATCAGCCAACTGAGATTTTGTACTTACTTCCAACTTAACCCCTGTAGAAATAGGAATGGAAGTAGGATTGCCATCCTCCAAATCAAACCTCTTAAGAAGATCTCCAATATACTTGGATTGACTCAAAAAGGTACAATCCTCATGCTGATAAACTTGCATGCCAAGATAGTAGTGTAGAAGACCAAGGTCAGTCATTTCATACTCCGACTTTAATTTGGAGATGAAATCAAAAAATGGCCTCATTCTCATTTCCAGTCATAACAAGGTCATCAACAAATAGAGCAATTAAAATGACCAAGTTATCCTTCCTAAGCACATAGAGATCTGTATCTCGAATAGCATTTATCAAAACCAAGAGACAAGAAGTAACCTGAAATCTTCATGTACCATGCTCTAGGTGCTTGCTTCAGACCGTACAAGGTTTTCTTTAGTTTACACACAAGTGTTTCCTTACCTTGTACAACAAATCCTTGTGGTTGACTCATGTAGATATCCACATCCAAATCACCATTTAGAAAGGCACTTTTCACATCAAGCTAAAAAATCTGCCAACCTTGAGCAACAACAATAGCAATGAGAAGCCGAATGGTGGGCATTTTGGCAACTGGTGCAAAGGTTTCATCATAGTCAATGCCATGTTTTTGAGCATAACCCTTAGCAACCAATCTAGCCTTATACTTTTCTATCTCTCCATTAGAATTGTACTTGATTCTATAGACCCACTTGTTCCCAATAACATTTCTCTTATTAGGATAAGGCACTAGATCCCAAGTTTTATTCTTTAGAAGAGAATCCATCTCAACCTTCATGGCATCAACCCAACAAGAGTGTTGTGAAGCTTCTTGGTAAGAAGTAGGCTCATGATCATTCTCTATCTTAGCTAGAAGAGACATGTTAAGGGTCATACTTCTAGTTATCCTTTGGCTAACTGAATTCTGCTCTTTAGGACCCCTAGAATGATCCAACCACTTGGTCCTTTTGACACAAGGCCCACCCTTTTCTAACTCAAGAAGGTCTTCATTGAATTTGACATCTCTTGAAACAAATACAATGCGTGAAGAAGGTGAGTATAACCTGTAGCCCCTATGTTCTGCATCATAGCCAACAAAGATGCATTTTTGAGACTTTTTGTCCAATTTCTTCCTCTTTTCTGAAGGAATATATGAAAATGCATCACATCCAAACACTCTTAAGTGTGACAAATTCGGCTTCTTACCATTCCAAACCTCATAAGGAGTCTTCCCCTCAACTGATTTTGAAGGACACCTGTTAAGAATGTAGATTGTTGTACTGGCTGCTTCACCCCAAAGAAATTGAGGTAAGTGGTCACCAAGCATGCATCTTACCATCTCCATGATTGTCCTATTTTTCCTCTCTGCAACACCATTTTGTTGAGGAGTGTATGGACAAGTAAACTGCCTTTTGATCCCATGAGAAGAACAAAACTCATTGAAATCATTGCTATTGTACTCCCCTCCATTGTCACTTCTAATCATTTTGATCTTTGCTCCCTTTTGATTTTCTACCAAAGCTTTGAACTCCTTGAATGTCTCAAAACAATCTGATTTATTCTTAAGTAGATACCCAAAGATCATTCTTGAATAATCATCTATAAAGGTGAGAATATAGGATGCACCACCAAGTGATCTAACATGTAATGGACCCATAATATCTGTATGAATGAGTTGAAGAATTTGTGTGGCCCTTGTTGACTTGTCCTTTGCAAACTTTTGTTTGCTCATCTTGCCTAAGATGCATGTTTCACACAAACCATGAATAGGTGAAATGTTAGGCAAGCCTTCAACCAAATTTTTGGACTTCATCATTTGAATATTTTGATAGTTTGTATGGCCTAACCTTAAGTGCCAAAGCTTGCTACTAGGAGAAACATTAGTTGCTAAACACACTTTAGGAGGAGCATCACCTAACACATAAATATTATTCTTCACATAACCTGTAATGATTGGTAGCATGCCTTTCCTAATGCTCCATGAAGTTGCATTGAACTCAATAGTGTGACCACTTCTAGCAACTTGCAAAACTGAAATTAAATTTCTCCTAAGGTTAGGCACATATAGGACATTATCAAGTAATTTCCCTTCAATTACAACATTGCCAACACCTTCTACTTGAAGTCTAGTATTATCACCAATGACAACTGAATCTGAAGAGTGCTTATGAAAGTCCACAAACTTATCCTTTTCAAAACACATATGGTTAGTGCATCCAGAATCTAACACCCATTCATTAGAAGTAGATGAGTCAATGGAGTAGAGGGCACAAACAAAGGCATTTTTATTAGAATTTTGCTTTACATTGTTGTTCTTTTTCTTTCCCTTGCCAAACCATTTCTTAGGTCCTTGTCCCTTA
Source organism: Wollemia nobilis (assembly GCA_028583015.1). Taxonomy (NCBI): domain Eukaryota; kingdom Viridiplantae; phylum Streptophyta; class Pinopsida; order Araucariales; family Araucariaceae; genus Wollemia; species Wollemia nobilis. The sequence goes on along the minus strand of JAQPPZ010016334.1, from coordinate 6,973,073 downwards.
GCCTTTTCTTGCTCTTCCTTTTCTGCAATCTTCTTCTTCTTGAAACAATTTTGTTCCTTGTGGCCTTTCTTGCCACAAAAGTTGCAAGTGAAATCAACTCTAGGCTTGTTGGGTTGGAAATTTTGATTTTTCCTTCCCTTGTATTTCTTCTTGAAGGAAGCCTTAGTGGCACTCAAGGCAACATTCTTCTCCTTGACAACTTGACCATTCACTTTGTCTCTATTAAGAGACTCTTCATGTTGAATCAATAATTGTGAAAGAGTGTTGAGAGGAATGCCATCCTCTTCTTGCTCTAGCCTAGTCTCAATAATGGTGACAAAATTCTTGAACTTGCTTGACAAGTTCCTCAAAATGATAAAGCTTAAGAGCTTCTCACTTATCCAATCACAATTACAAGCCAATAGTTGAGTTCTCATGTCTTTCATCTTTGAGAGGAAGATCAAGGCACTTTCTTCTTCACCTTGCATAGTGCTAAGAATTTTGGACAATAAAGTGAATTTCCTTGATGTGTTGGACCCTAGATGGACTTGTTTTAGCAAATCCCATGCATCTTTAGCATGCTCACAATGGCTTATAGTGAGCAATATCTCATCACTCACACTATTGATAATCATGGAAAGTGCAAGGTGACTCTTGTTGTTGTATGTCTCAAGTGCCCTTGCCTAGGTTGGGATTGCTTCATCTCCATTCACAATGGGCCATAAATTTCTTGCTTGAAATTCAGCCCTCATCCTTGGTTCCCATATTCCAAAATTTGATCCATCAAGGATGTGCTTAGGTGTGAAGGAGATTCCATGATCAACCATTCTTAATGGGTTTTTCACCTCAAAGGATTGAAGACACTTGATGGAGATCCCAACCACTCTGATACCAAATGTGAGACAAGCAAAGTCTCCCCAAGATCGAAGAATGCTCCACAAGATCAATCACACACAAAAGAGGAAAACCCACAACACCAATATTAAGTGGTAAAACCCTACTTCAAATGAAGAAGGGAAACATCCACTATGAAGCTCACTATATTACTCAATGATTCAACAATACAAGAATGCTTCAATGTTATGCAACAATATGCATCAACATGATATTACAACACAAGTCAATATGACAAGATATGTTAATATGTAGTAGACAACACCCCTATTTAAAGAGAAGCTTTTCTACTACAACCCTAAATCTTATCACAATCTAATCTTGAGATGTGTGACAAGTGGCATCTATCAAATATTAGAAAGTGCTTAGTTACTTTCTAATCTTATCACAATCTAATCTTTGAGATGTGTGATAAGTGGCATCTATCAAATATTAGAAAGTGATTAGTTACTTTCTAATATTTTCTAGAAAAGGGGAAATAACTTTTTCCCACAAATTAAATATTCCTAGCACCCTTATTTTATTTATTAATTGGGTGGGAATATTTTTACATAAAATAGAATTATTTTCTAATTCAAATATTATTCTTTAGACTTTATATTTTAGTCTAAGAATAATTTACACAATGTTGCATTACATATTCCAACAATTGAGTGCATTTCTTGTTCTACCAGTCATTCTTTCTTGTTGGTTTTCTTAAATTTCTTGACTTTTACCATAGTAGTATGTGCATCAATCACATCGATGGGAAGGGATTGTAATATTGGGAAATAACTGATTGAAGAGAATGAAACTTTCATAATTATGGAATCTATACATGTGAGTGATGCAACACATGTTGTTATGGAGGGGATGACGATGATCTAAATTGGTACCATGGATGGAAGTGATGGAGCAACAGTCATTTTTGCTAGGGTGGAAAAATATGGATTGTTTTGGTTGAAACATGTGAGGGTAGCTAGGATGATGGTGATGAATATGTATGCTATGGGGGTGAAGGTGGAGACTTTTGGGGAGGAGATCGTACAATTTGTTGATTAGAATAGGAGGGGAGTTCCTTCAAGGGGATAATGGAAGAAAGAAGAAGAGAGAAAGAAATGACCATACCTGAAGTCTTATGTTGGGGCAGTAGCATCTCCTCGATATTTGGTGATTGTTCAACTATATTTTTTTACTTAGGGGCACTTTCATCTAGTTGATGAAGGAAATTTCTTCTATATTCTTGTTTGGGAGTGACTATTTCCTCTACAAATTTTCTTGCTCTTTTTACTTTTGTGCCTCCTCCATAGATGTATGTTCTTCTTTTCTCTTGGTTCTTTTGATTAGGGGGAGTTCATCAGAGTCTGTTTTCAATTATAATTATTGGGCCTATACCTATGTCACCTTAGCCATAGGGATCATGTCTCCACTTGGTGTTATAAATATTGGGGCTACTAATCTTGAACTTCTACTTCTGGTAGTTACTGCTCCTAAGGCTATACCTTTAGATCTTGTTTGCACCTAGATGGATTTAGTGATTCCCTGGACATGTCTTTCTAGGCCTTCTTCATAACCCATTCTTTGCATTATGGTAGGTGATTTTACATACTTTTCCATTTTTTCCTACATTTAGACTTTTGCTTTCTCATTTTTAGAAGAAGAGGAGGTGTTATAGGTGGGGTGATCTATAGCGAAACTTGGAAAATTGATTTCCTTTTTTTGGTGTTTATTTTCTTGGAATTCCCTTCTACGACAGTTTGTTCTTTTTGGGTACTATGAAAGCTTAGGGTAATATTGTTCCCAATGGTTTTTGCCCATGTCTTAAAGTTCCTATAATTTTTGAGGGAGAATTCCTTTTCATTCTTGATACCATATCTTGAGGTGGTTATATTAGTTTCACATCTCATGACCCACAAAGCATGTATCTTGGCTTCTATCCAACCCTTGTTTTTATACATACTTCAAATATTTTTTCTTCTATAACATGGTCTTGATTATTCTTGGTATCATAATCCATAATTTATTCATAAAATCATGCCAAAGGGGCAAAAAATGCATCTGATCTATGTGCCATTTTAGTTCTTCATATTCATGGTTGTTCCTTTGTTACTCTATGTGCTCCCTGGTTGTCTTATCAATTTTTTTGCTTTTACCACTATTAAGAATTTCCAATATTTCTTTGAATTTATCGATGGGATCATACCTCCATTGTTGTGGTAACTCTACCAGCCCTAAGTCCCTCATAACTTGAGTGACTTTTTCATGGTGCCAGTTTTTTGATAGGGTTATCCTCTTGAACTTGAGTGAGAGGAGGCAGGTTCCTTTTTGACCTATGCCTGTGCCAAATTTATCATTTATGTGCATGGTCTACCTATAGTATTTGACTGTAAACAATCAATTTCTAACATAATGAGAGAGTAAGATTAGCTTCTTAGTGAACCTATATAATTGGATGACTACTCCTTGCATTAACACGAACCAATATCCTATTGAGCAAGGTGCATCGACAATATTGTCATTGTTGTCAACACAGTCAGATAGATCAGTTGATGCAGTGGATAGGAGTTCAGAGGTTATTCGGAGTATGTACAGTGATGTTAAATGCTTATGAGGATGTTTTTGATGTTTGGGTGAAGTTGTTACAGGTTGTTTGTGCAAAGTTGAAAAAATCATCATGTTGTGGCTGCTCCACAACGTACCCCAAAATTGGGGACCCACCTTTTTGCATATTTTCCAAGAAGACCAAAGTGGCCCATATGCTAAAGATCAAAGAAAAAGCAAAACACCGCAAGGAGAAAAAAGTGTCACGATATCGCGACATGTTGCATTTTCGTGGCCAAAAGAGAAGAGAAAGAACAAGAAAGAAAAAGTGTCACGATATCGTGACATGTTGCATTTTCGCGACTCAAAAAGGGCAGGCAAGCAGAGAAACAAAAGTGTCGCGATATCGCGACATGTTGCATTTTTGCCAAAGGAACAGAGTAGTTGACAGTGCGTCTGATATTAGTGATGAACACCAGGATAGTGAAATTGAAGACTGCATAGTGACGTGGACCTATAAGGAATAAATCGAAGATTGAATAAGGTAATTTGTCACATAAGGACAAAATTCAATGAATAAGACAAAACGTTACATAAGGAATCTTTAATGATTTGAAATCATCTAAGATGGTCGTTACACATGGAAAGAAGCGGACGCATGCCCATGTGGAGAAAAGGAAATGAAGGGCCACAAAATAGAAATGAAAAGCCTTTTTGGAAACCAAAACACATGCATGCACAAGGGAAGGAGAAAACAAACAGTCATGGAAGGAGAAAATGAATAGTCATGGAAGGAGAAAACGAACAGTCATGGAAGGAGAAAATGAACAGTCATGGAAGGAGAAAACAAACAGTCATGGAAGGAGAAACAAATTTTTTTTAGAGGTTTTAAATACGCCATTCAAAGAGGCCATAATATGTTGGTGCTCCTTTCTGTTGGTGCAGATAAATTAGGGGTTGGTGCTCCTTTCTGTTGGTGCAGATAAATCAGGGGTTGGTGCTCCTTCCAGTGGGTGTTGGTAAATTGATTGTAAAGTTGGTGCTTTGCAAAGGCTGGATTTGGATGGGAGTCCAAACAATCATTTTGAGGATGTAGCCAAATCGGTGAACCTCGGTACATCTTGTGTTGTGTGATGTTCTCTTGTTATACTTGCTTTATTTGGTTTCAAGTTTTCATTGTTTTGGCTTTAAGAGTTGAAGATTTAAGTTTTAAAAGAGCTACACTGATTCACCCCCCTCTCAGTGTCATTGTGAGACTAACAATTGGTATCAGAGCGAGGTTCCTAAACAAGCTTAACCGGCTAGGGTGATCTTGGAAGTGACACAATGGCAGGTGGTGAAGGCTTCTCATCAAACAAAGCACCATTGTTTGATGAAACTAATTACGCATTTTGGAGACTCGGGATGCAGACATATCTTTGTGCTTTGGGATACGACATTTGGGATTCAGTAGATAGTGGATACACAATACCCACCACTTCTCCAACCGATGTTGCCGATAAGAAACTGTTTGAGAATGACTCAAAAGCAAAGAATGCTATCATGTGCGGATTAGTGGACAGTGAACTGGTAAAGATTATGAGTTGTAAAATGGCAAAAGAAATATGGGACAAACTAAGGAGCATTCATGAAGGAGACGTTAAGATCAAGGAGGCCAAGTTACAAACACATCGAGCTCAGTTCGAAGTATTAAATATGAATGACGATGAGAACATAGAGGCATATATGCTAAGAGTTAATGAAGTCATTAATGCGATTAGAGGACTCGGTGAGGAAATCAAAGATTCTGTCATCATGAAAAAGGTATTAAGATCTCTTCCCCAAAGATTTGATTCTAAAGTTTCAGCTATAGAAGAAGCTAAAGATCTAAATTCTTTTAGTATGGATGAGATGCATGGTTCTTTGACTGCATATGAGATGAGAATAGGAAAATCTAAACCCATAGACAGAGAAGCTGCTTTTAAAGCCCATAAAAATATGAAAGCAAAACAAGAATCCGAGGAAGAAGAGACATCAGATGAAATGGAAGCAAACTTTGTTCGAAAACTAAAAAGGGGAAAAGGAAAATACAGAGGAAAGTTACCATTTAAATGTTTCAATTGTGGAGGCGTTGGGCATTTTGTAGCTAAATGTCCACTTAATGAGAAGAACAAAAGTGATGAAGGATCGCACCAAGAAAGAAGTGACTGGAAGAAAAAAACAAATTTCAGAAAAGGCAACTTCAAGAAGAAAAGTTTCATCTCCAAGAATGTCAGTTCATCGAAGACAAGCTGCGGTGAGGATTCTGAAAAGGAAATAGGTGAAGCTCTTTTCATGGCACTCAAAGAAGAAAAAATAGAAAAAGAACAGGAATGTGATGAAGAAGAAATTGATGCATAAGTAAATTTGGAAGAGGAACTAATTGCAACTCTGGATGAATTGAAGATAGAAAGAAAAAATAATAAGAAAATTTCAAGAAAGCTTGAGGATGCAAATGAAATCATAACCAGTTTGAAAGTACAGATAGAAGAATCCAAGAAAATATCTGAAGATCTCGAAGTGCAAATAACCATGAAAATAGATTATTGCAACAAGCTAGAAGAAGAGACTGTTGGTTTAAGGATGCGAGATAGAAGAGATGAATCGTAAAATTAGTTGTTATCACAAACGTGAAGAAAGTTCTATGAAGTCTGGATAAGATCATAAATAACCAAAAGACTACAGGCATCAAATTTGGTTTGGGCTTTGATGAAGGAGAATCATCAAATGGATCAAAGGCCATAAATGAAGAATCCATAAAGAATGAAGATAAGAAACAGGTTGATCAAGAAAAATTGACTCATGCAAAAGAAAGCAATAATGCAAGGCACGAAAGGAGAATTGACAATGATGGATTCACCAATGTCACACATCAAAGAAGAAGAAGATTTATGGCTCCTACGACAACATGGCAAAGACCATCACCCAGGTTCAATCATCTCTTTTCTAGTTACTATTTTAAATGCAATGGTTATGGACATAAGATTTCAGATTGCAAGTATAATGTAGGACCAAGGAATTTTACCAGTAGAAATGTTTTTTCACCTTTGATGGATTATGCAGTAGAATGTTATAACTGTCATAATTTTGGGCACATTGCAAGAAATTGTCGAAGTACATTTGCATCAAATCAATTTCAGGGAAGAAAATTTCAACCAAATGGAATGAGACAAAATAGAAAATTTCTCGAAAAACATGCACAAGCTACTGAAAAAGAAAAGTCAAAACAAGAGCCCAAAACTGTAATCAAACCAGAGTGGAAAGAAAAAGAGTGATCTAAGGAAGAAAAGGAATCCCTGATCGTACAAACAGCATTTAAAGCACAGAATAAATCTGCACCATGGATACTTGATAGTGGATGCTCCAATCATATGACAGGTGACAAACAAAAATTTGAGAAGTTACAACAATATGAAGGTGGTTCAAGTAAAATTTGGAAATAATGATGGAGCTAAGATAGTTGGCAAAGGTTCAGGTTAAGATCAGTGATGGAAAAATCAAGTCAAAAGAAGTCTTGTTTGTGGTTGGTCCGAAGCATAACTTGTTGAGCGTAAGTCGGATTTGTGATAGAGGTCATGAAGTGATTTTTAAGAAGCAGGGTTGTGAAGTCTAAAAAAGCAAATAGTGGAAAGTTGATAGCAACTGGATCGAGGACATCTGGCAACCTGTACACTCTCTCAGAGACTTCAGAAGGAGCTTGCTTGATTGGACAGGAAGAAGAAAATTGGTTGTGGCACAAGAGGCTCGGTCATATCAGTTTTGACAATCTAGTAAAAATCAGCTCAAAAAAGGTAGTGAGAGATATTCCCACCATTGGAAAACCATCAAATAGCATTTGTGCTTCATGCCAAAAGGGGAAGCAAACTAGAGTCTCATTTAAAACAAAAGAGTACTACACAAGCAAACCTTTGGAACTAATACATACTAATTTATGTGGACCCATGAGAACGCAAAGCATAAATGGTGACAAATATTTTATGTTGTGTATAGATGACTATTCCAGGATGACATGGGTACTATTTTTGAAGCATAAATCAGAAGCTTTTGAGATGTTCAAGGTTTTCAAAAACCAAGTTGAGAATCAAACAGGAAAAAGGATTAAATGTTTAAGATCAGATAGAGGAGGAGAGTTCATTTCAGAGGATTTTACAGAGTACTATGAAAAATATGGTATTAGGAGACAGTTTTCAGCAGCCAGGACACCTCAGCAGAATGGTGTGGTAGAAAGAAAGAACAAGACAGTGCAGGAAATGGCACGGACTATGTTGACTGAGAGCAAAGTAGCAGATAGATTTTGGAAAGAGGTAGTCCATATTGCGGTATACATCCAAAATAGGTGCATGTTGAGGATGCATGAAAGCAAAACTCCTTATGAGTTGTGGTTCGGTAAAAAGGCAACAGTAAGATACTTTAAATTTTTTGGCAGCAAGTGTTACATCAAAAGAACTGAAGAAAACCTTGGTAAGTTTGAAGATAGAGCGGATGAAGGTATTTTTCTTGGCTATTCGTCAAAAAGCAAAGCTTACAAATGCTACAACAAGAGGCTAAGGAAAATTGTGGATAGTGTCGATGTTAAATTTGATGAAGGTAGGGAATGAGTAATTAGCTATGAAGAGAACTACCCAATTTATGAAGAGGTTATTGAAGGAGATGAGGAAAAGGAAACGGAAAAAGAAACAAAAAATTGACTCAGATGATTCAAACAGTGATTCAGAAGTGGAAGAAAATAAGAAATTCAAAACAGGTAACTGGCAGAAAGATCATCCTAGAGAGCAAATAATTGGAGACCCCACGGTTGGTGTTCAGACAAGAAGAAGAGTAGTAAGTAACTACTCTCTATTATCCAACATTGAGCCCAAAAATGTTGCTGACGCAAGCAAAGATGAAAGTTGGATGAAGGCAATAAATGAAGAATTAGATCAGATCGAGAAAAACAAAACTTGGGAGTTAGTACCAAGACCTGCAAATAAAAATATAATCGATACTAAATGGGTCTTTCGAAACAAATTGAATGAAGACGGATAGGTAGTCAGGAATAAAGCAAGATTGGTATGTAAAGGCTATGCACAAGTTGAAGGTATTGACTTTGAGGAAACCTTTGCACCTGTGGCTAGACTAGAGGCAATTAGAATATTTCTGGCTTTAGCAGTTTACAAGAATTTCAAAGTTTATCAAATGGATGTGAAATCAGCATTTTTGAATGGGAAACTTGAAGAAGAGGTTTATATTGAGCAGCCAGATGGTTTCCAACTTGGTGATGATCCCAACTTGGTTTGCAAGTTGAAGAAAGCATTATATGGCTTAAAACAGGCACCCCGAGCATGGTATGCAAGGCTAGACAACTATCTTACTCAACAAGGGTTCAAGAAAGGTATGGTGGATAGTAATTTGTATGTCAAAACAAAAAATGGCCATCTTATTGTTCTTGTTGTATATGTAGATGATATCATATTTGGCAGCAGCAAAGATGAGTCGTGTAAATATTTAGCAAATAAGATGCAGAAAGAATTTGAAATGTCAATGATTGGTGAACTTTCGTATTTCCTCGGGTTGCAAGTTAATCAAAATGAGAAGGGCATATTTATTTCTCAAATTAAATATGTGAAAGAGATGCTAAAAAAGTTCACAATGGAGGATTGTAAGCCAGTTAGCACTCCCATGACGACAGGTTGCAAGTTGAGCAAGGATGACAAATCTCCACATGTTGATCAAACCATGTACAAATCTATGATTGGGAGCTTACTGTACTTGACAACTACCAGACCAGATATTTTGTAGGCAGTATGCATGGTAGCACGATTTCAGGCTAGTCCCAAGGAGACTCATGTGACAAGCAGTGAAGAGGATTCTTCGGTACCTCAAGGGTACTATGGAGTATGGGTTATGGTATCCGAAAGGTAAGGACTTCACCCTTATTGCGTATTCGAGATGCAGATTGGGCAGGATGTGTAGATGACAGAAAGAGTACCAGTGGAGGTGCATTCTATCTTGGAGACAGGTTGGTCGCATGGCACGAGTAAGAAACAAGAGTCAGTCTCCTTATCCACAGTAGAGGCAGAATATATTGCAGCGACAACGTGTTGTACGTAGGTATTATGGATGAAACAAACCCTGAAATATCTTGGTATTAACTTCAGTGAGCCAATTTTAGTTAAGTGTGATAACACCAGTGCCATTAACATCTCAAAGAATCCGGTTATGCATTCTCGCACAAAACATATTGCTATCCGGTATCACTTTTTGAAGGAGAAAGTTGCGGAAGGTGAGGTTAAGTTGGATTTTGTTCCAACAACAGAGCAAGTAGCGGATATCTTCACAAAACCATTGCCCAAGGAAGTCTTTGAGTACCTTCGCAATAAATTGGGAGTGGTCACGCTTCCCAAGAATTGACTAGCTATCGGGACCACATTCTTCGGGGGAGCATTTGTGTATTTGTTTATCTTTTTGCTCATGTTTGTGATTTTTGCTAAGTGTAATAATTTTTGCCTGAGAATATTGTGCATGGACTCGGGGGAGTTTGCAGCAGCCCTTTGGTATTGTTGTCAAAGGGGGAGAAGAGTTACAGGAAATTGCACGTGTGTTGCCAACAATTCCAAAGGGGGAGATTGTTGAGCAAGGTGCAGCGACAATATTGTCATTGTTGTCAACACAGTCAGATAGATCGGTTGATGCAGTGGACAGGAGTTCAGAGGTTATTCAGAGTATGTACGGTGATGTTAAATGCTTATGAGGATGTTTTTGATGTTTGGGTGAAGTTGTTACGAGGTTGTTTGTGCAAAGTTGAAAAAATTGTCATGTTGTGGCTGCTCCACAACGTACCCCAAAATTGGGGACCCACCTTTTTGCATATTTTCCAAGAAGACCGAAGTGGCCCATATGCTAAAGATCAAAGAAAAAGCAAAACACCGCAAGGAGAAAAAAGTGTCGCGATATCGCGACATGTTGCATTTTCACGGCCAAAAGAGAAGAGAAAGAACAAGAAAGAAAAAGTGTCACGATATCGCGACATGTTGCATTTTTGCGACTCAAAAAGGGCAGGCAGGCAGAGAAACAAAAGTGTCGCGATATCGCGACATGTTGCATTTTTGCCAAAGGAACAGAGTAGTTGACAGTGCGTCTGATATTAGTGATGAACACCAGGATAGTGAAACCGAAGACTGCATAGTGACGTGGACCTATAAGGAATAAATCGAAGATTGAATAAGGTAATTTGTCACATAAGGACAAAATTCAATGAATAAGACAAAACGTTACATAAGGAATCTTTAATGATTTGAAATCATCTAAGATGGTCGTTACACATGGAAAGAAGCGGACGCATGCCCATGTGGAGAAAAGGAAACGAAGGGCCACAAAATAGAAACGAAAAGCCTTTTTGGAAACCAAAACACATGCATGCACAAGGGAAGGAGAAAACGAACAATCATGGAAGGAGAAAATGAATAGTCATGGAAGGAGAAAACGAACAGTCATGGAAGGAGAAACAAAAAATTTTAGAGGTTTTAAATACGCCATTCAAAGAGGCCATAATATGTTGGTGCTCCTTTCTATTGGTGCAGATAAATTAGGGGTTGGTGCTCCTTTCTATTGGTGCAGATAAATCAGGGGTTGGTGCTCCTTCCAATGGGTGTTGGTAAATTGATTGTAAAGTTGGTGCTTTGCAAAGGCTGGATTTGGATGGGAGTCCAAACAGTCATTTTGAGGATGTAGCCAAATCGGTGAACCTCGGTACATCTTGTGTTGTGTGATGTTCTCTTGTTATACTTGCTTTATTTGGTTTCAAGTTTTCATTGTTTCGGCTTTAAGAGTTGAAGATTTAAGTTTTAAAAGAGCTACACTGATTCACCCCCCCTCTCAGTGTCATTGTGAGACTAACATATCCTTCTTCTACATGTGGGTTCTATAGAACATTTCTTATCATTGAGGGTAATCTACCCATTTCTTCGTCTACAAGATTCAAAGCGGGTCCCAAGAACTTCTTATTGAAATTATAGTAGGTTTCGGTAGTGGTAAGTGTAGAGGTCCACTAATACACTAGTAACTTTCTACCCTTATCATCTTCATATATGACTAATATGAAATGCATTTTCTTCACAATGAAGTAAAAGAAAATCCAGGTTATATGGGAGCAATATCAAAAGGAAATTTGAGACCCTTTTTCATTTTAATCAGTTGTCCATGAATTTTATGGTATATGAAGGCTGGCCAGTTGAAAAAAATGAGCTTGGTGCTCTAGTCCATGATGGAGGTATCATAAAAATTGGGTTTATAGATATACTGAGTGGTGGTGATTTGCTAGCCATAGACCTGTTCATCCAAAGTCATCCCTGCTATGACTGCTAGCATCTAATATGATTTTAATTTTTTGAACTCGGTGAGGGGGATGGGGGTTTCAGGAAAAATCCTTCTTTATGGTGCTTTCTTCAATTATACCTCTAGAAAATCTCTCATGTATTTTTTTGGGGAGTAATATCTGGCCTGGTATTCTAGGTGGAAGTCCTTGTGTGTGAAATTGGGAGCATAACCCATAGCAAATGTGGCCACAAAATCTTTCGAGCTAAGAGTAAGGAGGCATATACTTGTTTTTCTTTGGAAAATTTTCTACGTTGGGTCATAATATTTGGAAATTACGCATGCTATTTTGGTACAAGGATGCACTGGATTGTAGACATAAAGGAGAGTAGAGAATGAAAAGTGAAAGTTGAGGGACTAGATGGAGTAATACCTATTCTAGCTCTTTCTTCAACATCTATCCTCAACCTCGTCACTTCTTTGGTTGTGACCACTATATCCAAAATCCTTGCATATCTATCATGAAAAGGGATGCTCTTGTCATCCTCATCATGCACTATAGCTTTAATGGTTGAATATGAAGCTTTCATTGCAGTAATTTTGCTTGTATGAGATGGTGATTTATAGGAATTTTTTTAGAGCACTTCGGTGAAAAGAAAACTTTGGTGATAGAGAGAAATTTTGCAATACTATTCTATAATAAATAGGATCTATTATGGTTTCTCAACCATAAATAGAATTTGTACAAAAACTAGGGCAACATGAAGTAACTCCGGTAGTTGGCCCCTCATGTTGTTAAATCAACATGGATGTTGTATATGTTCTAACTTGTGCACCATATTTTATCAACAAATAATGATCAATGTTGCATTTATGACATCACACTTCCATTTATTCCTTGAAATTAAAAATTTGATTTCCTACTTATTGCGTAGATGCAGTATTTAGACACATTCAGACCGGTAAACCCGCTTAAAATACTGATTGTCACAAAAATGCATTCGCTTGTTTTTATTGGAGATTCTTGTTGACTACCATCGCAAAAAAGAGGTATATTGTGATATCACAATTTTTTTCTTCCTTTTTGTTTGCAACCTTAAGATATGTCGTGGAGCCATGATATTTTTGAAAAATAAAACTTAAAAGCTACATATAATACATAAAGTACAATAGGTAGGGGAACCTTTTAATGAAAATACAGCTTCAGATGGAAACCATTGATAGGGATAGGTTGGATTATTCCTTGTTCATATTGAAGCTAAAAATAATTATATTGTTTTTCTATGATTATCTTAAATAGACCTTCCCAAAAGAAGTCAAAATTTTGGTGGTTTCTCAGTTTTACTTTATTTTTTCTCTACCTTAAGACTAGGTCTTCGACCTTGAATTTATTGAAGGTAGTATTCTTGTCAAACCATTCTTTGGTTTCCCCTAGGTGCTTTCAACACTATATATAAGCCTACTCTATTTTTTCTTCCAACTACAACAAATGCATCCATCTATTTCCTATTGGGTTGTTATCTTCTGTTTAGTTTTGATAAAGTAATCGTAAAGCTGGTATTTCCATATATATGGGGAGGATGGCTTCTTTTCCATAAACCAGAGCATAAGAATATGTGTTGATATATTTATTTATGGTGATCCTATCAACCCATAGTGCTTGATTAATCAAGGAATGCTAACTCCTTTTGTTATATTTTAGGGTTCTTTTTTGGATTCATAGTAAGTTCTTATTTGTTGAATATGCCAGACCATTTCCTTGTGGGTAATAGTTGGAAGAAGTCTTTAGGTAAATCACATACTTGCTAGTGAAATCAATCATCTTTGCTCCAATGAAGGATGATCTGTTGTCACTGACTAGTTCATCAGGTATGTCGAACCTTGTAATTAGAATTTCAATGAATTCAATCACCACTTCTTGGTCAAATTTCTTTGTAGGTATAGCTTCTATCCATTTTGTGTAGTTTTTTATTGTCAAAATATACTTATTTCTAGCTGATGAATTTTTCTCTATTACTCCTATGAAGTCTAAACCCCATTTCTAAAAATATTGTTCTACTTGGATATACTTGAGAGGTAAGGAAGTGTTTTTGTTTCTCCCTATGTACCTTTGAAATTCATCACATGCTATTGTGATTTTTAAAGCATCTAAGAAGATGTTAGGCTAGTAACAGTCTATCCTAAGTATTTTCAATGTGGTAGTCCTCCATGAAATTCTTCCAGGATCCTTCGCTTTTCTACATCTCTAATGCATATCAAAAGGATGTCATCCAAGTTTTTCTTGTACAAACTTTTAGGTAGTAAGACATATTTTAGGACATGTAGCCTATACCTTCTTATTTGTGAAGCATTCAAATATTTTGGGTATTCTCCTGTTAGGAAGTATTTGGCAAATTCATCAATCCAATCTAAATTTTCATCTAACTGTTTGATCTCTAGGACTAGTTATGGAGCTTGGCAAGCCACATAGACTTTTCTATCCCTTCTTGTCAATTATTAGCACAATTCTCTACCCCTTACTAACTTAGTGGGGTGGATTTCCACATCGTATTCCTAGATTTTTGACAGCCATCCAGCTCTCTTTTCACCAATATCTCCTTGGATTATAAAATTTTTAACATCGGGATGCACTACGTACACCGTGATCTTACTTTGGAATAAAAATACCTAAACTTTTTAAAGTAATTTATGAAATTATACACTTGTTTCTCAATGAAGTTATCCTTTCTTCATGTTCTTGCATAGTTTGGATTAGGAAGGCAATGATTCTTTCTTCCTTGTCTTCTCCATTTTGGGTGAGAACTACAACATAGCTTTCTTGTTCACCAACTACATACAAGAGTAAATATCTTGAGTAATTTGTGTTGATGAGCATATGTGCTTGGGAGATAGATTATTTAATACTTTTAAATACCTCTTTAATTGGGTCTATCCACCTAAAGTTAGTGTTCTTTTTAAGTAGTTCAATCATGGGCTTTATTTTCTGTGTGAAATCTGTGACACATTTCTACACGAAGTTGATTTTCCCAAAGAAATATTGTAAATATTTCTTGTTAAATGGTAAAGGGGTTTTAAGAGAGATGTTACTCTTTTTGTATCAATATTCATCTCCTTATCAAAAATAATATGTCCCAATAGAGTTCCTTATTCAACAACAAATATCGATTTCTTTGGGTTCAAGGAAATGTCAAATTCTCTACAACTTTTAAAAACCATCCAAAGTTGCCCAATGTGATAATATTTTCTATGGGAGAAAAATATCATGTCATCTAGGTAAATGACTATTATTTTATTTACTAGTTCCCCGAATTCTAAGTCCATTGCTCTTTGGAAAGTGGCCCCAGTGTTAGACAAACCAAAGGGCATTCGCTGGTAAGAAAATGTTCCCCATTTGGTAGTGAATGTAGTCTTGTGTTGGTCTTCATCTTTGACCTAGATTTTATTGTAACTAGAGAATCCATCTAACAGTGAGAACCTCTTTACCCCTATGACAGTATGTAATATCTAATCTATTTGAGGAAGGGGGTAATGGTATTTTAGTGAGGCCTTGTTTAGATTCCTGAAATCTACACATAGTTTGATATCACCATTTTTTTCTTGATTGGTATAAGATTGGCAACCCATGTGGAGTGCTTGATAGGATATATTATCTTGGTGTTGAGTAGTTTTAAGAAATCTTGTTTTATTAGTACCTCTATCTTTGGGTTTATAGGACATTATTTTTGTTAGAAGGGGTTTGATCTAGGCTTGAGCTCAATAGTATGTTGTATTGTGTCTTTACTATATACTTTGAGATTGTCATATGTCCAAGCCACAATATCATTGAACTCTTTACATAATACCTAAAATTTTTTGGCTTCCTTCTTAGAATATTGAACTCCTACCTTGAGCACTTTCCCTAGTCCTATCTACATCTCTCTATACTTTTGTTTGTCAATTTTTATATTGTAAACTAAAGGTCGATCGTTGCTGTCAAATTTTTTTTTAAGAGTGATTAGAAATTTAGGTATATGATTATTCCTAAGTTGGATCAACCTATAATCTTCCTCATATTCTAGGGCTCGATCACTCGAACAATTCATCTCATGTATCAGGAATTCTAATATTTGTTCATCATTTTTGAAAACCTGCCAAAAGATATCTTTATATGGGACTGAAGGTCTCTAAATTAGCCTTACTATTTTTTACTTAAGTATAACATTGGCTATGGGGCAATAGTTGGCTCCCAAAGATGCTAGTAAACCAGTATTCGTGTTGTGTTCTCTAGGAATAGACTTAATTCATAATGCTTTGAGGACCTCAAACAAATCCCATACCTTATTTTGATAAGCCTTCAAGTAATGTTGCTTGTTGATGCATTTCTCCATGACATGGTTGACGATCATCTCCAAGTCCCCATATATTTGCAACTATTTCACCCCCAAAATTTTGGCCTTTTTTAAGCCCAAACATAGTGCTTCATATTTTGTTGTATTGTTAGTGCAACTCCATGTCAATCTATATGAGAAGAATTTTCATCCATTATTGGTGAGATTAGTGTTATACCTACCCTAGCTCCATTCTTGCATCTAGCACTATCAAAAAAGAGTTTCGAGATATAATTGATGGAGGGGTCGTGTTTTGTTAAAGTGAGAGTCTCAAAGGTTTCGAGTTTAGTAATTGAGTAAGTTCCTATCCCTATTTCGATCATGGCATTGTAGTCTTCCAAGGATTATTTATCTTTTATTTTGAGGTCTTCCAAAACTTCATCCATCAAATATATTTCCCCTTGTTTCTTCAATAATTAATCACATTATTTGTATGCTTGTTACCTTCTTCTATTTTTTGAGGCTATTGCACAACTTACCCCAAATTTGGAGACCCACCTTAAATTTTTCATTTTTTTGGAAGTTTTGTGTTTGTAGGGAGTGATTGCTTGATTAGTTGTACCAAGGCATTTTGGTAATATGGATAAGGTCAATTTTGAATGTCTTATTCTCATGCTTGATTAAAAATAAATTAAAAAAATTAAAATAGAATTAAAAAAAAAAATTAAATTAAATTTCATCTTCATTTCACTCGAATGTTATTTGATATTAGGGATTTAGTTAATATTAGTATTTGAATTAATATTTTTATTTAAAGTTAGTTTTAATGTATGTTATTTGATATTAGTTTTAATGTATGTTATTTGATATTAGGGGTTTACTTAAGGTTAGTATTTGAATCAATGTTTTCATTTAAATTTAGTTTTAATGTTTGATTTAATATGCACAAGTTACAAAAGTAGGTGGTACAATGGTCAAGGTGAGCATGACCAAATAGCTTGGATATCGTAGATGGTAGTGATGGCATGGATCCAACATACGCCTATACCTAGACATACACATGGCGGACAATAGCTATAAGACGACAAGCATTGGCTATGTGGTGGACAATGACGATGTGAAGACTAAGTAGGGCCAACCATGGCACCGATGTAGACAAATATCTGATGATAGTACCTTGTTCGTGAATTAATTCTTCTCCATAACATGCTACTATTTAGCCATTTCATTGAGGACTACAATTGAAGGATGATTTGTTCGTCTTCCAAAAATAAATTCATTAAGGTCGTACTCTACAATGAGATTGATGATTTTGTTTTGAATGTGTTAATTATTTGGTAATTAGCAGGGATATTTTGGTCTTAATAAATGGAATATTTAGAATTACTCCATCCAGTGGTGTATCATCATAGTCCCCTATGCATATGAAGAGCCTTGCAACTTTGAAGAGATAACTTGTGTGCAAGAGATGGGTAGAATCTATGAAAAAAAGCATTAAACAAGTTAATGTGATATGAATTTAGACCAGTAGACAACAAATATTTTCTCAAATATAATTGAAGCAGGTCCCAATCCATGCTAAGACATTTGGAGGAGTTTGAAATCATCAAGCATTCATAGAATGTGTTTTTCGTGCATAAGCAGCTATCATAGGTATCACTGTTACAATCTGAAAGCATGGTACAAGCACTATAACCTTGAAGATTATAAAATATGGGGGTTAAGCATGGTATTTTGGTGAAGGATAGTCTGAGATATTGAGAAAAAATGAAGCCATCTCCTTGATATCTTCCAAGATGTTAGGGTAAAGCTAAGCACACCAAATCGTTTGAATAATGAATTGAGTGTGTAGCACTATTTTTGTGGATCTAATAAATTAGACGTTCAAAATGAGAACCACAGTTGAAGATACTAATCCTTTTGTTGGGTAGAAAAATGTATTTCAAACATGGAGGCAATAAACATTGAATTTTTTCATGAATCAATCGTGGGACGACAAAGAGATGAGGTACATGTGGTATTTTCATAGGGTAGAGTATGCCATTGTTGGCAGTGAAAACATATGAACTAATATTATTATCTTGTTCAAGAATTGTAGATGTACTGTACTATCTGAAGCGTATGGTAGAATGTGGGGTTTCCATATTGGATTTGACATGGAGCTCCTGAGTGGCACACTCCATTTTTCTTTGTTGTTTAGTGTGTAGACAGCAGTTCTAGACCCTAGGACTGGCTGGCACATCCACCACCAATTTTGCAAATGTATATAAGCATTTTGTTTATGTTTAGAAATCCTAGAAAATACAGCCAATGGATGTCAAGGCTGAATGTAAACGCATGTGGCACTAAAAGACAAAAACAACCGTCATGTTTGTTAGTATTAGACGGGCTGATTAGACGTCTAGTTAGGATTGGTTAAGACTAGCAAGTTGTTGACGTCTAAATGCTAGTTAAGGATTGTAACTAAGGAACGGTTGAGGATGGTTTGGAAACGGTTGGGGAACTGACTTGTCCTCACCTATTTAAACCCCCTCTTCAAACATTTTAGGGGATCACATTCTATCCATGTTGTAAGAGCCATGTGCTATTGATTCTACGTAATGACAAAGGTTGTTATGTTGTTCTATCTTATGCGTCTATGGTGATTGGATAAGTGTGTTGTGGATTGCAGGTTGAGAACCATTAATGGAGTTATTGTATGTAACTATGTGTTGAGTTGTTGTTGCAGGTTTGCCTTTGAAGAATTTTGATTGCAGGTCTTGAACCAACGACGGACTTATTTATTGCAGGTTTCTAGACGAGGCGGAACCTAGGCACCTGACGTTTAGCCCTGACGTCTGGCAGCCACCAGACGGCTAGCCGTCAGCTCCTAGTCCTGACGTCTGAACTGAACCCAGACGTCTGGCAGAAACCAGACGTCTAGACCAACCGACCTGACGTCTAGAGACCAGACATCTAGACCAGCTGACCTGACGTCTAGAGACCAGACGTCCAGACTAGTTCATCCGACGCCTAGCGGCCAGACGTCTCAGCCTAACCGTCAAGCCTCCTGACTTCTGACGTCTAGATTCATCCGTCGACTAGTAGAGTAAGACTACTGATTGATCCACTAATATACCTTCTGTCCGGACCCTGAACCTGATTGTCATCACCCCATCTCGGGAATGTACTCACCCCTATCTACATTTGGCGCCGTTGCCTAAACAAAAACTCAGAGTTTGACGACAAGTGATAGGAGGAATAGGTGAATGACTGGTTTCAGGTCACAAAGTAAAGAACAAATACCGGTGAGAAGAAGCGCACGACTGGCGAACCTTAGAGCACACGAGGATCCAGAGGTATCTCTCCCAGAGGTGGAGAGAGTATGGAATACTGAGGAAGAAGAGACTTGGTTGGTGACTGCAGAAAACGAGGGAGAGCAAATAGCTGAAGAACCCATTATTGGAGACTGGACGGCAACACCAGAACCAGCGGGAGAGAGGTGGCAAGAGGATACTGAAGGAGGGAACCTGGTATCAAGGCACCGACGCGGAGGTTCGTGGGGAGGAAGGCCGGAGCCACGTTTGGTATATTCGCGAAGGAGATCGCAAAGCAGAGACCAATTGGAGACGGGAAGAAGGCTATTTGGGCAAAATTTTGCACCACCAACAGGAAATAGACAATCGAATCAACCACCACAACCACCAAAACCAGGAAGACAGAATATCATGGCAAATCCTGCCAATAGAACGATACAACAAAAGTGCCCACCCTTCTCGGGTGAAGGGAAGGAGGATCCAGCAAGGCATGTGGGAACTTGCATTACCATTTGGGGAGCTAATGGAGTTACACAGGATACCCAATGGTTGCAATTATTTCCGGCCACATTGCGAGGCATGGCGATTGACTGGTACTTGAAAAGGCAAAGTATCCAAGTATTTGCACAATGGGACGACCTCAAGAATGCATTCATAGAAGAATTCCGCCCTATGAGGGATGATACTGACATAATTACAGAAATTTGTGTTACTAAGCAGAAAACGGACGAGGATATCAAAAGCTACAATAGAAGATTGAAACAATTGACAGATAAAATGGAAATGACACCTGCCGACGGTATGGTAAAACGATGGTTTTTGGATGGACTATTGCCAAGATATAAGAAGAAAATGAAGGCAGTACCATCCTCAACATATGAAGAAGCATTGGAGAAGGCTAAAAACTTCGAAAGCGAAGGTAAACAAACAACCGCAGGCATTGGTGGCTACTTAAAGCATGTTGAAGATTCGGACAGTGAAGCTGAAGACAAAGTGCAGAGTACAATTCACACCTTCAAGAGAGAATTTGACAAAATTCTAAAAGAAGCAAAAGGTGAAGGTCGGAAGGATCGAAAAGAAATTTGGTGTTCAGACTGCAAGGCAGAGGGACACTCAAACATAGACTGTCCAAAGAAGGCATACTGTAATATATGTGAAGTTGCAGGACATCCCGTCATTGATTGTCCATTCAATTTAAAAAGTAAGAGGCATCAGACTTTGGCAATACAACAGGAAGAGCAGCCAAATCCACAGAGGAATGGACAAGGAGCTACTAGTGGGGGATACAGGAATAGTCGCCGAGGAGGAAGACAAGGAGGTCAGAGTCGTCTGCAATATGACTCTGACGGAAGGCCGATTATTCAGTGTCAAAATTGCCAAGAATGGGGCCACTTTGCGAAGAACTGTCCTAAACCCCAGAATGCAGGTAACAACAGTGGTAACAATACCACTCAAATGTGCAAATGGTGTGGTCCAGGAAACCACAAGGAGGCGAATTGCCCGAACAAAGCAAGTACTAGTGGAACGCAGAATATTAACCTCATCGGCATTGGAGAAGTGACTGAGGTAGAGAAAGAAGTCTTGGCTGTGACTAGAGCACAGACCAAGAAAAAGGAGGATTACCCAAATCCTGCCAAGGAGAAGGAACGATGGCAGGAAGCCCAAAAATTGATTGAGAAGGAACTAGCAACGGAGAAACAAGGACTAGTTCTAGAGAAAGTGTTAAAGAGACCGGAAATGACGAAAAAGGCATCAGTAGAAGGCTTGGTAACAGAGGTACTAAACACAAAGGTAGAGCTGAAGGTCGCCAACTTGTTTAGTATAATACCGGAGTTGTATACTACGATTGGGGAAGTCATCAGGAAAAAGGATGAACCTCGACAGGTAGCAGCTATCAAGCAAGGACAATTTATTGACCCAACAATCCTGATGATTGAAGTCGGGCGGAGGCCAGCTATCGTTCAAATGGAAGTTTTGAACCATAGGCTGAATCAGGTGATTGTAGATGGAGGGTCTAGTGTGAATGTGATGCCAGAGAAGACATGGCGGATTCTGGGGCAACCCGCCTTGAGGTCTCCAAATTTCAAACTATATGGCGCTGATCAATATGGCATCGAAACAATAGGCGTTTTGATGAATCAAAAAGTAGGCATAGCCGAACAGGACTTCACCTTAGACTTTGTTGTCATTGCTATGCAGAAACCCGCATATGATGCACTGTTAGGACGCGGATGGTTGAGAACAGCAAAAGTAAACCACAATTGGGAGAAAGAGCGGCTATCCTTCAAACAGGGGCAGCACAAGTATATAATTAATCTGAAGAACCAAACAGTAAGTCAGGACATAGCAACTTCAGATGATTCAGGATCCTCTTCGTCAGATGGTGAAACGGGACACGAACCAGATGAGGAGGGAGTGTTGCACCTTGATGACTGCACGGAAGATGAGGGTGACCAAGACAAAGGGTTACTACACTGGCAGTTGGAGGATTATGAGATCTTTCCTCCCCAATGTCTTTGTATAGATGCGGGAAAAGAGATTCAAGAGGATGAGATACAGGAACCAGAAAAAGAAACCAGTAACAAGAGACTGAAAGCAGCAGATAAGGACAAGGAAAGAGAAAAGTGGACTTTTCCTAAGAATTTTGCAGAATTCACAATGGGGGAGGCAGTCATAGAGGATAAACCAGCCCACCCCATCGCAGTACTAAAAGCAGCAGATGAACCTGAGTCGATCAAATATGAAGGTCCGAGAATAATTCAGGTAAACTTGGGAGAAGAGGGTGAAGAGAAGATGATCAAATGTGGAGATGATTGGGATCCAGTCCTCAAAGCAGCAACAATTAAGATTTTCATGGACTATAAGGATGTTTTTGCATGGACATATAAAGACTTGAAGGGAGTACCACCCGAACTCTGCGTACACAAGATTCCGCTGATAGAAAGGGCGCAGCCTGTTAGGAGGCTTCCCTACAGAATGAATCCCAAATACGCAGCAAAGGTGAATGCCGAAATCGAAAAGATGTTGGATGCAGGCATTATATTCAAGGTTACGACAAGCGAGTGGGTTTCACCAATTGTAATCACTCTAAAACGGGAAGTAGATAAAATCCGAATCTGTGTGGATTTTAGAAGTTTGAATGTCGTAACTATAAAATATCCCTTCCCAATCCCATTCACAGACTCCATACTGGAAGAGGTAGCCGGCCATGAGATATATTCATTCCTAGATGGATTCTCGGGGTATAACCAAATTAGCATAGCAGAAGAAGACAAGTTGAAGACTACTTTTGTAGTAGAAAATGGAATATATGCATACAATAGGATGCCATTTGGGCTATGCAACGCACCTGCTACCTTCCAAAGGATCATCTTGTACATTTTTGATAAAATGTCCACAGGTAATTTTAAAGCTTTCCTAGATGACTGGTCACTATATGGGAAAACACAAGAACATTTGAAGGCATTGGGGGAATGCATGAGTTTATGCAGGAAGGCACGAATAGCACTGAACCCGAATAAATGTGTCTTGTTGGTGCCATACGGAAAGCTGCTAGGGCACATAGTATGCCAAGAAGGGTTGAAACCTGACCCCGATAAAATACGGGTGGTATTACTGATGGAGGAGCCACATGATGTGAGCTCGGTTAAAACTTTTTGGGAACTGTTGGATACTACAGGAGGTTTATCCGAAACTATGCATTGACATCTCATCCACTAGATGCGCTTACACGGAAGAATGTTCCATTCAGGTGGACAGAGGAACACCAGGTGGCATTTGAAGGATTGAAAGGGCATTTGGTAAAAGCACCTATTCTGGTTTTTCCTAACTGGGAAAAAGAATTCCATGTGCATGTGGACGCCTCAAACTTTGCGATTGGATGCGCGTTAGCACAGGAAGGTCAATTCGGATTAGATCAGCCCATATACTTTGCAAGTAGGCTATTGTCAAGAGCCGAAAAGAACTATAGTACAACAGAGCGAGAAGCATTGGGAATGGTGTATTCGGTGCAGAAATTCAGACACTATCTGCTAGCTAACCCTTTTGCTTTCTATGTAGATCACCAGGCTCTGTTATACTTAATCAATAAACCAACGATCTATGGACGGGTGAGTCGATGGCTCGTCACCTTGCAGGAATTCGTGTTTAGAGTGGTAGTCAGACCAGGGAAGAAACACGTAATAGCGGATCAGTTGTCAAGGATTCGCTCAGGGGAACCTGCAGAGGGAGGAATACCGGATGAATTTCCCGATGCACAACTGTTCATGATTAATGCTTTACCAGGATGGTATAAGCATATCGGGGAATATCTGTCGACGGGGAAGCTGCCAGACGAATTGACGGCAGCAGAACGGCGAAAGGTAATTACGAAGTCGGCACCCTTCACCATAATTGCAGGACTGCTTTACAAGATGGGGGAGGATCATATACTTCGACGATGTATAATGGAAGATGAAGTACAACAGACCCTGAGGGAGACACACGAGGGACTGGCAGGAGGACACATGGGACCAGATGCGACAGCAAAGAAAGTGTTGTTAGCAGGTCTGTGGTGGCCTACCCTCTTTCACGATGCCAAGCAGTTTGTGACAGCATGTGATACGTGCCAAAGAACAGGGAAACCGTTGAAAAGAGACTTCATGCCACTACATCCGTCGCAGCCTCAAGAACTGTTCGAGAGATGGGGGCTGGACTTTGTGGGTCCTCTGAAAACAAGTCGAAGGAGGAAATGCCGATATATCGTAGTTGCAACAGAGTACCTCACAAAATGGGTCGAAGCAAGGGCGTTACCGGACAACTCGGCAAGAAGCACGGCTCGCTTTTTGTACGAACAAGTGATTACAAGGTTCGGGATACCTCTACAGCTGACAAGTGACAGAGGCGGCCATTTTGTGAATGCAATTATAAAGAACCTAACGGAGGAGTTCAGGATCTTCCACTCGCTATCAAGTCCGTACTACCCCAGAGCAAACGGGCAGGCGGAGGCGACAAATAAGGTCCTGGTTTCCATCATGTACAAGACATGTGGAGTAGAAGGAGCCGACTGGGAGGAGAGACTACCAGCAGTTCTATGGGCGTATAGAACAACTTATAAGCCTACCACAAACAACACACCTTTCCAACTGATGTACGGGCAGGAAGCAGTAGTACCAGTTGAATTCCTTGTACCTAGCTTAAGGGTAGCAGTCGAGAACCGGTTGAATGAAGAAGAAAGCATTCAGGAACGACTAACAACTTTGGTACAGTTGGATGAAAAGCGGGTGATGGCCCAATGGGCAACGGAGGTAGCACAAAAGAGAAGGAAGTTTTGGCACGATAAACATCTCCGGAAGATGGATCTGAAGGCTGGTGGACTAGTTCTCAAATACAATGGTAAGAGAGAACTTAAGCCAGGGAAATTGAAAACCCTGTGGCTTGGACCCTTCCAGGTAGAGGAAGTACTCGAAAACGGGGTTGTTAGACTAAGGAAGTTGGATGGAACATTGTGCCCCGAGGTGGTTAATGGCTCCAAGTTGAAAGTATACCAACCTCGTGCGCAGGTGAATATGATCAACCTGGAACAAACAGGAACTTCCAGAACAGAAGAGGAGGATCCAGGTACACAACCTTCGGGAAACGACGAGCAGGGTAGCACTGTTCGAGAGGAGGAAGCGCATAACCTGGATTGGTTGTTTGGGAGTGAAGAAAGACAGACAGTGGAACTCTCAAGTAACAGGGAAGAAGACCGACTACAAGTTTTAACGGTAGTCGCTCAACAGGAGGTTCTGGAAGAAAATGAAGAAGATGGTGCAAGACTTTTGCAACGGATGAGAACAGAGACACATAGGTTGCAGGAGGAATATGAAACATTGAGACAGTACAATAATCAGCTACGGGAACAGGTGATCCAGGAATTGGATACAACCGTACAAAGGGTAAACGAAAGGCATGAAGCTCGCTTAGCAGAATGGGCAGAGCTGGGGCAGGGGGAACACAGAAGAGGCAGTGCAACAGGGAACTCTTCAGATGGTAGTCTATTTTCCTTACCAGAGGAAGAACAGGAAGACACTACCAGTCCAGTAGAGAGTAGAAGAGGAAAAACCTTGGCAATAGAAACACGTTCCAGAAGCTCCTCGCCCACATTAAAGATTGTACTAAATTCGGACGAATCCTTGAGCCAGGAATCAGCGAAATATCAGGAGTTGCGAGAATCTCCAGAAAAACCCAGAATATGGGAAATAGGACAAAGCTCGACTGCGAAATGTCGGAAAAGCAGGGAGGAAATGGCCGAGATATTATGGAAAGATATTGAGGCGATACCAGATAAACCAAGAACTGGAGGATGGTTAGAAGAAACAAGTAGTGACGACAACCTTCCTCGGAATCCAGATATTCCATATGCCAGTCCTGATCCGGATTTGAGAAGACAAAGAGATGATGTGTTTGGTTGTGTTTTTTTTGGTCTGTTTTGTTTTTTTTTTTTTTTTTTTTTTTTGTGTTTTTTTGTGTTTGTGTTTTTTTTTTATTGGTGTAGTTTTTTGGGTGGGTGGTATTTCTTTTTTTTTTTAAAAAAAAAAAAAAAAAAAAAAATGAAGATCGCAGTCGGCAAGCAGGTGTCAGATTTTTGGAAACCGCACAAATAATTGAAGATGATGCTTCGCTAAGCCCACAAGACGAATACAATGGAGGATTGAATGAGGACGGTACACCAGGATCACCATTGCATCAGGAATGGAGAACCCCTTACTTTGGAGCGATGAGACGTCCAACTGAACGAGAGGAGGTGGCCAGGTACCGAATGGCTGCACTGGATTTACGAGCACACAGAAGGGAAGTACGACGATTGCAGCAACGAGTGCAAGAGACCTCAGAATGGCCTATGAATACGACAGGAGAAGGAAACGACTCAAGCACTGATTCAGTCTTCTCCGAGGAATACCAAGAAAACCTAGCTCATTGTGCCATGCAACGACACTTTGAGGAAAGTAGATGGAGACGAAGATTGATAAGAGCCGATAGAAGACTGAGAATCTTACACCAACTGACACCTCCGCATTTACATCATCCTCCAGAGACGAGAGCGCAATTGATAAATGAGGCCCGTAGCCGAGACAATTTAGGTACCTTCGAGAGACCGCAAGGAACCCCGAGAGTACCTGGCCAAGGGAGGAGCGTGGTTGACCTCCGTCCCGGTAGCTTGAGAGGAAGAAATTCCCCTTCGGCTACCAATAGGCCGACTGGTTCACAGTTCGGACCGCAAGGCCCATCTGAGAACCCAGTCCTAGCCAACCCATCACTTCGTGCTCCTGAGAACAGACCGAGAGGTCTATCTCAGCGAGCTCGTAGGAACCAAAGACGTCGTCAAGCACGACTGAGGGACCGACCGAATCTCGGGCAGCTAGGAGTACGACAGCCCAACATTAGGGAGATTCGATCGGATAGAGGCCGAGGACGCGGTAACCAGGTCCGCGGAAGAAGAGATTGGGATCGAAACCCCAATCTAGAACAAAGGAGTCAAGCACGGGCAGTTGCAGGTAACGATCGAGGTCGAGGACGAGGTCGGAGACCCGGACGACCCCATGAGAATAGAGAACACCAAGGGCGGCAACTGACCCGACAGATGGAACTTGATCAACAGATAAATGAGGGAATAATATATAATTACTTGGATGACTGTATAATACTCCGGCATAATGATGGGAGGACTGAACGAATCCCACTAGTGTCTGCCCATCCAGAACGACCAAACCAGACTAGCAGCCACCGGGAGGAAGTAGCAGAACTTCGAGATAATATTATTAGTCCAAATGGGAGAGCAGATCGGTTGGCCGAAGAACGATTGGAACAGACTAGTCCGATAGCAGAAAGGAATGGACAAGTCAATAATAATGCCAGACGATGGATTAGCATGAATCAGTCCCCAGAGCCAGGAATAAGACAGCAGACGGAAGAAATAGAAGAACAAGACTGGCGCATTATACCACGAGAAAGGACAAGACAACAACCACAGTCACACCCGGGAACTCCCCCAAGACGAAACAATCGCCTAAGACGGCAGGCGACGGAGGAGATAAACAGTGATAGTGATGACGATTTTAGTAGTTTCGGAGGAAATAGCCGTCATCAGCAAAATGCGACTTCAGATGCATGGGAACTACGCATTGGCTTGACCATGCGGTTCACCCGTCGACGTTAAGATATAGACGTCGCATACAATTTTCAAAAAAATATATTTATATAAGAAAAATTGAAAAATTCAATAAAAAGTCAAAAGAGAAAAAGACGAAATAAGGATAAAACAAAAAGGGGAGACACCTAGACGTCTAGCTAGCCGACGTGTCGCGCATGCACAAAATCGGTTATGAGGTGGCGGTTGCATAACGGTTTGAAGAAATTATAAAATGGGAAGGGTCCTCTCATTCCTTCACATCATTTTCAGGCAATCGCAAGGAGAACGCGAAGGAGAGGAGGAGGAGCACGCAGTAGTAGGTGATGAAATTATGATAGATGGCTGCCTATCCAGATGGTATCCTGACTAGACAGCTACCCCACCAGACGAATACCTTGTCTCGATGGTTGCTTGTCTAGATGGCTGCACCTGATGGTTGCCTATCCAAATGGTTGCACCAGATGGCTGCATAACTAGACATCTAGGCACCACCAGACGGCTGCGCAACCTGACATCTGGCACCTCCAAACGGCTGTGCAATCCGACGACTGAGAGTCCCGACGGCTGTAGGGACTAGACGGCTAGGAGGAGAAGAAGACGGATGACTTCCAAGTCAGGGAAACTTCCAGTTCACAGCGAGTCAGAGCCAGAATCTGTGGTCGCCAAAATATTAAGGCACCAGCAGGAGATTGAAATGAAAGGGCACGACAAAAGTTCAGAAGCCGGACAAAGTCGGAGTAGACGAGAAGCGGCAGAAGTAGCAACCCGCAAGAATAAGGAGATTCATCCGAGCGGCAAGGCACCTGTAGCAGTGGAGGAAATTACGTGGGTGTGTCCGACGGGTGAATATTGTCGCCAATGGTGGGCAGAGGCACAGGATAGCCACCCCACAAGGAAAAAGCTGAAGGAGGCGGGAGTGCACTTCATTCTACAAGCTCCGCACTTTGATAAAGGAATTTTTGAGGAGTACCTGCTGCAAATGCTAGAAACATATGATGCCGAGAAACATAGCAGTTTCGTGGAGATAGCTGGCTCTGCGCTAATAGTAGATTTTTCTCCCAAAGTGTTTCAGAGTACTTTTGGACTTCCCTTGAGAGGCAGGCCCATGGTGAACGAAAGGGTGGACCCAAAGAAGTCACCAGACTTAGTCACAAGTGTTACCACTTTAACAAGGGAAGAGGCGGAAAAGATGTTGGGTACTCACGGAGGAAGAGGAATTAAGCAGGGACAACTCCAGAATGAAGGACTGGAAGTAGGTATGAATGTTATAATGGCAAGGTTATCAGGAGAACAACGAAGCTCAGAATTGCCCATCTGGTTGATTCCGTATCTGCAAGGGATAGTGCAGGGCATACAGTATGATTGGGCAACATACCTGTCAACGCGGATACAATCTTTTCTGATGAGAACAACCAAGAACTTTTCGATGACCTTTCATGCCATTGGATTGATCTTAGATGCGGCAGCCAAAGCAGAGATTCCGATCCCGGATTTTGGTGCTCCAAGGCAACTTCCACCCTTAGCACCATCTATTTGTAGGTGGATGGGGGCCCACACAACCGAAAGAAAACAAGGGTTAAACAGATTTCTCATAAGCCAAGTCAGGAGAAGCTGGTGGCAGCATTAGAAGGGGAGGATAGGAGGGCAGCACAGGTTCGGGAAAAGGAACCACAAAAACAGAAAGAGGCTCAATCTCCGGAAGAGCCTAAACGAAAGAAGAAGAAGGGGCGTTTTGATATTCCACCCCCAACTCTCTCACAGGAAGCTTTACAGAAGATAGCTGAAAATCTGGAGATAGTACGGAACCGGGAGCAGCAACTACCACAGGAGGAAGCAGAATTGTCAATACCTGCAGCTCTTCATAGTTCGGCAGCGGGGACTAGTACGGCTGAACAGGTTGGGCCCATTGAATATTTAGCTGAGGCTGAACATTTAAATCGCATTGGGTCACCGGACCTGACGGAGTTGGATCTGGCAAGGCCAACCTCGTTGATAGCCACCCTGAGCACATTTTCGGTAGAGGCTATATTTGCTGAAGCTGCGAGGGGAACAAACACAGCAAAAGCTCCGGAATTCAGCAAGAACCATGGGGTAGAGGAAGGTCTACCACCACCAGTTACACAGGTAACAAAGCCAAGCTTGGAGGGAACAGTAGGGATGGAGGAAACAGTAGAGAGGGCAGCAGAAGAAAACCCTCGTGATAAGGAAAAACAGCCCCCGGAGGTAATAAACTTAGACAGTTTGGGAGAACAAGAAGAACAGGATAGCGAGAGTCTGGCACAGGAGATAGTAAGAAGCAGACCACCTGTTCACCAGGAGGAGAAAGGAAAAAGGGTTGCACAGGAAGAGGATCAGACAGATACGTGGTCCCAGGAGATTCTCCTCAAAATACCGAATTTTATGGACCCTTCGGATGAAATGGATGAACAAGCAGCAATATGTTTTGACAGATTGGGTAAGGTTATGAACAACCTTAGCTTGCAGTTCAGCGGTGCATGCATGGGGCAGTGGAAAAAGTGGCAAGGCATGGTGGAAGAGGAGCTGGACAGATTGGTTAAGTGGGCAGCCCAAGGCCCATGGAGAAAGGATATCTCGCATATTTATGCAAGACAACCTTGGTTATTACCCACTGGCCAGGTGCAAACAATGGAAGGTAGGGACACATTGCCAGAAAAGACACCCAGTATTTATCTGGAAATAGAACCAATATATGTTTGCGGTCATGGCAGAAATCCCCAGCAGGGCAAACAAGTGGAAGTTGTGCCAGAATTACTGCCACTTTACACACAATTAAATTTCCTCGCACATCTGTTGAGTTGGTTGGGCGAAGGAATAAAATATGTAAATTCAGCTAAGGAGAGCATGGAAAAAGAAGTCACAGAGGCTTTGCTAGCCAAGGACAAGCTCTTAGCTGAAGGAATGGCTAGAATGGAGAAAGTCCAAGAGGAAACGCGAAAGTGCATGGGAGATTTGAAAGCTGAATTGGAACAGAAGAATCAGCAGTTGGAAGAATCAGCAGAAGAAATAGCCCAACTGAAAAAGGCAAAGGAATTGTTGATTAAGCAAGCAGAAGCATTTTCAGTTACCTGAAGTCAGCAGGAACGGGCTTGGACTCAGGAAAGGGAACACTGGGCTCAGGAAAGAGAGTCTTGGACTAAGGAAAAGGAGACTTGGCAGCAAGAAAAGGCAGCCCTACAAGCGGAACTGCAGTTGGCAAAACAACAGCAGGGTGGAACAGCCACATCAGCTTTAGAACAGCGGTGGAAAGAGATATTTCAGAGAAGAGAAACAAAATTGCTAACTAATCTAAAGCAGACAGAAGACAGAGCTAACACCTTGGGCGTAGAGTGGGCCAAATGCTTTAATTATGCGAAAAGATTGAAGGACGAACGGGACCACTACCGAGCACAACTGCAGGAGTACAATCAGGCATTACAGGCTGCTAAGCCACAGAGTTCAACTCCAACAGATGCTGGAACACCAGGAGCGGAGCGGAGAAAGTCACTGAGGACATCGACTTCTTCGAAGGGGAGGATAGATGTAGACAACAGTTCTAGACCCTAGGACTGGCTGGCACATCCACCACCAATTTTGCAAATGTATATAAGCATTTTGTTTATGTTTAGAAATCCTAGAAAATACAGCCAATGGATGTCAAGGCTGAATGTAAATGCATGTGGCACTAAAAGACAAAAACAACCATCATGTTTGTTAGTATTAGACGGGCTGATTAGACGTCTAGTTAGGATTGGTTAAGACTAGCAAGTTGTTGACGTCTAAATGCTAGTTAAGGATTGTAACTAAGGAACGGTTGAGGACGGTTTGGAAACGGTTGGGGAACTGACTTGTCCTCACCTATTTAAACCCCCTCTTCAAACATTTTAGGGGATCACATTCTATCCATGTTGTAAGAGCCATGTGCTATTGATTCTACGTAATGACAAAGGTTGTTATGTTGTTCTATCTTATGCGTCTATGGTGATTGGATAAGTGTGTTGTGGATTGCAGGTTGAGAACCATTAATGGAGTTATTGTATGTAATTGTGTGCTGAGTTGTTGTTGCAGGTTTGCCTTTGAAGAATTCTGATTGTAGGTCTTGAACCAACGACGGACTTATTTATTGCAGGTTTCTAGACGAGGCGAAACCTAGGCACCTGACGTCTAGCCCTGACGTCTGGCAGCCACCAAATGGCTAGCCGTCAACTCCTAGTCCTGACGTATGAACTGAACCCAGACGTCTGGCAGAAACCAGACGTCTAGACCAACCGACCTGACGTCTAGAGACCAGACGTCTAGACCAGCCGACCTGACGTCTAGAGACCAGACGTCCAGACTAGTTCATCCGACGCCTAGCGGCCAGACGTCTCAGCCTAACCGTCAAGCCTCCTGACTTCTGACGTCTAGATTCATCCGTCGACTAGTAGAGTAAGACTACTGATTGATCCACTAATATACCTTCTGTCCGGACCCTGAACCTGATTGTCATCACCCCATCTCGGGAATGTACTCACTCTTGTCTACATAGTGGGCTCTAGTCAATAGGTGGTCACACATACGCAAATGAAGCTTGCAATAAGTGGATTATATATGGTTGGTTATCATTTACAACAAAGCACCCATTATGATAAAATAATTTAATACACAATTAGCCCATGAAAAGAAAAATGATAACATTACTGTCAATGTAGAGCGAAAGATAAAATTTGTCATGAATACCAAAGTGGGTAAAGATATGAATAAGATATTTGGTTACATTGAGAACACAAGGATGAATAAGAGCGTTACGAAGATACCCTAAGGAGGGAAAAATAAGTGTTACAAAGCGAATGAACGAAATAAAAGGAAGCCGAAACGAGGGAGAATAGTAAATAATTTTTTTTAAGTTAAAAACCCATGCAAGCGGAGGAAGAAGGGGCTGGATTTTTTTTAGAATAGGGGAGGGTGAAGAGGATTGGAAGGTCTTCAAGCTATTGCAAACATAGATTTTTCCACCTTGTATGTAGCCAAAGAAGGTTTTGAATACAATTTTAATTGCACATCTTTCTCATACATGTATTGAGTTCATTCTATGATGTTTTATGCATGGATATGGTAGCATCATTTAATGTTTTTAATGCATGCCTTTATTCCTTAGACTCTTGCACTTAATTAGATTTAGATTGTGTGGATGCAGGTCTAACCTAGTTTTGTTTTAATATTCATAATCTTCCATTTTCTATAGAATAGGAGAAATTAATTTACAGTAGCTCAATTTGATCGTTTTTCCGCACTTTATTTCATATTTTTCATTATTTTCTCTAACCCTAGATTTTTTTTTATTTATTTTTCATTTTATTTTCTTTAAATTCCATCAAACACTCAAAGCCCTAAAAGGTTACATCATTTTGCATAAAAAAATCAATAATGGGGGTTTTGAAGTAATTAGAGCATCCAAATAATTTTTTTTCTTAAGGCTAACATGTTAAATTATTTGGACATATTTAATTAAGGCATTTCTTAAGGTTCCAAAACATATTCTTGCACTCCACAGGTTTTATTATTTTAAAATTTGTTTAACAAATAAAGATAAAAATTTGTTAACAAAGCAAGATAAAATCTGTTTCACCAAGCAAACTAAAATAAATTAAATCACTATTTAGGATTTACATTTCAAAGTTAGATTTTAGTCTTTTATTTTATGCTCAAAGCAAATTTTAACAAAGGAAGATAAAATTTGTTAAAAATTTGCATAACAAAAGAAGATAAAATCTACTTAAAACACTTTGATTTAAAATGAATTAAATCATTGTTCTAGGATGGTCATAGAGGACCAATAATGCCACATTTTCTATTTTTCAAATTTCATGAACAATAAAGAACATAAAAATTCAAAGTAATATTAAATCATAGACCCCTTTTTAATAGTTACTTGCACCTCTAAGGTATTTTAGTACTTTTTTAATATTTTCACAAGCATATAAAAAGCAAATAGGAACCTTGGAGAAATTCTGAATTTCTTTGTAAGAGAGGTTTTTATAACAATACCCTAACTATGATGGTGATTTTGTAATTGGGAAAAATTATCACTCAACAGAATTGGTGCTAGAAGGAGGGCCTAAATTGGTAATTTCATTGTTATTGTAAATGCTGAATTGTTCATTGTTACTTGGAAGACTTTTTTGAAGGTATTGGTTTTGACTAATGAGGTTTTGTTGACATGTGATCACATTCATTGATTAGAAATTTATTTAATTGATGATGCATTGATGCTAACCTTTTTACAAATTGAGAATATTTCTTATTGTTATGATTTAATCAATGCATTGCTAAAAAAACTTGTTGTTGTCATTGTTAACCAAACCTCCACAAAATGAGCAAAACCTTGATAAAATTGCTTATAACATTGTGGATGATTTAAAGAAAACTAAAGCTAATATCACTTTTTTTGAAGTTACACAACTGACAAACCGACAAGATTCATTGATTAAGGTACTTGGTAAACCAAGCAAATATTATGCTAGGAAAACTACGGAGTCACATTTTGTCTTGTGAAAGGAGAAAGGAGAGGTTCCTCCCTTCCTTCTAATGATCAAAATTGTAGAAAATAATTTACATGATTGTCTAGTAGATTCAGGCACGTCAGGTAATGTAATGCCTTGTGTTACTTATCAGATATTGGGTTTGAAACCCACTCCTTCAAATAGAATGATGGTAAAATTAGATATATCTGAGGTGAATGTGGTAGGCATGCTTAATAACATTCATATTTAGATTGCATCATAGCCTAGAATTTAGCAGGTTGTTTAAATTCATGTGGTTGACATTCCTGATAAGTATGGTATGTTATTGGATAGGGATTGGAGCAAAAACTTGAATGGCTATAAGGACTTAGACTATTCACACATGTGGTTACCTTGGAAATGAATAGCCAATAAAATATGAATTGAAAGAGAGCCTAGACTCAAATATTTTATCATGGAGTATAATAGAACAAATGAAACCCTTTATAATGAATCTGAGTTAGGTGTTTACACATTAGATACCAAGTTGTTTACAAATAAATCTAATGGTGAAATTCTATCTTGTGATCCACTTAATGATGATCATCTTGTTTGGACACTTAAATTTGATGGATATAAATCCAAACAGGGCAGTGGATTTGGGGTTGAATTCATTAGCCCTAAAGGTATGTCATCTCTCACTGCATTTAGATTACAATTTCCATGTACTTGCAATGAAACAGAGTATGAAGCATTAATTTTTGTATTACAATTAGCTCTGAATAATAACATTAAATATTTGAAAGTTTTAGTGGATTTAGCGCTAGTTGTTAGGTAAGTAAAGGGGCAATACACTTGTCATGAAAAAATGCTAATTCACTATAGAACTAGAGTTAGAGACTTAATAGATGAATTTTAAGCCTTTAACATTTCTTTGATTTCTAGAAAGAGTAATCATGTTGCAGATTCTTTGGCAATCACAACAGGTACGTTAAATCCCATTGATAAAATAAAATTTAAAAATTTCTTAATAGAATTGGTTCCTTGTCCTTCTATACCTGATAATGTTAAAAATTTATAAGTATTTGAAAGTGACGGACACATATTTGAATTTGTAACTAACATAGGTATTTTTGAAAATCAGATGATTGACGAAGACCAATGGTTACAAGAGGATGAAGATGAAGAATATGAGTTAATGAAGAGAACTAATGCTATCCCAAAAGGTAGTCTCACTTGAAAAAATTTGATATTTACTACCAAAGCAAAAGGTGTGAAAAAATATTACCTCAAAATGATGCATATGATGTAGTTAATATTGGAAATAGTGAAGATCCACATAATTTACTTATTGGGAAAGCATGCACACATAAAGACAAATAAGAAATAATACACGTATTTAAAGACTATAGGGATTGTATTGCATGGACTTATGATGATCTAAAAACTTACAATCAAAACATTATCATGCATACTATTCCTTTAAAGTCTTATTCTAAACCATGTCTATAGAAACAACGTCCAATTAACCCATTGTTGTAACCTCTCATAGATAAGGAAGTTAAAAATCTATTAAATGCAAATATTATATTTTCTATCCAACATTTCACATGGGTTGCAAATATAGTTCTTGTTCGAAAGAAAATTGAAGCTATTAGGTTATGCATTTACTTCAAGAACCTTAATAAAGCTTCACAAAAAGATAACTACCCTCTTCCTTCTATCGATAATATTTTACAAATGGTTAATGGATTTGAAAATATGTCTTTTCTTGATGGATATTCTGGATATAATCAGATTCTTATTGACCCATGTGATAGAATGAAGACTGCATTTACTACTAAATGGGGAACATTTTCTTACAAGAGAATGCCTTTTGGTTTGCTTAATGCAGGTGCTACATTTCAATGTGCCATGGACTATGCTTTTAGAGACCTCATTGGTAAATGCATAGTCATTTATGTAGATGATATTCTTCTTTTCTCAAAGAAACGAGAAGATCATATTAATGATTTGAGAAAAGTTCTTCAAATGTAGAGAGCATGGAATCTCTCTTAATCCAAAAAAGTGCATCTTTGGAGTAATTGAGGGAAAATTGTTAGGACATGTAATATCAAAAAATGGCATTTCTATAGATCCTATAAAAATAGAGGTAATTCAAAATATTTCTCATCTGGGTAGTAAGAAAGAGCTTAGATCATTCTATGGAAAAATTAATTTTTGGATTTGTTGAAATTGTTAAACCATTGAATGATATGTTAAAAAAGGATGTTAATATTAGTTGTACATGTGAGGCTAGGACTGATTTTCAAAGTTTTAAAGATGCCATTTCTAATGCACCTATTTTGGTAAGTCCCTATTACAAGAAACCATTCTTCATCTATACTTTTGCATTTGATCATTCATTTGCTAGTGTGCTAACTCAAAAAAGTGAAGGTAATTCTAAAAACCCTATTGCTTTTATAAGTTCACCTTTGAAATATGCATAGTTAAGATATGCTATTTTGGATAAACAAGCGTATGCCTTATTTAAAACTATAAAAAAAATTAGGCATTATATTTTACATAGTAGAGTTTTTGCCATTGTACCTGACCTTGCTATGAAAACCATGTTGATGCAATATAAACTAGGCAAAAAATGATGAAATTGGATGTCTACCTTATAGGAGTTTGATATTGAGATCCATCCAATGAAGCTACTTCGAGGACAAGGCTTGACAAATGCACTTGCAGAGATTGACCCTGATATTTCTTGTCGACAATATTATGTAGAGGATGTCATGCAATATGAATGGTATATTGATATTGTTTATTTATTTTTGAATGGTAAGTTTACTTCACATTTTAATTCCATGCAAATAAGAGATCTTCAGTTAAAGTCTATGAAATTCATGATTAACATTTGTGTGTTGTACAGGAAAAACCACGAAGGAATTTTTCTTCATTGCTTGAATAAGGAAGAAGCCACTCACATCTTACATGAGTTTCATGGTAAGTATGGGATGGGGCATGGTTATTAAAATGCCATGGCACACTAGATATTGAGATCTAGTTACTATTGGCCACACATATTTAAATATGTATTTTCCCATGTATGTTATTGCCATACTTATCAAATTATAGCTAATATGGAGAGACATGCACCTATGCCATTACAACTGGTAGTTGAGATGAGACCTTTTGCTCAATGGAGCTTAGATTTTGTAGGGGTTATAAACCCTAATTATTTAGCTTCCCATAAGTTCATTATTACCGCATTTGACTATTGTACTAGATGGACGAAATCTATTCCCCCTAAGAGTTGCACTAGTAAGGTTGTTATTCAATATTTGGAAGAACACATTGTGACTAGGTTTGGAATGCCATATTCAATTGTATGTGATAATGCTCATGCTTTTATTTCACTCCATTTTACAGAATTGGCATATGACA
This sequence comes from Wollemia nobilis, assembly GCA_028583015.1. Taxonomy (NCBI): domain Eukaryota; kingdom Viridiplantae; phylum Streptophyta; class Pinopsida; order Araucariales; family Araucariaceae; genus Wollemia; species Wollemia nobilis. Next base: position 6,935,707 of record JAQPPZ010016334.1, on the reverse strand, counting down.
ACAAGGTGAGCCTCAAATTTTCTTCTAATTATTATCCACAAGGTAATGTCTTATCCAAATCATATAATAAGAACTTTTTGTCCATTATTAATAAATTGCTTGATCATAATCCTCGATATTGTCATAATAAATTAAAATTTTCATTATGGGTAGATAGAATAAGAATTAAATAATACATAGGAACATCACCTTATCATTTGGTGTATGGTCAAGATCCAATTTTTTTTCAAATATTAAATTGCAAACTTTACAAATCATGAAGGAATACCTTGAAACAGATGATAAAATTGAATTTCATCTCACTCACCTTATGCATCTAGATGAAAAATGAGAGGATGCTTTACTTCATTTTAGTAAAGATCAGGATATTGTTAAAAGGTGGTTTGAAAAATAGGCTAAGATTAAGACATTTAGGATATCTGATTTGGTTTTATTATGGGACAAGGCACATGAGAAATATGGTGAGCATAATGAATTTAACTATATTTGGCTTGGTCCTTATCAGGTTTCAAAAATTCTTGGAGAAAACACTTTTCGATTGGAAAATTTGAGTGGGGAGGACATTCATTTTCCTATTAATGGATAGTTTCTCAAGCTTTATTTTCACCCATGAAGCAGTTGAATTCTTGCATCATTTGTAATTTTATTGTATATTATTGTATATAGCTTTTTGGTTTTTGTGCTTTTGTATTCAAATTTATCTTATGTGGCATTTTTATACATAATCTCTAGTTTGCAAGATTTTGCTTTTTTTCTTTTTTATAAGTTCACATTGGGTTAGGTTTTAGTTTATTTTTTAGTGTTGCACTTTGGGTTGGTTCCTCCGATTGAGGTAGTGTTTGGTGATAGCTACTAACTCCTGATTTCTTTGTTGATAGTGTTTCTTTGTCATGTAGGTTGGATTGCCTAGTTTGAAATTAGGTGGAATTGAGGAAAAGAAAATGAAATTGTTTAGTAATCATTCTTAGATTTTGGACTAATATGGTGGATGGTGGATGGTGGAACAATTTTCATTTCGATAAAGCTCCACATGTACCTCACTAATTAAAGGGTATTATTTGAAATATTTAAGGATAAAGTCATATTGATTTGAAAATTAAGGCAAAAATCTAATACACTCCATCTTTAGCCTTAAGTGGTCTCTAACCCAGGTGGCAAGTAAATTTTGCAAAGTAATACAATGCTTAATAAAAAATAAAAAATAAAAAATAAAAAAGAGAAAGAACGAAATATAGGCCAAATCAATCAAAAAGTTTAGATAACCTTCATAGGGGCTATAGATGCTTGAATGGTAGTGGATCAATGTCTAGACAAAATAAAATAAAAAAGTAAATGTAAAATTAATCTAATGCCTAGGTGATTCAGACAATCTCTACCAAGGCTATAGATACCTGGTTAGCAGTAGAGCAAGGTATAGAAGAGATCAAGGTCATCTCCACCAAGGCTATAGATGCTTGGCTAGCAGTAGAGCAATGTAGAGGCATATTATTAATGAGTGACATGTTATAGCCTAAATACAAAATAAATAATTAAATTTGAATTGTTTTAAGAATGAAAAATGAATTACAATTCACACATTGAGCAGACGCAAATGGTTCATCTATTTTTATTTGAAGCTATTTACCCCATTATCTCTAGATTTTGCTAGATGATTTTTATTTCTCTAATATTTGGTTTTCTCGATTTTAAAATTAGGTTCTTCATCTGAAATTCTCAAAAGTATTTCCTAGCAGAGTTTCCATTTGTTGTGGTTATTGCACAACTCACCCCAAATTTGGGGACCACCTTAAATTTTTTATTTTGTTGGAAGTTTTGTGTTTGGAGGGAGTTATTGCTTGATTAGTTATACCAAGGCATTTTTGTAATGTGGATAAGGTCAATTTTGAATACCTTATTCTCATGCTTTAACTCAAAATAAATAAATGAAAATTAAATTAAATTAAATAATAATAATAATAAATTTTCATCTTCATTTCACTTGAATGTTCTTTGATATTAAGGGTTTATTTAATATTAGTATTTGAATTAATATTTTCATTTAAAGTTAGTTTTAATGTATGTTCTTTGATATTAGGGGTTTACTTAAGGTTAGTAATTGAATCAATGTTTTCATTTAAAGTTAGTTTTAGCATTTGATTTAATATGCACAGGTTACAAAAGAGGATGGTCCAATGGTCAAGGTGAGCATGGCCAAACAACTTGGACACCGTAGATAGTAGTGAAGTTGCAGATACAACATAGGTCTATACCTAGACGTACATGTGGCAGGTGATAGCTAGAAGATGGTAAGCATTGGCTATATGGTGTACAAAGAGGATGCAAAGACTAAGAAGGGCCCAAAATGGCACTGAGGTAGATGAAGATCCTATGATAGTATAATTTTGATGAATTAAGTCTTCTTCATAACACACTACTCTTTGAAATTTCATCGAGGACTGCATTTGAAGGACAATTTGTTCATATTTCAAAAATAAATTCATTAAAGTCATAATATATGATAAGATTGACGATTTTGTTTTGAATGTGTTAGTTGTTTGGTAATTAGGAGGGATATTTTGGTCTTAATATGCAAACTCTTTGGAATTACATCATCCAGTGGTGTATCATCACAGTTCCCTATGCATACAAAGAGTCTTGCAATGTTGAAGAGATAGCTTGTACACAAGAAATGGGTAGAATTTTCCAAAGAAAGCATTAAATGACAAGTTAATCTGACAAGAATTTAGGCCAGTGGGAAATAAGTGTTTTCTCAAATAGAATTTAAGAAACACCCAGTCCATGCTAAGATATTTGGATGAGTTTGAAATCATAAATGAGATATAGAATATGTGTTTGTCGTGCATAAGCAGCTACCGTAGGTATCACTGTTATAATCTGAGAGCTTGGTACAAGCACTGTCACCTTGATGATCATAAAGTATGGGGGTTAAGCATCGTATTTTTGTGAAGGATATTTCGATATATTAAGCAATAGTGAAGCTACCTCCTCAAGATATCCCAATTTGTTAGGGTAAAATTGAGCACACCAGATTGTTCAAACAATAAATTGAGTGTGTAGCGCTATTTTTGTGGACCTAATAAATTAGACATATGAAATGAGCACCATAGGGTAATCCTTTTGCTGGGTAGCAAAATGTATTTTAGACATGGAGGTAATAAATATTGAAGTGTTTCATGAATCGATCGTGGGGCGACGAAGAGATGAGGTACAAGCGGTGTTTTCATAGGGTGGAGTATGCCATTATTGGTAGTGAAAATGAATATAATAATGTTATTCTCTTGTTCAATAATTATAGATGTGTTGTACTATTAGGAGTGCATGGTAGAACGTAGGATTTCCATATTGGATATGACGTGGAGATCCTAAGTGACACGTTCCCTTTTTCTTTATTTTTTAGTGGGATCCATTCAACAGGTAGTTGTACATATGTGAATGAAGATTGAAATAGGTGAATTATATATGGTTGGCTATCATTTAGAACAAAGCATTCATTGTGATGAAATGATTTAATACACACTCGACCCATGAAAATGGAAAATGATAGCGTTACTGTCAATGCAGAGCGAAAGATGAAATTCGTCATGAATACCAAAGTGGATAAAGAGATGAATAAAATAGTCAGTTATATTGAGAACGTGAGGATGAATGAGAATTTTATGAAACTACACGAAGGAGGGAAAAAGTAAGTGTTACAAAGCAAATGAACGAAGGAAAAGAAAGCTGAAACGAGGGAGAATAGTAAATGAATAGTTTTTTTTAAGTTAAAAACCCATGTAAGCAGAGGAAGAAGGGGCTAGAATTTTTTTGGAATAGGGGAGATTGAAGAGGATTGGAAGGTATTCAAGCTATTACAAACACTTATTTTTCCACCTTGTATGTAGCCAAAGAAAATTTTGAATACCATTTTAATTGCATATGTTTCTCATACATGTACTGATTTCATTCTATTATGTTTTATGCATGGATATGGTAGCATAATTTAATGTTGTTAATGCATTCCTTTATTCCTTAGAATATTGCACTTAACCAGATTTAGATTGTGTGGATGCAGATCTAACCTAGTTTTGTTTTAATATTCATAATCTTCCATTTTCTACATAATAGGAAAAAATAATTTACAGTAGCTCATTTTGATCACTTTTTTGCACTTTGTTTCATATTATTTAATATTTTTTATTTTTTTTCTCTAACCCTAGCTTTTTTATTTTATTTTATTTTCTTTAAATTCCATCAAGCACTCAAATCCCTAAAATGTTACATCATTTTGCACTAAAATCAATAATGGGGGTTTTGAAGTAATTAGAGCATCCAAATAATTTTATTTCTTAAGGCTAACATGTTAAATTATTTGGACACATTTAATTAAGGCATTTCTTAAGGTTCCAAAATAGATTCTTGCACTCCACAGGTTTTATTATTTTAAAATTTGTTTAACAAATCAAGATAAAAATTTGTTAACAAAGTAAGATAAAATTTGTTTCACAAAGCAAAATAAAATGAATTAAATCACCATTCAAGATTCACATTTCAAAGTTAGATTTTAGTCTTTTCTTTTATGCTCAAAGCAAAGTTTAACAAAGGAAGATAAAATTTGTTAAAAATTTTCTTAACAAAAGAAGATAAAATCTACTTAAAACACTTTGAGATAAAATGAATTAAATCACCATTCCAGGATGGTCATAGAGGACCAATAATGTTACATTTTTTGTTTTTCAAATTTCATGAACAATAAAGAGCATAGAAAATCAAAGCAATACCAAACCACATGCACCTTGTTAATAGTTACTTGCACTTAAGCAAACAAGAGCCTTGGAGAAATTCTGAATTTCTTTGCAAGAGAGGGTTTTCTAACTATACCCTAACTATGATGGTGATATTTCTATTGGGAAAAATTATCACTCTACACTATCTTCTCAATGTGGAAAGAGGAAGGTTTCTCATTGAAAATCTTAATCCTCCTTCCTTTGTATGGGATTTCCATATGTGAGTAGTCAAGTGAGAGATATCATTTCAAATTGGCTATGAATTCTCTTGAAAGACACATTCCAAAATAAGGTTCCAAGTCAACCACTACTACTTCTTGTATAACTGTAATATGGGGCATTCTATTCAATACTATGAGTATGTATTTGATTACTCCTATAGTTTTTATTGGGGTATTGTCTAATTGTATCACTCTTGGGATGCTTCTAGTATATTCCATTCCCATTATGTCACACATGACTTTATGAATAAATTTGGTTGTTGCATGTGAGTCTATTATACAATTGTGTACAACGCATCCTTCCATTTGTAAGGATAAATATAAGGGAGGAGGCCTATTTTTCCTTGAGATCAATATTGGATTAACTTGGACTAGATTCAACTAAAGGTGAGCTTTGGTTTTATTTTTTATTGTCCTGAGAGATTCTTGCAGCAAATCAATCTATCCTTAGAGGATCAATGTATCATACATTCTTACCTTTGAAGGAGTATTTTTCAATTCTTAGACAATGTTGAAAGTAGGTACATCGACTTGTTTATCCTTTTACCTCACAGGTAGATCATACATGTTCTTGTACCCTTGATTTGAATCTATTCTTTACCTTTTGGTAAAGGAAGGGTATCTCAATTTATCCCTTGCTTATTCTTGAGTCTCAATTTCTTTTAGTGATGCATCACTTTTGTTTGTTTCCACCCTCTACTTTTGAATAGTATTTAGGGGTACAACCTCATGGATGGTCCTCTTTTTAGCCTAAAATTTTGCTACTAAGGGCACTTTCAAGGGATTGAGCTCCTTAGAATCCATTTGAAGGGGCTTTTTACCTGACCTGGTTAAGACTACAACCTGTTCTACTAATGGTATCATAAAATTATGGCTAGTTTCCCTGATCATATTAACTTGTCCTTTATGAGCTCTTTATGCTTTCTCAATATCTATTGTCTATATATGATTTTGGTGAACCATGCACAAAATTTTACCATGAGGATCATTACATGTGGAGCACCAATAATCATATTCAATAACATATGTAGAAGGTTCATCTTCTTGATTAGCATATATTGTTCCTAGCCTTTATATGTACTTATTGGTTGAAGCATGGTCTTTTGTTACCTCTGGGAACCTTCTTGGTTGAAATTTCCTTTTAGATTCCCTTATTTCCATTGAGGTCATATCATTGTTCAAGTTTTTCATAGTAGTTTGTATATCTAGGAGAATTACCATTTGAGGATCACATGCTAGTAAAGTGGATATCAGAGGTAAAGTTGGGAATGTTAGAGGAGCTTGTGTAGTTGAGGTATTTGGTAATTTAGATAATTTTGGTGGATCTATCATAGGAGTTGAAGTAGGATACGATGTGTTTGCATTAGGGGCCTAAGGAAATTTCATAAATATGGGTACTATAATTTTTGGGGGTAACCTTCCAATAGCAATAAGGTCATTTTCTACTTTGAGAGCTTCTTGAAATATTTTTGGGAAGGTAAACACCTAAGATTGTCTTATAGCCATCCCCAGATCTGAGTTAAAAGATCTTAAGTAATAGTACATTGCTTGCTCATGCATTGGTTTGAGGCCATCAGGTACTCTTTTCCATGTCTGATTGAACCTAATATTGAAATCAACTATCTCTTCTTGTGGGTGTTTCTGCATAATAGTAAACTGAGTAAGGATAAAGGATCAACATGTTCATTGAATGCTTCTACCAGTTTATCGACCAGTTCTACCCATGTAGTTATGGTTTGAACTAGGATAGTATTGTACCAATATAATATTTTTCCTTTGAAGGATATAACTAGGAATTCACAATGATGTTTTTCTCTATGATATTATAAATTGCTTCCAGTGATGCCACATCCTGATAGTGTTCATACACAGTTTTTCTAGTACCATCATACATGGGTAATATTTTCAAAGTTGCTTGGGGAACAGGGTTCTAAACTGTTATATTCAGAGGACCCATACTATTCCATGTACGATAGGGTTGGATATTCTAGTTTTGATTTACGATCATTATAACTACTGTGTTGACTGAAGTTGTGAGTGCAATATTGGTTGTATTAGATTATTTTTTGGTAGTCGTATTAGGAGGGATTGTAAGGGGAGGATTCAACACATTGTTTGACCCGATAGTAATGGTAGAGAAAGAGTGATCTAGAAGATAAAACATGGTTTAATCTAAGACTACCAAGGTGCAATTCTAGGAACTCGATAGATTATTCTAAATTTTTAGATTTTGATATGGTTCTCATGTATTTCAATACTTCACAAAATACTAGAAATAAATCTTTTTTGGATTTTTGATCTTTAAAATAGAGTCACCATGTGATTTGGTTTTAAGTAGAACAAAGACAAACACCAAATATTTAATATTCGTATGTAGTGGGATTTGGTCCTATTGGGTGTGCCAAAAACTTTTGGTTCAAAATTTGTGTATGGTTGGTTATTGTGCCAAATACATGGCCAACATTGAATGAATGATCAGACTGCAAGGTTTAACTTTTCCAATATCTAGAGAAGGTTGGTTCCTTTGGAAAGTTCTAACTATCTTGAAAGTAAGCGAGGGAAAGAAAAGAGTGTTGAAATAAAGGTAAATGTAGCCGAATCTAGAACTTGATATGGTATAGATTTAAAAACAACAAGAAATGAACAAAACCATGAAAGGGAGCAACTACCACGACCTCTTAATAGACCAACCAGTTATTTATCATACACAAAATATGGTTAATTGATATTTAGCTTCACAAATTAGCAGTTCCAGGACTAAGAAATAAATGTGAACAAGAATCCAAAAATAAGAATTAATATCACACACATTTACTCAGCTAAATTAGAAACATCCATCCATTCATACATACTTATTCTACAAGATATTTGAACTAGAGGTTAAACAAGGATCTTTATAGTATTTTCTCCTTCCAAAATTTAAGTCCATACAACTTGTAAATGCCTAAGAGTTGACCCTTTAACAAGAGGTCGATACTCTTATTTATAATCCCTCAATGGTTCAATATTTCAAAATATAAAAATAGTTTATTTAAAAATTGTTGCAACAATAAGCTAGGTGGCCAATCTGGTATAAGTACTCTATAGTATCATTGTTCTGGAGATGAATAGAGAATTAAATCTCTAACTACAATATGATTACTCCATGTGCACCAATGGGTAGTGGAGGTGATCTGGAACTCTGATTTGTTTGTCTTTACTTCGGTGTGTCTATCTCCATTGAGCTGATAACAACCATATTGAACTAAAAATATTGTTGTCATTATTGTATCTAGTAACGGTTGAGTAGTAGAATTATGACTTGTCATAGATTCATGATGCTTTCCTATGTTTGATCCTCCCCAGTATTTTTTGCCTATGAAAATTTGATTGGTTGTGAAATCTTGACATATTTTGGCTCTCAAACCTTTCCTTGCTCTTCATCGGTGAAAACTTGACATGTCGTAGAATCATGATACTTTTTGGATCTTGACCCTTTTCTTGATCTTCACCAGTGGAAACCTAACATGTCGTGGAATCATGACACTTTTCGGATCTCGATCCTTTTCTTGCTCTTCGCCAGCGAAAACCTAACATGTCACAGAATCACGATACTTTTCAAAACTTCAAAATTTTTGGGAGTTCATCATCACCTTATTTATCTTGATGTGGTATTTTTTTGACCTACAATTACTACTACAAAAATCAAATTTATAATATTTGCAAATATTATTGTATTCTAATTTTCTATATTTGGGAACTATAAGGATTACAATACCAAATTAGGTTATTGAAAATTAGAAACACTAAAATCAAATCCTAAGGGATATTAAAAGAGATTATTAAGGTTTTTTCTAAGGTTGGAAATTTATAATGTTATTGTCTCAAAATTTCTCAAAAATGACAAAGGAAATCCAACATTAAAATCTTTTCAAAATTGGAAAGGTGCTTAAGAGTAATAAGGTGTTAGAAAAATTAATTTTTGATATTTACAAAACTTTACAAAATCAACCAAAAATTGAACTACATTTTACAAGAGCACTATATCATATTCTAAAATCACTAAGGAGTCATAAGACATTCTACAAAACTTCATAATAATAGGATCTACCAAATATTATCAAGTTCTATATAATTGGGAAGATATAAGCTTTCTGCAAAACCTAAAATTCCATTAGCTTTCTGAATGTGACCAAAGGAATTGATTCCTTTGGAGATTTTTTTTTAATTGAATGTGACCAAAGAGGCTGCTTGAACCCCTCCCCATAGTTGGTATTTTTATGATTGTTTATGTACATGCGTAATTATGTATTGTTAAGATTCTTTTTTGGTGCATGTGATGAAATGAATGTGTTATGAATTAATGCAATTGGTGATGATGTATGCAAATGAATGAATGATGTTTCATTATTAATTGTCATTAAAAGAAGTTATGGACCATTGTTTAGCAAAATTTACCTTTATTGCTTAATCAGGGGCACCAATACAATACTATGGTTTGACCACATTTTGTAGGATGAAATGGACTATGATATATGTGTGACAATATGATGGTGGTATGGAATGTAAAATTACTTATGACTTTGTTTGCCATAGGTATAAAGGATCTAGATTTGTTTTACAAAGACTCAAACATCGTAGTGATATAAATCAAACTCATCTATTCATCGCAAATATTTTTATGATGCAAGGTTATCCTAGTGTTTTCAAGTTTCGCAAGGACCAACTGTGTGTGCAATGATTATTTTTTTCTCATCATGAGCTGGGTCAAACTAATCAATTGTAACTTATGCCAATAAGCTAGCTCATTCTGAGAGCGGCCCTAGGTCTATACAAAATAAGGTCGCTAATGTGATAGACTTGATGCCACATGTAAGATAGTCAGATTTATTCATTCAATTGTTGTAATTACGATCACCTCATGGTTTTTGAGACACTAAGAGTTCTAGGGATTCAAGCTCATTCCCTTATTTTATTGCATTGGATTTGGAAATTTTGTTTTTGAGTTGCTTATTTTTTTAAGGGAGAAACATGCATTTTTATTGCTTACACTAGCTCGTTTTGAGGCAGAGCAAGAGGATTTTTATTACTTTTTTTTTGATGCTTTTGGGATACTTGCTCGCTTTGTTGAAAAGTAAGGGAATTTTTTTTTTTGCTTTTTTTTAATGCTTTTGGGATACTTGCTCGCTTTGATGAAGGACAAGGGATTTTTTTTTGGAAGGGTGAAGGGGGAGCTTGTCCTTTTGTCAAATCTATAGTATTCAATACCATGTGCATAATTGGATGAGTAGGGGAAGCCTTTCAATTATGGAAATAGCAACTTTTGACTTTTTTTTTTTGATTGGTAGAAAGGGTGTTGAAAGGTCCCTGAACCTTGTACAAGAGAGATTACAAGAAATCCATAACGATCGAGGTGGTCCAAGAAGAAAATCATAGAGAGTTGGCAAACCTTTGCACTAGGGAAGGTGTCGCGAAATAGCGACCAAAATAGTGATGTCGCGATATCGCGACATATTGAAAGGTGTCGCGATATCGCGACAAGTTGCTAGGTTGGAGCCGGACGAGAAGAAGAGTCACGAAATCGCGACAAGAATGAAGACCGCAGCCGAAATGGAAAATGAGTCACAAAATCACGACGAAAGTGGAATCCTGCTACCAAGAAGAGAAAGTGTCGCGAAATCACGACAAGAATGAAGACCACTGCAGAAGAGGAAAATTGTCACGATATCGCGACAAATAAGGAGACCGCTGCCAAGACGAAAAAGTGTCACAAAATCGTGACAATCTGGAGGACCGTAGCCAAGGACAAAAAGTGCAACGAAATCGTGACAATCTGAAGATCCGCAGCCTAGGAGGAAAAGTGTCGCAAAATCGCAATAAGAAGGAAGACCGTCGTTGGAGAGAAAAGATGTCGCGATATCACGACAAAAAAGGAAGACCGCCGTTGGAGAGAAAAAATGTCGCGATATGGCAACAAAAAGGAAGGCCACCGTTGGAGGGAAAAAATGTCGCGATATCGCGACAAAAATGGAAGACCGCCGTTGGAGAGAAAAAAGGTTGCGATATCGTGACAGAATGGGAGGCCGCCATTGGAGAGAGAAAAAGTGTCGCGATATCGCAACAAAAATGGAAGACCGCCATTGGAGAGAAAAAAGGTTGCGATATCGCTACAGAATGGAAGGCCACCGTTGGAGAAATAAAAGGTGTCACGATATCGTGACAAAAATGGAAAACCATCGATGGAGAGAAAAAAGGTCACGATATTACGACAGAATGGAAGACCGCCGTTGAAGAGAGAAAAAGTGTCGCGATATCGCGACAAAAATGGAAGACCGTCGTTGGAGAGAAAAAAGGTCACGATATCGCTACAGAATGGAAGACCACCGTTGGAGAGATAAAAGGTGTCATGATATTGCGACAAAAATGGAAGACCACCGTTGGAGAGAAAAAAGGTCACGATATCGCGACAGAAAGGAAGACCACCATTGGAGAGAGAAAAAATGTCGCGATATCATGACAAAAAGGAAGACCACCGTTGGAGAGAGAAAAAGTGTTGTGATATCGCGAAAAGAATTAAGGGAGTGTCTGAAGGCCAAAAAGTGTCATGATATCGTGACAAGTTTGCAAAAAAGCACCCGGAGAGAAAAAATGTCGCGATATCGTGATAGAATGGAAGACTGTCATTGAAGATAGATAAAATTCTTGATAATGCGGCAAGCTGAAATTTTGCAACCAACTGTGAAGAGTGATGCGAAAATGCTCCAAGATGCCAAGACGCAGCCACAGGGGGAAAATCCAAAGCCCAAAAACCCACTCACATTGTGCAAACATTGGAACTTGAAGAAGCGTCCCTTAGGCCGATTGGGAAGGAATTCCTCCAAACCTGAATGTCTGTTGCATCAACACCCTTGTTAGCAAGCTAGTCCGTAGCTTTGTTTCCTTCCCGGTATTGATGTTGAATGATTAATTTTGGGTAAAGGCCAATTAGTGTCTTGCATTCTTCGAAGATGGAAACAAGGGCCCAGGGAGGCACAGAGGTTCCTTTGAGCCAGTTGATGCAATGCAATGAGTCTCCTTCTATGATGAGTTTATTGATAGTCAAGCCTTCCAAGAGAATCAAGCTTTGGAGCAAGGCCCGAGCCTCGACCATATTATTAGACCGAATTCCTAAGTTCCCGAGCAAAGGCCAAAATTATTTCTCCTCTATGATTTCTGAGAATTCCACCTCCGCCAGCCGCTCCAGGGTTGCCTTTGGCCGTGCCATCGAAGTTAAGCTTGTGCCACCCAGAAGGAGGTAAGGCCCACTTGATTACAGACCTATCGACAGAAGTACGAGGAGTTGCAAAAAAATTGAAAAGATTGAAATGATTTGTTAAATCCAATTCAAGGCTCGGAGGGGGGGTTTGGACGATGAGACAAGAGAGGCATTCTCCATAGCAAGGGCCAAGATTTTGGCAACAACAATCTTCTCATTCGTGGCAAGGTTTTTGAAAATTTTGGCATTTCTCTCAAGCCAAATCTGCCACAGAAAAATGTGAAGGCAAGCTTGCCACATGAATTTGAGTTGGTTGCTCTTGAAAGGCCTGGGCCATTGTTGAAAAATGAGGGGAATGGAATGAGGGAGGGCTACAAAGATGGTGAAAGTGTTGAAAACCTGGTTGAGCACTGCAAGGGAGAAGGGACATTCCATAAAAACATGCGTAGTAGACTCACAGGCATTTTTACATAGGATGCACCAATTGGGGATGAGAAGCCCTCTGGTTATCAAATTTTTAGTGGTGAGGATTCTATTTTGGATGGCCAACCAGCAGAATAATTTGACCTTGGGAATGATCTTGGGAACCCAGACTAGATTAGATAAGTCACGACCATCACTGGGAACTTCTTGGCTGTAGTAGGCATATTTAATAGTGAAATGCCCTGAATCTTCAAGGTTCCAAACCATGGATTCATATTTGTGAGAGCTGGGGATTATGCAGCTCCTCAGTAAGTTTTGTAACCACCTAAGCACCTTGGTGATATGTCTAGGCCCATTTAGATCCAGGTGTTTCCATTCAGGTCTTGTAATGCTTGGGTTAATGAAATGACACACCTTATCTCCAAAGGTGGCTTTGGTCACCATATTGAGCACAACAAGATGAGGATCTTGGCTGAGAGGTTTGTCACGGATCCACGGGTCATCCCAGAAATGAATGGTCAATCCATTTCCAAGAAACCACCTTAAGCCTTCCATGATGATCTTCCTTGTTTTAGTGACACCATTCCAGAAATGAGATTCGCTAGGAAGGTTGTGCTCTTCAAGAAAGGGAACCTGATGAAGGTATTTAGCTTTGATGATGTCAATCCAGGTGGCTTTTTTGTTGATGGTAAGTCTCCAGGATTGCTTGGCAATGAGAGCCATGTTAATTCTCTTGATGTCCTTGAAGCTGAGACCTCCATCCGTTTTATTGGAACAAACCTTGTCCCAGGAAACGAGGGGAAATTTGTTCTTGTTTTCGTTTCCCGCCCAAAGGAATCTGCGTTGAATTTGCTCAATTCTTTGGCAGATGGAAGCAGGAGCTTTGAAGATGGATAAGAAAAAAATAGGAATACTTTGCAAGCAATCCTGGACCAGAGTGGCTTTGGCTACCTGACTGAGCAATGAACTTTTCTAGCCTACAAGCTTCTTGTTGAGACGATCTAGAATAGGGTTCCACATAGCCGAGACCGATTTGCCATGAAAAAGTGGTAATCCGAGATAAGTAGTTGGAAGGCTCCCAATGATACACCCAAGGATCTCAGCAATCCTGTTTTGTCTGTGGATGGGAGTATTGAGGAAGTATAGCTTGCTTTTGCGGTAATTGACTTTTTGGCCAGCCGCCTCTTCATAAGAGTCAAGGATGCTCTTAATAATTTTTGCTTCGGGGATAGAAGCATGAGAGGAAAGAATAGTATCATCCACAAATTGTTGATGGGAAATGGCATTGGTTTTTGAGGCTGGTTTGATCCCAGAGACGAGTCCACTGATGCAGGTAGCAGAAAGGGTCCTTCCAAGGGTTTCAGCCAAAATGATGAAGAGGAAGGGTGACAGAGGGTCCCCTTGGTGAATGCCTTTAAAACTTGGAAAAAATCCAGCAGGTGAACCATTGATAAGAATAGAGAACCAAGCAGTAGAGATACATTCTTGAACCATCTGAACCCAATCTTTGTGAAACCCAAACTTCTCAAGGACCTCGAACAGGAATTTCCATGAAACCCGATCAAAAGCCTTGTTCATGTCAAGCTTAAGGAACATACTGGGTTTTTTGTTTTTAGATGCCGAATGAGCCAACTCGTGGATGGTTATCACTCCATCAACAATGAATCTACCTTTGACCGAGCTACCTTGGCACTGGTCAATGATGGAGGTAAGGATGTCTTTCAGCCTATTTTCCATAACTTTGGTGATAAGTTTGTAGATGACACTACAGATACTTATAGGTTTGAAGTCGGAGAGGGAAGCATGATCATTAGACTTGGGAATTAAAACAATGAATGTGGAATTGGCTTCTCTCGGCATATTTTTGGCTCTCTGGAAGAATTTAACCGTAGCAACAACATCAGGGCCCACAATATCCCAAAACTGTTGAAAAAACTAGGGTGGAAAGCCATCGGGTCCAGGGGCCTTGTCGGGTTCCATTGCAAACAGGGCATCTTTGATATCCTCTTCAGTGTAGGATTGGAGCAATTTCTCATTATCATCGTTAGACACCATCATTGGAATGTTCTGAAGCAAATAACTTGTTGTGTGGGGGTGGCAGTCAATGCTTGGACCTAAGATTTCTTGGAAGTGGTGCACAACTTCCTGTCTGATGGCATGGATATCAGAGACAATGGTACCATCAGCCTTGGTCAACTCAGAGATTTTATTTGAACCTCTGTGGCACAAGGTGGAAGCATGGAAAAACTTCATGTTGGTGTCTCCTTCTTTGAGCCAGAGGCTTCTGGATTTTTGCCTCCAGTAGGACTCTTCCTTAGCCAAAACATTGTGAAGGTTTGAAAGGAGGTGTTTTTCTTCCATGAACGTTTCAACCCTTTGATCCCCTCCCTAAATCAGATTTTCCACCCTTATGAGCTCATCTAGCAGAAGCTTTTTTTCACTAAAGAGGTTGCCGAAAACCTCCCTGTTCCAAAGATTTTAGCTTGAGTTTGACTACTTTGAGTTTGAGGAAAATATTCGAGATAGGGTTTGGACAAAGGTTTTGCTACCACCATTGTCAAATGCACCGACCTAAATCTGGATGAGTGAGCCACATCTTCTCAAACCTGAAAGGGGTTTTAAAGGTTTTCTGGGGTCGAGAAAAATCCATAATTATAGGGTTGTGATCAGATCCAATTTTTGGGTGACTATGAAGCCTGGCATCGCCAAAAATAGGAATGAGATCTTTGGACAAGAGAAATCTGTCAAGCCAAATTTGGATGTGATGAATGCCCTCCCGTCTATTGCTCCATGTATAGTTAGATCCTTGGAGCGGTAAGTCCATAAGCTCGTTGAGGTGGACAAATTCGTTGAAATCTTCAATGCAGTGGCTAGTGATCGGATTGCCTCCTTGCTTGTCAAGTAGGTGAAGGGGAGTATTGAAGTCACCACAGAGCATCCAAGGAAAGTCAGGAAAGTTATTGTGCATTGCGGTAATGTTATCCCATAGCAATCTTCTGTTGACAGGACTGTTTGGTCCATAAAAATTGGTGGCAATCCATTGAAGGTTGGTGACTTTATTAGTGAAAAAAATGTTGATGGTTCTGTCAGAGACTGAAAGAACTCTCCCCTTGATAGTTGACGGATCCCACAAGCAAAGGAGACCCCCGGATGCCCCTGAGGAGGGGAAAAAGGTGAAATTGCTATTTTCCCATATTAGCTTGCAAACTTGATTGCTGCTATTCTCATCCAGTTTAGATTCTTGAAGAAACATGATATTTGGTTTTAGGTTTTTTCTCACCGACTTGACAGTCCTCTATTTGGCAGTTTCGTTGAGGCCTCTGACATTCTAGGAGACAAACTTCATCGATTTGACTTTGGATTTGCTTTGTGACCTCTGCCTCTCCCTTGAGACAAAGTAATTTTAGGTCTAACCTCATCCAAATCTTTATGGGTGGGTTGTTCGGAAGTAGGGCCCAAGGAGGTAGGCACAGATCCATCAGCCGCTTCAATCTCAGCTACTTTGGCAAGCTTTTCAGCATTGGACGGTCTTCCCCTTCTCTTCTCTTTGTTGACATCAGCTTTGGGGGTGGGAATGGGAGATTTCAGAGGGCTAGATGACTGAATAATGACGGTGGTGTTGGTCCCAGGAACAGGCCTATGGGGGGATGGAGAACGGGGAGACTAGCACAGGGCAACAGACTCAATGGAGAGGGTAAGAGGATGGTTCTGAGTCAAGGGAAGGGGTGGGAAGGGAAGACAAAAGTGAGAGGGTCTAGAATCTAAGGGTGAGTTTGGGGAGGTCATTGCCGCCTTACCCTTGGACAAGGGAGACTGAATCACAAAGGGTGTGGATGAGATGTTTGGATCTATGGGAAGGTCATCGGAGATGTCCTCACTAGTTTGAAGATTATTTAAAGGAGCGAAATGATTGGAACAAGAAGGCGGAGCACTTACATTGTTAGGATTAGATGTTTTAAGGGGGCCTGCAGAACGGCCACGGCCCCTGCCAGGAGCCTTTTTTTGAATTTTGGGGATCTGGGAATCCTTCTTCCTGCCTGAATCATTGGGGATATCTTTTTTCTGGGAAGGGCATTAAGAAGCCAGGTGACCCTGAGTGTTGCACTCCAAACAAAAAGCGGGATTGTTCTCGTACTCAACCCCTTGATGTCTTCTGAAGCTCTCGACGTTGATGCCAATGCAGGTCGGCAGAGCCAAATCCAGATTAGCCATGACACAGACACGAGCATAAGTCATTCTAGATCTTGCTCTGGTAGCAGGGTCGATGTCAACTAAATCTCCAATCGGTTGAGTAATTCCTTTGATAGTATCATTATAGAAGAACTGTGGGGGAAGCCAATGGAGTTTGATCCAAATCGAAGCAATGTTGATAGACTGAGTTTTAGGGTCGAAATATTCCCCCCATCTCTACAAAAATAGGCTTTGATGACCGAAAAACCAGGGTCCACCAGTGAGAATGCATTGGGTGTCGAGGGCATTGTTTAGCCTTATCATAAAGAACCCCCTAGGAAAGGCCACAAGCTCCATGCTTCCAGATAGACGCCATTTAGAAAGGGCCCATTCATGGATAGTTTCCATATCAGGTCGGGCACCGACAAATTTCCCAACCAGAGAGAGGGACTCTTGAAATATTAGTGGCTCCATAGCCTCACTTGGAAATGAAAATTCAGTGCCCAAAATAGAGAAGGGCAAAGGAGTTTGAAAATAGAACACTCCGGTCGAGGTCCTGACTTTATCCACAAAGGACAAAGACCAAGGTCACATTTTGGAAAGAGAGGAAGGTGAAACCCTATCATTAACAGATGCCGACTTCATCGCACCATTTGGGTCTTCACCGTGACAAAAGCTGAAAGGGCCTGCAGTAGGCCCAACACCAACTGCAGGGCCTGAGGACAAAGCTGCCAGACCAGCACTATCCATCGACCCACCATTCCCGCCATTGCCATCGCCATCGCCATCGCCACAGACGCACCTAGTCCCGCTCCTGATCCCGTTCATGCTCCCGTTCCCGCTCCCATTTTTTTTAACTTTTGAATTTTTTATTCCCAAGGTTCAAAATGTTTTAAATGTGTTTTGATGTGCATGGTCCAAGAGGAAATTTTATTAACCAGGAGCATCCTATTGCATCTAAATATTGTTTGATTTTCAATGGAGGTTTCTTAAGACACTAGTGGTGGCTGAGTGATTGAAAATATTAGGATTTTGCTTAGGAAGCAATGTATTATTGTGACTGATGGGTTTGGTGATGTTTGATGTGATGTGTCCCTGATTAAGGTAACAAGACATCATGTACTATCAATTATTCATCACTTTAATGAATACGAATGGTATGAATGTGCAAATATGATGAAAGTGGAATGTGTGAATGCAATCAAAGTGGGATTGTGAATGCATTTTATAAAAATGCAATGTGTATGAAAATGTTTTTGTGTTTTATATTTATTAATTTTTTTTTTTGTTCTTTTGAATTGGAATGTGACCAAAGGGATCTGGTTCCTTTGGAGCCTTTTGAATTGCATGTGACCAAAGGAGTTTTTGGTTCCTTTGGATCCTTTTGAATTAAAATTTACCAAAGGAGTGCCTCCTTTGGAGCCTTTTGAGATGAGTTTTGACCAAATGGGTTAATTTCCTTTAGGGCCTTTTGGATTGATTACGACCAAAGGAGTTTTTGGTTCCTTTTGAGCCTTTTGAATTGAATGTGACCAAAGGATTTTGGTTTCTTTGGAGTATTTTTTTTTGGAATTGCCTTTTGGGATACTTTATCACTTTGGCGAAGAGCAAGGCACTTTTGTAATAACTCAAAAATTTTCAAAAAATCATTCATTCGTGTGCGTCGAGCATATTTGAGACCATTCATCCAATAAAGATAGGTGTCATTTATTTTTGCACCGCATTATGTTTTACACAACATGGTACAAAAAGGGGCATATGTAGACACAAAAATCTAGGCATTTGCATTTCACCACATAATTTTGCATAGTAAAATATATGCCTAGGTCTAAACTTAGGCATAATAATTCATGTGCCTTTCATCCACATTGCACATCATAATTCTACATAATAATATATTCCTAAGTCTAAACTTAGGCATAAAAATCTTGCACATTAATCTATTTTTATGATTTTATTAAAATCATAAAAATCCCCCTAGGATAGCCTATGTCTCCATGTGACACTTGTCCTAGCCACCACTACCCCTCACCTTGCCACATCTCACACACATCACTCCACTTGCACCTACCCACTTGCCACATCTCACACCTCACTCCACACTTCACTCCACTTGCACCTACCCACTTGCCACATCTCACACCTCACTTTACACTTCACTCCACTTGCACCTACCTATATGCCACCACTCCACCTAAGTGAGACACTCTAAGTGACTCATTGCAACTACCTAGGATAGGTGTCTACCGAGTCCCTACCACTTGGCAGCCCTGGCTTGCCACCTATCTTTTCCCTCCAAAATCCAAAATTACCTATAAAAGCAACATAATTCCATAAAGCAAAGGGGGATAGAAAATATGTCATCACACTATCAAAATCGATGTAGGGAGTCACCAACGATCATGGATTTTGAGCCATCGAGGTCTCAGATCCAATTTTTCAAGGTTTCTACCATATTTTCACAATCATGCATCTACGGTTACACAGTCCTATCATGTTTGCCATTTTTGTAAGCAAAACAAGACAACACCTTGAAAATAAAATAATGAAAGAAAAGTAATTGAACTCCATGATCGTTTGTGACTCCCTATAGAGATTTTGACAATGTGATGATGCATTTTCCAACCCCCTTTAATTGATATAATGGTATTACTTTTATAGGTAATTTTAGATTTTGGAGGGAAAATATAGGTGGTAATTTAGAGCTACCAAGTGGTAGGGATTGGGCAGCCACCTATCCTGGGCAGTTGCAGTGAGTCACTTAGAGTGTCTCACTTAGGTGGAGTTGTGGCATGTGGGTAGGTGCAAGTGGAGTGAAGTGGAAATTGAGGTGTGAGATGTGGCAAATGGGTAGGTGCAAGTGGAGTGAAGTGTAAAGTGACGTGTAAGATGTGGCAAGTGGGTAGGTGCAAGTGAAGTGATGTGTGTGATATGTGGTAAGGTGAGGGGTAGTGGTGGCTAGGACAAGTGTCACATGGAGACACAGGCTATCCTAGGGGGATTTTCTAGATTTTAATAAATTTGGAAAATAGATTAATGTGTAGGATTTTTATGCCTAAGTTTAGACTTAGGCATATATTATTATGTAGAATTATGATGTGCAATGTGGATGAAATGTACATGAATTATTATGCCTAAGTTTAGACCTAGGCATATATTTTATTATGTATAATTATGTGGTGAAATGCAAATACCTATATTTTGGTGTCTACAAATCTATATGCTTGTTATTATTATTGGTGTTTTTAAACACCTTAAACCTACCTTCATTTTGAGGACTCTTCGACCTCACAAATACATAGAATAAATATGCTCTTTTCTTACTATAAAACCAGCATATACTAATCCACATATAACTCCTTTTAGATGATTTACAATCTTAACTAATTTTGTTATAACTTGTATATTTCTACAATAATAATTGTGTGCAATGAAATGATAATGGTATCTCTTTCTTGGTTGGGAGACACTTTACTAAAAAAATTATTTTGGTAGTTCTTAATAGCTCTAAAAATGGATGTTTTCAAAACTTTCAATAAGAACTTTCAAAGCTTCTAAAATAATACTTTATATAGCATCATTTTAACACACCTTTTATGGAGTATTTTGTAGCTCCCTTCCTTGATAGTTTGTTATCTCAAATTTGTAGCAATACTCCTTTTCTCTTGCTGCTTGTAGGCTCTTTATCTTGTAGTTGTAGTTGTTACCCAAAATTTGCTTTCTCACCTTTAATTGTGTGCTAACGATCTCTAAATTTTGCATCTACAAATGCTACTCTTATTGTTGTTTAAATCTACAATATAACTCATACTTAGATGCTACTAAATCTACTTATGATTTTTTGTTCAAAGCTATTCCAAATCTATCCAAAAACTTCTCCAAAATGTAGCTTGTTTTACTCTTTCAATGCTACCCAAATTTGTAGCTTAATCCTCTCTAATCATTGCTTACAAAATATGATTTGTTGATGTCCACAAACCTTCAAATTTATTGCTCTCTTTACTATCAAGCCTTATCTTAGTTGGTTGTCCAAAGATGCTTCAAAAGCTTCTCCAAATATTTTCAAAATTGCAACTTTCTATTTTATTTAACATGATTTCCTATGACCTTTCGACTTCTCCTTCAAAAAATAGCAACTTTCTATTTTCTTTAACATGATTTCCTATGACCTTTCGACTTCTCCTTCAAAAAATAGCAACTTGTGCTTTTACAAATCAGCCTACAAAACCTTTGTGGTTGTCTCCAAATATCTCAAAACTATGACCTCTACAATATTCTTAATTTTTAAATATTCTTGTTGAATTTTAAATTTAAATCTAACTGCATTCTCTATCTTGTTCCTTAAGAATGTGATGTCTTGATATCTTCAAAAACTTCTCAAAATTTGGCAAAATTCTTACCAAATACTTTTTCCTTTGGGCTTGTTTTTGGATGGTGATAATTTTCCCAATATCTTCTGGTAAGGTGCTCCTTCTTCTTATAATATTCTAATACAAAATTTACTTCAAATCTCTTACAATGTTCAGTACTTCAGCTTCTACAATAAGGCCTTCTCTAGCTTTCTTTTCCTTCTTTGAAATCTTCTTGAGACCTCTACTCTTGGGTCTTCTAATACTATAGCCTTCATATCTCTTAGTAAATATTTTAATGAAATATTACCTTGGTTTCTTCAATATTCTATGGTAAATTCTTCAATGGGATATATTTTCTAGATCTCCACAATTTTTTGCTTCTATATACAATAGGGTCTTCTGTAGTCCTTATAAATATTCAGTCTTCAATATTTAATCTTTAAAATTTGGAAGTTCTTCAAAATAACCTCTTCTTAGGTCTCTTCAATTTGTAGTATTCAATGAGAACCTTCTCCTTGGTTCTTCTCAATCTTCAATAAGGCATTCTTCTTGGACCTCCTTCAATGTCTACTTTTATGCAATAAAGAGTTATTCCCTGCACTAGGAAAGCACATAGACTTTTAG
This sequence comes from Wollemia nobilis, assembly GCA_028583015.1. Classification (NCBI taxonomy): domain Eukaryota; kingdom Viridiplantae; phylum Streptophyta; class Pinopsida; order Araucariales; family Araucariaceae; genus Wollemia; species Wollemia nobilis. The sequence goes on along the minus strand of JAQPPZ010016334.1, from coordinate 6,913,920 downwards.
GTAATCGAAGATGAAATTTTTCTCTATCCATTGTATGAAGCTTCTCAACTTATAAGAACTAATATTCTGCAACAAAACTTAGACAATAATAATAATATTCAAAGTTCCAGAATCAATCATATTTACTAGCTATCTTAAAAATTAGTGGAATCAAATCTATGTTGAATCCTAGTCTTCACGGGTTTTCCTTCAACCCTGTGGAAATATTCTAGCCAAATACTAATTTGGAATATTTACTCTCTCTATCAAGCTTATTAATGGGACCTCATTTAAGGATGTCTTGATCTCTTCAATATCCAGGTTTATCTTCAAGACCTGTAAATCACCTTCCATTCTGACTTTGCTTTTGGAATAGATAAATCCTTAAATATCACTGGTTTTCCTTCAAAATAGTGAGAAACACTATATTCTCTAGTTTTCCTTTCCATAGGTAATTTCTTCAATGTTACTAGTCTCTTATTAACCAGTAGAAATATTCTCTACAACTAAAACCTGTGCAAGACAAACCTTGTTGTAGCTATGATACCATTTTTAGCTTTTTATGAATGAATTTTCATAATAATATGGCCTCAATATCAATAATAAAGTTGTAAATATGAAATATATGATAATGCTAAGCAATCAAGCATATAAAATCATAAACTACTATAGAAATCAACTCAAAGAATGCTAATAACAAATGCTCAAAGAACTGTTAAATCTTATTGAATAAAGACCTCAAATACATCATATTTCACCACTTTTCATTGTTACTGTATATCACAGTAATCTCTCTACCTTACTTGATATCTATCTTTCACATCCATATACACATATATAGAATGGAATGTGACTCTTCATATGGAGGACTCTTGGCATTCACTCTTCCTATGACTCTTCATATTCCTACTCTATTGACACATCTACATAGGGATAACTATGCACATTTACGTTGCCAAAATATCATTGCACACTTGTGCATTTATTTCATTGCATAAAGTAAATACTTTCATCCTAATCTAAGACACTATTTTCTAATCTATGGATGTACCGATGGTGGTACATTGACATGTACAAAATAATGTAATATATTCCAACAAATGACAAACATGGATGTCACTGATAATTTTAATAAATATTGTACTATGGACTTATTTGAACTAGTAGAATGAAGAACAATTGTTTATGAATTATGGGAGGAAACAAAGTAAGTGAGTAGAATGATAATATATCAAAAATACCTTATAAAATCTAAGGACATATCGTTGGATGAAAATTATTATCCCTTCCATCAACCATTATTATTTTTAAAGATGCAAAACCATGCTCTAATACTAAATGTTAGATTTGGGACAAATAAAAAAAATAAATCTCATGCAACAATACATATCATACAAAATATACTCATTCAAGGACACAAAACATAATATATACTCAATAAATAAAATAAATCACAACACACCATATTCATATTGATGATCCTATTTTTTTATGCATCTCTCATAATAATTCTAGTCATATATATATATATATATATATATATATATATATATATATATATATATATATATATATTATATTACATGGATTCCATTCATATTTGGGATATTTTTCAATCCTTGACATTTCAACTTCAACTATCTTTTCACCTCCTCTCAATCTCCCAAGAGATATGTCTATTCAATTTTCTCAAAGGGAAAATATTTTATTAACCTCTCAATAATTACAAATATCAAATTATTATAAAATATTAAATATTTTTTTCAATTGGTTATATGGGATTGAAATAGGCCCCACCCATATTACATCATCATCATGTAGTGGTATTACAACAAAGCTTGGATACTATCCATGTATTGCTTGGCAAGAATAAAAATTGGGTCTCCTTCTTGAATGTGGAGGAACCTAGATACTTAAGCTAATGCTATTTGATACAAAATATTAAATAATTACATGATGCCAAATAATGTAATAATCTATAATATAAAAGGTATAAAATCAAGTGGTTAAAATAAGGATTTTTAATTTGGGGATTTAGGTTCAAATATTTTCAAACAATATATGTATACTTTCAAATTGTAGTAGGGCTTGTTGAAATACCATACTAGAATTTTCATGATGTAATATGGATGATACCCATCATAATACCAAATAACCATTTTTTAAAAATAAGGAAAAATACTATAAAAAAATATATATTTTTAAACAAACAAGTGAGAACAAGGAGAAATCCTCAACTTTAGAGTTCTTATTTTAGATGTTTGAATACATCAAAAAATGAAGGATTCTCATGAAGAAAAGTTGGTTAGCATAGAAGAAAATTCATTTAGGGAATTCTTAGTTATAAGTAAGGATTCCCTAGTTAGAGGATGTAATTTCTTATTGATTAAAAATATCCCATTTAACAAACTCTTTCAATATTGATGGATCTACCTAATATATCCTTATATTTAAAAAAATTCCTAAATAGTATAAGAAAATGGACGAATAAGAAGTACACTATCTAATATTTTTAGATCCTTCTCACACAAACCACCCATAAAGGTCCATGATATCCTCTTCTTTGCAAACTCTCACCTATAATAATATTGCATAGATAACTAATCAAAGGAATTTTGGAGGCCTTATGATATTTATTGAGTAACCAAACATCCTTCCAAGGGAAATATTTGGGAGTAGAAAATTTTGATTGCTCTAAATACTTATATTCCAACTTAATTAAGTGTCCATTCTCTTTTGATAGATTCCAAACCAAATTATCCTTCCACACAAATAGGACTCTTGAATAATTATTTGAACCTCATACTCTCTTTGCTTGAGGTCCCCTCCTTCAATTAGGTTGCTAATATAAATCCATAACCTAGAGTTATTACTCATATCAATAAGTTTTTTTTATCTTTGAATGTTTACAAGCTAAATATGTATGAGCCAATGATCATAATTTTAGAGTAGAAATAAGAGGATAAGATCTCAACCAAGAATTGATCCAAAAAATTGTGGATTTCTCCTTATTGATTGACCATATAATATATTTCTTATCAATTACAAACTATCACATATAAAGTTCAATATTATTAATCCTGTAGGTAGAGTTCATTTCTTGAAAAATATTTATTGCATCAACATAACCTATATATTTATGGAGTGATTTTTTTTTTCCAAACTATTTATTGATCTTTGAATAATCTCCAACTAGGTTTCAACCCTAATAAAAAACTCATAAGTAAAAAAATTGTAAGCCTACCCCTCCACTTTACAAACCTATCCCACTTACAAAAATGAAACTTAAGATTTTCCTCACATTATTTCCAAATAAAATATCTTTGAATTTTATCAAATTTAAATGTTATACCCACTCACAATCTTGAAACTAATATCATATATACAAGGATATATTATAATGTAATATTTATGAGTTGTATCCTTCTAGCCATGTTTGTGAATTTACTTTTTTTTATAGGTAAGAGGGTTTTGAAAGGACCCTAAACCTTTCATAAATTAGGAGCTGAGATGGTGAAAATACCACTGAAAACAAAAGAGAAACCCATCCTCACAACATAGGACCAAAATAAAATCATCTTGACTACAACCATACCATGGATGACTTCAACAAAAAAAATCGAGCAAACAACCCAGACTAACACTGGCAAAGCCACGAATCAAAACAAAAATTAAAAGGGAAAATAGCCCCAAGGAACAACTCAAAATATACAAGCCTATGTAAACTAAATAAAAAATAGACAACTCCTGAGATCCACCACTTCATTCTTCAATATTATCCATTTTGGATGCTTCATTTGTAGTGTCAAGATCACCTCCTTGGGTGTTGCCATCGTTCATGGTGGTGGTGATTTCCCAGCTTGGAGGAGCATGGAGGAAGTAGAACTCAAGAACTCAGCCATACAAACCTAGGTTTCCTTCTTATTCAAGCCTTTCCTAGAATCTGCAAAATGAGTTCGAGCAAAAATCCCTTTTGATTTTGTTTTTTGCTTTTTCAGGGGTTATCTCAATAGTAGTTTTCGACAGATCTAGTTCCATTTGGGCCTTGGATCCAAAAGTGCCCCTATGGTATGAGCACCAATAGAAATCCATTTTCATAGGAGAGGAGGTGTAGGTCAGAGATATCTTACCCTTAACTTCGATGTCATAATAAATATCTGCGTCATCACTGAGAGTCGACGCACCAAGGACGTCTTCTTCCTAGGTATGAATCACCAAGAGGGCAGCTCTGTCCATCTCCTTTTGCATAGCAAAATGGTACAATAGTAGATGGAGATCTTTATGATTAGGATGGGTAGATGATCCATCTCTAACATTATCAATTGAAATTTCAATTGACCCATGAATTTATCTTTTTGACCCACCATACAAGATTTCATTCTATCCTAAATTCATAGTCATATATATCCTTTGTCTTTCCTTTATAATACAAAGTAATACTCAAATATGATAATGGAAATTTCCAACTATAAACCCTAATATATCTACAATATTCCATTCTTGATCTAGGACATTGCTAATGAAAAATATCCTAGATTTTGTAGTATTAACCAACTCTCTACTAACCTTCTCATAACATGATAATATCATTTTAAACTACATTACTTTGCTGTCTAGGGTATGACCCAAAACAAAAGTATTATAAATAAGTTAGAGATGATTTTGAAAGGGACTATTTGGAGCAACCTAAATAACTTTTATTTTACCCAGGTGTTGTAGGTGAGTTGGAGAGGAGAGGCCAATCCTCCAAGGGAGGTCCTAGGTTCAAATCTCCACCCTACCAAAAAGTTGAATTGGGTATTCAATTGATAATGTTGGTGTGGGCAGGTTCGTGTGTGACTCCCAGGTGACTTTGATGGTGTAGAACCCCCTGTTCATGGTCTCTCAGACCAAGGCATCTCCATAAGGGGTTTTTCACTTAAAAAGAAAAACTTTTATTTTTGCTTCCATTTTTACCTTTGAGAAAGTTAACCCCAATGCCTCAGTAAGAATAATAAATATATGTGGAGATAGTGGGTCATCTTGGTAGAGTCCACAAGATGGTTCAAATTATTTAATGTAGGATTAATTGATTAAAATAGATTATCTTTAGAGTGCTATAAAATCATCTAATCCATTTACAACAAGCTTAATTAAAATCAAAATGTCTAAGAATGTCATGTATAAAACTCCAACAAATATTATCATATGATTTGTCCATATGTGATTTTATATGCATACCAAGATTTTTATGAAATGAAGAGAATGCATGGCTTCTCATGTAATTATTACATCATCAAAAATTTATTTACCATAAATAAAATTACCTCTTCTTATAAAATAACACAAATTAGAATTATTTTTAATTTTTTTACCCTAAATTTTTAAAGTATCTAATAAATCATATAGTAAGGGCTTAGGTAAAAATTGTCAAAATATTTTATCTTAACTTTCCTAGGAACTAATAAAATAACAATAATATTTATTTCTCTTGTTATATATTTATTTTATTTACCTTTGAAGAACATGTGCTTATACTGAGAGGGGGCTGAATAGTATAACATAAAACTTTTTCCCAAATAGAAGCATCAGCATTAATTAAACCATAAACATCACACAAAGCATCACACACATAAGAGACACCATTTTAACATGGTTCACCCAATGTGGGCTACCTCCACAGAGAAAATATTTTACTAAAACTTTCTCAATCAATCTCTTGGGAATCCTTTCCAAATTACAATGTTTATGGACTTCTGTCCAAAGGAGATGTTGATACCCTAATATCAAGTTCATGGATATCTTCCATAGGAGAACTCTTTCCCCTTCTTCTCTGGCTAGTGATCTTCTAGAAGACTCTATCTCTATGCTACATTGATTGGTGGATCTCTCTCCACTTGAAGACTTATCACTAAGATCTTGTATTCAATTGTCCTGGCTACTGGATCTCTATCCACTGAGGCTCTATCCTCTATAATCTATCACATCCAAAGCTTTATCTCAATAATGTACCAAACATATTTTAGTCATTCTAGCATAGTTCTTCTCAATCTCTTACACTAAACACAATACAGTCGATATAGTACAATTTTGCTCAAAAGGTTCTCTCAAAACTTGCTCAAATCTTCTCAACAGGTTCACACAAAACCTATCTAAATATGCTGAATAGGTTCACACAAAACATGTCTAAATCTGCTCAACAAGTTCACACAAAACTTGTCTAAATATGCTCAATAAGTTCACACAAAACCTGACTAAATATGCTCAATAGGTTCACACAAAACCTATCTAAATTTGCTCAATAGGTTCACACAAAACCTGTCTAAATCTACTCAAAAAATCCTCTCTAGGACTTGCTCAAATCTGCTCAATAAGTCCTCTCTTGGACTTGCTCAAATCTGCTCAATAAGTCCTCTCTTGGACTTGCTCAATTATGCTCAATAATTCCTCTCTTGGACTTGCTCAAATCTGCTCAAGCAATATTTCACAAAAGCTTAACTCAAAATAGTCCACAAGCCTTCTCAAAGACTTGTCTCAAACCTGCTTAACAAGCTCACACAAAACTTTTCAATCTCATAGAATCATAAAAAGAATTTTCAGAGACTCAATATGTTCTATACTCAAAGTATAATCAATATCTCAATTCAATCTCATAGTAGCATAAATATAATTGTTAGAGACTCTATAAGTTCTATACTCGAATCCCAATATCAAATTAATAGAAGCATAAAGAGAATTTTTAGAGACTAAATATGTCCTATTCTTAAATATCAATATCAACTCAAATCAATCTCATAGAAGCATAAAGAGAATTGTTAGAGACTCTATATGTTCTATACTCAAATCCCAATCTCAACTAAATAGAAGCATAAAGAGAATTTTTAGAGACTCAATATGTCCTATTCTTCAATCTCAATCTCAACTCAAATCAGAATATAAAATAGTTTGTTTTATGGAACTTGAACAACCATTTCACACATCCACTTGACTAGGCTTAACCAACTCAAGTCAACCAATCACATCAAGGAACAACCCTTTCTCACAAATCCTAGTTCAAGCATGTATCAACCAACTCAAAAATTTTCCAACAATGCTTTATCTCAAGTATCACATAACAATGATACTCATGTTCTTTTCTAGATCATGTTCAAGTTCATTTCATCATCAATGGACTTCAACAACAATGCTAATGAAACAAGTTTTAAATACAACTCACAAATCAAAAAAACCTTGAAGCATTCAACCAACCATCTTCACAAAGGAAACTTCAATTAATGCTTTTCACTCCCATTTTCACTTCAATGATATTTCAGAAATCAACCACCACAAACAATCAATAGGAGAATGTGCCCATACCTTTTTTATGCTAATAAGTTGTTCACAAAATCTGCCACATTTAATCACAACTTTCCTTTTCAATATTAATAAGGGTTAGTGGTCTTTTAAATAATCACAATAAAAGCATAACTTAATTTACACCCTTTTCACTCCAACTTCATAAACACATCCACCAAAGTCTATTTTAATAAAAACCCTTATTAAAAATAACCCACAATAAATCTCTCAATATCACTTTAACAACAACTCCTTATTTCTCCTAAAATCAATTCTCCATTTCCATAAAAATAAAACATAAATCAAATATGCTTTTGCAATAATAATCACAGCCCTAATGATAAAATTTAATTCCCATTAAATACCTTATAACTCCAAACTTTAGGGCTAATAAAAATTATTAAAGGCAAAAACGTAAATACCTCTCAAGGGGATTCAAACCCCCGTATGCCACACACCACGAGCGTCTTAGCAGTGGCTAAGATTCCAACCAAGCCAAAGCACTCATTGGAAAAGAAAATACCAAAAGTGCCTTTAATCTTCCTCCACTTTCCACAAAGCACAAAGCGCAAAAGTGCTTCCTACACGTTGCCGTCAAGGGGATTCGATCCTTGATATTTGCGCTGCCCACAATCTTAGAAAAATCAATACGCCAATGCACCACGCCTCATACCACGTTTGAGATTTTCAAATTGTGGTGCTTTCTTCTCTGCTTCCCTTTCAACATTTCATACGAGCTCTTTCAAATTCCAAGGCAATTAACACATGAGAGCAAGGATGATTATTTGGTTTAATTGCCATCCCTTTATATAGTGTTTAATAACACTTTGAAGACGTTAGCGAAAATATTAAAATTGTATTTGTGTGATGACGTTGATAGAAAAATTTCCATTTAAATTTGAATTTAAATTTGAAATAATTAAAATTTAAACCAAACATTAAAACTCAAATAACTCCATCATCGGGGCACCTTCTTTGACGAAACGAAAGTCGAATGTAGGTTTTAAGAAAAATCTAGATCAAATCTATTGTCCATGGTTTTAAATAAAATATTTTATTTTCCCTGCCTTGGTTTTCACAAAAACCCTTCATAGATCCTTTTGAAATTTATTGCTCTATTGACATCAATGACAACATTTCAGCTTAGGGACTCAAAATGTCCAACAATCTCCCCCTTTGTCATTGATGGCAACCCAAATCCTTTTACTAAATTTTGACCTTCTTTTCTACTCCCTTAGGGCTTTGCTCCCCCTGGCTCAATGCTCTCTTAGATATCAAATCTCTCCTCATATCCAAAAAATCTCCCCATAATACATAAATCTCTCCCCCTTTGACATCAATGGAAAAGGGTCACCTTTGGGGCTCGGGTCTAAGAATTAAGCCTCTTAGCTTAGCCCCTCCCCCACCTCCACATGAGGTGGTTAATTCTGGGGTGGGAGTATTTCTACTCCCCGAAAGCACTATTATCTGCATTTATATTTTCTTTTTTCTTTTTGTTGAATAATCTCACTATTTCTTTCTGATTCACCATACATGTTCCTGTTCCTGTTCTTTTTTTCATCCATGTTCATGTTATTGTACCTATTTTTGTTCTCATTCTTTTTTGAGTCTCTTTTCTTTTTTGAGTCTCTATTCTCGTTCATCTTCTTATTTCTATTCATGTTCATGTTCTTGTTCCTGTTCATATTCCTGTTCATGTTCATGTTCATATTCTAGTTCCTATTCATGTTCATATTCTTGTTCTTGTTCATACCTGTTTCTAGAATATTTGCTCTACACCATATTGCTATGTGACCATCATTATTGCACTTATAACACTTAATGTTATTATTCCTTGGATGTGCAATAGTCTTAGTATTTCTATTGATTAATCCATATCCTCTTCTATCATGAATCCTATAATTTATTGCCTTATGACCAAACTCATTACATGAATAACAATATCCTTGGAAAAGTTGTTCTCTTCCATATACCTGTCTTTCATGTGTCCTGCACTGTGAAGCCATATGCCCAAACCTATGACATGAGAAGCATATCCCATTGAATCTTCCTTGCCTAGACCTCATTGATATCCTATTTTGATTGTTGTTCCATTTGTATCTTCTATGCCCATTGTCCCTGTTGGACTCATTGCAATATTATTCATCCTTAGAAGTTTCACTTTCACTTACATATAAGAATCCCTCTTCTGAGGTATCTTATTTTGATGTTGTTTCTTCTTTTTCAAGACTTGAAGTAGACTTTGCCTTTTCTTGTTTCTTTCCAAAACCTATACCTGTTTAACATGATGTTCTTTGTTGTCCATGAATGAACTTATCCAAGTTATTAGAGCTATTTGTGAAACTCTTCATCTTGATCTTGGAGTCCTATAAATATTTCTTTAGAGTAGCCACTTCTTGTGCTAACTTCTCACATTCCAAGATTTTTGCTTCTAACATTTCTCTGAACTTACTTACCTTGGTCTTTGACTTCTCTAAGTCCTCTATGAGCAATAATCTTTCTTCATCACATTCTTGAAACTATATTTCAATCTTAGAGTGTTGCTTTCTTACCTTCTTTACTGTTTCAAGAGCATAGATAAGTTCACCTTTGAGATCATAACCATTCTCTATTGAGTAGTCCTCTATTTGTTTGCCTTTGTCCATATCATTTCTTTCTTTTGACTTGCTTTCTATAGGATCACTCAATTATTTATCTTCCAAAACCATTAGAAGATTATAATTTGGACCCAATATTATGTGTTAATATTGATCCTCATTATCTTTGGATAAATGATATTTTTCCCTCTTGATCTCATTGAGTACATAAATATTTTTTTCTCTTATAGCACTTGCTACCAGTTTTCCATTTTAGACCTTCTTACTTCACATTGATCTTGATTAAAGGTTACCATATGACCTTGATCACAAACTTGACTAATGCTCAAGATATTGTGTTCCAAGCCTTCCACATATAGAACATTTTCAGCTTTTGATTTCCCATTGCCTATACTTAGAGTACATTTTCCACTGATTTTTGCTAAACCATTGTACCCAAAGTTTATTGACCCTCTATTTCCTTCTTTCAAAGTTATAATTTTTTCTTTTTCTCCTATCATGTTTCTAGAGCACCCACTATCCAAAAACTATTTCTCTTCTTTATCCTGAGCATGCAATGCTATTTGAACTAGCAAAGATTTTAGTTTTCCTTTTCATTTTTCTTCTTTCCTAGTAGTTTGAGTTGTGGTCTTTCTACTAGACTTAGAATTTTCTAGATTGCATATTCTAGCTATATGCCCAAAGTTATTGCATTTTTAGCACTCAACATCATCATCCATATATGATACAAGAGAATCCATACTACTACTATCATAGTCTTTATTAATGCAATGCACAAATTTATGACCATATTTATTGCAAGAGAAACAATATCCATGGAAGAAATTTTGTAACATGTTTTTAAGAGGACTCAATCTAGTATTATTTCCTTTGTGATATTTTTTCTAGAGATATGGTGGGGTACCCTCTTTTTACTTGACGTTTCTACCTCTTGCTGACTTAATCTCTTGTTTATTTCAATTCTGCATTTTAACATAACAATTTTTGCTGCCACTCTCTCAAGTCATGCTTCTTTGGCTTCCAACATATCTCTTAATTGATGTTCAATTTCTCTTCTTTCTTTCACTTCCATTTCAAATTCTAATAGCCTTTGCAAAAGCTCAAGTCTTGCTGATTCAAAATCTTGAATTTGTTCCCTTAGTTGTGCATTCTCTTCTTGAATCCTTTCAAGATCTTGGAGACACTTGGAGAGCACTTCTTCAAAGTCTATAATTTCTTCACTCCCTGAGCACATGTGTGATACTGATGGATCCATATCCAAGTTGTTAAACTCTTTGTGGAGAGACTAGCTCTGATACCAATTGAAGAACATGTGCTTATACTGAGAGGGGGTGAATAGTATAACATAAAACTTTTTTTCAAATAGAAGCATAAGCATTAATGAAACCATAAACATCACACAAAGCATCAAACACATAAGAGACACCATTTTAACATGGTTCACCCAATGTGGGCTACCTCAAAAGAGAAAATATTTTACTAAAACTTTCTCAATCAATCTCTTGGGAATCCTTCCAAAATTACAATGTTTATGGACTTATGTCCAAAGGAGATGTTGATCCCCTAATATCAAGTTCGTGGTCTCTTCCATAGGAGAACTCTTTCCCCTTCTACTCTAGCTAGTGATCTTTGAGAAGACTCTGTCTCTATGCTGCACTGATTGGTGGATCTCTCTCCACTTGAAGACTTCTCACTCAGATATTTTCTTCAATTGTCCTGGCTGCTGGATCTCTATCCACTAATACTATGTCCTCTATACTATTTCACCTCCAAATATATATCTCAATACTATACCAAACATAGTTTAGTCGGTCTAGCATAGTTCTGCTCAATATATTGCACCAAACACAGTACATTCAGTCTAGTATAATTATTCTCAATAGGTTCTCTCAGAACCTACTCAAACTTGCTCAATAGGTTCACACAAAACCTATCTAAATCTGCTCAACAGGTTCACACAAAACCTATCTAAATCTGCTCAATAGGTTCACACAAAACCTATCTAAATCTGCTCAATAGGTTCACACAAAACCTGTCTAAATCTTCTCAACAAATCCTCTCTAGGACTTGCTCAAATTTTCTCAATAATTCCTCTCTTGGACTTGCTCAAATCTGCTCAATAAGTCCTCTCTTGGACTTGCTCAAATCTACTCAAGAAAGCTTTCACAAAATCTTAACTCAAAACAGTCCACAAGCCTTATCAAAGACTTGTCTCAAACCTGCTTAACAAGCATAGAATCATAAAAATAATTTTCAAAGACTCAATATGTTCTATACTCAAAGTATAATCAATATCTCAATTCAATCTCATAGAAGCATAAAGAGAATTGTTAGAGACTTTATATGTTCTATACTTAAATCCTAATCTTAACTTAATAGAAGCATAAATAGAATTGTTAGAGACTCAATATGTCCTATTCTTAAATCTCAATCTCAACTCAAATCAATCTCATAGAAGCATAAAGAGAATTGTTAGAGACTCTATATGTTCTATACTCAAATCCCAATCTCAAATAAATAGAAGCATAAAGAGAATTGTTAGAGACTCAATATGTCCTATTCTTCAATCTCAATATCAACTCAAATCATAATATAGAATAGTTTGTTTTATGGAACTTGAACAACCATTTCACACATCCACTTGACTAGGCTTAACCAACTCAACTCAACCAATCACATCAAGGAACAACCCTTTCTCACAAACCCTAGTTCAAGCATGTATCAACCAACTCAAAAATTTTCCAACAATGCTTTATCTCAAGTCTCACATAACAATGATACTCATGTTCTTTTCTAGATCATGTTCAAGTTCATTTCATCATCAATGGGATTCAACAACAATGCTAATGAAACAAGGTTTAAATACAACTCACAAATCAGAAAAACATTGAAGCATTCAACCAACCATCTTCACAAAGGAAACTTCAATTAATCCTTTTCACTCTAATGATATTTCAGAAATCATCCACCACAAACAATCAATAGGAGAATGTGCCTATACCTTTTTGATTCCAATATGTTGTTCACAAAATCTGCCACACTTAATCACAACTTTCCTTTTCAATATTAATAAGGGTTAGTGGTCTTAAATAATCACAATAAAAGCATAACTTAATTTACACCCTTTTCACTCCAACTTCATAAACACATCCACCAAAGTCTAATTTAATAAAATATATTAATAAAAATAACCCACAATAAATCTCTCAATATCGCTTTAACAACAACTCCTTATTTCTCCTAAAATCAATTCTTCATTTCCATAAAAATAAAACATAAATCAAATATGCTTTTGCAATAATAATCATAGTCCTAATGATAAAATTTAATTCCCATTAAATACCTTATAACTCCAAACTTTAGGGCTAATACAAATTATTAATGGCAAAAACGTAAATACCTCTCAAGGGGATTCGAACCCCTATCCGCAACACACTGTGAGCATCTTAGCCATGGCTAAGATTCCAACCAAGCCAAAGATATCATTGGAAAAGCAAAGGCCAAAATAGCCTTGAATATTCCTCCACCTGCTGCAAAGGACAAAGCGCCAAAGCACTTCCCACACACTGCCATAAAGGGGATTCGATGCCTAATATTTACGCTGCCCACGGTCTTAGCAAAATTGATACGCCAATGCGCCATGCCTCATACCACATTTGATATTTCCAAATTTTTGTGCTTTCTTTTCTGCTTCCCTTTCAACAATTTGCATGAGCTCTTTTGAATTCCAAGACAATTAACACACGAGAGCAAGGATGATTATTTGGTTTAATTGCCACCCATTTATATAGTGTTTAATAACATTTTGAAGATGTCGGTGGAAATATTAAAATTTTATTTGCATGATGACGTCGGTGGGAAACTTTCCATTTAAATTTGAATTTAAATTTTAAATAATTAAAATTTAAACCACACATTAAAACTCAAAGAACTCCATCACCAGGGCACCTTTTTCGATGAAACAAAAGCTATATGTGGGTTTTAAGAAAAAATCAGATCAAATTTGTTGTCCATGGTTTTTTTTAAAACCTTTTATTTTCCCTGCCTTGGTTTTCACAAAAACCCTTCATAGATCCTTTTGACATTTATTGCTCTATTGACATCAATGACAACATTTCAAATTAGGGACTCAAAATGTCCAACAACCTCTTTGACCATATCCAACATACATCTCTTTAACAAATCCTAGAATTTTGAAAGAAAATTGCATAAAGTGCATCAATCCAATTGCCTTGTTAGGGTGGAAAGAGAAAATTACCTCCTATGGCTCATAGATATTTTCTTAATAAAGATTTTAATTTATTCGTATGTGAAAATTGATGGAATTTATTGCAAAACCTTACCTTGAACCTCCTTATCCTACCCAACATTTGAAGAATATATTTGATATAATTTTTTTTATTTCTTCTTCATATCTTCTTCTCCCTCAATATTTTTTCCATTCAAGTTTGAAATATTTTTGTTTCAACAAAAGGACAAATATACTATGGATGTAACTTTTAAAAAATTGGAATTTCTATCCCCTTATGATATTTCTCTCTAGTTTTTTGTGACCAATATGAACTCTTCCATTTTCCATACATTACGTTCATATAAAAGTAGTTGTTTTCTTACATATAAGTATCTTGGTCCATTTCATTTATTTCTATTATCTCTTGTAAATTGTTGAGCATGGATTTAATTTTCTTCTTTTTTTTTATAAGTAACTAGAATTTTATATACAAATTGGGTTTTTAAGAGGATCCCAAAACCTTATAACAAAAAGGGCCGTAGCACCGAGATTTAAAGAAATTCCTTAGTACATGAAAATAAACATAAACTATAAGAGAAAGGGCCAGAAACAACCCTTGATCCAATAGAAAGACTAGATTCTAGTACCAACTAGTGAGGCCCACTTTGCGAAAATATCATCCTCCCATTGCTAGCAGTCTGGGATCCTCCCAAGGGTGGATACAATAGTCTGGGATCCACCCAGGGTGGATACAGTAGTTTGGGATCCTACCAGGGGTGGATACAATAGTCTAGGATCCTCCTAGGGGTGGATACAATGCACCTACCCAGACCTACGTAGGGAGAGTGGGAAGGCCAAAAATAGCCTACAACCAAAAATCCTACCCAAAAACCAAAAGTAGGGAATTATAAGAAAACTAGAGAGGATCCTCGCCCAGGGATGGCTCGGGATGCAACCCAAGGTGCAGCGAAGCAACAAGCAGTCATGCAAGAAAAGCAACAAGCAACACCAGGATATAAGCCAGGGATCAGCAACGGGACAACCTAGGAAATGGCTTTAGGATCCTCAAAGAAAAAAAATAGGAAGCCTCCGCATGAGCCTAAAAAGTGGAACAACACTACTGGGGATATCTACAAGCCAAGATATCCCTATGCACAACAAGGAGAAATACGAGGAAGCTAGAAGGATCCAGGGAAAATAGTAATAGGCACAAAGATAGGACCCAAGAAGCTAAAACTAAAGGAGGAAGGAGGTACCACAACTAAAAATACATTGATCTGCCCCCAGATTATAGAATACAGAAGGAAGCCCCCACCACTCTAGTAGAAAGGCCCAAGAACCACCATCCTTGCTCATGAACAGATCTAAGGAACTGGGACCAGAAGCCCATGAACAGGAGCTAAAATGAACAACTTGAGGATCCTAGGAAGGAAGCGACAATAGGCACAAATATGGGATCCTAAAAAGCCTAATCTATGGGAACCAGGGTCTGAATGCATTGATCATGAGTCCCCCCAAGATCCAGACATGCAACAAAAACCTTGGGAACCCTAGAATAAGGGACCAAGATCCCTCATCCTTGATCATGGATAGATTTAGGGAACTGGTACTAGGACTGGGAACAACCCAGGCATAGGAAGAGGCCCATCCTAAAGGCCAACCAATGCCATGGATGTCCACAAAATCATAGATCCAATAAGAATAAGCCTCCGAATAAGAAATAAAAAAGGGCCCTACCCAATGGGATGGGACTAGCAACAACCATAGGCATCCCAAAGAGGAGTCATTAGAAAAAGAGGAAACTGCCCCCCAGACCAACCTCGAAGTAGAGAGGACCTCACAGGATGCACCAAGAAGCAGTCAAACTCCCAACCTGCCACCACCACCGATCGAGGAAGCCCTGGGAACCGGATCCATGTAAAAAACCTACAAAAAACCCTAGGGGAAAGCCTGAGGGAGATCAGGGAAGGGATCCCATAAACCTGCAAGAAACCCTAGGAGACCCCTGGGATGCACCAGACCATGGGCTCGAGCAGGGAAACCCTAAAACTACTGGGAAAGGAGCAAAAAGTGGAGAAGGATCTCCTCCCAAGGAGATCATCTGCTACAAAGCATTCCCAGAGCGGGATGACCCGAGATGATCCAGGGACTGGGCAAGAACCAAGGGAGGGGGATCAGGGAGAGGGAGCAGGACCCTCCACCTCCCCCCCATCTCAAGAATTCTAATTTTATTCTTTCATTTATATAGTCTACCAAAATATTTGACATTCCAATAATTTATTTTTCCTTTAGGTATTTTATTTTTGAATAAATTTTTACGTACATAACCCTTCAAACTTTGTTTCATCCCATCATAACATAATTATATGAAAGAAATCAGGGTTTTAAGCCACCTAGATCAAAATAAAATGACTTTGTACAACCATTATTGAGTAAATCATATATTAAGGTAACAAGTTTGTGATATTATATCACTCATAATAAAATGTATAAAGAGATTTTCTACTCTGTTTATAACCATATTGGATAACAAAAACTTGTCAAAAAAAATTTCTACATGAATTTTCCCAATATATCTAATATCCTATGCATATTGAAATCTTGAAGGAATAAAATGCCAAATGCTATTTTAATTGAAAAATAAAGTAAAATATTGCATTGATTAAGTCCACTTGGAGTACCATCCTTTTTTATAGAAGATAGAACTATGTCTAAGTCCCCTAAAAGAATATATAAATCAAAATTTTAAATCATCATTGAATATGATATGAGTAAACTAATTCCTTCCAACATCTTTCATAAGAAGTAACTACATCTAGAGCATATATGTTTATATTCCCAACTTTGATATTGTCCTCTTTCTTGGAAAAAGGACCATCAACCAAATTACTTTTTCTTATAGCATTTGTCCATCCCATTTCCACTTGTCCATATCATTACAATACCTCATGAAGCACCTATTGTAAAAATTTCTAGACAATATTCCATCTTCCAAATATTTTTGAATGCATCCTCACCTTCCTTACTACTTTTTTTTTCTTTTATTAAACATACTAAAGACTATAACAACTAATTAATTCCCTAATAAATTGTTTTAAGGAGTCTTATTTATATCCCTAATTTTCTAAGATACCATTTTCATCACTTTTTATTCTTTTTTCTAGGATTAGCCCTCCATTTGCTAACACTTGTGATATTTATTTTTGGTTTCCCGTATTAATATCTCTCCAACTCTCCTTTTCTATTTGTTCTTATTTTTAGGTTCTTCCTCTTATTTTCCCATTTCCATTAACAATTTCTTTTCCATAAAAATATTCATTTTTTCCATATTGTTCAAAATGAGGCTTGTCCATAGGTTCTTGTTTTTAGGCTCTTTCTTCCTGGTTTTTTATATCACATTTCCACTTGGACATATCATTATGATACCTCATGAAGCACCTATTGCAAAAATTTCTAGACAATATTCCATCTTCTAAATATTTTTGAATGCATCCTTACCTTCCTCACTACTTTTTTTTCTTGTATTAAGGACTATAACAACTAATTAATTCCCCAATGAACATTTTTAAGGAGTCTTATTTATATCCCTAATTTTAAAAGATACCATTTTCATCACTTTTTATTCTTTTTTCTAGGATTAGCCCCTCATTTGCTAACACTTGTGATATTTGTTTTTGGCTTCCCATATTAATATCTCTCCAAATTTCCTTTTCTATTTGTTCTTGATTTTTTATTCTTCCTCTTATTTTTCCATTACCATTAACAATATATGTGCCATCAAACTCTTCAATATTTCCATATTGTTCATAATGAGGCTTACCAACTTTCCTTTTCTCTTTTTTATTGTTTTTAGGTTCTTCCTCTTCTTTTTTCATTCCCATTAACAATTTATTTTGCATAAATATCTTCAATTTTCCCATATTGTTCATAATGAGGCTTACCATTTGTAGGTTTATATTTTCCTAGAGAACTAGAATTACAAGAAATAGCCTATCTAATAATTTCTTGAAACCCTAAAGTGAATAGATCATCCTTCATAGTATTCAACTTTTTACTTCATCAGCCATACTTATTTCTTTATTGTGATGCTCTTAAAACTCTAAAGTGAAATCACATTGAGATATATTTATGCTTTCTTGGAGAATCTAATGTATAACGAATAGCCTCACAATACTTTTTCCTTCATATTATCCTAGAAACCCTAAAGTACAAGGATTATTTTCCATTGTAATAAATTTATTATCCTTTCCTAAAAATCCTAAGTTTATATGGATATCATCCATACTCATTTTCTTATTATGCTACTACTAAAATCCTAAGTGTAAGGGATAAGATTTACACTACTTTCATTCTTATTGCAAGGGGAGGATTTTGTACTACTTAAGGAAAATAAGGATGATTTACGTAGGTTAAAAAAATTCTCATTTCCTCCTTCAGTTTGAAATTTACCTCTGCATATCCCTTTATACCTTTAATTTTTTTGAGTATAAACTACACATTATAATTTGCATCCCTTATGTCCTTGTTTATTTCTTCTAATGGTTTATCCAAGTAAACTATAGTGCACTTTGTATCTAATGACTTAGAGGGTATTTATTTACTATTTTCTTAGGAGTGGAAAAACCTTTATTTAATTCATCTTCTACTTTGATACAATATTCATGATTTATCTTGAATTTTGTATCATGCCCACCATTTTCCATCTCTTTATCTATTGTTTTAACTTTGTAATATATTTCCATGTGTTTAGTCTAATAACATTTTTGGCATCAAAATGCAATATTTTATAATCCACTTGTTGATCCCATTCTCTTGATTCAAATTTAATCTAAATGTATTATGGTAAAGATTTTAAAATATCCATATCAACACATATTTGAGTATATACAATATGTCTTCACTCCTCATTAGTTGGTCCCTCCTAGATGAAATCCATTAGAGTGTTGATAAAATTATTTCAAACCTTATTATTAATAATATTATATGGAAGTCTAAATTTTTAACCCACACTAAATACATTTTAATAGTTTCTATATGTATAGAAAAATTCTTATTTTATTGTCTTAAATATAATGCATCTATTCCAAAACGTATGGGCCACCATTCATTATTTTATCCCTAATTTATGAAAAAGATAAAATTATGAGAAAAAATAATTTCAAAATAAAATATATGGAATAAATTGAATTCAATCCTTACTTTCATTTACTCAAATTTTGAATCTCTAAAAAACTTGTCTAGTATCTATCGAACCTATATATCAACCATATATTTTTAAGAACTATTTTGTCATGCTTGACATTCTTGAAAATCACTTTTTGTGTAATATTTATTGCACAAATAGGGTTTTCTATAGATTCACTCTTTATCTTGTCTCCAAGTTGGATATCCATACTTCTAGTTAAGACTTTCAAAATGACTTTCCTACTAAGCTACTTAGCTTTTCCTCATAAGAATTATTTATTTAAAAAAAAAATCCAAATATCTAAACCAAAAAATATAAATCTCACTCCTTGCTTGTATTTTATTTTTACCCAATGTTTTTATTAGGTGAAATAAGGGGTTTTGAAATGGTCCCCAAATATTTTACAAAGAAGGAGAAACTACATTCCTAGGGGAGAACCCAAAGATTGCAAAGAGTGACACTAGATCAAACCATGGGGTAAACCATCATACAAAATTAAATCCTCCACAATGGGAAAGAAATTAGCAAGAGAAAAATAGAAATCAACTGGAGGAGGCCGAGGGCCAAAAAACCATTAGATCCTAAAAATATCCAACCCAAAAAGCCCACCACCTAACCAAACCATTCCACTTGGGATAAACATAAGAATAGAAGGAACCACCCACAATACATAAACCAAGAGATAACCTAGAAGAGGAAGAGAATAAATCCTCTAGGTCATCACCACCAACCATATCCTTAGCCATCTCAGTGAATTTTAGGTCCCACCGATCCCACCCATCATAGTTTTGATTTCTTCTATGCATGAAATGACCATGTTTAGGGTGCCAATAAGGGATCTCATGAACTCCATCATCCTTTTTTTGGAATATTTCAAGGTTTTCAAGATATCCTGAGGCCTAATAATTTTTACCTTATTCTTGACCACAAGCCCAAAGGAGTGCTTGGATTTCTTTCTAAGGTGATCTAGTTCCTCCAAATCCATATCCTTGACATGAAGTGGGGTCTTCTCAACTTTGACCACTTTATCAAATAAGAATTTAGACCGTCTGGAATTTTCCTCACTTTTGCTAGTCCCTTTAGGGGATTCAAAGGCTTCTCCTTGACCCTTCGGCATTTATGGCACATTTTCACTAGTGTCGATAATATGGGAGGTTGGATTAGCCTCTACAACTTGATAATTGCTAGACTTAGACTATAAAATTTTAGAGGAAAATCCAATCGTAGGAAGATGTACAAAGTTGACCACTGGAGGTAAATTCATCTCCACCATAATGCCCTTTTTTAAATCATAAACTCAAAAATCATTTTTACCATGCCCTAGTGAATCAGGTTGGATGCCTCTTCCCTTTTAACCTGCAACATGGATCTCTTCATAGACTTGAAGAGGAAAGAGGGGATGTTCAAAATCCTCTTACAATAAAGCTAGTTTAAGAATACAAAATGATAACTTCTCAGGATATCTTTGTTCTCATCTAGAGTAAAGTACTCCATAATGACAAGGGTCACCTTGTTCCATGGTGACCTAAGGGAATTTATTTGGTACCCATTCTAAATTTTAACCAACTCTTCATCTTCTCCTATAAAATACCTAATTTATTTGGCAAGGGAGTGTTTCTCCATGTTTAGAAAAACACCATCCAACGGGAGCCATACCTAATTCATTTGACAAGGGAGTGATTCTCCCTATTCAAACAAACACCATCCAATGGGAGCCATGTAACCTTTATTATTAGTATTTTCTTCTTTATCTTTCTTCATCTCTCATTTCTATTATTTACCAATAATTTCTATTATTTCCCAATAACATAAAACAAGAAAAGGTGACACTTGAACTCACTCTTAAATCATATTTAATTATGTCCAAGTCAAAAACTAATTACCTTGTTATATTTCTATTGGAACAAAATCTGCCTTCGGTTAATAGTGTTGCGCCTTAGACTTTGCCAACATTGAATAGACAGATCTTGCTTGAGATCATCTATCTAGTCTCTAGAGAAGGCTGGTTCCTTTGAGTTTTTTAGAGAAAATGGAACAAGAGATAAGGGAAATATAGCCTAAGCTAGAAATTTTCTCATGGTACAGATTAGACAACAACAAACATTGATGATGCAGATTACTACTTTCAGAGTTTTCTTTATATCTCCTTTATAGAAAACATGAATTCTTGAGTGCGACTTTTAGATGTTCATCTAAATACATGTAACTATCTTTTAATGTTCAACTCTAGAAACAAGATTTATACGTGCACAGTCCAGATTTCAGAATAGATACATTATAAAACTTAGAGTGAATAAAAGTTAAAACACCGAATACATACACTTGCACACAGAAGTTTCGGAAGCTAGAAGAAGAAATCTTTTATTGCTTGTAATCCAGTACATGTACATCAAGCTTGTAAACATCCAAGAGCTGACCCTTTTTCATGGTCGACTCACTCCTATTTATACCCTAAAAAGAGTATCTTCTACTATGTACATTTAATTTCTTCAATCAATTACAAGTAATTGTCTGTAGTTTCTAATAATATACAATGAATTTCTCACAGATTGGATAGATTTCCTTCTAGCTAATTTTAGATGAGCCTGTTATTCTACAATCATCCAGCGAACCTGCCAGGTTATAATCAACTGACCATTCTTCAAAAATCAGCACCTGATGTCAGTGCATGTCCCAGTTGCCAAAAATATACTTTGTTTCCTTGGCAAAAATCGGACATGTCGCGAAATCGTGACACTCTTGTTTCTCTGCCTGCCTGCCCTTTTTGAGTCACGAAAATGCAACATGTCACGATATCGTGACACTTTTGCCTCCTTGCTCTCTTTTGTTGCTCTTAGCCGTGAAAATGTAACATGTCACGATATCGCGACACTTTTTCCTTCTTGCTCTTTCTCTTCTCTTTTGTCGCGAAAATGCAACATGTCGCGATATCGCGACACTTTTTCCTTCTTGCTCTTTCTCTTCTCTTTTGGCCGCAAAAATGCAACATGTCACGATATCGCGACACTTTTTCCTTCTTGCTATTTCTCTTCTATTTTGGCCATGAAAATGCAACATGTCGCGATATCATGACACTTTTTCCTTCTTGCTCTTTCTCTTCTCTTTTGGCCGCGAAAATGCAACATGTCGCGATATCGTGACACTTTTTCCTTCTTGCTCTTTCTCTTCTCTTTTGGCCACGAAAATGAAACATGTCGCGATATCGCGACACTTTTTCCTCCTTGCTCTTTCTCTTCTCTTTTGGCCGTGAAAATGCAACATGTCACGATATCGCGACACTTTTTCCTCCTTGCTCTTTCTCTTCTCTTTTGGCCGCAAAAATGCAACATGTCGCGATATCGTGACACTTTTGTCATCTTGCTCTTTCTCTTTTCTTTGGGCCACAAAAATGCAACATGTCGCGATATCGCGACACTTTTGCCTCCTTGCTCCCTTTTGTTGCTCTTGGCCGCAAAAATGCAACATGTCGCGATATCGCGACACTTTTTCCTCCTTGCTCCCTTCTATTGCTCTTGGACCGTGAAAATGCAACATGTCGCGATATCGCGACACTTTTTCCTCCTTGCGGTGTTTTGCTTTTTCTTTGATCTTTAGCATATGGGCCACTTCGGTCTTCTTGGAAAATATGCAAAAAGGTGCATCAGCTATTTTTCTATAGTTAGTCACTTTTTGACTAACATTCTTGGTGCCTTCCAGGGGAATTTTTGCTCACAAAAATAGGGACCAGGCCTTCATCCATTGGGAAATGGAGTCACCAAAAAAGTAAAATTTCGAGTGGAAAAATAAAGATAAAAGAAAAAGAATGCACTTTGGAATATAGGTGATCTTTACCTTATCAAAACCTTTCTTTTACCGCTTAGGGACTTAACCTTTGTCTAAAGAACACAAAAATTCAATTCTGGGAGCTGGTCCCAACTCTGTCGCTGTTGCTGCCCCTGATGTTTAGATCTTCTGATTTTTTCCATGGCTACAATTATCTCTTGATAAGTTTTGCACACTTTATTCCAGTATTCATCTTCTAGATCAGAAGAATCGACGAAAATTTGATAGACATACTGCAATTCTTCCACTTTATCATAAGAAATGATCTTTTGTTTTAAAATCAATTCTTGCAAATAGGTTTTAATCTATGTTAACCTCTGGATCATTTCCATGACCTGCATTTCTCCTACAGGTTCCTGCCAGCCGTCTATGTCTGTTTCATCTTCAACAAAAGCTTTTATTGATGCCGAAAGGACTTCTTCCTTCAAAACTTTTGAACCATCATCCCAGAGGTAAGGAAGCCCATTATGGATAGCCAAATCAAGATTTTGGAGCAACCCTTTCGCTTCATCCTCAAGCTCGTGCAGAAACTTGTTTCCCTGTGCTATCAATTTAAACTTCCTAAAGAAGTTCTTTGCTGCTATTTTAGCTTGAGACCAGGCTTCGCTTCTGAGCTTGGCTTCCATGCTTCCTGGCATATTTTCCGACAAAATCTGAATTTTAGTGGCCGCATCTTCTCTTTTTAATAAAAATGCTTTGGAAGCCTCAAATTCCTATTTTACTACTTCGGTAGCTTCCTTTACTTTAGCCAAATACAACAATAAATGTTTAGCATTTAATACTAAAAACAACAAATCTTTTAACAATTCCTTCCTCATGCTCTTTACTTTATCTTTCGAAAATCCGAAGGGGCATTTTGTTGTTCGACCAACTATTGTTGTAGTCTGCTGTATCTAGTGTATTTAATGCCTGAATCTGAGCTTTTGCTATACTCAACTTTTCTTTACCTTTTTCCACTTCACTGGAAGCAGCATTGAATTTACCCTCCCATTTTTTAGCCTCTAAAGTAAGAGCCTTCTCTACTATTTTTTGCTCTTTCACTACAGCCTCTAATTCCTTCCTCTTCTCCTTTTCCTTCAAAAACATTTCTTGATAGTGTCCTCCCTGTAAGTATATGGTCCCAAAATGTGCTTGGGCTTTCACCCACTCATCTTGCATAGGTAGTTGAGATATATCTTCATTTATCTCTTCTGCCTGGTAATCTTCCACGGTCATTTCTCCATTTGATTTCTTGGTAATGGGAGTTAACTTCAACTTCTTTCTTTGCATATTGGCTGGATCTAAAGCAATGATTTCTCTTACAGTAGTCGGTGCTTTAGAATCTCCAGCTGCATGTGAAGTCCACCAATCTAAAGCATTCCTGCTCACCCTTTTTAGATTTTCAATCTTGGCCATGGTGGAATGTGACTCAGTCCCTTGAGAAGTTGTAACTCCAGTCGCTGGGATGTCAATGCTAGGGAGAAATGGAATGGGAGCAACTACGGACCCAATATTTAGCGGACTCTAGGAAGATGCTGCCATTTCTAGGAGAACAAGGTAATTTTTTGGCAAGGACATTATATTTTTGTCGATTTTAGAAAAGGAAGGAGAATTACAATGGGAATGAGTAGGAGAATGAGAAGGAGAAAGTGAAGAAAGCATACCTATTTTCGGTTGGGCTGGTTGTTGGTGTCCTTCTTCTCCTTCATGTTCATTGATGGCAATTTCTTCACTCTGCATTTTTTTTGCATCAGGAGTTTCATTTTCTTCATCACTTTCGTCTAAGTTTATAAATTTTTTCTCCTGTTGCTCTTCTACCGTCAAGATCTCCTTTTTAACCAAAATTTGTTTTTTATTTTCACTCTTTTGGCTCTCTTGAGCCAAACTAGGTGGGCCACGTGGGACTTCCTTCTGTGAAGTTTCATGCTCAACATTCTGAGCATCTGCATCGGTGTTTCCTTTAGTTGTATGGGTTGGTTCACCTTCCTGAGTCTCTTTCCCTGAGTCATCCTCTGTATCTTGAGGCTCTTGATCACTAGATGAGGTTTGAATAATACTCTTGTATTTTCTCCTATCTACCATCATTTTCAATTTCCTCATTCTTTCTACTACGGGTTCATCAGATTCTATACCTAGAGTCTATAGGTGGAATAAATTTTACAACCTTTGAGGAATGATGTCTGGATGTCAGGGTATCTGCCCCAAGTGCTAGACGCTTCTCTCTTTGATGGAATAGAATAGGTTCAACTCTCCCCTGTCCTTCTTTGCCCAACCCTTTTCCATCATAGCCCATTTTCAACATCATTTGGGCGGCCTTCGAACTATAAGTCTTTCCTTGTTCTTTAGTAAAGACCTCTTCTATTGACCTTTTCCTAGCTGTCCTAGGTTTGGTCTAAACAAGGGGAAGATTCTAAGCCTCTGTAATTGCTTTTCCCTTACCAGCTTTAGGCTGTTGGGATTTCTCAGGTGGCTGGGACACTTCGAGAGCAGAAGAATGACCACTTCCTACGCTTGGAGGGATTCTAACAAGGAAACTTCCTCCCCAGGAGTCATGGTGTTCAGCATATCGAGTTTCGAACAGATTGTCATTTTTGGTGGGATATCTTGATGAAATAAAATTTGTCCGAACCCTCATTACCCACCATTCTCGAATTTTTACCACATCCCAATCCGGCCTATTCTTCTGAATCTAGGCAATTTTTCTCTCTATCAACTGATGAGCCTTTTTTTTTTTTTTTTTTTTTTTTATTATTTTTTTTAATTAAAGTGTGGCGGGGGGGGGGGGGCTTCTTTTTCTTTTTTTTTCCCCCCTGCTGGTTCTTTTTTTTTTTTTTTTTTTTTTTTCTTTCTTTTCTTCTTTTTTTTTTTTATTTTTTTTTTTTTTTTCCTCTTTTGTGGGTTTTTTGGGGGGCGTGGGCAACCCCAGATTTTTGAAAATTCAAAATTTTCCTCTAGATTTCATTCAAAATATCGGACCTCGCTAGTCCGCAAAAAAAAATGATTCTTATTAGGCCGTAAAAAGGGAAATATTTACAAAACTCCAAACTTATAATATACTGTACATATAATGGTGATCTGTAGCTTTTACTGGAAATACAATTTTAGGTGAAAAGCATTCATCGTGATGGGTAGAACCCATCCATCTTGATATTTTAACTGGAAGGCATTGAATTGCTTTTCTGAAACAATTTCGAATGGCCCCTCCCAGAACGCATCAAACTTGTCATGGTGTCCTGGCTTTGCTTTCTTGACATTCCATTTTAATACCAGGTCACCTGTTTTGAATTTCTTGAAAGTGGTTTTCTTATCGAACCACCTTTTGTCCTTGTTGTGATGTGAGTGTAAGTTGAGGACTTGGTGACTCTTTGTTAAGGTGTGGTCTAGAATTTTTGCTACCAGTATGGTGTTGTTTTTATTGGTGGTGATTGGGGTGTCTTTGCTCTATTTTTGCTCGATTTTTGAGATGGGGTGGGGAAATTCTCGTGACCATCTGGAGTCCCAATCAAATGTCCTTATAGCTCTATTCTGTAGGCACTGCTTCTGCCCACTTGGTGAAGTAGTCTGTGGCAGTGAGAATGTATTTGTGGCCTGGTGATGAATTTGGCTCTATTATCCCTACAAAATCCAACCCCCACTGTTGGAATGGTTCCTCGACTTGAATAGATTTTAAGGGCATAGGTGCATTCATGTTTCTCCCCACATACCTCTGACACTGTTCACACCTCTGGGTCACTTTGTACGCATCTAGGAAGATGGAAGGCCAATAACATCCAGCTCTAAGGATCTTCAAAGCTATAGTTCGGCCTGCATAATGTCCCCCTAAAAAACCCTCCATGAAATTCATCTAACATTTTTTGCTTTTCATTATCGGGAACGCATTTTAACAATACACCATCGATGTTAATCCTGTACAACCCCTCTGTTCGAAGGGTATATTTCAATGCTTGGGTTCTAAATATCCTTCTCTAGGAAGTGTTCATATCTTCAGGGCATGAACCAATCTAAAAATACCTCACAAAGTCATCGATCCAACTTGAACCTACTTTGTCTTGGTGTTGCTCCGTGTTTGCCATGACGGGGTGGCTCTCCCCATATCCACTTGCAGCTTGCTTGGCCAATTCTTGGCACAAAGCTCTCCCTCTTACTATTTTAGTAGGATGTATTTCTACATCATACTCTTGGATGCGAGTCACCCATCCAGCTCTTTTTTCACCCAATTCTCCTTGAATTATGAAGTTCCTTACATCGGGATGAATAACATACACCATCGTCCGACTCGGGATAAGAAATGTTTTAGCTTATTCAAGGATTTCATAATTGCATATACTTGTTTTTCTATGAAGTTGTACCTTTCCTCATGTTTGTGCATGGTGGAACTTAGAAAGGCTATGGGTATTTCTTCATCATCTGCTCCTTTCTGAGTGAGAACTACAGCATAACTACCTTGTTCTCCGACAACATATAGTATGAAACCTCGGGAATAGTCAGGGTTAACTAGCACAAGAGCTTGAGCGATGGCTTCTAGAATTTTTCGAAAATATTCTTTCCTTGGCTCTGTCCATTTGAAAGGAGCATCCTTTTTCAATAATTCAGTCATTGGTTTAACTGTTTGGGCAAAGTCCGCAATGAATTTTTTGACAAAATTTATTTTCCCAAAGAAGGACTACAAACCTTTCTTGTTAACTAGGAGCGACAACTCAAGAAGTGCCTTCACTCTATCAGGGTCAATTGACAGCCCAACTTTAGAAATAACATGCCCAAGGAGTATTCCTTCTTCCATAGCAAAAATAGATTTTTTTGGATTTAGTGATATTCCAAATTCTCTACATTTCTCAAACACTTGCTGCAGATGAGTGGCATGGTCCTTTTTGTTGTGAGAAAAAACCATCATGTCATCTAAATAGACGACAATAATTTTGTTTGCAAGCTCCCCAAAAGCTACGTCCATGGCTCTTTGGAAAGTTGCTCCTACGTTGGATAATCCAAAGGGCATCCTTTGGTATGCAAATGTTCCCCACTTAGTGGTGAACGCAGTCTTGTATTGATCTTCATTTCTCACCCAAACTTGATTGTAACCAGAGAAGCCATCTAACAGAGAAAACATTTCTGCTCCCACCACAGTATGAAGGATTGGGTCAATCTGGGGTAAAGGATAGTGATCCTTTAAAGAGGCTCTATTCAAATTTTTGAAATCGACGCATAGTTGTATATCTTCATTTTTCTTGCGGACTGGAACTAAATTTGCCACCCAGGTAGAGTGCTTGATTGGGTATATTATCTTAGCCTGCAGGAGTTTTAACAACTCATGTTTCATTAAGGCTTCAATTTTAGGATTCATAGGCCTTTGCATTTGCCTAAAAGGTTTAGCTCCTTCCTCTAGTTCGATGGTATGCTGAATGACCTCTTTCCTGTACACTTTCAGATCACTATAAGTCCAGGCTATTATATCTGGATACTCTCTACATAACTGTTTTATTTTCTCTAGTTCTACTTTTGTACAATCTGTCCCTACTTTGATCATTTTTCCCGGTTCTAGTTCTATTTCTTTATACCAGCGTTCATCTACCTTGATCCTTCGACCTACAACTCTATCGCTATTGTCGAAAAGGCTCTCCAGGGTGATCAGTCCCTTGGGGATATGATTATTTTTCAGTTGAATAAGGCTCTCTTCGTCCTCTTCTTGTAATGCTCTTTCTGTAGAGCAATTCATCTCATGAATCAAAAAATCTAGGATCTGCTCATCATTTTCAAATACCTGCCAAAAAATGTCCTTGTCGGGCATAGAAGGCCTGTATATAAGTCTAACTGTTTTAGACTTCTGAATAACATTGCTGACTGGGAAAAAATTTGATCCTACTGATGCTAACAGGTCTGCATGTGTGTTCTTCTCTCTGGAAATTGATTTCATGTTTAGTGCTTCAAAATTTTCCAATAGATCCAACACTTTGTTTTTGTAAGCCCTTAGGTAATGTTTCTTACAAATGCACTTACCAGTAACCTGTTTAACAATCAACTCTGAATCTCCATAGATCAGCAGCTATTTTGCACCCAATTTTTTAGCTTTCCTGAGTCCCAAACACAAGGCTTCGTATTCAGCTACGTTATTGGTGCAACTCCATGTCAACCTATATGAAAAGACTTTTTCTTTCCCAGTGGGTGAAATCAGGACGATTCCAGCTCCTGCTCCATTTTTGCACCTTGACCCATCAAAGTACAATTTCCATAACTGGTTGGCCGAATCATCTATTTTAGGGACAACAATAGGGAGATTTTTTGGTTTCTCAATGGAATAGCTTCCCATTTCTATCTCTATCATAGCATTGAAGTCCTTCATTGAAAACTGATCTTCAGATTGGAGTTCCTCCAGGGTTTCTTCCATTAAATCAATATTTTCCAATTCCTTAGACATCATGTTGATGGTAGTTGTTTCCTCTAGTCTTTCTACATGGAAAGTAGATGGTTTTTCATTGTAGATCTTGACTCTTTTACCTTTGAAAGGTACCTCCAAATGAGAATAATCTAGAGATAGATAACCACCCATTTTTGGCTGTGAATTCTTTGGATAAACACATACCGAAATATGGTTCTAAGTCTACAACGACTACTTCTTGTATGACGACTACTTCTGGCATTCTGTGGAGTTGAATAGGGATATCTTTGATCACCCCGATAGTTTTTATTGGAGTACCATCTAATTGCAACACACCAGGATGAATTTGAGTATATTCCATCCCCATTATGTCACATATGGCTTTCGACATCACCGTAGTTGCGGCCCCTGAATCAATCATGCAATTGTGAGCTATCCACCCCTCCATTTGCAAAGATAGATAGAATTGGGGCGGTTTATTTTTCCTAGAGGTTGGCACCACATTTGATTGTAAGAAATTTGAGGACGTGTCATTTTTTAAATTTAGGGACTCTTGGAGGAGGTCAATCTGACCAAGAATTTGTAGTGCATCATACATGCTTATCTTGGAAGAAGTCCTCTTCATTTCTTTTGTAATGTTGAACGAAAGGGTTGCAGTTGGGGATACCTCAACACCCTTTTCCCTTCCACTTGTAGATGCATCATATCTGTCTCTATAGACCTCGCATGGCTTCTGTTCTTTGCCTTTTTGTCAATGAAGGAAATCTGAGTCTTTCCTTCGCTTGCTCTTGAGTCTCGCTCCCTTTTCTAGGAGGAAATTCTTTTCTTGGTGTAGCCGAAGAAGTCTGAGGAGGGCTAGAACGTCCTTTATCATTGGACTGGTTTTTCTACGGAGTTGCCCTTGGGGCGAGGAGGAAAACCTAGTGGTTGAAGTTCCTTAGGGAAGACTTGTAACGACTTTTTTCCCTATTTTGTCAATACTGAGACTTGTTCCACGGATGGCATTGCCAAATTGTGGTGGACTTCTCTGATTATGTTCACCTGTCCCTTGCCGGTTTCTTTGGCTCTCTCATTAATAACCGCTTGCACATGATGTTGATGAATCATGCATGAATATTCTCCATGAGGATCATTGCAAGTGGTACACCAGTAGTCAGAATTAGTGGGTTCTCCATTATCTCCTATCTCATTTGCATACACCACATTTTTTTATCTTGTCCTCTTCCACTTGTTGAAGCACCTTCCTTTTGTATCTATGGAAATATTCTTGCTTGGATATTCCGTTCCGCCTCTCTCTTTTTCATGGATGCCATTTCATTTGACAATGTCTTCATTGTATCAATTATGGTCGTGTATTGATCATTGGGGGGAGCTGATGCAAGGGGTGTGGATGGTAATGCAAGGAATGTAGGAGGTGCGGCTATAGCTGGGAGGGCCTACATTGATGGGAGTACAGGAAGTTTAGAAATTGATGCTTGGGAAAGCTCTGGTACAATTGGCAATAGACTCTTTGATGGATATCTTTTTGTAGCGATGAGATCAACTTCGCCCTTTGTTGCCTCTAGATAGATCCCAAGAAAAGTGGTTACACGGGATTGCCTTATTATCATACTGAGATCTGAATCAAAAGCCCTTAAATAATAGCATATAGCTTGTTCTTCCATGGTTTTTAGGCATTGCGGTACTCTATCACGAGTTCTAGTAAATCTGATGTTGAAATCTTGGATTTCTTCTTATGGATGCCTCTCAATGACAGTGAATTGATTCAGCAATGTGAAAGGATCTACATGTATATTAAATTCATCGACCAGATGACCGACAAGTACTACCCAAGAAGTGATGGATCCAAGTGGGAAGTGCTCTGTACCAATAGAGCATATTTCCCTTCAAAGATATAACCAGCAATCTGACCATTACATCTTCCTAAGTGATGTTGTAAATAGATGCTAGCGATGATACATCTAGACAATGCTCATCTACTGTTTTTCCTATTTCATCAAAGGTTGGTAATGCTTTTAGTGCAGCTTGTGGAATTTGGTGTTGTGCTCCCAAGTTCAAAGGGCCAGTTTGATTCCACACAAGATGGGTTGGGGTAGGGGCGGCTGCCATGATTGCTAAAGGAGTTACAACTACTATAGGATTGCTTGCAGATGCTCCTACAATGGGTGTTAAAGAGGTGCTAATGGTGCTGGGTGGATTTGATCATGCGGCTAGCACAGGGTGTGCCTTTAGGCTTCCGAGATGTAGTTCAAAGAACTCGATAGGTTCTTCAGAGTTTCTAGCTTGGGATCTGGTTATCATATGGCTATATAACTAGAAGGTTTTTAGACAAGGTCTTTCTTTTATGGTCTAAAATGCAACGGAGTTGTCAGGTGGTTTTTCTTGAGATTTTCAAACAAAAGGCTCTTAAGGTAAAACACCAAAAATTATACAATATTGTGGGATTGTTGGTCCCATCGGGCGTGCCAAAAACTGTTGGAACAAAATATGCCTTTGGTTAATAGTGTTGCGCCTTAGACTTTGCCAACATTGAATAAACAGATCTTGCTTGAGATCATCTGTCTAGTCTCCAGAGAAGGCTGGTTCCTTTGAGTTTTTTAGAGAAAATGGGAACAAGAGATAAGGGAAATATAGCCTAAGCTAGAACTTTTCTCATGGTACAGATTAGACAACAACAAACATTGATGATGCAGATTACTACTTTCAGAGTTTTTTTTATATCTTCTTATAGAAAACATGAATTCTTGAGTGCGACTTTTAGATATTCATCTAAAATCATGTAACTATATTTTAATGTTCAACTCTAGAAACAATATTTATACGTGCACAGTCCAGATTTTAGAACAGATACATTATAAAACTTAGAGTGAATAAAAGTTAAAACACCAGATACATACACTTGCACACAAAAGTTTCGAAAGCTAGAAGAAGAAATCTTTTATTGCTTGTAATCCAGTACATGTACATCAAGCTTGTAAATGTCCAAGAGCCGACCCCTTTTCATGGTCGACTCACTCCTATTTATACCCTAAAAAGAGTATCTTCTACTACGTACATTTAATTTCTTCAATCAATTACAAGTAATTGTTTGTAGTTTCTAATAATATACAACGGATTTCTCGTAGATTGGATAGATTTCCTTCTAGCTAATTTTAGATGAGCCTGTTATTCTGCAATCATCCAGTGGACCTGCTAGGTTATAATCAATAGACCATTCTTTAGAAATCAGTGCTTTATGTCAGTGCATGTCCCTAGTTACCAAAAATATACTTTGTTTCCTTGGCGAAAATCGAACATGTCGTGAAATCGTGACACTCTTGTTTCTCTTCCTGCCTACCCTTTTTGAGTCACGAAAATGCAACATGTCACGATATCGTGACACTTTTGCCTCCTTGCTCCCTTTTTTTGCTCTTAGCCACGAAAATGTAACATGTCGCGATATCGCGACACTTTTTCCTTCTTGCCCTTTCTCTTCTCTTTTGGTCGTGAAAATGCAACATGTCGCAATATCGCGACACTTTTTCCTTCTTGCTCTTTCTCTTCTCTTTTGGCCATGAAAATGCAACATGTCGCGATATCGCGACACTTTTTCCTTCTTGCTCTTTCTCTTCTCTTTTGGTCGTGAAAATGCAACATGTCGCGATATCGCGACACTTTTTCCTCCTTTCTCTTTCTCTTGCTCTTGGCCACGAAAATGCAACATGTCGTGATATCGTGACACTTTTTCCTCCTTGCTCTTTCTCTTCTCTTTTGGCCATGAAAATGCAACATGTCGCGATATCGTGACACTTTTTCCTCCTTGCTCTTTCTCTTCTCTTTTGGCCGTAAAAATGCAACATGTCGTGATATCGCGACACTTTTTCCTCCTTGCTCTTTCTCTTCTCTTTTGGACGCTGAAAATGCAACATGTCGCGATATCGAGACACTTTTTCCTCCTTTCTCTTTCTCTTCTCTTTTGGCCACGAAAATGCAACATGTCGCGATATCGCGACACTTTTTCCTTCTTGCTCTTTCTCTTCTCTTTTGGCCATGAAAATGCAACATGTCACGATATTGCGACACTTTTGCCTCCTTGCTCCCTTTTGGTGCTCTTAGCCGTGAAAATGTAACATGTCGCGATATCGCGACACTTTTTCCTCCTTGCTTCCTTTTGTTGCTCTTATCCATGAAAATGTAACATGTCGCGATATCGTGACACTTTTACCTCCTTGCGGTATTTTGCTTTTTCTTTGATCTTTAGCATATGGGCCACTTCGGTTTTCTTGGAAAATATGTAAAAAGGTGCATCAGCTATTTTTTTGTAGTTAGTCACTTTTTGACTAACAATTTCACAATAGTTTTTAGAAATGAATAGAATAAACACAATTCCTAGAAATAAAATATTGTATACACTAAAATATAGCCACTTGTCCTCTTCCCACCAATTCCACCACCAAAACATAGTCATTTTTCCTCCATCCTAGCTTTCCCGCAATTTTTGACCATTATTCAAATTTATTTATTTATATATTTATTTATTTATATTTATTTTATATATATTTAAATATAATATTTTATATTATATTTTAATATATGTTTAATAAATATATATTTATATAAGTGAATTAATCCCAACTATCCGATTTCATTTAATCCTGTATGTCCATCCACATAAATCCATGCCACACCCTAAATTTAATATCTACCCTTAGATATGCTTTAATATTAGCCACATGATTAGTGTTGTTGAAACCCTAGCATGCCCTAGGTTAAATTATAAATAGGAGCCATTTTGATGGCTCAACCCCTGAGTCTTTTTCATGAGTTTTCAAATTTCTTGGGATCTCCAGTTCCTAAGTTCTTAAATCCTTTAGTTATTGGATTCCCTAAGTTTCCAACCTAGCCTTTGTTCCCTAAACCCACTCCATCCATCATATCCCCTATTCCTTCGCTCATCATCATTGTTGCCACATCTATCACCTTCACCAGATTTGCTTCTATAGAATCCTCCTTCATTCGTTGGATGCCTTTAGGTGCTTTATGCTACTGTTGAGCACTTCTAGGCACCTCCCTACCAGTCCTTAACACCCACATGTATTTTCTACAGCCACTAGGCACCCATAGGCATTTTACGTAAGCCCTTCTAAAAGTCCCCTAGAATTTGAATAATTCTAGGGTACACCTTCACCATCAACCTACAACATATCTAATTAATGAAATACAACCAACAAGGAGCAAAGTAAATCATTCTTTGTTTTGTTAATTTCAATATTTCCTTATTTGCTTACAGTAGTGTTATATGATAGTTAGGGTTTTATTAATGTCTGAGGGTCTCACACAGTGGAGCCCTCTTAGTTATTACTAACTCTCTTCTTTCATATTTTGTGTGCATATTTGGAGATTCATCAGCATTGGATAGTTGTTTAAGCTAGAGTGGCCCAACATCGGATACATAAAAGCCCACTCACACTTTTTGGGAGTAGAACACAACTGAATACACCACCATTTGTTGTAGCTATGGTTTCAAGAAACCCTAGCAATCTATGTAAAAATTTTATCAAAGAGGATTCTTAAATCCACTATTGTAACAATGAAGTTTTTAGGCTTCCCCCTAGTTTAATATAAATTTATTTGTTGTGCAATATATGGTTATTTAAATTCTATTTTATTTAGAATTGCTTGGTGTCATGTTTTTAGCTCTACAAATGGTGATCACGGTGGGATCCCCTAAGGGTTTCATGTTCTAACTTAACTTTCTAACTCTCTATTTGTTGTCCTATTTTACAAATTTTTAGAAGTGTGAATCATGCATTTTCGTTGGATCTAGGGTTTTTGAAAGTTAGTAGAAGTTGCAGAAAGAGCATAAAATGCCCAAAATTGCTTGAAGGTCATCCAAAAATGCCCAAGTGCATTTCAAGAGCACCCAACTATGTTTTGCGGTGTGTTGTGGTTGATCCACAACACACCCCAAAATTGGGGACCCACCTTTTTGTAGGCTTGCAGAGGAGAATCTCGGTGACCCAGATGCTAAAATTGAAGAAAAGGGAAAAAATGCCTAAGTGTTGAAAGTGTCGCGAAATCGCGACATGTCGCGAAATCGTGACTTGTCGCGCCATCGCTGCCGAAAATAGGAAAGTTGTCGCGAAATCGCGACATGTAGCTCCATCGCTGCCGAAGAGGAGAGAAAAGAAAAATTGAAAGTTGTCGCGAAATCGCGACATGTCGCTGAGAAGAAAAGAAAATGTAACGCGACATGCGTGAGAAGAAAAGAAATGGTGTCGCGAAATCGCGACATGCCGTTGAGAAGAAAAGAAATGGTGTCGCGAAATCGCGACATGCCGTTGGAAAAGAATGAAAATGGTCACGATTTCGTGACGTGTTTTGCCGAAGCGTACGGATGATGAAAAGTGTCACGATTTCGCGACGTGTTTTGCCGAAGCGTACGGATGATGAAAAGTGTCACGATTTCGTGACGTGTTTTGGCAAACTGTACGGACGATGAAAAGTGTCGCGATTTCGCGACGTGTTTTGGCAAACTGTACGAAGGAGAAAATGGTCGCGATTTCGTGACATGTTTCGGGAAAGCGTACGAAAAAAGAAAGCGGTAGCGATATCGCGACAGAAAGCGGCATGAAGGTCCGAGGGTGAAAAACGTCGTGATATCGCGACAGGTTTTGCCAAGGCGTACGGAACATAAAAGTGGTAGCGATTTTGCGATGTGTTTCGGGAAAGCGTACGGAAAGAGAAAGCGGTAGCGATATCGTGACAGTTTGTGGCAAGCAGGTTCGGGGATAAAGGCGGTAGCGATATCGTGACGGTTTGTCGAAAGAAGGCAAGAGAGTGATAATGGTCGCGATGTCGCGACGTAAAGTTGCCAAGGAAGCCCGACGGAGAGATGGTAGCGATTTCGCTACAGCTTTGTGAGAAGGAAGCTCACGGAGAAATGGTAGCGATCTCGCTACGGTTTGTGGAAAGAAGGTTCAAAAGCAAAAACGGTCGCGATATCGCGATAAGATGTTGCCGAAGACGTACGGCCGGGAAGAGCGTCGCGATATCACGATCACGATATCGTGACATGTCACGATTTCATGACATGTCACGTTTTCGCGGCCAAGAAGGTGAACAGGCGGCATGCAGTTTTTGTCGGGACTTTCATAGAATGGCGTTACAGAAGGCGCAGAGGGCGTGTGACACGTGGCATGCAGGTGTCAGGTTTGCAGAGGCGTTACATGCAACGGAGGATTTTAGGCGTTTTGGCGTTAAACATGGAATAAAGACAAGGAAAAGGTGGGAATTCGAAAGGTCACATGCAGGAAGGTGAAGCGAAGCGACCAGGGGAGAATCGAAGAGCCACGCTAGACAGGGATAAATCCGAAGCGCGGATTGAAGGAAGGGTTGGAAATTGCCGATTGCGAGTTGCGAGAGACAAGAGCTTCGTGCTATTCCGGGCCTGCACTTGGGCAATTTCCTTCTTTTTGTTCTGGAATATTTATGCCTGGAACATTCTTTGAATGTAATTGACATATCATTTAATACAAAATACAGAGAGTTGGCATCTAATTGATGAGAAAGAAGGAGTCATTTTTTGTATGCATGATTTAATGTTATATCATTCATTTCAGATTTATAAGGCTTTTAGGTGAAGTTTAATGCAAGTGCTCTTGGTTGCTTCATGCGAATGCCTAAATCTGGAATTACAGTAGAAACCTTAGAAGCCCGCACCTAGCTTATTTGGATTGTGCGAGTTTGCAGGTTCATTAGGTTAGGTTGCATGCAGAAAACCTCATTATCTTCGGTTTCATCGAATTGATGGCAGCATTCTGACTGTAGTTTAGTTTCTCTTCATTTACTTTTCTTTATTGTTCAAACCCTTGCTTTATTTTTTGCAGTTTAATTACTGTATCCAAATTAATAACTAAAAATCCATCAAAATCCAAGATTAAAGTACAATTATTCACTTTGAGTCCACTGTAAATTCAAATTAAATAAACCATCAGTGCCCCTTGTTAACATCCACTTGCAAACCCTAAGATATTCCTGGCATTTCATTTGAACAGCATTATTTAAGCATAAATAGGAACCTTGGAGAAAGTTATTTTCTTTGCAAGCAGAGGATTTTTGGACTCAGATCCTATCGGAGAGTGTGCTTTCACAATCGGGTGAAAACACCACTCAACAGATTGGCGCTAGAAGGAGGGCCTGAATTGGTTTATCTATTTTGATTTTCATATCTGAATATTTTGTTTTTGATTTAATTTTGAAATCATTTACGGCTAAACTGCAACACTATTTTTGTTTTTGTTGCAGGTTTTCTTCGAAATAGTCGAGGGTTTCCTCAGGCAGGCTGGACCCACCACGCCGTATTGCGACCAGGTCTCAAACAACCGGAGAAACCATTTTTCACGACCTTATTGGTACTCCCAAGGGTAAAGCCAAGCAAGTCGTAAGCACACCAGTCGCAAAAGGCCTATTTTCTCCAGGAACGTCGAGTGGACCTACGCCAGTAATATCCGTTGCCCCTAGTGTGCCTATAGTTAGTAATATTTCTCTACTGCTATTGTAGGTCTGTCTACATCAATTCCGAGTCAAATGGCTCAAGCTCCAGCGGCTCCTTGGTATGGAGCTAACAATACTCCTTTGAATATTGCTTGGGGATATCCATGAAATCCCCAAGAACATTGAAATATTTCTACCTAAATACAAGCCAAATGGCCTAAGAACAGCAGAAGAACATATCCAATCCTATAGGGATGTTTTAATTAGGTTGCAAGTTCAGCATGAAGATGTAGCTTGTAGACTTTTTCCCATGAGCTTGGATCCAATAGCATATGAATGGTATATATGCTTGCCAGCTGGTTCAATCACCTCTTGGACACAAATGGAAAATGCCTTTGTCAATCAATTTAGGTCACCCTTAGATCCCGCAACTATTTACAATCAGTTTATTACATGCAAACGGGGCCAAGGGGAACCAATCCGAATGTTTAATCAGAGATTCCAAAAGAACTATAACAGAGCAATTAGACATTTTGCCATCGATCCCGCGGTGGCTTTGCAGATATATTTTGGGGCATTGGACCCCATGACAGCTATGTTTGCAAGGCGTAATCCTCAGGTCACCATGCTGGCTTTGGCCTATAATGAAGCCATGACTATTGAGCAGCAATTGACATCGCAAGGCTACGGGTTTACCCAGATGCCTATGATGGGACAGTGTGCTCCATATGGTCAAGCTCCCCAGGCAAATCAACTCATGGCACCACAAATGCCAAGTATGAATGCCTTCCCATATCAGCAACCGTATCCACCAGCACCCGCATATGCACCCATTCCAATCCAACCAATCACAGCCATTCCACCTGTTCCTGCATTTTTGCAGAACAGTCAATCAACTACGCAGGAAACTAGTCAAGTCAATCCTCAAGCCATAGTTCCTGTTTCGAATCCAATCCCGATTCAAGGTATCAATCCATATGGGAATCAAATTCCTCAGAACCCGACCCAAATGTGGAATCAAGACCCCATTAATTATGCGAATCCAATGGGGGTTAACAACAATGTGGTTCCACCGAAGGATGTTTTTTCGGAAGTCGAAGAGCTCAAGAAACTAGTGCATAAACTAAGCAATGACAGGGTTCAACAGCAGAAGTATGAGTCCCATGCCCCTCACCCAAATCGGAATTTTAACAATAGAGGGAGGCATTGGAACACCAAGCCAAACAATGGGGGAGTTCCTGCTCCCATTGCTAATCAATTAGATGCTTCTGCAGGCCCTAGCCAATCCAATTCTCTTTTGAATCTTTCAGATTTGGCATGGGAAAGGGGGTGCAGGTTACATAACACAAAAGAACACAATGAGAGGAATTGTCCTGAGATTGCTAGATACACTCATTGTCTTCAAGCACAAGTTGATGATTTGGAATTGGTATCAAATGAGGATCCATCGTATCATCAAGATGAAAATATTATGGTGATGGAAACGATATATCACCAAGAGGGTGAGAGCGAGGAGGAAGAAGACGAAGTTTTGGAACAGGGAGGTGCAAGCTTTTCGAGATTTCAGAAAGGGGACTCATGGGTACCATTTGAGGAGTAAATCTAAAGCCCCTAAAACCTCATCAACACCTCCAAACAATTCTATTCTTCCTCCAGATACAAAGGCAAGTAACAACCCTCCCCCTCCACTCAGAAGAGAAATGTCTAATGACGTCCAGAAGACAGTCAAATTCGAAAAACCAAATTATGACGTAGTGGAGGATATGAAGAAGTCCAAATCTAGCCTTTCATTCCTGGACGCGGCTAAATTGCCTGGTCAAAAGGAGGCGTTGATAAGAGCTTTGAACTCACCTGATCCGATGTGGAAGGAAAAAAGAGTTGAATCCCATCTGATTTTGTGAAAGGAGAGAAGGGATGTCCCGCCATTCTTATTGACTCCGAGAATTGCGGGTAAGAACTTGCATAACTGTTTGGTGGACACGGGAGCCACGAGCAACCTCATGCCTACGGAGATATGTCAAATGCTGGGTCTACAACCGGTTTCATCCAAATGCACGGTCTTGCAATTGGACCGTTCAGAGGTAAATGTAGTAGGGACCTTATATGATGTCAAGATTCAATTAAATTCTGAACCCAGGGTCCGAGCGAGGTTGTAGACATTTTGGTGGTTAACATCCCAAGTAGGTATGGAATGTTACTTGCGAGAGATCTGGATGAAAACTCTGAATGGTTATTTTTCAACAGACTGCTCACATATGTGGCTGCCATGGAAGGGCATTGCAAACCAAATCAGAGTGGAAAACGAACCGAGGCTTAAGGAGATTATAACGGATTTCAACAAGCCGAATGAGGTTCAGTTTTCTGAGCCAGACCTAGGGGTCTATGCTCTTGATGTTGAGAAAGCTGTTGATGAGCTTAAAGAAGAAGTGTGTCATGGTGGTTCTTCTGAGGAAAAGGATTACACGTGGTTGCTCAAGTTTGATGGATCAAAGTCTAGACAGGGAGCAGGAGCTGGAGTCGAGCTCACTGGTCCAGGAGGTAAACCATTATTGGCTGCCTACAGATTGCAATTTCCTTGCACAAACAATGTGGTAGAATACGAAGCATTGATCTATGGTTTACGTCTAGCATTGAGCAAACATGTTAAATGCTTGAAGGTTTTGGGAGATTTCGAGTTGGTTGTCAAGCAAATAAAAGGACAGTATACATGCCACGACAGAAGATTGAGTCTTTATAGAACTAGGGTTATGGTCCTCATGGAGGAGTTTGATGCATTCAACATAGCCCTTATTTCTAGGAGAGGAAATCGAATAGCAGACTCTCTTGCAGTCGTCGCGGGCATGTTAAACCCGGTGGATATAAAAAGATGTAAAAAGTTTTCCATTGAGCTGGTTCCTTGTCCATCAATACCTGATAATGTAAAGAATTTCCAGGTTTTTGAAAGTGACAGGCACATCTTCAAGTTTGTCACAAACTCGGGTATTTTTGAAAATCAGGTGATTGATGAGGAACAAAGGTGGCAGGGATGAAACGAGAAGAAAGTGAAGCTGCGTATCAATCCAACAAAATTCCTAAAGACGTGGTTTCATTAGAAAAGATGTTCGACATGGAATGCAAGAACAAGAAAAGAAAAAGAGTCCCACTCCCCAAAGATGCATGCGATTCAATTAATCTAGGGAGTGGAGACAATCCAAAGGAGGTGTACATAGCAAAGGCATGTAGAGAGGAAGAAAGGAGCAATATAATACGAGGCATTGAAGCATTACATAGATTGTATTGCTTGGAACTACAATGAGCTGAAGACTTACAACCAGAACATTATCACACATACCATCCCTTTGAAGCCAGACTCCAAGCCTTTTAGGCAAAGACAGCGAGTTGTTAACCCGCTATTGGAGCCTTTGATCGAAAAGGAGGTTAAAATATTATTGGAAGCGAAAATCATTTTTCCTGTTAGGCACTCAA
The DNA here is from genome assembly GCA_028583015.1 of Wollemia nobilis. Taxonomy (NCBI): domain Eukaryota; kingdom Viridiplantae; phylum Streptophyta; class Pinopsida; order Araucariales; family Araucariaceae; genus Wollemia; species Wollemia nobilis. The sequence goes on along the minus strand of JAQPPZ010016334.1, from coordinate 6,872,503 downwards.
CCTGGGTGGCCAACCTCGTTCCAGTAAGAAAAAAGAGTGGAGAGATTAGGCTTGTGCATAGATTTTCGAAATCTTAATAAAGCCTCTCAAAAAGATAATTATCCATTACCATCAATCGATGAAATTCTGCAAATGGTAAATGGATCTGAAATGATGTCCTTTCTCGATGGATATTCGGGGTACAACCAAATTCTTATACATCCAGATGACGGGATGAAAACAGCCTTCACTACCAAGTGGGGGACATTTGCATATAAGAGAATGTCGTTCGGATTTGTTAAATGTTGGTGCAACTTTTCAACGCGCCATGGATTACGCATTCAAAGGGCTAATAGGCAAATGCATCATCGTGTATGTGGATGATATCCCAGTTTTCTCGAAGAAGAGAGAGGATCATGTTAAAGATTTGAAGAAAGTGCTTCAAAGATGCAAGAGAACATGGAATTTCCTTAAATCCCAAAAAGTGCATTTTCGGAGTAACAGAAGGGAAATTGTTGGGTCACATCATTTCAAAAGAGGGCATATCCATCGACCCAGAAAGGATACAAGCTATCCAAAACCTACCTCTCCCGAGCAGTAAAAAATAACTGAGATCTTTCTTTGGGCAGGTCAATTTTGTGAGGAAGTTTATCTCTAGCTTTGCTGAGATAGCCAAACCTACGAACCGGATGCTCAAGAAAGATGTGGATGTAAAATGGAACGAGGAAAGTAGAGTGGCTTTCCAGGAATATCAAAGATGCCATTTCCAGAGCCCCTGTCCTTATAAGCCCGAGACTACTCCAAGCCTTTTTATATTTATGCTTTTGCATCGAACACTCCTTTGCGAGTGTCTTAACCCAAAAAGGTGAGGATAGTGCCGAAAAACCCATTGCATTTTTAAGTGCCCCCCTGAAAGACGCTCAATTAAGGTATTCAATCCTTGATAAGCAAATGTACGCACTTTTTAAAACTATGAAAAAATTTAGGCACTACATCGTGCACAGCAGAATTATCGCCATCGTGCCCGATTCTGCTGTCAAGACCATGTTTTTACAGAATGAACTAGGTGAGAAGAGAGGAAAATGGATTTCAACCATCCAAGAATTTGATCTCGAAATCCAACCAATGAAACTAGTTCGAGGACGAGGGATTGGCGAAGGCGATCGTAGAAAATAATCCGCAAATAAGAGGTCAATGCTCAAATACAGAATACATGGCTAAGGACGACTGGTATGTTGATATTGTGTAATTTTTATTGACTGGTAAGTGTCCTTCTAATCTGAATTCAACATAGAGAAGAGCCTTAAGGCTTAAATCTGTCAATTATCTGATAAAATCTGGTGTGCTTTACGGGAAGAATCATGAAGGTATCTACCCGAGGTGCTTGAACAAAGAAGAAGGCTGCCGGGGTGTTGCGAGAATTTCACGGGAAACATGGAGCTGGTCATGGTGCGGCCAATGCTACAGCACATCAAATCCTGAGAGCAGGATACTACTGGCCACATATTTTCAAGGATGCGCATACCCATGTACGATCTTGTCACATCTGTCAAGTGGCTGCAAATAGAGAAAGAAATGCAGCCATGCCGTTGCAACCTGTAGTTGAAATGAGACCGTTTGCACAGTGGGGACTAGATTTCATCGGGGTTATTAACCCAAATTCTTTTGATTCTCATAAATTCATTTTGACAGCTACAGACTACTGTACAAGGTGGACAGAGGCGATTCCTACTAAACATGCCACCACGGATGTTGTGATTAAATTTCTTGAGGATCAGATTATAACAAGATTTGGAATGCCCGACTCTATTGTCGGTGACAATGGTAAAGCTTTTATTTCTACACAATTTGCAGATTGGGCATATGATAACAAAGTGAGCTTAAAGTTTGCATCCAATTACTATCCTCAAGGAAATGGGTTGGCCGAGTCTTCAAATAAGAATTTGTTGAATACTATTAAGAAGTTGCTTGAAAAGAACCCTCGGGACTGGCACAGCCAACTAAAGTTTGCCCTTTGGGCAGATAGGACCAGAGTGAAAGAGTCCATAGGGAATACTCCCTATCATTTGGTCTATGGGCAAGACCCGATATTTCCAGCCAAATTTGAAGTTGCGAGACCTTACATTTCATACAAGAGTACTTGGGGACGAGATGATCAAGTTGAAGCCGAGGTTGAGCCGGTTGTTGCACCTTGATGAAAAGAGAGAAGAGGCCATGAATCACATGAATAAACACCAAGCGAGTTATCAAGAGATGGTTTGACAGAAGGGCCAAAGTTAAATCATTCAGAATTTCAGATTTGGTATTACTATGGGACAAAAGACATGAGGAAAAAGGGAATCATCAAAAGTTTGATTGTCTTTGGTTGGGTCCATATCAGATTTCAGAGATTCTTGGGAAGAATACCTTTCGGCTAAAAACATTAGAAGGGGAAGATTTCATGCTACCGGTTAATGGGCAGATTTTAAAGCATTATTTTAGCCCTTAGGTTGTGAGACTTTGATATTATTCTTTTGGTTTTGGTGGGGGATTTTCAGATTTTGTTTTTATTGTTTAGGATTGTTAGTCTAGCTAGGATTTTGGTTATGGATTTGATTTCAATTGACATGTGTGTTAATTTTGAAAAAATAAAAAAATAAAAAAATAAAAAATAATAAAGAATAAAAAATTGAGATGTCAACTTATGCTTAAGGTTAGGAGAATATGAAATATTGGAATTGTCTTGTAAAAGCTCCACAAGTAACACAAACAGTTTAATAATATTGTTTGATTTTGTGATGCATGAAAGAATCGGTTTTGCATGACAATTCATTCCATTTGTAATTCAAGAAATAATGCATTCATGTTCCATCTCACCTTACATACATCTCATCTTAGTTACATATGCATCTTAGGTACAAGCCATTAAAGTATGTCAAATCCTCTTAGGGTTGTGTTATAACATATATGTAAGTAGCTCCTAAGGTTGGAAACTGAGTCTTGAGATATCTAGAACCAAGCACGTCTCATACATTAAAAAGGATCTTGAGCAAAATGATCAAAACCTAACTTGGAGGAAAAGGTTGGGCGAAAGAAGTATTTCATGTCTATCCTATTATGCAACATGATCCTTAAAACAGTGGTTTTGACCACTTCCATAGAGCTTAAAGTCTAAAATCAGAGTAGTAAGGATAGGGTTAAATCCTCATCAAACTTAGGTTGAGGATCCAATTCCCCAAAGCTTTGATTTGACCCACATGGAGTAGTAAGGATAGGGCATAAATTCTCATCTCGGTTAGTTGAGAATCTGATTCCCCAAAGCTCTTATGTCTCATTTCATAATCAGTCTTGGATTGTAAGGATCGTACTATTTGTCCTCTACAAAGGATGGGTAGTCATCCCCAAGGTCTAAGCAACAAAATTAATATTTTCCTTTCATCTAAAGTTTGGATTGTAAGGATCGTACTACATGTCCCTAGCCAGGATGGGTAGTCATCCCCAAGGTCCAAGAAGTAAAAAAATAAAAATAATAATAAATAAATTTTTCCCATCTCATCTTTATTTTGGATTGTAAGGATCGTACTACTTGTCCTCTGCAAGGGATGGGTAGTCATCCCCAAGGTCCAAAGAAATGGAGATAAGTTTTGGATTGTGGGGTTAGATATGCCCATGCATGGCATCATGTCTTGCCTAAAAAACAAGACCACTGATTGTCTAGAGGGTTAGACTAGCATGACCATTTCTTCCATAACTGGTTTAATTATTTTGCTTAAAGTGAGGTAATGAACTCTAAATCAGAATAGTAAGGATAAGGTTAAACTCTCATCTCGGTTGGTTGGGAGTCTGATTCCCCAAAGTTCTGATTTCACATTCACTTGCACATGGGTTCTAGATAGTAGGGACTCATAACCAACTTTGGGATACAATAAGGTAATGAATTAGTGGATCCTAAGAGGGTTTGGCAATCTTGAATGCTTGTACATAGTAATAGAAGAAGGACCATGCCTTTTATGGAAGCAAAATCTCCTTGCACATTCATTAGGGTACACAAATCATTCACCATCCCACATATGCATTCATGCAAAACTGATAATGGAATGTTGATCAATTTCAAACGATAGGGAATGAAAACACATTGCACACACTGAGCTAATACTTGATGATTCTGATGATTCATGTACTTCTGATCTTTGGGCATTTGTTATTTTGCTTATGTGCTAACATATATTTGCGAGTTTGTGATATGTTTCAGGTTGGGTTCTTACTAAAATGCTCAAGAGCATTTGACAGCAGAGTCACCATTTGTTGTGGTTGATCCACAACACACCCCAAAATTGGGGACCCACCTTTTTGCAGGCTTGCAGAGAAGAATCTCGGTGACCCAGATGCTAAAATTGAAGAAAAGGGAAAAAATGCCTAAGTGTTGAAAGTGTCACGAAATCGTGACATGTCGTGAAATCGTGACTTGTCGCGCCATCGCTGCTGGAAACAGGAAAGTTGTCACGAAATCGCGACATGTAGCTCCATCGTTGCCGAAGAGGAGAGAAAAGAAAATTTGAAAGTTGTCACGAAATCGCGACATGTCGTTGAGAAGAAAAGAAATGGTGTCGCGAAATCGTGACATGTCGCTAAGAAGAAAATAAAAGGTGTCAAATCGCGACATGCCGTTGAGAAGAAAAGAAATGGTGTCGTGAAATCGCGACATGCCGTTGGAAAAGAATGAAAATGGTCGCGATTTCGTGACGTGTTTTGCCGAAGCGTACGGATGATGAAAAGTGTCACGATTTCGTGACGTGTTTTGCCGAAGCATACGGATGATGAAAAGTGTCACGATTTCGTGACGTGTTTTGGCAAAGCTGTACGGACGATGAAAATTGTCGCGATATCGCGACGTGTTTTGGCAAAGTGTACGAAGGAGAAAAATGGTCGCGATTTCGCGACGTGTTTTGGGAAAGCGTACGAAAAAAGAAAGCGGTAGCGATATCACGACAGAAAGCGGCATGAAGGTTCGAGGGTGAAAAACGTCGCGATATCACGACGAGGTTTTGCCAAGGCGTACGGAACATAAAAGGGTAGCGATTTGCGACGTGTTTCGGGAAAGCGTACGAAAAGAGAAAGCGGTAGCGATATCGCGACAGTTTGTGGCAACGAGGTTCGGGGATAAAGGCGGTAGCGATATCGCGACGGTTTGTCGAAAGAAGGCAAGAGAGTGATAATGGTCGCGATGTCGCGACGTAAAGTTGCCAAGGAAGCCCGACGGAGAGATGGTAGCGATTTCGCTACAGCTTGGTGAGAAGGAAGCCCGACGGAGAAATGGTAGCGATCTCGCTACAGTTTGTGGAAAGAAGGTTCAAAAGCAAAAACGGTCGCGATATCGCGACAAGATGCTGCCGAAGACGTACGGCCGGGAAGAGCGTCGCGATATCGCGACATGTCACGATTTCGCGACATGTCGCGTTTTTGCGGCCAAGAAGGTGAACAGGCGGCATGCAGTTTTTGTCGGGACTTTCATAGAATGGCGTTACAGAAGGCGTAGAGAGCGTGTGACACATGGCATGCGGGGTGTCGGGTCTGCGAGAGGCGTTACATGCAGCGGAGGATTTTAGGCGTTTTGGCATTAAACATGGAATAAAGACAAGGAAAAGGTGGGAATTCGAAAGGTCACATGCGGGAAGGTGAAGCGAAGCGACCAGGGAGAATCGAAGAGCCACGCTAGACGGGATAAATCCGAAGCGCAGATTGAAGGAAGGGTTGGAAATTGCCGATTGCGAGTTGCGAGAGACAAGAGCTTCGTGCTATTCCGGGCCTGCACTTGGGCAATTTCCTTCTTTTTGTTCTAGAATATTTATGCCGGAACATTCTTTGAATGTAATTGAGATATCATTTAATACAAAATACGGAGAGTTGGCATCTTATTGATGAGAAAGAGGGAGTCATTTTTTGCATGCATGATTTAATGTTTATCATTCATTCCAGATTTCTAAGGCTTTTAGGTGAAGTTTAATGCAAGTGCTCTTGGTTGCTTCATGCGAATGCCTAAATCCGGAATTACGAGTAGAAACCCTAGAAGCCCGCACCTAGCTTATTTGGATTGTGCGAGTTTGCGGGTTCATTAGGTTAGGTTGCATGCAGAAAACCTCATTATCTTCGGTTTCATCGAATTGATGGCAGCATTCTGACTGTAGTTTAGTTTCTCTTTCATTTACTTTTCTTTATTGTTCAAACCCTTGCTTTATTTTCTGCGGTTTAATTACTGTATCCAAATTAATAACTGAAAATCCATCAAAATCCAAGATTAAAGTACAATTATTCACTTTGAGTCCACTGTAAATTCAAATTAAATAAACCATCAGTGCCCCTTGTTAACATCCACTTGCAAACCCTAAGATATTCCTGGCATTTCATTTGAACAGCATTATTTAAGCATAACAGGAACCTTGGAGAAAGTTATTTTCTTTGCAAGCAGAGGATTTTTGGACTCAGATCCTACCGGAGAGTGTGCTTTCACAACTGGGTGAAAACACCACTCAACACGATGATTTGGAATAAATACGTAGGTTGTCTAGTAAGTCTACTATCTAAAATTCAAGTTTTTGTTTTTACGTATTTTGGGTTCTTTGCTGTATTTTTTAGATTCCAAGATTAAAATGAACAATCACTAAGTAATCTATAAAATAACTCATTTTAATTTGCATTTTATGTTTGCATCCACTTACACATTCTAGTTAGGGTTTTATGTTTTTGATGTGTTCACAAATATAAAATGTTGCTTATGTTTGCATCTGAATTGAGAAATTGCATAACATAGTATTGCATTTTAGGGTTAGAAGCACATTATTTTGTTTATCTAAGTAGGAACATCATTAGGGTGCCAAAAGTATTCCTGCCATTGGGTGATTCTAGGTAGAGGGGTGGATGAACCCTTTGATTTTTATTTAGACAGGGGGTCTTAATCGGTTTACCTCACACTCTTTGGAAAAATTGGTATTCTCTTGTTGGCTTATGATTTAGATTTATGAAATTAGTGGTTTCTAAAAAACAATTGTACACATTAATAAATAGAAACTTTTAAAAATAAGTCACACACAACACGTTTCACTCAAAATAGTAGTGGTTGGATTTCATCACCAACAATTGCTTGAGATTCGGTGATGGTGGCATTCATCTCCATCCGCCAATATCTACCCATAGAAACCATAGGATACCCCCAAATAAACTTGTTGGATTTCATCACCAGCAAGAATATCATTGCCCTATATTCACCATAGTTTTTACCTTTGTTTCATTAAGCAAGATTAGAACATCAAAACACATAAGACTAACACATAAAATGAATACACATTAAAAAAGATATAATCAATGAACAAGGTAAGCCACACTGGTTGAAACATAGCATTGGTTGTTTATTTTCTTTTTTCTCTTAAAATATTTTAGTTTTATGTTACATTTGGTAATTTAATATGTATTTTAATTTATTTTCTTATGGTATTAACTAGAAACCAAAAGAAAACTATAAGTCAAGATAACTTAATGGAACCTTCATCCACCTTCCCCACCACTGTTGTGGTAGATTCCCTGAATGTGAAACAAATAAATTTATTTGTAGGTCCCTCACATTCCTTGTCATCCATAGCCTTCCATATGGCCATGCCCCAAGAGGAGTCAACATCCCCTACCATAGATAATCACATTACCCATATATACATGGCAAGAGTAGAATCTTTCATGAAGTCTTCTAGTTATGTCTTAGAGTCCATTCCCAATTCACCTAGATAGGATTCTACTTTACAACAAGAACCTGTTTATTTCCATCCCCCATCCACCTTTACCTAGGTGTATACTAACCCTCTTTTTGAGGCATCAGTTGCACTTTAATTCCATATGTCCATTCCCCAACCTTCATGTTCTCCTAGCACCTCATATGCCTCCACTTATACCAACCCCTTGTATGAGGCACATGTAAATACTGCTTCACAAGTCCCATCCTCACAAGTTGCCATACCTAGTGTAACATGTCCCCAAGCCATATTTTCCATACCATCTACTTCCATACCCTTAGCCTTTGATAGAGATATTAGTGATGCATGGTAAAACCTAAACAAATTACTTATATAGTGTTAAAATTCTCAATAGAAAGTACAAGCAAACCCTAAGCCTTTAAATAACTCTACTCAGACTGTCCTTGTCAACCATGGTCCATCATGGGCACCACATTCTTCTTTGGTTTCTATCCCTATTCCCCTACCAAGACATACCATTATCCATCCTATTATCATTGGCTAGCCTAGCCATAACACCCATCCATCTACATCATTCCATAATTCCCCATATTTTTATTAGTAATATCCCATTCATCAAATTCCATCAAATTTACCTAGCCATCAATACCAATATCCTCATCATTTTATCACTCCACAACATTTCTCCACATTTCCACAAACTCATCGAGTAATTTGGGGCTTTCACATTCCTAAGGAAGACCCTTGAATTGATACCATACAAAAAAAAGATCAATTTTTGCAATTTACTCCTAGTTTTTCAAACCAAAAACCAACCTTACACTAATTGATCAGTCAACCAATTCATCCTTTGGTACCATCCCTACCATAAATGGCAGACTTTAATGTACCAAAGTTTGAAAAATTTAAGGGAAATGAGGATCCAAAAGAACATGTGATCACCTTTGTTCATGCATGCTTCAGAATTCAATATGATAATGCTCTTATGCTTCGAAATTTTTCTCAAACATTGGGATGGGATGCCATAGAATGGTACAATAAATTATGAAGCCATAGTATATATACTTTTGAGCAATTTATTGATCAATTATTTGATCTTTTCATCATAAATGTTAAAAAGAAGATATCATTTTCTGATGTCTATGCTTTAAGACAACATGATGATGAATCTATCTATGATTTTGGAAACTGTTGGAGGGTTATTATAATTAAATTGCCATTCACCCTACCAATGGATGAGCTAATTAAGCTATTCACCAAGATTTGCTTAAAATATATCTCTTGGATGCTTCAACTACAAACTTATCAATAATTTGAATAAGCTTAAGCTCAGGCTAGTGTCATTGAGGATATTCAAATCCAAGAAGGCATATTAAATCCTAAGAAGAAAGAAAAGAAAAATAAGGGCCAATACAAAAGCAACTATTCAGGCCAACAAAAATCAAAATAGGCTATCCCAGCCACCCAATCCAATCAAGTCACTCAAGTGGTCATGATCTAGCCAATAATGACTCAATAACAACCTGTGCAATAAACACTACAACAAATTTTATATCATGCAGTCTCTTCGACAACACAAGCTCCAATGGTTCAGAACATAGTGCCAATTGTGGAAAACCATTCTCGATGATAGTTTGTCTGACAAAATTGCCAATACACCCCATTAGCTAAGTCATATGCCTCCCTTTTTAAAATGTTGTATGAGATAAATAAACTTGCTTTACCTGGTATTAGACCGGATGCCCCTGCACAATGTGGTAAAAATTATTGGGAATACCTATTTTGTCCTTATCATAGGAAAAATAGGCATGACATCGACAATTGCCATGTGTTTAAATACGTAGTACAAGACCTTATTGACTTGGGGGTGATCAAGCTTGATAATTTCCTCTCTCAACAAAACCAAAACCTTGGTATATTTCAAACACCACTTCCTCATCACGAGAAGGTGCAACCAAATGAAGGAGTAGCTAACACTAAAAGTCCTCCTAACCAATTCAAGCACATTCAAAAATACCAAGGGTTCACGAGGGCCATTCATGTGGTCAATAGAGGTTAAAGGAACAACCAACAATTACAACCACCTCAAGCAAGTGTGTCACAATTTTCTACATCATCACCCATCCAAGTTACCCCTAATCCTTCATCACCTATCCATGTCCCTAGCCAATCGAATCCACCAAATCCACCCATAAATCATCAATTTTGATCATTTATCTCATTGAGTACCCTATTAACTACAAGTATGAAAATAGTTTCCACCAAATTGTCAATTTTTGAGCTAATCTAAAAATATCCTCCACATCATGAGGCACTAATGGACATTCTAAAATCCATCAAACTACAGTCACAAGATCCTAATATCTTCAATAAAATTGTGGGGAGAATCCAAATATACATGGAACCTTTCATAACATTCTATGACTTTGAGATTAAGCAAATCTCATTGAAATCCATAGACCCTCCATTGCATATCATGGCTCTAATTGACAAGAAGCCTTTAAAAAGAGTCCTAATTGATAGTGTTTCCTCTATCAACATCATCACCACATCCACCCTTCATCATTTGAATCTTTCTCCATCGCACATTACCAAGTTATCCTTCATCCTCAAAGCATTCAATGATGCTTTGTGTTCCAAATTTGGCAATGTTATTTTACCCATCAAAGTAGGGATTAAAAAATTGCACAAAAATTTCCACATCTTGGAAGGATCCATGGTGTACAATGTATTCCTTGGAAGACCTTGAATGAGGGAAATAAGATGTGTCCCTTCAATACTACATCAATGTTTGAAATATGTTCATGAGGGACAAGTACATTGCATACTAGAGGACGTCAAACTGTTTAAGTATTGCAATTTCATCTCAAATCCTTATGAGTCCATGTTCCCTTCCACTCACATTTTTCTTTTACCATCATCCAATCCATACACCACTTCACCAATATCTTCAACAAAGGATCTCATTTTTTAAGAGCTCCCTATCACCAACCCTCATCAAGCTTCCACATCATCATCTTCATCAATGACTACATGTACATGTGGTCACATTCAATCCACATCATCAACATCATTGCCATCCACTTCATCATCATCATCCATTCTACAACCTTCCCAAGACAATCCATCACCATCACCTAATTTTTTACAATTCGAATTGATGGATTGTGAGATACCTCCATATTCACCATTCCTTGAGCCATCACTTGGCCATAGTTATTCCATGTCATCCCAAGTTGAGGTCCACCTCATCAATCCTGGTATTGGTGAATACATGGTCAATGACATCATCATAAAAACCTTCATCATCCCTAGTGCTAAGGATTTTGATCATCCACTTGATCCACCTTTAGAAATAGGAGAAGTCTATAACATGGGTTCATATCCAATTAGCATAAATTTTGTATATGGGGGAATTGATTCATCATCAAGTCCAACACCCATAAAGGAACCCAAAGAACCAAAACTTACGAACATTCCAAACATGACAAGATTATCATCTCGATATTCCCACATAGTTAATTGGAAAGGTTATGGCCTAGGAATGTATGAACAGGGAGTGCATCAACCTATCAATGTTCCATATCAAGAGATGCATGATATTTCAGGTCTAGGATACCACCCACTCCCTACCACCTCTTCTCTTGAACAAGCCTTCCAAAGGCTTAATCTCAATTCAAGATAATAAGCCCCCCATATCGATAATTATGATGATGATATCTATGAAGAATTTAAACTTATGTTGATAATTTCATATGAATATGAAGAAGAATTGGAGCCCATCATTCCTCATTCTGAACAAGATGAGTCTTATCTCAACATGTTCCCTATCCATGAGACCATATTTCACTTGCTTCTTCCACAAGAGTGAGTTGTTCCTACCGGTGAACCACCGTCTCCACTCCATTGAGCTATTCCATAATACAAATTGTAACATATGTACATAACACACAAACAGTGGTTTTCACCACTACCAAAAAAATTTAAAAAAAATCAATCAAAAATCAGCAAAAAATTATTTTCTTTTTCAGCATTGCATGTATATATAATTTAGTAAAATGTGTTTTGTTTTGATCGTTGTTTTCCAGGTTAACCAAGCCCCTAGCATAGATTCCTAGGTTCCATTTATTTCATCCAACCTTGTCCACCTTGCACATAATTCAACATGAATATTTTTGATTTATTTACCCCGCTTCGTAATCCATATGATCTGGCTAAGCCAATACCAATTGAAATAAGCCTTATTGAGATGGACCAAATTTCCTTACCTCCATCATTTGCCGAACTTTTCTTATCTGAGGAATTTTTAAGGGCTTCCGTCAACTGCATTCCTCCATCCCCTTCACCTTCACCTTCACCTTCACCTTCGAATCCCGAGGTTTTCTAGGAAAAAATATATGAGGATAAGCTAGAAGAATTCTATGACATATTAGATTATATTCATTTGATCCATATACCCCATCAACTTGATCAAGGTTCCCATATTTCTATTGAAGATACCATCAATATGGACCTTATTTTAGACAAAGACAATCCCCAAATTGTCAAGCTTGGTAAAATTTTATCACTCGATGAACAAGAGCAATTTATTGCTCTCCTAAAGAGTAAGAAGGGTATATTTGCATGGTCCTATAAAGATATGCCTGGCCTTGAACCTAGTTTGGTTGTCCACAATCTCACCTTATAGTCTAATGCTAAGTCAATAAAATAAAAACTTAGGAGAATGCATCCTACTATGGCCCTCATGGTAAAAATAGAGCTTCAAAAAATCTTAGACTTGAACTTCATAGTTCCAATCGACTATCCTAAGTGGCTTTCAAACATGGTACTCATCTGTAAGCCTAATAGGGTGATATGCATATGCACTAATTTTTTAGATCTTAACAAAGCGTGTCCTAAGGATGATTTATCTCTCCCAAATATTGATACTCTTGTCGATACCTGCACTGGCCATGAAATGCTTTCACTCATGGAAAATTTTTTAGGATACAACCAAATTCAAATAAATCCTGATGACCAACATAAAAGAGCATTTACTACACCTTACGGAAAAATTTGTTACAAGGTGATGCCCTTTGGCCTCAAGAATGCAGGTGCAACTTATCAATGTGCCATGACATACATTTTCCAATATTACATGCATAAGATTATCAAAGACTATGTGGATGATCTCTTGGTTAAATCCAAAATTTGACAAGAACATGTTGGTGAATTGGAAGAAAGTTTTTGATTGACTTCTAGTGAATAATGTAAGTTTAAACCCTAAGAAATGTGTCTTTGGTGTTACCTCGGGCAAACTTCTAGGATTCATTATCTCCAAAAGAGGCATTGAGGTGGACCCTAACAAGGTCAAGGCCATCATGGAGATGCCTCCCCCAACTAATTTAAATGAATTACATAGTTTACAAGAAAATATCCAATCAATTTGTCATTTCATTGCACAACATTCTGATAAATGTAGGTCATTCAATAACCTACAATAGAAGGGGGTGCCATTCTCTTGGATAGATGAATGTCAAAAAGCCTTTGATGACATTAAGTAGTACCTAGCTTCTCTACCATTATTAGCTCCTTCTCATTCAGGGGTCCCATTTTATATTTATATCTGAGCAACAAATTTTGCCTTAGGGACAATGCTTACATAAAAGAATGAACAAAATCGAGAGCAAGTTTTCTACTACATTAGTCAAATATTGGTAAGATATGAAACTAAATACGCTTATGTAGATAAAATATGCTTAGCAATGGTTTTTACCACTATGAAACTTTGATATTACATGCTTAGCCACAAAAATTATGTCATAGCTAGAGAAAATCCTTTGCGTTATATGATGTCTCACACTTACAACAATACCCACACCGCTAAATGGATAATGCTCCTCACTGAACTTGAATTTGAATTCATCAATCAAAAATCCATTAAATATTAGATAATAGTTGATCAACTTGTGAAAGCTCCACTACCTAGTGATCATACTTTGATTATTGAGCTCCCATATAATTCGATATATGTTGTCACTGAGCAAGAAGAAGATGTTATTCCAAAGGAATACATTGATATCACTTTATTCTTTGATGGCTCTAAGTGCGTAAAAGGTCAAGGTTCTAGAGTTTTATTTCACATACAATAGGGGGTACCTATCCCCTTGTCATTCAAACTTGACTTTCAATGCACAAACAACACTATAGAGTATGAAGCCTTAATCTTAGGTATTCAATAATCTATAGTTATGAGTATTAAGCATATTAGGATATTTGGTGATTCTCAACTTATCATCAAGCAAATAAATAAATAATACCAATGCAAAGAACCTACCATTAATATTTATCACAAGGTAGCAATGAAGTTGCTCTCTAAGTTTTACTGGTATGAAATTAATAGCTTGCCATGTTTGACTAATAGATTTGTAGATGTGATGGCCTCCCTTGGATCATTTATTCAAAAAGACTCATTAGGAGAGGTACAAACCCTTATCATTTCAATGGTCTCTAAACCTGTAATTTCTCGTGCTAAGTCAAAGGATGAAAATGATGTTTGCTTTATCCAGTCAAATTCATATAATCCTTGGTCAAGCCAAATAGTAGCTTTTCTCAAGTTTGGAACACTCCCATCTGACATATCTTGAACTGCCAAATGCACTTTTAAGAAAAAGGTATCTCATTTTGTTCTTTTAGAGGATGTGTTGTATAAATGTGGTTATGATGGAGTCCTCCTTCATTGTCTCAAATATAGTGAGTCTTAAAGAGCCATAACTAAAACCCATGATGGTACTTATAGTGGTCATTTTAATGTAATGGTCATTACAAAGTGTATTTTATGCATGGGTTATTATTGGCCCACAATAGAACATGATTGTTGCACATATGTTAAACATTGCAAGAAGTATCAAGAACATGCTAATTTAACTCATTGTTGTGGTATAAACCAACATATCCATTAAATTAAAATAAAGGGCTTAATATAGGCCCAAAATTACAAGCAAATTCCCTATGAAGGAGCAACAAAATCCCAAATTGGGAATATCATCTCTCATATCGAAAGGGATTATTTAGGGATTGATAAATATCATTCTAGCTAGCTTATTCTAGAAGGTGGCTAGCTAAACTACGTGATCACCAAGTCTTACCTACAATATATTAAAAATATGACTAAGCCCTAACCAAGAATTAGTCTATCTAAGTTTTTAGTCCACCTAGGATCATAAACCTTAAACTATTCATTTGATTCCCTTATAATACCCCCTAACATTGAAAGCATTGGACTCCAATTCTTGTACAATAGTAGTGGGATTAGGATGAAGAGCTCAAGTTAGATGGAGCGAAAGCTAGAAATTAGGTTCTAGATGTACAAGAGCATTGAATATGTCAAGAAGTCCAAGTGATGTCAGTGTTGGAGGGCATCACCTGGTCATGACTGGAGGTCCAACTTGAGTGAAAGCCTATGGATGAGGTTTAGGATGAATCTCATGTGGTGTCGACTACAATTTATACTTCAAATCAGGTACCTGGTGCATGGGAGAAGTAAGAGGAGGAGCAACTGGAGCAATAGGAGGAGGTACTAAAAAGGAGGAGGATCCTCCTTGTGTGCAACTAGAGCTGGTATGTCCTTTAGCTTGTGAAAGACCAATGTCGTATGGCATGGACATGCATAATTGTATGTGGACCTCATGGAAGAAATGAATTTTTTTTTGTTCTCATGATGCAATGTATAGGTATTTTTATACGCATCACATTGAGTCCGTTTATCAAATTGATAGATATTTCCAAGAATGATATCACAACAATCAATTGGATTCACATCACAAGTGACTTTGTCCATATAACATGGCCCAAATGCAAAGGATACAGTGCAAGTTTTTATAATTAAGGAGGTTTCTGCATCCTTCCATGCAAGTGGGTATGGGTGAGGATGGGGATGGATAGGAAGATTCAACTGAAATATGAAATATCTAGAAATCAAGTTCATCTAGGAGTCGTTGTCAATTATGCAATCTACAAAGTAAATGTGCTTTAAGTGAGTACATGTGACAAAAAAATAGTCATGACCTCTTTCAAACATGTTGTGTGTCAACAAGGTATGATTTTTGAGTCCTCGAAGATCAGGATAATGGTGACATTCCCTCATAGCTTCAATAGGCCCATCTTGTGTTTCCTTTGGTTGAGCTTCTACAATGAGATTCTTCTTATTTTTAAAACACTCAATTTTTTTATGGCCTCTCTTATTACAATAATCACAAATATTTTTAGAATCAAAAGGAGTAGAAGAAGTGTTAGAATAAGGGGAAGAAGAAAAAGAGGAAGAAGAGGGAGAAGTCTTATTTTGTTGCTATGGATATTGCTTTTTTTTTGGAAGCTTTGGTGGAGTTAGAGGAGTGAGATCCACCTGATTGAGTAGCAAGCTTCTCCTTCACAATATGTGCTTGATTGTACATGGAATTCAAATATATGATAGGAGTATATTTCAGCTCCCTAAAAAGTGGTTCCTATAGTCCACTATTGAATTTGATGATCAAATTAGAAGTAGAGTCCTGAATACCATTCAAAATTCTCAATTTTTTGAATAGGCCGATGTATTTTTAGACATTCATGTTGTAGCCCTGCCTCAATCGAAACCATCAAAATTCAAGAACTTCTACATAGTTTGATGGATAAAAGGTTTCCATCAAAGCCTTCACCAAATCATCCCAATTATCAATTGGATTCCTGATTACTTAGTCAGTTTGTGATCAAGACTTTGGCTATGCTAGAAAGTTTTAAAAGTGTAAAGGAAACTTGTTCATCCTTTGGTATTTTTCTATAGACAAACCATGTGTCCATGTTGAGAATACAACTTTTTAGAACCTCGAGATCACGGGAGCCATCATAAATTTTTATCTTGCATTTTTGTTTCACGTGAAGGTCAGGGGCTTGACTAGGACCACTAGAAGAAGCAATATTATTGACCTTATCGGACAAAGTACTAATGACTTTGGTGATTGCAGTGATTTGCTTTGCATAATTGATGAGCACCAGAAATGCTCATATTTTGTACACATTTTCTTGATCATTATTGGTTGTATAATAAGGATTGGGTACTTTTATAAATGATTATATAGATATTTGATGAAATTATGCGTGTTATCTAATTTGTGTGTTTTCAGTGTGTTTTGTAGAATTGTAGTTGGTTTAGTTAGATTTGGATGAGTCGAGGTCTTTTTGACGGACCTGACACTTTTTTTTTTGGGGGGAAAATGCATAGAACATAGGTGCCTTCCTCTTCCAGGAATAGACCAAGAGAAAGTAGGTGCCTACCTCTTCTAGAAAGGCACCAAGAGAACGTAGGTGCCTTCCTCTTCCAAGAAGGCACCAAAAGTAAGAAGGCACCTTCCTCTTCCAGGAAGGCACCAAGGAAAGAGAAGTGCCTTACTCCTCCAGGAATGCACCAAAGGGAAGGAAGTTCCTTCCTCTCATCAGGAAGGCACCAACGGGAAGGTGCCACGATAGGCAAAGCACCTTCCTCCCATAAGGAAGGTGCCACTAGAAGACACACTTTCCTCATAGAAGGCGAGCCGCTTCCTCCCATAAGGAAGGCACCACTAGAAGGCAAGCGCCTTCCTCCCACAGGAAGGCACCAATAGAAGGTAAGTGCCTTCCTCTTCCAGGAATGCACCATGACAATAAGATACCTTCCATATAGGGAAGGTGCCCGATATACTTAGGCACCTTCCTCATAAGGAAGGCACCTTTATTCTTCGCCCGTTGACCAGATTTGCATGATGTGGATAGCAGTGGCTAGTGCAGTTCCAACTCTATGTCATGTAGATCTAAATTGGAGATCACACCAACATATGAAAATGTCTTACCAATGCCAGGTGAAGCACAAACCAATCAGTGAACATGCCACCATTTGAACCAAATGCCAGTATTAAGCATACGTCGATTGCATTCACCAGACTATCTTAATTTAGTTTGGGATGAATCGACTGTGTAACCTCTTTGTAACAAAATTTATGTGGGTGTGTTATATAAACATGTGTAGACCATTCTAAGAGATATATATATTGATATAGATTCATATAGAGGTACAAAGATAGATATATATTGTAACACTTTGATAAATATATTATAGTTCTAAGAGTTCTAAGTGCGTGTTCAGCTGGGAGGAAGCTGTTGGATCCTAGGCACACTCCAAGCCAATATTTCTTCCCCACTTTTCTTCTATTTTCTAGAATAGTCTATTTATTTTGAAAGGTCGTTTACCTCATTACTATTCCCAGTATTTGCAGTAGATTCATTTTCAGGAATGTGTGAATGTTTCATTTCTGTAGATTTAATTATTTTCTTCTTAAGTAAATTATTAAGGAGTGCATGAATGATTGAAAACCATTTTGAAAACACCCCCAATAGTAGGATTAGCGGATTCATCTCAAGTGATATTGTAAGAAATCTTATTCAGACCCTTCGCAAGTTTACGAAGCTCCCTGGGTTGATAATTAAATGCACGGGCATGTGAAAAAAGTAGGAAAAAGTTAACCTTGTTTGGCCTACAACATTTTGGTGTTGTTGTCAAGGAAGCATCTCAATTAGATTATTTGCAATACCCTAAAACCTCCCATTTAACCTTGTATGAGTTCTTCGAGAAGAAGAAGACCGGACGGTCAGTTTATAAGAACCAATCCATCATAACCAGAGTCAACCGAGCATTCTGAATTTGAATTAGAATCGCCCGACCCACCAAAAATCCATTGGAGTGAGGAACCGCACTTTGTGCAAAGTGCCTCCTCATCCCATCAACATGGGGAAGAATGAATCATCATAAATCCCTTGTTTAATAGGACTCACTTAGAGGAAGCCCTGTTGTGGAAGGTTGTAGAATATCAGATGATCTCCCCAGAAAACCCTAGAGCTTTGACTCAAAAATTCTTAAACGACCGTAAGGCCATAAGCATTGCATTAGAAACCACATTTTTTGAAAAAATGGTTGATAACGATGAAGTTTCATCTGGGTTTAGTTTCCTGATAGAGGAAGGAGTAGGAGATGCCAAAATGAAAAACATATCCCCTGCTCACCTTCCATCCTTCAAAGGATACCCGACTGAGGACCCTGACCTATTTTTATTTAATTTTGATGTCTTATGCAGTTCTATGGACTACAAATATGATACGCAGAAGCTAAAAATATTTCCTTCGACATTAGACGATGCAGCTCTGCGGTGGTTCATCGATCTGGGATACAAACACATTGCCACTTGGGACCAGATGAAGAGGTTCTTTGAAGAACAATACCAAGATTTATGGAGAGCAAGAGACTCCAGGGAGGAGGTCCTAAGCATGACACATAAAGAAGATGAGTCTCTCGAGGAGTACTAGGAGAGATTCAACTTTAATCTTCAATGATATCCTCACGTGAGACTATCTAATAAGTCCTTCAAAAGCATCTTCTTGAGAGGACTTACCAATGAATCACTGGAGGCTCTTAACATGATCTCCGGAGGTGATGTCTACCAGCATGCTATGGAAGACATCCGACAACTATGTCAAAACTACTCAAGAAGGTAAGGCAAGGCCACCTCCAGAACCATGAAAGCGACTGCTTCAATCACAAAGACAAATAGGTAACATGCTAGAGGATTTAAAGAGCAAAATTCTCTCATCTCTAGCATTGTAGATGGATACATTGTTGTTAGAGAAAAAGAAGCAAGAGAATGATGCAACATTAGCTTATTTCTATCCAAAATGTAGAGGGAGGCATGCAAAGAATGCATGCCCAGAGAACAAAGTCAGAGTATGTGCAGTTTGCAGGCTGAATCATAAAACTCAATTGTGCCCATGACTGCACAGTAATCAGGAGGAGGATGAAAGCAAATATGCCTATTTCATAGGCAATAGGAAGAGTTGGCCATAGCCCCCTGCAGGGAATATGCCAATCAAAATGTTGCCATATGGAGGAGGGCCATACATGCACCAAGGACAGCCTCAACCACCTAACATGGGGTGGTGGGGGCCATCACCTTGGTCTAACACACCCCCAATAGCATTCCCAAACCAATAGCCATGGATGCCATATCCATATCCTGAGCAATAGTGGAGAGGCCACACTGCATGGAATCAGGATCCACAAAACGTAGCACCTACTCACCCCCAACATAATTTATCGACATTGCTAGTAGTGAGACCTACATAGCTACCCGCACAACTGATGGGAAATCCAAATAACAGATTGAACCAGCCAGCATACAACGTGGAGGGTGAGATGTATCCTATGTACAATATTCAGCTTAGGTTAGGTATACAGCTAGGAGTAGGAACACCTCCACTAGTAGAAGAGGAGGAAGAGGTAGAAGAAACACCTTTGGTATAGGAGGAATAAACACTTGAGAGAGTGAAGGCTCCATTTCCTAGATGGTTGCAAGAATAGAGAAAAGTAACATAGCTAGAATTCAACATCTTTTCAAGCTTGAAGAACCTCACAGTGACAATTCCATTATTTCAAGCAATCCGAGATGTTCCAATATATACCAAGGCAATCAAAGAGATGTGTCTAAGGAGTTTAGGATGAAA
Organism: Wollemia nobilis; assembly: GCA_028583015.1. NCBI lineage: Eukaryota > Viridiplantae > Streptophyta > Pinopsida > Araucariales > Araucariaceae > Wollemia > Wollemia nobilis. Next base: position 6,852,266 of record JAQPPZ010016334.1, on the reverse strand, counting down.
AGAAACCTAGACTATCAACATCATGGGTAAACTGGCAGATTCGATGATGGGTAGAACATGCCATCTGAAGTATGCAGACCCAGGTAGCCCGATGCTGACTATAAAAATTAAGGGACATTCCCTGTCCAACATGTTGGTTGATCTCGAAGCAGCCATCAACGTAATGCCTTAGGAGACCATGCAGAGGCTACATATCATGAACCTGAAACCCATAATGAAAGTGTTGCAGCTAGCTAATCGATCGAACATATTGCCAGAAGGGATGTTGTAAGATGTGATAGTAATGATCAGTGCATGGGAATACCCAAATGACTTTTTAGTTTTGTAATCCAAAACTAGGCTAGGCGATTACCCACTCATCTTGGGGAGGCCATGGTTGGCAACAGCTGATGCTTACATCAACTATCGGGATGGGCTGATGATTATCTTTGATGGGTGAAATGTTAAAAGGCTGACCATTTCACTTCCAACATAGTCTGTCGACTCGGTAGGAGAACCCATGATCATCGAGCATGGAAATTTGGAGCTATCCATAATCCAAACGGTGATGACATTAGAGGAGTTGATAGAAGAGGACAAATATGGTGCTATTGCAGAGTTTCTCTAAGGATAACCCTCCATATCTGTACCTAGATCACCATTGATTGGCACCCAATATCACCACGTCTGACAGATACACGTTGGGCCAGGAAGAACATTAAATGTCAGCAGTAGGTTGACACCCACACAACTGACAAAATTAGAAGAGCTCCTGGTAAGGCACCATCAAGCATTTGCATGGGATTACTCAAATATGTAGGGCATTAGCCTAGAGATCTGTACCCATCAAATTTATCTAGATGATCAGGAAACTCCAAGTCGACAGCCGTAGCAAAGAATGAACCCGACAATGAAAGACATTGTCAAGGAAGAATTGCACAAACTCTTGGCTGCCGGATTCATATATCCAATTTCTAACAGTGAGTGGGTATCATCATTAGTGGTGGTCCCTAAAAATAATGAGAAGAAGTGGTGAATCTGTGTGGACTACAGAGCATTGAACAAAGTAACCAAGAAATATCACTTCCCGCTCTTGTTCATTGATCAGGTCTTGGACACACTCTCGAGGAGGAAGTACTTCTCCTTTTTGGATGGATTCAATGGATACAACCAGATCCAGATAGGAGAAGAATATTAGGATAAGACAACGTTCACCTGCCCATGGGGAATGTTTGCCTATAGGGTATTGCCTTTCGGACTGTGTAATGCACCTGCCACCTTTCAAAGGGTGGTGCTTAGCATATTCTCAGACATGATGGAATACGGGTTCGAGGTATACATAGATGACTTCACCCTCTATGGAGAAAGCTTCGAGGAGGTAATGACGAATTTGGAAAGAGTGCTCAACAGAAGCAAGGAAAATAATTTGTCCCTAAGTAATGAAAAATTCTTTATGATGATGTAATAAGGCATCGTACTGGGGCACCACCTCTCTGCAGAAGGAATAAAAGTTGATAAAAGGAATATTGAGGTCATCAGAGACCTACCTAGCCCTAGAACACAGAAGGAGGTAAGAAGTTTTTTGGATCATCCAAATACTATCAGCGATTTATCATCGAATTTAGCAAAATTGCCAAACCACTGCACACTCTATTATCTAAGGATGTGGGGTTCAATTGGACAAAATACTACGAAGAAGTGTTCCAATTGCTTAAGGAGAAACTGATATCTACACCAATTTTAAGAGGACCAAATTGGGCCATACCATTCCATATCTACTGTGATGCATCCAACGGTGCAATTGGAGCAGTCCTAAGATAAAAATATGGCAAAGAATTTTATGCCATTTATTATGTCAGTAAAAACTTGGCAGGAGCAGAGCTCAACTACATGGTGATAGAGAAGTAATTCCTAGCAGTTGTCCATGCTATAAAAAAATTCCACCACTATATCATCGAATATAAGGTATTTGTCCATATGGACCATGCGGCTATCAGATACCTACTGCAGGAATTCAACATCACCATAGTCGACAAACCAGGCAAGGATAACATCGTGGCAGATTTTTTGTCCATATTGATACTAGCAGACCATCAAGTAGTGGAAGGCCAATTTTTGGACAAACATTTATTCACTATTAGTGAGCAAACCCCGTGGTATGCAGATATAGCCAATTACTTGGCCACCGGAAGGACCTCACCTGCTCTCTCTTATCGGGAAAAGCAGGAGGTCATAGAGAAAAGTGCATCATTCCTATGGATGGATGGTCTCCTATTTAAAATAGGATGTGACCAAATTACAAGAAGATGCATAGTAGAACAGTTCTCAGAAGTACTCAAAGCATGTCATGACAAGACATGCGGAGGACACTTTGTAGGGAAACGAACTGCCTACAAAATCCTACAGGCTGGGTACTTTTGTCCCACTCTGTTTAAGGATGTGGCTGCATATGCCAGCAAGTGTGATGAATGCCAAAGGATGGGTAGACCAACCCATCGAGATGAAATACCCCTAGCCTCAGGTACACCTAGAACCTTTTGATAAGTGGGGCATGGACTTCGTGGGACCATTTAATCCACCTTCTATGGGGAGGAGGTTTATTTTTGTTTGTACGGATTATGTTACCAAATGGGTTGAAGTACAGGCATTGAGGGATTCAAAGGAAATAACGATCATCAATTTCTTATTTGCCCATATTTTTACATGATTTGGGGTCCCTCGGGAGATAACAATAGACCAAGGGCCTCAATTTACCTCCAAGTTGATCGAGGAGCTGATGGAGCAATACAGAGTTCGGTACAATAAAACTATGCCCTACCATATATAGGCAAACGGGCAAGTGGAAGTGACAAACAGAGAAATAGAGAACATCCTAACGAAGACCTGTAGCAACATAGGAAATATTGGGCTACATGGTTTTTAGAGGCAGTCTGGGCATATAACACCATGTGGAAATCCACCACAGGATTTACACCTTTCCAACTAGTCTATGGGAAAAATGCGATGATGCCCATCGAATTTGAAATCAAGACATTGAGAGCAGCTTCAAAATTTAACTTGAGCTTGGATGAAGCTTAAAAACAAAGGATTCGACAGCTAGATCAGTTGGAAAAAATCCGATTAGATGCTTTGCAGAGGACAAAAATTATATAGAAGCAAAGAAAGCGGTGGCATGATAGCCACATTAAGCTGAAGCAGTTCCAAGAAGGGGAATGGGTATTGTTGTATGATTCTCAGTTCCAGGAGAGGAAGGGAAAATTAATGCAGAGATGGATGGGGTCGTATGAGGTGGTAGAGCTCATCAAGAATGGGGCGATGCACATTAAGACAATTGATGGCAGCAACACCATGTTCATAGTCAATGGCCATCGACTACGCCCCTATAATACGTCCAAAATGTTACATGTAGAATCTAGAATAGGCATGGGGGAGACCCCATCTTGCTAGATCTAGACAGAACTCTCACAGTTGAAATGGTGGGCATGGAAATGCTCACCCAAAATTAGTTAATGTAGTTTTTTATATATAGTGTGTTTTTGCTGGGATGATGCCCGCATGCAAGCTACAGGCATCCTAACCCAGGGTCTAACAGGTACAAAATGTGTCTAACTGCATTTATTTTCCTTTTTTTGGTTGCTTTTTGCAGGTGGAGAACCTGACAGCATGAGGGATAGGTATCTGGGAAACCAGGCCTTCAGCTCAGCATTCCGACATCGGCTCGTAGGTAGAAGTTGAGGCAGCATGAAGCAAGACTAGGAAGTCTTGATCACCCTTCCTAGTCAATCACAACATGATTGTCGAGAAGAAGGCACCTTCCACATCCAAAAGGCACCCAGCCAGAATAAGGTGCCTTCCTTATAAATAAGGTTCCCAACTAGAAGAAGGCGCCTTCCACATCCAGAAGGCACCCAGCCAGAATAAGGCATCTTCCTTATAAAGAAGGTGCCTAGCTGGAATAAGGTGCCTTCCATATAAAGAAGGCACCCAGCCAGAGGAAGGTGCCTTCCACATCTAGAAGGCACCCAGCTAGAAGAAGGCACCTTCCACATCCAGAAGGCACCCAGTCAAAAGAAGGCGCCTTCCTTATAGAGAAGGCACCCCGCCAGAAGAAGGTGTCTTCCTTATAGAGAAGGTGCCCTGCCAGAAAAATGCACATTCCTTATAAAGAAGGCGCCCAACCTAGTTCTAAGAGTTCTATTAAAAATAAATAAATAATAATAATAAAAATATATATATAGGCGCCTTCCGTGGCTGGAAGGCACCATAAAAAAAAAAACAAAAAACCAAGGCGCCTTCCACATCAGGAAGGTGCATCCAGCCAGAGGTGCCTTCCACATCGGGAAGGTGCATGTAGACCGAAGCACCTTCCACATCGGGAAGGCGCATGCAGGCCAAGGCACCTTCCACATCGGAAGGGCACATGCAGACCGAGGTGCCTTCCACATCGGAAAGGTGCACCTCATCAGGAGCACCTTTCGTAGCAGGAAGGTACCATCATCAAGAAGGTGCCTTCCACCACCGGATGACACATCCAATCAAAGGCACCTTCCATCATTGGAAGGCACATCCATTTAGAAAGTATCGACAACATCGATAAGGTGCCACATCAGTGCCTTCCACATGGTGAAGGTACCAAAGAATGCATTCCACGTACAACCAGCACTCACACCTCCCAGACACCTTGAGCAGAACGAATTATCACACGAATGAGCGACACTAGATGACCATACCCCTCCCCTATGTCAAAAATTTGTGAATCAGTGGCCTTCACGATGCCTGAAACACCGAATCAGGTACGTGCATGTTAATTCAAAATTTTATATAATTATTTATAAAATATTCAGTATCAAAAAAGATATCGTCGTCATAAATATCATATCCTCCCATAGCCAAAACCGCATGCCAATGATATGGCACCTTCCATAACTGCTAGGGTTAGGCGCCTTCCCTATAAGAAGGTGCCTTCCTAAGGAAGGAAGGACAAAAAAAAATAGTAGTAGTAAGGGAAGGCACCATGGGAGGAAGGTCTAAGAATCACGCAGTGAAGAAGAATGAACCAGGTGATATGGATGAAATCAAAGGAGTAGTGAAAACATAGTTCAAGGCCAAAGGATTGCTTGAATATTGTACCCTAGTCAGTTAGGGCCAAGACATGGAGTAAGCCAAGGAGTTCGCTGCCTCCTTGAGTGGCGATGTGGCCCAAGTACAAGGGGTAGAAATTCCAGTCACCCCTGAGTTCATCTCACAGGAAATTGGATTGCCCCTCACAGGGGAATGTGTATACAAAGGTGGACTTTTGAATTTGTATGCTAAGGTGTTGCTGCCAGGAGAGAATGTGTAGATAGACAAGGAGGGGTTACCCAAAAATAGCCTCCCCATGAATCTACAAAATATATTCAAGCAGGTTGCTCGATTCTTCACATGCACCAGGAAATATACCCATCTGCACACTAATCATGTGCAGTTTCTCAATCACCTAGTGCATGGAAGGAAGTTGAATGTGCCCTTCTACTTGGAAAATTCTTTGAAGGACGAAGCAACTCGGTACCAGAAGGGGGCACCGTCCGCCTTAGCCCACCATAGGTTGATATCGACACTGGCCCACCATGCAGAAGCACAGAGGTAGAACCTCGATGCAGAGGGAGATGACAACCAAGAAAGGCGACACGATGCTATTGCCAAAGTAGGGCAAGATAAGAAATGCCCTGTAGAGGAAATAACAAGCATCGGGAAATTGGCATTGCCCTATTTCATAGAGGAAAGAGGGTAGTCATCAGTGCTCAAAAACATAGAGGAAGGAGGGCAGTCACTAGTGCTCGAGAGCACGGAGGGAAGAGGGTATTCCCCAGTTCCCAAGCATGAGGAAGAAGGAGCACCGCTTCTTAACGGCGAGGACGAGTTTCACCCGATAGAACCAATCCCTAGGAGGAAATTTCTACAGTGACTCCTCTCAATAGAGAAAGAATAGAGTGACCTGGAAGTATATGTTGCAGCCCAAACCCTCCAATAATTGATGAACTGGAGCCCACAAGATGTAGGAACTTCTAGGAACAATGACCAGGTCGATGCGGCCTTGGAGGAGGCACTCGAATGGCAAACCAATTTCTGGATGACCCAGCAAATTTTGGAGGATTGCTAGAACAAGCATGCAAGGGCGTTGAAGGAATGAGATAGAAGGATCGTCCAGATCGAGCAGCTGGTCTGACAGTTGCGAGAGGAAAACCAGCTGCTTCAAGACAAGGGAACAGAAAGAAGGGATGCGTACACTTAAATTGATTGGGCAAAAGAAGTCCCGATGAATTCTCCCACATCTGTCAAACGAGTATTCTCTTTGGGGGAAATTTGATCAGAGGCCCGATAGAGCAGCTCAGAGGCAGGGGAGAATCCCTCTATTTTTGGGAGTGAAGGGGAGAGAAGTCCCACAATACCCCCTATCATCGTCCTAAGTGATACAGAGTAGGACGAGGGCCTCCAAAAATAGATAGGACCAAAGGATAAGGAAGAACTCCCTAGATCTGAAGAAGGAGAAGAGCCTAAGGGGTTGACACCAGACAGATAGGAGAACGAAGGATCACCCCCAGAGATAGCATCACATAATGAAGAGAACGCTCCAGAGTAGGCCCCTCAGAGCGAGGAGACATCTGCCAGGGAGAAAGAGAAGACCCCTATTCGAGTCGTCATATTTTTTGCTGAGGCTAGAGGAAAAAGGCCTAAGATGACTCGAAAGAAGGTGAAGGTGACCCTCGTCGAGCCAGAAGTGGACAAGTGGGATATGCAACCATTCACCAAAAGGCAAAAATAGTTCGAACAACTTCTCAAGGAGATGAAAGCAGCTAAAGAGGCCAGGAAGGTAGCCTCAAGGATGAGAGGAGACTCTGGCATCAACATTAATCTGGCAGAGGAAAACCAGTTTTGGGATATTTACGGTTCATCCCAAGGACGGCCCTCCATGATGAGGAGGTATTTGGAATGATGGGGGGTATATGGCCCCTAATTGGAGGCCACTGCCATTACAAAGGAAAACACAAGGCTTACTCCTGAAGTGGCTAGATTATACAAGGCCCAAGTAGTACCTTCTAGGGGGGATAATTCAGATATCCCTCTGGCAGTGGTCAGACCTCCATATGTTGACCTCTGGCAAGCTTTCGAAGCTGCATTCCAGTCAATAGAGATGACGCTGGCTAGATCACCGCCAGTAGCAGCCAGAATGAGAAAGGGACAATCGATAGCCGCACCCTCAGTTCCACATAGAAAAAGGTGAGCCACACCTTCAGATGCCAACACGCAAAAGAGATAGACTCGAGCCGCAGGGGCAGATGAACCCTCCAATAAATAGCAATGATGAAGGATCAACTAGGCTACCTATAGTTTTTATGCCACGAGGGCATGGCATATGTTAGGTGTGGGGGGATGATGAGCACCAGAAATGCTCATATTTTGTACACATTTTCTTGATCATTATGCGGCTATATAATAAGGATTGTGTACTTTTATAAATGATTATATAGATATTTGATGAAATTATGCATGTTATCTAATTTGTGTGTTTTCAGTGTGTTTTGTGGAATTGTAGTTGGTTTAGTTAGATTTGGATCAGTCGAGGTCTTTTTGATGGACCTAACACTTTGTTTCTTTGGGGGTAAATGCAGAGAACATAGGTGCCTTCCTCTTCCAGGAAGGCACCAAGAGAATTTAGGCGCCTTCCTCTTCTAGGAAGGTGCCAAGAGAACGTAGGTGTCTTCCTCTTCTAGGAAGGCGCCAAGAGAACGTAGGCACCTTCCTCTTCTAGGAAGGCGCAAAAAGTAAGAAGGCACCTTCCTCTTCCAGGAAGATGCCAAGGAAAGAGAAACACCTTCCTCCTCTAGGAATGTGCCAAAGGGAAGGAAGCACCTTCCTCTCATCAGGGAGGCACCGACGGGAAGGCACCGTGATAGGAAAAGCACCTTCCTCCCATAAGGAAGGTGCCACTAGAAGACGCGCCTTCCTCACAAAAGGTGAGTGCTGTCCTCCCATAAGGAAGGTGCCACTAGAAGGCAAGCACCTTCTTCCCATAGGAAGGCACCAACAGAAGGTAAGAGCCTTCCTCTTCTAGGAAGGTTCCATGACAATAAGATACCTTTCATATAGGTAAGGTGCCCGATATACTTAGGCACCTTCCTCATAAGGAAGGCACCTCTGTTCTTTGCTCGTTGACCAGATTTGCATGATGTGGACAACAGCGACTGGTGCAGTTCCAACTCTATGTCATGTAGAGCTAAATTGGAGATCACACCAACATATGAAAACGTGTTACCAATGCCAAGCGAAGCACAAACCAATCAGCGAACACGTCGTCGTTAGAACCAAATGCCAATTTTAAGCAGACGTCGATTGCATTCACTAGACTATCTTAATTTAGTCTGGGATGAATCGACTATGTAACCTCTTTGTAATAGAAGTTTTGTGGGTGTGTTATATAAACACGTGCAGATCGTTCTGAGAGATATATAGATTTATATATATTCATATATAGGTACAGAGATAGATAGATATTGTAACACTTTGATAAATATATTACAGTTCTAAGAGTTCTAAGCACGTGTTCAGCTGGGAGGAAGCTGCTGGAGCCTGGGCCCACTCCAAGCCAGTATTTCTTCCCCACTTTTCTTTTGTTTTCTAGATTAGTCTATTGCTTTTGAAAGGTCATTTACCTCATTACTATTCCCAGTATTTGCAGTAGATTCATTTTTAGGAATGTGTGAATGTTTCATTTTCATAGATTTAATTATTTTCTTCTTACATAAATTATTGAGGAGTGCATGAATGATTGACTACCATTTTGAAAACACCCCCCAATAATAGGATTAGTGGATTCATCTCAAGTGGTATTGTAAGCAATCTTATTTAGACCCTTCATAAGTTTACGAAGCTCCCTGGGTTGATAATTAAATGCACGGGCATGTGACAAAAGTAGGAAAAATTTAACCTTGTTTGGACCACAACAATAATCATGAGCCATTTGTCCTCTAGTATATGCCAAGAGGGCAACATAATAAGTTCACAAAAATGAACTAAAGGGTTACAAAGATAGTGCTATTTTCCCAAATAATTGCAAAATCAATGTTGCAATTTTTACAATATTTGAAGGGCAAAATTTGAAGTTGGCACTAAATCCCTTTCACAAAATTTTAAGTTGGCACTAAATCCCTTTTTAACAGCTTACCCAAAAAAAGGTTGGTGCGAATGCACAATTAGCTTGGAAACAACAATGTTTGAAAAATCACCAATGCAAAGTCAGCAGCATTTGAAAAACATGATTTTTCGATGATCAATGTGAAGAAATATCATCTCATCATTCAAAAAAGGGTGACCAAAGCTTTCAGTCAATGCACGCTAGCCAGCGTGTGCTAGCTAGTAACAAAAGGGCATGCAAGATATTTTAAAAACCTCTAAAATATTTTTCCCACTAAATGTAGGATTAAAACCCTTGTACTTAGTGCACCCAGCTAAATTGAATATGATTTAATCGCCTACTTCATGTCAAAATACAAACAAATGCCTTCAAACTCATTCTAAATAATCCTATAGAGTGTAGGGAATTCATTTCAATTTCTATGTATGACCTTGGATTATGTACCTTGGGTTTAGGTCATCACCTCTAGTTATCGTGCCTTGAAAAATTGATGTGCTTTTTTGGTTTTCTTGTAGGAATTTTGCTATTTGGTAGAGGGCTATGATCCATCAAGCATCAAGCATAAATTAGAGTTAAAAATCGAACAGACAAGAACTGACCTCCGACCAGTTTTTTTAGGGAAGGTTCAGATCTATCAACAAAATATATGCCAAATGGTAGGTCCACTCCAAAAAATTGAGATCGATATCCTTTGGTTGTATGTGTGCATCAGATAGAAAAATGTAGGAAAATCCTATAGTAGAGTGAAAAACATCTCATTTTCAACAAAATCAGCATCAATAGATTTATATTAGCTATCGATTATTGCAGACATAGCTGATTAAATTGAGACACCAAAACTGAAGAGCACATGTAGAGCTATTATGTCTCATATGAAACATCAGGGCCGTAGGGGAGGGTCGATGGAAATAATTATCATATCAGTCATGATTCTAATAGGTTTGGTATCTTTGGTTGATGCAAGTATAGGCAATGTGATCCTCTACATTTGTGTGAGCCCAAAATGGATTTCTCACACTGGAGGCTGATATGATGACCTCCTATCATCAATAGTTGTCGGCCAATCAGTATCTCGGTGCCAAAATATGAGCTTAGCATGGTTATTGATGTGATAATCCTTGGCCCTGCTATAGCATCAAAGAAACACATGACTTGAAATGGGTTGTTGGGCCCATAATTTTTTTAATATAACTTGATCACCAAGATCAATTTGTGCACCAAGAAATTTTTTTGGCAAATAATTTTGTTGTCAGTAATAAATTTTGCTTCAACAAATTATGCAGCAATAATTTTAAAAATTGCTATCAAGGACAGTAATGTGCAACAAGATGAAATATATCTTTAAAAATAGGAATAAAAATTGGGCAAAAATAACCCAAACCAGGATTATGGAGATCGAAATTCACCCAAAACCTCTAAAATTATCTTGCTCTAACACCATTGTTGTGGTATATACCAACATATCCATTAAATTAAAATAAAGGGCTTAATATAGGCCTAAAATTACAACAAATTACCTACAAAGTAGTAAAGAACTCCCAAATTAGGAAGATCAACTCTCATCTCGAAAGTATTATTTAGGGATTGATAAATATCAATCCAGCTAGCCTATTCTAGAAGGTTGTTAGCTAAACTATGTGAGCACCAAGTATCACCTACAATATATTAAAAATACAACTAAGCCCTGACTAAGACAGTCTATCTAAGTTTTTAGTCCACCTAGGATTATAAACCTTAGACAATTTATTTTATGCCCTCATCACTCATGTACCATCACAATCCTTACATCCCATTCAAATCTTTTGGCCATTTTTGGAATGGGACTTAGATCTTATTGGCAAAATTTCACCTCCTTCCTTTGGATAACATACATTTATCATCACATCCACTGAATACTTCACAAAGTGGGTTGAGGCAATTCCTCTAACTAGTAAAATAGGACCTAGAATCATGGAGTTTATACTTCATCACATCATTTTTTGTTTTGATATCCCATCAAAGATCATTTTAGAAAATGGTAAGTCTTTCAAGAACAAAAATGTCCAAGAAATTTATGAGAAATATAACATTCAACATAGTTTCTCAACTCCCTATTAACCACAAGCAAATGGACAAGCTGAAGCTTCTAATAAGACCTTATTTGTCATTCTCAAGAAACTCGTCAAAGGAAATCATAGATACTGGCATACAAAACTTACCTTGGCATTATGGGCTTATCGAACAAGCATATGCACACCTACAGGGGCAACACCATTTTCATTGGTCTATGGAGCCATCATGCCTTTTGATCTTGAGATCCCTTCCTTGTGAATTTCTTTGCAAGAATTCATAGATGACGACACTACTAGACAAACACATATTGACCAACTCACACTCCTTGATGAGAGGCGGTTCAATGCTTTAGAGCATTTATGAGTTTATTAAGACCATCTCAAGTGTGCTTACAACACCAAAGTTCATCTACACAAATTCCAAGTAGGAGATCTTATCATTAAAGATAATAAACAAAATACCAATGCATTGTTGCATCTTCATGATAAATTTATGGCTAATTGGTTAGGTCCATACATTGTCACACAAAGAGTGGGTAACGATACTTATAGAATTTCCAATCTATAGGGAGAGGAAGAACCCGAACCACTTAATGTTATATAATTGAGAGCATTCTATACATGACTTGATTTATATATACATACATGGATAATACACAAAAACATTTGCATACACTTCATTCATAATATTGCATTTCACTTGCATTAAAACTCCAAAAAAAATGCATTCACCCACATTTCATATAATTGCATGTCATAAATTGCAATCACATTACACATTCCACATTTCATATAGGGATCATTTATTAAGTTTAAGGTCTTAATTGATCCAACAAAAAGTCATGTTGCCTTAATTAGGGGCACCTTCACAATGTTATTCACACAATTCCACTAAGTCAATTTGCCATTAACACAAGCCACATTCACAATTACTAGGTGTTTTCAGTCACTCATCCACTCCTAGTGTTTTAAGCAACATCCAAAATACATGTTTAGTACCTCTTAGGAAAATTGCACATATACACTAAGCAAATCTTGAGTTTTAGGAATTGAATTCAAAACATTCTTGAACCAAACACAATTTCACATCTTAAAAACATCTTGTGTTAAAGAGGGATAACACCATACTTGGGATGTACCTCGAAGTGAAAAGGGTCACCCTTGCTAGTCCTATCATGCAACATAGTCCATAAAAATAGTGGTTTTCACCACTGTCACAATTCCAAAAATAAAAGAAATATTGGGAAGTATCCCTAAGAAAAACTCTAAATATTTTACATTACACAACACTGATCAATTGGGTTGTAAGGATCATACTACATTTCTATTCAGACGGTTAGGTAGTCATCCCCAAAACTTAAGAGGTAAAAAAAAAAAAAAATCATGGACTATGGAGTTAGCCTCCATCGGATCTATAGACACTTAACTGGTAGTGGAGTACACTCATCAATGGTGACATGTCTCTCTTAAAAGAGACCTCTAACCGCTCATACAGACAAGCTAGCTTCTTGGTTTCATCCATAACAGGTTTGCCCAATTTACTCAATATTAGTTAATGAAATCACTTGTACACACTAGTTCTTGATTGTCTAAGGTCATTACCATGCTCTTGATTCAGTAAATGAATTCACTACACACACATTTTGTCCTAGAAGGATTAGATAGTTTTAGTGGGTTTGTTTGATATCACTAGAATGTTTGAGTCTCTACAAAATATATCAGTTTTCCATATCAACATCCATGTCTTCTTCCATATCAACATCCATATCTTCTTCCATATCAATATCCATATCTTCTTCCATATCATCTTCCATATCAACATCCATATCTTCTTCCATGTCAACATCCATGTCATTTTCCACCACATGCCACCAAGTCTAGTGCCCTTGATTAAACAATAATGCTAAAAAAATGGCCAAAAACAAATATCTAAACAATAAATTATTATTATCATGCCACCTTGCATTAATTATCCATATATTTTGTCTTGCATTAGTCATAAACATAAACATGCATTCCACAAAAAAAATTCCACAAAAAGCATATACAAAAAAATATAACACAAAAAAGTAAAAGCCATGTATATATATATATGTATAAATGTATTCTAAAAGGCTACATACAATGGATCACCAAGGCTCATATACAAAAGTGCATATAAGCACTAGCTATACCCTCCAAGAGGACCCTTGTGACCTAGAAGGAGCCCTTGACCTAGAGTTATGCCTAGAATCGCTATGCCTAGTACCCCCAAACATGGATGAGGTTGGAGGATCAGGAAGTGGAATATGATGTTCCATCAACCTATCCTCCAATGCATCAATATATTTATGTAGAGACTGGAGGCGTGATATGTCGAAATTATGCTAACACTCTCTCTTCTAGCTCTTCTTGGAGCCTCATGATTCTCGCATCCCACTCCACCACATGTTGCTCCAGCTATGCCCAATCCTCTTCATTCTGATTGGTAGGTACATCTAGAACCTCCCTCACATCATCCCCATCTCCTATGTCTCCCCTAATCTTGGTAGCCTACTACATTCCATCATTAACCCTTTGTATTTAACTATCAAATCAAAGGCACCACTACCACTTGGGGACCTCTTGGACCCCCTTATTATAGGCCTCTTGAGTACCCTCATCCCTCACCTCTCCAGATCTATCCCCATTAGCTACCCTCATCCCTCACCTCTCCAACTCTATCCCCATTAGCTACTCCTCGAGATTTTGCCCATGGTGACTGAGCTATGAACCATGCATCATACTCTATGATCATCCTTGCATCCTCCACATTCAAGATATCTATCTTATCATAATACTCCAAGACCACCCTCCATGGATCTGCACATGGTAGCTCGATCTCCTCTTGATGTATCCTATATTGTACAAGCTCATCAGGAACATCTTGCCTCAACCCAATCTTATGGAGCACTCATGAGAACTAGAAGTACTCTGCCTCACTCCTATGTCTCCCAATAACCCACCTACCCTACTACACCCACCATAGGTGCTCTTCATCCTTGATCCACTAAGCACCCAGTCATGGCCTCCACACCACTTGGGTGGATGTTAATCCAACTAACACCTCCCTGTACCATCGGTTCATCCTCACTGGTTGACTCGATTATACCTCCTTAGCCAAAGCCCATCTCATAGCGTAGGGTTTCTCCCTATCAAACTCTCCCACAGGCAAGCCCTCTAGTCGAGAAACCCTAAAATACTCCCTTTCCTAGCAATGCAATAATAAGCTACACCCCAATCCCTTTCACCTCTACCTGGCCACCTCATATAACTCTCGGTATACCTAAACCAGTAAGGTAGGATCCCATGCATACACCTATATCTTAGTGAGCATATCACTCACTACCCCTATCAGGTTCCATGGGAACCTACTTTCAGTGTTGTTCGAGGCCACAATGTTGGTCAACACGAACATAACAAATGCATGAAATGGATCCAACTCCTTGTCCATGTACATGGATAAATAAATTATACCCCCATACTCCACCTTAACCTTCTACCATGCATCCCCAAACATCCTCATAATCTCTATATTTTGATTGAGCCCGACCTCAATCTAGATCCCCTCCATCGATACCTTGAGGATGCGATATACATCCTCCAAAGTAATGGTCACCTTGTCCATGGGGATCTGAAAGGTCTCCCTTTCTGCATCCCACCTCTCTACTAAGGTAGAGAGGTACCCATCATCTACCCTCACTGCATCCATTCGGGCTACCTCCACTAGCCTCACCTCCTCTAGTAGCCCCCAGTCCTCATCCTTAATCACCTTACTCATCCTAAGGATGTAAAGTGAAAACTAGTGTCGAGCCTCCAAAATCCTAAGCTGTAGCACAACACAAAACATTATTTAATAATTTTGCAAAAAAATAAACTTTGCACAACACAAAAGCATAATGTTACCTCTACAACTCGCGGCCCATCTGTAGCCCCAACCCCCACACCAGCTCCCTCCATCACCATATATTTTGTGTCCAAACTTCAATACATCACTTCACCTCATTCCTCATATGTAACTTATTGAACTCATAAACACATAAATGAACTTCAATATCACCCAATTTATATATGCTTCATGCACCTTGGGATGCCCATGGGCATATCCTAGCACATTGAAGCACCTGTAGACATTTTTGTAGATAGCATGCACCCGCAGGCGTTTCGTGTCAACATTGACAAAAGATAAAACTAGCACAAAACAATGGCTTACCTTCACCAAATCACTCCAAACTGCATCCATGCATTCATTTCATCATTTTATCATGTTTTGTGAAGATTACAACTAATTTGGATGCATAATTTTTGTTTGCAACCACATTTTACAAATTCACAGCACAAGTTACAAAATCACCCCGAAACGGTCAAAATCTTCACAAAAAAATGATCATCATAATTTTCATCATTCATACATCATCTTCACACCATTCCATCTCATCATTCACATATTTACCCAAATTTAAATAAAATTCAAGTGAACCATGTAGCCAATGTGTTATTCTATATACTTGGAGATTGTAGTGATTCACATCCATATAATTCGGAAATATGAATAGCCTACCATAAGGAAACTTGTCCATGATCATCATCACTTATCTCCTTGCTCAAGATCACAATCATATTTGGTACTTCACATTTTACGTGAAACCTTGCCAAGAACAATTTGCATAAACGCTATCATTGATGGCCTAGTTCATGGGGCTTACATGGACAAAATCAACTTTCATCATTACACATTTCTCTAATAGTCATCATAGAGATAGGTATTAGCTAGGATGATTTGTTCCAATCGTGGAAATTATTCAACAGTCACTAGCAGGCCCTCCAAAGTTTACTCCTTTTATTTATCTTTGCATTTTCATATTTGAATATCAATGGCGTTAGAAGGTGAACTATTTCAACAACATCGAATCACCCCAAATTTAGGGCAACCACATTTGATTTTGATTTTCCCACAATGGTATACATCTTACATGATAATGGTATCTACACTTGGCAAAAATCCCTTCATCTATTGGAGCAAAAATAGACACATTTTCCATCACACATTTTCACAAAACCCTTCATCTGTTGGGGCAAAAATAGACATATTTTTCAACAATCCCCTTACCACAATTGGGGTAAAAATAGTATCATATTTTACATCATTCATATCATCCACATTCCATTTGCATAGATTTTTCAATTGGATCATGAGATTCATTTGTAACCTCATTCACCAATTGAGGTGGTAAGCTACATAATAGCTCCAAATTTTTTAATCTTTTGCATTTGATTGCATCTTCACATTCCAACAAGAGGGAGAGAAGCTACTTATGTACCTAACTCAATCAGGTGTCTTGTATTTTTGCACCATATTATGTTTCACACAACATGGTACAAAAAGGGGTATTTGTAGACACTAAAATCTAGCCACTTGTCCTCCACCCATGCTTTCCCACTATTTCCACCACCAAAACATAGTCATTTTCCCTCCATATTTAAATATAATATTTTATATTATATTTTAATATATATTTAATAAATATATATTTATATAAGTGTACTAATCCCAACCATCAAATTTCATTTAATATTATTCATCCATCCACATGAATCCATACCACATCCTAAATTTAATATCTACCCTTATAAGTGCTTTAATATCAGCCACACAATTAGTGTCATTGAAACCCTAGCATGTCCTAGGTTAGATTATAAATAGGAGCTATTTTGATGGCTCAATCCCTGAGTCTTTTTCTTGAGTTTTTGAATTTTTTGAGATCCTGAGTTCTTGAGTTTCTAAATCCCTGAGTTGTTGGATACTCTAAGTTTCCAACATAGCCTTTGTGCCCTAACCCAACTCTATCCATCATATCCCCTATTCCTTCACTCATCATCACCATTGTCACATCCCTCGCCTTCACTAGATCTGCTTTTGTAGAATACTCCTTCATCCATCAGATGCCTTTGGGTGCTTTTTTCTACTACTGAGCACCTCTAGGTACCTCCCTACCATTCCCTAGCACCCACAAGCATTTTTTGTAGCTGCAAAGCACCCAAGGGCATTTTACATAAGCCCTTCTAAAAGCCCCCTAGCCTTTGAGTGACACTAGGGCACACCTTCACCATAAACCTGCAACATATCCAGTTAACAGAAGACAACCAGCACGGAGCAATGTAAATCATTATTTTTTTTATTAATTTTAATATTTTCTTATTTGCTTATAGTAGTTTTATATGATAGTTAAGGTTTTATTAATGTCTGAGGGTCTCATGCAATTGAACCCTCTCAATTATTACTTCTCTTCTTTCATATTCTACGTGCATATTTGAAGATTCAACAACATTGGATAGGTTTTTTAAGCTAGAGTGGCCTGACATCGGATACACAGAAGCCCACTCACACCTGTTGGGAGCAGAACACAACTGAAGACACCACCATTTGTTGTAGTTAGGGTTTTGGAGAACCCTAGCAATCTATGTAAAAATTGTATCAAAGAGGATTCTTAAATCCGCTATTGTAACAATGGAGTTTTTAGGCTCCCCCTGTTTAATATAAATCTTATTTGTTGTGCAATATATGGTTATTTGAATTCTATTTTATTTAGCATTTCTTGGTGTCGTGTTTTTAGCTCTACAAATATATATCATGGATAAGCACATAATTTTAAATATATTTTTAAAAATAAAAATAATATCCTTAAAGGAAAAATTTTATATCATATTGATGACCAAATTAATTCTCTTAAGGGGTATAAATACCCAAATTACAAGTGATATTAGGTCAAGGTTAAAGACTTGGCCTTAAGGTTATTTATTAAAATATTATGAATTAAACTCACATTAATAAGGGATACAATGGCCCATATGTATATAAAAGTAAACTTACTATAAAAAGGCCTATTGTGGACTTAAGTGAAGATTAAACGCCATATATATTTTAATATTCCTTTTTAATATTAATGGAGGATAGAGAGAGAGACCCTTATTAGCCCTCCCTATTTAAAGGAAACTCTCTTACTCAAAATTATTCCAACACTCAATGGATAAAATCCTAAGGCATTACTTCATTCATGATAGCCACTATTAAATGCTCTTACATAAAGAACACTTCCTCTCCAACTATTAGAGGATCAATAAAGAACACTTCCTCTCCAACTATTAGAGGATCAATGCTCTCATCCATAATTAGAGGATCAATATCACAATCATTATTACTATTCTTACCCATAAATAGAGGAACAATATTCCAACCCTCAATAGTGCTTTTACTTGTATGTAGAAAAGGAGGATGTTGTGCCTACTCAAAAATACCAAGAATTAATGTGCTATTAACTAAAATTGAGTCATATATGTTAAGTAACTAGAGTATATATTTCCATACCAAATTTTACTAATGTCATTGGTCTTAACCATCACATCACCAAATACATTCTTCTTGGAGAAAGAGGAATATGAAGGATATAATTTTTAAAAAATTTCCAACTAATTTTAATATTTGAAGACAATTATATTAAAATCATCATTGATGTCCTAATCATCTATCTATTAGACCAAAAATTCACTTTTTTTTTAGCATGAGTGATGTTATTTATAGGATTAAATAATAAAACACGAGCAATAAATAAATGCGAAAATAAAACATAGAAGAATAATGCAATACATGAGACAGATTTATATAGTTCACCCAATGTGGGCTATGTCCATGGAGAAAATAACCAAACCTTTTGTCTCCATCCAAAAAACAATGAAGAGATACAACCTACAACAGACCCTCATCATCTCTTACAATTATGCATACCGCATATTACCATACATTACAACCGCCATACATCATCCTCTTATAAAAAAATGTGTTACATATAGGGCAAAAAAGCTCACCTAAAATTCATAATTTGATATGTGACCTAATAATAAATGGTCCAGATTTAATGACACAAGTAGGGGTGTGTTGCCCCTCTATACCCCACCTTAGTAGAGTGGGTCCAAGTGTAGTTGAAAACAAAGCCTCCAAATTATAGATTGAATAAGGCTCCACAACCAACAATATCCTACTTAGAGACTTATGACAGTAACGCCACCGCTACTGCACCTACCTAGAAATTTTCTCACCTTTACTATCATGCTTGAAGATAAACTAAAACTAAGATAAAACTCAATTTCTCCTTGGTTACTACCTTTGTTAACATGTCTACAAGATTCTAGCTAGTGTGCATCTTTTCCAGCTTCAACTGTCCATATTTCAAAATTGATCGTATGAAATGGTACTTGGTCTATATATGTTTAGTCATGGAATGAAAGGTCGAGCTCTTTGCAATATGAATGACACTCTAACTATCACTATATAACATGATATTCTCCTACTTCTTTTAAAATTCCTCCATAAACCTTTGTAACCAAATCATCTCTTTACTAGCTTCTGTAATAGAAACATACTCTGCTTTCATTGTTAATTTTGAAATCCAACTTATTGTAATTCCACCTATAGTAAAGACATATCTTATGGTACTCCTTTGTCTATCTATATCACCTACCATATTTGCATTAGCATATCCCTGTAAAATAGTGTTAGTACCTCCAAAATATAATACCTAAGTGGCAGTACCTCTTAAATACCTAAGAATCCACTTTACTACCTCCCAATGTATTTTTCTTGGGTTGCTCATAAACCTGCTCACAAGTCCCATTACATATGTTATATTTGACCTTGTGCACACCATCGCATACATCAAACTACCAACTGCTAATGAATATAGAACCTTGGACATGTATTCTATCTCCTCCTGTGTCTTAGGACACATATCTTTGGTTAGTTTGAAATGATTGGCCAAAGGTGTACTAACAGGTTTTGCATCTTGCATATTAAATATTTTCAACACCTTCTCAATGTACTCACCCTGAGACAATGTTAATTTATGATTTTTCCTATCTCTTGTTATTCTCATACCAAGGATTTGCTTTGTAGCACCCAAATCCTTCATTGCAATTGAATCTACCAATTTTATTTTGAGCATATTTATATCCTGCATGTTAGACCCTAAAATAAGCATGTCATCTACATAAAATAATAGGATAATATAGTTACCATTATACAATCTCTTAAAATAAACATAGTGGTCAGAATAACATCTACTATAACCTTGTTTTGATATAAACCTATCAAATTTCATATACCACTGCCTTGGAGCTTGCTTCAGGCCATACAAGCTCTTTTTCAACCTACATACTAATTCCTCCTTTCCTTTGACCTCATACCCTTGTGGCTGCTACATATAAATATCTTCCTTCTAAATCTCCATGGAGAAAGGTTTTTTTTTTATATTTAATTTTTCAAGATGCAAATTCTCTACAACCACTATGCTTAAAACAGTTCTAGTTGAAGTTATTTTAACAACAAGAGAAAAAATTTCATCATAATAAATACCTTTACAACCAAACTAGCCTTATACCTCTTTTTATCTCCATATTTTTCTTTCACCCTGTAAACCCATTTATTATGCAATGCTATTTTTTATACAAGCAACCAAACCAAATACCAAGTCTGATTGTGTACCAAGGAGTCCATCTCCTCTTTCATGCCTTGCTTCCACTTCTTCCTAGTTTCTACCTACATCGCTTCTTCATATGTTTTTAGTTCACCTAAGTTAGACAGTAATACATAATATAATGAAGGAGAGTAACGTTCAAGGAGTCTACTTATCCTAGTAGATATTATAATAGCATTTTCAGGAGTTTGAGGTGCTTGCTACTGTTGTTGATTTTCTAGTATATTTAGAGTTTGAATTTCATCAAGAACTATGTATTTTGTGTCTACATTTTCCTATTTATTTTGTTGCAACTGGTTTGTATACATGACTTTCTCATTGAATACCACATATCTACTCCTAATGATTTTGTGATTTTCATAATCCCAAAAATGATAACCAAAATCATTAAATCCATATCTAATGAAAGTGCACTTCTTGGATTTTACCTCAAGTTTAGTTCTATTTTCTTTATCAATATGCACGAATGCTTCACAACCAAAAGTCTTCATAAATAAGTAGTTAATAGGCTTACCTGTCCATGCCTCTTCTAGAATACCACCATCCAGGAAACTTGAAGACCCCTTTTTTATTAAATAAATAGTAGTATCCATAGCATCTGCCCAAAACTATAAGGGCAATCCTACATGTAATCTCATACGTCTTGCATGTTCCGTTATAGTCCTGTTCATCCTTTATGACACACCATTTTCTTGTGGAGTTCCTAGAACCATATTCACTCTATGAATCCCATGGTATGAATAGTAACTTTCAAACTCTTTACAGTAGTAATCACCTCCATTATCTGATCTGAGACACTTCAGCTTATTTCCCATTTCATTCTCAACTAAAGCTTTCCATTTCTTAAAAGTATCAAAGACATCTGATTTCTTTCAAATACAATAAACCCAATTTTTTCTAGTTGCATTGTCAATAAATGTAACATAATAATAAGAACCACCAAGAGATGGTACCTGAGTTGATCCCCATATATTTGTATGCAGAAGCTCTAACTTTTCACTCTTATTTTCTTTTGCAACTCTGAGAAATCTGACTCTTTTATGTTTTCCATAAATGTTGTGCTCATGAAAGTCCAAATAAACCTGATTCAAACCTGACAATAATTTTCTTAAGTGGAGAATCTGCATCCCCTTCTCACTCATGTACCCAAGTCTATGATGCCACAAACCTGTATTCACTCATGTAGAGGCTAAAGCAATAGAAATATTAGTATTACCAGTATAGATATACAACGTACCTGACTTATTTACTTTTGCTAATATCAATGATCCTTTAGCAACCTTCCATGAATTTGTTGAGAATATAATTGTACATCCTTTGATGTCCAACTACCTTATGGAAATTAATTTTCTTCTTAAATCAAGAATATGCTTTACCTTTTTCAGCAACCGTTGGTTTCCATTCGGTAATTGTATCTGTATCTTACCCTTTCCAATGATTTTACATGGTCTATAATCTCCCAAACAAACCTGTTCAAAATAACCTTGAAAATAATATAGAAAATATTTCCTATGGGGTGTGGCATGATACGAAGCCCTTGAGTCTAGCCCCCAATAATCATTATTATTATCTAGTGAAAGTATTAAAGCATCTTACAATACATCACCTACTACGTTTGCTTCCTGATTGTCTTGTTTTTCATCTCCCTATTTTTCTTCAAGACCAACATTCTCTTTTTAGGTGTCCTTTCTTCTCATAGTTCCAGTATTTTATCTGCTTTCCTTTGGATTTGGATCTACCTTTTTTTTATTTTCTATATTTTCTTGGAATCTTTTCTCTCTTCTTTTGTCTCCCCCTATTTTCCATAGTCAATGCATTACCTGATGTCTCACTTGTGCTTTTCCATCGCATTTCCTCACTAAGGATAACACCAATAACATCATAAAATTTTAAAGTATTTGTACCAAAAATAGAATTACTCATAGCCATGACGAAGCCATACCAGCTTTCTTACAATGAGCACAAGATCAAAAGAGCCCTAACCTCATCATAAAAATTTACTCCAAAAAAATTTAACTGATTGGTAACCATGTTAAACTCATTTAAGTGATTAGTAATAGACCCACCTTTTGACATCTACATATTAAATAAATGCTTCATAAGAAATACCTTGTTCAAAGCTGAGAGTTTTTCATACAGTTTGGTCAATGCCTTCATTATATCCTTTTTTGTCTTTTCCTTTGAAATATTGAAGGCCAGTAACACAACTAAGCACAATCGTATTGTTCTTAGTACCTTTTTATCAAGAACTTCTCATTCTTCATTTGATAACTTCACTGGATTCTTTGATTTTCCACCTAATGGTAAGTACAAATCCTTCTAATATAGATAGTCCTCCATTTACATCTTTCAAAGCTGGTAGCTTTGGTTGTTAAACTTCTCAACCCTAAACCTACCTTCTTTTGCCATTGCTCCCACTCAAACCTTGAAAACCCTCCTTTCAAGTGAAACCCTAAACCTCGCTCTGATACCATTTGTTAGGATTAAATAATAAAACATGGGCTATAAATAAATGTGGAAATAAAATGTAGAAGAATAAAGTAATACACAAGACACATATTTATGTGGTTCATCCAATGTGGGATACATCCATGAATAAAATAACAAAGCCTTTTGTCTCCATCCAATTTTTTTTGAAGGGATACAACCTATAGTAGACCCGTTGTAACTTCATCTTCACTCTATCGCCATCTCTTACAGTTACAAACATCGTGCATTACCATACGTTATAGCCATCATACATCATCCTCTTATAAAAATATGTGTTACAAATTTAGGGCAAAAAAACCTGCCTAAAATCCACCATCTGATATGTGACCTAAATATAAATGGTCTAGATTCGACAACACAAGTAGGAAGGGGCATTGCCCCCCTACACCCCCCTTTGTAGAGTGGGTTCAAGTGCGGTTGAAAACAAGGCCTTCAAATTAGAGATCAAATCGGGATCCACAACCAATAGTTATAAATAGAAATAAAATTGAGTCCCAAGCTTAGTATATGAAACAAATCCCTGAATAATAAGGAATCAAGAATTATGTCTCCATGACCAGTCAGCTATAAAGAAGAGCCATTAGAAACTATGATTTGTTTGCAATAATGATGTTTGCTATAGTTAGCCAAAAATAATATTTTTTAATCATATGGCAAGTAGTTCTTGAATTTATAATCCATTCCTTTAAAGTCATGGAGGCCCAATAACATTAGTCTATGAGATCTCACCCTCATCCTCACCTTGTAGAAATAATATGTAAGCAACACCACCCATAAGGAATCAAGAATCATGTCTTCATAACCACTCACCTCCAAAGAAGAGCCATTAGAAACTATGACTTGTTTGTAATAATGATGTTTTCTATAGTTAGAAAAAATATTTTTTTCTTTTTATATGGCAAACAACTATTGAATTTACAATCCATTCTTTCAAAGTCATGGAGGTCCAACAACATCAGTCTATGAGATCTCACCTTCATCCTCACCTTGTAGAAAGAAGAGATAAGTATTACCACCTATCTTTTTACTGCTTCTAACCTCTTTTGATCCGTTATCGATAAAATTTTACCTATGCTCTTTCTTATAATAATAAGGAATGGGATTCTTAAAGGTTTCTTGTATTTTTCTCTACTTGCTTCTATTATTTTTTAAACTTATTAAATTGTTTCTTAGATACTTACTTTGCATGAGTTTGAATGGAAAGAGAGTTACTCCACCTTATTTTTTAATATTTTTGGTGAAAAGGGTACTAGATAAATCTCAAAAGAAAACTATGAATGTTGTTAACGAAACGATGAAAAAGAAAAATATCTTTGACCGTTTAAAAATGGTCTAGCACTCTTAATCAAGCACCTTAACAAGATCTATATGAAATATTTCTTAATAAGAAAATGTGTTCAGCAATATGCATACCTTTTGCATAAATTTATTACATTAAAAGATGCTTAAAATGGAACATTTATTCCATTTTATAAATGGACATGTGCACTCATACATAAAGGACACTTGTGCACATTTACACTCATCACACTTGCACACTTAACTACATGACACTTATGCATTTCTTGCACATTATTACATTACATAAAATATTTACTCACACTCTAATCTAAGACACACTCCTAATCTAAATATGTACCCAAGGTTGTACATTAGCATGTACCAAATAATTTAATTTACTCAAATAGAAATTTTCCAATACATCTATTATCCTATGCATGTTGAAATCTTCAATAAATAACATTCCAAATGTCATTTTAATTGACAAATGAAGTAAATTCTTGCATTGATTAAGTCATATATATATAGGAGTACCATCCTTCTTTTTCATAACAGATAGAACTATGTTTAAGTCCCCAAAAATAATATATAGATCAAAATTATAAATTATCATTTAATTTGATATAAATAAACTAATTCTTTCAAACATCTTTCATAATAAGTAACTACATCTAGAGAATATATTTTTATATTTCCAACTTTGATATTATTCTCTTTATTGAAAAAAATACCATCAACCAAATTACTTTTTCTTCTAGCATTTTTCCATCCCATTTCCATTTGGCCATATCATTACAATACCTCATGAAGCACCTATTGCAAAAATCACTCGACAATCTTCCATATTACAAATATTTTTTAATGCATCCTTACCTTCCTCACTACTTATTTTCATTTATTGTATTAAACATACTCATGAATATAACAACTAATTAATTCCCTAATAAATATTTTTTAAGAGTCCTATTTATATCCCGAATTTTCTAAGATACCATTTTCATCACTTTTTATTCTTCATTTCTAGGATTATCCCATCATTTGCTAACACTTGTAATATTTGTTTTGGTTTCCCATATTAATATCTCTTCAACTTTTCTTTTCTCATTGTTCTTTTTTTTAGGTTCTTCCTCTTATTTTTCCATTCCCATTAACAGTTTATTTTTCATAAATCTCTTCACCTTTTCCATATTGTTCATTATGAGGCTTACAAACTTTCCTTTTATCTTTGTTTTTCTTTTTAGGTTATTCCTATTCTTTTTCCATTCCCATTAACAATTTCTTCTTCATCAATATCTTTAATCCATATTGTTCATAATGAGGCTTACCATTTGTAGGTTTATATTTTCCTAGAGAACTTGAATTGCAAGGAATAACCTCTTTAATAATTTCTTGAAACCCTAAAGTGAAAATATCATACTTCATAATACTCACCTTTTTACTTCATTACCCATACTTATTTATTTATTATGATGCTCTTAAAAATCTAAAGTAAAATCACAATGAGATAGGTTTACGCTTTCTTGGAGAATCTAATGTACAATGAATAGCCTCACAAACACTTTTTCCTTCATATTGTTCTAGAAAACCTAAAGTACAAGGATAATTTTTCATTGTAATAAATTTTTTATCCTTCCCTAAAAACATTAAATTTATATTGATATCATCCATACTCGTTTCCTTATTATGCTACTATTAAAATCCTAAGTGTAAGGGATAAGCTCTATACTACTTTCATTCTTATTTCAAAGAGAATTTTATACTACTTAAAGAAAATAGTGATGATTTACATAGGTTAAACAAATCCTCATTGCCTCGTTTACTTTAAAATTTTCCTCCACATATTCATTTATACCTTTAATTCCTTTTAAGTCTAAACTATATATTATAATTTGCATCCCTTGTGTCCTTGTTTGTTTCTTCTAATGGTTGATGCAAGTAAAATATGGTGCACTTTGCATATAATGACTTTGAAGGGATTTATTTACTATTTTCTTAGGAGTGGAAAAGCCTTGATTTAATTTATTTTCTACTTTGATACAATCTTCATGATTTATCTTGAAGTTTGTCTCATGCCCAACATCTCCCATCTCTTTATCCATTGTTTTAACTTTGCAATATCGTACCATGTGTTTATTCTAATAACATTTGTGGCATCAAAATGAAATATTTTTATAATCCACTTGTTGATATCGTTCTCTTAATTAAAATTTAATCTAAATGTATTATGGTAAATATTTTAAAATATCCATGTCAACACATATTTGAGTGTATATAATATATCTTTGCTCCTTATTAGTTGGTCCTTCCTAGATGAAATCCATTAGTATATTGATAATATTATTCCAAACCTTATTATATGGAAGTCTAAATTTGTAACCCAAACTAAAAATATTTTAATAGTTTTTATATCTATAGAAAAAATCTCATTTTATTGTCTTAAATATAATGCATCCATCCCAAAAAGTATGGGTTATTGTTCATTATTTTATCCCTAATTTATGAAAATGATAATATGACAAGGAAAAATAGTTTCAAAATAAAATATAGGGAATGATTTGAATTCAATCCTTACTTCCAGTTAATAAAATTTTGAATCTCTCAAAAACATGGCTAGTATCTATCAAACCTACATACCAACCATCTACCTACATACGAACCATCTACTTTTAAGAACTATTATGTCATGCCTAATCATATCATCCTTGACAATCTCTTTTGGTGAAATATATATTGCATAATTAAGGTATTCTATAGATTCACTCTTTCACTTATCCCTAAGTTGAATATCCATACTTCTAGTTAGGACTTTCAAAATGACTTTCCTACCAAGCTACTTATCTTTTCATCATAAGAATCCTTTATTAAAAAAAAAAAACCAAATATCTAAAAATATATATATAAATCCTAATCCTCGCTCATAATTTCTTCTTGTTCTTACTCCATATCATTTCCATGTTTCCCCAATAACCTAAAATAAGAAAATGTGAGGTTTGCACTCACTCTTAGATCGGATTCAGTTACTTACAAATAAAAAACTAATTACCTTATTAGATTTCATAATCATTTTTAGAAATGAATATAATCAACACAATACCTAGAAATAAAATATATATCATAGATAAACACATAATTTGAAAGGTGTTTATAAAAAACAAAATAATATCATTAAAGGAAATAATTAATATCATATTGATGACCAAATTGATTCTCTCAAGGGGTATAAATACTCAAATTACAAGTGATATTAGGTCAAGGTTAAAGACGTGGCCTTAAGGTTGATTATTAGAATATTATAAATAAAACTCACATTAATAAGGGATACAATGGACCATAGGTATATAAAAGTAAACTTAGTACAAAAGGGCTTATTGTGGCCTCAGTTGAAGATTAAACACCATATATATTTTAACATTCTTTCTTAAGCTTAATGGAGGATAGAGATAGAGAGAGACCCTTATTACCCCTCCCTATTTAAAGGAAACTCTCTTACTCCTAATTATTCCAACACTCAATGGATAAAATCCTAAGGTGTGACTTTGTTCTTGATAGCCACTATTAAATGCTCTTACATAAATAACACTTCCTCTCCAACTCCAAAATTTTCTAGTGCTTGAATAAGAACCTCTTTGGTTATGACCTTGGTCATGATAGCTATTTGTTGCTCTATTGAAGATATATAAATTAGATTAAACATTCCATGAGTATGAAGTTATAACTCCATCTCCTAGATTAATGATGTTGAAATCCTCATGATGAGAAGATCATTAACATAAAGTCTTACAATAATCCCCTCTACCTATCAATATTATAACAAGATGACTATTACATGCAGATCTTCTCCATGAGGAAGGAAATACTATACATTGTTCTAAAGTGCATCCTATCCATAGGAGGAAACAATAGAGAATTACCTAAATGAGATACATCCAAGCAATAAGAGCAAAAATATTCAAAGAATCAATACCATGTATTTGAGAGAATTCTATAGGAAAAAGGTTTACTTTGTTCTAATTATTAAATTCATACTCCTATAGATTGATCTAAAGTGCATTTAGTCCATAGAAGAAAACAATATAAAATTACTTAAACAAGGTCCATCCAAGCAATAAGAACAAAAATATTCAAACAATTAATCCCATGTATTTGAGATAAATCCATAGGAACGAGGTCTACTTTGTTCTAATTATAAAATGCATACTCCTACTCACTGTCATTAATGTACTTACCTTTGGATAAAAGGACGTGTTCACAACAAACATCAATTCTCTCACCTACAATGAAGTATTTCATAACAAATATTAATATCCTTGCTCTTATAGAGGAGAAATCTCATAACAAACATCAATGCTCTCATCCATAATTAGAGGATCAATCGCACAATCATTATAACTATTATTACCCATAAATAGAGGAACAATATTCCAACCATCAACAGTGCTTTTTTTTGTAGGTAGAAAAGGAGGATGTTGTGCTTGCTCAAAATACCAAGAATTATTGTGCTACCAACTCAAATTGAGTCATATATCTTAAGGAACTAGAGTGTATGTTTCCATACCAAATTTTACTAATGTTATTGGCCTTAACCATCACATTTCCAAAGACATTCTTCTTGGAGAAAGGGGAATATGAAGAATATAATTTTTAAAAATTTAATCAAACTAATTTTAATATCTGAAGATAATTATATTAAAATCATCATCGATGTCCTTAACCATCTATCTATTAGACCAAAAATCCACATTTTGTTAGCATGAGTGATGTTATAAATAGAAAGAAAATTGGGCTCTAAACTTAGTACATGAAGGAAATCCCTCAATTATAAAGAATCAAGAATCATGTCTCCATAACTACTCACCTCAAAAGAATAGCCATTAGAAACTATGAGTTGTTTGCAATAATAATATTTTCTATAGTTAACCAGAAAATAATATTTTTTGTCATATGGTAAGTAGCTCTTAAATTTATAATTCATTCCTTTAAAGTCATGAAAACTAAGATCTCACATTCATCCTTACCTTGTAGAAAGAAGAGATAAGCATCACCACCTATAAGGAATCAAGACTCATGTCTTCATAACCACTCACCTCCAAAGAAAAAACAGTAGAAACTATGACTTGTATGCAATAATAATCTTTTGCTATAGTAACCAAATAATAATATTTTTTCATATGGCGAGCAGTTCTTGAATTTATAATCCATTATTTTAAATTCATGGAGGCCCAATAACATCAGTCTATAAGATCTCACTTCATCCTCATCTTATAGAAAGTAGAGATAAGTATTACTACCCATGTTTTTTTGCTACTACTTCTAATCTTTTGATCCGTTATTGATAAAATTTTACCAATGATCTTCCTTATAATAATAAGGAATGGGATTCTTAAAGGTTTCTTGTATTTTTTATCTACTTGCTTCTATTATTTTTTAAACTTATCAAATTGTTTCTTAGAGATTTACTTTGCATGAGTTTGAATGGAAAGAAATTTAATCCACCTTATTCTTTGATCTATTTTTTTTGGTGAAAAATGTATTGGATAAATCTCACAAGAAAACTATGAACACTGCTAACAAAATTATGAAAAATAAAATATCATCTCTCTTTACAAATGTTTTTTATTTATTTATTTACATTTATGTAAAATTTATTTATGAGGATGGTTATTTATTTACAATACATGTAATTTCTACTTATACAAAGATATTTGAGATCTATAAGCCTTTGCTATTAAGGTGACTCTGTTGATCCATGTCACCCAGTGTAGATGTAATCAAGATGTTCTAAAAGATTCTGATTATATTTGACACACTCCTCATAATTCTCTTGTCCTCCATATATACATGATTCAATCTATAAATATAAACATCAACATTATATCCATAACATGTTTTAGTTAAAATAAAAATAAAAATACTGCAAGAGCTTGTTTTTGTGATGAAAGCTTTTTATCTAGAAGAATATATTGAAAAATATATATAATAAAATTGCAGTCTGAAATTACGAATACCTTTGCTGATGAAGTCTCGTTTGTGTCACCAACGATGTTCTCAATATTTAGATAAATCTTTTGTTTTTCATAAATTTTTATAACAGTTCAATAATAATCATGGAAAGCTATGGATGTAATTTGAGATGGCTTTTGTGCTTGCAGTTGCTAGAATAAAAAGCATGCAACCAAAAATAAGGATGACCATAGTCTTCACCATATTCTAAAAATATGCTGGGAAACAATAAATATTTGGATTTGGCTTTGCTTGCGAGTGAGACGTCCAACATTTGAGATTTATATAGGCATAAATTCTATGCAAATTTATGAGTCACCTACACGTGGCAGTACTATTCTACAATAAAATTAAGGATATGGGGGGGAATATGTAGAGAGGATATATATGAGCTCAACTTTCTAGCTCTGTTGAAGGGCTATAAGTTATTATTAATAATAATATTATTATTATCAGTAATAGTTATTCGTTTGGCACAATAATTTGAAGTCATATTTTTGAATATATCACTTTCGTCTCTTTCTCTATAATTAGGGATATTTTTTTGGATTTGGATCTACCTTTCTTTGATTTTCCATGTTTTTATGGAATTTTTCCTCTCTTTTTATCTCCCCTTATTTTCCATATTCAACGCATTACCTAATGTCTCACATGTGCTTTTCCATCACATTTCCTCACTAAGGATAACACCAATAACATCATCAAATTTTAAAGTATTTGTACCAAAAATAGAATTACTCATAGCCATGACCAAGCCATTCCAATTTTTTGGCAATGAGCACAAGATCAAAATAGCCCTAACCTCATCATCAAAATTTACTCCAAAAAAATTTAACTGATTGGTAAACGTTTTAAACTCATTTAAGTGATAAGTAATAGACCCACCTTCTACATCTGGATATTAAATAAATTCTTCATAATAAATACCTTACTCAAAGTTGAGGATTTTTCATACAGTTTGGTCAATGCCTTCATTATATCCTCTGTTGTCTTTTTCTTTGAAATATTGAAGGTCATCGACACTGCCAAGCATAGTCGTATTTTTCCTAGTGCCTTTCTATCAAGAACTTCCCATTATTTGTTTGATAACTTTGCTAGCTTCTTTGATTTTTCACCTAATGGTAGGTACAAATTCTTATGATACATATAGTCCTCCATTTGCATCTTCCAAAGCTAGCAATTTTGGTCATTAAACTTCTCAGCCCTAAACCTACCTTCTTATGCCGTTGCTCCCACTCAATCCTTGAAAATCCTCCTTTCAAGTGAAACCCTAAACCTTGCTCTGATACCTGTTGTTAAGATTAAATAATAAAATGTGAGCTATAAATAAATGTGGAAATAAAATTTAGAAGAATAAACCAATACACAAGACACATATTTACGTGGTTCATCCAATGTGGGCTATGTCTACGAATAAAATAACTAGGCCTTTTATCTTCGTCGAGAAAACCATGAAGGGATACAACCTATACTAGACCTTTTGTAACTTCCTCTTCGCTCCATCGTCGTCTCTTAAAATTACACACACCATGCATTACCATATGTTATAGCCACCATACATCATCCTCTTATAAAAAAATAGGTTATAAATTTAGGGCAAAAAAGCTTACCTAAAATCCACCATCCGATCTGTGACATAATTATAAATGGTCTAGATTCGGCAACACAAGTAGGGGGGAAATTTCCCCCTACACCCCCCCTTCGTAGAGTGGGTCCAAGTGCGGTTGAAAATAATGCCTTCAAATTATAGAGTGAATCAGGCTCCACAACCAACAATTATAAATAGAAATAAAATTGGGTCCCAAACTTAGTAAATGAAAGAAATCCCTGAATAATAAGGAATAAAAAATTATGTCTCCATAACCACTCACCTCTAAAGAAGAGTCATTAAAAACTATGAGTTGTTTGCAATATTGATGTTTGTTGTAGTTGGCCAAAAAATAATATTTTTTTATCAGATGGCAAGTAGCTCTTGAATTTATAATCCATTCCTTTAAAGTCATGGAGGCCCAACAACATTATTCTTTGAGATATCACCCTCATCCTCACCTTTTAGAAATAAGATATAAGCATCACCACCCATAAGGAATCAAGAATCATGTCTTCATAACCACTCACCTCCAAACAAGAGCCATTAGAAACTATGACTTGAATGTAATAATGATGTTTGCTATAGTTAGAAAAAATAATGTTTTCTTTTCATATGGCGAGAAACTATTGAATTTATAATACATTCTTTCAAATTCATGGAGGCCCAACAACATCAGTCTATGATACCTCATCTTCATCCTCACCTTGTAGAAAGAAGATATAAGTATTACCACCCATATTTTTTTGCTACTTCTAACCTCTTTTGATCTGTTATCGATAATTTTTTACCTATTCTCTTTCTTATAATAATAAGGAATGGGATTGTTAAAGGTTTCTTGTATTTTTCTCTACTTGCTTCTAATATTTTTTAAACTTATCAAATTGTTTCTTAGAGACTTACTTTGAATGAGCTTGAATGTAAAGAGAGTTACTCCACCTTATTTGATGATTCTTTTGGTGAAAAAGGTACTAGATAAATCTCACAAGAACACTACAAACGCAGCTAACAAAACAATGAAAAAGAAAAACATCTTTGACCATCTAAAGATGGTTTAGCACTCTTAATCAGGTACTTTAACAATTTCTAAATGAAATATTGCTTAATAAGTAAATGTGCTCAGCAATCTACATACCTTTGGTATAAATTTATTACATTGAAATATGCTTAAAATGGAACATTTACTCCATTTTATAAATAGACATGTGCACTCATACATAAAGGAAACTTGTGCACATCTACACCCATCACACTTGCACACTTAACTACATGACACTTGTGCATTTCCTGCACATTATTACATTACATAAAATATTTACTTACACTCTAATCTAAGACACACTCCTAATCTAAAGATGTACAAAGGTTGTACATTAGCATGTACTAAATAATGTAATTTACTCAAATAGAATTTGTCCAATACATCTATTATCCTATGAATGTTGAAATATTCAAGGAATAAAATTTCAAATGCCATTTTAATTGACAAATAAAGTAAATTATTGTATTGATTAAGTCAAATTATATATATATATATATATATATGAGTATCATCCTTCTTTTTCATAAAATATAGAACTATGTTTAAGTCCCCCAAAAAAATAT
The DNA here is from genome assembly GCA_028583015.1 of Wollemia nobilis. Taxonomy (NCBI): domain Eukaryota; kingdom Viridiplantae; phylum Streptophyta; class Pinopsida; order Araucariales; family Araucariaceae; genus Wollemia; species Wollemia nobilis. Next base: position 6,818,555 of record JAQPPZ010016334.1, on the reverse strand, counting down.
ATAGATCAAAATTATAAATTATCATTGAATTTGATATGAATAAACTAATTCCTTCCAACATATTTCATAAGAAGTAACTACATCTAGAGCATATATTTTTATATTTCCAACTTTGATATTATTCTCTTTCTTGAAAAAAAAACAATCAACCAAATTACCTTTTCTTCTACCATTTGTCCATCCCATTTCCATTTGGCCATATCATTACAATACCTCATGAAGCACCTATTGCAAAAATCGTTAGACAATCTTCCATATTCCAAATATTTTTGAATGCATCCTTATCTTCCTCACTACTTCTTTTTGTTTATTGTATTAAACATACTCATGACTATAACAAATAATTAATTCCATATTAAATATTTTTTAGGAGTCCTATTTATATCCCTAATTTTCTAAGATACCATTTCGTCACTTTTTATTCTTATTTCTATAATTAGCCCCTCATTTGATAACACTTGTAATATTTGATTTTGGTTTCCCATATTAATATCTCTTCAACTTTCCTTTTCTCTTTGTTCATGTATTTAGGTTCTTCCTCTTCTTTTTCCATTGCCATTAACAATTTATTTTTCATAAATCTCTTCAAATTTTTCATATTGTTCATGATGAGGCTTACCAACTTTTCTTTTCTCTTTGTTTTTATTTTTAGGTTCTTCCTTTTATTTTTCCATTCCCATTAACAATTTCTTCTTCATCAATATCTTTAATTTTTCCATATTTTTCATAATGAGGCTTACTATTTGTAGGTTTATATTTTTCTAGAGAAATTGAATTGCAAGGAATAACCTCTTTAATAATTTCTTGAAACCCTAAAGTGAAAATATCATACTTCATAATACTCACCTTTTTACTTCATTACCCATACTTATTTATTTATTTGCTCTTAAAACTCTAAAGTGAAATCACAATAAAATAGTTTTATGCTTTCTTGGAGAATCTAATGTATAATGAATAGCCTCACAAACACTTTTTCCTTCATATTGTTCTAGAAAACCTCAAGTACAAGGATAATTTATTATCCTTCCCTAAAAACCCTAAATTTATATTGATATCATCCATACACATTTCCTTATTATGCTACTATCAAAATCCTAAGTGTAAGGGATAAGCTCTACACTATTTTCATTCTTATTGCAAGGAGAGGATTTTATACTACTTAAGAAAAATAGGGATGATTTACATAGGTTAAAAAAATCCTCATTGCCTCATTTGCTTTAAAATTTTCCTACGCATCTTCCTTTATACCTTTAATTCCTTTTGAGTCTAAACTATATATTATAATTTGCATCCCTTGTGTCCTTGTTTTTTTCTTCTAATGGTTGATGCAAGTAAACTATGGTGCACTTTGCATATAATGACTTCAAGGGAATTTATTTACTATTTTATTAGGAGTGGAAAAGCCTTGATTTAATTTATCATCTACTTTGATACAATCTTCATGATTTATCTTGAAGTTTGTCTCATATCCAACATCTCCCATTTCTTTATCCATTGTTTTAACTTCGCAATATCTTGTCATGTGTTTATTCTAATAACATTTGTGGCATAAAAATGAAATATATTTATAATCACTTGTTGATCTCATTCTCTTAATTCAAATTTAATCTAAATGTATCATGGTACCTATTTTAAAATATCCATGTCAACACATATTTGAGTGTATATAATATATTTTCACTCCTTATTACTTGGTCCCTCCTAGATGAAATCCATTAGTATATTGAATATTATTGCAAACCTTATTATATGGAAGTATAAATTTGTAACCCACACTAAAAACATTTTAATAGTTTCTATATCTATAGAAAAAATCTCATTTTATTGTCTTAAATATAATGCATCCATCCCAAAACGTATGGGCTACTATTCATTATTTTATCCTAAATTTATGAAAAGGATAATATGACAAGGAAAAATACTTTTAAAATAAAAGATATAGAATAATTTGAATTCAATCCTTACTTCCATTTAATCAAATTTGAATCTCTGAAAAACTTGGCTAGTATCTATAAGACCTACATATCAACCATCTGCTTTTAAGAACTATTATGTCATGCTTGATCATATCATCCTTGATAATCACTTTTGGTGTAATATTTATTTCATAATTAGGGTATTCTATAGATTCACTCTTTCACTTGTCCCCAAGTTGAATATCCATACTTCTAGTTAAGACTTTCAAAATGAATTTCCTACCAAGCTACTTAGCTTTTCATCATAATAATCCTTTATTTTTTAAAAAATTCCAAATATTTAAATCAAAAAATATAAATCCCAATCCTTGCTCATAATTTCTTCTTTTTCTTACTCCATATATCATTTCCATGTTTCCCCAATAACCTAAAACAAGAAAAGGTGAGGCTTGCACTCACTCTTAGATCAGATTCAATTATGTACAAATAAAAAATTAATTACCTTGTTATATTTCACAATCGTTTTAAAAAATGAATAGAATCAACACAATACCTAGAAAGAGAATATATATCATAGATAAACACATAATTTGAAAGTTGTTCATAAAAAACAAAATAATATCATTAAAGGAAATAATTCATATCATATTGATGACCAAATTGATTCTCTCAAGGGGTATAAATACTCAAATTATAAGTGATATTAGGTCAATATTAAATACTTGGACTTAAGGTTGACTATTAAAATATTATAAATAAAAATCACATTAATAAGAGATAGAAAGGACCATAGGTATATAAAATAAACTTAGTACAAAAGGGCTTATTGTGGCCTCAAGTGAAGATTAAACACCATATATATTTTAACATTCCTTCTTAAGCTTAATGGAGGATAGAGATAGAGAGAGACCCTTATTAGCCCTTCCTATTTAAAGGAAACTCTCTTACTCCCTATAATTCCAACACTCAATGGATAAAATCCTAAGGTGTGATGTTGTTCATGATAGCCACTGTTAAATGCTCTTACATAAATAACACTTCCTCTCCAACTCTAAAATTTTCTAGCGTTTGAATAATAATCTCTTTGGTTATGACCTTGGTCATGATAGCCATTTGTTGCTCTATTTAAGATATATAAACTAAATTAAACATCCCATGAGTATGAAGCTATAACTCCATCTACGAGATTAATGATGTTGAGATCCTCATGATGAGAAGGTCATTAACATAAAGCCTTACAATAATCCACTCTACCTATCAAGATCATAAAAATATGACTATTACATGTATATCTTCTCCATGAGGAAGGAAATACTATGTATTGATCTAAAGTGCATCCTATCCATAGAACGAAACAATAGAGAATTACTTAAATGAGATATATCCAAGAAATAAGAGTAAAAATATTCAAAGAATCAATACCATGTATTTGAGAGAACTCCATAGGAGCAAGGTTTAATTTTTTCTAATTATCAAATTCATACTCCTATGCATTGATCTAAAGTGTATTTTTTCCATAGAATAAAATAATAAAAAATTACTTAAACAAGGTCCATCTAAGCAATAAGAACAAAAATATTCAAATAGTCAATCCCATGTATTTGAGATAACTCCATAGGAACAAGGTTTAATTTGTTCTAATTATCAAATGCATACTCCTATTCACTGTCATTAATGTAATTACATTTGGATAAAATGGCTTGTTCACAACAACCATCAATGCTCTCACCTGCAATGAAGTATTTCATAACAACCATTAATATCCTTGCTCTTATAGAGGAGAAATATCATAACAAACATCAATGCTCTCATCCATAATTAGAGGATCAATATCACAATTATTATAACTATTCTTACCCATAAATAGAGGAACAATATTCCAACCATAAACAATGCTTTTTCTTGTAGGTAGAAAAGGAGGATGTTGTGCTTGCTAAAAGATACCAATAATTATTGTGCTACCAACTCAAATTGATTCATATATCTTAAGGAATTAGAATGTATGTTTCCATACCAAATTTTACGAATGTCATTGGCCTTAACCATCACATTGCCAAAGACATTCTTCTTGGAGAAAGGGGAAGATGAAGGATATAATTTTTAAAAATTTAATCAAACTAATTTTAATATTTGAAGACAATTATATTAAGATCATCATTGATGTCCTTAATCATGTATCTATTAGACCAAAAATCCACCTTTTTGTTAGCATGAGTGATGTTATAAATAGAAAGAAAATTTGGCCCCAAACTTAGTACATGAAGGAAATACCTCGATTATAAAGAATCAAGAATCATGTCTCCATAACCACTCACATCCAAAGAATAGCCATTAGAAACTATGAGTTGTTTGTAATAATGATGTTTGCTATAGTTAACTAAAAAATAATATTTTTTATCATATGGTAAGTAGCTCTTGAATTTATAATTCATTCATTTAAAGTCATTAAAACCCAACAACATCAATCCATGAGATCTCACCTTCATCTTCACCTTGTAGAAATAAGAGATAAGCATCACCACCTATAAGGAATCAATACTCATGTCTTCATAACCACTCACCTTCGAAGAAAATTCATTAGAAACTATGACTTGTTTACAATAATGATGTTTGCTATAATTAACCAAATAATAATAATAATTTTTTTTTCATATGGTGCGCAGCTCTTGAATTTATAATCCATTATTTTTAAATGTCATGGAGGCCCAAAAATATCACTCTATGAGATCTCACATTCATCCTCACCTTGTAGAAAGAAGAGATAATTATTGCCGCCTATGTTTTTTTTGTTGTTACTTCTAACCTTTTCATCCAGTATCGATTAAATTTTATCTATGATCTTCCTTATAATAATAATGAATGGGTTTCTTAAAGATTTCTTGTATTTTTTATCTACTTGCTTCCATTATTTTTTAAACTTATCAAATTGTTTCTTAGAGACTTACTTTGCATGATTTTGAATGGAAAGAGAGTTACTCCACCTTTTTTGTTCATCTTTTTGGTGAAAAAGGTACTAGACAAATCTCACAAGAAAACTATGAATGTTGCTAACGAAATGATGAAAAAGAAAAATATTTTTGACCGTTTAAAAATGGCCTAGCACTCTTAATTAGGCATTTTAACAAGTTCTAAATGAAATATTTCTTAATAAGTAAATGTGTTCAGCAATCTGCATACCTTTTGTATAAATTTATTACGTAATTAAGATGTGCTAAAATATTTTGATTATCTTTGACACACTCCTCAAAATTCTCTTGTCCTCCATCTCTGCATGATTCAATCTGTAAATATAAACATCAACATTATATCCATAACACAATTTAGTTTAAAGAAAAATAAAAATACGGCAAGAGCTTGGTAGAGTGATGAAAGATTTTAATCTGGAAGAATATATTTAAAAAATATAAAATAATATTAGTCTGAACTTACGACTACATTTTCTGATGAAGTCTCGTCTATGGCACCTGAGATGTTCTCAATATTTAGATAAATCTTTTGCTTTTTCATAAATTTTATAACAGTTCAATAATAATCATGGAAAGCTATGGATGTAACCTAATATGGATTTTGTGCTAGTGGTTGCTAGAAGAAAAATCATGCAACCAACAATAAGGATGCCATAGTCTTCACCATATTCTAAAAATATATTGGGAAACAATAAATATATGGATCTGGCTCTGCTTGCGAGTGAGACGTCCAACGTTTGATATTTATATAGGCATAAAATCTATGTAAATTTATGAGCCACCTGCACATGGCAGGACTATTCTGTAATAAAATTAAGGAGATGAGGAGGAATTTGCAGAGAGGATATATATGAGCTCAAATTTACAGCTCTATTGAAGAGCTGGAACTTATTATTAATAATAATATTATTATTATCAACAGTTCTTCGTTTGGCACAATAATTTGAAGTCATATTTCTAAATATATCACTTTCATCTCTTTCTCTATAATTAGGGATATTGTTTTGGATTTGGATCTACCTTTATTTTATTTTCCATGTTTTCTTGGAATCTTTTCCCTCTCTTTTTATCTCCCCCTATTTTCATAGTCAACGCATTACCTGATGTCTCACTTGTGATTTTCCATCACATTTCCTCACTAAGGATAAAACTAATAACATCATCAAATTTTAAAGTATTTGTATCGAAAACAGAATTACTCACAGCCATGACCAAGCCATTCCAACTTTTTGACAATGAGCACAACATCAAAAGAGCCCTAACCTCATCATCAAAATTTACTCCAACAAAATTTAACTGATTGGTAAACGTCTTAAAATCATTTAAGTGATAAGTAATAGACCCACCTTCTACATCTTAATATTAAATAAATGCTTCATAAGAAATACCTTATTCGAAGTTGAGGGTTTTTCATACAGTTTGGTCAATGCCTTCATTATATCCTCTGTTGTCTTTTCCTTTGAAATATTGAAGGCCACCGACACTGCCAAGCATAGTCATATTGTTCATAGTACCTTTCTATCAAGAACTTACCATTATTTATTTGATAACTTCATTGGCTTCTTTGATTTTCCACCTGATGGTAGGTACAAATCCTTCTGATATAGATAGTCCTCCATTTGCATCTTCCAATGCTGGCAATCTTGCCCGTTAAACTTCTCAACCCTAAACCTACCTTCTTTTGCCATTGCTCCCACTCAATACTTGAAAATCCTCCTTTCAAGTGAAACCCTAAATCTCACTCTAATACCAGTTTTCAAGATTAAATAATAAAATGTGAGCTATAAATAAATGTAGAAATAAAATGTATAAGAATAAAGCAATACATGAGACACATATTTGCGTGGTTCATCCAATGTGGGCTATGTCTACGAAGAAAATAACCAGGCCTTTTATCTTCATCCAGAAAACCATGAAGGAATACAACCTATAGTAGACCCGTTGTAACTTCCTCTTTGCTCTATAGTCATATCTTACAATTACACACACCATGCATTACCATACGTTATAGCCACCATACATCATTCTCTTATAAAAATAGGTTATAAATTTATGGTAAAAAACCTTAACCAAAAATCCACCATCTGATCTGTGACCTAATTATAAATGGTCTAGATTCGAAAACATAAGTAGGGGGACGTTTCCCCCCTACAACCCCTCCGTAGAGTGGGTCCAAGTGTCGTTAAAAATAAGGCATTCGAATTAGAGAGTGAATCAGGCTCCACAACCAAAAATTATAAATAGAAAGAAAATTGGGTCCCAAACTTAGTAAATGAAAGAAATACCTGAATAATAAGGAATCAAGAATTATGAATCCATAACCACTCACCTCTAAAGAAGAGTCATTAGAAACTATGAGTTGTTTGCAATATTGATGTTTGCTATAGTTATCAAAAAAATAATATTTTTTTATCATATGGCAAGTAGCTCTTAAATTTATAATCCATTCCTTTAAAATCATGGAGGCCCAAAAACATTATTCTATGAGATCTCACCCTCATCCTCACCTTTTAGAAAGAATATATAAGCATCACCACCCATAAGGAATCAAGAATCATGTCTTCATAACCACTCACCTCCAAAGAAGAGCCATTAGAAACTGACTTGTTTGTAATAATGATGTTTGCTATAGTTAGAAAAAAATAATGTTTTCTTTTCATATGGCGAGAAACTCTTGAATTTATAATCCATTATTTCAAAGTCATGGAGGCCCAACAACATCAGTCTATAAGATATCATCTTCATCCTCACCTTGTAGAAAGAATATAAAAGTATTGCCACCCATATTTTTCTACTACTTCTAACCTATCCGTTATTGATAAAATTTTAACTATGCTCTTTCTTATAATAATAAGGAATGGGATTCTTAAAGGTTTCTTGTATTTTTCTCTACTTGCTTCTATTATTTTTTAAACTTATCAAATTGTTTCTTAGACACTTACTATAAATGAGCTTGAATGGAAAGAGAGTTACTCCACCTTATTTGATGATCTTTTTGGTGAAAAAGGTACTAGATAAATCTCACAAGAAAACTATGAACGCTGCTAATGAAACAATGAAAAAGAAAAATTTCTTTGACCATTTAAAAATGGTTTAGCACTCTTAATCAGGCACTTTAACAAGATCTAAAAGAAATATTGCTTAATAAGTAAATGTGCTTAGCAATCTGCATACCTTTGGTATAAATTTATTACATTGAAAGATTCTTAAAATGGAAAATTTACTCCATTTTATAAATGGACATGTGCACTCATACATAAAGGACACTTGTGCACATCTACACTCATCACACTTGCACACTTAACTACATGACACTTGTGCATTTCTTGCACATTATTATATTACATAAAATATTTACTCACACTCTAATCTAAGACACATTCCTAATCTAAAGATGTACCCAAGGTGGTACATTACATTTCAAATGCCATTTTAATTGATAAATAAAGTAAATTATATATATATATATATATATATATATATATATATATATATATATATATATATATATATATGAGTATCATCCTTCTTTTTCACAAAATATAGAACTATTTTTAAGTCACCCAAAATAATATATAGATAAAAATTATAAATTACCATTGAATTTGATATGAATAGACTAATTCCTTCTAACATATTTCATAAGAAGTAACTACATCTAGAGCATATATTTTTATATTCCCAACTTTGATATTATTCTCTTTCTTGCAAAAAAGACAATCAACGAAAATTACCTTTTCTTATACCATTTGTCCATCCCATTTCCATTTGGCCATATCATTACAATACCTCATGAAGCACCTATTACAAAAATTGCTAGACAATATTACATATTCTAAATCTTTTTGAATGCATCCTTATCTTCCTCACTACTTTTTTTTGTTTATTGTATTAAACATACTCATGACTATAACAAATAATTAATTCCCTATTAAATATTTTTTAGGAGTCCTATTTATATCCCTAATTTTCAAAGATACCATTTTCAACACTTTTTTTCTTATTTCTAGGATTAGCCCCTCATTTTCTAACACTTGTAATATTTCTTGTCTTCAACTTTCCTTTTCTCTTTGTTCTTGTTTTTAGGTTCTTCCTCTTCTTTTTCCATTCCCATTAGTAATTTGTTTTTCCTAAATCTCTTCAACTTTTCCATATTGTTCATGATGAGGCTCACCAACTTTCATTTTCTCTTTGTTTTTATTTTTAGGTTCTTACTTTTCTTTTTCCATTCCCATTAACAAATTCTTCTTCATAAATCTCTTTAATTTTTTCATATTGTTCATAATGAGGCTTACTATTTGTAGGTTTATATTTTTGTAGAGAACTTGAATTGCAAGGAATAACCTCTTTCATAATTTCTTGAAACCCTAAAGTTAAAATATCATCCTTCATAGTACTCATATTTTTTACTTTATTATCCATACTTATTTCTTTATTATGATGCTCTTAAAACTCTTAAGTGAAATCACATTGAGATAGGTTTAGGTTTTTTTGGAGAATCTAATGTATAATGAATAGCCTCACAAACACTTTTTCCTTCATATTGTTCTAGAAAACCTAAAGTACAAGGATAATTTATTAACCTTCCATAAAAACCCTAAATTTATATTGATATCATCCATACACATTTCCTTATTATGCTACTATTAAAATCCTAAGTGTAAGGGATAAGTTATGCACTACTTTCATTATTATTCCAAGGAGAGGATTTTATACTACTTAAGGAAAATAGGGATGATTTACATAGGTTAAACAAATCCTCATTGCCTCGTTTGCTTTAAAATTTCCTATGCATCTTCCTTTATACCTTTAATTACTTTTGAGTCTAAACTATATATTATAAAAAAAAAAATTGATGAGGAACATTTTATATACAACATATCCACAACATGTGAGGGGAGAGATTTGAACCTGGGCCTCTCGATAACTGGAGAGTTTTAATTATATATTATAATTTGCATCATGTGTGTCCTTGTTTATTTCTTATAATGGTTGATGCAAGTAAAATATGGTGCACTTTACATATAATGACTTTGAGGGAATTTATTTACTATTTTATTATGAGTGGAAAAGCCTTGATTTAATTTATCTTCTACTTTGATGCAATCTTCATAATTTATCTTGAAGTTTATCTCATACCCAACATCTCCCATCTCTTTATCCATTGTTTTAACTTCACAATATCTTGTCATGTGTTTATTCTAATAATATTTATGGCATAAAAATGAAATAATTTTATAATCCACTTGTTGATCTCATTGTCTTAATTCAAATTTAATCTAAATGTATTATGGTAAAGATTTTAAAATATCCATGTCAACACATATTTGAGTGTATATAATATATATTTGCTCCTTATTAGTTGGTCCCTCCTAGATGAAATCCATTAGTATATTGAATATTATTCCAAACCTTATTATATGGAAGTCTAAATTTGTAACCCACACTAAAAACATTTTAATAGTTTCTATATCTATAGAAAAAATCTCATTTTATTGTCTTAAATATAATGCATTTATCCCAAAAAGTATGGGCTACTATTCATTATTTTATACCAAATTTATGAAAAGGATAATATGACAAGAAAAAATACTTTCAAAATAAAAGAAATGGAATAATTTGAATTCAATTCTTACTTCCATTTAATCAAATTTTGAATCTCTGAAAAACTTGGCTAGTATCTATCAAACCTACATATCAACCATCTACTTTTAAGAACTATTATGTCATGCTTGATCATATCATCCTTGATAATCACTTTTGGTGTAATATTTATTGCATAATTAGGGTATTCTATAGATTCACTCTTTCACTTGTCCCCAATTTGAAAATCCATACTTCTAGTTAAGACTTTCAAAATGACTTTCCTACCAAGCTACTTAGCTTTTCATCATAATAATCCTTTATTTTTTAAAAAATTCCAAATATCTAAAACACAAAATATAAATCCCAATCCTTTCTCATAATTTCTTCTTTTTCTTACTCCATCTATCATTTCCATGTTTCCCCAATAACCTAAAACAAGAAAATATGAGGCTTGCACTCACTCTTAGATCGGATTCAATTATGTAAAAATCAAAAATTAATTACCTTGTTAGATTTCACAATAATTTTTAAAAATGAATACAATCAACATAATACCTAGAAAGAAAATATATATCATAGATAAACACATAATTTGAAAGTTGTTCATAAAAAATAAAATATTATCATTAAAGAAAATAATTCATATCATATTGATGACCAAATTGATTCTCTCAAGGGGTATAAATACTAAAATTACAAGTGATATTATTTCAAGGTCAAAGACTTGGCCTTAAGGTTGACTATTAAAATATTATGAGTAAAAATCGCATAATAAGGGATACAAAGGACCATAGGTATATAATAGTAAACCTAGTACAAAAGGGCCTGTTGTGGCCTCAAGTGAAGATTAAACACCATATATATTTTAAAATTCCTTCTTAAGCTTAATGAAGGATAGAGAGATAGACCCTTATTAGCCCTCCCTATTTAAAGGAAACTCTCTTGCTCCCAATTATTCCAAACACTCAATGGATAAAATCCTAAGGTGTGATGTTGTTCATGATAACCACTATTAAATGCTCTTACATAAATAACACTTCCTCTCCAACTCTAAAATTTTCTAGCGCTTGAATAATAACCTCTTTGGTTATGACCTCGGTCATGATAGTAATTTGTTTCTTTATTGAAGATATATAAACTAGATTAAACATCCCATGAGTATGAAGTTAGAACTCCATCTCCTAGATTAATGATGTTGAGATGCTCATGATGAGAAGGTCATTAACATAAAGCCTTACATTAATCCAATCTACCTATCAATATCATAACAATATGAATATTACATGTATATCTTCTCCATGAGGAAGTAAATAATATGTATTTATCTAAAGTGCATCCTATCCATAGAAGGAAACAATAGAGAATTACTTAAATGAGATATGTCTGAGAAATAAGAGAAAAAATATTCAAAGAATCAATACCATGTATTTTATTAAAACTCCATAGGAACAAGGTTTAATTTGTTCTAATTATCAAATTCATACTCCTATGCATTGATTTAAAGTGCATTTTGTCCACAGAATAAAATAATAGAAAATTACTTAAACAAGATCCATCTAAGCAATAAGAACAAAAATATTCAGACAGTCAATCCCATGTATTTGATAGAACTCCATAGGAACAAGATTTACTTTGTTCTAATTATCAAATGCATACTCCTACTCACTGTAATTAATGTACTTACCTTTGGATAAAAGGGTGTGTTCACAACAACCATCAATGCTCTCACCTGCAATGAAGTATTTCATAACAACCATTAATATCCTTGCTCTTATAGAGGATAAATATCATAACAAACATCAATGCTCTCATCCATAATTAGAGGATCAATATTACAATAATTATAACTATTCTTACCCATAAATAGAGGAACAATATTCCAACCATAAACAATGCTTTTTCTTGTAGGTAGAAAAGGAGGATGTTGTGCTTGCTAAAAAATACCAAGAATTATTGTGCTACCAACTCAAATTGAGTCATATATCTTAAGGAACTAGAATGTATGTTTCCATACCAAATTTTACGAATGTCAATGGCCTTAACCATCACATTTCCAAAGACATTCTTCTTGGAGAAAGGGGAAGATGAAGGATATAATTTTTAAAAATTTAATCAAACTAATTTTAATATCTGAAGACACTTATATTAAGATCATCATTGATGTCCTTAATCATCTATCTATTAGACCAAAAATCCACATTTTTTTTAGCATGAGTTATGTTATAAATATAAAGAAAATTTGGCCCCAAAATTAGTACATGAAGGAAATCCCTCAATTATAAATAATCAAGAATCATGTCTCCATAACCACTCACCTCCAAAGAATAGCGAATAGAAACTATGAGCTGTTTGCAATAATAATATTTGTTGTAGTTAACCAAAAAATAATATTTTTTTCATATGGTAAGTAGCTCTTAAATTTATAATTCATTCCTTTAAATTCATGAAAACTGAGATCTCACCTTCATCCTTACCTTGTAGAAAGAAGAGATAAGCATCACCACCTATAAGAAATCAAGACTCATGTCTGCATAACCACTCACCTCCAAAGAAAAACATTAGAAACTGTGACTTGTTTGCAATAATAATGTTTTGCTATAGTAACCAAAAAAATATTATTTTTTTCATATGGCGAGCAACTCTTGAATTTATAATCCATTCTTTTAAAGTCATGGAGGCCCAACAACATCAGTTTATAATATCTCACATCATCCTCACCTTGGAGAAAGAAGAGATAAGTATTACCACCCATGTGTTTTTGTTGTTGCTTCTAACCTTTTGATCCGTTATTGATAAAATTTTACCTATGATCTTCCTTATAATAATAAGGAATGGGATTCTTAAAGGTTTCTTGTATTTTTTCTCTACTTGCTTCTATTCTTTTTTAAACTTATCAAATTGTTTCTTAGAGACTTACTTTGCATGATTTTGAATGGAAATAAAGTTACTCCACCTTATTTGTTGATCTTTTTTTTTTTTTTGTGAAAGAGGTATTGGATAAATCTCATAAGAAAACTATGAACACTATTAACAAAACGATGAAAAAGATAAATATCATCTCTCTTTACAAACGGTTTTATTTATTTATTTACATATATATATATATATAATTTATTTATGAGGATGGTTATTTATTTACAATACATGTAATTTCTACTTATACAAAGATATTTAAGATCTATAAGACTTTGCTATTAAGGTGACTCTTTGATCCATGCCATCCAATGTAGATGTAATCAAGATGTGCTGAAAATTTTTGATTATCTTTGACACACTCCTCAGAATTATCTTGTCCTCCATATCTGCATGATTCAATATGTAAATATAAACATCAACATTATATTCATAACACCGTTTTGTTAAAAGAAAAATAAAAATACTGCAAGATCTTGGTAGAGTGATGAAAGCTTTTTATCTATGAGAATATATTTAAAATATATATATAATAAAATTATAGTCTAAACTTACGACTACCTTTGCTAATGAACTCTCGTCTGTGGCACCTATGATGTTCTCAATATTTAGATAAATCTTTTGCTTTTTCATAAACTTTTATAACAGTTCAATAATAATCATGGAAAGCTATGGATGTAACTTGAGATGGTTTTTGTTCTTGCAGTTGCTAGAAGAAAAAGCATGCAACCAAAAATAAGGATGCCCATAGTCTTCACCATATTCTAAAAAAATGCTAGGAAATAATAAATATCTGGATCTGGCTCTGCTTGCCAGTGAGACGTCCAACGTTTGAGATTTATATAGGCATAAAATCTATGTGAATTTATGAGCCACCTGCAAGTGGCAAGACTATTCTACAATAAAATTAAGGAGATGGGGACGAATCTATAGAGAGGATATATACAATAAAATTAAGGAGATGGGGAGGAATCTGCAGAGATGGCTAGGAATTTGCAAATATATAAAAATATTCAAACAATCATTCCCATGTATTTGAGAGAACTCCATAGGAACAAGGTTTACTTTGTTCTAATTATCAAATGCATACACCCACTCACTATCATTAATGTACTTACCTTTAGATAAAAGGGCGTGTTCACAACAACCATCAATGCTCTCACCTATAATGAGGTATTTCATAACAACCATTAATATCCTTTCTCTTATAGAGGATAAATCTCATAACAACCATCAATGCTCTCATACATAGTTATAGGATCAATCTTACAATCATTATAACTATTCTTACCCATAAATAGAGGAATAATATTCCAACCATCAACAATGCTTTTGCTTGTAGGTATAAAATGAGGATGTTGTGCTTGCTAAAAATACCAAGAACTATTGTGCTACTAACTCAAATTGATTCATATATCTTAAGGAACTAGAGTGTATGTTTTCATACCAAATTTTACAAATGTCATTGGCCTTAACCATCACATCGCCAAAGACATTCTTCTTGGAAAAATGGGAAGATGAAGGATATAATTTTTAAAAATTTAATCAAAATAATTTTAATATCTGAAGACAATTATATTAAGATCATCATTGATGTCCTTAATCATCTATCTATTAGACTAAAAATGCACCTTTTTGTTAGCATGAGTGATGTTATAAATAGAAAGAAAATTTGGCCCCAAACTTAGTACATGAAGGAAAACCCTCAATTATAAAGAATAAAGAATCATCTCTCCATAACCACTCACATCCAAAGAATAGTCATTAGAAACTATGAGTTGTTTGCAATAATTATGTTTGCTATAGTTAACTAAAAAATAAATTTTTTTATCATATGGTAAGTAGCTCTTGAATTTATAATTCATTCCTTTAAAGTCATGAAAACCCAACAACATCAGTCCATGAGATCTCACCTTCATCTTCACATTGTAGAAAGAAGATATAAGCATCACCACCTATAAGGAATCAAGACTCATGTCTTCATAACCACTCACCTCCAAAGAAAGGCCATTAGAAACTATGACTTGTTTGCTATAATTAATCAAAAAATAATAAATAAAATTATATGGCGAGCAGGTCTTGAATTTATAATCCATTATTTTTAAAGGTCATGGAGACCCAATAACATTAGTATTTGAGATCTCACCTTCATCCTCACCTTGTAGAAATAAGAGATAATTATTGCCACCCATGTTTCTTTTGTTGCTGCTTCCAACATTTTGATTTGTTATCAATTAAATTTTACCTATGATCTTTCATATACTAATAAGGAATGGGATTCTAAAAGGTTTCTTGTATTTCTTCTCTACTTGCTTCCATTATTTTTTAAACTTATTAAATTGTTTCTTAGAGACTTACTTTGCATGAGTTTGAATGGAAAGAGAGTTACTCCACCTTATTTGTTCATATTTTTGGTGAAAAAAAACGGGATAAATCTCACAAGAAAACTATGAATGTTGCTAATGAAACCATGAAAAATAAAATTATCTTTGACCGTTTAAAAATGGCCTAGCACTAGCACTCTTAATCAGGCACTTTAACAAGTTCAAAATGAAATATTGCTTAATAATTACATGTGCTCAGCAATCTGTATACCTTTTGCATAAATTTATTACGTTAAAAGATGCTTAAAATGGAACCTTTACTCTATTTTATAAAGTTAAAACTTAAGAACTTTCGCATGAAATTTGTAGGTTCACAAATTTTTTTTATGCTATGTACCAGCCAATCATAAGATAATTTTAACTTTTCATCTCTTTACAAACATTTTTTATTTTATTCACATATATGTAGAATTTATTTATGACTATCATTATTTATTTACAATACATTCAATATCTACTTATACAAATATATTCAAGTTCTATAAGCCTTTGCTATTAAGGTGCCTCTATTGATCCATGTCGTCCAGTGTAGATGTAATCAAGATGTGCTGAAAGATTCTGAATATCTTTGACACACTCCTCAGAATTCTCTTGTCCTCCATCTCTGCATGATTCAATCTGTAAATATAAACATCAACATTATATCCATAGCATGGTTTAGTTAAAAGAAAAATAAAAAGACTACAAGAGCTTGGTAGAGTGATGAAAGCTTTTAATCTGGAAGAATATCTTTAAAAATATAAAATAAGATTAGTCTGAACTTACTGCTACCTTTGCTGATGAAGTCTCGTCTGTGGCACCTGCGATGTTCTCAATATTTAGATAAATCTTTTGTTTTTTCATAATATTTTATAAAAGTTCAATAATAATCATGGAAAGCCATGGATGTAACCTGAGATGGCTTTTCTGCTTGCAGATGCTAGAAGAAAAAACATGCAACCAACAATAAGGATGCCCATAGTCTTCACCATATTCTAAAAATACGCTGAGAAAAAATAAATATCTGGATCTGGCTCTGCTTGCGAGTGAGACATCCAACTATGGAAATTTATATAGGCATAAAATCTATGTGAATTTATGAACCACCTGCACGTGGTAGGACTATTCTGCAATGAAATTAAGGATATGGGGTGGAATCTACAGAGAGGATATATATGAGATCAACTTTCCAGCTCTATTGAATGGCTGGAAGCTATTATTAATAATATTATTATTATCAGCAACCTTTCTTCAACAACATTTCTAGTTTGGCACAATAATTTTAAGTCATATTTTTTAATATATCACTTTCGTCTCTTTCTCTATAATTAGGGATTTCCACTCTTTTACATCAACCTCATATTATAAGGGTATTTTCAAATATAGAATAGACTCAAAGGTTGAATTATTTTTTTATTGAGTAAATACTTCTTATACATACACATATCCGTCGTGGGGATTGAAAGGTTGAATTATTTTATAACCAACTCAATTAAAAATTAAGTTACATTTAATTTTACTAATAATTGATTGACCTGTGATAAGAAAATGTAAAATAAAACTTTTTAATTAATAATTTTATTTATATGATAAGAGAATGTAAAGTACAAAAAAAGAAAAGGAGATTAAAAAATTTTGGGTACGAGACAAATTTTAATATGAAACAAGGACTATGGAGGTTTATAAAACAACATAAAAAAGTAATGACTATGGAGGACTATCTATGCATTGTAGGGTTTTTAGGGCAACATAAATCTTTAGAAGATAAATCTCATCATGAACAATATGAAAAAATAGAAGAGACTGAAGAAGATAAGAGTGTTGGTGGGAATGAAAAGGGAGATGAAGGTCATCAAAGCATGAACAGTGGGGTTAAACCCAGTAATAAAAATAAAAAGTGATGATGATGAAAATGATACCATGCAATATTAGGGATATGAATAAGACCCTTGAAAAAGAGTTATTAATGAATTAATAGGTTGTTATAGTCTTGAGTTTTTTTTAATACAATATTATAGTGAGGATTGTAAGGATGATTTGGAAGATGGGTGATTGTTTAGCAATTTATTCTACAAGAATTTTAGGTAGTGTTGCAACAATATGGAACAAACACAAATGGGATGTGCAATTGTTAGAAGCAATAAATGACTAGGTTGCTATATAAATTTACAAATAAATAGGAAAACATCCAAGTTGGAGTTATTAATGTATATGTTCCACGTATAGTCACTCCTTGTGAAAATGCTAGAAAGACCTTAGCATATTATTGTCAAAATACAATGATTATTTATTTTGATCTATGGATTTTTGGGGGTGATTCAAAACTATCCTATCTCATTTGAAAAAGAAGAGTGGTATTTCATTTGTCAATTAAAATGGTCTATGGGATGTTAGTCCTTCAGTTTTTCAATATACATGGGATAATATATGCATGGGCAAACTCATATAGTGGAAATATTAGATAGATTATTCTTATCTAGAAAATTGTTGCAAACAAAATATACACTATCTTCAATTATTTTATTGTATCCGCATGATGTGGTCTACCGGCAAGGATGCCACTTGCATTATCGGTGATGTGACCCAAGTTCAATCCCCACGGAGGATATGTATATGTATAAGAAGTATTTACTCAATAATATATATATATATATATATATATATATATATATATATATATATTATTGCAAGCAATATTGGATCACAAACCCATTATTTTGACCTATGATTTAAATGATAATGATCATCCAATATTATTTTGACTCTAATCTATGTGGCTCCAATACCCTATTTTTTTCTAGATGGTTATGCTATGGTGGGATGAAGAAAATTTTAAAATATCATATATGTACAAGTTTGTTCAAAAGATGAAATATTTAAAGAAGCAAATGAAGATTTGGAATATCAAATCTTTTGGTAATATTTTTAAATAAAAGAAAGAAATTGAATCTAAGCTCAAAATTTTACAAGATATAATATAAACTAATGGAATGGATCATGTTTCTTATACGAAAAAAAAAAAACTACTTTTTTATTATCATAATGCATTGAAAAAGGAGTCAAATTGGTTCCAAAAATCTAAGGAGAAATGGCTTAAGGAAGGAGATAAAAATACAAAAAAAATCGTGCTATTACAAAAAAACAAAAAAATTATTTTCACATAAAAAATATTTTAACCTAGATGAAAGAAATATTTAGGAAGAAGAAGATATAAGGAGGGAAGCAATTAATTATTTCAAAAAAAAATTGTCAAATTTTAGGAATGAAAAGGAGACACATGATAAGCATTTACAAAATATTCCATCAATTATCACACATTGATCAAATGAAAGCTTGCTGAAGAAGATATCTATGGAGGAGCTACATGAAGAAATTTTCTCTTTCCATCCTAACAAAGAACCTATGCTCGTTGGATTTCTTGCAATTTTATTTCAAAAAATAGAATTTATTTAATAGTTATATGTTAATTGTAGTTGAAAATGATGGCCATAATAAGTGATATTGATCTCACTTTTATTATGTTGGTTCTCAACAAAGGCAAGACAAAATATTTTGATCATTTTTACCAAATAAGCCTTTGTAATATGATTTATAAGATCATTAAAAAATTATGACAAATAGGTTGAAATTCATTCTAGATTGTGTTATCTTAGAGGAACAAGATGGTTTTTTTCGTGGTAAAAAAAAAATTTATGGTATAATCATTACACAAAAGGCTATACATTTTTTTCATTCCATAGAAAAACCAATTATGCATATAATATTAGATATGAACAAAGCATATGATAGGGTTTCTTAGATTTTTCTATATGATATTCTCAAAAGTTTGGTTTTGACTAGACTAAATGTTGGTATATCACTACAAACTATTCTATTTTAATCAATACTTCTCCTATTAGTTACTTCAAGTCATCTTGTGGAGTCCACCAAGGTGATCCAATATTTTCTCATTTATTAATTATTCTTATGGGGCATTAGGGAGAGCTTTCTCAAAGGTAAAAATGAAAGAAGAAAACAAAGGTATTCAAGTTGCAAAAAATGGTCCCTTTGAATCTCATATCTAATTTATTGATGATACTTTTATTTTGTTCCACATTTTAGTTAGTGAGGTAATGGAGTTCAAATAAATAATATCATGCCATGAGAAGGCTACTCGATAGTTGGTTAATATTGCAAAATCTAGAATCTTTTTATTAACATTGCCCTAGATTTACAATAAATTGTTGTGGATATTTTAGGGTTTAAAACTAAAAAATTTCCATAAACCTACTTGACATTTCTTTGTATCGTAAAGGAAATAAAAAGGAGCTTTGGATCTGTTGTTTGAATAAAATGAAATCTTGTTTGATAGGTTGGAAAGATAAGTTTTTTACCATGGCAGGAAGGCTACAAGTCATTAAGACTACATTGCAATCCATAAATTTTTATATGATGTCACTTTCAAGATTACCAGTAGGTATATCATCAATAAAAATAAAAGAGACTCATGTGTGGGAAAATTTAGGTCTCCTCTTTATAAGTGGAATCTAGGTTTGCAAAGGAAAGAATATTAGAGAAGCAAACTTGCATAATTGTAGACTTATGAATTTGGCCTTGGAGACAAATCTTGGGTGGATATTATTCAAAGATCAAGAAAATAATTGGACAAAAATATTACTTCAAAAATATATAGGCTCTCTTAATGTAATGTAATTGTTTAGGACAAGAATCCTATCTAAAGTATTGTTAACATGGAATGTTGTATCATATAGTTTGCAATTAATAAACAAACATATTACATGGTTATTCGATGAGGGGAATTATGTACTTTTTGGGTTTGATGATTGGTTGTAGCCTTATCCTCTTATCTCTTAACTCAAAATGGCAACCATTCGCTTGGATATGCCTAGTTTATAAAGTTCTAAAGTTCAAAGACTATTAGCATGGACAAAAATTATAGATCATGGATTTCTATTAGTAACCTAGTTGAAGGAGGGAAACTCAAACAAATTGCAAACGAACTTTAAAATATACTTCAAGAGTTTTATTTGTCAATTTCTACACTAAAGGAAGAGTTGGTTTAGAATATATTGAAACAAGTTGGATCCTTAGTCAAGTTGGGATATAAGGATTTAAAGCAATTAAAATTTCCTACTTCCAAAATATTTTCTTTCAAAGAATGTTTGGTTACTAAAGGCTCTCTCTAAAGCCTCGTTATTCCTTTGGATATTAGTTCAAATTAAGATTCTTGCAAGATAGAGTCTACAAAGAAGAGGATATCATAAAAATTCCAGATGTATCTCATGTGAGAAGTATTTATAAACATTAGACCATTTACTTCTTCATTGTCCCTTTGCTCCATTTGGGGTAACTTTTTTTAAAATATGAAAATATATTGGGTAGTTCCATCAACATTGAAATATTTGATGAAATTTTCGGTTAATTATTTCAAAGCTAAAGCATTATGTATTCTATGAAGTATTGGAACTACCATTATTTGTTGGAATTTGTGGCTTGAAAGGAATAATATGATTTTTTACATAAATCTCAAAATAATGCCCAAGTGTGGAATTATATTATTGTCTCTTTTGCAAAATATTTAAATATAGTGTACTCATCATGGGAACATACATGGAAGAGTCAATCGTGATAATCACATTAAAACAAAGGATCTACTTTGATGTAGGGTAAAATAGAAATGTCCAAAATTTAGGTTTATCAAAATTAATTTTGATGGTACTTCTAAAGGAAATTTGGGAAAAGCTGGTGGTAGTGTTTTTCAAAGTAATGAGATAAAGTCCCCTTCACTTACTCAAAGTCATATGGAACGTTAATTACCAATGGTAGTGGTTTTCAAAGTAATGAGATAAAATCCCCCTCGCTTACTCAAATTCATATGGAGATTCATAAATTACCGTTAATGTTATCAATAATAATGGATGTGGAGATTAGATAAAAATTATATATTGTTGATGTTCATCATCTATTATCAAAGGAAATCTCTTGGAAATGTAAGCATATTTAGAGAGGAGAAAAATGAGTAGCACATAATTTGGCCAATTGTGGTGTTGATATTCATATTTATGAAATTCAAATTTTAGAAGACAATTATCTAACTAATATTCTATCTCTTAATAAAAATGATGTCAAGGAGCTGATTGTGGAAACATAGCACTTCAAGGAAGATGAAGAATATATTTATTATTATGGTAGAGGGAAGGTGTTCTGAGAGGCTTCCAAAATATTTTGCACTTCCTTTCACAAATTTAACATTAAATATCCAAAATTAAAACAAGAAAAGAGGAAATAAAACACCCAATTGAGGAGCCACATACAAATATTACATCAACCATGACTACCTAAAAATATTACTAAAGACCTAGCACAAAACACCATTGTAGAGAAATACCCAAACCTAAAGAGACTAGACTTATCAGCAAATCAAATAAAGGTAAGATCATTCAAGTTCATGTACCACCAACTCCATTTCCTCACAAAAACTCTAAGAAATTTTTTTCCTTGACTTCACTTTCTTTGATGAGAGGAAAGCATGAGCATCATCTAAATGGTGCCTTCTTGATGAATATGAATCCATAGATACCACACCATAATTATTTGAACTTCTCTTAGACCAAGAATTTTCTAGATTGGTGGTAGTGATATTTTAATGCAGAATAAAAAGAGGAAGTTCTTTGCTTTGAGAGGTTAGCCAAGAATCCTAAAATAAGCTCTACCACACACATGAGCATGAACCAATAAAACGATAATTAAGAAGCAATGTTACATATGAGTATTGAACAACAAAGTTTAATAGCTACAACATATACCCGAATGATGCTCCAAGCTCTTCCACTAAATTGTTAAATTTACACCTCATGAAAAAATATTAGAGATAAGAAACATAAAGGAAAAGGAGTGCATAAGGAGAGTGAGCCTCCTGATATGACTAGGATGATGTTAGGTCCCACTAGGTAAATATTCTACATAAGAACATTGACATATAATTATTTTATCTGATTCTAACCCATGACACATTTGGTTTGCATTGAGCTATTATATCTAGAAGCTAATAAAGCTTCCATAACGACATATGCATTGAGCGAGTGTTTTTTTTGAATATGATCATCATGATATCTTGCTCAATATTATTGATTATGTTGATCATGACAAAGGCCATGTTGCTGAAGATAATAGTGATGATAAAAAATTTGTGTGTTTAAGCATTATTATTCATGATAAATTCCATGTTGATAAAGAACATAGTGATGAAGAAATTGGGTTTTTTGAAAAACACACAAAAGGAATTGATTCAAAATTAATGAGAAGAATGGGATGTAATGGCACAAACTAGGAAGTAATGGTCAAGGTATGAGAAAGATCATAGAACAAATATAAATCCAAAGAATGAGGCCTTGATTTCGATGGTCAAACAAGTAGTGAGACCAAATTTGTGAAAAGATAAACTTATGTAGAGAATAAAAATCCTAGAATAAATTGTTGTAGTCATTATGGATGGTTTTGACATGTGAAAGCTAGGTGTTAAAATTTGTATCCTTGTAAGAATTATGGACGAAGTAATCACTCTAAAAAATATTGTTGGTATAAAGATAAAATGATCAATAACAAAATACAAGGATCTTATGTTTCTTGGTTGTCTTTTTTTTTTGAAAAAATTAGGGTTTGGTCCTAGATTAAGGATTTTATGTTAATTACCCAAACAATAAAGAAACACACAAAGTAAACAATATGATTATCTCTTTTAAGGATTAGATGTGTGTCCTAAAACTTGTTTTGTGTGTTTTAATTTGTTGAGAATATGCTTTGAACTCTTTTGTGTTTCTCAAAAGTTGATGTTATACTCAATTTATTCAAAGGTTTTCATCTATATACTTGCAATGACATAACCCGGTAATGACATCTGGGTATTCTTTCCCTCGGGATATCGATATGAAATCCATAACTAAACAAGGAGCATAGGTACTACTGATTCTCACCCAGCACACTGTGGTCAGCGATACACCCTTCTAAATAGAAATGTGTTTTATTTTCCATGGATAGGATAGTTCTTGAATCAAGCTTGACCATGATCGAGTCCCGATAGTACAATGCTAGATGAGCCAACCGAGTGGTAATGACTTCCACTATTGGTCTCGATCAACAGGTTGGATGTGAGATCCCAATATCGCTAATGTTCACTATGAGTCATGGTGTGTGTGGGTTCTTTTTAATTTTGCATAAATAAAATATGCATCACAAAGCACTCATGATTCTCTTTCTACATGCCTAGAAAATAATATTTTATTTTTAGAAATATGCAAGTCTAGATGCTCTTTTCTTTGAGAGAATGCAATACAAAATCAAAATGATATTCGCCTTTGGATAGACCCCAAGAAAGCAAACATTACCACACAAGTTTAATAGTAGTCAATATTTTGTACAATAGGTTACAATATCGGCTGCTACATAGAAAAGTAGCTAAGAATCTTAGACATTGGTGACAACAACAGCTAATAAATTTGGTCGTTGTTACCAGTAGCAGCTAGCAGCAAATAAATTTTTTTCATGTATTTTCCCTTATAAATATATTATGTGACCTAATTAAAACCTAGAATGCAGATAAAAACATAGAAAAATGAAAAATACAGAAGAGGAAACCTACCTAGAAATCCTCATCTAAAGTATAAGCAAACTGCTTGCTACTTTTTCCAATTTTTTGCTAGTCGTTGTTGCTCAGCGCAGCTAGGATGCTAGTCATTTTTTTTAACCACAGTTGAGATTGTACACCGTGGATTTCAAACGTGGTTGGTACCTATACACAAAAAATAGAGGACAAAAATGGAAGTAGCAAAAAATGTGGGGTTTTCACCATGATTGCCACTGTAAAAAGGCTTAAAGAGTGTATATCTAAACCTATTGCAACATGATAAATAAATTTGAAAGTAAAGAAGATGTATGAAACCAAATTCACAAGAAAGAATGCCTCCTTTGTAATAAAATGGTGAAACTCAGTTACATATATGTCCCTCTTAGGGATAACAAATTTTATGCAATGTTTACAAGTGTTGTAGCCCCTAAATTATGGTGATATACTCTAAGGGCTCCTTAGATCTCCACCAACTTTGCATGAAGGCTTACTAGGATGCCTCCTCCATTGTAAGGAGGATTGATCTTGGATAGTGCTTTGAAACATGGAATGATGAGGCTATTGACCAAGAAACAACAAAACACATCAAAATTATTGATGCAGGAGCATCCGAGGGCAGCAGAGCAATCTAGCATCAACCAAATTTTTCTAAGTATTTTTTTTGCAAAGAAAAAAAAATATGTGTCGCGATATCGCGATTCAAAGAGTGTCACGATATCGTGACCAAAACAAGAGATAGATAAGCAGCAAACAGAATGTCATGAAATCACAACCAAATCAGGGAAGCAAAGGTGCGGAGGACACAAGGTCGTGAAATCATGACCAAAGCAGGGAAGCAAAGGCGCGAAAGACACAAGATCACGAAATCGTGACATGTCGCGATTTCGTGACATGTCGCAAAATCGCAACCAAAGCAGGGAAGCAAAGGCGTGGAGGACCGAAGGTCACGAAATCGCAACATGTCACAATTTCATGACCAACGCAGGGAAGCAAAGGCACGGAGGATCGAAGGTCGTGAAATCGTGACATGTCATGATTTTGCGACCAACGCAGGGAAGCAAAGGCGTGGAGGACCGAAGGTCATGAAATCATGACATGTCGTGATTTCATGACCAACGCAGGAGACAAATGCTGATATAGAGCTACGCACAACACACAACAAGAATGCAGAAATTAACAATGCACAGGCAAAATTCCAGCAAGCTTCATTAAAAACAGAGGTCTCTCCTCGAATACACAGCAATTCCCCAAAAATAAATGGCCAAGAGTCCTTCAATACAATGCATGCACGCCTTTTATCCTCGGCCGCCACCTCCTTCTCTATCATTACGCAAAGTGCGGGCCTTTTTCTTTATCCCCAGGCCCGACTCTCTTTGGACCATCATTACCTTGAATGCGAGACTCCCCATACCGCCCGCACGAATGCTCTGTCCCGCCTGCATGATGCTGCCAGGTGCATAAAAAAAAATCATGGCCTGTAGTGGCGGCATGCCCTGCAGCCGCCTGTCGATCCACTGCCAAGTCAATCATTCACAAGAATGCGCCATGGCCGTTTGCAGTTGATGCCACGTGTCCTGTTGCCATGCTTCCTGTAACCGCTTCATACTCTCGGGCCACCTGTAACTTCACGCCACGTGTCCCTCTGCACTGGTCCCTGCAGTCATCGGCTGGTCAACGTCGTGAGCGCCCTGTCGCGATATCGCGACGTTTTTGCCCCAACACTTTCTCTCTCCTCTTTGGTCGCGATATCGTGACGTTTTGACGTTAGGCTTCTCTCTCCTCCTTGGGGCCGCGATTCCGCTACACGTCACGAAATCGCGACGTCTAGGCCTTTCTTACTCGCTTTCCTCCCTTGGGCCGCGAAACCGCGACATGTCACGATTTCGCGACATCTTTGCATTCCGTACGTCTTGGCTCGAAAGTGTCACGATTTCGCGACATCTTTGCATTGTGGAACCTTGCCTCCGGATATGTCACGATTTCGTGACATCTTTGCATTGTGGAACCTTGCCTCCGGATATGTCACGATTTCGTGACATCTTTGAGCTCGCCTTCGAAGGTGTTGCGATGTCTTTATGCTTCCAAGTCTTGCCTCCCAGAAGTGTCACGATTTCGTGACGTCTTTTAAACTTTATCTTTGAAGGTGTCACGATTTCGCGACGTCCTTTAAGCTTGCCTTCGAAGGTGTCACGATTTCGCGACCATTCTTGTGCCTTAGAACCTTTTTGCCAAAGATGTCCCTGTGCTTTCAAACCTCCTTCGAAAGTGTCACGATTTCGTGACCATTTTGCGTCCAGACCACGTTGCAACAGAAATGTCACGATTTCATGACAGTTTGGCGTCCCGACCGTGCTTCTTCAAAAATGTCATGATTTCATGATAGTTTGGCGTCCCGACCGTGCTTTTAGAAATGTCGCGATATCGCGACAGTTTGGCCCGCTGGCGCCCTTCTTCAAAAAGCGTCGCGATATCGCGACAGTTTTAGTACTTAAGAAAAAAAACACATTTTGGGTGATGCAAGATTGCAACTTCGCCACCGGATGCTCCTGCATCAGACACCCGGGGTGAGTTTGAGAAGTGACCTCACTTCTGATCTTTCCGAGGTAGACCCAGGCGATCAACCTCCGCCTTGGATAGCCAAGTCGCATCTTCTATGGGTCGGCCCTTCCATTTGATTAAATACTCAGAATAACTCCTGTTCCGAGTACTGCGACCCTCACGCGTATCCAGAATTTCTTCTATCTCGTCCGCAACTGGGGTGACTGCCGGAATGCTCCACAAATCTGGACTGGGTACCTCACTGCTTTCTCCTTCATGATACTCAACCAAATCTGAGATGTTAAACACGGGGGAGATGTTAAGTTCACTTGGTAACTCCACCTCGTAGGCATTACCCGAATCCCGTTTGCCAATGATTTTGCATGGCCCAAATTTCTTCATTTTGAGTTTGTTGTAGGTCTTGGCAGGAAACCGTTCCTTCCGTAGATGGACCATGACCGAATCTCCTACTTGGAACTCCTTAGCTCTGCGTTTTTGATCCGCCCTTGTCTTGTACTGAACGTTCATCTTGGCAATGTGTTTTGTCACTTCCTCATGCACTCCCTTCAGGTGTTCAGCAAAGTCTTCTGCTTCAGCACTGCATTTCTCCCTTGTATCTAGCCTTCTTAACTCTGAAGCGTTCCTTGGGCTGTTCCCATAGATAATCTGGAATGGTGACTTGTTGGTACTCCGATTGATCGAGCTGTTGTACGCAAACTCAGCTTGCGACAGAATTAGATCCCATCCCTTGGGCTTGTCCCCTACCAAGCATCGCAGTAGGTTGCCCAAACTCCGATTAACCACCTCTGTTTGGCCATCTGTTTGCGGGTGGTAAGCAGAACTGAACTTTAACTCCGTCTTTAATTTCTTCCAGAGGGTCTTCCAGAAATAACCTACAAACTTGGTATCTCTGTCCGACACAATGCTTCTTGGCAGCCCATGAAGGCGTACCACTTCCTTAAAGAACAAACCAGCTACATGGACCGCGTCGCTAGTCTTCTGGCACGGGATAAAATGTGCCATTTTCAAAAATCTGTCCACTACCACAAAGATGGAATCATGCCCCCTCTGCGTCCGAGGCAAACCAAGCACAAAATCCATACTAATATCTTCCCACGGCCGCTCAGGTATAGGTAGCGGTTGATACAAACCAGTAGGCTGCCTCACACCTTTTGCCATCTGGCAAATCCTGCAACTCTGCACAAACTTTGCCACATCCTCGCTGCAATTGTGGCCGCTAATAGTTTTCACTAACCAATGAGATGGTCTTGTCACGACCAAAGTGTCCAGCTAAACCCCCACTGTGCTTCTCTTTAATGAGGTTCTCTCTCATTGAGCTCTTCGGAATGCACAACTGGTTCCCCTTAAACAACATTCCATCTTGAATCAGGTAATCCAACCATCTAGTCCTGTCCAACGCAACAGGCGCAGTGCAGGCTTTCCAAGCTTCTACGAAATCGGGGTCTACAGGGTATAAGTTCTTGAGCTCAGAAAACCCTACAACCTCCACTCTCATTTCTGTCATCAGACATTGCCTCCTACTCAATGCATCTGCCAGCCTATTGGATCTTCCACTTCGATGCTTCAAAACAAAGGTATAGCTCTGCAGGAACTCTACCCATTTCAGGTGTCTCTGATTCAATTTTCCCTGACTGTTAATAAACTGCAGCGCTTGATGGTCGGTATAGAGAACAAACTCTTTCGGCAACAGATAGTGCCTCCATTTCTTGAGTGCTTGAACTATGGCGTAGAACTCTTGATCATATACCGAATACTTTCTCCTGGCATCATTGAGCTTCTCGCTGAAATAAGCTACATGCCTACCTTCTTGGCTCAAGACGGCTCCTATCGCACTGCCACTCGCATCGCAGTCTACCTGAAACACCTTATTGAAATCTGGAAGTGCTAAAATGGGTTGCTCAGTGACCTTCTTCTTCAGCATAGCAAAGCTTTTATCTGCTCCAACTGTCCACTGGAATTCCTTCTTGTTTCCCTTCATTGTCTCAGTAAGAGATGCACAAATATCGCTGAAGTTTCTAATAAATTTTCTGTAGAAACTGGCCAGACCATGAAATGATCTAACCTCGGTCACACTCCTTGGGACAGGCCATTCTAGGATAGCCTTCACCTTTTCGGGGTCCATCTTGAGACCATTTGCTGATATGACAAATCCCAGGTATACCAGCTCCTTCTTCACAAAGTTGCACTTCTTCAGATTGATCAATAACTGCTCCTCCCGCAGTTTCTCAAGAACCTTCCTGATGTGCATCAGGTGCTCCTCTAAGGTTCTGCTAAAAATCAGTATATCATCCAAGTAAACAATAACAAATTTGCCCAAAAATTCCTTCAGAACTTCATTCATTAACCTCATAAAGGTACTAGGTGCATTGGTTAATCCAAATGGCATAACCAACCACTCATACAACCCTTCTCTGGTTTTGAAGGCTGTCTTCCACTCATCCCCTTCTCTAATGCGGATCTGATGGTATCCACTTTTCAAATCAATTTTTGTGAAGTACTCAGCTCCACTCAAGCAGTCCATGATATCATCCATTCTCGATAGGGGGAACCTGTATTTAATGGTGATCTTGTTGATTGCCCGAGAGTCGGTGCACATCCTCCATTCTCCATCCTTCTTGGGTGCTAATACTGCTGGTACAACACATGGACTAAGACTCTCCCTTATCAGGCCTTTCTTCAACAGATCTTGAACTTGCCGATTTAATTCTTCAGTTTCCACCGGTGTCATTCGATGTGCAGCCTTGTTTGGCAAGCTCGATCCAGGCACCAGATCTATGTGGTGACTGATCTTCCTAACAGGTGGTAAACCTTCAGGAACATTGTCAAAAATGATATCAGGGAATTCTTCTAACAGTCCCATGACTTCCATTGGAATCTCCTTGCATCCTTCTTCCCTAACTCTTGGGATTATAGCATAACACACATGATCTGGCTTCAGGCCTTCCAAGAATCTTCTGCCATCAACTAGACAGACTCGTGCACTGCTGCATACTTTCTCATCCGCCTCTTTCAGGGGTTTTAACTTATGGCGAACTCCATTCTTTGACAGAGAATATGTGTTGGCTCGACCATCATGAACAACACTTCGGTCAAACTGCCATGGCCTCCCAAGCAGCAGGTGACATGCATCCATGGGCAAGATGTCACATAACACTTCATCTTGGTAAGTTCCAATGTTGAACTTCACCAGACATTGCTCACTCACCAACACCCGATGGTCCTTTTGCAACCATGCAATTCGATAAGGGTGTGGGTGTTTTCTCCTTTCCAACCGTAGCTTGGAAACCATTTCCTCTGAAACCAAATTGTCAGTGCTTCCATTATCAATGATGATATTACAGACCTTGCCTGCGCACTTGCATCTTGTCCGAAATAGGTTGTTCCTTTGGTCTGCCTTTTCCTCTTCATTCAGCAAGACTCTTCTGATAATCATGGCTTCCCCTCTTTTTGCCTCCTCTGAATGCTCAGACTCTACACCTTCGTCTGCTACAGTAGCTCGGGCCTGACCCTCTGGTCTTCGATTTGGCCTCTCTTGATGTTGTGGGCAGTTGTATGCCCTGTGTCCTTCTTCACCGCAGTTGAAGCAGGTTCCTCTAAAGACACCTCTTCCAAACCCTCGCCCAGACCTACCTCTTCCTCTTGGGTAGTTGTTGCTCTGATTGCGTGGGCGTCGGTCATCCTCCTCTTTCACCTCTTTCTATTTTTGGCCGCTGCTAGCTTCACCAGTTTTCCCAAAATCTTTGTATCTTCCACCACTGCCTCTTCCACCAGCTCTTCCACCCCTGTCCTTCCCTCTCTGCTTGCCATCAAACCTTCTATTTAGTTTCTCTTCCACTTTTAATGCAAACTGATATGCATCCTCCACTGTGCTCATTCTAACCAGCCCCAGCTCTTCTTGAATGCTGGTTCGCAATCCATTTATGTAACGTGCGACCTTCTCTTTGTTCGCCTCCGAATGGCCGGTTCTGATAGAGATTTGATAGAACTCTTCAGTATATTCCTTGACAGACTTACTAGCCTGTCGAAGACTCTGCATTTTCTTCAACAAATCCAGCTCATAATCTGCAGGGATGAACTGCCTCTTTAGTTTCTCTACCATCCTATCCCATCTGGTGATCCTTTCCTTTCCCCTCCTGTTCCTTTCTAACTGCACTCCTTTCCACCAGATGCTAGCATGCCCCTTCAGCTTGGTTTTTGCGAATCTGATCCGATTTGGATCTGCGATCTCTTCGTATTCGAAGTACTCCTCCATGTCGTTGATCCAGTCTATTAATTCCTCAGGGTTGAGGTTTCCAGAGTAAGTCGAGACGTCAAATTTTGGCTTCTTCCCAATCTGGGAGATAGCCCTGTACAGCCTAGCCTCTGCTGGGTCCAAGGCCTCTTCCGCATCAGATGGAACTTCTTCTTCCCACGCTTCATCTTCGCTGGGTTCTTCCCTTCTCGGCTCGACTCCTCTTCTAATTTCCTCTTGCAGGGCCTCAACTTGCCTCTGCAGGGCTCTTAGATCGACCTCCTCCCTTCTTGCTCGTCTGTGCCTTATACCACCACGGTCTCTTCGTGGAGGCATCTTGCTTCTTCTTCACAACCCCACAACCACGGTCCTGGCGCAAACTGCCTCTCTGTTCGGCGATCGGTTTGCACTCTCAGAACCAACCGGCTCTGATACCACTTGATATAGAGCTACGCACAACACACAGCAAGAATGCAGAAATTAACAATGCACAGGCAAAATTCCAGCAAGCTTCATTAAAAACAGAGGTCTCTCCTCGAATACACAGCAATTCCCCAAAAATAAATGGCCAAGAGTCCTTCAATACAATGCATGCACGCCTTTTATCCTCGGCCGCCACCTCCTTCTCTATCATTACGCAAAGTGCGGGCCTTTTTTTTATCCCCAAGCCCGACTCTCTTTGGACCATCATTACCTTGAATGCGAGACTCCCCATACCGCCCGCACGAATGCTCTGTCCCGCCTGCATGATGCTGCCAGGTGCATAAAAAAAATCATGGCCTGTAGTGGCGGCATGCCCTGCAGCTGCCTGTCGATCCACTGCCAAGTCAATCATTCACAAGAATGCGCCATGGCCGTTTGCAGTTGATGCCACGTGTCCTGTTGCCATGCTTCCTGTAACCGCTTCATACTCTCGGGCCACCTGTAACTTCACGCCACGTGTCCCTCTGCACTGGTCCCTGCAGTCGTCGGCTGGTCAACGTCGTGAGCGCCCTGTCGCGATATCGCGACGTTTTTGCCCCAACACTTTCTCTCTCCTCTTTGGTCGCGATATCACGACGTTTTGACGTTAGGCTTCTCTCTCCTCCTTGGGGCCGCGATTCCGCTACACGTCATGAAATCGCGACGTCTAGGCCTTTCTTACTCGCTTTCCTCCCTTGGGCCGCGAAACCGTGACATGTCACGATTTCGCGACATCTTTGCATTCCGTACGTCTTGGCTCGGAAGTGTCACGATTTCGCGACATCTTTGCATTGTGGAACCTTGCCCCCGGATATGTCACGATTTCGTGACATCTTTGCATTGCTGTAGTGTCGATTTCGTGACATCTTTGCATTGTGGAACCTTGCCTCCGGATATGTCATGATTTCACGACATCTTTGAGCTCTACCTTCGAAGGTGTTGCGATGTCTTTATGCTTCCAAGTCTTGCCTCCCAGAAGTGTCACGATTTCGTGACGTCTTTTAAACTTTATCTTTGAAGGTGTCACGATTTCGCGACGTCCTTAAGCTTGCCTTCGAAGGTGTCACGATTTCGCGACCATTCTTGTGCCTTAGAACCTTTTTGCCAAAGATGTCCCTGTGCTTTCAAACCCTGCTTCCGAAAGTGTCACGATTTCGCGACCATTTTGCGTCCAGACCACGTTGCAACAGAAATGTCACGATTTCACGACAGTTTGGCGTCCCGACCGTGCTTCTTCAGAAATGTCACGATTTCACGACAGTTTGGCGTCCCGACTGCGCTGCTTTAGAAATGTCACGATTTCGCGATAGTTTGGCGTCCCGACTGCGCTGCTTAAGAAATGTCACGATTTCGCGACAGTTTGGCGTCCCGACCGTGCTTTTCAAAAAAACGTCGCGATATCGCGACAGTTTGGCCCGCTGGCGCCCTTCTTCAAAAAGCGTCGCGATATCGCGACAGTTTTAGTACTTAAGAAAAAAACACATTTTGGGTGATGCAAGATTGCAACTTCGCCACCGGATGCTCCTGCATCAAATGCACGGAGGACGAAAGGTCACGAAATTGCAACATGTCATGATTTTGCGACCGAAACTGAAGAACAGAGGCGCGATAGAAAAATAGTGCGATATCATGACAGGTCACGATATCGCGGCCAAAGCGGAAGCGAGAAGGCATGGAGGAAGGAATGTGGTGATATCGCGACATGTCGTGATATCGTGACCGAAATAGGAGAGAGAAAGCATAGAAAGAAATTTTTGCGATATCGCGACATGTCACGATATCGCGACCAAAAGAGAAACATGCACTCTAGGCTTCCATAAAGGCATCCCTTCATGCACGACAAATTAGCGATAGTGAAGCATCAGTTTTAGAGGAATATTCCTACAAGCATGTTGGCCACTCACACAAGATATCTAGAGACGCATTTATAGCAACTAACAGCAAAGCAGCAGTTCGAGAAAAAAATATCCCGTTGGGTATGGCAGCCAGTCGCGCACCTCACCCAGAGTCTCATCAATGCAACTTTCCAGTATTTTTCCAAGTGGCAATTGCAGATCATGGGAAGTTTGAAAACATAGAGGATCGGGACCTCGATAAAAACCCAAGTATTGTAATGAGAATGGGTTGGCAAAATGGCAGATTGTTGTATATTCTTTGTAAAATCTTTCTAAATCTACTGAATAAGAAATTTGGCTCTTGTTATTTTTGTTTTCTGTCTTGTGCTAGATCTATTCTCCACTAATTATATGAGGCCTCTCATGATGAGGCTATTGACTAATAAATGCAAGGAATGAAACAAACATGTAAATAAAACATGCATATGTGTAAATATGCTTAATATATTGATAAATCAGTATAAAGCATGGCTTAAAACATGTACAAAAGGTTGATCTTGCATGAAGTATAAATTATTAAGCATAAAAGAAGCTAATCTATGAAATCTTATGAAATAAAGCATGTATGACATAAATTAAAGTAAAGCTACCTATGATACTTCTAATTAACCATAGAAATGTCTGCCATACAATTAATATAATCTAGGTTAACCTAAATGCATAATAATAAAAGGAAATCTATGGCTAAAATAGAGAAATGAGGGTATCAAACCCTAGCCATAGGTGCTCAAAGCAACTGACTCTATTAGTCATGATTGATAGCCACGACTAAGCTTGTAGGCCATTGTTGATAGCTGTGACCACAAGAAAAGTATCCTTTCCTTAAAACCAAGGTTGTAGATGCTCAAATCCTCTATATAATTGATGGTCAAGGGCCACCTCCATGTATGGACACATATTTGTGATTGATTTCACTTGAATTGTTGTAAAGTCAGGTGTCAAATTCTTTGGAAGCTCCATTGTTGCAAAGGCAAGTGTTAAACTAAAATTGGGCAACATCTCCATACTCTTCAAAGGTTGCAATTGGCTCTCCAGTTTAGCAAGGCTTCACTACAATGAAATTTGGATCATATTGAATATTTGAGTGGTTTATAAATAGACTCCTCAAATCCCAATATTGGCTTCTCAAGGAAGCCAAGATCAAGAAGTTATTGGTCTGAGAAGCTGGGAGGAATCCTCTGGAAGCTTCCTCATCCAAAACGTCTTGATATTAATTACAATTTGGTCATTTCAACCGATTTTTCTTGGATCTGGTATCCCAAGTTTATTATAGGGCTAGTCGTAGTTGCTCAACATGGCTAGGACCCTAGTTGTGGCTGTCAATCATAGCTAATATCTTATCTGATGATGTCATTAACGGCTAAGGTTGAATAGGCCTAGACTATCTAAATGAGTGATTAGAGCCACTACTTAGCCTTGGAAAGGTCCAAGGTCATTTGTATGGTCTGCAAAGGTATCCATATAAGTCATATCTTAAACATGACGTGTTTTAGGTGTCTACAATTATTTCCAAAATACGCAGATCCTAGAATACCTATACTCAAGATACACATTAGTGACATAGCCTTGAAAAATATTTTGGTCAATTTAGGAGTCACTATTAATGTCATGACTAAAGAAACAATTAAATCTTTAGGGGTACATAAACTACAATCGACTTCTATCATACTCCAACTTGCAGATAGTACTACTATTAATCCAGAAGGAAAACTAGAAGATGTTATAGTCTCTATAAGTTCATGGGAATACCCTATATAATTTATAGTCTTACAACCCAATAAAAAGTTAGGGGGACATCCCTTAATTCTAGGGTGCCCATGGCTTACAACAAATAATGCTTACATTAGTTGTAGATTTGGAAACATGAGTATCTCCAATGGTAAGAATACTAAAGACCTTAGCCTATTCCTTGAATCAACAATAGAAAAATATTTTCCAAAGCAACTATGGTATGATTTCCCTCATGATTTTGATGATATCCAAACCTTATCAATCAATGTTTTGAGTGAACATATTCAACAAGAAATTAAAGGACCATAACCATCATTATTAGAAAATAAAAAATAAGATCAAGGTCAAGACAATGGTTGTTCATCTGAATCTATTATGGCCATTGACGAAGCTAGTATGAGTTAGTCTCAACAAATGGTACCATATGATTATCACTTAAATATTCTTGAACATGATATAATGGGGATAGATGCAAACACTGAGAAATGCAAATAGATAGATATCACACCAGGAAGAGCTTTGAATATTAGTGACGAGCTCACAAGCATACCAGAATCACAATTAATAGACGTGCTTAAGAAACATCAATCACCATTTGAATGAAACTATGAGGACATGAAAGGTATACATCCAAATGTTTGTACCCATCGCATATTTATCCAATAAGATTGTTATCTAGTAAGACAACCCCAAAGAAGATTAAATCCAACTATGAAGGATGTGGTTCAAGAATAAATCATTAAACTTTTGAAGGCAGGATTTATATATCCAATTTTTGATAGTCAATGGGTGTCACCACTTGTGATAGTCCCTAAAAATAATGGTAAATGGAGGATTTGTGTAGATTATAGGGAATTAAACAAAGTAACAAAGAAAAAACTATTTTTCCTTGTCATTAATTGATCAAGTTCTTGATACGTTGGGTGGAAAGAAATATTTCTACTTTTTGGATGATTTTAGTGGTTATAATCAAGTTTCCATAGCTAAAGAAGATCAATAAAAGACAACCTTCATAGGTCAATTAGGCACATATGCTTATAAAATATTATCTTTTGGATAATGCAATGTAACTGCTACTTTTCAAAGAGTTTTTTTGGCTACCTTTGCTTACTTAATCAATGAATGCGTAGAAGTCTATATGGATGACTTCACAATCTATGGTAATTCCTTTGAAGAAACTTTATCAAGCTTACAAAGAGTTATGGTTAGATGCCAATAGCAAAACTTCTCTTTGAGTCATGAAAAGTGTTTTATGATGATGGGAGGAGGGATTGTTTTAGGACATCATATATTAGAATGTGTTAAAGTAGATCCTACAAAGATACAAGATATTCAATCCTTTAAACCTACAAAAACACAAATAGAGGTGAGAAATTTCCTAGGACATGCAGGATACTACCGTAGATTCATTAGAATTCAATAAAATTGTTGCTCCCATGCTTAAGATCTTAAATATAGTGAATTTAATTGGACTAAAGCATGTCAAGAAGCCTTTGAAGTTATAAAAGATAAATTCATTACTGCTCCAATCCTAAAAGGACCAAATTGGGAATTATCATTTCATATACATTGTGATGCTTCGGGTTACGCAACAGGGGCAGCATTACAACAAATAGAGAAAAAAATAACTTATGCTATCTATTGTGTGAGTAAAAAATTGCATGGAGCTGAGCTTAATTACACTGTTACTAAAAAATAATTCTTAGCTATAATCCATGCTATCAATAAATTCAAACATTACATAACAGGGTATGAAGTATTTATTCACAATGATCTCTCTGCCATTAAGTACTTAATGAAAAAAGCTACAGTGGGAGGTAGAGTGGTTATATGGATTATTATGTTATAGTATTTCAATATTACCATCATAGATAAGGTAGGAAAAGATAATGTCATTGCAGATCACCTATCTCGTATGCAATTTTTTGATGATGATGAGTTAATTCCTAATAATTTCCTAGACAAAAATTTGTTTGCTCTTTCTATTTTCACTCCTTGGTATGTTGATATTTTAAATTAGTTAGTAACAGGAAAAATTCCTCAAAAATGTACACTGCATGAGCATAGAAAATTAATACGTCAGAGTATCCCTTATATGTGGATTCATGGAGTCTTGTTTAAAATATTTACTAACAAAATAATTAGGAGATGTGTGCAAGAGGAAGATGTATACGACATCATTCGGGTGGCACATGAATAACCCAATGGAGGCCATTATACCACTAAAAGGATAGTTATTAAAATACTTCAAAATGATTACTTTTGGCCTACCATGAATAAGGATATCCAAAAATTTGTTGATATATGTGACGCTTGTCAAAGAACCAGTAAGCCTACACCTTCAATGGAAATGTCTTTGGTTTCACAAGTAGTGTTTGGACCATTCGAGAAATGGGGAATTGAATTTGTTGGACTAATAGAGCCTCCAAGTGCAGATAATAAACACATACTTGTGTGTACAGACTCTGTTACTAATTGGACTGAATTTAAAGCTTTACCATGAGCACAAGCTAAACCGATAGTTGATTTTCTTTATGAAAATATAATGCAATGCTTTGGAGCACCTAGAGAGTTAGTTTCATATCATGAAACCCAATTTATCTCCAAATTAATTGCATATTTTGTTGATATCTATCAAATAAAACATAGGAAAACCTCACCATATCACCCTCAAGCCAATGGACAAGTAGAAGTTACAAACAGAGAACTTGAAAATATCATTACAAAAACCATAGTCGTTAATAGGGGTTATTGGGCTAAAATATTAAAAGAATTTGTATGGGCATATAATACAACTTGGAAAACTACCATAGGATTATCACCTTATGAAATAGTCTATGGAAAACAAGCTATCATGCCCATTGAATTTGAGATAGAAACTCTTCACACAGTGGTACAACTTGACATGAACTTGGATCAAGTGTTGAAAGCTAGATTGGAAAATTTAAACATTCTATATGAAAGGAGACTAGAAGCATTACATAGGAATGAAATAACCTAGCAACAAAGAAAGTAATGACATGATAAACACATTGTACTATGTAAATTTCAATAAGGAGATTGGGCCTTGTTGTCTGACTCTTGTTATCAATATTTTCAAGGTAAATTGAGGATATGATGACTAGGACCCTATGAAATTGTTAGGGTAAAATAATGTAGTGTATTGCATTACACTACATAGGATTATTACATTTACTTTTCTACTAGTTACCATGAGATATTTTATCTACTGGTTAATCTAGGTAAATACCTAAATATCCTAAGTCAGATATTTAGGTTAGTGGTTTAGTTAGAACTCTCTACCTAGTTTAGTGGTTAGCTACACATCTATCCTACCGTAGTTGGTTAACATAAATCTTTAGAAGATAAATCTCATCATGAATAATATGGAAAAACAAAAGAGATTGACGAAGATAAGAGTGTTGGTGGGAATGAAAAGGGAGATGAAGGTCATCAAAGCATGAACAGTGGGGTTAAACCCAGTAATAAAAATAAAAAGTGATGATGATGAAAATGATACCATGCAATATTAGGGATATGAATAAGACGCATTAAAAAGAGTTATTAATGAATTAATAGGTTGTTATAGTCTTGAGTTTTTTTTACTACAATATTATAGTGAGGATTATAAGGATGATTTGGAAGATGGGTGATTGTTTAACAATTTATTCTATAGGAGTTTTAGGTAGTGTTGCAACAATATGGAACAAACACAAATGGGATGTGCAATTGTTAGAAGCAATAAATGACTAGGTTGCTATATAAATTTACAAATAAATAGGAAAACATCCAAGTTGGAGTTATTAATGTATATGTTCCACGTATAGTTACTCCTTGTGAAAATGCTAGAAAGACCTTAGCATATTATTGTCAAAACACAATGATTATTTATTTTAATCTATGGATTTTTGGGGGTGATTCAAAACTATCCTATATCCTTTGAAAAAGAAGAGTGGTATTTTATTTGTCAATTAAAATGGCCTATGGGATGTTAGTCCTTCAATTTTTCAATATACATGGGATAATATATGCATGGGCAAACTCATATCGTGGAAATATTAGATAGATTATTCTTATCTAGAAAATTTTTGCAAACAAAATATACACTATCTTCAAATATTTTATTGTATCCGTGTGATGTGGTCTACCGCAAGGATGCCACTTGCATTATCGGTGATGTGACCCGGGTTCAATTCCCATGGTGGATATGTATATGTATAAGAAGTATTTACTCAATATATATATATATTATTGCAAGCAATATTGGATCACAAACCCATTATTTTGACTTATGATTTACCTGATAATGATCATCCAATATTATTTTGACTCTAATCTATGTGGCTCCAAGACTCTAATTTTTTCTAGATGGTTATGTTATAGTGGGATGAAGAAAATTTTAAAAGATCATATATGTACAAGTTTATTCAAAATATGAAATATTTAAAGGAGCAAATGAAGATTTGGAATATCAAATATTTTGGTAAAATTTTTAAATAAAATAAAGAAATTGAATCCAAACTCAAAATTTTACAAGAGATAATATAAACTAATGGAATGGATCATGTTTCTTATACCAAAAAAAAATACTACTTTTTTATTATATAATGCATTGAAAAAGGAGTCAAATTGGTTCCAAAAATCTAAGGAGAAATGGCTTAAGGAAGGAGATAAAAATACAAACAAAATTATGCTATTACAAAAAAAAAAAAAAAATCTTTTCACATAAAAATATTTTAACCTAGATGAAAGAAATATTTAGGAAGAAGAAGATATAAGGAAGGAACAATCAATTATTTCAAAAAAAATTGTCAAATTTTAGGAATGAAAAGGAGACACAGTGATCAAATGAAAGCTTTGTGAAGAAGATATCTATGGAGGAGCTACATGAAGAAATTTTCTCTTTCCATCCAAACAAAGCACCTATGATCGATGGATTTCTTGCAATTTTATTTCAAAAAATAGGATTTATTTAAGAGTTATATGTTAATTGTAGTTGAAAAGGATGGCCATAATAAGTGATATTGATCTCACTTTTATTATGTTGGTTCTCAAAAAAGGCAAGACAAAATATTTTGAACATTTTTACCAAATAAGCCTTTGTAATATGATTTATAAGATCATTAAAAAATTATGACAAACAGGTTGAAAGTCATTCTAGATTGTGTTATCTTAGAGGAACAAGATGGTTTTGTTCGTGGTAAACATTTTTTTTATGGTATAATCATTACACAAAAGGCTATACATTTTTTTCATTCCATAGAAAAACGAATTATGTGTATAATATTAGATATGAACAAAGCATATACTAGGGTTTATTATATTTTTCTATATGATATTCTCAAAAGTTTGGTTTTGACTAGACTAAATGTTGGTATATCACTACAAACTATTCTATTTTAATCAATACTTCTCCTATTAGTTACTTCAAGTCATCTTGTGGACTCCACCAAGGTGATCCAGTATTTTCTCATTTATTAATTATTCTTATGGGGCATTAGGGAGAGATTTCTCAAAGGCAAAAATGAAAGAAGAAAACAAAGGTATTTAAATTGCAAAAAATGGTCCCTTTGAATCTCATCTCTAATTTATTGATGATACTTTTATTTTGTTCCACCTTTTAGTTAGTGAGGCCATGGAGTTCAAATCAATAATATTATGCCATGAGAAGGCTACTAGATAGTTGGTTAATATTGCAAAATCTAGAAACTTTTTATTAACATTGCCCTAGATTTACAATAAATTATTGTGGATATTTTAGGGTTTAAAACTAAAAACTTTCCATAAACCTACTTGTCATTTCTTTGTATCATAAAGGAAATAAAAATGAGCTTTGGATCTGTTGTTTGAATAGAATGAAATTTTGTTTGATAGGTTGGAAAGATAAGTTTTTTACCATGGCAGGAAGGCTACATGTCATTAAGACTACATTGCAATCCATACATTTTTATATGATGTCACTTTCAATATTACCATTAGGTATATCATCAATAAAAATAAAAGAGACTTCTGTGTGGGAGAATTTAGGTCTCCTCTTTATAAGTGGAATCTAGGTTTGCAAAGGAAAGAATATTAGAGAAGCAAACTTGCATAATTGTAGACTTATGAATTTGGCCTTAGGGACAAATCTTGGGTGGAGATTATTCAAAGATCAAGAAAATAATTGGACAAAAATATTACTTCAAAAATATATAGGCTCTCTTAATGCAATGTAATTGTTTAGGACAAGAACCCTACCTAAAGGATTGTTAACATGGAATGTTATATCAGATAGTTTGTAATTGATAAACAAACATATTACATGGTTATTCGATGAGGGGAATTATGTATTTTTTGGGTTTTAATCTTGGTTGGAGCCTTATCCTATTATCTCTAACTCAAAATGGCAACCATTCGCTTGGATATGCCTAGCTTATAAAGTTCTAAAGTTCAAAGACTATTACCATGGACAAAAATTATAGATCATGGATTTCTATTAGTAACATAGTTGAAGGAGGGAAACTCAAACAAGTTGCAAATGAACTTCAAAATATACTTCAAGAGTTTTATTTTTCAATTTCTACACTAAAGGATGAGTTTATTTAGAATTTATTGAAACAAGTTGGATCCTTAGTCAAGTTGGGATATGAGGATTTAAAGCAATTAAAATTTCCTACTTCCAAAATATTTTCTTTCACATAATGTTTGGTTACTAAAGGCTCTCTCTAAAGCCTCGATATTCCTTTGGATATCAGTTCAAAGTAATATTCTTGCAAGAGAGAGTATACAAAGAAGAGGATATCATAAAACTTCCAGATGTATCTCATGTGAGAAGTATTTAGAAACATTAGACCATTTACTTCTTCACTGTCCCTTTGCTCCATTTGGGGTTACTTTTTTTAAAATATGAAAATATATTGAGTAGTTCCATCAATATTGAAATATTTGATGAAATTTTGGGTTAATTATTTCAAATCTAAAGCATTATGTATTCTATGAAGGATTGGAACTACCATTATTTGTTGGAATTTGTGGCTTGAAAGGAATAATACGATTTTTTTACATAAATCTCAAAATCATGCCCAAGTGTGGAATTATATTATTGTCTCTTTTGAAAAATATTTAAATATAGTGTACTCATCGTGGGAACATACATCGAAGAGTCAATAGTTATAATCACATTAAAACAAAGGATCTACTTTGATGTAGGGTAAAATGGAAATGTCCAAAAATTAGGTTTATCAAAATTAATTTTGATGGTACTTCTAAAGGAAATTTTGGAAAAGCTGGTGGTAGTTTTTTTCAAAGTAATGAGATAAAATACCCCTCGCTTACTCAAATTCATATGGAACGTTAATTAGCAATGGTAGTGTTTTTCAAAGTAATGAGATAAAATCCCCCTCGCTTACTCAAAATCATATGGAGATTCACAAATTACCGTTGATGTTATCAATAATAATGGATGTGGAGATTAGATAAAAATTATATATGGTTGATGTTCATCATCTATTATTAAAGGCAATCTCTTGGAAATGTAAGCATATTTAGAGAGAAGAAAAATGATTAGCACATAATTTGGCCAATTGTGGTGTTGATATTCATATTTATGAAACTCAAATTTTAGAAGGCAATTATCTAACTAATATTCCATCTCTTAATAAAAATAATTTGAAAAACACACAAAAGGAATTGATTCAAAATTAATGAGAAGAATGGGATGTAATGGCACAAACTAGGAAGTAATGGTCAAGGTATGAGAAATATCATAGAACAAATATAAATCCAAAGAATGAGGCCTTGATTTCGATGGTCAAACAAGTAGTGAGACCAAATTTGTGAAAAGAGAAACTTATGCAGAGAATAAAACTCCTAGAATAAATTATTGTAGTCATTATGGATGGTTTTGACATGTGAAAGCTAGGTGTTAAAATTTGTATCCTTATAAGAATTATGGACGAATTAATCACTCTAAAAAATATTTTTGGTACGAAGATAAAATTATCAATAACAAAATACAAGGATCTTATGTTTCTTGGTTGTCTTTTTTTTTTGAAAAAATTAGGGTTTGGTCCTAGATCAAGGATCTTATGTTGATTAACCAAACAATAAAGAAACACACTAAGTGAACAATATGATTATATCTTTTAAGGATTAGATGTGTGTCCTAGAACATGTTTTGTGTGTTTTTATTTTTCGAGAATATACTTTGAACTCTGTGTTTCTCAAAAGTTGATGTTATACTCAATTTATTAAAAGGTTTTCACATATATACTTGAAATGACATAACCCGGTAATGACATCTAGGTAGTCTTTCCCTTGATATATGGAGATGAAATCCATAACTAGACAAGGAGCATAGGTACTATTGATTCTCACCCAGCACAGTGTGATCAGCAATACACCCCTCTGAATAGGAATGCGTGTTATTTTCCATGGATAGGATAGTTCTTGAATCAGACTTGGCCATGGTCGAGTCACGATAGTACAATGTTAGATGAGCCAACCGAGTGGTAATGACTTCCACTATTGGTCTCGATCAACAAGTTGGATGTGAGAGCCCAATATCGCTAATGTTCACTTTAAGTCGTGGTGTGTGTGGGTTCTTTTAATTTTGCATAAATAAAATATGCATCACAAAGCACTCATGATTCTCTTTCTACATACCTAGAAAATAATATTTTTTTTTTAGAAAGATGCAAGTCTAGATGCTCTTTTCTTTGAGAGAATGCAATACAAAATCAAAATGATACTGGCCTTTGGATAGACCCCAAGCA
Organism: Wollemia nobilis; assembly: GCA_028583015.1. Classification (NCBI taxonomy): domain Eukaryota; kingdom Viridiplantae; phylum Streptophyta; class Pinopsida; order Araucariales; family Araucariaceae; genus Wollemia; species Wollemia nobilis. Next base: position 6,774,557 of record JAQPPZ010016334.1, on the reverse strand, counting down.
AGCAAACATTACCACACAAGTTTAACAGTAGTTGATATTTCGTACAACAAGTAACAATATCAGCTGCTAGATAGAAAAGTAGCTAAGAATCTTAGTCGTTGATTACAACAGTAGCTAACAAATATGGTCGTTGTTACTAGTAGCAGCTACTAGCAAATAATTTTTTTTCATGTATTTTCCATTATAAATTTGCTATGTGACCTCATTAAAGCCTAGAATGTAGATAAAAACATAGAAAAATGAAAAATACAGAAGAGGAAAACCTCATCTAAAGTATAAGGAGGCTGCTTACTACTTTTCCCAATTTTTTGCTAGTCTTTGTTGCTCCAAGCGGCTAGGATTCTAGTCGTTGTTGTTAACTGTGGCTGAGACTATGCACTGTGGCTTTCAAATGTGGTTGGTACCTGTACACAAAAAACAGAGAAAAAAAATGGAAGCAGTAAAAAATGTGGTGTTTCCATCATGATTGCCATTTTAAAAAGGCTTAAATAGTGTATATCTAAACCTATTGCAACATGATAAACAAATTTGAAAGTAAATAAGATGTATGAAATAAAATTCACAAGAAATAATGCATCCTTTATAATAAAATGGTGAAACTCAATTACATATATTTCCCTCTTAGGGATACCAAATTTTATGCAATGTTTACAAGTGTTGTAGCCCCTAAATTACGACGATATACTCTAAGGGCTCCTTATATCTCCACCAACTTTGCATCAGGGCTTACTAGGATGCCTCCTCCATTATCAGCAGGATTGATCTTGGATAGTCCTTTGAACCTTGGAATGATGAGGCTATTGACCAAGAAACAACAAAACATATCAAAATCATATGAGGCCTCTCATGATGAGGCTATTGACTAAGAATTGCAAGGAATGAAGCAAACATGTAAAGAAAACATGCATATGTATAAATATGCTTAAGATATTGACAAATCAGTATAAAGCATGGCTTAAAACATGTATAGAAGGTTGATCTTGCATGAAGTCTAAAGTATTAAGCATAAAATAAGCTAATCTATGAAAGGTTATGAAAGAAAGAATGTGTAACATAAATGAAATTAAAGCTACCTATGATACTACTAATTAACCATAGAAATGTCTGTCATACGATTAATCTAATCTAGGTTAACCTAAATGCATAATAAGAAAAGGAAATCTATGACTAAAACAAAGAAATGAGGGCATCAAACCCTAGCCATGGGTGCTCAAAGCAACCGACTCTATTACCCGTGATTAACAGCCACGACTAAGCTTGTAGGCCACTATTGATAGTTGTGACCACAAGAAAAGTATCATTTCCTTAAAACCAAGGTTGTAGATGCTCAAATCCTCTATATAATTGATGGTCAAGGGCCACCTTCATGTTTGGACACAAATTTATGATTTATTTCACTCGAATTGTTATAAATTCAAGTGTCAAATTCTTTGGAAGCTCCATTGTTGCAAAGGCAAGTGTTAAACTAAAATTGGGCAGCATCTCCATACTCTTTAAAGGTTGTAATTGGCTCTCCAGTTCAGTAGGGCTTCGCTACAATGAAATTTAGATCATATTGACTCTTTGAGGGGTCTATAAATAGACTCCTCAAATCCCAATCTTGGATTCTCAAGGAATCCAAGATCAAGAAGTTGTTGGTCTGAGAATTTGGGAGGAATTCTTTGGAAGCTTCCTCATCCAAAACTGCTTGATATCAGTTGCAATTTGGTCATTTCAACTGATTTTGCTTGGATCTGGTATCCCAAGTTTATTATAGGGCTAGTCGTAGTTGCTCAATATGGCTAGGACCCTAGTCATTTCTGTCAATCACATCTAAGATCTTATCTACTGATGTCATTAGCAGCTAAGGCTGAATAGGCCTATTCTATCTAAATGAGTGATTAGAGTCACTACTTAGCCTTGGAAAGGTCCAAAGTCATTTTTATGGTCAGCAAAGGTGTCCATATAAGTCATCTCCTAAACATGATGTATTTTAGGTGTCTATAATTATTTCCAAAATACACAGATCCTAGAATACTTATACTCAAGATACACATTGGTGGCATAGCCTTGAAAATTTTTTTGGTCGATTTAGGAGTCTCTATTAATGTCATGACTAAATAAATAATTAAATATTTAGGGGTACATAAACTGCAATCAAATTCTATCATACTTCAACTTGCAGATAGGTCTAATATTAAGCCAGAAGGAAAACTAGAAGATGTTATAGTCTCTATAAGTTCATGGGAATACCCTATAGACTTTATAGTCTTACAAACAAATAAAAATTTAGGGGGGCATCCCTTAATTCTAGGGTGCCCATGTCTTATGACAGCTAATGCTTACATTAGTTGTAGATCTGGAAACATGACTATTTCCAATGGTAATAATACTAAAGACCTTAGCCTATTCCTTGAATCAACAATAGAAAAATATTTTCCAAAGCAACTATGGTATGATTTCCCTCATGATTTTGATGATATCTAAACCTTATCAATCAATGGTTTGAGTGAACATCTTCAAAAATAAATTAAGGGACCATAACCATAATTATTAGAAAATCAAAAATAAAATCAAGGTCAAGACAATGGTTGTTCATCTGAATCTATTATGGCCATTGACAAAGCTAGCACGAGTCAGTCTCAATAAATGGTACCATATTATTATCACTTAAATATTCTTGAACATGATATAATGGGGATAGATGCAAACACTAAGAAATGCAAACAAATAGATATCACACCAGAAAGAACTCTGAATATTAGTGATGAGCTCACAAGCATACAAGAATCACAATTAATAGACGTGCTTAAGAAACATCAATCAATATTTGCATGAAACTATGAGGACATGAAAGGTATACATCCAAATGTTTGTACCCATCGTATATTTATCCAAGAAGATTGTTATCCAGTAAGACAACCCCAAAGAAGATTGAATCTAGCAATGAATGATGTGGTTCAAGAAGAATTCATTAAAATTTTCAAGGCAAGATTTATATATCCAATTTTTTATAGTCAATGGGTGTCACCACTTGTGATAGTCCCTAAAAAGAATGGTAAATGGAGGATTTGTGTATATTATAGGGAATTAAACAAAGTAACAAAGAAAGACTATTTTTCCATGTCTTTAATTGATCAAGTTCTTGATACATTGGGTGGAAATAAATATTTCTTCTTTTTGGATGGTTTTAGTGATTAAAATAAAGTTTCCATAGCTAAATAAGATCAATAAAAGATAACCTTCACATGTCCAATAGGCACCTATGCTTATAAAATCTTACCTTTTGGATAATTCAATGCACCTGTTACTTTTCAAAGAGCTATTTTGGCTATCTTTGCTGACTTAATCAATGAATGCGTAGAATTATATATGGACGACTTCACAATCTATGGTAATTCCTTTGAAAAAACTTTATCAAGCTTACAAAGAGTTTAGGTTAGATTCCAAGAGCAAAACTTCTCTTTGAGTCATGAAAAGTGTTTTATGATGATGAGAGGAGGCATTGTTTTAGGACATCATATATCAGAAGAAGGTTTTAAAGTAGATCCTACAAAGATACAATCTATTCAATCCCTTAAACCTCCAAAAACACAAACAGAGGTGAGAAGTTTTCTAGGACATGCATAATACTACCGTAGATTCATTAAAGACTTCAGTAAAATTGTTGCTTCCATGCTTAAGATCTTAACCAAATATAGTGAATTTAATTGGACTAAAGCATGTCAAGAAGCCTTTGAAGTTATAAAATATAAATTCATTACTACTCCAATCCTAAGAAGGACCAAATTGGGAATTACTATTTCATATACATTGTGATGCTTCAGGTTATGCAACAGGGGCAGTATTACAAAAAATAGAGAACAAAATAACTTATGTTATCTATTGTGTGAGTAAAATATTGCATGGAGCTTAGCTTAATTACACTATTACTAAAAAATAATTCTTAGCTATAATCCATGCTATCAATAAATTCAAACATTACATAACAGGGTATGAAGTATTTATTCACAATGATCTCTTTGCCATTAAGTACTTAATGAACAAAGCTTGAAAACATTACATAACAGGGTATGAAGTGATCATTTTTTTACTCAATCCTTACTCATAATGAGGAATGAATACTCACTCCACACATAGTTGGTCCTTGGAAGGCTTGAAAACATTATGATAACTTTAACATCATATCAATTTGTAAAATGAATAGATGAATTTGTTTGAAGTCACTAGGATTTCTGAGTCTTTGAGAAACAACTCTAGAATATCATAAGTAGGCAAAAGTTAGAAGCAAATCCTTATGGAAGTACCATAATTCATTTTATCCTACAAAAATATGGCTTGTATCTCCCAAAACTTTGCACCCTTTAGCAAAAGCCATCATAATATCAGAATATCTATTCCACTTTTTCATAAGTGTTGAAATTATCCAAGCCTTTGATAGAGATCTATTTTTGCATATATTGATGACTGATATCAAGATTTATAATCATTTTTCTCTCACTTGGATACTTCTTAATGAAATTCAGGAAGCAGAATCACAAACATAATCTTAATAGTTCCCCATAAAGAAAACTCATTATTATACCATCCACCATTATATAAATAAGACCCTTCATTCTGTTTTCGCTATATAGCCAAAATTATAGTTTGGGGGGAGTAAATAAAGACATACAAAGTTCATAATATAGTTTGGGGGTATGAATCAGGTAAAGTATTTTTTTAATCCTAAATAACTACAGTTTCTATAGACAGCTTCTATAGACGTCTTCCGTAGACAATTTCTATAGACAGCTTCTGTAGATGTCTTCCGTAGATAATTTTTGAAGATAGTTTTTGTAGGTGTATTCCATAGATGTTTTGTGTAGACATATTTTGTATATGCTTTATGTAGATATCTTCTGTAATAATATTTTGTGAACATATTCTATAAACACCATCCGTAGATAATATCATAACACACACCATGAAATATTTCTAAGTATCGAGACTTAAACTTGCCCTAAGTAAAAATGATATGTGGTAATCCATAATATGACATAATGTGTCAACATAGAATATGATAAGATGTGTCAATAAAGAGATTTATGAATATCATTTTAAGGGAAGGGAAGGGTAAAATTGCATAAAAATTTAAAAGACTACCTTTGATCACCCTTAGAAATTTATGGATCCTTATATGGCATTAAAATTAAACTCAATATTCATAAGGTGTGTCAAAAGTCTCCCACAAACTTGGTGTGTATGATTATTATGGTTCCATATAGCACAATCTATGAGCGATGATCAATTGAAAACAAATTACGTGGACGTATTCCTTTGAAAAGCATGAAAGATGATTACAGAAGCCACGTCGACTACTAGGAACACGTGCACACAAAAGAAAACAAACTTGGTTTTAGACCTATCTTAATAAGGAAAAGATAAAATTTAAAACATGTGAGCATCAATATCAGTAGCAAAATAGATAATGTATGCATCAAGACAGTGACACGGTGGAAGGAAGAAGTGACATGGCATATATGTTCAAAAGCAATAATTTAAAAAGTAAATTTTTTAGTTGTCGTAAGTGACTAATGGTACAAGGTATAAAATTATTATAATTATTAATGCCTAACCCTTACCATGTAATATGGTGGTAAAATTTCATGCCAAGAAGGATGTTGACCACCCTAAACTCGTCGACAATGATTAATACGTGGCTTCATGCGCCAATAGCAAGAAACATCATAAATTGAAGACGTCAATCATCGATCAAATTTCAAACGAAGGGCCATGATAATATTCATGCAAAATATAGAAACTTCACATACCGATTACACTTAATGATGATCACCGAAACGTAGTTTTTACTGACCAATCACATGATAGTGAAACAGATCTAAGCCCTAAACCATTGATTAAACTAAAACTAAGGGATGCGATTCACTGAGCCATGATATTATTCACTATCATTTATTAAGTTCAAATGGAAGGTATATCTTCTTTGCATGGCTAAAAATCCATACAAAGAAAAAAAAACCCTAGAATTTACTTTACTTCTGTAGAAAGTCTCGAACGTGAGACAAAAACACTTTGCAAACAAAGTTGAAACTTTGCAAATTTTTTTAACAAAACTAAATTAAATATTTTGAATCGAATAGGAAAAGGGAAAAATAACTATAAAAGGATGGAATTGTGAGAGGAAATACGGATGAAGATCAATTCTAAGAACGACGACATAGGGTGATAGAAAATTTTGGCAGAACGAAAGTGACAGGCAAAATTTAATTGTTTCAATTTTGTTTTAAGTACGAACAGTCGCAGATACTTTACACCTTATTATTCTGCCACACATATATAAAAAAGTGTATATTTTTTAGTAGTTTACGCAGAATGGTAGGGTAAATTATAATTACTTCCACTGACAAAAGAAACCTCTGTAAAAAAATACAAAACTATTTGTTATGTTTTGCATAATTCTTTTATGAAATGATGAAATTTTTTCTGCAAAATGTAAAATATTTTTGTAAATAAAAAATTTGTGCATAGCTACTAAAAACAAATTTTGAAACTACCCCCACTAAAATTCTATCTACCCTTTACCCTAAAATATGCCTCGTTCCATGTTCTAAAATAGGAGTGAACCCCCATATATTGAAACACAGAATCCCAGTGATTTCGTAAAGTAATTATTTCAAAATTTGAGGTGGTGGGATGCCCTCACTAAGTTCCAAGGGCATGACCAGGGTGTTGCAAAATATTTTATTATGAACTGTAATCCCACAACCATGGTCACTCATATTGGGGATATCCAAATTGCCCTGAATTCTAGTGTTATTTTTGAAGTCTTAAGTTTACTTGAGGTAGGATTGCCTTACTACAAAAATTCTTCTAAGAGTTTTACCCAACTAGTAGATAAATTTTGTGAAAAGTGTACCATCATCCGTGACATGAAGGGATGGATAAAGGGAATTGCTAATTCTGCACTTTCTCTTCAGTAGAAAGAATTTGTTGTCTTAATCATTAAATTTTTCACACTAGAGAGACGAATGTCATCTATGCAGTGTATCACCTTAGAATGTTAATAAAATTGAAGTTTCTAAAACAAGAAGATTGTATCATCAATTTTTCATATTTCCTAATTCAATATTTGAAATCTACAGTTATTCGTGTAAAGCCTAAAATTCTAACGACAATCCTAAACTTCATTTAATTGCACATCGTGGACTTATCAAATTATTGGTCTTGCAAAAAGCAAATGAAGTTAAAATTTCTTGGGATAAAATCATAGAGGAGTCTAACCTACCAGATTATTCTAAACTTACCAATAGTGAGTCCTAAAAAAATAGTCCATCTAAGGAGGATCCTGAATCATAGGGTCAGGAATAGGAGCCTAAAATTCCAAAATGTAAATGCCAAACTCACACTAGGTCTACTAAATCATCCCAACCTACATAGAAAACTTAGCATAAGAAACCCATTCCTGAAACTCATGACAAAGGAGAAATGTCTAGATACGAGTCCAATTTACCCACACCTAAACCAACTATTGAATATTTGTTACATATGTGGGCATAGAATATTGTTTTGTAGATAAAAATTAATAAACTTTGGGAATATATAATAGAGCTTTCAAAACCAAACCAATGAGCCCTTACCCCCAAGATAGATATGATCAAAAATAATAATGGATGTGGAGATTAGATAAAAATTATGTCGAGGGAGATTCACAAATTACCGTTCATGTTATCAATAATAATGGATGTGGAGATTAGATAAAAATTATATATTCTTGATGTTTATCATCTATTATCAAAGGCAATCTCTTGGAAATGTGAGCATATTTAGAGAGAAGAAAATTGAGTAGCACATAATTTGGCCAATTGTGGTGTTGATATTCATATTTATGAAATCCAAATTTTAGAAGGCAATTATCTAACTAATATTCTATCTCTTAATAAAAATGATGTCAAGGAGCTGATTTTGGAAACATAGCACTTAAAGGAATATGAATAATATATTTGTTATTATGGTAGAAGGAAGGTGTTTTGAGAGGCTTCCAAAATATTTTACACTTCCTTTCACAAATTTAACATTAAAGATCCAAAACTAAAACAAGAAAATAAGAAATAAAACACCCATTTGAGGATCCACATACAAATATTCCATCAACCATGACTACCTAAAAATATTACTAAAGACCTAGCACAAAACACCATTGTAGAGAAATATCCAAACCTAAAGAGACTAGACTTATCAGCAAATCAAATAAAGGTAAGATCAGTCAAGTTCATGGACCATCAACTCCATTTCCTCATGTAAACTCAATGAAATTTATTGTCTTGACTTCACTTTATTTGATGAGAGGAAACCATGAGCGTCATCTCAATGGTGCCTTCTTGATGAATCTGAATCCATAGATACCACACCATAATTGCTTGAACTTCTCTTAGACCAAGAATTTTCTAGATTGGTGGTAGTGATATTTTAATGCAAAATAAAAAGAGGAAGCTCTTTGCTTTGAGAGGCTAGCCAAGAATCCTAGAAAGAATCTCTTTGCCACACACATGAGCATGAACCAATAAAACCATAATTAAGAAGCAATGGTACATATGAGTATTGAACAACAAGGTTCAACAACTACAACATATACCCCAATGATGCTCCAAGCTCTTCCATTGAATTGTTAAATTTACACCTCATGAAAAAAATATTAGAGATAAAAAACATAATCACTCTCCTGATATGACTAGGATGATGTTAGGTCCCACTAGGTAAATATTCTACACAAGAAAATTAACATGTACTTATTTTATCTGATTCTAACCCCTGACACCTTTGGTTTACATTGAGCTATTATGTCTAGAAGCTAATAAATCTTCCATAATGACATATGCGTTGAGCGAGGGTTTGTGTTGAAGATGATCATCATGATATCTTGCTCAATATTGTTGATTATGTTGATCATGACAAAGGCCATGTTGTTGAAGATAATAGTGATGATAGAAAATTTATGTCTTTAAGAATTATTATTCATGATAAATTCCATGTTGATGAAGAACATAGTGATGAAGAAATTGGGTTTTTTGAAAAACACACAAAATGAATTGATTCAAAATTAGTGAGAAGAATGGGATGTAATGGCACAAACTAGGAAGGAATGGTCAATGTATTAGAAATATCATAGAACAAATATAAATCCAAAGAATGAGGCCTTCATTTCGATGGTCAAACAAGAAGTAGTGAGACCAAATTTGTGAAAATATAAACTTATGCATAGAATAAAAATCCTAGAATAAATTGTTGTAGTTATTATGAATGGTTTTGACATGTGAAAGCTAGGTGTTAAAATTTGTATCCTTGTAAGAATTGTGGACGAAGTAATCACTCTAAAAAATATTTTTGGTACAAAGATAAAATGATCAACAACAAAATACAAGGATCTTATGTTTCTTGGTTGTATTTTTTTTTTTTAAATTAGGGTTTGGTCCTAGATCAAGGATCTTATGTTGATTACCCAAAAAATAAAGAAATAGACAAAGTAAACAATATGATTATCTCTATTAAGGATTAGATGTGTGTCCTACAACTTGTTTTGTGTGTTTTGATTTGTTGAGAATATACTTTGAACTCTTATCGTGTTTCTCAAAATTTGATGTTATACTCAATTTGTTCAAAGGTTTTCACCTATATACTTGTAATGACATAACCCGATAATGACATCCAGGTAGTCTTTCCCCCGGGAGATGGAGATGAAATCCATAACCATACAAGGATCATTGGTACTATTGATTCTCACCCAGCACATTATGGTCAATGATACAGCCCTCCAAAGAGGAATGCATGCTATTTTCCATGGATAGGATAGTTCTTGAATCGGCCTTGGCCATGGTCGGGTCCCAATAGTACAATGTTAGATGAGCCAACCGAGTGGTAATGACTTCCACTATTGGTCTCGATCAACAAGTTGGATGTGAGAGCCCAACATCGCTAATATTCACTTTGAGTTGTGGTGTGTGTGGGTTCTTTTTAATTTTACAAAAATAAAATATTCATCACAAAGCACTCATGGTTCACTTTCTACATGCCTAGAAAATAGTGTTTTATTATTAGAAAGATGTAAGTCTAGATGCTCTTTTCTTTGAGAGAATGCAATACAAAATCAAAATGATACTTGCCTTTGGAAAGGTCCCAAGCAAGTAAACATTACCACATAAGTTTAACAGTAGTAGATATTTTGTACAAGTAACAGTATCAGCTGCTAGATAGAAAAGTAGCTAAGAATCTTAGCCATTGGTGACAACAGTAGCTAATAAATTTGGTCATTGTTACCAGTAGCAGCTAGCATCAAAAACATTTTTTTCATGTATTTTCCCTTATAAATTCACTATGTGAATTTATTAAAGCCTAGAATGCAGAGAAAAACACAGAAAAATGAAAAATACATAAGAGGAAACCTACCTGGAAATCCTCACCTAAAGTATAAGCAGGTTGCTTACTACTTTTCCCAATTTTTTGCTAGTCGTTGTTGCTCAGTGCGGCTAGGATGCTAGTCATTTTTGTTAACCATGATTGATATTGAGCACCACGGCTTTCAAACATGGTTGGTACCTGTACACAAAAAATAGAGGAAAAAAATGGAAGCAGTAAAAAATGTGGGGTTTCCACCATGACTGCCACTGTAAAAAGGCTTAAAGAGTGTATATCTAAACCTATTGCAACATGATAAACAAATTTGAAAGTAAATAATATGTATGAAACCAAATTCACAAGAAATAATACCTCCTTTGTAATAAAATGGTGAAACTCAGTTACATATTATGCAATTTTTACAAGTGTTGTATCCCCTAAATGATGGCAATTTACTCTAAGGGCTCCTTATATCTCCACCAAATTTGCATCAGGGCTTACTAGTATGCCTCTTCCATTGTCAGGAGGATTGATCTTGGATAGTGCTTTGAACCTTGGAATGATGAGGCTATTGACTAAGAAACAATAAGAAACAACAAACACATCAAAACCATATGAGGCCTCTCATGATGAGGCTATTGACTAAGAAATGCAAGGAATGAAGCAAACATGTAAATAAAACATGCATATGTGTAAAGATGCTTAAGATATTGACAAATCAGTATAAAGCATGGCTTAAAACATGTATAGAAGGTTGATCTTGCATGAAATCTAAATTATTAAGCATAAAAGAAAATAATCTATGAAAGCTTATGAAAGAAATCATGTATGACATAAATGAAAGTAAAGCTACCTATGATACTACTAATTAACCATATAAATGTCTACCATACAATTAATCTAATCTAGGTTAACATAAATGTATAATAAGAAAAGAAAATCTACGGCTAAAATAGAGAAATGAGGGTATCAAATCCTATCCATAGGTGCTTAGAGAAACTAACTCTATTAGGCATGGTTAACAGCCATGACTAAGCCTGTGGGCCACTGTTGATAGATGTGACCACAATAAAAGTATCCTTTCCTTAAAACCAAGGTTGTAGATGCTCAAATACTCTATATAATTGATGGTCAAGGTTCGCCTTCATTTTTGGACATAAATTTGTGGTTGATTTCACTTGAATTGTTGTAAAGGTAGGTGTCAAATTATTTGGAAGCTCCATTGTTGCAAAGGCAAATGTCAAACTAAAATTGAGCAGCATCTCCATACTCTTCAAAGGTTGCAATTGGCTCTCCAGTTTAGCAGGGTTTCTCTACAATAAAATTCAGATCACATTGCCTCTTTGAGGGGCCTATAAATAGACTCCTCAAATACCAATCTTGGCTTTTCAAGGAAGCTAAGATCAAGAAGTTGTTGGCCTGAGCAGTTGAGAGGATACTCTGGAAGCTTTCTCATCCAAAATTGCTTGAGATTAGTTGCAATTTAGTCATTTCAACCAATTTTTCTTGGCTCTGGTAGCCCAAGTTTATTACAGTGCTAGTCGTAGTTGCTCAACACGGCTAGGACCCTAGTCGTGGTTGTCAATCATAGCTAATATCTTATTTGCTGATGTCATTAGCGACTAAGGTTGAATAGGCCTAGACTATCTAAATGAGTGATTAGAATCACTACTTAGCCTTGGAAAGGTCCAAGGTCATTCATATGGTCTGCAAAGGTGTCCATATAAGTCGTCTCCTAAATATGATATGTTTTAGGTGTCTACAATTTTTGCAAAAATACATAGATCCTGGAATAGCTATACTCACGATACACATTGGTGACATAGCCTTGAAAAATATTTTGGTCGATTTAGGAGTCACTATTAATGTCACTTGTAGACACCAAAACAACACCATTCGATTAAGTGACTACAAACACTGATCGCATGCACATACACAGCTTTCAGGGCAGCCTTTAGAGGTCAAACAGTGGTCTTGACCACTTGCACAGCAGTTCGGAGGGTCAGAAAAGAATCAAAGCAATGTTAGTCATCTTCAAAACAAAGCCTTAATAGAGCCTTAACAAAAAATTTGAAACCTTCAAAGCCTTAAACAAAGTCTTTAAAAGCAAACTTAGCAAAAGGAGGGGAGCCCAGCCTTGGACGTCGTGAAATCGCGCGTCGCGATATCGCGCGGTCGCGATATCACGACCGTCGCGATATCACGACAGCGCTCACCATACGCCCTGCAACGAAGGCCGACTTGCGACAGGTAAAGGTGGAGTTTGACGTGGCCGCCACAACCAAGGGATGACTGCCACGTGGCACCCTTACGTGCCCCTTTCTAAAGAGACCCCGTGGATCAGCAAAACGGTGAGCTTTAATGAGACAAGCGGTTTCAAAATATCCGATCCGAGGCCACGCCTCATAACTTCGATCTGTCAGTGCGAGCCATGTCCCATAATGGCCCGATAAGGATCAAATCTGAGCGGCCCTTGCGGATTTAGGGTTTTAACATTAATGCTCTCAGAGGCCGAATCCTCTATAAAAACCGGCTCGATACAATGTAAAAAAAGTTACGAAGCATTTTAAAAGCAACAAAGTGTCGTTACACTGAACACTCGACTGCGTTCACTTGAACCTTCAATCCCGACATTGGATCATGTTAATCCATCAATTCGACGACAACTCTTTCCTTTGAGATTTCGGGCCCATTCCCAGTGGATTGGTGCCGAGATCAGGATTTAACGGGAGCGGCCCGCTTGGGCATCCCGCACATGTTTTTGTTAATTTAATATATGTTGTTTGCGGAAGTTTTAAAATAGCTCACGTTTATGTTTTAAAATATGTATCTTTCAAATATATTAAAGCATAGCTTAAGTCTTATGCTTTCGGAATACATGCTATTTTCAAATATGATTAAAACAGTTTATGATTCTATAACATATGCTGTTTTCGAATATGTATGTTGTTCCCCGTGAGAATTGCAGGTTTTCATAGAGTTATTTCGTTCACACATTCAATAATCCTTCGCATGCATTTTCCATTGCTTCCTAAAGACAGACGTTCTACTTTCATTTAACAGGTGCTATTAAACGTTGTTATTGTTTCTTTGAATACAGGAAGAACAGCAGAAGCAGAGATTCATCGGCAACCAGCGGCAGCAACACCGGCCTGTCCATTTTTGCATGTGGGCATGCGGAAGAAAATCATTGTGCACTCTTTGTAATAAGAATCAGGCCATTGTAACCGAACAGAATTAATGTGAAAGGGTTGTGCTCCTGTTTTTAATTTAATTCTATCCGTGTTATTTCATGTATCTAGCCAGTTCTGTCTTTTTATTGCATCTCACTGTTTTTATTCCGAAATCTCATGCTTTCAGTGGCGATCACGGTGGGACCCAGGTCCACAGTTTTATTTTTGGATTAAGTTACTGATCTAAAAATTGCTTTTTACAGGTACGCTATTCGTCTCACCCAGGGACGATTACGAATCTGCGCATTTTTCAGAGAAAATCAGAGACATCCAGTTAGGCAGAAAAGAGGTAGGGGTTTTTATAGCTTCTGTCAAAATTTCTGTTTTTCGGTCTTCTGGTTTTTTTTTTTTTAGTTTGGACGGCTTAAAAATTGTTTTATACTTTATTTAAATAAGGGTAGAAGAATTTTAATTTTTCTTGCTTTATTTAAATAAGGGTAGAAGGATTTTAATTTTTCTTGCTTTATTTAAAGAAAGATAAGAAGAATTTTAATTTTTCTTGCTTTATTTAAAGAAAGATAAGAGGAATTTTTTTAAAAATTTTCTTGCTTTATTTAAAGAAGGGTAGAGGATTTTTTTAAATTTTCTTGCTTTAGTCGTAAACTTTTAATTTTCTACTTGCTGTTTTCCAGTTTGTAGTATATGTCTGGCATAGGGAAAGATTTCTTTTTCGGTTGCTTGTTTCAAATTTGCAAAGTAAAATGAATCCCACACACCACGTGGTACTTTAAACCAAGGCGTTGGTCGTAAAACCCCAACCCTTGAGCAAGACCAAAGGTGGATTCCATTATCACTTTGGCTTGAGATATTGCATCCATTACCTCGATCGCGATCGTTGCTAGACGTAAATCCCGACGAAAGCTGACCGAGTGTTGTTGGGGTGATTCCCATGCACGCGAGGATAAGTCTTCTATGGTAGGTGTCATAAACAGAGCGATTCCCCTTCCGTACCACCTATGTTCCACGTACCATCTGCTCTCACGTACCTATAGTCTCCCTCACGTAAGGGCGGGTATATAGAGAGGTTGGTATATCGGTCCGACAAATGGTATATTGAAGGGGCGACCATTTATGGGAGTCATATGAGCCAACATTATGCATTTAAACGTTCTTCCAAAATTGCAAAAACAAAACGAAACATCAAAATGCACTAAACCAGTTTAGGACACACTATTTAATCCTTAAAAGAGATAATCACAGTTTTGTGTGTGTGTGTGTTCATTTCTGCTTGGTGTGCACAAAAAGACAAATCATCATAAACGAGATAAAATCTGCTTAGATAGTAGAGAAGCAACACAATGGTGTACACCCGTAGCCAAGCCCAATCAAGGGCGGACGCTGTAGAAGGTGCACAAAGAGAGGGCGCTAGTCGCCTTCCCTTTAACCCCAAGGATTTGGTCATACCACCTTGGCGGCCTGACACACAAGGCGGTCCCCTCCACACCTTAACAGATAAGGACTATGGGGGTACCCCTTCTAGGAGCACTCCTGTTCAGCATAGCACTCAACACACATCCTCCCATGAGGGGTACATCCATAGGAGAGCTCCCTTAGATGCTCGTTACGAGCGGTCACCGCGCGATGAAGCGCTGAGTCAACCTAGGGTTCGATGGGAGGAACCACATGGTTACACTATCCCTCCTTCAACCCCTCCAGTTGTCAGGACTACGATGACAAATCCAGAGCACAAGGCTCCTCAGGCAGGCCAAGCCAATTCCATCCGCCAAATCGTGCTCACTTATGAAAGAGAGCATGAGGAAGATTCCTACCTTCCTCAAAAACAATACACATCGCGGGAGCAATACGCCTCCGCACCTGCTAGATATCATGGTCACACTCTGAGGCCAGCGCCTCAGATAAATGCCGCTACCCCCATCAGAGAGAGATGGCCTCTAGAGATCTTGGATCACTACGACCAAGATAGATATGTCAGAGAGGCATCTAGGCCTTCTACACATGAGGCGACAAGACCAACTATCTTAGAATCTATCAAACATTTCACACATCGGATGCAACTCACGCAACTTGAGCAAGAACAACAACGGTTAGAGCAATGGTATCTTCTAAATAAAGAACACCTTCAACACCAGGAGGAGGAGTTGTTCCAACACACTGTGCAGGAGAGGACTCCAACCCCTCACACACATAAAACAAAACATTATGAGAGGCACAAATCCGAACCTCTTGAGCAAAATAGGGTAGACCACATCGACCCGACAGTCGCCGTGAAAAGTCGTCCGCCAAGCTCAAATAACGCAGGTTGAACAAGGTCGTCGGGAGTTAGAAAACTTATACATGCAGCGCAAAGCGGATAAGTTGCGCTATAAACTACCCGAGAAGGCGCCAACCCCTTGCATCCAAAGAGCACAACAATGATGAGGAGCACAACCCCCGAGTGCGAGACGAGTCTCTCGCGACCTTATCAAGCATCACCCCCAATGCCTCCTAGACATGAGCAGGAGGCTACTCCTATAAACAATGACGAGTGCCTTCCTCGGGAACCCACTCAGGTTTATGGGCCACCCTTAGAAAGTCACCAAGAAGCCTCCGAGGAATCAGAGCAAAGAGAAGAGCTGGATGAACTGCCCTACCAAGACATGGGGGGTGCTATTCAGCTACCCCTCCATAGGTCCCCAGTTTCTCAACACGAACCAATCAAAGCGGAGGAGCTCAAATCTCCCGATCTATGCAAAGAGCTAGAGCACTTAGAGTTGGTGGAGACCAAGATTTTGGAGCTCCCAAGGCCCAACTTACATGAGGCTCTTTTCGAAGAGGATCAACCTCTAACTGTACTCACTGATGATGCAGTCCTCCATATCTCAGAATCTACAGATCCTGATGAGCTATACACATTGTTCGAAGCTTCTGAGGAATCAGAACAAGAAGAAGAGCGGGATGAACAGCCCCACCAAGACATGGGGGGTGCTATTCAGCTACCCCTCCATGAACCCCAAGTTCCTCAACAAGAACAAACCAAAGAGGAGGAGCTCAAATCTCCCGATACATACAAAGTGCTAGAACACTCAGAGTCGCTAGAGACCAAGATTTTGGAGCTCCCAAGGCCCAACTTACATGAGGCTCTTTTCGAAGAGGATCAACCCTTGGTTGTAGGACTACCTGATGATGCAGTCCTCCATATCTCAGAATCTCCAGATTCTAATGAGCTATACACATTGTCCGAAGGTGAGGATGAAACAGAGATAGCTCAAAGCAATCACATACGATAGCATCGACATCCCGTAAATATCGATGAAGCATGTCAACGATGATAAACATAATACTAGGGCATGAGTGGCGCATAGACCCAGCCCACCAGCATCACATGTCCATCCCACTCCTTGGGGAAGGTCGCGAGCAACTTCCACCCAGAGATATCATAGCACCATCGATGTCGAAGGCGGACCCCTGTCCTCCTATCCGTGCATAAGGCCGATCCATTCGTGCCAATTCCTACAGAGCAGATCCGATGCACAAAGATTGTCAAGTCGGGGTACCTCTATTCCCTCGAAGAGCAAGTGGATTACACCAAATGCTCCAAAGGTGTCCATCAACCCTTTGGTCAAGCCCAAATGCTCCAAGGATTATCACAATCTCTTGGTCACCCCAAAAGCTCCAAGGATTATCGCAATCGCTTGGTCACCCCAAAATGTCCAAGGATTATCACAATCTCTTGGTCACCCCAAATGCTCCAAGGATTATCGCAATCGCTTGGTCAATCCCAAAAGCTCCAAGGATTTCCACAATCGCTTGGTCAATCTCAAAAGCTCCAAGGATTATCGCAATCGCTTGGTCACCCCAAAGCTCCAAGGATTCTCAATCGCTTGGTCAATCCCAAAGGCTCCAAGGATTCTTGCAATCGCTTGGTCAATCCAAAATGCTCCAAGGATTATCACAATCGCTTGGTCAATCCCACAAAGGCTCCAAGGATTCTTGCAATCGCTTGGTCAAACCCAAATGCTCCAAGGATTATCGAAATCGCTTGGTCAATCCCAAATGCTCCAAGGATTCTTGCAATCACTTGGTCAAACCAAAATGCTCCAAGGATTATCACAATCGCTTGGTCAATCCCAAAGGCTCCAAGGATTCTTGCAATCGCTTGGTCAATCCCAAAACGCTCCAAGGATTTCCACAATCACTTGGTCAAAAATCATGAAAATTCAAAAACAACAAAAATCACCAAAAACAACAAAAATTTGCATCTCATTTCTAGGCATATTCAAATTCATCAAATAGAGAGTTCTTCTCGCAATTCATCTTCATATTCACCAAAATCAATCCATCAAAAATACAAAAATATGTAGCTGCATTAAGCATTGCATCCATACATTGCATATTCATGGTCGCATAGGTCAAAAGGCACCATAGGCTGTCATGGTTCTACTAGTCCATCTTGTTCCACACTGTTCCATTTTACAAAAACAACAAAAACACCATGCACTTTACCACACCAGAGTCAGTGGTCTCTTAATGTATCAAGAGTTTTTCGTGATTCAGTCATCATTTTGCTCTTTAGCAATGTAATGTATCAAGTCAAACAGATTTTACGAAGGTAGAGTCACACTTGAAATACACCTTGTTACGTAACATCCCAACACAAATTAAAACACATCAAAAATTCCCGAGTTGTGTGAACGAAGGATGAAACCTGCACAATAATCCAGGTTACCATAAGCGAAACGGTTATCTTGCTCATCCCCCTATGCGAATGACCCCAAGAATGCTGAGAGTTGGCAAAAGGACAAGCATCCTCCCTACCCAATTCCCTAAGAATCCCAAAGTTGCAAAACGTCAAAAATTTGCAAAATGTCAAAACTTCAAAATTTGACACCCTACAGTGCACATCTCAAAAAGCACAAAGAATAGTGATTATCGTCACTCCATATACAAATCCCTTGCTCAAGAGAAAAAGAAAAATAAATCAAAATAAACAGTGATTATTATCACTATAACGAGCAAGTATCCCAATACAATTGAAGAAAAGAAGGGAGTTGACCTTGAATCCCTGGAACTCTCAGCATTCTGACAGGTCATGAGGCAAGCCTCGATACCGGTTTGGTTGATAGCCTATCGGTCATCGGCGGTAAACTTCTCGCATGACGATATATCTGTCACATTAACTTGTGTACAGATCAATGTTTGCATGTGGATGAGCTAGCTTATGGTATCCTGGAGGACACCGCAGATTAATCTAACTACATACAACAAAGGAGTTAGTGGAGCTAATTAGGTGATCCTCAGTACAAGTTCGGTTGAAAGCCCATCCAGCACTCGGCGGTATCCCGACAAATACCACATAAATGAACTCAATTGCACACACAGGGATGTGAAATAGCTTGGTCAAAAACAAGTCCGATTCATACCTTGTTCAAAAGTCTTGTAAGATAAAGTACAGTCATGGCTAGTGAGTTAAAACTGTCTGAGTCTCAGAAAACCTTAGCTACATTTCTAAACCAATTACACTACTTTTCATCCTTGCAATACCATCAAAAAATACAAAAAGAAGAAACACCACATTTGTACATAGCAAAGTAATGGAGTTCTAAACAGTCTATGGTGCCATAACCAAATATCACCAAGTCCATACATCCATTTCATTTCTGCATATCACATGCATTTGCATTCCTCATGCATCCATCAAAATAAATCAACATACAACATTGGTAATTATCATACCATATGCATCCATCCATATCAAGTAGCATGCACCCATCAACATCAATCATTGTGCATAAAATCATGACATCTACGTAAAGAAAGAAAATCAAAACAACAAAAACATCACAAAAATGCAACACAAAAAACATAAGCAATAAGCATTGCCGAACACGAGTGCTCTTGCACTCAACCTCTTGGCATAGAAAATCGATGTCGGGGCTCAAATTCTCATTCTCCTACTTCCCTAAGAAGGCTATCATAGCTGGACCGCTCCACGGGAAGACGGGTTTTTGATGATTTCACCCCATTATGGCATCACCAAAAGGGTTAACACCCACCAAAAATAGGTCCAAATGTCGGGAAATTGCACGTGCTCAAATGGAAAAACATCTAAAGGCACCCTAACCTAAGTCATCTTGGGTCAAGCGACTCGTCGCTTTTCTCACGAAGGTCATTCCCTCATCGATTCGTCGCTTGAGGGGGTAGTCACACTTAGTCACCAATCAACAAGCACACACCCAATCAAGGCAATGACATGCATTCAAAGAATCATTGACAAAGACAATCACGCTCCTGCTTGGGGCAGTAAACAAGCAATCATTAAGTTGATCAAATACTTGGCATTCCCGAAGCATGAACACAAGGTTCCCCTATGGATAAAAGGTTACGCCCTTTGCCTAATCATGACTGATCAATGTCCAAGCTCAAGTCACACCTCACCAAAATAGGTTAACACTTGAAATCAAATTCCTTAGCTCGTCAGAAGCAAGGATTCAAGAATGCATGCCCTTTCCATACTTGGGGCATTAAAAGTTGGTTAGGTTACCAAGAAACCCTAATCATTAGTGCTTTGGTCGTATATTTTTGCTCAGCACTGCGTCACCCGTAGCGCTTCCCAAAAAGGGGCATCTGTAGACACCAAAATAGCACCATTCGATTAAGTGACTACAAACACTGATCGCATGCACATACACAGCTTTCAGGGCAGCCTTTAGAGGTCAAACAGTGGTCTTGACCACTTGCACAACAGTTCGGAGGGTCAGAAAAGAATCAAAGCAATGTTAGTCATCTTCAAAATAAAGCCTTAACAGAGCCTTAACAAAAACTTTGAAACCTTCAAAGCCTTAAACAAAGTATTTAAAAGCAAACTTAGCAAAAGGAGGGGAGCCCAGCCTTGGACGTCACGATATCGCGACGTCGCGATATCGCGACGGTCGCGATATCGCGATATCGCGACAGCGCTCACCATACGCCCTGCAACGAAAGCCGACTTGCGACAGGTAAAGGTGGAGTTTGACGTGGCCGCCACAACCAAGGGATGACTGCCACGTGGCACCCTTACGTGCCCCTTTCTAAAGAGACCCCGTGGATCAGCAAAACGGCGAGCTTTAATGGAATAACAAGCGGTTTCAAAATATCCGATCCGAGGCCACGCCTCATAACTTCGATCTGTCAGTGCGAGCCATGTCCCATAATGGCCCGATAAGGATCAAATCATGGCGGCCCTTGCGGATTTAGGGTTTTAACATTAATGCTCTCAGAGGCCGAATCCTCTATAAAAACCGGCTCGATACAATGTAAAAAAAGTTACGAAGCATTTTAAAAGCAACAAAGTGCTGTTACACTGAACACTCGACTGCGTTCACCTGAACCTTCAATCCCGACATTGGATCATGTTAATCCATCAATTCGATGACAACTCTTTCCTTTGAGATTTCGGGCCCATTCCCAGTGGATTGGTGCCGAGATCAAGATTTAACGGGAGCGGCCCGCTTGGGCATCCCGCACATGTTTTTGTTAATTTAATATATGCTGTTTACGGAAGTTTTAAAATAGCTCACGTTTATGTTTTAAAATATGTATCTTTCGAATATATTAAAGCATAGCTTAAGTCTTATGCTTTCAGAATACATGCTATTTTCAAATATGATTAAAACAGTTTATGATTCTATAACATATGTTGTTTTCGAATATGTATGTTGTTCCCCATGAGAATTGCAGGTTTTCATAGAGTTATTTCGTTCACACATTCAATAATCCTTCGCATGCATTTTCCATTGCTTCCTAAAGACAGACGTTCTACTTTCATTTAACAGGTGCTATTAAACGTTGTTATTGTTTCTTTGAATACAGGAAGAACAGCAGAAGCAGAGATTCATCGGCAACCAGCGGCAGCAACACTGGCCTGTCCAGTTTGCATGTGGGCATGCGGAAGAAAATCATTGTGCACTCTTTGTAATAAGAATCAGGCCATTGTAACCGAACAGAATTAATGTGAAAGGGCTGTGCTCCTGTTTTTAATTTAATTCTATCCGTGTTATTTCATGTATCTAGCCAGTTTTGTCTTTTTATTGCATCTCACTGTTTTTATTTCGAAATCTCATGCTTTTAGATATGTTTTAGGTGTCTAAAATTTTTGCAAAAATACATAGATCCTGGAATAGCTATACTCACGATACACATTGGTGACATAGCCTTGAAAAATATTTTGGTCAATTTAGGAGTCACTATTAATGTCATGACTAAAGAAACAATGAAATATTTAGGGGTACATAAACTATAATCAATTTCTATCATACTCCAACTTGCAGATAGGTATATTGTTAAGCCAGAAGGAAAACTAGAAGATGATATAGACTTTATAGTCTTACAACCCAATAAAAAGTTAGGTGGAATCCCTTAATGCTAGGGTGCCCATGGCTTACAATAGCTAATGCTTACATTAGCTATAGATCTGGAAACATGACTATCTCCAATGGTAAGAATACTAAAGACCTTAGCCTATTCCTTGAATCAACAATAAAAAAATATTTTCCAAAGCAACTATGGTATGATTTCCCTCATGATTTTGATGATATCCAAACCTTATCAATAAATGTTCTGAGTGAACATCTTCAATAATAAATTAAGGGACCACAACCATATTTATTATAAAATCGAAAATAATATCAAGGTCAAGATAATGGTTGCTCATCTGAATCTATTATGGCCATTGATGAAGCTAGCACGAGCCAGTCTCAACAAATGGTACCTTATAATTATCACTTAAATATTCTTGAACATGAGATAATGGGGATAGATGCAAACATTGAGAAATGCAAACAGATAGATATCACACCAGGAAGAACTCTGAATATTATTGATGATCTCACAAGCATACAAGAATCACAATTAATATACATGCTTAAGAAACATCAATCAGCATTTGCATGGAACTATGAGGACATGAAAGGTATACATCCAAATGTTTGTACCCATCGCATATTTATCCAAGAAGGTTGTTATCCAGTAATACAACCCCAAAGAAGATTGAATCCAACAATGAAGGATGTGGTTCAAGAAGAATTCATGAAACTTTTGAAGGCAGGATTTATATATCCAATTTTTGATAGTCAATGGGTGTCACCACTTCTGATAATCCCTAAAATGAATGGTAAATTGAGGATTTGTGTGTATTATAGGGAATTAAACAAAGTAACAAAGAAATACTATTTTTCCTTGTCATTCATTGATGAAGTTCTAGATACCTTTGCTGGAAAGAAATATTTCTGCTTTTTGGATGGTTTTAGTGGTTATAATCATGTTTCCATAGCTAAAGAAGATCAAGAAAAGATAGCCTTCACATGTCCAATAGGCACCTATGCTTATAAAGTCTTACCTTTTAAATTATGCAATGCACCTGCTACTTTCCAAAGAGATATTTTGGCTATCTTTGCTAACTTAATAAATGAATGTGTAGAAGTCTATATGGACGACTTCACAATCTATGGTAATTCCTTTGAAGAAACTTTATCAAGCTTACAAAGAGTTCTGGTTAGATTCCAAAAGCAAAGCTTCTCTTTGAGTCATGAAAAGTATTATATGATGATGAGAGGAGGTATTGTTTTAGGACATCATATATTATAATAAGGTGTTAAATTAGATCCTACAAAGATACAATCTATTCAATCCCTTCAACCTCCAAAAACACAAATAGAGGTGAGAAGTTTCCTAGGACATGTAGGATACTACAGTAGATTCATTAAAAACTTCAATAAAATTGTTGCTCCCTTGCTTATGCTCTTAACCAAATAAAGTGAATTTAATTGGACTAAAGCATGTCAAGAAGCCTTTGAAGTTATAAAAGATAAATTCATTACTGCTCCAATCCTAAGAGGACCAAATTGGGAATTACCATTTCATATACATTGTGATGCTTCAGGTTATGCAATAGGGGCAGTATTGCAACAAATAGAGAATAAAATAACTTATGATATCTATTGTGTGATAAAATTACATGGAGCTGAGATTAATTACACTATTACTAAAAAATAGTTCTTAGCTATAATCCATGCTATCAATAAATTCAAACATTACATAACAGGGTATGAAGTATTTATTCACACTGATCACTCTGCCATTAAGTACTTAATGAACAAAGCTATAGTGGGAGGTAGATTGGTTATATGGCTTCTTCTATTATAGGATTTCAATATTACCATCATAGATAAGGTAGGAAAAAATAATGTCATTGTAGATTGCCTATCTCGTATGCAATTTTTTGATGACGATGAGTTAATTCTTGATAACTTCTTAGACAAACATTTGTTTGCTCTTTCTATTTTCACTCCTTGGTATGTTGATATTTTAAATTACTTAGTAACAGGAAAAATACCTCAAAACTATATACCGCATGAGCGTAGAAATTTAATACGTCATATTATCCCTTATATGTGGATTCATGGAGTCTTGTTTAAAACATGTCCTAACCAAATAATTAGGAGATGTGTGCAAGAGGAAGATGTATACGACATCATTCAGGTGTTACATGAAGAACCCAGTGGAGGCCATTATAACACTAAAAGGACAGTTAGTAAAATACTTCAAACTGGTTACTTTTGGCCTACCATGAATAAGGATATGTAAAAATTCATTGATATATGTGATGCTTGTCAAAGGACCAGTAAGTCTACACCTTCAATGGAAATGTCTTTGGTTTCACACGTAGTGTTTGAACCATTCGAGAAATGGGGATGACTTTGTTGGACCAATAGAGCCTCCAAGTGCAGGTAATAAACACATACTTGTGTGTACATACTATGTTACTTAGTGGGCTGAAGTTAAAGCTTTACCACAAGCACAAGCTAAACTGGTAGTTGAATTTCTTTATGAAAATATAATGCAATGCTTTGGAGCACCTAGAGAGTTAGTTTCATATCATGAAACCCAATTTCTCTCCAAATTAATTGCACATTTTGTTGATATCTATAAAATAAAACATAGGAAAACCTCACCATATCACCCTCAAGCCAATGGACAAGTAGAAGTTACAAACAGAGAACTTGAAAAGATCATTACAAAAACTATAGTCATTAATAGGGGTGATTGGGCTAAAATATTAAAAGAAGTTGTATAGGAATATAATACAACTTTGAAAGCTACCATAGGAATATCATCTTATGAAATAGTTAATGGCAAACAAGCTATCATACCCATTGAATTTGAGATAGAAACTCTTCGCACAGTGGTACAACTTGACATGAACTTGGATCAAGTGCAGAAAGCTAGATTGGAAAATTTAAAAATTCTGGATGAAAGGAGATTAGAAGAATTACATATGACTGAAATAACCTAGCAATAAAGAAAGGAATGGCATGATAAACACATTGTACCATGTACATTTCAATCAGGATATTGGGCCTTGTTGTTTAACTCTCATTATCAATTTCAAGGTAAATTGAGGATAAGATGGCTAGGACCCTATGAAATTCAGGAGAGATTCAGAAATGGTACAATCAAACTTAAGCCTATAGATGATTCAACGATAAAATTACTAGTAAATGGGCATAGGCTTAAACCATACAAGAAGCCATTATCTAAGGAAGAATTCATACACCACCTTAAGCAATAGGCTTATTTGCAGTTTATATCTGAACTGTAATCAATAACTATTGAATAATAACTTCTCTCACATAAAAAAAAAGATATTATGCTTCCTTTATTTCATTATAAATTTTCTATATCTGCAATATTTCTATCTTATTTTCATCAATTTTTAGTCTCAATGTTTCAAAAATAGCCAAAAGGATATTTCTTTAACAGCTTGTAGGAAAATGACTACCAAATATTGCATAATACCTTGTTTGCTGAATGAAATCTAGGTGTTCTCAATTATTCAACCATCACTAGTATTTTGAGCAAATTTGCATTAAAATTCAAGCAATATTTTGATGTTGTAAGATATTCCTAGTCAATCAAGTTTTCTTGGACTACGCACATTAGAACATATAAAAACATTATGATATTTGGAGACATTAGCTCATGAGTTACTATTGTCATAAAGTGAATGGTTTTCCCTGCTTATCCATCTATGCGCATGGCTTAGAGTACTAATGAATTGACAAAATGACAAGCTCGCCCTTCATCCTTCAAAAAAAAATCCTTTGCTCCTCATCTAATCGAGCAAGTATCCCAAAAATATCTTCTTGCTTCCTCTAAAATAAGCAAGAATCCCAAAAAGAAATAAAATCCCTTTCTCCCTCTTAAAATGATCACGTATCCCAATAAAAAGTCAAATAAGGGTAAAAGAGCTTGAATCCTTGGAATTCTTAGTGTCTCGAAAACCATGGGGTGATCCTCATTACATTAATGGATTGAATAAAACTTGCCTAGAAATAAGGTATCCTTACACAGTAGCACTAAGTCTGGATAAGACCTATGGATGCTCATAGATAAGGTAGCTTGTTAGTATAAGTGATTATTTTTTACTCAATACTTACTCATAATGAGGAATGAATACTCACTGCACACACAATTGGTCCTTGGAAGGCTTGAAAACATTAGGACAACTTTAAAATCATATCGGTTTGTAAAATGAATAGATGATTTTTTTTAAAGTCACTAGGATGTCTAACTCTTTGAGAAACAACTCTAGAATATCATAGGTAGGAAAAAACTAGATGCAAATCCTTATGGAAGTACCATAATTCATTTTATCCTACAAAAACATAGCTTGTATCCCCCAAAAATTTGCACCCTTTAGTAAAAACCATCATAATATTAGAATATCTATTCTAGTTTTTTCTAAGTGTTGAAATTACCCAAGCCTTTGATAGAGATCTATATTTACATATATTGATGACTGATATCAAGATTTATAATCATTTTTTTCTTACTTGAATACTTCTTAGTGAAACACATGAAGCAGAATCACAAACATAATCTTAATAATCCCCCATAAATAAAACTCATTATTATACCATCCACCATAATATAAATAAGACATCCTTCATTTTGTTTTCGCTATATAGCCAAAATTACAATTTGGGGGGGATTAAATTAAGACATTAAAAGTTCATAATACATTTTAGGGGGGAAGAATCAAGTAAAGTATTTTTTTAATTTTAAACATCTACAGTTTCTATAGACATATTTTGTAGACATCTTCCGAAGATAGTTTCTGTAGACAGCTTATGTAGATGTCTTCCGTAGACAATTTTCAAAGATAGTTTTCGTAGGCATATTCCATAGATTTTTTTTGTAGGCATATTTTGTAGATGCTTTCTATAGATATCTTCTATAATAATCTTTCGTAAACATCTTTTGTAAACACCATCCGTAGACAATATTCGTAACACACACCATGAAATATTTCTAAGTGTCTAGACTTAAACTGACCCTAAGTAAAAATGATATGTAACAATCCAGAATATGACATAATGTGTCAACATAGAATATGATACGATGTGTCAATACAGAGACTTACCAATATCATTTTAAAGGAAGAGAAGGGTAAAATTGCATAAAAATTTAAAAGACTACCTTTGATCACCCTTAGAAATTTGTGGATCCTTATATGGCATTAAAATTAAACTCAATATTCATAAGGTGTGTCAAAATTCTCCCACAAACCTAGTGTGTTTGATTATTATGGTGCCACATAGCACAATCCATGAGTGATGATTAATTTAAAACATATTATGTGGATGTCTTCCTTTGAAAAGCATGAAAGACGATTACAGAATCCACATCGACTACTAGGAACATGTGCACACAAAAGCAAAAAAACTTGGCTGCAGGCCCATCTTAATAAGGAAAAGACAAAATTTAAAATACATGAGCATCAATATCAACAGCAAAATAGATAATGTATGCATCAAGATAGTGACACCATGGAAGGAAGAAGTGACATGGCATATACATGCAAAAGCAATAATTTAAAAAGTAAATTTTTTAGTTGTCGTAAGTGACTAAAGGAACAAGGTATAAAATTATTATAATTATTAATACCTAACCCTTCGTACGTAATATGGCAATAAAATTTCATGCCAAGAAGGATGTCGACCACCCTAAACCCGTAAAAAATGATTAATACGTGGCTTCATGTGCCAATAGCAAGAAACATCATAAATTGAAGACATCAATCATTGATAAAATTTTAAACGAAGGGCCATGATAAAATTCATGAAAAATATAGAAACTTCACATGTCGATTACAACTAATGATGATCACTGATACATAGTTTTTACTGGCCAATCACACTATAGTGAAACAGATCTACGCCCTAAACCATCAATTAAACTAAAAATAAGGGATGTGATTCACTGAGCCACGATATTATTCACTATCATTGATTAAGGTCAAATGGACGGTCTAGCTTCTTTCCATGGCTAAAAATCCATGCAAAGGAAAACAAACCCTAGAATTTACCTTGCTTTTGTAGAAGGTCCCGAACGCAAGACGAAACACTTTGCAAACAAAGCTGAAACTCTGCAGAATTTTTTAGCAAAACTAAATTAAATGTTTTGAATCGGATAGGGAAGGGGAAAAATCACTACAAAAGGATGGAATAGTCAAAGGAAATACGAACGAAGAGAAATTCTAAGAACGACGATGTAGGGTGACAGAAAATTTTGGTAGAACAAAAGTGACAGGTAAAATTTAATTGTTTTAATTTTTTTTTAATGACGAACAGTCGCAGATACTTTACACCTTATTATTCTACCACACATATATAAAAAATATATATTTTTTAGTAGTTTATGCATAAGGGTAGGGTAAATTATAATTACTTCTACAGATAAAAGAAACCTTTGTAAAAAAAATACAAAACTATTTTTTACGTTTTGCATAATTCTTTTATGAAATGATCAAAAAAAATTCTGCAAAATGTAAAATAGTTTTGTAAATGGAAAATTTGTGCAGGTCTTTCAGCTACTGAAAACAAATTCTGAAACTATCCCCACTAAAATTATATCTACCCTTTACCCTAAACTATGCCTTGTTCCATGTTCCAAAAGAGGAGTGAACCCCCATATATTGAAACACTGAATCCCAGTGATTTTGTAAAGCAATTATTTCAAAATGCAAGGTGGTGGGATGCCCTCACGAATTTCCAAAGGTATGACCAGGGTGTTGCAAAATAGTTTATTATGAACTATAATCCCACAACCATGGTCACTCACATTGGGGATATTCAAATTACCCTGAATTCGAGTGTTATTTTTGAAGTCCTAAGTTTACTTGAGGTAGGATTGCCCTAATGCAAAAATTCTTCTAAGAGTGTTACCCAACTAGTAGATAAATTTGGTGAAAAGTGTACCATAATTCATGACAAGAAGGTATGGATAAATGGCATTGCTAATTCTGCACTTCCTCTTCAGTAGCAAGAAGGTTTTGTCTTAATCATTAAATTTTTCACACAAGAGGGACAAATGTCTATCTATGCAGCGTATCACCTTAGAATGTTAATAAACTTCAATTTTCTAAAATAAGAAGACTGTATCATCAATTTGTCATATTTCCTGCTTCAATCTTTGAAATCTACAATTATTTTTGTAAAGCCTAAAAATTCTAATGACAGTCCTTAACTTCATTTAATTTCACATCATGGACTTATCAAATTATTGGTCTTGCAAAAATCAAATGAAGTTAAAATTTCTTGGGATACAATCGTAGAGGAGTCTAACCTACCGGGTTATTCTGAACTTACCAATAGTGAGTCCTAAAAAAATAGTCCATCTAAGGAGGATCCTAGATCAAAGAGTCAGGAATAGGATCCTGAAATTCCAAAATGTAAATGCCAAACTCACACCAGGTCTACTAAATCATCCCAACCTGCATATAAAACTTGGCGTAAGAAACCCATTCCTGAAACTCATTATAAAAGATAAATGTTTGGATGCGAGTCCAATTTACCCACACATAAACATCTATTGAATCTCAGTCACATCTTTGGGCGTAGAATATTGTTTTGTAGATCAAAATTGATAAAATTCAAGAAGATTTCGTAGAGCTTTCAAAACTATTCTAATGAGCTTTTACCCTCTAGATAGATATGATCAAACAAATCTTAGTGGATAGGGTGACGAAACCTACTGACCCTGTCAACTGACCGCCACCTGTCGATGCCTCTCCTAATAAAAGTTCCATGATCAAAAGGAAATAAAAGAAGTCTGTCAACTTCATAAAAATTAACAAGACCATTAACTTTTCCATAATTCTCAAAGAAGATATTTCATTACCACTTGCTAGTCTGATGCAATAGAATCAACCTCAAGAATTGGGTCCCTCCACAAAAATTGGAACCGCACCAATAAAATTAGCCCTAAAAATCAAGATGCCTCTAGAAATTAACATAGTCATCAACAACATGGTTGCACCAATTGAGATGTCTTCACCTTCCAAAATGCAAGACACAATGCAGGGAGAGGAATCCATTGAGTTAGAGCATATCAAAATCGTTATGGTTGAAACTCTAGTTGATGAGAAGAAGGCTAAAGTGTAGGTACAAAATATCAAGCATAAACGCAAATTACCACCAACGCGACCTCCATCATAAAGAATTTTTACCCTATGGACACAAGTTGGATAAACTAAAAAACTATCTTAGGATGATATTATGGATAGTGTTTTATATATGAAATTGTTTGTGTAGTATTTAATGTTTATGCTTATTATTTTAGTAGGTTATCGCAATAAAATAATTCTGAGGACTCATTTTTCTTGCTTGGAACTGTTATGTTATTTCACTCTTGTAGGAATTAGTTTTCTGAAAAATTGTAAACATCATATCTTTCTGCAGATGCTTTAATAATTAGATGTTTTGCATTTATTGATAAAATTATTTCTTTTATGATAATGTTATAGACAACCATTAAGAAATCATTATTTTTAGATTTGTTTGGTAGTTTATGTAACATTTGGATTGTCATAGAAATTATCTTTAAAGATCTGAAATATTTTACTTTCAACTGCAAAAATCTAATTGGAACTTGTGTGTTGTAACACGTTGATTTATATTTATAGTTATTTATGAAAATATTTGTTTCTTTTAATTTTAGTGTTGTTACCTGTGATCTTTAGAAATAATATCTAATAGACCTATTTGATTATTTCTGAAAAATAATTGTATTTTCTTGTTTCATGCAATTGTAAATTTTTGGAAAATATGTAAAGTTTCATGAATATTTCAATTTGCATAAATCTAGAATACAATATTTGAAATATGTGTCATGTTTTTTATATTTTATTAAAACCCCATTTTCTCCAAATGCATGAGGACATGCATGCCTCTCAGTTTGGGGGAAAATGATGAGTATTTATTTAGCATGTATTAGTTAATATAAATTGTTTAAATTTCATATTTAAATCATGATTACAATGCATTTTAATGGTTATTTCTATTTATTTCTGTGATTTATTAGTTAAAATAAAGGATATGTTTAATCTAAAAAATGTGTGTATTTCATGCAAAATGCACACAAGTTGTGTATGAGTATACAGGAAAATTTTGAAGAACGTCTTCAAGCATATGATGCAATAGCACAAGCTTTAGATCAAACCCTGAACATGAAAGAAGATGGACATGAGGATGACGTATCGAGAAGGCTCAAGACACAGTTCCATAATTTAGTGGCTAAAATATGTTACAGAAGATAATTACTAAAGTATGTTACAAAAGGTAGTTGCTAAATACTGTTACCGAATATGACTTTTATCAATAGTTATACAAGAAATTTGACCAAGTCAATTGATTGACACTACATGCCACATCAATGACAGCATGGCACTCTAACACAGCAGCAGATATTACAAAATATTTTTAGTTAGCATGATTAGTTGACTTGTCAAATATTATTCATGAGGATATTGTGATTAATAAAGTTGAAAAGTATTTTATAAAGTTGTATAATTAGAATATTGTTAGGTTGTCTAGATTCTGACGCAAGATTATTATGTCCTTATCGAGAATAAAGGGACATATAGTTACGTTGTATATTTTGCAAAATGTTCAAATTAGTATTGTTTTGTTATTTTCGTGCATGTATTGCTACTTGGACCACTTAGGCTATTTATTGAGTCCAAGGAGGATTTGGAAATTATGTTTGTTTAGAATAATTATATTATTTCTGTTAAGTACATAGTTGTCTCATTATCAAGTCCACAATGGCACATGGAAAAATATGTGGAAGAGTTATATTCAGAATTGTCCAAGTCATATTAAATATTACATAGGAAGACCTTTGAAAAGGTCTAATTATCAATCACCTATCTAAAGAAGAAATTTTTGAATTCTAGCTAATGTCTGTAAAATTTTTGAAGAACCGCCATCATGTACATCTGAACTTCTAGCAATAAAAGCAATATTTTACTTTTCACATATGGTAACTATATCATTTCTTTTATTTATTGCTTGATTTATTTTATGTAGTTGTAATTGTATTTTTTATGCATCCATAAAATAGAATAATATTAGTAGTAGTTAGCATGAGAGATGTTATAAATAGAAAGAAAATTTGGCCCCAAACTTAGTACATGAAGGAAATCCCTCAATTATAAAGAATCAAGAATCATGTCTCCATAATCACTCACCTCCAAAGAATAGCCATTAGAAACTATGAGTTGTTTGCAATAATGATGTTTGCTATAGTTAACTAAAAAATAATGTTTTTGATCATATGGTAAGTAGCTCTTGAATTTATAATTCATTCCTTTAAAGTCATGAAAATCCAACAACATCATTCCATGAGAACTCACCTTCATATTCACCTTGTAGAGAGAAGAGATAAGCATCACCACCTATAAGGAATCAAGAATCATGTCTTCATAACCACTCACCTCCAAAGAAAGGCCATTAGAAACTATGTCTTGTTTGCAATAATGATGTTTGCTATAATTAACGAAAAAATAATAATATTTTTTTTCATATGGCGAGAAACTCTTGAATTTATAATCCATTCTTTTTAAAGGTCATGGAGGCCCAACAACATCAGTCTATGAAATCTCACCTTCATCCTCACCTTGTAGAAAGAAGAGATAATTATTGCCACCCATGTTTTTTTTGTTGCTGCTTCTAACCTTTTGATTCGTTATCGATTAAATTTTACCTATGATCTTTCTTATAATAATAAGGAATGGGATTCTTAAAGGTTTCTTGTATTTTTTCTCTACTTGCTTCCATTTTTTTAAACTATCAAATTGTTTCTTAGAGACTTATTTTTCATGAGTTTGAATGGAAAGAGAGTTACTCCACCTTATTTGTTGATCTTTTTGGTGAAAAAGGTACTGGATAAATTTCACAAGAAAACTATTAACGCTGCTAACGAAATGATAAAAAAGAAAAATACCTTTAACCGTTTAAAAATGGCCTAGCACTCTTAATCAGACACTTTAACAAGATCTAAATGCAATATTTCTTAATAATTAAATGTGCTCAGCAATCTGCATACCTTTTGTATAAATTTATTATGTTGAAAGATGCTTAAAATGGAACGTTTACTCCATTTTATAAAGTTAAAACTTAAGAACTTTTATATGAAATTTGTAGGTTCATAGAATTTTTTTATGCTATGTACCACCCAATCGTAAGCTAATTCTAACTTTTTATCTCTTTACAAATATTTTTATTTTATTCACATATATGTAGAATTTATTTATGACGATGGTTATTTATTTACAATACATTTAATATCTACTTATACAAAGATATTTAAGTTCTATAAGCCTTTGCTATTAAGGTGCCTCTGTTGATCCATGTCATCCAGTGTGATGTAATCAAGATGTGATGAAATATTTTGATTATCTTTGACACACTCCTCATAATTCTCATCCTCCATCTCTGCATGATTCAATCTGTAAATATAAACATCAACATTATATCCATAGCACATTTTAGTTAAAGGAAAAATAAAAAGACTGCAAGAGCTTGATAGAGTGATGAAAGCTTTTAATCTAGAAGAATATCTTTAAAAAATATAAAATAAGATTAGTCTGAACTTACCGCTACCTTTTCTGATGAAGTCTCATCTATGGCACCTATGATGTTCTCAATATTTAGATAAATCTTTTGCTTTTTCATAAACTTTTATAACAGTTCAATAGTAATCATGGAAATCTATGGATGTAACCTGAGATGGCTTTTCTGCTTGTAGTTGCTAGAAGAAAAAACATGCAACCAATAATAAGGATGCCCATAGTATTCACCATATTCTAAAAATATGCTGAGAAACAAAAAATATATAGATCTGGCTCTGCTTGCGAGTGAGACATCCAACTATGGAAATTTATAGAGGCATAAAATCTATGTGAATTTATGAACCACCTACACGTGGCAAGACTATTCTACAACAAAATTAAGGATACGGGAGGAATCTACAGAGAGGATATATATGAGCTCAACTTTCTAGCTTTTTTGAAGGGTTGGAAGTCGTTATTAATAATAATATTATTATTATCAGCAACCTTTCTTCACCAACATTTCTCATTTGGCACAATAATTTTTAGTCATATTTTTGAATATATCTCTTTCGTATCTTTCTCTATAATTAGGGACATTTTTTTCTCCTCTTTTACATCAATCTCATATTATAAGGGTATTGTCAACTATGGAATAGACTCAAAGGTTGAATTATTTTATAACCAACTCAATTGAAAATTAAGTTACTTTTTAATTAATAATTTTATTTAATTTTACTAATCATTGATTGACCTCTGATAAGAGAATGTAAAATAAAAAAAAAATTAATTAATAATTTTATTTAATTTTACTAATTATTGATTGATATATGATAAGAGAATGTAAAGTAAAAAAAATAGAAAAAGAGATTAAAAAATTTTGGGTACTAGACAAATTTTAATATGAAACAAGGACTATGGAGGTTTATAAAACATCATAAAAAATTAATGACTATGGAGGACTATCTATGCATTGTAGGGTTTTTAGGGAAACATAAATCTTCAGAAGATAAATCTCATCATGAAAAATATGGAAAAATAGAAGATATTAACAAATATGAGAGCTTTGGTGGGAATGAAAAGGGATATGAAGGTGATGGAGAACAGATCTAGCACAAGACAGGAAACAAGAATAACAAGAGCGAAATTCCTTATTCAATAGCTTCAGAAAGATTTACAGAGAATATACAGCAATCTCCCATTTTGCCAACCTCTTCTCCTTACAATTCTTGGGTTTTTATCGAGGTCCCAACCCTCTGTGTTTTCAAACTTCCCACGATCTGCAATTGCCACTTGGAACAATACTGGAAAGTTGCATTGATGAGACTCTGGGTGAGGTGCGCAACTGGCTGCCATAACCATAGAGATTTTCTTCTAGAACTGCTGCTTCGTTGCTAGTTGCTATAAATGCATCTCTAGATATCATGCACGAGTGGCCAACATGCTTGTTGGAATCTTCCTCTAAAACTACTGCTTCACTACCGCTAGCTTGCCGTGCACGAAGGGACGCATTTATGAAAGCTTGGAGTGCGTGTTTTTTTGTTTGGTCGTGATATCACGACATGTCGTGATATCGTGACAATTTCCTTTCTGTGCTTTCTTTCTCCTGCTCCAGTCGTGATATCGTGACATTTCTTCCTTCATGCCTTCTCACTTCCGCTTTGGTCATGATATCGCGACATTTTTCTATTGCGCCTCCGTTCTTCAGTTTCAGTTTCATGACCTTTCGTCCTCCGTGCCTTTGCTCCCTGCTCTGGTCATGATTTCGTGACCTTCTATCCTCTGCACCTTTGCTCCCTGCTTTGGTCGTGATTTCATGACATGTCGTGAAATCATGACATGTCACGATTTCGTGACCTTCGGTCCTCCGCGCCTTTGCTCCCTGCTTTAGTCGTGATTTCGTGACATGTCGCAAAATTGTGACATGTCACAATTTTGTGACCTTTGGTTCTTCACACCCTTTTTCCCTACTTTGGTCATGATTTCATGACCTTCGATTCTCTGTGCATTTGCTCCCTGCTTTGGTCACGATTTCACGACATGTCACGAAATCGCGATATGTCACGATTTTGCGACCTTCGGTTCTCCGTGCCTTTGCTCCCTACTTTGGTCATGATTTCGCGACCTTCGGTCCTCCGTGCCTTTGCTTCCCTACTTTGGTCATGATTTCACGACATTCTATCCACCGCTTCTCTATCTCCTATTTTGGTCGCGATATCGCGACACTTTTTGTGTCGCGATATCGCGACACATATTTTTCTTTGCAAAACACTTAGAAAAATTTGGTTGATGCAAGATTGCTCTGCTGCCCTCGGATGCTCCTACATTAGACACCCGAGGTGGATTGAGAAGTGATCCTCACTTTTGATCTTTGAGAGGAAGACCCAGGTTGTCAACCTCTGTCTTTGACAACCAAGTTGCATCTTCTACAGGTCTGCCCTTCCACTTGATCAAATATTCAGAATATTGTTTGTTCCTGGTGCTTCTGCCTTCACGAGTATCTAATATTTCCTCGATCTCGTTGGTGGTTGGGTTAGGCGCTGGAATGCTCCATAACTCTGTACTTGGTGCCTTTGTACTGTCTCCCTCATGGTATTCCACTAAATCTGATATGTTAAAAATAGGCGAAATGTCAATCCCATTTGGCAATTCCACTTCATATGCATTGCTCGAATCCCATTTTTCCAAAGATTTTGCATGGCCCAAACTTCTTCATCTTCAACTTGTTATAAGTTTTGGCTGGAAATATTTCTTTTTTGAGATGGACCATGACTTCATCTCCCACTTCGAACTCTTTGAACTGCTGCTTTTGGTCTACTCTTTTCTTATACTGAGTATTCATTTTTGTAATTTGTTTCTTCACTTCTTCATGCAGGCTTTTCATCTGTTTCACAAATTCCTCGACCTTCAAGACCTGCACTTTTCCCCTTTCTCTAATTTCCTCAGCTCAAAAACATTTCTTGGGCTGTTTCCATATATGACTTGGAATGGGGATTTGTTTGTACTCTTGTTGATAGAATTGTTGTATGCAAATTTTGCCTGCGGCAAAACCAAATCCCATCCCTTGGGTTTATCTGCTATCAAGCATCTTAATAAATTACCCAGACTTCTATTTACCACCTCTGTCTGTCCATCGATCTGTGGGTGGTATGCGAACTAAACTTTAGATCTGTCTTCAACTTCTTCCACAATGTTCTCCAGAAATAACCAACAAACTTTGTATCTCTGTCGAAACTATGCTTTTTGGTAGACCGTGAAGTCGTACCACTTCCTTGAAAAATAACCCCGCAATGTGAACCGCGTCACTTGTTTTCTGGTAGGGAATAAAATGTGCCATCTTGGAGAATCTGTCAACCACCACAAATACGGAGTCATTTCCCCTCTGTGTTCTCGGTAATCCAAGAATGAAATCCATGCTGATGTCCTCCCATGGCCTCTCAGGTACAAGTAACGACTGATATAATCCTATGTTCTGCTTCACGCCTTTTGTCATCTCGAATATTCTACAACATTGCACAAACCTTTTCACATCTTGCTGCAGTTGCAGCTAGTAGTAGTTCTCACTCACCAAGGCAATGGTCTTATCCCGACCAAAATGTCCAGCCAGTCCCCCGCTGTGCTTCTCCTTGACTAAGTTTTCCCGCATGGAACTCCTTGGAATGCATAATTTACTTCCCTTGAACAACATTCCATATTGGATTAGAAAATCCAACCACTTTGTCCTATCCACAATAACAGGTGTCAAGCAAATTGTCTAGGCTTCTACAAAATCAGGATCTTCAAGGTACAAACCTTTCAGTTCTTCAAATCCTACCACTTCCACTATCATTTTAATTAGCAAATTCTGCCTTCTACTTAAGGCATCTGCAACTCTGTTTGAATTTCCACTTCTGTGCTTCAACACAAAGGTATAACTTTGGAGAAACTCAACCCACTTCAAGTGCCTCTGATTCAGTTTTGTTTGGTTTTTGATGTACTGTAATGCCTGATGATCAGTAAATAGAACAAAATATTTTGGCAACAAATAATGCCTCCACTTCTTTAGAGCCTGAACTATTGCATAAAACTCCTGATAATAAATTGAATACTTTTTTCGAGCATCATTGAGTTTCTCACTAAAGTAAGCAACAGGCCTACCTTCCTCACTCAGTACAGCTCCTATTGCACTACCACTGGCATCACAATCTACCTGAAATACCTTGTTAAATTCTAGGAGTGCCAAAACAAGTTGTTCTGTGACCTTCTTCAACATATCAAAGCTCCTATCTGCTCCTAAGGTCCACTTAAATTCCTTCTTATCCCCTCTCATTATTTTTGTGAGGGGTGCACAAATGCTGCTGAAATTTCTAATGAATTTTTTGTAAAAGCTGGCTAGACCATGAAATGATCTTACCTCTGTTGTGCTTCTCGGAGTAGGCCATTCGATGATAGCTCTCACCTTTTTTGGGTCCATTTTTAGACCTTCTGCTGAGATTACAAATCCCAGGTATACTAACTCCTTTACAAAATTACACTTTTTTAGATTAATTAATAACTGCTCCTCCCACAGCTTCTCAAAAACCCTTCTGATATGCATCAGGTGCTCCTCTAGGGTTCTGCTAAATATTAATATATCATCTAAATAGACAATGACAAATTTGCCTAAAAACTCTTTTAGTACCTCATTCATCAGCCGCATGAAGGTACTTGGTGCATTGGACAGCCCAAATGGCATGACCAACCACTCATACAAACCCTCTCTAGTCTTGAAGGCTGTCTTCCACTCATCTCCTTCTCTGACACGGATCTGATGGTAACCACTCTTGAGATCAATCTTGGTGAAGTACTTGGCTCCACTCAAACAGTCCATTATGTCATCCATTCTTGGCAATGGAAATCTATATTTTATTGTGATCTTGTTGATGGCTCGAGAGTCTGTACACATTCTCCACTCTCCATATTTCTTTGGCACTAGCACTGCAGGCACTGCACATGGACTCAAGCTTTCCAAAATTAGTCCCTTCTCCAACAACTCCTGGACCTACCTGTTTAGCTCCTCAGTTTCTACAGGCGTCATTCTATGTGCAGCTTTATTGGGCAAGCTTGATCTTGGCACCAAATCGATATGGTGACTGATCTTCCTTACTAGGGGTAAACCCTCAGGCACATTATCAGATATAATATATGGAAATTCCTCCAACAGATCTAGGACTTCTGCTGGGGTATCTTTGCATTCTTTCTCCCTAACTCTAGGAATTAATGCATAACACATACGTTCATTCTTCAAATCATCTAAAAATTTTCTCCTGTCAACCAAGCAAATTCTGGCACTGCCACATACCTTTTCTTCCACCTCCTTCAGGGGTTTCAGCCTATGACGCATTCCATTCTTTGTCACAGAGTAGGTGTTGGCATGGCCATCATGAACCGCACACCTGTCAAACTACCATGGCCTTCCCAATAGCAAATGGCACGCATCCATGGGCAGGATGTCGCACAGGACCTCATCACAGTAATTCCCAATACAAAATTTTACCAGGCATTGTTCACTGACCAACACCTTATGGTCTTTCTGCAACCACGCGATCCGATATGGATGCGGGTGTCTCTTCCTCTCCAGTTGTAGATTTGTAACCATTCCTTCTGAAACTAGGTTATCCGTGCTATTGTTGTCAATAATAATATTGCAAATCTTAGCCGCGCATTTACACCTTGTGCAAAATAAGCTTTTCCTCTAATCTACGGTCCCCTCTTCATTCAGTAGGACTCTCATGATCATCAGCGACCGCAGCTCTGGCATTTCCTTTCGGCCTCCTATTATTCCTTTCTTGTTGTTGTGGACACTTGTATTGGTGATGTTCCTCTTCTCCACACTGGAAACAAGTTCCATAGAATCTTCCTCTTCCCTGGCCACGTCCAGCTCTGCCCATTCCCCCTTGGTAATCATTATTCTTATTACGATGGCGGTAGGTATTTTCTCTCCTTTGTTCCTAATTACTGCTACCTTCTCCATTCTTCTGAGGATCTTCATTTCTTCTTCCACTGGTCCTACCGTCGGTTCTTCCGCCACGACCTCTTCCTCTTTGCTTGTTCTCAAACCTCCTATTGAGCTTTTCTTCAACCTTTAGGGAAAATTGGTAAGCATCCTCTATGGTGGTCATCCAGACCAAACTTAATTCTTCTTGAATACTTGCTCGTAACCCATTAATGTAATGGGCTACCTTCTCCTTGTTGGCCTCTGAGTGGCCTGTTCTGATCATAATTTTATGAAACTCTTCTATGTATTCTTTTACAGAATTACTTGATTGCCTCAACCCTTGCATTTTCTTTAGTAGGTCTAACTCATAATCACTAGGGATGAACTGCCTCTTCAGCTTTTCTGCCATTCGTTCCCATTTTGTTATTCTCTCTTTTCCTCTTTTATTTCGCTCCAGTTGTACTCCCTTCCACAAAATGTTGGCATGACCTTTTAGTTTGGTCTTAGCAAATTTGACCCTATCAGGATCCTCAACCTCCTCGTACTCAAAGTACTCTTCCAGATCATTGATCCAGTCGATCAATTCCTCCGGATCAAGGTTCCCAGAATACGTGGAAACCTCCATATTTGGCCTCTTCCCAATCTGGGATATGGCTTTGTATAGTCTAGCTTGAGCAGGATCTACTACTTCTTCTTCTTCCTCAGGCTGGCCTTCTTCTTCATCATCTTCCTCTTCACTACCTTCATCTCTTCTTGGCTCCAATATTCTATGCATCTCTTCTTGTAGGGCTTGCATTTGCCGCTGCAAAGCTCGGACATCTTCCGTTGCCACCATGCCTCTCCCACCAACAGGGTTTCTTCTTGGAGGCATTCTGATCACTCAATTATAAGCCCTCCCACAGATCCTTGTGTAACTGCCTCACGTCCTGTGATATTTTACACACTCAGGAACAACCTGGCTCTGATACCACTTGATGGAGAACAGATCTAGCACAAGATAGGAAACAAGAATAACAAGAGCCAAATTCCTTATTCAATAGCTTCAAAAATATTTACAAAGAATATATAGCAATCTCCCATTTTTCCAACCTCTTCTCCTTATAATTCTTGGGTTTTTATCGAGGTCTCGACCCTCTGTGTTTTCAAACTTCCCATGATCTGCAATTGCCACCTGGAACAATACTAGAAAGTTGCATTGATGAGACTTTGGGTGAGGTGTACGACTGGTTGCCATAACCATCAGCATATTCTTCTGGAACTGCTGCTTCATTGCTAGTTGCTATAAATGTGTCTCTAGATATCATGCGTGAGTGGCCAACATGCTTTTTGGAATCTTCCTCTAAAACTTCTGCTTCACTACCGCTAGCTTACCGTGCACAAAGGGATGCATTTATGAAAGCTTGGAGTGCATGTTTTTTTTTATTTGGTCGCGATATCATGACATGTCACGATATCGTGACAATTTCCTTTATGTGCTTTCTTTCTCCTTCTCCTATCGCGATATCGTGACATGTCCCGATATCGCGACATTTCTTCCTTCATGCCTTCTCACTTTCGCTTTGGTCATGATATCATGACATTTTTCTATTGCACCTTCGTTCTTCAGTTTTGATCATGAAATCGTGACATGTCACGATTTCATGACCTTCCATCCTTTGCACCTTTGCTCCCTGCTCTGGTCGTGATTTCACGACCTTCAGTCCTCCGTGCCTTTGCTCCCTTCTTTGGTCACGATTTCGTGACCTTCGGTCCTCTGCGCCTTTGCTCCCTTATTTGGTCACGATTTCATGACCTTCGGTTCTCCGTGCCTTTGTTCCCTGCTTTTTTTGCAATTTCATGACCTTCGATTCTCCGTGCCTTTGCTCCCTGCTTTGGTTGCGATTTCGTGACATGTCGCGAAATCGTGATATGTCACGATTTTGTGACCTTCGGTTCTCTACGCCTTTGCTCCCTACTTTGGTCATGATTTCGTGACCTTCGGTCCTCCGCGCCTTTGCTTCCCTGCTTTGGTCATGATTTTGCGACAT
Source organism: Wollemia nobilis (assembly GCA_028583015.1). Classification (NCBI taxonomy): domain Eukaryota; kingdom Viridiplantae; phylum Streptophyta; class Pinopsida; order Araucariales; family Araucariaceae; genus Wollemia; species Wollemia nobilis. The sequence continues at coordinate 6,733,103 of JAQPPZ010016334.1, read as the reverse complement.
TCTGTCCGTCGCTTCTCTATCTCCTGTTTTGGTCGCAATATCGTGACACTTTTTGTGTTGCGATATCGCAACACATTTTTCTTTGCAAAACACTTAGAAAAATTTGGTTGATGCAAGATTGCTCTGCTGCCCTCGGATGCTCCTGCATCAGAAGGTCATCAAAGCATGAACAGTGGGGTGAAACCCAGTAATATAAATAAAAAGTGATGATGATGAAAATGATACCATGCAATATTAGGGATATCAATAAGAACCCTAAAAAAGAGTTATTAATGAATTAATAGGTTATTATAGTCTTTAGTTTTTTTAATACAATATTATAGTGCTGAATGTAAGGATTATTTGAAATATAGGTGATTGTTTAGCAATTTATTCTACAGGAGTTTTAGGTAGTGTTGAAACAATATGGAACAAACACAAATGGGATGGGCAATTGTTAGAAGCAATAATGACTAGGTTGCTATATAAATTTACAAATAAAGAGGAAAACATCCAAGTTGGGGTTATTAATGTATATGTTCCACGTATAGTTACTCCTTGTGAAAATACTAGAAATACCTTAGCATATTATTGTCAAAACACAATGATTATTTATTGTGATCTATGGATTTTTGGGGGTGATTCAACACTATCCTATCTCCTTTGAAAAAGAAGAGTGTTATTTCATTTGTCAATTCAAATAGCATGTGGGATGTTAGTCCTTCAAGTTTTCAATATACATGGGATAATATATGCATTGGGTAAACTCATATAGTGGAATGACTAGATAGATTATTCTTATCTAGAAAATTGTTGCAAATAAAGTATACACTATCTTCAAATATTTTATTGCAAGAAATATTGGATCACAAACCCATTATTTTGACCTATGATTTACCTGATAATGATCATCCAATATTATTTTGACTCTAATCTATGTGTCTCCAAGACCCTATTTTTTTCCAGATGGTTTTGTTATAGTGGGATGTAGAAAATTTTAAAAGATCATATATGTACAAGTTTGTTCAAAAGATGAAATATTTAAAGGATCAAATGAATGGGATATCAAATCTTTTGGTAAATTTTTGAAAGAAAAGAAAAAAATTGAATCCAAACTCAAAATTTTACAAGAGATAATATAAACTAATGGAATGGATCATGTTTCTTATACGAAAAAATATATTTTATTATTATTATTATCATAATGCATTGAAAAAGGAGTCAAATTGGTTCCAAAAATCTTAAGAGAAATGGCTTAAGCAAGGAGATAAAAATACAAACAAAATCATGCTATTACAAAAATATATATATATATATTTTTTCACATAAAAAATATTTTAACCTACCCAGGTCTTGTAGGTGAGTTGGAGAGGAGAGGGTAATCCTCCAAGGGAGGTCCTAGGTTCGAATATCCACTCTACCAAAAAGTTGAATTGGGTATCAAAAATTCAATTGATAATGTTGGTGCGGGCAGGGTCGAGCGCGACTCTCGGGTGACTTTGACGGTGTAGAACCTCTTTTTTGTGGTCTCTTATACCAAGGCAGCCTCGTAAGAGGTTTTTCTTAAAGTATATATATATATATATATATATATATTAAACCTAGATGAAAGAAATATTTAGGAAGAAAAAGATATAAGGAAGGAAGCAATTAATTATTTCAAAAATAATTTGGCAAATTTTAGGAATGAAAAGGAGACACATGATAAGTGTTTACAAAATATTCCATAAATTATCATACAGGGATCAAATGAAAGCTTGGTGAAGAAGATATCTATGGAGGAGCTACATGAAGAATTTTTCTCTCTTCATCCTAACAAGGCACCTATGCTCGATGGATTTATTGCAATTTTATTTCAAAAAATGGGATTTATTGAAGAGTTATATGTTAGTTGTAGTTGAAGAGGCCCGAAAAGAATGGCCATAATAAGTGATATTGATATCACTTTTATTATTTAGATTTTCAAAAAAGGTAAGACAAAATATTTTGATCATTTTTGCCAAATAAGCCTTTGTAATATGATTTATAAGATCATATAAAAATTATGACAAACAGGTTGAAATTCATTCTATATTATGTTATCTTAGAGGAACAAGATGGTTTTGTTCATGGTAAATAATTTTTTTATGGTATAATCATTACACAAAAGGTTATACAATTTTTTCATTCCATAGAAAAACCAAGTATGCATATAATATTAGATATGAACAAAGCATATGATAAGGTTTCTTAGAGTTTTCTATATGATATTCTCAAAAGTTTGGTTTTGACTAGACTAAATGTTGGTATATCACTACAAACTATTCTATTTTAATTAATACTTCTCCTACTAGTTACTTCAAGTCATCTTGTGGACTCCACCAAGGTGATCCAGTATTTTCTCATTTATTAATTATTCATATGGGGCATTAGGGAGAGCTTTCTCAAAGGTAAAAAAGGAAGAAAAAAACAAAGGTATTCAAGTTGCAAAAAATGGTCCCTTTGAATCTCATCTCTAATTTATTGATGATACTTTTATTTTGTTCCACCCTTTAGTCAGTGAGGCCATGGAGTTCAAATCAATAATATCATGCCATGATAAGGCTACTAGACAATTGGTTAATACTGCAAAATCTAGAATATTTTTTTTAACATTGCCCTAGATTTACAATAAATTATTGTGGATATTTTAGGGTTTAAAACTAAAAACTTTCCATCAACCTACTTGGCATTTCTTTGTATCATAAAGGAAATAAAAAGGATCTTTGGATCTCTTGTTTGTATAGAATGAAATATTGTTTGATAGATTGGAAAGATAAGTTTTTTTACCATGTTAGGAAGGCTACATGTCATTAAGACTACGTTGCAATCCATACCTATTTATATGATATCACTTTCAAGATTACCAGTAGGTATATCATCAATAAAAATCAAAGAGACTTATGTGTGGGAAAATTTAGGTCTCATATTTACAAATGGAATCTAGGTTTGCAAAGGAAAGAATATTAGAGAAGAAAACTTGCATAATTGTAGACTTATGAGTTTGGCCTTAGGGACAAATATTGGATGGAGATTATTCAAAGATCAAGAAAATAATTGGACAAAAATATATAGGCTCTCTTAATGCAATGAAATTATTTAGGATAAGAACCCTACCTAAAGTATTGTTAACATGGAATGTTATATCAAATAGTTTGCAATTGATAAACAAACATATTACATGGTTATTAGATGAAGGGAATTATATATTTTTTGGGTTTGATGCTTGGTTGGAGCCTTATCCTCTTATCTCTAACTCAAAATAGCAACCATTCACTTGGATATGCCTAGCTTATAAATTCCTAAAGTTCAAAGACTATTAGCATGGACAAAAATTATAGATCATGGATTTCTATTAGTAACCTAGTTGAAGGAGGGAAACTCAAACAAATTACAAATGAACTTCAAAATATACCTCAAGAGTTTTATTTGTCAATTTATACACTAAAGGATGTTTTGGTTTAGAACCTATTGAAACAAGTTGGATCCTTAGTTAAGTTGGGATATGAGGATTTAAAGCAATTAAAATTTCCTACTTCCAAAATATTTTCTTTCAAAGAATGTTTGGTTACTAAAGGCTCTCTCTAAAGCCTCGACATTCCTTTGGATAGCAGTTCAAAGTAAGATTCTTGCAATAGAGATTCTATAAAGAAGATGATATCATAAACATTCTAGATGTATCTCATGTGAGAAGGGTTTAGAAACATCATACCATTTACTTCTTCTTTGTCCCTTTGCTCCATTTGGGATTACTTTTTTAAAAATATGAAAATATATTGGGTAGTTCCATCAACATTGAAATATTTGATGAAATTTTGGGTAAATTATTTCAAAGCTAAAGCATTATGTATTCTATGAAGGATTGGAACTACCATTATTTGTTGGAATTTATGGCTTGAAAGGAATAATACGATTGTTTTACATAAATCTCAAAATCATGCCCAAGTGTGGAATTATATTATTGCCTCTTTTGCAAAATATTTAAATATAGTGTACTCATCATGGGAACATACATGGAAGAGTCAATCGTGATAATCACATTAAAACAAAGGATCTACTTTGATGTAGGGTAAAATGGAAATGTCCAAAAAATAGGTTTATCAAAATTAATTTTGATGGTACTTCTAAAGGAAATTTGGGAAAATCTAGTGGTAGTATTTTTCAAAGTAATGAGATAAAATCCCCCTAACTTACTCAAAGTCATATGGAACTATAACTAACAACTATGCATAGGATAGGGTACTTCTTACAAGGATTACAATTACAATAAAAAAATGATGGAAATATACTTTAGTGAGGGAGATTCACAAATTACCGTTAATGTTATCAATAATAATGGATGTGGAGATTAGATAAAATTGATATATTATTGATGTTCATCATCTATTATCAAAGGCAATATCTTGGAAATGTAAGAATATTTAGAGAGAATAAATTGAGTAGCACATAATTTGGCCAATTGTGGTGTTGATATTCTTATTTATGAAATTCAAATTTTAGAAGGCAATTATCTAACTAATATTCTATATATTAATGAAAATGATGTCAAGGAGCTGATTGTGGAAATATAGCACTTCAAGGAAGATGAAGAATATATTTGTTATTATGGTAGAGGTAAGGTGTTTTGAGAGGCTTCCAAAATATTTTACACTTCCTTTCACAAATTTAACATTAAATCTCCAAAACTAAAACAATAAAAGAGGAAATAAAACACCCAATTAAGGAGCCACATACAAATATTCCATCAACCATGACTACCTAAAAATATTACTAAATACCCAACACAAAACACCATTGTAGAGAAATATCCAAACCTAAAGAGACTAGACTTATCAGCAAATCAAATAAAGGTAAGATCAGTCAAGTTCGTGGACCACCAACTACATTTCCTCATGTAAACTCAAAGAAATTTATTGTCTTGACTTCACTTCCTTTGATAAGAGGAAAGCATGAGCATTATCTAAATGGTTCCTTATTTATGAATCTGAATCCATATACACCACACCATAATTATTTGAACTTCTCTTAGACCAATAATTTTCTAGATTGGTGGTAGTGACATTTTAATGTATAATAAAAAGAGGAAGCTCTTTTCTTCGAGAGGCTAGCCAAGAATCCTAGAAAGAATCTCTGCCACACACATGAGCATGAACAAATAAAACCATAATTAAGAATAAATGTCACATATATGTATTGAACAACAAGGTTCAACAGCTACAACATATACCCCAATGATGCTCCAAGCTCTTCCATTGAATTGTTAAATTTACACCTCATGAAAAAACAATATTAGAGATAAAAAACATAAAGTACAAGGAGTGCATAAGGAGAGTGAGCCTCCTGATATGACTAGGATAATTTTGGATCCCACTAGGTAAATATTCTACACAAGAACATTGACATGTACTTATTTTATATAATTCTAACCCATGACACATATGGTTTGCATTGAGCTATTATGTCTAGAAGTTAATAAAGCTTCTACAATGACATTTGCATTGAGTGAGGATTTGTGTTGAAGATGATCATCATGATATCTTGCTCAATATTGTTGATTATGTTGATCATGACAAAGGCCATGTTGTAGAAGATAATAGTGATGATAGAAAATTTGTGTGTTTAAGCATTATTATTCATGATAAAGTCCATGTTGATGAAGAACATAGTGATGAAGAAATTGGATTTTTTGAAAAACACACAAAAGGAATTGATTCAAAATTAATGAGAAGAATGGGATGTAATGGCACAAACTAGGAAGGAATGGTAAATGTATGAGAAATATCATAGAACAAATATAAATCCAAAGAATGAGGCCTTTATTTCGATGGTCAAACAAGAAGTAGTGAGACCAAATTTGTGAAAAGAGAAACTTATGCAAAGAATAAAACTCCTAGAATAAATTGTTGTAGTCATTATGGATGGTTTTCACATGTGAAAGCTAGGTGTTAAAATGTTTATCCTTGTAAGAATTGTGGACGAAGTAATCACTCTAAAAAATATTTTTGGTACAAAGATAAAATGATCAACAACAAAATACAAGGATCTTATGTTTCTTGGTTGTTTTTTTTTTTTAAATTAGGGTTTGGTCCTAGATCAAGTATCTTATGTTGATTACCCAAACAATAAATAAACACACAAAGTAAACAATATTATTATCTCTTTTAAGTATTAGATGTGTGTCCTAGAACTTGTTTGGTGTGTTTTGATTTGTTGAGAATATACTTTGAACTCTTATCATTTTTCTCAAAAGTTGATGTTATACTCAATTTATTCAAAGGTTTTCACCTATATACTTGCAATTACATAACCCGATAATGACATCCAGGTAGTCTTTCCCCCATGATATAGAGATGAAATACATAACTAGAAAAGGAGCATAGGTACTACTGATTCTCAACCAACATGTTGTGGTTAGCGACACACCCCTCCAAAGAGGAATGCATGCTATTTTCCATGTATAGGATAGTTCTTGAACCGTCCTTGACCATGGTTGGATCTCGGTAGTACAATGTTATATGATCCAACCAAGTGGTAATGACTTCCACTATTGGTCTCGATCAATAGGTTGGATGTGAGAGCCCAACATCGTTAATGTTCACTTCGAGTCATGGTGTGTGTGGATTCTTTTTAATTTTGCATAAATAAAATATGCATCACAAAGCACTCATGATTCTCTTTCTACATGCCTAGAAAATAGTGTTTTATTTTTAGAAAGATGTAAGTCTAGATGCTCTTTGCTTTGATAGAATGTAATACAAAATCAAAATGATACTGGACTTTGGATAGGCCCCAAGCAAGAAAATATTACCACACAAGTTTAACAGTAGTCGATATTCTATACAACAAGTAACAATATCAACTGCTAGATAGAAAATTGGCTAAGAATCTTAGTCATTGATGACAATAGCAACTAACAAATCTGGTCGTTGTTACCAGTAGCAGCTAGCAGCAAATCAATTTTTTTCATGTATTTTCCCTTATAATTTTTCTATGTGACCTAATTAAAGCCTAGAATGCAGAGAAAAACACAGAAAAATGAAAAATACAAAAGAGGAAACCTACCTGGAAATCCTCATCTAAAGTATAAGCAGACTGCTTACTACTTTTCCCAATTTTTTCTAGTTGTTGTTGCTCAGCACGGCTAGGATGCTAGTCGTTGTTGTTAACTGTGGCTGAGACTATGCACCGTGGTTTTCAAACATGGTTGGTACCTATACATAAAAATAGAGGAAAATAATGGAAGTAGCAAAAAATGTTGGGTTTCCACAATGATTGCCACTGTAAAAATTCTTAGAGTGTATATCTAAACATGTTGCAACATGATAAACAAATTTGAAAGTAAAGAAGATATATGAAACCAAATTCATAAGAAAGAATGCCTCATTTGTAAGAAAATGGTGAAACTCAGTAACATATTTGTCCCTCTTAGGGATACCAAATTTTATGCAATTTTTACAAGTGTTGTAGCCCCTAAATGAGGGTGATATACTCTAAGGGCTCCTTAGCTCTAAACCAACTTTGCATGAGGACTTACTAGGATGCCTCCTCCATTGTCAGGAGGATTAATCTTGGATAGTGCTTTGAACCTTGGAATTATGAGGCTATTGACTAAGAAATAATAAGAAACAACAAAACATATCAAAAGCATATGAGGCCTCTCATGATGAGGCTATTGACTAAGAAATGCAAGGAATGAAGCAAACATTAAATAAAACATGCATATGTGTAAATATGCTTAAGATATTTACAAATCAATATATTGCATGGCTTAAAATATGTATAGAAGGTTTATCTTGCATGATGTCTAAAGTATTAAGCATAAAAGAAGATAATATATTAAAGCTTATGAAATAAAGCATGTATGACATAAATGAAAGTAAAGTTACCTATGATACTGCTAATAAACCATAGAAATATCTGACATACGATTAATCTAATCTAGGTTAACCTAAATGCATAATAAGAAAATAAAATCTACGACTAAAATAGAGAAATGAGGGAATAAAATCCTACCCATGCGTTCTTAAAGCAACCAACTTTATTAGTCATGGTTGATAGCCACGGCTAAGCCTGTGGGCCACTGTTGATAGCTGTGACCACAAGAAAAGTATCATTTCCTTAAAACCAAGGTTGTAGATGCTCAAATCCTCTATATAATTGATGGTCAAGGGTCACCTTCATGTCTAGATATATATTTGTGATTGATTTCCCTTGAATTGTTGCAAATGCAGGTGTTAAATTCTTTGGAAGCTCCATTTTTGTAAAGGCAAGTGTCAAACTAAAATTGGGCAGCATCTCCATACTCTTCAAAGGTTTCAATTGGCTCTCCAGTTTAGTAGGGCTTCGCTACAATGAAATTCAGATCATATTGCCTCTTTGAGGGGTCTATAAATAGACTCCTCAAATCCTAATCTTGTCTTCTCAAGGAAGCCAAGATCAAGAAGTTTTTAGCCTGAGCAGTTGGGAGGAATCCTCTAGAAGCTTCCTCATCCAAAACCGCTTGAGATCAGTTGCAATTTGGTCGTTTCAACCAATTTTTCTTAGCTCTGGTAACCTGAGTTTATTACAGGGCTAGTCGTAGTTGCTCAACATGTCTAGGACCCTAGTCATGGTTGTCAATAGTAGCTAAGATCTTATCTACTAATGTCATTAGCGACTAAGGTCGAATAGGCCTAGACTGTCTAAATGAGTTATTAGAGTCACTACTTAGCCTTGGAAAGGTCCAAGGTCATTCATATGGTCTGCAAAGGTGTCCATATAAGTCATATCGTAAACATGACATGTTTTAGGTGTCTATAGTTATTGCTAAAATACATAGATCTTGGAATACCTATACTCACAATACGCATTGGTGACATAGCCTTGCAAAATATTTTGGTCAATTTAGGAGTCATTATTAATGTCATGACTAAAGAAATAATGAAATATTTAGGGGTACATAAAATACAATCAACTTCTATCATACTCCAACTTGCATATAGGTCTACTTTTAATCTAGAAGGAAAACTAGAAGATGTTATAGTCTCTATAAGTTCATGGGAATACCCTATAGACTTTATAGTCTTACAACCCAAGAAAAATTTAGGGGGGCATCCCTTAATTCTAGGGTGCCCATGGCTTACAATAGCTAATTCTTACATTATCTGTAGATCTAGAAACATGACTATCTCCAACGGTAATAATACTAAATACCTTAGGCTATTCCTTGAATCAACAATAGAAAAATATTTTCCAAAGCAACTATGGTATGATTTCCCTCATGATTTTGATGATATCCAAACCTTATCAGTCAATGTTCTGAATGAACATCTTCAACAAGAAATTGAGGGACCATAACCATCATTATTAGAAAATCAAAAATAAGATCAAGGTCAAGACAATGGTTGTTCATCTGAATCTATTATGGCCATTGACGAAGCAAGCACGAGTCAGTCTCAAAAAATGGTACCATATTATTATCACTTAAATATTCTTAAACATACCCAGGTGTTGTAGGTGAGTTGGAGAGGAGAGGGCAATCCTCCAAGGGAGGTCCCAGGTTCAAATCTCCACCCTACCAAAAATCTGAATTGGGTATCTAAAATCCAATTGATAATGTTGGTGCGGGCAGGGTCGAGTGTGACCCCCGGGTGACTTTGACGATGTAGAACCCCTTTTCGTGGTCTCTCAGACCAAGGCGGCTCTGTAAGGGATTTTTGCTTAAAATATATATATATATATATATATATATATATATTCTTGAACATGAGATAATGGGGATAGATGCAAACACTAAGAAATGCAAACATAAATATATCACAAAAGGAAGAACTTTGAATATTAGTGACGAGCTCACAAGCATTCACAATTAATAGACATGCTTAAGAAACATCAATCAGCATTTGCATGGAACTACGAGAACATGAAAGGTATACATCCAAATGTTTGTACCCATCACATATTTATCCAAGAAGATTGTTATCCAGTAAGACAACCCCAAAGAAGATTGAATCAAGCAATGAAGGATGTGGTTCAAGAAGAATTCGTTAAACTTTTGAAGGCAGGATTTATATATCCAATTTATGATAGTCAATGGGTGTCACCACTTGTGATAGTCCCTAAAAAGAATGGTAAATGGAGGATTTGTATGGATTATAGGGAATTAAACAAAGTAACAAATGAAGACTATTTTTCCTTGTCATTCATTGATCAAGTTCTTGATACCTTTGCTGGAAAGAAATATTTCTGTTTTTTGGATGGTTTTAGTGGTTATAATCAGGTTTCCATAGCTAAATAAGATCAATAAAAGACAACCTTCACATGTCCAATAGGCACCTATGCTTATAAAATCTTACCTTTTCGATTATGCAATGTAGCTGCTACTTTTCAAAGAGATATTTTGGCTATATTTGTTGACTTAATAAATGAATGCATAGAATTCTATATGGAAAACTTCACAATCTATGGTAATTCCTTTGAAGAAACTTTATCAAGCTTACAAAGAGTTTTGGTTAGATGCCAAGAGTAAAACTTCTCTTTGAGTCATGAAAAGTGTTTCATGATGATGAGAGGAGGTATTGTTTTAGGACATCATATATTAGAAGAAGGTGTTAAAGTAGATCCTACAAAGATACAATCTATTCAATCCCTTCAACCTTCAAAAACACAAACAGAGGTGAGAAGTTTCCTAGGACATGTAGGATACTACCGTAGATTCATTAAAGACTTTAGTAAAATTGTTGCTCCCATGCTTAAGCTCTTAACCAAATAAAGTGAATTTAATTGGACTAAAGCATGTCAAGAAGCCTTTGAAGTTATAAAATATAAATTCATTACTGCTCCAATCCTAAGAGGACCAAATTGGGAATTACCATTTCATATACATTATGATGCTTCGGGTTATGCAATAGGGGTAGTATTGCAAAAAATAGAGAATAAAATAACGTATGCTATCTATTGTGTGAGTAAAAACTTGCATGGATCTGAGCTTAATTACACTATTACTGAAAAAAGAATTCTTAGCTATAATCCATGCTATCAATAAATTCAAAAATTACATAACAGAATATGAAGTATTTATTCACACTGATCACTCTGCCATTAAGTACTTAATAAACAAAGCTACAGTGGGAAGTAGAGTGTTTATATGGCTTCTTTTGTTATAGTATTTTAATATTACCATCATAGATAAGGTAGGAAAAGATAATGTCATCGCAAATCACCTATCTCGTATGCAATTTTTTGATGATGATGAGTTAATTCCTGATAATTTCCTAGATAAAAAATTGTTTGCTCTTTCTATTTTCACTCCTTGGTATATTTATATTTTAAATAACTTAGTAACAAGAAAAATGCCTCAAAAATATACACCGCATGAGCGTAGAAAATTAATTCGTCAGAGTATCCGTTATATGTGGATTCATGGAGTCTTGTTTAAAACATGTCCTAACCAAATAATTAGGAGATGTGTGCAATAGGAAGATGTATACGACATCATTCGGATGGCATATGAAGAACCCAGTGGAGGCCATTATGCCACTAAAAGGATAGTTAGTAAAATACTTCAAACTGGTTACTTTTGGCCTACCATGAATAAGGATATCCAAAAATTTGTTGATATATGTGATGCTTGTCAAAGAACCAGTAAGCCTACACCTTCAATGGAAATGTCTTTGGTTTCACACGTAGTGTTTGAACCATTAGAGAAATGGGAAATTGACTTTTTTTGGACCAATAGAGCCTCCAAGTGCAGGTAATAAACACATACTTGTGTGTACATAATATGTTACTAAGTGGGCTGAATTTAAAGCTTTACCACGAGCACAAGCTGAACCGGTAGTTGATTTTCTTTATGAAAATATAATGCAATTCTTTGGATCACCTAAAGAGTTAGTTTCAGATCATGAAACCCATTCTCTCTCCAAATTAATTGCACATTTTGTTTATATCTATCAAATAAAACATAGGAAAACCTCACCATAGCACCCTCAAGCCAATGGACAAGTAGAAGTTACAAACAGAGAACTTGAAAATATTATTACAAAAACCATAGCTGTTAATAGGGGTGATTGGGCTAAAATATTAAAATTTATATGGGCATATAATACAACTTGAAAAACTACCACAATATTATCACATTATGAAATAGTCTATGGCAAACAAGCTATCATGCCCATTGAATTTGAGATAGAAACTCTTCGCACAGTGGTACAACTTGACATGAACTTGGATCAAGTGCAGAAAGCTAGATTAGAAAAGTTAAACATTATGGATGAAAGGAGACTAAAATCATTACATATGACTAAAATAACCTAGCAACAAAGAAAGGAATGGCATGATAAACACATTGTACCATGTACATTTCAATCAAGAGATTGGTCCTTGTTTTTTGACTCTCATTATCAATATTTTCAAGGTAAATTGAGGATAATATGGCTAGGACCCTATGAAATTAAGGAGATATTCAAGAATGTTATAGTAAAACATAAGCTTATAGATGATTCAACGAGAAAACTACAAGTAAATGGGCATAGGCTTAAACCATACAAGAATCCATTATCTAAGGAAGAATTCATACACCACCTTAAGCAACAGGATGATTTGTAGTTTATCTCTAAACTGCAATCAACAACTATTGAATAATAACTTCTCTCATATAAAAAAAATATTATACTTCCTTTATTTCATTATAAAGTTTCTATATCTGCAATATTTCTATCTTATTTTCATCAATTTTTAGTCTCAATGTTTCAAAAATAGCCAAAAGGATATTTCTTTAACAACTTGTAGGAAAATGACTACCACATGTTGCATAATACCTTGTTTTCTGAATGTAATCTAGGTGTTCTCAATTATTCAACCATCACTAGTATTTTGAGCAAATATTCATTGAAATTCAAGCAATCTATTGGTGTTGTAATATATTCGTAGTCAATCAAGTTTTCTTGGACTATGCACATTAGAACATATAAAAACATTGTGATATTTGGAGAGATTAGCTCATGAGTTACTATTGTCGTAAAGTGAATCATTCCCCTGCTTATCCATCTCTATGCATGGCTTAGAGTACTAATAAATTTACAAAATGACAAGCTTGCCCTTCATCCTTAAAAAAAAATCCCTTGCTCCTCATCTAATCGAGCAAGTATCCCAAAAATATCTTCTTGCTTCCTCTAGAAATAAGGAAGAATCCCAAAAAGTAATAAAATCCCTTGCTCCCTCTTAAAATGAGCAAGTATCCCAATAAAAATTCAAATAAGGGTAAAAGAGCTTGAATCCTTGGAATTCTTAGTGTCTCAAAAACCATGGGGTGATCCTCATTACAGTAATGGATTGAATGAAACTCGCTTGGCAATAATGTATCCTTACACAGTAGCACTAAGTCTGGATAAGACCTATGGATGCTCATAGATAAGCTAGCTTGTTGGTATAAGTGATCATTGTTTTACTCAATCCTTACTCATAATGAGGAATGAATACTCGTTGTACACACAGTTGGTCTTTGGAAGGATTGAAAACATTAGGACAAATTTAACATCATATCTGTTTGTAAAATGAATAGATGAATTTTTTTGAAGTCACTATGATGTCTGAGTCTTTGAGAAACAACTCTATAATATCATAAGTAGGCAAAATTTAGAAGCAAATCCTTATGGAAGTACCATAATTCATTTTATCCTACAAAAATATGACTTGTATCCCCCAAAACTTTGCACCCTTTAGTAAAATCCATCATAATATCATAATATATATTCTAGTTTTTCCTAACTGTTGAAATTACCCAAGCCTTTGATAGAGATCTATTTTTGCATATGTTGATGACTGATATCAAGCTTTATAATCATTTTTCTCTTAATTGGATACTTAGTGAAATTCAAGAAGCAGAATCACAAACGTAATATTAATAATCCCCCATAAATAAAACTCATTATTATACCATCCACCATAATATAAATAAGACACCCTTCATTTTGTTTTGGCTATATAGCCAAAATTACAATTTGGGGATGTGTAAATAAAGACATACAAAGTTCATAATACAGTTTGGGCGGGAAGAATAAGGTAAAGTATTTTCTTAATCCTAAACAACTACAGTTTCTATAGATAGCTTATGTAAACGTCTTTCACAGACATTTTCTATAGATGTATTATGTATATAGTTTTTGAAGATAGTTTTCGTAGGCATTTTCCATAGATGTTTTTTGTAGACATATTTTGTTGATGCTTTCTATAGATATATTTTGTAATAATATTTTGTAAACATCTTCTTTAAACACCATCCATAGATAATATTCATTACACACACCATGAAATATTTCTAAGTGTTGAGACTTAAACTAGCCCTAAGTAAAAATGACATGTGGCAATCCAGAATATGACAGAATGTGTCAACATAGAATATGATAAGATGTGTCAATACAGAGACTTACCAATATTATTTTAAGGGAAGAGAAGGATAAATTGCATAAAAATTTAAAAGACTACCTTTGATCACCCTTAGAAATTTGTGGATCCTTATATGGCATTAAAATTAAACTCAATATTTAGGTGTGTCAAAAGTCTCCCACAAACCTGGTGTGTATGATTATGATGGTGCCACATAGCATAATCCATGAGCAATGATCAATTGAAAACATATTACATGGGCGTCTTCCTTTGAAAAGCATGAAAGATGATTATAGAAGCCACATCGACTACTAGGAACACATGCACACAAAAGCAAACAAACTCGGATGCAAACCCATATTAATAAGGAAAATACAAATTTTAAAACACGTGAACATCAATATCAGCAATAAAATAGATAATGTACGCATCAAGATAGTGACACGGTGGAAGGAAGAAGTGACATGGCATATACGTGCAAAAGAAATAATTTAAAAAGTAAATTTTTCAGTTGTCGTAAGTGACTAAAGGCACAAGGTATAAAATTATTATAATTATTAATGCCTAACATTTCCCATGCAATATGGCAGTAAAATTTCATGCCAAGAAGGATATCGACCATCCTAAACTCGTCAACAATGATTAATACCTGGCTTCATGCGCCAATAGCAAGAAACATCGTAAATTGAAGATGTCAATTGTCGATCAAATCTCAAACGAAGGGCCATGATAAAATTCATGCAAAATATAGAAACTTCACATGTTGATTACAATTAATGAATATCATTGACACGTAGTTTTTTTATGGATGAATCACATGACAGTGAAATAGATCTAAGCCCTAAACCATCGATTAAACTAAAACTAAGGGATGTGATTCACTGATCCATGATATTATTCACTATCATTGATTAATGTCAAATGGACATTCTAGCTCCTTTGCATGGCTAAAACTCCATGTAAAGGAAAAAACCCCTAGAATTCACCTTGCTTCTATAGAAGGTCCCAAACGCGGGAATAAAACACTTTGAAAACAAAGCTGAAACTCTGCATAATTTTTTAGCAAAACTAAATTAAAGGTTCGAATCAGATAGGGAAGGGAAAAAATCACTGCAGAAGGATGGAATTTTGAGAGGAAATGCAGACAAAGAGCAATTTTAAGAACGACGATGTAGGGTGACAGAAAATTTTGGCAGAACAAAAATGACAGGTAAAATTTAATTGTTTCAATTTTTTTTTTAATGACGAACAGTCGCAAATACTTTACACCTTATTATTATGCCATACATATATAAATAAAAAGTGTATACTTTTTAGTATTTTGTGCATAATGGTAGGGTAAATTATAATTACTTCTATCGACAAAATAAACCTCTATAAAAAAAATACAAAACTATTTTTTACATTTTGCATTATTCTTTTATGAAATGATGAAAAAAAATTTCTAGCAAAATGTAAAATATTTTTGTAAATGGAAAATTTGTGCAGGTCTTTCAGCTACTGAAAACAAATTCTGAAACTACCCCCACTAAAATTATATCTACCCTTTACCCTAAACTATGCCTCGTTCCATGTTCCAAAAGAGGAGTGAACCCCCATATATTGAAACATAGAACCCAGTGATTTCATAAAGCAATTATTTCAAAATGCGAGGTGGTGGGATGTCCTCACAAAGTTCCAAGGGTATGACCAAGGTGTTGCAAAATAGTTTATTATGAACTATAATCCCACAACCATGGTCACTCGCATTGGGGATATCCAAATTACCTTGAATTCTAGTGTTATTTATGAAGTCCTAAGTTTACCTGAGGTAGGATTACCCTACTACAAAAATTCTTCTAAGAGTGTTAGCCAATTGGTATATAAATTTGGTGAAAAGTGTACCATCATTTGTGACAAGAAGGTATGGATAAAGGGCATTGCTAATTCTGCACTTCCTCTTTAGTAGCAATAAGTTGTCTTAATTATTAAATTTTTCATACTATAGGGACGAATGTCTATCTATGCAGTGTATCACCTTAGAATGTTAATAAACTTGAAGTTTCCAAAACAAGAAGACTGTATCATCAATTTATCATATTTCCTGCTTCAATCTTTGAAATCTACAATTATTCATGTAAAGCCTAAAAATTTTGATGACAGTCCTAAACTTCATTTAATTGCACATCATGGACTTATCAAATTATTGGTCTTGTAAAAATCAAATGAAGTTAAAATTTCTTGGGATACAATTGTAGAGGAGTCTAACCTACTAGATTATTCTGAACTTGCCAATAGTGAGTCCCAAAAAATAGTCCATTTGAGGAGGATCCTGAATTAAAGAGTCAGGAATAGGAGCTTGAAATTCCAAAATGTAAATGACAAACTCACACTATTTTTACTAAATCATCCCAACCTACATAGAAAACTTGGCATAAGAAACCCATTCCTGAAACTCATGACAAAGGAGAAATGTTTGGATACGATTCCAATTTACCCACACCTAAACTAGTTATTGAATATATGTTACATATTTAGGCATAGAATATTGTTCTGTAGATCAAAATTGATAAACTTCAAGAAGATTTCGTAGAGCTTTCAAAACTAGTCCAATGAGCTCTTACCCTCTAGATAGATATGATCAAAAAAATCTTAGTGGATAGGGTGACGAAACCTGCTGACCCCGTCAATCAATCACCACATGTCGATGCCTCTCCTAATAAAAGTTCCATGATCGATAGGAAATAAAATAAGTCTATCAACTTCATCAAAATCAACAAGACCATTGACTTTTCCATAATTCTCAAAGAAGAGAGTTCATTGCCACTTGCTAGTTTGATGCAATAGAATCAACCTCAAGAATCCGGTCCCTCCACCAAAATTGGAACCGCACCAAGAAAATTAGCTCTAGATCAATATGGCTCCAGAAATTAACGTAGTCATCAACAACATGGTCGCACCAATTGAGATGACTTCGCCTTCCAAAATGTAGGACACAATGCAGGTATAGGAATCCATTAAGGTAGAGCATATCAAAATTGTTACGGTTGAAACTCCAGTTGATGAGCAGAAGGCTAAAGTGTAGGTACAGAAAATCAAGCATGAACACAAATTGCCACCAACGCGACCTCCATCATCAAGAATTTCTACCCGATGGACACAAGTTGGATAAACTGAAAAACTGTTAAAATATTTTCATGATTTTCAAACTTAATATTTTATATTTATATATTATTATTTCTGCAAAATGTTTGAATGTTTCATATCTATAGATATATTTTTTGTGATATATATAGTTGAGGATGATATTATAGATAGTCTTTTATATATGAAATTATTTGTGTAGTATTTAATGTTTATGCTTATGATTTTAGCAGGTTATCACAATAAAATAATTTTGAGGACTCATTTTTTCCTACTTGGAACTGTTATGTTATTCAACTCTTGCAGGAATTAGTTCTCTGAAAAATTGTAAACAACATATCTTTCTACATATGCTTCAATAATTAGATGTTCTACATTTATTGATAATTTTTTTTATTTTATGATATTATTACAGACAACATTTAAGAAATCATTATTTTTAGATTTGTTTGGTAGTTTCTGTAACATTTGTATTGTCATAGAAATGATTTTTAAAGATTTGAAATATTTTACTTTCAACTGCAAAAATCTAGTTGGAACTTGTGTGTTGTAATACGTTGATTTATATTTATAGTTATTTCTAAAAATGTTCATTTCTTGTGATTTTAGTGTTGTTACCTATGATATTTAGAAAAAATATCTAATAGACCTTTTTGGATTTTTTCTAAAAAATAATTGTCTTTTCTTGTTTCATGCAATTGTAAATTTCTGGAAAATATGTAAAGTTTCATGAATATTTCAATTTGCAGAAATCTAGAATACAATATTTGAAATATATGTCATGTTTGTAATATTTTATTAAAACCTCATTTTATCCAAATGCATGAGGACATGCATACCTCTCATTTTTGGGGAAAATGATGAGTATTTATTTAGCATGTATTAGTTAAGATAAATTTTTAAGTTTCATCTTTAAATCATGATTACAATGCATTTTAATGGTTATTTCTATTTATTTCTGTGATTTATTAGTTAAAATAATGGATATGGTTAATCTGACAAATGTGTGTATTTCATGCAAAATGCACATTTGTGTATGATTATATAGGAAAATGTTGAAGAACGTCTTCAAGCATATGATGAAATAGCACAAGCTTTAGATCAAACCCTGAACATAAAATATGATAGACATTAGGATGACGTATCGAGAATGCTAAAGACACGGTTATAGAATTTAGTGGCTAAAGTATGTTACAGAAGGTAGTTGCTAAAGACTATTACCGAATATGACTTTTACCAACAGTTATACAAGAAATTTGAAAAAGTCAATTGATCGACGTTGCATGCCACATCAGTGATAGCATGGCACTCTAACATAGCAGCATATGTTAGAAAATATTTTCAGTCAGCATGATTAGTTGACTTTTCAAATATTATTCATGAGGATATTGTGATTAATAAATTTGTTGAAAAGTATTTTATAAATTTGTATAATTAAAATATTTTTAGGTTTTCTAGATTCTGATGCAAGATTATTATGTTCTTATCAAGAATAAAGGGGCATATAGTTATGTTGTATATCCTACAAAATATTCAAATTAGTATTGTTTTGTTATGTTCGTTCATGTATTGCTACTTGGACCACTTAGGCTATTTATTAAGTCCAAGGAGGATTGGGAAATTGTGTCTGTTTAGAATAATTAGATTATTTTTGTTAGGTACATAGTTGTCGCATTATCAAGTCCACAATGCCACATGGAAAAATACGTGGAAGAGTTATATTCAGAATTGTCCAAGTCATATTATATATTTACATAGGAAGACCTTTGAAAAGGTCTAATGATCAATCGCCTATCTAAAGAAGAAATGTTTGAAGTCTAGCTAATGTTTGTAAAAATTTTGAAGAACCACCATCATGTACATCTGAACTTCCAGCAATAAAAGTAGTATTTTACTTTTCACATATGGTAATTGTATCATTTGTGTTATTTATTGCTTGATTTCTTTTATGTAGTTGTAATTGTATTTTTCCTGCATCCATAGAATAGAATAATGTTAGTAGTAGTTATGCATCTTAGTTACTGAGATAAAGTAGTTTAGGGGAGAAAGACTTACATTGTCCTCTAGGAGGTAGGGCCCACTCCTACAGTCAGTCCCTATTCTTTCACCCTTAAAATAGGTTAGGAATAGTTAGTACATAGAATTAGTCTTAGAATATAAAATAAATTAAATTGCATTATCATAGATCAGAAAGTAAAAATAGATAATTAAAACTAACTGCACGAGGATCCTCACCAATAGATAAAATCATCATTAGATCAACTCATCAATAGGTAAAAATCATATTTATTGCATAAATCATAAATTGAATTTTATTTTTATTCCTACATGATTTAATTTTTGTTCGCTGCAATTATTATTTTTCTACAAAACCTGAAACTAAAAGAGATCTGAATTAAGCTTATAATTAATCTCCATGGTCAAATCTATACTAGATTTCTACTCTTTAAATCTAACCTTGATTACCCCATATTGATAAAATTAAATGTAAGCTATTACAATCGATCACCCTTCATCTGTTAGGGCAAAGAACAGACACACTCATCACATTTTTTCTCATTTCAAAAACCCCTTCATCTGTTAGGGCAAAGAATAGAAAAATTGATCGTATTTTCCTTATTTCAAAAACCCTTCATATTTTGGGGCAAAGAAAAGACACAAGTACAAGTGAACCTCATATTTAGTGATTTATCCTAGTCACCTGGTAGTTGCAGTGACTGGTTATCCATGCATTTTGGTAGGATGGGTAGATCACCATAAGAACACTTGCATTGTCAAAAATCATTTCATTTGTTGGGGCAAAGAATAAACACAATCATTATATTACATTTTTCCATGTCCAAATCCCTTCATCTGTTGGGGCAAAGAATAGACACAATCATTGCATTGCATTTTCCCATGTCAAAATCCCTTCTTCTATTGGGGCAAAGAAAAGACTTAGTCACTTGAATCCATATATTCAAAAATGTAGCTTACCTCCACAAAATCACTCCATATTGCATTAATCAATACACTTCTCATCATCACATCTTCATGTCACCATAAAATCCATCAACAATTACATTTACATTCAACATTTACCAAGTTCACCTACAAATTCAAGTGAACGTCATATCTAGTGGTCTATTCTAGCTCCTTACCAATTGCAACTATTTACGTCCATGCAATTTAGTAAGATGAATAAATTATCATAAGGACACTTGGCCATCTTCATCATCCAATATCTCATCGTTCAAAAACAAAATCGCTTTTGGTACTTTATCTTTAGAGTGAGACTATTCCAAGACCAATTTGCTCAAAAGTTTTCATTGATGGTCTTGTCCATGGGGCTTGAAACACAGATAAAATCATAACTTTTCATCATCTCCTTTGCAATTACACTAGTCTTCGAGGATGTATGATGGGTAAAGTGATTGAGAAACCATTTAGATATTTCGTATAGGAATTGTTGCAATCATGAGTAGCCCCGAGGATAGACTTTTTTTTTTTTTTTTTTGCATTTGCATACTTGCATTTCAATGATACCAAAAGGCACATTCTTCAATAGCATGTAATCACCTCAAACTTGGGGTAATCACATTTTATTTTGACTTTCCCACAACGGGATACATCTTACATGATCATGGCATCTACACTTCATAAAATTCTCTTCATATGTTGGGACAAAAATAGACGCAATCATTTCATATTTTCCACCAATCCCCTTCCAACCATTGGGGCAAAAATGGTATCACATTTACATCATTCATATCATCCACAATTATTTGCATAGATTTTTCAATTGGCTCATGAGATTCATTCACAAACTCATTCGCCAATTGAGGGGGTAAGCTGCGCAAATCTAAATTCTTTATTTTTTTTATCTTCAAGCTCATTTTCATCTCAAGAGAAAGTTGTTTCTGCACCTAGCCCAAGCAGGTGTCTTGTATTTTTGCACTACATTGTGTTTCATGAAATGCAGTACAAAAAGGGGTATCTATAGACACTAAAATCTAGCCACTTGTCATCCATCCAAGTCTTCCCACCATTTTTACCTATTTATTTATATATATTTAGGTATATTTGTTAAATATATGTTTAATATTAATATTTTAATATTATATTTTATATATATTTAATAAATATAAATATTATATATAAATAATTCCTAGCCATATGATTTAAGTTAATCTTAGCCATCCATCCACATTAATCCATGCCACACACCCGAAGTTAATATCCACCCTTAGATGTGTTTTAATCTGAGCCACATGATTCATGTTGCTCAAACCCTAGCATACCCTAGTGTGGATTATTAATAGGAGCCATTTTTATGGCTCAGCCCGTGAATCTAAGTTTTTCTAAGCAATTTCCCTAAGTTTTTTAAGTGTTCGAAATCATATTTGAGTCCTAAGCATCCTTAGTTACCCAAGTCTTCATGTCATCTGTCCTTGCTTGCCATAACCCTTGCATCCATCACCACCCCTCTCGCTCCACTAGATCTTCTTCTGTAGATATTCACCTCAGCTCTCAAATGCTTCATGTTCTCTGTCACTATCGAGAACCTTCGGATGCTTCTCCTCCACTGTTGAGCATCTATGGGTGCCCTCCACCATTCCCAACCATCCACAAGCATTTTATGCTATCGTCGAGTGCACGTGGGCATCTTAGACCAGAGCTCTACAATCCTACTAGCCCTTAGGCAATGTTAGGGCATTGTCGCACCATTTCCTACAATAAATTACATCAGATCAAAAAAAGGTAAGCATCTCAAGGTAAATATTTTTATTGTTATTTCATTCTATACATTTTTAGTTTCTGTTCATTTTATTTACATTAGATAGCTAGGCTTTTTGTATTGATTATTGAGGGTCTCACATTGTGGAGCCCTCACAATTGCTACTGACCTATTTGCTATTTTCTTGTGAATGTATTTGGAAGTGTTACATAAGCATTGTGTAGTTGCTTAAGCTAAAGTGGCCCAGTATTGGATAGCATGAAGCCCACTCACATCTATTGGGATCAAAAGCGAGATTGAATAAACCACTAAATTTTTTTTGCTAGGGTTTCGGAGAACCCTAGCCATTGTAAATATTTATATCAAAGAAATAAATTCTTTCATTATAACATCAAATATTTGAGGCTTCCTCCCATTAAAAATAAAAATCATCTCTTTTGGTGCAATATTATCTATTGATTTAAATTTGTCTTTATATCTATTTTGGTGTTTCACTTTTGCATCTACAAGAACTACTCCACATATGATAAAGAACTATATGCCTTAGTCCAAGCAATCAAATATTGGCATCACTATCTCCTTGAAAAAGAAATAATTATGCACACTGATCATTTACCTTTACAGTTTCTCCAATCACAAACAAAAATTCAAGAAGCACACCACATGAAATGGGTCTCCTACCTTTAGCAGTTTTAGCTTGTCATCAAGTACAAAAAGGGTAGTCAAAATTCTGTTGTTGTTTGTCTCAATAGGCCTCCTTATACTAATGTTTTAATCATTGTCACTCCTTCTCACTTGGTTTTTTAGTCTTGGCCTTCTGAGTATCATCATGACCCTAACTTTGCTTAATTTTATCAACATTTACAACATCCTTCTTCCTCAAACTTGTCCCCTTTCCAAGACTACCATATTAAGGAGGGTTTGCTTTACCATCTTGAAAAAATTTATGTTCCCCATGAGAACTGACAATCCCTTTGGAAGGAGGCCCATTCTACTCTTTATGGTTGTCATTTTTGCAAATATAAGACTCTTCATCATTTGAAGAGATTCTTTTACTGGCCACACATGCAGCGTAATGTTCTCAGGTACCTAAAATAGTGTGTCCTTTGTAGTCGATCTAAGCCAGCTAACCGTAAGTTGGGTCTTAGTATCCCCTTATCCATTGTCTCCCATTCTTGGGAAAGTATTTATATGGATCTTATCAGTGGTTTTTCTATGATTTTCCATTAGCATGATTGTATCTTTGTTATAGTTGACCATTTCATTAAAATGGCTAAGTTCATTCCTTGTCATAAAACCAATTCTGTTGTCGACTTAGCCCAAATGTTCTTTGATGTCGTATGGCATTTATTTGGTCTTCCCACCAGTATCATTTCTAATCATGATTCTTTTTGTCAGTAACTTTTGGTATTCATTGTGGAAATTATTAGGATTATCCCTTAATTTTTCCATAGCCTTTCATCCACAATAAGATGGTCAAACATAAGTCATTAATCGTACACTTGTTCAAAGTCCGTGTGTCTTCCATAATTTGAGTCTGTCTAAGTAGGATTTGAGTCTAACTCATATTGAGCATACGTAAAATATGGTTGTCCATTTATCCATAGGTTATTCCCCATTTGAGGTATGTCTAGGTTTTCAACCTCTTACTCCATATAAAGTTACCCTTGTCGCTTTCATCCCCTGTGATATTACACATGCAAAAAGAATAATATAGAGCTCATTATTTCATTCAAAATTTGCAATGGCTCCAGTCCATGGTTGTCCACATTTTGCAGAAGATCCAGTAGTAGCAGAAGTAGGCCATGGATCATCATCGTATTCCACATGCATTCCAAGTTATAGATAAATTTTGGTTGTACTTGATCATCGCAGGTTTTTGGAGAAGGAACATAGAAATATCAAATTGCTTTGTTATGGCCCATACACTATAATATAGCAGGTGTATGAGAATGCTTTTCATCTTGATTTTCCAGCACACTTAGGCATCCATGATGTCATCAATGTTGACTTAATCTGGTTTTACCATGAATCTACTTTGGAGAGTGAACCAGTCATTAGTCATCCACCATATGTTGTACATGATTTCCAGCTTCCATTGGAGGAAGATCATCTTTTTGACACCAAGACCCATACCACACATCAAGGTTCTTCCACTTCCTATCTGGTTGGACATCATGAATAGCTTCCACATCAGACTCATTGGCTTTATCATAGTAATATGGTTCAATATTTTCCTTCCCTTTTGAGCGCATTGGAGACCAATGCTTCTATGGTGGAGAGGAATGGTAGGGATTAATATTATATTCTATAATATTATCCCTCTTTCACATAGATCATGATATAGCATTTAATACTCACACGGATCGTGCATATTAAATGATGACTTGTAAATGCAGACATGCCTATAAATATGTTTTTAATTAATGCAATTCTCAGTTTTCATTTGTACCATTTCTTGTCGTATTTTAAGAGTGTTTTCCACATCATACTTGGTCAACCTTATTAGTATTATAGGAAAGTAGTATATGATGCCTATAAAAAATCATACACATTGTAGCAAAATGATAAGGCATATCTCATAAAATGCACCAAAAATATACAACATTTGGTATTAAGTTGCAAACAAGTAACAAAAGCAATCAAGCAAGCATGAGAGATTACACTCATATTCGTTCATCCACAACACACTCATTCTTCAATCCCACATTATCATTGATATTCTTATTTGGATAAACTATTGAAAGAATATTTTTATATTTTTTAGGAGCCCAAGTCACTTCCTCAAATTCACACTATTAATAACAATATTGAAATAATTATTGTTGCATCACTTCCAAATGCTCCTATGTATAAACAATCTATTTTGCAAAATGAAGAGATAAAAAGGTAAATTGAAGATTTGTTTTCTAAGGGTTTCATAAAATGAAGTACATATCCTTGTGCATCTTCAATTTTTTTGGCATTTAAAAAATATGGAACTTGGTAGTTGTCTATATATTTTAGATATTTGACCAAAATTTCTATAAAGAATAGATATCCACTCCCCCACATTCAAGATCTCTTGGATCAGCTCCAATAAGCCAAAAAAAATTCTAAGATTAATCTTAAGAGTGGATATCACCAAGTGTGCATTCAAGAAAAATATACATGGAAGACAAATTTTAAGATCAAAATGGACATATTTTTAATGGTTGGTCATGCCCTTTGGTCTTACCAATGCACCTGCAACCTTCATTAAATTGATGAATGAGTTTTTTTACAAAGTCCTTAACAAATTTTTAATCATCTATCTCAATGATATACTTGTATTATCTTCCACTTGGGAGGATCACCTTGAGAATATCTAGAAAGTTCTTCACTCCCTTTAAAATATTAACTTGTATGACAACCTCGCCAAGTGCTCCTTTGACCAGACTTCCATTTCTTATCTTGGTTGTGTGATTAGTGAGCATGGAATTAAAGTAAATTCTACCAAAGTATATGTTCTACTTTAATGTCCACCTCCTTCTACTCTCATCGACTTGAGGATTTTTCTAGGACTTGCAAATTCCTATCACAAGTTTATCCTTCATTATTCCACTATTGCAACTTCATTGAACCACCTAACCAAATTTAAGATTCCCTTTCAATGGGGGGAGAAATAGAAAATTTCCTTTGAGATATTGAAAAATAAACTTTGTACAACACATGTGCTTACTTTACCTAATCTCTTTCAGTCCTTTAATATTGAGATAGATGCTTATCAATTTACCTTAGGTGTTATCCTCAAAAAAAATGGTCATCTGGTCGCTTACCATTCTAAAACATTTTTTGTTGTTAACAAGAACTATTCTACATATGATAAGGAGTTGTATGCATTAGTTCAACCCATTAAATATTGGAGACACTACCTCTTGGTAAAATAAATAATTGTTCACACTGATCATATACCACTCAAGTTTCTTCAATATCAAAATAAATTGAAGAAGCTTCACACATGAAGTGGGCATCATGTCGACAATGATTCCATTTGGTCATTAAATACAAAAATGGGAAAAGTAATATTTTGGTAGATTTTTTGGGTTGGCCTCCTACTACTCCTTTATAATTATGACCTCTTTGCTATGGGTCTTGTACCATCCTTCAGTAGGTGTTTGAGAGTGGTTTCTAACTTGATCTTTCTAAAAATATTGGTATTCATGAAGTCATCAATGTAGATCTTATAAAGCTATACCCTGATTATCTATATTAAAGAATAAATCTATCATCATCCATCATGTCGATGTGGTTCCTGATACATAGCCATCATTGGATTTTTATCAATTCTAAGATACAAAGATGTGTCAAACTCACCATGAATCTTCCACTTCATATCTTGTGGCTTGACATAGCCAATATCCACATTGTTGAGCAAGGTGAAGAAACAGTATTGTCATTGTTGTCAACACAGATAGATAGATCAATTGATGATGCAGTGGACAGGATTTCAGAGGTCAGTCAGAGCATGTACAGTGAATTTCCAAGAAGACAAAAGTGGCCCAGATTCAAATGATCAAAGAAAAAGACAAGTAAGAAAACTTTCACGATATCGCGACATGTTTTCTATCATGATTTCACGACATATCGGAGGAGAGAGAAAATGCTGGCAAAACTGTCATGATTTCGCGACATATTCGAAGAGAGAGAAAGCGCAAAGAAAACTGTTGCGATTTCGTGACATGTTGGACGAGAGAGAAAGCGCAAGGAAAACTATCATGATTTCACGACATGTTGGAAGAGAGAGAAAGCGCAAGCAAAACTATCACGATTTTGTGACATGTTTGAGGAAAGAGAAAGCGCAAGGAAAATTGTCATGATTTCGCGACATGTTGGAAGAGAGAGAAAGTGCAAGATAAACTGTCATGATTTCGTGACATGTTGAAAGAAAAGAAGGCAAGTAAGAAAATTATCATGATTTCGTGACATGTTTGAAGAAGAAGCGCATGTAGGAAAAACTGTCACGATTTCGCGACATGTTTGGAGAGAAGGCACAGGCAAAGAAAACTGTCACGATTTCGTGACATGTTTGGAGAAATGGCGCAAGCAAAGAAAATTGTCACGATTTCGTGACATGTTTGGGGAGAAGGAGCTCGTAAAGAAAAGTTTCGCGATTTCGTGACAATCTGCAAGAGAGGCAGTACGAACGAAAATGTGTCATGATTTCGCGACATGTTTGAGAGAAAGAGCTTGCAAGGAAAAGTGTCACGATTTCACGACAATCTGCAAGAGAGGCAGTATGGACGAAAATGTGTTGCAATTTCATGACATGTTTGAGAGAAAGAGCTTGCAAGGAAAAGTGTCACGATTTCGTGACAATTTGCAAGAGGAAGCGCTAAGGAGAAAAAGTGTCACGATTTCATGACATGTCGGGTTTTCGTGATCCGATGAGATGAAAAGCGCTAAGGAGAAAAAGTGTCACGATTTCATGACATATTGCAAGAGAAAGAGGAGAGAGAAAAAGATGTCACGATTTCGTGACATGTTTCATTTTCGCGGTCCAAAGCGAAGAGAAAGAGGAAAGAGAAAAAGGTGTCGCGATTTCACGACATGTTTCATTTTCGCGGTCCAAAGAGAAGAGAAATAGGAGAGAGAAAAATGTGTCGTGATTTCACGACATGTTTCATTTTCACGGTCCAAAGCGAAGAGAAAGAGGAGAGAGAAAAAGGTGTCACGATTTCGTGACATGTTTCATTTTCGCGGTCCAAAGCGAAGAGAAAGAGGAGAGAGAAAAAGGTGTCACGATTTCGCGACATGTTCTATTTTCGTGGGGTCAAGGCAAGAAAAGAGACAAGGCAATGAGAGTGTCACGATTTCGCGACATGTGTTTTCACAGGCCAAAGATAGAAAAGGCACAAGGCAGCGAAAGTGTCACGATTTCGTGACATGTTCTGTTTTCGCTAGTGCAAGCCAAGTAGAGTGTACGAAAGCGAAAGGTGTCACGATTTCGTGACATGTCATGTTTTCGCTAGTGCTTGTAGAGAAGAGTGTACGGAAGTGAAAGGTGTCACGATTTCATGACATGTCATGTTTTCGCTAGTGCTTGCAGAGAAGAGTGTACGAAAGCGAAAGGTGTCACGATTTCATGACATGTCATGTTTTCGCTAGTGCTTGCAAAGAAGAGTGTACGAAAGCGAAAAGTGTCACGATTTTGCGACATGTCATGTTTTCGTGGATGCATGCCGAGAAGAGTGCAAGGAAGCGAAAAGTGTCACGATTTCGTGACATGTCATGTTTTCGCTAGTGCATGCCGAGAAGAGTGCAAGGAAGCGAAAAGTGTCACGATTTTGTGACATGTCTTGTTTTCACTGGTGCAAGCCAAGTAGAGTGTATGGAGGTGAAAAGTGTCATGATATCGTGACATGTTTTTTCGTGCATGCAAGCCGAGAAGAAGACAAAAAGGCTGTCAGAGCGATGGTTCTACTGTCAGAGCTGTAAGAGAATAGAAAAGGCTGTCAGAGCCGAAATGAGTAGAGAAGGCTGTCAGAGAGCCATAAATGAGAAGATAAATCTGTCAGAACGATGGATACACTGTCAGAGCATAGAAAATGCTGTCAGAGCCGTAAAGTGGGCAGATAAGGCTATCAGAGCAGTAAGTAAGCATTTAAGGCTATCAAAAGCGTAGTAAGTAGAGCCAAAAAGAATGTTTCATGTATAGTAAGTTAGGGTTAGGGTTGAGCTCTACACGTGGCATGAGTGTTGTGTATTGCCGAATAAAAGGAAAAAGAAGTCATGAAAAGCACAGGGAAAATAGTGCTAAAAAAGATACAAAAGAGAGGGCTATAAGAGAGAATAGCAGAGCTGTAAGTATATGCAGTTCTTGTTAAAGGGCATTAGACCAGTGAGGGTCTTGTAGAAGAGAAGGCATTTTTATGTCATTGAAATAGTTCAGAACTGAAGTCCAAGTTGGTGCTTGGCATTAGGGGGTTGGTGCTCCTTTCTGTTGTTGTAGATAAATAAGGGGTTGGTGCTCCTTCCTATGGGTGCTAGAAAATTGTTTGTAAAGTTGGTGCTTTGCAAAGGCTGGATTTGGATGGGAGTCCAAGCAGTCTAATTTTTGAGGAGTAGCCAAAACTGGTGAACCTCGTTAAATCGTGTGTTGTGGAATGCTCTCTTGTTTAATTGCTTTATCTATTTTTAAGTTCTCCCTACTTAAGTTTTAAAAGAGTTGTAGATCTGAATTTAAATAGCTACACTGATTCACCCCCCCTCTCAGTGTCATTGTGAGAATATCAATTGGTATCAAAGCAAGGTTCCTGAACAAGCTCAATCAGCTAAGGTGATCTTGGAAGAAACACAATGGCCGGTGGTGAAGGATTTTCATCCAACAAAGCTCCTTTGTTCGATGGAACTAATTACTCTTTCTGGAGACTCAGGATGCAAACATATCTGTGTGCTTTGGGATATGACATTTGGGAGTCAGTAGACAGTGGATACACAATACCCTCTACTCCTCCAATAGATGCTGTTGAGAAGAAAAAGTTTGAGAATAACTCTAAAGCAAAGAATGCTATAATGTGTGGGTTAGTAGACAGTGAACTGATAAGGATCATGAGCTGTAAAATGGCAAAAGACATGTGGGACAAACTATAGAGCATTCATGAAGGAGACGGCAAGATCAAGGAAGCCAAGCTACAAACGCATCGAGCTCAGTTCGAAGCATTAAAAATGAATGACGATGAGAACATAGAGGCCTATATGCTGAGAGTCAATGGAATCATTAATGCGATTAGAGGACTCGACGAGGAAATGGAAGATGCGGTCATCATGAAAAAGGTACTAAGAACTCTTCACAAAATATTTGATTCTAAAGTTTTTGCTATAGAAGAAGCTAAAGATCTAAATACTTTTAGCATGGATGAAATGCATGGTTCTTTAACTGCATACAAAATGAGAATAGGACAAACTAAGCCCTCAGATAGAGAAGTTGCTTTTAAAGCACACAAAAATATAAAAGCTAAACAAGAATCTGAGGAAGAAGAGTCTTCAGATGAAACAGAAGCAAACTTTGTTAGGAAACTAATAAAGGAAAAAGGAAAGTACGAGAGGAAAGTTACCATTTAAGTGCTTCAACCGTGGAGGCGTCGGGAACTTTGCAGCTTAATGTCCAATGAATGAGAAAAACAAAAATGATGAAGGGTCACACCAAGAAAGAAGTGACTGGAAGAAGAAACCACATTTTAGAAAAAGCAACTTCAAGAAGAAAAGTTTCATATCCAAGAATGTCAGCTCTTCTGAAGACTGCTCCGATGAGGATTCTAAAGAAGAAAAGGTGAAGCTCTGTTCATGGCATTTGAAGAAAGAAAAACAGAGGAAAAATAGGAATGTAATGAAAAACCTGAGGATGAGGCTGAAGTATATCTGGAAGGTGAGTTGGTTGCTGCACTTAAAGAGCTGAGCATAGAAAGGAAAAATAATAAAAAGGTTTCAAGAAAGCTTGAGGATGCCAATGAAATAATAAACAACTTGAAAGTACAGATAGACGAATTTAAAAAAATGTCTGAAGTTCTCAAAGTACAATTAACCATAAAAATAGATGAGTGCAACAAGCTAGAAGAAGACATTGTTAGGTTAAGGATGCAACTAGAGGAGATGAATCGAAAATTGAGTTGTTATCATAAGTTTGAAGAAAGTTCTGTAAACTGGATAAAATTATAAATAACCAAAGGCCTTCAGGCATCAAATTTGGTTTGGGCTTCGATGAAGGAGAATCATCAAAGGGATCAAAGGCCATAAATGTAGAACCCATAAAGAAAGAAGATAAGATCAGGGTTGATCAAGAAAAAATAAATCATGCCAAAGAAAGCAATAATGCCAGACTCAAGAGGAGTACTGACAAAGATGGATTCACAAAAGTCACACATCCAAGAAGGAGAAGATTCATGGCTCCTACTTCAAAATGGCAAAGACCTTCACCCAGGTTTAATCACTCCTTTTCTGGTTATTGTTTTAAATGCAATGCTTATGGTCATAAGATTTCAGATTGCAGCTTATAATGTAGCACAAAGGAATTTCACCAGTAGAAATGTCTTTTCACCATTGATGGATTATGCGAGTAGAATGTTATAACTGTCATAATTTTGGACACATTGCAAGAAACTGTAGAAGCACTTTTGCAGCAAATAAATATCAGGGTAGAAAATCTCAACCAAATGGATTGAAACAAAACAAAAAAATTCTTGAAAAATAGGCACAAGCTAATGAAAGGGGAAAGGCAAAACAAGTAGCCAAAACTGCTATCAAACCAAAATGGAAAGAAAAGGAGAAACTCCAGAAAGAAAAGGAGAAACTCTAGGAAGAAAAGGAATCTTTGATTGTTCAGACTACTTTTAAAGCACAAAACAAATCTGCACCATGGATACTTGATAGTGGATGCTCCAGTCACATGACAGGTGACAAGCAAAAATTTGAGAAGTTACAGAATTACGAAGGTGGTTCTGTGAAATTTGGAAATAATGATGGAGCAAAGATAGTTGGCAAAGGATCAGTAAAGATCAGTGATGGAAAGATCAAATCAAAAGAAGTCTTGTTTGTGATTGGTCTAAAGCATAACTTGCTCAGCGTAAGTCAAATCTGTGACAGAGGTCATGAAGTAATTTTTAAGAAGCAGGGTTGTGAAGTGAGAAAAGCTAATAGTGGGAAGTTGATTGCTACTGGATCAAGGACTTCTAGAAACCTGTATACTCTCTCAGAGACTTCAGAAGGAGCATGCTTGATTGGACAGGAAGATGAAAATTGGCTGTGGCACAAGAGGCTCGGTCATATCAGCTTTGACAATTTGGTAAAAATAAGCTCAAAAAGGGCAATAAGAGATATACCCTCCATTGGAAAACCACTAAATAGTATTTGTGCTTCATGCCAAAAGGGGAAGCAAACTAGAGCCACATTTAAATCAAAGGAGTACTTTACAAGCAAACCTTTAGAACTAGTACATACCGATTTATGTGGACCCATGAGAACACAAAGTATAAATGGTGACAAATACTTTATGTTGTGCATAGATGACTATTCCGAATGACCTGGATATTCTTTTTGAAGCAAAAATCTGAAGCTTTTGAAATGTTCAAGACTTTCAAAAACCAAGTTGAGAATGAAACAGGAAAGAGGATCAAATGCTTAAGATCAGATAGAGGAGGAGAGTTCATCTCGGAGGAGCTTGCAGAATACTGTCAAAAATATGGGATCAGAAGACAGTTTTCAGTAGCAAGGACACCTCAGCAGAATGGTGTTGTAGAAAGAAAGAATAGAACTATGTAGGAAATGGCACGGACGATGTTGACTGAGAGCAAAATTGCAGATAGATTTTGGAAAGAGGCAGTCCACACTACAGTTTATATCCAAAACAGGTGCATGTTGAGGATGCATGAAAGCAAAACCCCTTATGAGCTATGGTTCGGCAAGAAGGCAACAACAAAATACTTCAAAGTCTTTGGCAGCAAGTGTTACATCAAAAGAACTAAAGATAATCTTGGTAAGTTTGAAGATAGAGCTGATGAAGGTATTTTTGTTGGCTATTCATCAAAAAGCAAAGCTTACAAATGCTACAACAAGAGGCTAAAGAAAATTGTAGACAGTGTCGATGTTAAATTTGATGAAGATAGGAAACGAGTAGTCAGCTGTGAAGAAAACTACCCTATTTATGAAGAAGTTATTGAAGGAGATGAAGAAAAGGAAATAGAAGAGAATCAAAAAATTGACCCAGATGATTTAAGTATTGATTCAGAAGTAGAAGAAAACAATAAATTCAAAACAGAAAGTTGGCAGGAAAATCATCCCAGAGAGCAAATTATTGGGGACCCCACAGTTGGTGTTAAGATAAGAAGAAGATTAGTAAGTAACTACTCCCTATTATCCAGCCATTGAGCCCAAAAATATTGCTGAAGCAAGCACAGATGAAAGTTGGATGAAGGCAATAAACGAAGAACTAGATCAGATTGAGAAAAACAAAACCTGGGAGTTAGTACCAAGGCCTACAAATAAAAACATAATCGGTACTAAATGGATTTTTCGAAACAAATTGAATGAAGACGGACAGGTTGTAAGGAATAAAGCAAGATTGGTCCAGTAAAGGCTATGCTCAAGTTGAAGGTATTGATTTTGAGGAAACTTTTGCACCAGTGGCTAGACTCGAGGCAATCGGAATGTTTCGGCTTTAGCAGTCCACAGGAATTTCAAAGTTTATCAGATGGACGTGAAATCAGCATTTCTGAATGGAAATCTTGAAGAAGAAGTTTATATTGAGTAGCCAGATGGTTTTCAACTCGGTGATAATCCCAAATTTGTTTGCAAGTTGAAGAAAGCTTTGTATGGCTTGAAACAGGCACCCAGAGCATGGTATGCAAGACTAGACAACTATCTCACTGAACAAGGGTTCAAGAAAGGTATGGTGGATAGTAACTTGTATGTCAAAATAGACAATGGCCATCTTATTGTCCTTGTTGTTTATGTAGATGATATAATTTTTTGCAGCAGCAATGATGAGTCATGTAGAGACTTAGCAAATAAAATGCAGAAAGAATTTGAAATGTCTATGATTGGTGAACTTTCATATTTCCTCGAACTGCAAGTTAACCAAAATGAAAAGGGCATTTTTATTTCTCAAGTTAAATATGTGAAAGAAATGCTAAAAAAATTCACAATGGAGGATTGTAAACCTGTTAGCACTCCCATGACAACAAGTTGCAAGTTGAGCAAGGATGACAAATCTCCAGATGTAGATCAAACCATGTACAGATCTATGATTGGAAGCCTGCTATATTTGACAGCTACCAGACCAGATATCTTATAGGCAGTATGCATGGTAGCAAGATTTTAGGCTAGTCCCAAAGAGACTCATGTGACAGTTGTGAAGAGGATTTTTAGGTACCTCAAGGGTACTATGGAGTATGGGTTATGGTACCCAAAAGGTAAGGACTTCACTCTTTTTGCATATTCTGATGCAGATTGGGCAGGATGTATAGATGACAGAAAGAGTACCAGTGGAGGTGCATTCTATCTTGGAGACAGGTTGGTAGCATGGCACAACAAGAAACAAGAATCGAGTCTCTCTATCCATAGCAGAGGCAGAATACATTGCAGCAACAACATGTTGTACACAGATTTTATGGATGAGACAAACCCTAAAATATCTTGGCATTAACTTCAAAGAGCCAATTTCAGTTAAATGTGATAATACCAGTGCTATTAACATCTCAAAGAATCTGGTTATGCATTCTTGCACCAAACATATTGCAATCCGATATCACTTTTTGAAGGATAAAGTTTCAGAAGGTGAGGTTAAATTGGATTTTGTTCCAACTACAGAGCAAGTAGCGGATATCTTCACTAAACCGTTGCCCAAGGAAGTTTTTGAATACCTTCGTAGTAAGTTGGGAGTGGTCACACTACCCAAGAACTGACTAGCTATCGAGAACACATTCTCAGGGGGAGCATTTATATATTTGATTATTTGTTTGCTCATGTTTGTAATTTTTGCTAACTATAATATTGTGTGCCTGAGAATGTTGTGCATGGACTCAGGGGGAGTCTGCAGCAGCCCTTTGGTATTATTGTCAAAGGGGGAGAAGAATTACTGGAAATTGCACGTGTTGCCAACAATTCCAAAGGGGGAGATTGTTGAGCAAGGTGCAAAAATAGTATTGTCATTGTTGTCAACACAGACAGATAGATCAATTGATGATGCAGTGGACAGGAGTTCAGAGGTCAGTCAAAGCATGTACAGTGAATTTCCAAGAAGACAAAAGTGGCCCAGATTCAAAGGATCAAAGAAAAAGACAAGTAAGAAAACTGTCACGATATCGCGACATGTTTTCTATCACGATTTCATGACATATCGAAGGAGAGAGAAAATGCTGGCAAAACTGTCATGATTTCGTGACATGTTCGAAGGAGAGAGAAAATGCACAAAGAAAACTATCATGATTTCGTGACATGTTGGATGAGAGAGAAAGTGCAAAGAAAACTATCATGATTTCATGACATGTTGGAAGAGAGAGAAAGCGCAAGCAAAACTATCACGATTTCGTGACATGTTTGAGGAGAGAAAAAGTGCAAGGAAAACTATCACGATTTCATGACATGTTGGAAGAGAGAGAAAGCGCAAGAAAAACTATCATGATTTCATGACATGTTGAAAGCAAAGAAGGCAAGTAAGAAAACTATCACGATTTCGTGACATGTTTGAAGAAGAAGCGCATGCAGGAAAAATTGTCACGATTTCATGACATGTTTGGAGAGAAGGCACAGGCAAAGAAAACTGTCATGATTTTGTGACATGTTTGGAGAAAAGGCGCAAGCAAAGAAAATTGTCATGATTTCGTGACATGTTCGGGGAGAAGGAGCTCGCAAAGAAAAGTGTCACGATTTCACGACAATTTGCAAGAGAGGCAGTACGGATGAAAATGTGTCATGATTTCGTGACATGTTTGAGAGAAAGAGCTTGCAAGGAAAAGTGTCACGATTTCACGATAATTTGCAAAAGTGTCACGATTTCATGATAATTTGCAAGAGGAAGCGCTAAGGAGAAAAAGTGTCACGATTTCATGACATGTCGGGTTTTCGCGATCCGATGAGATGAAAAGCGCTAAGGAGAAAAAGTGTCACGATTTCGTGACATATTGCAAGAGAAAGAGGAGAGAGAAAAATATGTCACGATTTTGCGACATGTTTCATTTTCACGGTCCAAAACAAAGAGTAAGAGGAGAGAGAAAAAGGTGTCACGATTTCGTGACATGTTTCATTTTCGCGGTCCAAAGCTAAGAGAAATAGGAGAGAGAAAAAGGTGTCACGATTTCGTGACATGTTTCATTTTCACGGTCCAAAGCGAAGAGAAAGAGGAGAGAGAAAAAGGTGTCACGATTTCGTGACATGTTTCATTTTTGCGGTCCAAAGCGAAGAGAAAGAGGAGAGAGAAAAAGGTGTCACGATTTCGTGACATGTTCTATTTTCATGGGGTCAAGGCAAGAAAAGAGACAAGGTAGCGAGAGTGTCACGATTTCGTGACATGTGTTTTTGCGGGCCAAAGACAGAAAAGGCACAAGGCAATGAAAGTGTCACGATTTCGCGACATGTTATGTGTGCAAGCCAAGTAGAGTGTATGGAAGCGAAAGGTGTCACGATTTTGTGACATGTCATGTTTTCACTAGTGCTTGCAGAGAAGAGTGTACAGAAGCGAAATGTGTCATGATTTCGTGACATGTCATGTTTTCGTTAGTGCTTGCAGAGAAGAGTGTACAGAAGTGAAAGGTGTTACGATTTTGTGACATGTCATGTTTTTTCTAGTGCTTGCAGAGAAGAGTGTACAAAAGCAAAAAGTGTCACGATTTCATGACATGTCATGTTTTCACGGATGCATGCCGAGAAGAGTGCAAGGAAGCAAAAAGTGTCACGATTTCGCGACATGTCATGTTTTTGCTGGTGCATGCCGAGAAGAGTGCAAGGAAGCGAAAAGTGTCACGATTTCGTGACATGTCTTGTTTTCACTGGTGCAAGCCAAGTAGAGTGTACGAAGGCAAAAAGTGTCGCGATATCACGACATGTGTTTTCGCGCATGCAGGCCGAGAAGAAGACAAAAAGGTTGTCAGAGCGGCGGTTCTACTGTCAGAGCTGTAAGAGAATAGAAAAGGTTGTCAAAGCCGAAATGAGCAGAGAAGGTTGTCAGAGAGCCGTAAATGAGAAGATAAATCTATCAGAACGACGGATACACTATCGTAGCACATAAAAGGTTGTCAGAGCCGTAAAGTGGGCAGATAAGGCTATCAGAGCCGTAAGTAAGCATTTAAGGCTATCAAAAGCGTAGTAAGCAGAGCCGAAAGAATGTTTTCATGTACAGTAAGTTAGGGTTAGGGTTGAGCTCTACACGTGGCATGAGTGTTGTGTATTTCCGAATAAAAGGAAAAAGAAGCCATGAAAAGCATAAGAAAAATAGTGCTAAAAAAGATACAAAAGAGAGGGTTGTAAGAGAGAATAGCAGATCTGTAAGTATATGCAATTCTTGTTAAAGGGCATTAGACCAGTGAGGGTCTTGTAGAAGAGAAGGCATTTTTATGTCATTGAAACAGTTCAGAACTAAAGTCCAAGTTGGTGCTTGGCATTAGGGGGTTGGTGCTCCTTTCTGTTGCTGCAGATAAATAAGGGGTTGGTGCTCCTTCCTATGGGTGCTGGAAAATTGTTTGTAAAGTTGGTGCTTTGCAAAGGCTGGATTTGGATGGGAGTCCAAGCAGTCTAATTTTTGAGGAGTAGCCAAAACTGGTGAACCTCGTTAAATCGTGTGTTGTGGAATGCTCTCTTGTTTAATTGCTTTATCTATTTTTTTTAGTTCTCCCTGCTTAAGTTTTAAAAGAGTTGTAGATCTGAATTTAAATAGCTACACTGATTCACCCCCCCCCTCTCAGTGTCATTGTGATAATATCACACATAAGGCTTGTTAGATTTCTTCTTAAAATATATCCCACAAATTTCCTTCTCTTCTAAAAGCATTAGAGCCCAATGCTTCTATTGTGGGGAGGCATGATGACTAATAATCACATGATCCCTCTTTATTCTACCTAGGCTTAGGCTTAGGCTTAGATTATTTATCTTAGGCTTAGATTTAATTTGTTTACAAATAAATATTAATGTGAGAATAGTATTATCATGTGCAATTCTAGTTGCATAGGTGTCATTCTAGATAAATTAGGATTTATTAAAGTTAGATGTTCTAAGTTAAGAATCTTGGTAGATTATCCTAATTGTAAATTTGGACTCCATTGAAAATATGGTGGAGATTGTTTTTTTGTAATTTAGACAAACTTTCTACCTATATATTGCTTCATTTAAAATAAAATACCAATTGAATTTTTTTATTAGGGTAAAAACATGATTTTCAAAGGGCCCAAACCCTTTTACAACACAAATTCAACCCATAAATTACATAGCTAGCAAGGGAAAATAGCCAGAGATCCCTTGTATGCAATACAAATAGTATCCATCCTAGACCCCAATTAGTTGCAATCCTCTATCATGAACTTTTCTAAGTCCTCATGGACCACCCCAGGGAGGATATATCTTGTATCCTCTTCTTTAATGGCACCAAAGTTTGTGAGCCAGTCTGTTGGTTTATTACCTTCTCTATAGACATAAACAAAGTGAACTTCTTCAAAATGCTTTACAATATCTCTAATATATTGCACAATGTAATCAATTTACCAATTAGCTTCTCCCTCCTTTTTCAAAATATTGATAATATTCAAGGAGTCTCCTTCAAATATAACTTTTTTAGCACCTATATCCTTGGCTAGCTTTGCACCCATATGTAAAGAATTAACTTTAGCTTTATGACTAGTAGTAATTCCAAAAAACTTACAGGCTCCCCACCAATCTACCCTAATTGTCCCTCAAAATCGCTCCTGCTTCGGCCTTACCTGGGTTACCTTTGGATGCCCAATCAAAATTTAACTTCAACCAATCATCTCGAGGTGGTTGTCATTTTACATCAATTCTACCCTAAATATTTACCTCACCACCACTAATAGGTTCCAAATTCCATGTCTTAGCTATCATAGTCTCTTTAGTATTCTTTGGCTTGATAAGGTACTTGATATATTTAACATTCTCCTCTAAAAATTGGGTGATACTTCCAAAAATTCTCATTGCAGATCTTTTTTCCCCTCTAAAAATTCTCTTGTTCCTCTCTAACCAAACTCCCCACACAAAATGAAATGGAATAAGGTTAAAATTACATTAAGACAAGGACTAAAAAATGGGCTCTCCCATTGTTGTAACCATAGAACCATATTAGAAGGCATCACCCAAGATATTTACATCCTATTGATTAGGAGCTGGAAAATATTTAGAGCATAGGGACATTCCAAGAAGATGTGTTCCACTTATTCTTTTGCTTTTTCACATAAATTGCATCTATTAGGAAACTGAAAACATATTTTCTTAAGATTTTTAACTGTTAGGATATTATTCTGGACTACTTTCCAAAGAAAAATATATATTTTAGTAATAGCTTTCTTACCCCAAATTATATTCCAATGGAAACCATTATCTATAGCAAAATCCAAAATATCATAGCTTGTCTTCATGCTGAATTCCCCATTCTTAGTTTTGCTCCAACCCTCGGAGCCTCTATACCTAACAAAACCTAAGTAATAAGCCTTTAGTTTAGCTTTAAGGAGGTTTAAAACATCCAAATTCTGAGGGTCTACCTCTAAATATTATCGGCTCAATTGGTTATCCAATAAAGTCATGTAATCACAAACCTTTTTACCATATCTATCTTCTAGGTTCTCTTTCATATTAGAGAAAATATCATTATTGGCTAAAGGGTTGTCATATAACCAGGAATCTTCCCAAAAACGTATATAGACCCCCTCTAACACTCCATTTCACACCCTTTCACAAGGCCTCCCTAGCCTCCACCAGGTGGTTCCATAAAGAAGAGCCATGACAAGGGTCCTAAATTGTGAGAAATTTGGTATCCTCCTGGCTATCAAGATATTTTTCTTAAATAATACTTTCCCAAAGAGTTTGACCATCCCTTAGAACTCTCCATCCCACCTTGGCTATAATATCACTATTAACTAGGTTGAGTCTCCTCGGACCAAGGCCACCATCCTTCTTTTGATGGCATATATTTTCCCAAACTACAATATGAATCCTCCTCTTCTCTTCAAATCTTGACCATAAGAACTATTTTTGAATTATTTCTATGATTTTAGAAACTTTAGCAGGGATATTGAAAATGGAGAGAATATAAATGGGGATAGCCTGCAAAACACTCTTAACCAACAACACTTTACCTACTTGAGACAAGATATTACCTTTCCATCCTGTAAGTTTGGATTGAAATTTGTCAACCAAACCATTACAAAGAGGTGCCTTACAAGTTCACACAAACATAGGCATACCAAGGTAAGAAGAAGGTAGGGTTGACACAGGACACCCTATCACTCTAGCCACTCTTCTTTGGAGAGCTACTTTAGTGTTAATAAAAAATATCTTGCTCTTGTCCAAATTTATCATTTGGTGAGAGGCATGTTCATAGAGGTCTAATATTCTTTTAAATTCATTTGCCTTTGGCACAGTAGGATTACCAATTGGATTTTTATCCCTCAACACATTCCCTATTTTCCAAGTCAAGAAATTCCCAACTAATGACAAATCTCTCACTAGTGTTTTTCAAATAATTGTAGCTTTTGAAGCTGATTACAAATTGAGCCTATCACAAATTCATTATTATATATCATATATTTCCCTATCATAAAATTGGTATTAGTGATCCTTGTCATAAATTCACTGTGTATATCCAAGGCCTTCACATTTTGGCTTTATTTTTGGTATAGTAAGCCCTTTCATACCTTTCCCTTATTTTCCTAAATAGATATCACTAGATTCCATTTTCTTAATAATTTTGAATCAATCCCTTTTGTATACCTTTCAATGTAGCCAAATTCATCGTCATCCTAATTTCTATTACCATAACTAGCTATATTTAAATACCTAAAACCATCACAATAGTTTTTATTAAGACTATTACTATCTCTATAAATATTTAAATACCTAAAGCCATCAACACATTTAGAACTATCCCTATTACTATCAACAATTTTTATAATATGACCTTTATTTTGGCCAACACAAGTACTCTTTGTACTACCAACACAAATGTTTTTTGCACAAACATTCTTAGGAATAATGTTCAAATCCATGTTGGTACTTGATATAGTTGTTCTTTGTATAGTATCTTTAGTATTACAACCTACATTTGTCCTCTATAATTATCACATGTATCACAACTCACATCTTTCGACATGGGATTATTATTCAATTTCTCTATTATTTCACATTGTTTTTATAAATGATCAAGAGTAGATAAGGATATATATATTTCAACACCTTCTTTGGAATTGATTGTAAACAATATCTTAATTTTGTAAACTCCCCATCACTATTTTATGGCTCACAACTTTTATTTATTTTATCTTTAACTTTTGTATAAATTCCTTTATTTCTAGATTTGGACACTCCTTTAACCATAAGTACCATGTGTGTTGATTCATATTCTTTATCATGATTGAATTCTAATTATTTTTTAAAAACATACACTTGATGATGTTTTTTCTTTGATATTGATCTTGTGATTGGCTTGATTGATTTTTTTCCCTTTGGGAAGATGAGATATAATTTAGAGAAAATAAACCATTTTTGAAGGACCAAGTAACCTCAAGCTTTCCTTATTTTTTAATGAAACATTTTTATTTCCATTGATAACTCTGAATTCAACTAACATTCCCTTTTCCAATAATTATTATAGTGATAGAAAGTTATTGGTTAACCCAAATATATAAAGAATATTTTCTAGTGTACACTAAAAATTAGGTTGAGTGAAACATTACCTAGTCTCTTGACCTAATAAATTTTATTATTTGCAATTTTTATAGGTATACTCTATTTTGTTGGAAGAAAATCAAACCAATGAAAACTACTACTTGTGTGATTACTTGCTTCTGAATCAATATATAAATAATTATCCCTTGCTTTTTCTATAGGATGTGTTATTTTAGAATCTACTTCCCCACATTTTTGTTGAGAAAAATTGATGGTTTAACCCATTTGAGGCAATCCATTGTTTCCAAAAAATATAATATGTCCTTATTTGTAACACAATTTCCTTTGTTTTTTATTTTCTCTTCTAAAAAAATTTTGGATCTTTGGTCAAATATGATTTTGTGAAAGGAATTTTTGACATATTTAAAAAAATAAATAAATGAATGTGAATCCTCTAGTCTTCAACAGTTCACAAACATTTATCTTCCTTTAAAAAATTTCCCACATATACTTGAATATCTTATGACTTAATAAAAATCTTTTTTTTTTCAATGTACAATTATCTAAACAAAATTTGTTTCCCTCTTTATCACTTTTCAAAATAATACCCATAAAAAAAATTCCTTTTAACTATCTAATTAATATCCTTTCAAAAAATGTATTTTTCCTTTATAATAAGCCTCTTTTCAATTTTCCTTCTTATAGAAATTAAATCTTTTATGCCCTCAATATTTTAACCTATCCCTTTGAGATTTTAATTTTTGTTTTAAACACCAAGTCTCCACCATATGCTTTGATGAATAAAACTAAAAGCAAGTGATTTAAATATACCTTACAATGGACCACAATATTTGACTTCTTTTTTCCTCTAAATCAAGCTTCAACTATGTCATGTCTTCTAAAACTTGGGTATTTATCACACAATAATACTAGATTATATTTGACATGTATTTAAGTGTTACCATATCTCTTTCCAAATTGGGTTGCCTCATATTCTTTCTTCTTTCAGGCCTAGTTATTTTGGGCATTAAGCTTTTCTTCTTTCAATATAGGTCTACATTGAATTTTCTCCAACTATCCTTTATATGATGCAATAGAGTGTACCCTAACTCTCTAGGACATAGGTAATATTTCTTCCTTTTTAATATAGCTATGCACTTTTTTAAACAACTTGGGTGCTTTAGAAATTGAGGACTTGGATGCACTAATGAATAAATAAGATGTCTTCAAACTATTATAGGATATTTGAAAGAATCGACAATAACAAGTGTTATTTTAGTTTTCTATAATAAAATCTGTGCAGGTTAAACTAAATGAACAATAATAGTGGCTATTTCAGTTTGCTACAACAAATTTTGGGTGTTATTCTAGATGTTATATATGAGGTATTTTACCCTTCTTGTTTGAACAATACTCTAGGGTAACAACATGATGGATTGTATATAGGAAACTATTTCATCAGAGAGCGTCTAGACTTAATACACTTTAGAGGACATTAACATATAACATCTAAGTTTGGAGAAAATGAGAAATAGGGATGTCATTGATAATTTTTTTAAAACACTATACAATGGACTTATTTGAACCAGCATAATGAAGAACCATTGTTCATGACTTATGGGAGGAAACAAAGTAAGTGTGTGAAATGATAATATATTAACAATACCTTATACACTCCAAGGGCATATCATTGGATGGAGATGATTGTCCCTTCCTTTAACCATTCTTCTCCTTAAGGATGCAAAATCATGCTCTAATACCAAATTTTAGATTTGGAAAAAAATAAAAAATTAAATCTCATGCAATAACACATATGATACACAATATACTCATTCAAGGACACAAAACATAATATATACTCAAGAAATGATGTAAATCACAACACACTATATTCGTATTGATGATCCTATTTTTTTATACATCTCTCATAATTATGCTAGTTATATTTGGGAGATTCTTCAATCCTTGAAATTTCAACTTCAACTATCTCTTCGTCTTCTCTCAATCTCCCATGAGATATGTCTTTCAAATTTTCTCAAAGGGAAAATATTTTATTAACCTCCAAATAATTACAAATATCAAATTACTATAAAATATTAAGTGTTTTTTTTCAATTGGTTATATGGGATTGAAATGGGCCCTACCCATATTTCATCATCACCACGTAGTGGTATTACGACAGAGCTTGGATATTATCCATGTATTGCTTGGAAATATTTACAATTGGGTCTCCTTATTGAATGTGGAGGAACCTAACTAGTTAAGCTAATGTCATTTGATACAAAATATTAAATAATTACATGATACCAAATAATATAATATTCTCTAACAATAAAGGTATAAATTCAAGTTATTAAAATAAAGATTTTCAATATGGATATTTAGATTCAGATCTTGTCAAATAATATATGTATACTTTCAAAATGTAGTAGGTTTTGTTGAAATACCATAGTAGAATTTTCATGATGTAATATGGATGACACCCATACCATATAACCATTTTTAAAAAATAAGGACAAATACTATAAAAAATATTTTTTAACAAACAAGTGAGAGCAAGGAGAAATCCTCGACTTCAGAGTTCTTGTTTTAGATATTTAAATACATCAACAAATGAAGGCTTCTCATGAAGAAAATTCATTTAGGGAATTCCTAGTTATAAGTAAGGATTCCCTAGTTAGAGGATGCAATTTCTTAATTATTAAAAATTATTCCATTTGTCAAACTCTTTCAATATTGATGGATCTACCTAACATAATATTTTTTTTTAAATGCCCCAAATAGTATAAAAAATGGACAAAGAAGTAAATTATATTATTTTTTTATATAATTCTCACACAAACCACCCCTAAAAGTCCATGATATCCTCTTCTTTTCAAACTATCACCTATAATAATATTGCTTAGACAACTAATCAAAGTAATATTGGAGGCCTTATGGAAGAACTTGAGTAACCAAACATCCTTCCAAGGGAAATATTTGGGAGTGGAAAATTTTAACTGGTCTAAATTCTTATATTCTAACTTAACCGAGTGTCCATTCTCTTTTGATATATTCCAAACCAACTTAACATTTCACACAAATAGAACTCTTGATTCATT
Source organism: Wollemia nobilis (assembly GCA_028583015.1). NCBI lineage: Eukaryota > Viridiplantae > Streptophyta > Pinopsida > Araucariales > Araucariaceae > Wollemia > Wollemia nobilis. Next base: position 6,688,469 of record JAQPPZ010016334.1, on the reverse strand, counting down.
CTTTCAACCTCATATTCTCTTTGTTTGAGGTCCCCTCCTTCAATTAGGTTGCTAATAGAAATCCATAATCTAGAGTTAATACTCACATCAATATAATTTTTTATCTTTTAACATTTACAAGCTAAATATGTATGAGCCAGTGATCATAATGTTAGAGTAGAAATAAGAAGATAAGGCCTCAACCAAGCATCTATCCAAAGGAGTCCTTATTGATTGACCATATAATATATTTCTTATCAATTACAAACTATCACATATAAATTTCAATGTTATTAATCCTCTTGGTAGAGTTCATTTTTTGAAAAAATTATTGCATAAACATAACCCATATATTTATGGAGTGATTTTTTTGCCAAACTCTTTCTTGATATTTGAATAATATCCAGCTAGGTTTTGATCCTAATAACAACTCATAAGTCAAAAAAATTGTAACTGTACCCCTCCACTTTACAAACCGGATCCCACTTTAAAAAATGAAACTTAAGTTTTTCCTCACATTCTTTCCAAATAAAATCTCTTTGAATTTTATCAAATCAAAATGCTATACCCAAACACAATCTTGAAACTAACATCATATATACAAGAATAGATATAGTATAGTCTTTATGAGTTTACCTTTTTGACGCACTACACAAGATTTAATTCTATCTTAAATTCAGTCTTCAATATCCTTTTTGTTTCCTTTATGATGCAAAGGAATACTCAAGTATGATAGTGGAAATTTCCAACTATAAACCCTAATATATCTACAATAGTCCATTCTAGATCTAGGACATTGTTAATGAAAAATATCCTAGATTTTGTAGTATTAACCAACTCTCTAACAACCTTCTCATAGCATGATAATATCAATTTAAACTACATGGATTTGTTGTCTAGGGTATGAACCAAAAGAAAAGTATTATTAATAAACTAGAGATGATATTTATAGGGACTATTTGTTGCAACCTAAATACCTTTTATTTTTACTTCTATTTTTGCCTTTAAGAAAGTTAACCCCAATGCCCGATAGTGGGTCATCCTAGTAGAGTCCACAAGATGGTTCAAAGTATTTAATGTAGGATTGATTTATTAAAATGTATTATCTTTGGAGTACTATAAATCTTCTAATCCATTTACAACAAGCTTAATTACAACCAAAATTTCTAAGAATGTCATGTAGAAAACTCCATCAAATATTATCATATGATTTGTCCATATATGATTTTATATACATACCAAGATTTTATGAAATGAAGAGAATGCATGGCCTCTTTTGCAATTATTACATAATCAAGAATTTATTTACCATAAATAAAATTGCCTCTTCTTATAATATAACACAATCTAGAATTATTTTTAATTTTTTACCATAATTTTTCAAATTATCTAATAAATCATATCGTAAGGGCTTAGATAAAATTTGTCAAAATATTTTATCTTAGCTTTATTTGGAACTAATAAAATAAAAATAATATTTATATATCTTGTTATATTTTTCTTTTTATTTACCTCTTTGACCATATCCAACATATATCTCTTCAAAAAATCCTAAAATTTTGAAAGAAATTTGCATAAATTGCATCAATCCAAGTGTCTTGTTAGGGTGGAAAGAGAAAATTCCCTCCTATGGCTCATAGAGATTTTCTTAATAAATATTTTATTTTATTCCTATGTGACAATTGATGGAATATATTACAAAATATCACCTTGAACCTCCTTATCCTACCCAATATTTGATATAAGTAATTTTATTTCTTCTTCATATTTTTTTCTTCCTCAATATTTCTACCATTCAAATTTGAAATATTTTTTTGAAAAAAGAAAAAATATATTATGGATGTAACTTAAAAAAAAATTGGTATTTCTATTCCCTTAAGCTATCTCTCTAGTTTTTTGTGATCAATATGACTCTTCTTTTTTTCATACATTATGGTCATAAAAAAGTAATTATTTTCTTGCATATATGTATCTTGGTCCATTACATTTATTTCTATTATCTCTTTTCAATTGTTGAGCATGGATTTAACTTTTTTATTTGCTTTAAACACTCTACCAAAATATTTGACATTCCAAATATTCATATTTTCCTTTAGATATTTTATTTTTGACTAAAATTTTACATACATAACCCTTCAAACTTTCTTTCATCCCATCATAACATAATCATATGGAAGAAATTAGGGTTCTAAGCCACCTAGATTAAAATGAAATGGCTTTAAATGACCATTATTGAATAAATCATATATTAAGGTAATATGTTTGTGATATGATCTTACTCATAATAAATGTATAAAGAGATTTTATACTATGTTTATAATCATATTGGATAGCAAAAAACTTGTCCAATTTTTTTGCTACATGAATTTTCCCAATACATCTAATATCATATGCATGTTAAAATCTTGAAGGAATAACATGCCAAATACCATTTTAATTGAAAAATAAAGTAAAATCTTGCATTGGTTAAGTCCACTTGGAGTACCATCCTTCTTTTTCATAGAATATAAAACTATGTTTAAGTCCCCCAAAAGAATATATAGATGAAAATTATAAATCTTCATTGAATTGATCTCAATAAACTAATTCCTTCTAACATATTTCATAAGAAGTAACTACATCTAGAGAATATATGTTTATATTCCCTCCCAAATTTGATATTGTCCTCTTTCTTGCAAAAAAGGCCATCAACCAAATTACTTTTTCTTCTAGCATTTGTCCATCCCATTTCCAATTGTCCATATCATTACAATACCTCATGAAGCACCTATTGCAAAAATTGCTAGACAATCTTCCATCTTCTAAATATTTTTAAATGCATCATGACCTTCATCACTACTTGTTTTTTCATTGTATTAAACATACTCAAGACTATAACAACTAATTAATTCCCTAATAAATATTTTTTAGGAGTCTTATTTATATCCCTAATTTTTTAAAATACCATTTATATCACTTTTTATTCTTATTTCTAGGATTATCCCCTTATTTGCTAACACTTATGATATTTGTTTTTGGTTTCCCATATTAATATCTCTCAAAATTTTCCTTTTTCTTTATTCTTGTTTTTGGGTTCTTCCTCTTCTTTTTGCATTCCCATTAACAATTTAATTTTCATCAATCTCTTCAATTTTTCCATATTGTTCATAATGAGGCTTACCAACTTTCCTTATCTCTTTGTGCTTAATTTTAGGTTCTTCCTCTTCTTTTTTCATTTCCATTAACAATTTTTTTTTGATAAATCTCTTCAATTTTTCTATATTTTTCATAATGAGGCTTACCATTTTTAGTTTTATATGTTTCTAGAGAACTTGAATTGTAAGGATTAGGCTCTTTAATAATTTATTTAAAACCTAAATTGAAAATATCATCCTTCATAATACTCAACTTTTTACTTCATCATCTATACTTCTTTCTTTATTATTATGATCTTAAAAGTCTAAAGTGAAATCATATTGAGATAGGTTTATGCTTTCTTGGAGAATATAATGTATAATGAAAAGCCTCACAAACACTTTTTACTTCATATTATCCTAGAAACACTAAATTACAAGGATGATTTTCCATTGTGATAAATTTATTATCCTTCCCTAAAAATCCTAAACATATATGGATATCATTCAACTCGTTTCCCTTTTATGCTACTATTAAAATCCTAAGTGTAAGAGATAAGCTCTACACTACTTTTATTTTTATTACAAGGGGAGGATTTTATACTAATTAAGTAAAATAAGTATGATCTACATAGGTTAAACAAATCCTTATTGCCTCCTTTACTTTAAAAATTACCTCTACATCTTCCATTATACCATTAATTCCTTTTGAGTCTAAGTTATACATTATAATTTGCATCCCTTGTGTCCTTGTTTATTTCTTCTAATGGTTTATCCAAGTAAACTATGGTGCACTTTGCATATAATGACTTGGAGGGCATTTATTTAATATTTTCTTAGGAGTGTAAAATCCTTGATTTAATTCATCTTCTACTTTGATACAATCTTCATGATTTATCTTGAATTTTGTCTCATGCCCAACATTTTCCATATCTTTATCCATTATTTTAACTGTAATATCTAGTCATGTGTTTAGTCTAATAACATTTGTGGCATAAAAATGCAATATTTTTATAATACACTTGTTGATCCCATTCTCTTGATTGAAATTTAATCTAAATGTATTATGGTAAAGATTTTAAAATATCCATGTCAACACATATTTGAGTATATACAATATGTCTTTGATCATTATTATTTAGTCCCTCCTACATGAAATCCATTAGAGTATTGATAATATTATTCCAAACCTTATTATTAATAATATTAAATGGAAGTCTAAATTTGTAACCCACACTAAAAAAAAATTAATAGTTTCTATATCTATTAAAAAATTCTCATTTTATTGTCTTAAATATAATGCATCCATCCCAAAAACTATGGGCTACCATTCATTATTTTATCCCTAATTTATGAAAAGGATAATATGACAAGGAAAAATACTTTCAAAATAAAAATGGAATAATTTGAATTCAATCCTTACTTTCATTTAATAAATTTTTGAATTTCTAAAAAACTTGGCTAGTATTTATCAAAACTAATATCAACCATATAATTTTAAGAACTATTATATAATGCTTGATCATCTCATCCTTGATAATCACTTTTGATACAATATTTATTGCATAAATAGATTTTTCTATAGATTCACTCTTTCTCTTATCCCTAAGTTATATATCCATACTTCTAGTTAAGACTTTCAAAATGACTTTCCTACCAAGCTACTTAGCTTTTCCTAATAAGAATCCTTTATTTTAAAAAAATCCAAAAATCTAAAACAAAAAATATAAATCTCACTCCTTGACTTTCTTCTTGCTCTTACTCCATCTCTCATTTCCACTTTTTCCCAATAACCTAAAACAATAAAAGGTGAGGCTTGCACTCACTCTTATATCAGATTCAATTATGTCCAAATCATAAACTAATTACCTTGTTAGATTTCACAATAGTTTTTAGAAATGAATAGAATCAACACTAGCTTGAATCATAAACTAATTACCTTATTATATTTCACAATAGTTTTTAGAAATGAATAGAATCAACACTAGCTCAAAAGAAAATATATCTCATAGATAAGCACATAATTTGAAAGGTGTTCTTCAAAAATAAAATAATAACATTAGAGGAAAGAATTCATATCATATTTATGAACAAATTAATTCTCTCAAGGGGTATAAATACCCAAATTACAAGTGATATCAGGTCAAGGTTAAAGACTTGGCCTTAAGGTTAATTATTAAAATATTATAAATCAAACTCACATTGATAAGGGATACAATAGCCCATAGGTATATAAAAGTAAACTTAGTACAAAAGAACCTATTATGGCCTCAAGTGAAGATTAAACACCATGTATATACTGATATTCCTTCTTAAGCTTAATGGAGGATATATATATATATAGAGAGAGAGAGAGAAAGAGAGAGAGAGATCTTTATTAGCCCTCCCTAATTAAATGGAACTCTCTTACTCCCAAATGACCAAAACTTAATGGATAAACTCCTAGGTTATGACTTTGTTCATGATAGCTACTATTGGATGCTCTTGTATAAATAACACTTCCTTTATAACTCTAAAATTTTCTAGTGCTTGAACAACCTCTTTGGTTATGACCTTGGTCATGATAGTGATCGGTTGCTCAATTGTATACATATAAACTAGATCAAACATCTCATGAGTATGAAGTTCTAACTTCATATTCTAGATTAATGATGTTGAGATCCTCATGATGAGAATATCATTAATATAAAGCCTTACAATAACCCCCTATACTTGTCAATATCATAACAAGATGACTATTACATGCAAATCTTCTCCATGAGGAAGGAAATATTATGCATTTCTCTAAAGTGCATCCTATACATAAAAGGAAACAATAGATAATTACTTAAATGAGGTCCATCCAAGCAATAAGAGCAAAAATAATTAAACAATAATTCTCATGCATTTGAGAGAAATTCATAGGAACAAGGTTTACTTTGTTCTAACTATATAATGCATACTCTTACTCAGTGCCATTAATGTACTTCCATTTGGATAAAAGGACACATTCAAAACAACCATAAATGCTCTCACCTGTAGGCAATGAAGTACTTTATAACAACCATTAATATCCTTGCTCTTATCTAGAGGAGCAATCTCATAATAAAAATCAATGCTCTCATCCATAATTAGAGGATCAATCTCACAATCATTATAACTATTCCTACTCATAAATAAAGGAATAATAATCCAACCATAAATAGTGTTTTTGCTTATAGGTAGAAAAGGAGGATGTTGTGTTTTTTCAAGAATACCAAGAATTAATACGCTACCAACTCAAATTGAGTCATATATATTAAAGAACTAGAGTATATATTTCCATACCAAATTTTACTAATGTTAGTGGCCTTCATTATCACATCCCCAAAGATATTCTTCTTGGATAAATATGAATATGAAGGATATAATTTTTAAAAATTTAATCAAACTAACTTTAATATCTAAACATAATTATATTGAAAACATCATTAATTTCCTTAAGAATGTATCTATTAGTTCAAAAATCCACATTTTTGTTAGCATAAGTTATGTTATAAATAGAAATAAAATTGGACCTCAAAATTAGTACATGAAGAAAATCCCTCAATAATAAGGAATCAAGAATCATGTCTCCATAACCACTCACCTCCAAATAAGAGCTATTAAAAACTATGAGTTTTTTGCAATGATGATGTTTGTTATAGCTAGCCAAAAAATAATGTTTGTTGTCAAATGATAAGTATCTCTTTAATTTATAATCCATTCCTTTAGATTCATGGAGGACCAAAAAAAATAGTTTATGAGATATCACATTCATCATCACCTTGTAGAAAGAAGATATAAGCATCACCACCCATAAGGAATCAAGAATCATATCTTCATAACCACTTACCTCCAAAGAAGAGCCATTAGAAACTATAACTTATTTGCAATAATGATGTTTGCTATAGTTATCCAAAAAAATAAAGTTTTTTTTATATGGCAAGCAGCTCTTGAATTTATAATCCATTCTTTAAAGTCATGGAGGCCCAACAACATCAGTTTATGAGATCTCACCTTCATCCTCACCTTAGAGGAAGAAGAGATAAGTATTACCATCCATGTTTTTTTCTATTGCTTCTAACATCTTTTGATCCATTATCGATAAAGTTTTACCTATGATATTATTATAAGGAATGGGATTCTTAAAGTTTTCTTGTATTTTTTCTCTACTTGCTTCTATTCTTTTTTTTAGACTTATCAAATTGTTTCTTAGAGACTTACTTTGCATGAGTTTGAATGGAAAGAGAGATTCTCCACCTTATTTTTTGATCTTTTTGGTGAAGGTACTTGATAAATCTCACAAGAAAACTATGAACGTTGCACCATTTGTTGGTAACGAAATGATGAAAAAGAAAAATATCTTTGACTGTTTAAAAATGGTCTAGCACTCTTAATCAGGCACTTTAACAAGTTCTAAATGAAATATTCTTTAATACGTAAATGTGCTCAGCAGTCTACACATCTTTGAAAGATTCTTAAAATGGAACATTTAATCCATTTTATAAAGTTAAAACTTAGTAACTTTCGCATGGAATTTGTAGGTTCACAAAAACAATTTATGCTATGTACCAGCCAATCTTAAGCTAATTCTAACTTTTCATCTCTTTAAAAATATTTTTTATTATATGTAGAATTTATTTATGATGATGATTATTTATTTACAATACATTTAATTTCCACTTATACAAATATAATTAAGTTACATAAGCCTTTGCTATTAAGGTGCCTTTATTGATCTATGTGGTCCAATGTAGATGTAATCAAGATGTGTTGAAAGATTCTGATTATCTTTGACACACTCCTCAGAATTCTCCTATCCTCCATATCTGCATGATTCAATCTGTAAATATAGACATCAACATTATATCCATAACACAATTTACTTAAAAGAAAATTAAAAATACTACAAGAGCTTGGTAGAGTGATTATAGATTTTTATTTGGAAGAATATCTTTAAAAAATATATGATAAAATTACAGTCTGAAATTATGGCTACCTTTGCTAATGAAGTATCATTTGTGGCACTTGTGATGTTCACAATATTTAGATAAATCTTCTTTTCATTTTTCATAAACTTTTCTAGCAGTTCAATGATAATCATATAAAGCAATGGATGTAACCTGAGATGGCTTTTGTGCTTGCAATCGCTAGAAGAAAAAGCATGCAACCAACAATAAGGATGCCCATAGTATTTTTCATTTTCTAAAAATATTTTGGGAAACAATAAATATCTGGCCCTAGATCTGCTTACGAGTGAGACGTCCAACAATTGAGATTTATATAGGCATAAAATCTATGTGAGTTTATGAGCCACCTGCACATGGCAGGACTATTCTGCAATGAAATTAAGGAAATGGGGAGGAATCTGCAGAGAGGATATATATGAGCTCAACTTTCCAACTTTGTTGAAGTGCTAGAAGTTATTAATAATGATATTATTTTTTATTTGGAATAATAATAATATTATTATTATCAGCAACATTTCTTCGTTTGACACAATAATTTTAAGTCATATTTCCCAATATAGCACATTCTTCTCTTTCTCTATATAGTTAGGAATATTTTTTTTCCCTATGCACATCCACATCAATCTCATATTATAAGGGTATTGTCAACTATGGAATAGACTTAAAGGTTGAATTATTTTATAACCAACTCAATTGAAAATTAAACTACTTTTTAATTAATAATTTTATTTAATTTTATTGATCATTGATTGATATATGATAAGAGAATGTAATGTAAAAATATGGAAAAAGAGATTGAAAAATTTTAGGTATCATGTAAACTTTAAGTATGAAACAAGGATTATGGAGGTTTATAGGACAACAAAAGAAAGTAATGACTATGGAGGACTATCTATGCATTGTACGGTACGGTTTTTAGGGTAACATAAATATTCAAAAGATAAATTTTGTCATGACCAATATGGAAAAATAGAAGATATTGGTGAGGATGAGAGTGTTCATGGAAATGGAAAAGGGATATGAAGGCCATAAAAGCATGAACAAAGAAAAAAAAACTCAAAGGGATATCAATTTGAGAAGCCAAATAAAAATATTAGGTATGTTGACAAGAAGTGGGGCTAAACCCACGAATAAAAATAAAAAGTGATGATGATGAAAATGATACCATGCAATATTAAAGGTATGAATAAGACCCATAAAAAGAGTTATTAATGAATTAATAGGTTGTTATGGTCTTGATTTTTTTAATACAATATTGTAGTGAGGAATGTTGGATGATTTGGAATATGGGTGATTTTTTAGCAACTTATTTTACAAGAGTTTTAGATAGTGTTTCAACAATATGGAACAAACACAAATGGGATGGGTGATTGTTAGAAGCAATAAATGATTGGGTTGTGTTGACTCCCAAAAATATAGTCCCATTTTTTGGGAGCCTAACTTGCATCTCCCCATGGGGCGCACAAGGTGGTGCACCTCAATCTAGCCTAGTACACTCTATTTCAATGAAGTGCACTACAAGTCCCTCGGGCATGCATCTTTGTGCACCACAAGCTGAGCTTACACACTCCAATAGTGGAAAGCGCAAGGACCCTATTCGGTGCACACATGTATGCACCCACATATAGCCCATGTGCTCCATTGGGAAATGGGGCGCACAATGTCCTCTAGGGGCACCAAAGCCATGCGCCCCACCATAAGGCTGCACATTCCATGGGGAGGTGGAGTGCGCAATAGTCCAATAGGGTGCACAAGGTTGTGCGCCCCCTTATGAAGCCTATGCACTCCAAAGAGATGGAGCGTACATAGACCAAGGAAGGGCGCACAACCTATGCATCCCAAACAAGCCTGTGCGCTCCACTCTAATAGAGCACACAAAGTCCCCATGAATGCACATCTTTGTGCGCCCGTTCTCACCTTTTGCACTCCACATTGACAGAGTGCACCATTTGACCTAAGGGGTGCACATCTTCGTGCGCACCCCAAAACCTGATGCACGCTCCATTGCTATGGAGCACATGCAAAGGCTTGGAGCACACATTTTTTACGCTCCTCTCCCAACTAGTGCACTTTGCTCCTAAAGTAGAATGCATGATCTCCACCAGGGTGCACAGGCTTGGGCGCTCCAACCTAAGTCTACGCATCAATTCCATTGGGAAACGCAAGAGTCTAATACGGGTGCACAAGTTGTGCGTCCACCTCCAATTTGTGCACTCCACTATGGTGGAGCACACAAAATAAATTAAGGGCACATGGCATGTGCACCCCATTGATTCTTGCATGCCCCACTCCCTTGGGGAACACAAAAGTTAAGTGGGCACATAAAATTGTGCACCCACCTTAGGAGCCCTACACTCCACTCCCAATGGAGTGCACACAAGTATTAAATCTAGCACACTCTATGCACGTGCCCTACCTACATGCATCCCATCCCATACAACCCGAAGCCACCACATGTCCCATATGCTACCCTCAACCACAATTTCCCCTCCACTAGTGCATTGGGCTGATAAAGTAATAGTTGATGTGGTGCGTCCAACCAATCAGAGAGCTTCTTTAAGTGAAAAAGTGCACAAGGCTCATCTATCTAATTAATTACATGCACTTTATAATGGATATGGTGGACCTATTTTATGCCATTATGACATGCATAGATTTCTCATCGACGAGGTCGAGTGTAGAGCAAAGAAAGTAGAAAATTTTGCAGTCTATTCTCATGGCATCCACTAGTTTTCCTGCTCCAAAAAGCGTTCATTGTTAGGGAGAGATTTCAAAAAATTATAGGGGTGTGGCCCATTGTAAAAAATATAGGGAGGGCACAGGACCCTAAGGCCCTTGAGAGTTTACCAGATACAAATAGATACATCGTAGAAGAGCAGCAGAAGGAGGTAGAGGGGGTAACAATTTACGTATTTGACCCCACTAAGGAGGATAAACAATGTCATCCAACACTTTTGAGAAGCTTATAAATGTGGGCGTACAGAGACAGTACCTCACCCACCCTGGTCTGCAATAAATGGAAAATGAACCTAGGCTAGTTAACATGCCCAAGAGTGTATCACTCAGTTTTATTGTCATGGCTCGCAATCGCCTACAACTCTAGGAGACAAACAATTAGATATTATAAGGGCAAGGCAATGGTCTGAGTATCGACTGATAGGATTAGGTAAGTCTTTAGATTAGCCACTGCATCCAAGGTGGTAGACTTTTATACGTTGGCTCTCCAAGCCAATTATATGTTAAACACTATGTTCCCTCAAACTCTGCTAAAAGAGGAGGAACATGTCATCCAATTTCCCTATCAGGAAGTTTTTACTTCGGCCTTGGACGTAGGATTATGATGATATGATTAATATAGCATTGGGAGTTAAGGGACTAGAGCTGATTACGAAGGAAGTGATGTTTTCAATACTCCAATGCAATAGGACTGACAATACTCCTCTCTATAGGTGGGAGGATATAATTAGTGATAATTTGTATCAGGAGCTACAATAGTTATAGAAGACCATGTTGGTTGATAGCGAGGATATGCCTCTCTTCTCCTATTATTCTTTCTTTATTCATTTATTTTTGGTGCAATTGGACAAGTCCTTGGTGGCCCAGATGGGAGGGGTGACTGCGCCAACCTTGCAAGACCAGTTATTGTGCATCCAGGAGGGATGCACCAGTTACAAAACCTTCTTCAAGAAGGTCCTCCCTATAGTCCACTTCATATTGTGTGGATATTTTCCATATAGGATAGGGGCAGGAGTAAGAAACTTTTTGTACTAGGCAAAAGTAGGAGATTACTTCTATGTAGAGGAGTTTTCCTACATTAGAATATATGGGTCGAATCTACCCCTGAAAGCACTCCTAATGCACTGCCTAAATTCCATCGACATTCTAGATATCACTCGACATATGGTCAAAGAAGTCAAGATTAGATACCTAAGGAAGAAGGGACTAGTGAAGTGGTTGTTTATTCCTTTCTCAATGGGCCCCTACACTTATCTTGGCCACTTTGTCATGTTGTGGGCCATATAGAATATGGACACCTACTATTTTCCAAAAGTCACCTGGAGAGCCTACAATCTAGATGGCCATCATAAGAAAAATATTGTTGGAAAGCTTGCCCTTATATAGGTCATACATGCTAAGGATGATTTTGAATATGAAATACAGAAGGTTTTCAAAAAATAATCAAACCTTAGATTTGGTCTGGAGAATGGACCATAGGTCTTACAGTAAATTGGAGGTTATTGGTAATTATAGTGCCCAGCTGAGTTTACACCAAGGATTTTTAGTGGATAACATGGTCCCACTGGTCTTGATGGCCCCTCCAGAATAATTTGAAGACACCACCTTTCAAATTTTCCAGTAAGACTCTGACCTCTTTGAGGTCATGATGAAGATTGTAGATGAAGCACAACAGGAGCAGGCAAGGCTCCCCTCCTCTTCTAGCTCACCATATACCTCCTTGAAATGGAAAGAGTTGGTTGTGGACCCATCTCAGCAAGGTGCCACATCCTCGACACTAAATTTGTTATGCCTAGAAGAGCAAGGCTAGTTGGGAGAAAGCCAACATTCTTTGTATTCTACCATCTTGGTGGTCAACCAAAAGGAACGTCAGGTTCCTCCAAAAGTTATGAAGAGGATAACAAAATTTGGGCGGTTATAAAATATACTTAGGGACTATGAGGTGTAGGAGAATAGTCCTACATAGTCCCCTACCTGCAAGAGAGCTAGGGATGAATCTTTAGCCCAAGTAATTGAAAGTCTCATTATGGCAAGGGTTAGTGACACTTGCCAATTCATGACTGATGAGGAGGACCAAATTTAAGATATGGAGGAACAAATGTCTCCAAGTAAAGGGATAGTCAGACCCAAGAGGACTGTTGTATAGGAAATAGCCAATGTGTCTACCACCACATTCGATATCCCATTGTCACCCAACATGAAAGAGACCACCATTGACACAAGTAAAGGTGTCATCAGAGTAGCAGCTGCACCTATTGATATGATGAAGTCACATTTGGCCTCCCAAGCATAGGTGGTAGAGGCAGTAGAAAAAGAGTTAGAAGAATGGAAGACAAAGGCTATCGAAGCAAGGCAGTTGTAGCTCAAGGTTAAGCAACTTCAAAGATTTTTATTGAGGACAGCAACCTTATGATTGAGGATTTTGGGTAGGCCCCTAATATTAATAATTTTATATTCCAAAAAATTCAAGAGTTTGATTTAAACTCTAGTGCTAAATTATCAAAATACTTCATGGCCTTGGTGGAAATGGTGGACTGCCTATGTGTGTTCTCAAAAAATAATGTACAATGGGCAAGAGATCAGGTAAATAAGGCCACTCAGAATCTGAACCTACTACTCTTCTCACTGTCATTTCATGATGAGGCTTGGGAATTCATTGACCAGGCCATTCAAATACTGAGAGTAGGAGTGGGGCCCGGCTCCTCTGGGATACACACACCAGGAGAACAGTAATCACCAGCATAGGATAGTACAGGAGAAAATACATAGCCACCACCTGCATGAGAAAGGAGCATGGGCTACATGTCTATTTTTTATTGTCTCATTTTTTAGTACGATAGGGTTCTTCCAGCTGGAGTAAGCGATTACAATAGTCAAGCAAGCCTACTCTATAATAAAGAGGGTGCTACAGCTGGAGATTTTTTATCAAACCTCTGATAGAGAAAACCCCAGGTATAGCTTTGTCTATTGTTTTAGTTGTATTCTCCCTGTGTTAGCTTGTCTACCTTCCTTAACACCCTTTCTCTTTTCATTCATAGGGATTGCTTGAGGTGTGATGTTTGCTATGATTATTTCTTATGCAATGCGCTAGATTTGAGAGCTCTTATGTCACTACAATCAAGACTGAGAGAAGATACCCCTTGTTCTGAATATTCAAACTAGGGGTTTATTGTAATGCAATGGCATATAAGGATCAAGCACTCTACTGATCTTTCTTATGTAAACATCTTTTATATTAATGAAAATCTCAACTCTTCCCATGGCATATTTTGTGTGAATGCTTTGTGTTAGCTTATTCATGTATTACTGTAATTAGAATCTATGAATAACGTCTTCTATCACTATCTTAATCATTTTTATTACATTAAATCATTTGAATGTATTAAAAGTAACTAGTTCTCCTTTCCTCCATATTTTCTGACATCATTCAAAACTTGATAAGACTACCCAATGGACATGGCATCATTCTAGTCTTAATAGGCTATATTATTGACAGGTTTGGTCACTAAAATACCAAGGTAACATAAAAGAATATTTTTTTTGGCTTAGTGGGTCTTTGCATCATACAAATCCATTAGAAGAACCCATCGTTTGGGCTTTCCTTACCCAATCTAGTCTATCTAGATTTTTCCAAGGTAATCTATTCCTAGGTTAAAGAGGTGGATCAACCAGAATCCACATTGTTGGTTGTGACTTTTAGAGTCTCCCGTGACATGACAAATCTTCCAAGAGTAAGCGAGAAAACTCCATAATATTTTTTGATGTCGTTATCGAGGAGAGACCTTATTAATCCCTTTTATCATAGTACTCCCCTTCTATGACATATTTTTTTTTTTTTTATTCTTACTATGAGGTTTTCGGGCTGAGAAATCTTAGCCAGAGAGCATCCCCATTTTACACCCAGTGCTGGTGACTCTAAAAATAAGGAGCTAATCTGGAAGCCACGGGATGAAGCAACGAGGAGCTCTACCCCAAACTGTCAGACCTACAGGTACTTTTTAGAAAAATTAAAAGTAAAAAGCATTATTTTATTTATGTTCCTTCGAGTAGTCATAATAGTAACGGAAATTCCCTGTACGTTCCTCAAAGTCCCCAAATCAATACTTCATTGCCTATTACATCCACTATCCCAAGGGTCCCAGTTCCACCAATGGCTAACCCACCTCTAAATAACTGGTATTTGAATAGGTATAGACCCTTTGCCTTACCTCAAGTCTTAAATCTCTTACCCCCAAAGGCTCATAAATATTTACCCAAGTTCTTAGGGGATAATATTGTGACTGGAAAAGATCACGTGAAGGACTTTCTATATGCAATGGATAGTTTGGAGGTAGAAAATTAAGATGTTGTCCTCTGATTATTCTTACAGACCCTAGAAAAGGATTCTAGGGAATGGTTTAATAGCCTACAAGTGGATTCCATTGGAACTTTCCATGACTTAGAGGCTACTTTCTTTAGAAAATATGGAAAGAAAAAATGAGCAGTCCTGTTAATTGAACTAGGTACCATGAAGAAAAATGAAAATGAGATGGTTTATGACTTTAACATAAGATTCACCAAGCTAATAAATTGAATCCCTACTGCCTTGAGGCCCAATGACCACCAGTCTATTTGCTTTTATAAAAATGCCTTCCCTGGTGATTTTAACTATGAGCTAAGGCAGCAACCTACACTCACTTTTGATGCATGTATGGAGAGGACCATTTTAATATAAAGGGACATGATAGACAGTGGGAAAATAAAGGCTTCCTCCATGGATACCAGTCCTAGACAGCTTGAAAATAAAAATAAAAGAGTGGGGTTTGGGATTTTAAATTAATCTGAAGTAGACCCCATCAAAAACTGTCATCACAAGTTACTGAGATGTTTTTTTCAATGAATAACCACCTATATAAATTTGAGAGAGACAATAATGATAGTGGGAAACCCTCCCCACTATAATAATAGTAGACCTTTCAAAAGTAATTTCAACAAAATCTGGAATAATGAGGGGGGTAGAAATTCAAATAACAGTTGGAAAAGAAAATACAATCAGAAAGACCAGTACATCATTCCAAACCCCATGACCTTTGTCAATATCACCTCTAATTTTCCTTTCTTCTGCCCAGCCTATGATGCTCCTCATAATCCAGTTGATTGTGGTGTATTCCATGGCCTCCACTCAAATGTCAACCTGGAAGAAGAGTCTAATGATGAGATCAAAATGCCTATTGGACATGGGAAGAAACTGTTAATAGTCCTCCAATTCTTGAAGAAGTGAATCAGTCTCCCAACCCCGATAATCAGCCCAATACCTTTTCCAATGATGATGTGAAAATCTTGAGAAGACCTCAAAATAATCGCTTTGAGCAAATACGGTAGGGCCAATTAACCCTTATAGTAGAAGAGGTTGAAACCTTGGAGAGATTCCATGCTTCTAGGTTACGTAATAGAATCCTTCTAGAAAAATATGATAAGAAAAACAAAAAATAACCTATTAAGGAAAAGAAAAATCTTGACGTTAACCCACCTTCCCCTCCTGAAATATTATAACTTGTTAATACTTGAACAGAAACTAAGAAGATAGAATTTGACATAGGGAAGGAATTGGCAAAGCAAATAATTAACATAACCTTTGGAGAATTAATGACCATCCCCAAGTATAGGGAGAAAATATGTAAGGCCTTTGGGATGACTGATCAAAAATAGAATCATGTATTAACAGCTTCAGGTTCCAACCCTCCAAGTAGAACCCTTGCCTTAGTAGGGCATTTTTACATCTCCCTTAGATATACATCCAATTATGGGGACCACTATGTAATACACAACTACATGCTTGATAGTGGGGCATTCACAATGTTATACCAAAATAAGTGGTTGATCAGTTGGGACTAATATGCACCAAGGACTCTCCCCCCATTTTTGTCATGGACAGTAGACAGGTTCCCTATGTAGGAATAATTATAGGCCTTTTAGTTTTCCTATATCAATACCCAAAGAAAGGGATTGTCATGGATGTGGTAGTGGTTGATGTGGACCCATTATTTTCCTTATTATTGTCTAGGCATTGGGCAGAACAGTTAGGAGGATTAATTCAACTATATTGGTCATTTGCTACCATTCCCCTTTCCTCAAAAGAACAAGCTACATTAAGGAGAGATCCTTTCAATAAAATATCAGTCAAACTTATGAAACCTAATAATACCACAGTAAATTTGGTCAGCTCTATATAAGAAAAAGAATTAGGTGTTTATTCCATTTGGCACACCTCTTTTCTTAAAGAAGTACCAATGTTGAAGGATTGGATCCCAAGCTCAAGGTAGTTGTAGATGCTAAATTAGATATAATCCTCACCACTAAAATGTGGATTATGAAATTTGATGGAGCTAAGTCACAGACAGGGGTTGGGGCTGGAATTAATCTAACTGACATAAAAGGCAACTATCTGGGAGTACCTTATAGATTAGAGTTCCCCTACACTAATAATGTAGCAGAGTATGAGGCCCTACTACTGGATTAATAAAATCAAAGGAGTTAGAAATTAATTACTAGACTATTTATGGAGACACATAATTAATCATAAAACATATTAAGGGAAGGTACCAGACTAAACACCCATGGCTAAAATATTACAAGCAAGTCATCTTGGATGAAATAAGCAGATTTTTGACCTTCAATATTTCACACATCCCAAGAAAAAAAATCATGTGGCCAACTTGCTAGCTATGAATGCTTCTGGGGTAGACAATCTTGAGATTGATACAGAACTAGTTCATGGATAGATTCCCCACTATATTTTTTTATCACCCCTCTATTCCAGACAATGTAGTATACCTACAAGTTTTTCAATTTGATACTAATATCAAGGATTTCATGACAGTACAAAACTAGTTTTCTAGGGTTATTTGTGATGAAGAGGATGAAGAAAATTTGTAGCATGTGATAGGGACACCCATTGAGGTCATACAACTCAAAACAAATAAAATCCCTAGAGGATTGGTGTCTCTAGAGTCTCTATTTGATGACTTTGATAAGGCCCATAGGACTACACCCAGTGAATCTAATGGAGAAGAGGTCAATATTGGGATGGCTAGGAATCCTAAGATGGTTAGAATAGATAAGCCATTGGCTACCAAGGAAAAGAAGCAGTATATACAATACTTAAGGAAAAATAGACATAGTTTTACCTGGAGTTATGAAGACTTAAGAACATTTAACATAGAGGTCATGACCAACATTATTCCCTTAAAGGAAGGTGTCAAACCCCTTAGGTAGAAACAAAGAAATTTCAATCCCGCGTTGCACCCCATTATGCAAAAAGAAGTTTAAAATTTGCTCAATGCAAAGATAATCAAGAAAGTGAGGTTTTCTTCCTAGATAGCCAACCCTATTAGAAAAAAGAATGGGGAAATCAGACTGTGTGTTGATTTTAGAAATTTAAGCAAAAGCTCCCTCAAGGATAATTATCCTCTTCCCAATATGGAACATTTTTTGTAGGCAGTAGTGGGATCGTCCTGAATATCTCTCCTAGATGGTTTTTCGAGATATAATCAGATTTTAGTTAATCCTAAAGACCGTTATAAAATTTCTTTTACCACACCTTCCAAAACTTTTGAATACCAAATAATTTTGTTTGGGTTAATGAATGTTGGGGCCACCTTTCAAAGGGCCATGGATTTTTCTTTCAAAGGGTTGATGTTCAAAATAGTGGTAGTTTACCTAGATTACATTACTATTTAACATAGAGGTCATGACCAACATTATTCCCTTAAAGGAAGGTGTCAAACCCCTTAGGTAGAAACAAAGAAATTTCAATCCCGCGTTGCACCCCATTATGCAAAAATAATTTTAAAATTTTCTCAATGCAAAGATAATCAAGAAAGTGAGGTTTTCTTCCTAGATAGCCAACTTGGTGCCTGTTAGAAAAAATAATGGGGAAATCAGACTGTGTGTTGATTTTAGAAATTTAAACAAAAGATCCCTCAAGGATAATTATCCTCTTCCTAATATGGAACATTTTTTGTAGGCAGTAGTGGGATCGTCCTGAATATCTCTCTTGGATGGTTTTTCGAGATATAATCAGATTTTAGTTAATCCCGAAGACCGTTATAAAATTGCTTTTACCACACCTTCCAAAACTTTTGAATACCAAATAATTTCGTTTGGGTTAATGAATTTTGGGGCCACCTTTCAAAGGGCCATGGATTTTTCTTTCAAAGGGTTGATGTTCAAAATAGTGGTAGTTTACCTAGATTACATTACTATTTTTTCCAAGGATCCTGCAGACTTCTCCCACTTGTCTCAAGTGTTTCAAATATGTAAAGAATATGAGATATCATTAAACACAAAGAAGTGTCTATTTGGAGCCACCCATGGTAAATTGTTGGGACATGTGGTCTCAAAGGAGGGAATCAACATTGACCCCGAGAGAACAAAAGCAATCACCCAAATACCACCCCCCAAGAGCCTTAAGGGAGGCAGATCTTTCTTCAACAAAATAAACTTTATCATAAGGTTTGTCCCAAAAAATTTTGAGACCACCAAGCTAATAAATGACATGATTAGGAAGGATGTAAAAATTAAATGGGATGAGGACAACCTTAAGGCATTCCAGAAGATTAATGAGGCCATCACTACTGCACCTATTTTGACTTGTCTAGACCACCCAAAGGATTTTAACCTGTAGTCCTTTGCCTCAGAATATACCATAGCAGTTGTACTATCTCAAAGGGATGAAGAGAGAAATGAGAGACCAATAGCCTTCATGAGTTCAATGATGAAGGGAGCTCAACTGAGATATAAGCCAATTGAAAAATAGGCTTATACTCTCATACAGGCTTTGGAGCACTTTAAAAGTATTTTTGGTACATGTAATGTAGTTTCCTGCATCCCCTACATTGCCATAAAAGATTTTCACCCAGCCCGATCCCACAGGTAGTTCAGCAAGGTGGATGATCAAGCTACTACAGTATGAGGTGGAATTCAAACCAATAAATATTATTAAATGATAGGGGTTGGCAAAGTACATGGATTACAAAGAAGATCAAGAAGCATATGATGTTATCTTGGTCTAGGGCGAACAACAGGATGAACAGTTCAGGCATGAAGCTTCTGAATGGTACAAGGATGTTCTATTTTATTTGAGAAACTTGTCCTTCTTTCTTGGAAATACTGCTAGCAGAATGAGAAGTATCAAATAGCAATCTCAAAAATATCATCTTCAAGGAACTCGGTTGTTTTGGAGGCATCCAAGTGGAGTATTAATTTTGTGTAACCGAAAATGAGGTTCCTAAGATCATCAAAGAATTTCATTTTTATTTTTGTGGTGTTCATTTTGTACCCAAAGCAACAGCTAACTAAATCATGAGAGTGGGATATTATTGGACGTCCTTGTTCAAGGATTTTTATCAGTTAGTCAAAAGTTGTTATAGTTGCCAAGTCTTCACCAGGGAAAAGAACCTACCTGCCATGCCACTCCAACCAGTAATTGTTGAAACTCTATTTTCCCAGTGGGGGATATATTTAATTGGGGAAATCAGTCCCAATTATTCAAGAGGTCATAAATGGATTATCATTGCTATGGATTACCTAACCAAATGGGTGGAAGTCACCCCTCTAAGAAGGTCAAAAACAACTATAGTTATTAACTTCTTGGAGGAAAATATACTAACCAGATTTGGGGTACCCAGGAAATTGATAACAGACAACACCAAGTATTTCACCTCTTATGAGATGGTTGACTTTTGTAATGAATATAGCATTGAGTTGGCTCACTCTGCCAGTTATTATCCTCAGGGCAATGGGCTAGCCGAATCCTCAAATAATAACATCATAACCAGGATTAAGAGGTCATTGGGGAAAATAATATGGTATGGGATAGTGATATTAAGTATGCTTTATGGGCAGATATACTATCAATAAATATGGCCATCGATGTGACACCATATGAGCTGTTTTACGAAGAAAGAGCAATGTTACCACCATAGCTAGAAAGGGTAGCTCTCTCCTTATTATTGCAGGATCATGAACACCCAAATGAGTTGCAAATAAGGATGGACCAATTGGTGAAATTTGAAGAAGATAGGAGGGAGGTTGTTACAAGGATGATCGGCCAAATGAACAGGATAGTCAAATTATTCAACAAAAATACCAAAGGATAGACTTTTGTCGTAGATGTAGTACTATATTGGGACCCAAAAAATGATAATCCTGGGGAGAAGGATAAATTTGAACCAAAATGTCTAGGACCCTGTCATATTACCAAAGTAGTGGATCAACACACTTACAGGTTGAAGGATATGGAAGGGGAGAAATTGCCTATACTAGTTAATGGGTAGCATCTGAAGGTCTTCGGTCCCACGAACTAAGGCCTGTTGTAAAAAAAAAAAAAAAGAGTGTGTGTGTCAGTTAATGGTTGGTCTACCTGAAGATTCTGGAGTTCTCAGGTTGGTTTCTTCAATCCAACCCCCTCTCCTAGTCAGAGCCAGTGTTGACTTCAAAAAATATACTCCCCCTTTTTGGGAGCCTAACTTGCATCTCCCCGTGGGGTGCACAAGGTGGTGCATCCCAATCTAGCCTTGTGCGTTCTATTATAATGAAGCACACTGAAAGTCCCCTGGACACTTATCTTTGTGCACCCCAAGCTAAGCTTGCACACTCCAATAGTGGAGCACGCAAGGACCCTGTTCGGCGTACACCTTTGTGCACCTGCCTCTAGCCCGTGCACCATACAAGAAGCCATTATCTAAGGAAGAATTAATAAACCACCTTAAGCAACAGGATTATTTGTAGTTTATCTCTGAAGTGCAATCAATAACTATTGAATAATAACTTCTCTCACATAAAAAAAGAGATTATGCTTCCTTTATTTCATTATAAATTTTCTATATCTGCAATATTTCTATCTCATTTTCATCAATTTTCAGTCTTAATGTTTCAAAAATAACCAAAAGGATATTTCTTTAACATCTTGAAGGAAAATGACTACCACATGTTGCATAATACCTTGTTTACTAAATGAAATCTAGGTGTTCTCAATTATTCAACCATCATTAGTATTTTGACCAAATTTTCATTGAAATTGAAACAATATTTTGGTGTTATAAGATATTCCTAGTCAATCAAGTTTTCTTGGACTACACACATTAGAACATATAAAAACATTGTAATATTTGGAGATATTAGCTCATGAGTTACTATTGTCATAAATTGAATGGTTTTCCCTTCTTATCCATCTATGCACATGGCTTAGAGTACTAATGAATTGATAAAATGACAAGCTCGTCCTTCATCCTTCAAAAAAAAAATCCTTTGCTCCTCATCTAATCGAGCAAGTATCTAAAAATATCTTCTTGCTTCCTCTAAAAATAAGCAAGAATCCCAAAAAGAAATAAAATCCCTTGCTCCCTCTTAAAATGAGCAAGTATCCCAATAAAAAGTTAAAGAAGGGTAAAAGAACTTGAATCCTTGGAATTATTAGTGTCTCTAAAACCATGGGGTGATCCTCATTACAGTAATGGATTGAATAAAACTTGCCTAGCAATAAGGTATCCTTACACAGTAGCACTAAGTCTGGATAAGACCTATGGGCACTCATAAATAAGCTAGCTTGTTAGCATAAGTGATCATTGTTTTACTAATCCTTACTCATAATGAGGAATGAATACTCACTGCACACACAGTTGGTCCTTGTAAGGCTTGAAAACATTAGAATAACTTTAACATCATATCATTTTGTAAAATGAATAGATGAATTTTTTTGAAGTCACTAAGATGTCTGAGTCTTTGAGAAACAACTCTAGAATATCATAAGCAGGTAAAATTTAGAAGCAAATCCTTATGGAAGTACCATAATTCATTTTATCCTACAAAAATATAGCTTTTATCCCCCAAAAATTTGCACCCTTTAGTAAAAGCCATCATAATATCAAAATATCTATTCTAGTTTTTCCTAAGTGTTGAAATTACCCAAGCCTTTGATAGAGATCTATATTTGCATATATTGATGACTGATATCAAGCTTTATAATTATTTTTCTCTTAGTTGGATACTTCTTAGTGAAATTCAGGAAGTAGAATCACAAACATAATCTTAATAATCCCCCATAAATAAAACTCATTATTATACCATCCACCATAATATAAATAAGACACCCTTTATTTTGTTTTGGCTATATAGCCAAAATTACAGTTTGGAGGGAGTAAATAAAGACATACAAATTTCATAATACATTTTGGGGGGGAAGAATCAGGTAAAGTATTTTTTTAATCCTAAACATCTACAGTTTCTATAAGCAACTTTTGTAGACATCTTTCGTAGATAGTTTTTGTAGACAGCTTATGTAGATGTCTTTCATTGACAGTTTTCAAAGATAGTTTTCGCAGGCATATTCCATAGATTTTTTTTGTAGGCATCTTTTGTAGATGCTTTCTATAGATATCTTCTGTAATAATCTTTCGTAAACATATTTTGTAAACACCATCTGTAGACAATATTCGTAACACACACCATGAAATATTTCTAAGTGTCGAGACTTAAACTGGACCTAAGTAAAAATGATACGTGGCAATCCAGAATATGACAGAATGTGTCAACATAGAATATGATAAGATGTGTTAATACAAAGACTTACCAATATCATTTTAAGGGAAGAGAAGGGTAAAATTGCATAAAATTTTAAAAGACTACCTTTGATCACCCTTAGAAATTTGTGGATCCTTATATGGCATTAAAATTAAACTCAATATTCAGGTGTGTCAAAAGTCTCCCACAAACCTGGTGTGTATGATTATTATGGTGCCACATAGCACAATCCATGAGTGATGGTCAATTGAAAACATATTACGTGGACGTCTTCCTTTGAAAAGCATGAAAGACGATTACATAATCCACATCGACTACTAGGAACATGTGCACACAAAAGCAAACAAACTTGGTTGCAGACCCATCTTAATAAGGAAAACATAAAATTTAAAATGCGTGAGCATCAATATCAGTAGAAAAATAGATAATGTACGCATCAATACAGTGATACGGTGGAAGGAAAAAGTGACATGGCATATACATACAAAAGCAATAATTTAAAAAGTAAATTTTTCAGCTATCGTAAGTGACTAAAGGAAGAAGGTATAAAATTATTATAATTATTAATTTCTAACCCTTCCCATGCAATATGGTGGTAAAATTTCATGCCAAGAAGGATGTCGACCACCCTAAACCCGTCAAAAATTATTAATATGTGGCTTCATGCGCCAATAGCAAGAAACATCATAAATTGAAGATGTCAACCGTTGATCAAATTTCAAATGAAGGGCCATGATAAAATTCATGCAAAATCTAGAAACTTCACATGCCTATTACAACTAATGACGATCACCGAAACATAGTTTTTACCGGCCAATCACATGATAGTGAAACGGATCTAAGCCCTAAACCATCGATTAAACTAAAACTAAGGGATGTGATTCATTGAACCACAATATTATTCACTATCATTGATTAATGTAAAATGGACAGTCTAGCTTCTTTGCATGGCTAAAATCCCATGCAAAGGAAAACAAACCCTAGAATTTACCTTGCTTCTGTAGAAGGTCCCAAATGCAGGACGAAAACACATTGCAAACAAAGCTGAAACTCTACAGAATTTTTTAGCAAAACTAAATTAAAGGTTTTGAATCGGATAGGGAAGGTGAAAATCACTATAGAAGGATGGAATTCTTAGAGGAAATTTAGATGAAGAGCAATTTTAAGAACGATGACGTAGGGTGATAGAAAATTTTGGCAGAACGAAAGCGACAGGTAAAATTTAATTGTTTCAATTTTGTTTTTAATGACGAACAGTCGTAGATACTTTACACCTTATTATTCTATCACACATATATAAAAAAAGTGTATACTTTTTAGTATTTTGTGCATAAGGGTAGGGTAAATTATAATTACTTCTACCGATGAAAGAAACCTCTGTAAAAAAAAATACAAAACTATGTTTTACATTTTCCATAATTCTTTTATGAAATGATGAAATGTTTTTTCTGCAAAATGTAAAATATTTTTGTAAATGGAAAATTTGTGTAGGTCTTTCAGCTGCTGAAAACAAATTCTAAAACTACCCCCACTAAAATTCTATCTACCCTTTACCCTAAACTATGCCTCGTTCCATGTTCCAAAAGAGGAGTGAACCCCCATATATTGAAACACAGAACCCAGTGATTTCATAAAGTAGTTATTTCAAAATGTGAGGGGGTGGGATGCCCTCATGAAGTTCCAAGGGCATGACCAAGGTTTTGTAAAATAGTTTATTATCAACTGTAATCCTGCAACCATGGTCACTCGCATTGGGGATATCAAAATTACCCTGAATTCTAGTGTTATTTTTGAAGTCCTAAGTTTACCTGAGGTAGGATTACCCTACTACAAAAATTCTTCTAAGAGTGTTACCCAACTTGTAGATAAATTTGGTGAAAAATATACCATCATCCATGACAAGAAGGTATGGATAAAGGGCATTGCTAATTCAGCACTTCCTCTTCAGTAGCAAGAATTTTTGTCTTAATCATTAAATTTTTCATACTATAGGGATGAATGTCTATCTATGCAGCGTATCACCTTAGAATGTTAATAAACTTGAATTTTCCAAAACAAGAATACTGTATCATCAATTTATCATATTTCTTGCTTCAATCTTTGAAATCTACAATTATTCTTGTAAAGCCTAAAAATTTTAATGACAGTCCTAAACTTCATTTAATTGCACATCATGGACTTATCAAATTATTGGTCTTTCAAAAAGAAAATGAAGTTAAAATTTACTAGGATACAACCGTAGAGGAGTTTAACCTACCGGATTATTATGAACTTGCCAATAGTGAGTCCCAAAAAATTAGTCCATCTGAGGAGGATCCTGAATTAGAGAGTCAAGAATAGGAGCCTGAAATTCCAAAATGTAAACATCAAACTCACACCAGGTCTACTAAATCATCCCAACATGCATAGAAAACTTGGCGTAAGAAACCTATTCTTGAAACTCATGACAAAGGATAAATGTTTGGATACGATTCCTATTTACCCACACCTAAACCAGCTATTGAATCTCGGTCACATCTTTGGGCGTAGAATATTGTTCTATAGATCAAAATTGATAAACTTTAGGAAGATTTCGTAGAGCTTTCAAAACTATTCCAATGATATTTTACCCTCTAGATAGATATGATCAAACAATTCTTAGTGGATAGGGTGATGAAACCTGCTAACAATGTCAACCAACTACCACCTGTCGATGCCTATCCTAATAAAAGTTCCACGATCAATAGGAAATAAAATAAGTCTGTCAACTTCATCAAGATCAACAAGACCATTGACTTTTCCATAATTCTCAAATAAGAGATTTCATTGCCACTTTCTAGTCTGATGCAATAGAATCAACCTCAAGAATCGGGTCCCTCCACCAAAACTGGAACTGCACCATGAAAATTAGCCCTAAACATCAAGATACCTCCAAAAATTAACGTAGTCATCAACAACGTGGTCGCACCAGGTGATATGCCTTTGCCTTCAAAAACGTAGGACATAATGCAGCGAGAGGAATCCATTGAGGTAGAGCATATCAAAACTGTTATGGTTGAAACTCTAGTTGATGAGCAAAAGGCTAAAGTGTAGGTACAGAAGATCAGGCATGAACACAAATTGCCACCAACATGATCTCCATCATCAAGAATTTTTACCTGACACACACAAGTTGGATAAACTAAAAAACTGTTAAAATATTTTCATGATTTTCAAACTTAATATTTGATATTTATATATTATTATTTATGTAAAATGTTTGAATATTTCATATCTGTAGTTATATTTTTTGTGACATATATATATATATATATGAGGATGATATTAAAGATAGTATTTTATATATGAAATTGTTTGTGTAGTATTTAATGTTTATGCTTATGATTTTAGCGGATTATCGCAATAAAATAATTCTGAGGACTCATTTTTTCCTTCTTGGAACTGTTATGTTATTTCACTCTTGCAAGAATTAGTTCTCTGAAAATTTGTAAACATCATATCTTTCTGCAAATGCTTTAATAATTAGATGTTCTGCATTTATTAATAAAATTATTTCTTTTATGATATTGTTACAGACAACCTTTAAGAAATAATTATTTTCATATTTGTTTTGTTGTTTATGTAACATTTGTATTGTCATAGAAATGATTTTTAAAGATCTGAAATATTTTACTTTCAATTGCAAAAATCTAATTGGAACTTGTGTGTTGTAATACATTGATTTATATTTATAGTGATTTCTGAAACAAGATCTAATAGATCTATTTGATTATTTCTAAAAAATAACTGTATTTTCTTGTTTCATGCAATTGTAAATATTTGGAAAATATGTGAAGTTTCATGAATATTTCAATTTGTAGAAATCTAGAATACAATATTTGAAATATGTTTCATGTTTGTAATATTTTATTAAAACCTCATTTTCTCCAAATGCATGAGGACTTGCATACCTCTCAGTTTGGGGGGAAATGATGAGTATTTATTTAGCATGTATTAGTTAAGATAAATTTTTAAGTTTCATCTTTAAATCATGATTACAATGCATTTTAATGTTTATTTTTATTTATTTTTGTGATTTATCAGTTAAAATAATGGATATAGTTAATCTGACAAATGTGTGTATTTCATACAAAATACACACAAATTGTGTATGAGTATACGGGAAAATATTGAAGAACGTCTTAAAACATATGATACAATAGCACAAGCTTTAGATCAAACCCTGAACATGAAAGAAGATGGACATGAGGATGACATATCGAGAAGGCTAAAGATACGGTTACAGAATTTAGTGGCTAAAGTATGTTACAAAAGACAATTATTGAAGTATGTTACAGAAGGTAGTTGTTGAAGACTGTTATCGAATATGACTTTTACCAACAGTTATACAAGAAATTTGACCAAGTCAATTGATCGGCATTGCATGCCACATCAATGACAGCATGGCACTCTAACATGGCAGCAGATATTACAAAATATTTTCAGTCAGCATGATTAGTTGACTTGTCAAATATTATTCATGAGGATATTGTGATTAATAAAGTTGTTGAAAAGTATTTTATAAAGTTTTATAATTAGAATATTGTTAGGTTGTCTAGATTCTGACGCAAGATTATTATGTCCTTATCGATAATAAAGGGGCATATAGTTACTTTGTATATTCTGCAAAATGTTCAAATTAGTATTGTTTTGTTATGTTTGTTCATGTATTGCTACTTAGACCACTTAGGCTATTTATTGAGTCCAAGGAGGATTTGTAAATTGTGTCTGTTTAGAATAATTATATTATTTATGTTAAGTACATAGTTGTCGCATTATCAAGTCTAGAATGCCACATGGAAAAATACATGGAAAAGTTATATTCAGAATTGTCCAATTCATATTATATATTACATAGGAAGACCTTTGAAAAGGTCTAATGATCAATCGCCTATATAAAGAAGAAATGTTTGAAGTCTAGCTAATGTCTATAAAAATTTTGAAGAACTGCCATCATGTTCATCTGAACTTCCAGCAATAAAAGCAGTATTTTACTTTTCACATATGGTAATTGTATCATTTGTGTTATTTATTGCTTGATTTCTTTTATGTAGTTGTAATTGTATTTTTTTTGCATCCATAAGATAGAATAATTTTAGTAGTAGTTAGCATGAGTGATGTTATAAATAGAAAAAAAAAATTGGCCCCAAACTTAGTACATGAAGGAAATCCTTCAATTATAAAGAATCAAGAATCATGTCTCCATAACCACTCACCTCCAAAGAATAGCAATTAGAAACTATGAGTTGTTTGCAATAATTATGTTTGCTATAGTTAACTAAAAATAATGTTTTTGATCATATGGTAAGTAGCTCTTAAATTTATAATTCATTCCTTTAAATTCATGAAAACCTAACAACATCAGTCCATGAGATCTCACCTTTATCTTCACCTTGTAGAGAGAAGAGATAAGCATCACCACCTATAAGGAATCAAGACTCATGTCTTCATAACCACTCACCTCCAAAGAAAAGCCATTAGAAACTATGACTTGTTTGCAATCATGATGTTTGTTATAATTAACCAAAAAATAATAATATTTTTTTTTATATGGCGAGCAGCTCTTGAATTTATAATCCATTCTTCTTAAAGGTCATGGAGGCCCAACAACATCATTCTATGAGATCTCACCTTCATCCTCACCTTGTAGAAAAAATATATAATTATTGCCACCCATGTTTTTTTTGCCACTGCTTCTAACCTTTTGATCCGTTATCAATTAAATTTTACCTATGATCTTCCTTATAATAATAAGGAATGGGATTCTTAAAGGTTTCTTGTATTTTTTTCTCTACTTACTTCCATTATTTTTTAAACTTATCAAATCATTTCTTAGAGACTTACTTTGCATGAGTTTGAATGGAAAGAGAGTTACTCCACCTTATTTGTTGATCTTTTTGGTGAAAAAGGTACTGGATAAATCTCACAAGAAAACTATGAATGCTGCTAACAAAACGATGAAAAAGAAAAATACCTTTGACCGTTTAAAAATGGCCTAGCACTCTTAATAAGGTACTTTAACAAGTTGTAAATGAAATATTGCTTAATAAGTAAATGTGCTCAGTAATCTGCATACCTTTTGTATAAATTTATTACGTTGAAAGATGCTTAAAATGGAATGTTTACTCCATTTTATAAAGTTAAAACTTAAGAATTTTTATATGAAATTTGTAGGTTCACATAATTTTTTTATGCTATGTACTAGCCAATCGTAAGCTAATTCTAAATTTTCATATTTTTACAAATATTTTTTATTTTATTCAGGTATATGTAGAATTTATTTATGATGATGGTTATTTATTTACAATACATTTAATATCTAATTATACAAAGATATTTAAGTTCTCTAAGCCTTTGCTATTAAGATGCCTGTGTTGATCCATGTCGTCCAGTGTGATGTAATCAAGATGTGCTGAAAGATTCTGATTATCTTTGACACACTCCTCATAATTCAATCTGTAAATATAAACATCAACATTATATCCATAGCACGATTTAGTTAAAAGAAAAATAAAATGACTGCAAGAGCTTGGTAGAGTGATGAAAGCTTTTAATCTAGAAAAATATCTTTAAAAAATATAAAATAAGATTAGTCTGAACTTACGGTTACCTTTTTTGATGAAGTCTCGTCTGTGGCACTTGAGATGTTCTCGATATTTAGAAAAATCTTTTGCTTTTCATAAACTTTTATAACAGTTCAATAATAATCATGGAAAGCTATGGATGTAACTTGAGATGGCTTTTCTGCTTGCAGTTGCTAGAAGAAAAAACATGCAACCAACAATAAGGATGCCCATAGTCTTCACCATATTCTAAAAATATTTTGAGAAACAATAAATATCTGGATTTGGCTCTTCTTGGAAATTTATATAGGCATAAAATCTATGTGAATTTATGAACCACGTGCACGTGGCAGGACTATTCTACAATGAAATTAAGGATATGGGGAGGAGTCTGCAAAGAGGATATATATGAGCTCAAATTCTAGCTCTGTTGAAGGGTTGGAAGTTATTATTAATAATAATATTATTATTATTAGCAAACCTTTCTTCAGCAACATTTCTCGTTTGGCACAATAATTTTAAGTCATAATTCTGAATATATCACTTTCATCAAGATATTTTTTCCCCTCTTTTACATCAACCTCATATTATAAGGGTATTGTCAACTATGGAATAGACTCAAAGGTAGAGGAGTTGGAGAGCAAGTGGGTAGTTAAAACTCTCCAGTTATCAAGAGGCCCAGGTTCAAATATCTCCCCTCACATGTTGTGGATATGTTGCATATAAAAGGTTCCTCATAAAAAAATAAAAAATAAATTAAGTTACTTTTCAATTAATAATTTTATTTAATTTTACTAATCATTGATTGACCTGAGATAAGAGAATGTAAAATAAAACTTTTTAATTAATAATTTTATTTAATTTTACTAATTATTGATTGATATATGATAAGAGAATGTAAAGTAAAAAAAACAGAAAAGGAGATTAAAAAATTTTGGGTACTAGACAAATTTTAATATGAAACAAGGACTATGGAGGTTTATAAAACAGCATAAAAAAAGTAATGACTATGGAGGACTATGTATGCATTGTAGGGTTTTTAGGGCAACATAAATCTTGAGAAGATAAATCTCATCATGAAAAATATGGAAAAATAGAAGATATTAACAAAGATGAGATTTTTGGTGGGAATGAAAAGGGAGATGAAGGCCATCAAAGCATGAACAGTGGGGTTAAACCTAGTAACAAAAATAAAAAGTGATGATGATGAAAATGATACCATGCAATATTAGGGATATGAATAAGACACCTAAAAAAGAGTTATTAATGAATTAATAGGTTGTTATAGTCTTGAGTTTTTTTTAATACAATATTATAGTGAGGAATGTAAGGATTATTTGAAATATGGGTGATTGTTTAGCAATTTATTCTACATGAGTTTTAGGTAGTATTGCAACAATATGGAACAAACACAAATGGTATGGGCAATTGTTAGAAGAAATAATGACTAGGTTGCTATATAAATTTACAAATAAAGAGGAAAACATCCAAGTTGGGGTTATTAATGTATATGTTCCACTTATAGTTACTCCTTGTGAAAATGCTAGAAATACCTTAGCATATTATTATAAAAAAAAAAAAAGATTATTTGTTGTGATCTATGGATTTTGGGGGGTGATTCAACACTATCCTATCTCCTTTGAAAAATAAGAGTGGTATTTCATTTGTCAATTCAAATGGCCTTTGGGATGTTAGTTCTTCAGGTTTTCAATATACATGGGATAATATATGCATTGGGTAAACTCATATAATGGAATGAATAGATAGATTATTCTTATCTAGCAAATTGTTACAAACAAAGTATACACTATCTTCAAATATTTTATTGCAAGCAATATTGGATCACAAACCCATTATTTTGATCTATGATTTACCGGATAATGATCATCCAATATTATTTTGACTCTAATCTATGTGGCTCCAAGACCCTAATTTTTTCTAGATGGTTATGTTATGGTGGGATGAAGTAAATTTTAAAAGATCATATATGTACAAGTTTGTTCAAAATATGAAATATTTAAAGGAGCAAATGAAGATTTGGAATATCAAATTTTTTGGTAAAATTTTTAAAGAAAAGAAAAAAATTGAATCCAAACTCAAAATTTTACAAGAGATGATATAAACTAATGGAATGGATCATGTTTCTTATACGAAAAAAAAACTACTTTTTTATTATCATAATGCAGTGAAAAAAGAGTCAATTTGGTTCCAAAAATCTAAGGATAAATGGCTTAAGGAAGGAGATAAAAATACAAAAAAATCATTCTATTACAAAAAAACATTTTTTTCTTTTCACATAAAAAATATTTTAACCTAGATGAAAGAAATATTTAGGAAGAAGAAGATATAAGGAAGGAATCAATTAATTATTTCAATAATATTTTGTCAAATTTTGGGAATGAAAAGGAGACATATAATAAGTGTTTACAAAATATTCCATCAATTATCACATAGGTATCAAATGAAAGCTCAGTGAAGAAGAAATCTATGGAGAAGCTACATGAAGAAATTTTTTCTTTCCATCCTAACAAGGCACCTATGCTCGATGAATTTCTTGCAATTTTATTTCAAAAAATGGGATTTATTGAAGAATTATATGTTAGTTGTAGTTGAAGAGGCCCGAAAAGGATGGCCATAATAAGTGATATTGATATCACTTTTATTATGTTGGTTTTCAAAAAAGGCAAGAAAATATTTTGATCTTTTTTGCAAAATAAGCCTTTGTAATATGTTTTATAAGATCATATAAAAATTATGACAAGGAGGTTGAAATTCATTCTAGATTGTGTTGTCTTAGAGGAACAAGATGGTTTTTTTCATGATAAACAATTTTTTTATGGTATAATCATTACACAAAAGGTTATACATTTTTATCATTCCATAGAAAAACCAATTATGTGTATAATATTAGATATGAACAAAGCATATGATAAGGTTTCTTAGAGTTTTCTATATGATATTCTCAAAAGTTTAGTTTTGACTAGACTAAATGTTGGTATATCACTACAAACTATTCTATTTTAATCAATACTTCTCCTCTTAATTACTTCAAGTCATCTTGTGGACTCCACCAAGGTGATCCATTATTTTCTCATTTATTAATTATTCTTATGGGGAATTAGGGAGAGCTTTCTCAAAGGCAAAAATGGAAGAAGAAAACAAAGGCATTCAAGTTGCAAAAAATGGCCCCTTTGAATCTCATCTCTAATTATTAATAATACTTTTATTTTGTTCCACCTTTTAGTCAGTGAGGCCATGGAGTTCAAATCAATAATATCATGCCATGAGAAGGCTACTATATAGTTGGTTATACTGCAAAATATAGAATATTTTTATTAATATTGCCCTAGATTTACAATAAATTATTGTGGATATTTTAGGGTTTAAAACTAAAAACTTTCTATCAACCTACTTGGCATTTATTTGTATCGTAAAGGAAATAAAAAGGAGCTTTGGATCTCTTGTTTGGATAGAATGAAAGCTTTTTTGATAGGTTGGAAAGATAAGTTTTTTACCATGGTAGGAAGGCTACATGTCATTAAGACTACATTGCAATCCATACCTATTTATATGATATCACTTTCAAGATTACCAGTAGGTATATCATAAATAAAAATCAACGAGACTTTTGTGTGGTAAAATTTAGGTCTCCTCTTTATAAGTGGAATCTAGGTTTGCAAAGGAAAGAATATTAGAGAAGCAAACTTGCATAATTGTAGACTTATGAGTTTGGCCTTAGGGACAAAGCTTGGGTGGAGATTATTCAAAGATCAATAAAATAATTGGAAAAAAATATTACTTCAAAAATATATAGGCTCTCTTAATGCAATGAAATTATTTAGGACAAGAACCCTACCTAAAGGATTGTTAACATGGAATGTTATATCATAAAGTTTACAATTGATAAAAAAGCATATTATATGGTTATTCGATGAGGAGAATTATGTATTTTTTGGGTTTTATGCTTGGTTGGAGCCTTATCCTCTTATCTCTAACTCAAAATAACAACCATTGGGTTTTTTACAAGGTCCTTAACAAATTTGTAATCATCTATCTCAATGACAACCTCGCCAAGTGCTCCTTTGACTAGACTTCCATTTCTTATATTGGTTTTGTGATTAGTGAGCATGGAATTAAAGTAAATTCTACCAAAGTAGATGTTCTACTTCAATGTCCTCCTCCTTCTACTCTCATCAAGTTGAGGATTTTTCTAGGACTTGAAAATTCCTATCACAATTTTATCCTTCATTATTCCACTATTGCAACTTCATTGCACCACCTAACCAAATTTAAAATTCCCTTTCAATGGGGGAAGAAATAGAAAATTTCCTTTGAGATATTGAAAAATAAACTTTGTAAAAAAAATTGTGCTTACTTTACCTGATCTCTTTCAGTCCTTCAAGATTGAGATAGATGCTTATCATGTTGCCTTAGGTGTTATCCTCAAACAAAATGGTCATCTGGTTGCTTACCATTCTAAAAAAAAATT
This sequence comes from Wollemia nobilis, assembly GCA_028583015.1. Lineage (NCBI taxonomy): Eukaryota > Viridiplantae > Streptophyta > Pinopsida > Araucariales > Araucariaceae > Wollemia > Wollemia nobilis. The sequence goes on along the minus strand of JAQPPZ010016334.1, from coordinate 6,654,040 downwards.
TGTTGTTAAGAAGAACTATTCTACATATGATAAGGAGTTGTATGCATTAGTTCAACCCATAAAATATTGGAGACACTACCTCTTTGTAAAAGAAATAATTGTTCACACTGATCATATACCACTCAAGTTTCTTCAATATCAAAATAAATTGAAGAAGCTTCACACATGAAGTGGGCATCATGTCTGCAACGATTCCATTTGGTCATTAAATACAAAAAGGGAAAGAGTAATATTTTGATAGATTTTTTGGGTTGGTCTCCTACTACTTATTCCTTGATAATTATGACCACTTCACATTTGGTATTTTAATATTGGCCATCTCAATATGCTCATGATCCTAATTTTAGAAATATGTACCAACAAAAATGCCATTCTACCTCTTCCAATTTGTATTCTTTCCAAGATTTTCACATCAAGGATGGATTGCTCTACAAATTGGACAAGTTTTGTGTACCTCATGAGTATAGGGTGCCTATTCTCAAAGAGGTACATTCCACACTTTATGGTGGTCACTTTGGAAAACAAAATACACTCCATCACTTGTAATACTTCTTTTATTGGCCACATATGTAGAGATATTTTTTTAGGTTCCTACGATAGTGTGTTGTTTATTATCGTTCCAAGCCTACCAACTAGAATCTAGGCTTACACATTCATTTACCTATTCCTTCTTGTCATGGGAAAAGCATTTCCATGGACTTAGTTAGCATTTTTCCTATGACAATGCAACAACATGATTATGTATTTTAGAAAAATGAATAATTTTCTTCCATGCTAAAAGACTTTTTTTACACTAAACTTAGCCCGACTTTTCTTTGACTGCATATGGTGATTCTTCAGTATACTAACTAGCACTATTTTTATCATTATTTACACTTTATGGGGCACTTTTGGTGCTTTGTAGAAATTTTTAGGGGTCTCCCTTAATTTTTCCACTACTTATCATCCTCAGTCTTATGGGTAGACCAAAGTGGTGAACCATACACTTTTTTAGAGTTTGTGAACCTATCACAATGCTTTACTAATAAAATAGGACTTGAGTCTCACTCATATCAAGCATACATATAATAAAGTAGTGCATTATTCCATAGGGGATTCTCCCTTTGAGGTTTGTTTAGGTTTTCAATTGTTGGCTCCTTATGATTTGACCTTATCTTTGCCTTCTCTGGCCACAAATCATGTTCAAAAAGAGCAATATAGGGAATGCTCATTTATTTAGCATTTATAGAATCTTCAATCCAAGGTGATTTAGAATTTTCAAAAGACACAATAATAGCAAAAACAAGCCATGAATAGACATTGAATTCCTCATCATTTTCAAGTTTGTGATAAAGTCTGGTTATACTTGGATAAACAATGTTTTTCAAATAAGACACATAGAAAAATCAAACCTCTTTGCTATGGGTCTTGTACCATCCTTCAGTAGGTGTTTGAGAGTGCTTTCTAACTTGATCTTCCTAGACATATTGGGATTCATGATGTCATCAATGTAGATCTTCTAAAGCTATACCCTGACTATCTATATTAAATAATAAATATATCATCATCCATCATGTCGATGTGGTTCCTGATACACAACCATCATTGGATTTTGATCAAGTCTAAGATACAAAGACGTGTCAAACTCACCATGAATCTTCCACTTCATATCTTGTGGCTCGACATAGCCAATATCCACATAAGGCTTGTTAGATTTATTCTTAGCAGATATCCCATAGATTTCCTTCTCTTCTAAAAGCATTAGAGCCCAATGCTTCTATTGTGGGGAAGCATGAAGAATAATAATCACATTATCCCTCTTTCTTCTACCTAGGGTTAGTATTAGGCTTAGATTATTTAGCTTAGGCTTAGATTTAATTTTTTTACAAATAAATATAAATATGAGAATAGTATTTTCATGTGCAATTCTAGTTGGATAGGTGTCATTCTAGATAAATTAGTATTTATTAAAGTTAGATGTTCTAAGTTAAGAATCTTGGTAGATAATCCTAATTGTAAATTTGGACTCCGTTTAAAATATGGTGGATATTGTTTTTTTGTAATTTAGACAAAATTTTTACCTATATATTGCTTCATTTAAAATAAAATACCAATTGGATTTTTTTATTAGGGTAAAAAGAGGATTTTTAAAGGGCCCAAACCCTTTTACGATACAAATTCAGCCCATAAATTACACATCTACCAAGGGAAAATAGCCAGAGATCCCCTGGATGCAAGACAAATAGTATCCATCCTAGACCCCAATTAGTTGCAATCCTCCATCATGAACTTTTCTAAGTCCTCATGGACCACCCTAGGGGGGATCCATCTTGTATCCTCTTCTTTAATGGCACCAAATTTTGCCAACCAGTCTGTTGGTTTATTACCTTCTTTATAGACATGAACAAAGTCAACTTCTTCAAAATGCTTTAAAATATCTCTAATATCTTGCACAATGTAATCAATTTGCCAATTAGCTTCTCCCTCCTTTTTCAAAATATTGATAATATTCAAGGAGTCTCCTTCAAAGATAATTTTTTTAGCACCGAAATCCTTGGCTAGCTTTACACCCAAATGTAAAGCATTAACTTTAGCTTTATGACTAGTAGTAATTCCCAAAAACTTGCAGGCTCCCCACCAATCTACCCTAATTTTCCCCCAAAATTTCTCTTGCTTCGGCCTTACCTGGGTTACCTTTGGATGCACCATCAAAATTTAACTTCAACCAATCATCTCGAGGTGGTTGCCATTTTACATCAATTCTAACCTAAATATTTACCTCTCCACCACTAATAGGTTCCAAACTCCATGTCTTAGCTATCATAGTCTCTTCAGTATTCGTTGGCTTGATAAGGTACTTGATATATTTAGCATTCTCCTCTAAAAATTGGGTGATACTTCCAAAACTTCTCATTGCAGATCTTTTTTCCCCTCTAAAAATTCTCTTGTTCCTCTCTAACCAAACTCCCCACACAATATGAGGACTAAAAAAGGGGCTATCCCATTGTTGTAACCATAGAACCATATTAGAAGGCATCACCCAAGATATTTTCATCCTATTTATGAGGAGCTGGAAAATATTTAGAGCATAGGAACATTCCAAGAAGATGTGTTCCACTGATTCTTTTGCCTTTTTACATAAATTGCATCTATTAGGAAACTGAAAACATATTTTCTTAATATTATTAACTGTTAGGATCTTATTCTAGACTACTTCCCAAAAAAAAATATCTAGTTTAGTAATAGCTTTCTTACCCCAAATTATATTCCAAGGGAAACCATTATCTATAGCAAAATCCAAAATATCATAGGTTGTCTTCATGTTGAATTCCCCATTCTTAGTTTTGCTCCAAACCACAGAGTCTCTATACCTAACAACACCTAAGTAATAAGCCTTTATTTTAGATTTAAGGAGGTTTAAAGCCTCCAAATTCTCAAGGTCTGCCTCTAAATATTTCCAGCTCAATTGGTTATCCAATAAATTCATGTAATCACAAATCTTTTTACCATTTCTATCTTCTAGGTTCTCTTTCATATTAGATAAAATATCATTGTTGGCTAAAGGGTTGTCATATAACTAGGCATATTCCAAAAAATGTATAGATGCACTCCATTTCACACCCTTGCACAAGGCCTCCCTAGCCTCCACCAAGTGGTTCCATAAATAATAGCCATGACAAGGGTCCTAAATTGTGAGAAATATGGTATTCTCCTGGCTTTCAAGATATTTTTCTTTAAGAATCCTTGCCCAAATATTTTGACCATCTCTTAGAACTCTTCATCCCACCTTGGCTATCATAGCACTATTAACTAGGTTGGGTCTCCTCAGACCAAGGCCACCATCCTTTTTTTTGATGACATATATTTTCCCAAACTACAAGATGAATCCTCCTCTTCTCTTCAAATATTTACCATAAGAACTATTTTTGAATTATTTCTATGATTTTAGAAACTTTAGCAAGGATCTTGAAAAAGGGGAGAAGATAAATGGGGATAGCCTGCAAAACACTCTTAACCAACAACACTTTACCTACTTGAGACAAGAGATTACCTTTCCATCCTGTAAGTTTGGATTAAAATTTGTCAACCAAACCATTAAAAAGAGGTGCCTTACAAGTTCACATGAACATAGGCATACCAAGGTAAGAATAAGGTAGGGTTGACACAGGACACCCTATCACTCTAGCCACTTTTCTTTGGAGAGCTACTTTAATTTTTTTGAATAAGATCTTGCTCTTGTCCAAATTGATCGTTTGGTGGGAGGCATGTTCATAGAGGTCTAAGAATATTTTAAATTCATTTACCTTTGGCACAGTAGGATTACCAATTGGATTTTTATCCCTCAACACATTCCCTATTTTCCAAGTCAAGAAATTCCCAACTAATGAAAAAGCTCTCACTAGTGTTTTTCAAATAATTGTAGCTTTTGAAGCTGATTACAACTTGAGCCTATCATAAATTTATTATTATATATCATATATTTCCCTATCATAAAATTGGTATTAGTGATCCTTGTCACAAATTCACTGTCACTTAATTATCTTGTATATCCAAGGCCTTCACGTTTTGGCTTTATTTTTGGTATAATAAGCCCTTTCATACCTTTCCCTTATTTTCCTAAACAAATATCACTAGATTCCATTTTTTTAATAATTTTGAATCAATCCATTTTGTATACCTTTCAATGTAACCAAATTCATCATCACCCTAATTTCTATTACCATAACAAGCTATATTTAAATACCTAGAACCATCACAATCATTTTTATTAAGACTATTACTATCTCTAAAAATATCTAAATACCTAAATCCATCAACACATTTAGAACTATCCCTATTACTATCAACATTTTTTATAATATAACCTTTATTTTGGCCAACACAAGTACTCTTTGTTCTACCAACACAAATGTTTTTTGCACAAACTTCTTAGGAATAATGTTCAAATCCATGTTGTTACTTGATATAGTTGTTCTTTGTATAATATCATTAGTATTACAACCTACATTTGTCCTCTATAATTGTCACATGTATCACAACTCACATCTTTCAACATAGGATTATTATTCAATTTCTCTATTATTTCACATTGTGTTTGTAAATGATCAAGAGTAGATAGGGATATAGATATTTCAACACCTTCTTTGGAGTATCCTTCACAATTTTTCTTTGTAATTGATTGTAAAAAAGATCTTAATTTTGTAAACTCCCCATCACTATTTTATGGCTCACAACTTTTGTTTATTTTATCTTTAAATTTTGTATAAATTCCTTTATTTCTAGATTTGGACCTGACAAATTGGGTTGAGTGAAACATTACCTACTCTCTTGACCTGAAAATTTTTATTATTTACAATTTTGATAGGTATACTCTATTTTGCTTGAATAAAAGCAAACCAATGCAAACTACTACTTGTGTGATTACTTGCTTCTGAATCAATATATAAATAATTATCCCTTGATTTTTCTATAGGATGTGTTATTTTAGAATCTACTTCCCCACATTTTTGTTGAGAAAAAATAATGGTTTAACTGTAATGTCCCCTCTTCGATGATGGAGATGAGTTAGATGATGATAACCTATTCAGAGTCCTTGTAGGTTGATCATCCAGTTGTTAAGGGTCTCATTATGCTATGGAGGTAATAATTTGGTGAGCTTCAGCATGGAGTTTTCAGTTGCAATGTCATATTCTTGTGTGGATGCATAATTTGGCTAAGTATGAGTTTATTTTCCCTTTATTATAATGTAATTTTATAATATTAAAATATAAAGGGAAATTATAATATAAAGTTTTAAAAAAGGCCAAAAATATTTTAAAACAATGTTGTGGCTACTAGGACATGGTGGTCCACTTTTGGAGAGATAAGGATTAAAAATAAAATAAACCTTGGTCGACCTTGTGGAGCAAAAAAAATAAATATAGGTGAGATGGGACATTTGTAGCATCCATTTTTTATATCATTTGAGTCTATTTTCTGAAGACATTGTAGGTCTTGCTGAAGATTGCATTGTTGAGGCTTGTAGAGATGTACACCTTCATAAGTAACAATGGTTTCATGTGTGTAATATCACACCTAGCCATTATTGAGGAGAGTTTACTTTTGAACTCTCATTTGTGCTTCAAAGATTTCATCTAGGGTTTGCATATTTTGGATGGTCAATCATTTGGCAAACCATTTCTGGGTTTTATTGGTCTTCATCCGCCATACAATAATACATAGTTATTTTGGATAACTAAGGACCTATTGAGGTAATTTTAGACTTTCATTCATGACTAGTTTTCCTACAGTTGATCCATATTTTCACTCATAACTTTAGATTTTGGCATCATATGATTGTGGGTATTTTTGCATTGGGTTCCTTGTGACTTGACAATCATTTCAAGCACCAATTTGGGATAATTTCGAGGAGGGATTATTTTAATTTGCAAGTCATAGGGTTTGTTGGTCATATCTTGCCATGGTGACGATGAGTTAATTCCTGATAATTTCCTAGACAAAAATTTGTTTGCTCTTTCTATTTTCACTCCTTGGTATGTTGATATTTTAAATTACTTAGTAACAAGAAAAATGCCTCAAAAATATACACCACATGAGCGTAGAAAATTAATATGTCAGAGTATCCCTTATATATGGATTCATGGAGTCTTGTTTAAAACATTTCCTAACCAAATAATTAGGAGATGTGTGCAAGAGGAAGATGTATACGACATCATTCGGGTGGCACATGAAGAACCCAGTGGAGGCCATTATGCCACTAAAAGGATAGTTAGAAAAATACTTCAAACTGGTTACTTTTGGCCTACCATGAATAAGGATATCCAAAAAATTTTTGATATATGTGATGCTTGTCAAAGAACCAGTAAGCCTACACCTTTAATGGAAATGTCTTTGGTTTCACAAGTAGTGTTTGAACCATTCGAGAAATGGGGAATTGAATTTTTTGGACTAATAGAGCCTCCAAGTGCAGGTAATAAACACATACTTGTGTGTATAGACTATGTTACTAAGTGGACTGAATTTAAAGCTTTACCACGAGCACAAGTTGAACCGTTAGTTGATTTTCTTTATGAAAATATAATGCAATGCTTTGGAGCACCTAGAGAGTTAGTTTCATATCATGAAACCCAATTTATCTCCAAATTCATTGCACATTTTTTTTATATCTATCAAATAAAACATAGGAAAACCTCACCATATCACCCTCAAACCAATGGACAAGTAGAAGTTACAAACAAAGAACTTGAAAATATCATTACAAAAACCATAGTCGTTAATAGGGGTGATTGGGCTAAAAGATTAAAAGAAGTTGTATGGGCATATAATACAACTTGGAAAACTACCATAGGAATATCACCTTATGAAATAGTCTATGTAAAACAATCTATCATGCCCATTGAATTTGAGATATAAACTCTTCGCACAATGGTACAACTGGACATGAACTTGGATCAAGTATCGAAATCTATATTGGAAAAGTTAAATATTCTAGATGAAAGGAGACTAGAAGCATTACATAGGACTGAAATAACCTAGCAACAAAGAAAGGAATGGCATGATAAACACATTGTACTATGTACATTTCAATCAGGAGATTGGGCCTTGTTATTTGACTCTCATTATCAATATTTTCAAGGTAAATTGAGGATAATATGGCTAGGACCCTATGAAATTAAGGAGATATTAAGGAATGGTATAGTCAAACTTAAGCCTATAGATGATTCAACAAGAAAATTACTAGTAAACGGGCATAGGCTTAAACCATACAAGAATCCATTATATAAGGAAGAATTCATACACCACATTAAGCAACAAGATGATTTGCAGTGTATCTCTGAACTGCAATTAACAACTATTGAATAATAACTTCTCTCACATAAAAAAAAATAGATTATGCTTCCTTTATTTCATTATAAATTTTCTATATCTGCAATATTTCTATCTTATTTTCATCAATTTTCAGTCTTAATATTTCAAAAATAGCCAAAAGGATATTTCTTTAATAGCTTGTAGTAAAATTACTACCACATGTTGCATAATACCTTGTTTTCTGAATGAAATCTAGGTGTTCTCAATTATTCAACCATCACTAGTATTTTGAGAAAATTTTCATTGAAATTCAAGCAATATTTTGGTGTTGTAATATATTCCTAGTTAATCAAGTTTTCTTGGACTACGCACATTGGAACATACAAAAACATTGTGATATTTGGAGATATTAGCTCATGAGTTACTATTGTCATAAAGTGAATGGTTTCCCTTGCTTATCCATCTATACGGATGGCTTAGAGTACTGATTAATTGATAAAATGACAAGATCACCCTTCATCCTTTAAAAAAAATTGCTTGCTCCTCATCTAATCGAGCAAGTATCCCAAAAATATCTTCTTGCTTCCTCTAAAATTAAGCAAGAATTCCAAAAAGCAATAAAATCCCTTGCTTCCTCTTAAAATGAGCAAGTATTCCAAGAAAAAATCAAAGAAGGGTAAAAGAGCTTGAATCCTTGGAATTCTTAGTGTCTCGAAAACCATGGGGTGATCCTCATTACAGTAATGGATTGAATGAAACTCGCCTAGCAATAAGGTATCCTTACATAGTAGCAATAAGTTTGGATAAGACCTATGGAAGCTCATAGATAAGCTAGCTTTTTGGCATAAGTGATCATTTTTTTACTCAATCCTTACTCATAATGAGGAATGAATACTCACTCCACACAGTTGGTCCTTAGAAGGCTTGAAAACATTATGATAACTTTAACATCATATCAGTTTGTAAAATGGATAGATGAATTTGTTTGAAGTCACTAGGATGTCTGAGTCTTTGAGAAACAACTCTAGAATATCATAAGCAGGCAAACGTTAGAAGCAAATCCTTATGGAAGTACCATAATTCATTTTATCCTATAAAAATATGGATTGTATCCCCCAAAACTTTGCAACCTTTAGCAAAAGCCATCATAATATCAGAATATCTATTCTAGTTTTTCCTAAGTGTTGAAATTACCCAAGCCTTTGATAGAGATCTATTTTTACATATATTGATGATTGATATCAAGCTTTATAATCATTTTTCTCTCACTTGGATGCTTCTTAGTGAAATTCAAGAAGCAGAATCACAAACATAATCTTAATAATCCCCCATAAATAAAACTCATTATTATACCATCCACCATTATATAAATAAGGCCCTTCATTTTGTTTTGGCTATATAGCCAAAATTATAGTTTGGGGGAGTAAATAAAGACATAAAAAGTTCATAATATAGTTTGGTGGGGGTGAATCAGGTAAAGTATTTTTTTAATCCTAAATAACTACATTTTTTATAGACAGCTTCTGTAGACGTCTTCCGTAGACAATTTCTGTAGACAACTTTCGTAGATGTCTTCCGTAGATAATTTTTTAATATAGTTTTCGTAGGCGTATTTCGTAGATGTTTTTTGTAGACATATTTTGTAGATGTTTTATGTAGATATCTTCTGTAATAATATTTTGTGAACATCTTCTATAAACACCATTCGTAGACAATATCGTAACACACACCATGAAATATTTTTGTTTCGAGACTTAAACTGGACCTAAGTAAAAATGATATGTGGTAATCCAAAATATGACATAATGTGTCAACATAGAATATGATAATATGTTTCAATAAAGAGACTTACCAATATCATTTTAAGGGAAGAGAAGGGTAAAATTGCATAAAATTTTAAAAGACTACCTTTGATCACCCTTAGAAATTTGTGGATCCTTATATGGCATTAAAATTAAACTCAATATTCATAAGGTGTGTCAAAAGTCTCCCATAAACTGGATGTGTATGATTAATATGGTGCCATATAGCACAATCCATGAGCAATGATCAATTGAAAACATATTACATGGACGTCTTCCTTTGAAAAGCATGAAAGATGATTATAGAAGCCACGTCGACTACTAGGAACACATGCACACAAAAGAAAACAAAATCGATTGTAGACCTATCTTAATAAGGAAAATATAAAATTTAAAACACGTGAGCATCAATATCAGTAGCAAAATAGATAATGTACGCATCAAGATAGTGACACGATGGAAGGAAGAAGTGACATGGCATATACATGTAAAAGCAATCATTTAAAAAGTAAATTTTTTAGTTGTTGTAAGTGACTAAAGGCACAAGGTATAAAATTATTATAATTATTAATTCCTAACCCTTCCCATGCAATATGACGATAAAATGTCATGCCAAGAAGGATGTCGACAACCCTAAACTCGTTGACAATGATTAATATGTGGCTTCATGTGCCAAAAGCAAGAAACATCGTAAATTGAAGACGTCAACCATCGATCAAATTTCAAATGAAGGGCCATGATAATATTCCTGCAAAATATAGAAATTTTACATACCGATTACAACTAATGATGATCACCGACACATAGTTTTTATTAGTCAATCACTTGATAGTGAAACAGATCTAAGCCCTAAACCATCGATTAAACTAAAACTAAGGGATGTGATTCACTGAGCCACGATATTATTCACTATCATTGATTAAGGTCAAATGGATAGTATAGCTTCTTTTCATGGCTAAAACTCCATGCAAAGAAAAACAAACCCTATAATTCACCTTACTTCTGTAGAAGGTCCCGAATGCGGGACGAAAACACTTTGCAAACAAAGCTGAAACTCTGCAGAATATTTTAACAAAACTAAATTAAAGATTTCGAATCGGATAGGAAAATGGAAAAATAACTGTAGAAGGATGGAATTGTGAGAGTAAATGCGGATGAATATCAATTCTAAGAACGACGACATAGGGTGACAGAAAATTTTGGCAGAACGAAAGCGACAGGTAAAATTAAATTGTTTCAATTTTGTTTTAATCACGAACAGTCGCAGATACTTTACACCTTATTATTCTGCCACACATATATAAAAAAAATGGTATACTTTTTAGTAGTTTACGCATAATGGTAGGGTAAATTATAATTACTTCTACCGACCAAAGAAACCTTTGTAAAAAATACAAAACTATTTTTTATGTTTTGCATAATTCTTTTATGAAATGATGAAATTTTTTTCTACAAAATGTAAAATATTTTTGTAAATGAAAAATTTGTGTAGGTCTTTCAACTACTGAAAACAAATTCTGAAACTACCCCCACTAAAATTCTACCTACCCTTTACCCTAAAATATGTCTTGTTCCATGTTCCAAAAGAGGAGTGAACCCCCATATATTGAAACACAGAATCACAACGATTTCGTAAAGCAATTATTTCAAAATTCGAGGTGGTGGGATGCCCTCACGAAGTTCCAAGGGCATGACTAGGGTGTTGCAAAATATTTTATTATGAACTGTAATCCCACAACCATGGTCACTCACATTGGGGATATCCAAATTGCCCTGAATTCTAGTGTTTTTTCTGAAGTCTTAAGTTTACTTGAGGTAGGATTGCCTTACTACAAAAATTCTTCTAAGAGTTTTACCCAACTAGTAGATAAATTTGGTGAAAAGTGTACCATCATTCGTGACATGAAGGGATGGATAAAGGGCATTGATAATTCTGCACTTCCTCTTCAGTAGAAAGAAGTTGTTGTCTTAATCATTAAATTTTTCACACTAGAGGGATGAATGTCATCTATGCAATGTATCACCTTAGAATGTTAATAAACTTGAAGTTTCTAAAACAAGAAGACTATATCATCAATTTGTCATATTTCTTGCTTCAATCTTTGAAATCTACAGTTATTCATGTAAAGCCTAAAATTCTGATAACAACCCTAAACTTCATTTAATTGCACATCGTAGACTTATCAAATTATTGGTCTTGCAAAAAGCAAATGAAGTTAAAATTTCTTGGGATACAATCATAGAGGAGTTTAACCTACCATATTATTCTTAACTTGCCAATAGTGAGTCCAAAAAAAATAGTCCATCTGAGGAGGATCCTAAATTAGAGGGACTGGAATAGGAGCCTAAAATTCCAAAATGTAAACGTCAAACTCACACCAGGTCTACTAAATCGTCCCAACCTGCATAGAAAACTTAGCATAAGAAACCCATTCCTGAAACTCATGACAAAGGATAAATTTCTAGATACAAGTCCAATTTACGCACACCTAAACCAACTATTGAATCTTTGATACGTCTTTAAGCATAGAATATTGTTTTATAGATCAAAATTAATAAACTTCGGGAAGATGTCATAGAGCTTTCAAAACTAGTCCAATGAGCTCTTACCCCCCAGATAGATATGATCAAACAAATCTTAGGGGATAGGATGATGAAACCTCTTGACCCCGTCAATCGACCGTCACCTATCGATGCCTCTCCTAATAAAATTTCCATGATCGATAGGAAACAAAAGAAGTCTGTCAACTTCATAAAAATAAACAATACCATTGACTTTTTCATAATTCTCAAAGAAGAGAGTTCGTTGCCTCTTGCTAGTCTGATGCAATAGAATCAACCTCAAGAATCACGTCCCTCCATCAAAACTGGAATTGAACCAATAAAATTAGCCCTAAACGTCAAGATGCCTCCAAAAATTAACGTAGTCATCAAAAACATGGTCACACTAGTTGAGATGCCTTCACCTTCCAAAATGCAGTTAACAATGCAGGGAGAGGAATCCATTGAGGTAGAGCATATCAAAACTGTTATGGTTAAAACTCCAGTTGATGAGCAGGAGGCTAAAGTGTAGGTACAAAAGATCAAGCATGAATGAAAATTGCCACCAACGCGACCTCCATTATTAATAATTTCTACTAGACGGACACAAGTTGGATAAACTGAAAAACTGTTAAAATATTTTCATGATTTCAAACTTAATATTTGCTATTTATATATTATTATTTTTGTAAAAATTTTGAATGTTTCATATCTATAGTTATATTTTCTGTGATATATATATATATATATATGAGGATGATATTATAGATAGTGTTTTATATATGAAATTTTTATGTAGTATTTAATGTTTATGCTTATGATTTTAGTAGGTTATCGCAATAAAATAATTCTGAGGACTCATTTTTTCCTGCTTGGAACTGTTATGTTATTTCACTCTTACAGGAATTAGTTCTTTGAAAAATTGTAAACAGCATATCTTTCTGCAGATGCTTTAATAATTAGATGTTCTACATTTATTGATAAAATTATTTCTTTTATGATACTGTTATAGACAACCTTTAAGAAATCATTATTTTTAGATTTATTTGGTATTTTTTGTAACATTTGTATTGTCATAGAAATGATTTTTAAAGATATGAAATATTTTACTTTCAACTGCAGAAATCTAATTGGAACTTGTGTGTTGTAATACGTTGATTTATATTTATAGTTATTTCTGAAAATATTCATTTCTTGTGATTTTAGTGTTGTTACCTGTGATCTTTAGAAACAAGATCTAATAGACCTATTTGATTATTTCTGAAAAATAATTGTATTTTCTTGTTTCATGCAATTGTAAATTTCTGAAAAATATGTAAAGTTTCATGAATATTTCAATTTGTAGAAATCTGGAATACAATATTTGAAATATGTGTCATGTTTGTAATATTTTATTAAAACCTCATTTTCTCCAAATGCATGAGGACATGCATACCTCTCAGTTTGGGGGAAAATGATGAGTATTTATTTAGCATGTATTAGTTAAGATAAATTGTTTAAATTTCATCTTTAAATCATGATTGCAATGCATTTTAATGGTTATTTATATTTATTTTTGTGATTTATCAGTTAAAATAATGGATATGGTTAATCTGACAAATGTGTATATTTTATGTAAAATACACGCAAGTTGTGTATTATTATATAGGAAAATATTGAAGAACATCTTCAGTCATATGATGCAATAGCACAAGCTTTAGATCAAACCCTGAACATGAAAGAAGATGGACATGAGGATGACGTATCGAGAAAGCTGAAGATATGGTTACAGAATTTAGTGGCTAAAGTATGTTATAGAAGATAATTACTAAAATATGTTACAGAAGATGGCTACTGAAGATTGTTATCGAATATGACTTTTACCAATAGTTATACAATAAATTTGACGAATTCAATTGATCGACGTTGCATGCACTCTAACACGGCAGCAGATTTTACAAAATATTTTTAGTCAGCATGATTAGTTGACTTGTCAATTATTATTCACGAGGATATTGTGATTAATAAAGTTGTTGAAAAGTATTTTATAAAGTTGTATAATTAGAATATTGTTAGATTGTCTAGATTCTGATGCAAGATTATTATGTCCTTATCGAGAATAAAGGGGCATATAGTTACGTTGTATATCCTGCAAAATATTCAAATTAGTATTGGTTTGTTATGCTCGTTCATGTATTGCTACTTGGACCACTTAGGTTATTTATTGAGTCCAAGGAGGATTAGGAAATTGTGTTTTTAGAATAATTAGATTATTTATGTTAAGTACATAGTTGTCGCATTATCAAGTCCACAATGCCACATGGAAAAATACATGGAAGAGTTATATTCAAAATTGTCCAAGTCATATTATATATTACATAGGAAGACATTTGAAAAGGTCTAATGATAAATCGCCTATCTAAATAAGAAATGTTTGAAGTCAAGCTAATGTCTATAAAAATTTTGAAGAACCGCCATCATGTACATTTGAACTTCCAACAATAAAAGCAGTATTTTACTTTTCACGTATGGTAATTGTATCATTTGTGTTATTTATTGCTTGATTTATTTTATGTAGTTATAATTGTATTTTTCTTGCATCCATAGAATAGAATAATTTTAGTAGTAGTTAGCATGAATGATGTTATAAATAGAAAGAAAATTTGACCCCAAACTTAGTACATAAAGGAAATCCCTCAATTATAAAGAATCAAGAATCATGTCTCCATAACCACTCACCTCTAAATAATAATCATTAGAAACTACGAGTTGTTTTCAATAATGATGTTTGCTATAGTTAACTAAAAAATAATGTTTTTTATCATATGGTAAGTAGCTCTTGACTTTATAATTCATTCCTTTAAAGTCATGAAAATCCAACAACATCAGTCCTTGAGATCTCACCTTTATCTTCATCTTGTAGAGAGAAGAGATAAGCATCACCACCTATAAGGAATCAAGACTCATGTCTTCATAATCACTCACCTCCAAATAAAATCCATTAGAAACTATAACTTATTTGCAATGATTATGTTTGTTATAATTAACCAAAAAATAATATTTTTTTTCATATGGCGAGCAGCTCTTGAATTTATAATCCATTCTTTTTAAATGTCATGGAGGACCAACAATATCAGTCTATGAGATCTCACCTTCATCCTCACCTTATAGAAAGAAGAGATAATTATTACCACCCATGTTTTTTTTGTTGCTGCTTCTAACCTTTTGATCCGTTATCGATTAAATTTTACCTATGATCTTCCCTATAATAATAAGGAATGGGATTCTTAAAGGTTTCTTGTATTTTTTCTCTACTTGCTCCCATTATTTTTTAAATTTATCAAATCATTTATTAGAGACTTACTTTGCATGAGTTTGAATGGAAAGAGAGTTACTCCACCTTATTTGTTGATCTTTTTGGTGAAAAGGTACTGGATAAATCTCACAAGAAAACTATGAACGTTGCTAACAAAATGATGAAAAATAAAAATTCCTTTGACCGTTTAAAAATGGCCTAGCACTCTTAATCAGGAACTTTAACAAGTTCTAAATGAAATATTGCTTAATAAGTAAATGTGCTCAGCAATATGCATATTTTTTGTATAAATTTATTACGTTGAAAGATTCTTAAAATGGAACGTTTACTCCATTTTATAAATTTAAAACTTAAGAACTTTTACATGAAATTTGTAGGTTCACATAATTTTTTTATGCTATGTACCAGCCAATCGTAAGACAATTCTAACTTTTCATATTTTTACAAATATTTTTTTATTTTATTTACATATATGTAGAATTTATTTATGATGGTGGTTATTTATTTACAATACATTTAATATCTACTTATACAAATATATTTAAGTTTTATAAGCCTTTGTTATTAAGGTACCTTTGTTGATCCATGTTGTCCAGTGTAGATGTAATCAAGATGTGCTGAAAGATTCTGATTATCTTTGACACACTCCTCAAAATTCTCTTGTCCTCCATATCTGCATGATTCAATCTATAAATATAAGCATCAACATTATATCCATAGCACGGTTTAGTTAAAAGAAAAATAAAAATACTGCAAGAGCTTGGTAGAGTGATGAAAGCTTTTAATATGGAAGAATATCTTTAAAAATATAAAATAAGATTAGTCTGAACCTACGACTACCTTTGATGATGAAGTCTCGTCTGTGGCATCTACGATGTTCTCAATATTTAGATAAATATTTTGCTTTTTCATAAACTTTTATAAAAGTTCAATAATAATCATGGAATGTTATGGATGTAACCTGAGATGGCTTTTTCACTTGTAGTTGCTAGAAGAAAAAACATGCAACCAACAATAATGATGCCTATAGTCTTCACCATATTCTGAAAATATGTCAAGAAACAATAAATATCTGGATTTGGCTCTGCTTGCAAGTGAGATGTCCAACTATGGAAATTTATATAGGCATAAAATCTATGTGAATTTATGAACCACCTGCACATGGCAGGACTATTTTGCAATAAAATTAAGGAGACGGAGAGGAATCTACAGAGAGGATATATATGAGCTCAACTTTATATCTCAGTTGAAGGGTTGGAAGTTATTATTAATAATAATATTATTATTATCAACAACCTTTCTTTACCAACATTTCTTGTTTGGCACAATAATTTTAAGTCATATTTCTGAATATATCACTTTCGTCTCTTTCTCTTTAATTAGGGACATTTTTTCCCCTCTTTTACATCAAACTCAGGGTATTTTCAACTATGGAATAGACTCAAAGGTTGAATTATTTTATAACCAACTCAATTGAAAATTAAGTTACTTTTTAATAAATAATTTTATTTAATTTTACTAATCATTGATTGACCTGTGATTAGAGAATGTAAAATAAAACTTTTTAATTAATAATTTTATTTAATTTTACTAATTATTGATTGATATATGATAAGATAATGTATAGTAAAAAAAATAGAAAAGAAGATTAAAAAATTTTGGGTACGAGACAAATTTTAATATGAAACAAGGACTATAGAGGTTTATAGAACAACATAAAAAAGTAATGACTATGGAGGACTATCTATGCATTGTAGGGTTTTTAGGGCAACATAAATCTTCAGAAGATAAATCTCGTCATGAACAATATGAAAAAATAGAAGAGATTAATCAATATGAGAGTGTTGGTGGGAATGAAAAGGAATATGAAGTTCATTAAAGCATGAACAGTGGGGTTAAACCCAGTAATAAAAATAAAAAGTGATGATGATGAAAATGATACCATGCAATATTAGGGATATGAATAAGACCCCTAAAAAGAGTTATTAATGAATTAATAGGTTGTTATAGTCTTGAGTTTTTTTAATACAATATTATAGTGAGGAATGTAAGGATGATTTGGAATATGGGTGATTTTTTAGCAATTTATTCTACAAGATTTTTAGGTAGTGTTGCAACAATATGGAACAAACACAAATGGGATGGGCAATTGTTAGAAGCAAAAAAATGACTAGGTTGCTATATAAATTTACAAATAAAGAGAAAAACATCCAAGTTGGGGTTATTAATGTATATGTTTAACGTATAGTTACTCCTTGTGGAAATGCTAGAAAGACCTTAGGATATTATTGTCAAAACACAATGATTATTTATTGTGATCTATGGATTTTTGGGGTGATTCAACACTATCCTATCTCCTTCAAAAAATAAGAGTGGTATTTCATTTGTAAATTCAAATGGCCTATGGGATGTTAGTCCTTTAATTTTTCAATATACATGGGATAATATAAGCATTGGGCAAACTCATATAGTGGAAAGACTAGATAGATTATTCTTATCTAGCAAATTGTTGCAAACAAAGTATACACTATCTTCAAATATTTTATTACAAGCAATATTGGATCACAAACCCATTATTTTGACCTATGATTTACCTGATAATGATCATCCAATATTATTTTGACTCTAATATATTTGGCTCCAAGACCCTAATTTTTTCTATATGGTTATGTTATGGTGGGATGAAGCAAATTTTAAAAGATCATATATGTACAAGTTTGTTCAAAAGATGAAATATTTAGAGCAAATGAAGATTTGGAATATCAAATCTTTTGATAAAATTTTTAAATAAAAGAAAAAAATTGAATCCAAGCTCAAAATTTTACAAGAGATAATATAAACTAATGAAATGAATCATGTTTCTTATATGAAAAAAAAAATACTTTTTTATTATCATAATGCATTGAAAAAGGAGTCAAATTGGTTTCAAAAATCTAAGGAGAAATGGCTTAAGGAAGGAGATAAAAATACAAACAAAATCATGCTATTACAAAAAAAACAATTTTTTCTTTTCACATAGAAAATATTTTAACCTAGATGAAAGAAATATTTAGGAAGAAGAAGATATAAGGAAGGAAGCAATAAATTATTTCAAAAATATATTGTCAAATTTTGGGAATGAAAATGAGACACATGATAAGATTTTATAAAATATTCCATCAATTATCACACAGGGATAAAATGAAAGCTTGGTGAAGAAGATATCTATGGAGGAGCTACATGAAGAAATTTTCTCTTTCCATCCTAACAAGGCACCTATGCTCGATGGATTTCTTGCAATTTTATTTCAAAAAATAGGATTTATTGAAGAGTCATATCTTAGTTGTAGTTGAAGGCCCGAAAAGGATGGCCATAATAAGTGATATTGATATCACTTTTATTATGTTGGTTTTCAAAAAAAGCAAGACAAAATATTTTGATCATTTTTGCCAAATAAGCCTTTGTAATATGATTTATAAGATTATATAAAAATTATGACAAACAGGTTGAAATTCATTCTAGATTGTGTTATCTTAGAGGAACAAGATGGTTTTGTTCGTGGTAAACAATTTTTTGATGGTATAATAATTACAAAAAAGGTTATACATTTTTTTGATTCCATATAAAAACCAATTATGCGTATAATATTAGATATGAACAAAGCATATGATAAGGTTTCTTAGAGTTTTCTATATGACATGCTCAAAATTTTGGTTTTGACTAGACTAAATGTTGTTATATCACTACAAACTATTCTATTTTAATCAATACTTCTCCTATTAGTTACTTCAAGTCATCTTGTGGACTCCACCAAGGTGATCCATTATTTTCTCATTTATTAATTATTCTTATGGGGCATTAGGGAGAGCTTTCTCAAAGGCAAAAATAGAAGAAGAAAACAAAGGTATTCAAGTTGCAAAAAATGGTCCCTTTGAATCTCATCTCTAATTTATTGATGATACTTTTATTTTGTTCCACATTTTAGTCAATGAGGCGATGGAGTTCAAATCAATAATATCATGTCATGAGAAGGCTACTATATAGTTGGTTAATACTGCAAAATATAGAATCTTTTTATTAACATTTCCCTAGATTTACAATAAATTATTGTTGATATTTTAGGGTTTAAAACTAAAAACTTTTCATCAACCTACTTGGCATTTCTTTGTATCGTAAAGGAAATAAAAAGGATCTTTGGATCTCTTGTTTGGATAGAATGAAAACTTGTTTGAAAGGTTGGAAAGATAATTTTTTTACCATGGCAGGAAGCCTACATGTCATTAAGACTGCATTGCAATCTATACCTATTTATATGATATCACTTTCAAGATTACCAGTAGGTATATCATCAATAAAAATCAAAGAGACTTTTGTGTGGGAAAATTTAGGTCTCCTCTTTATAAGTGGAATCTATGTTTGCAAAGGAAAGAATATTAGAGAAGCAAACTTGCATAATTGTAGACTTATGAGTTTGGCCTTAGGGACAAAGCTTGGGTGGAGATTATTCAAAGATAAAGAAAATAATTAGACAAAAATATTACTTCAAAAATATATAGGCTCTCTTAATGCAATGAAATTATTTAGGACAAGAACCCTACCTAAAGTATTGTTAACATGGAATGTTATATCAAATAGTTTGCAATTGATAAACAAACATATTACATGGTTATTCGATGAGGGGAATTATGTATTTTTTAGGTTTGATGCTTGGTTGGAGCCTTATCCTCTTATCTCTAACTCAAAATAGAAACCATTCACTTGGATATGCCTAGCTTATAAAATTCTAAAGTTCAAATACTATTAGCATAGACAAAAATTATAGATCATGGATTTCTATTAGTAACCTAGTTGAAGGAGGGAAACTCAAAAAAATTGTAAATGAACTTCAAAATATACTTCAAGAGTTTTATTTTTCAATTTCTACACTAAAGAATGATTTGGTTTATAATCTATTGAAATAAGTTGGATCCTTAGTCAAGTTGGGATATGAGGATTTAAAGCAATTAAAATTTCCTACTTCCAAGATATTTTCATTCAAAGAATGTTTGGTTACTAAAGGCTTTCTCTAAAGCCTCAGAATTCCTTTGGATAGCAGTTCAAAGTAAGATTCTTGCAAGAGATATTCTACAAAGAAGACGATATCATAAACCTTCGAGATGTATCTCATATGATAAGGGTTTAGAAACATCATACCATTTACTTCTTCATTGTCCCTTTGCTCCGTTTGGGGTTACTTTTTTAAAAATATGAAAATATATTGGGTAGTTCCATCAACATTGAAATATTTGATGAAATGTTGGGTTAATTATTTCAAAGCTAAAGCATTATGTATTCTATGAAGGATTGGAACTACCATTATTTATTGGAATTTAAGGCTTGAAAGGATTAATACGATGTTTTTACATAAATCTCAAAATCATGCCCAAGTGTGGAATTATATTATTTCCTCTTTTACAAAATATTTAAATATAGTGTACTCATCATGGGAACATACATGGAAGATTCAATCGTGATAATCGCATTAAAACAAAGGATCTACTTTGATGTAGGGTAAAATGGAAATGTCCAAAAATTAGGTTTATCAATATTAATTTTGATGTTACTTCTAAAGTAATTTTGGGAAAAGCTGGTGGTAGTGTTTTTCAAAGTAATGAGATAAAATCCCCCTCGCTTACTCAAATTCATATGGAAATTTATCTAAAAACTATACATAGGATAGGGTACATCTTACAAGGATTACAATTACAATAAAAAAAAAGGATGGAAATATATTTTAGTCGAGGTAGATTCACAAATTACCGTTAATGTTATCAATAATAATGGATGTGGAGATTAGATAAAAATTATATATTGTTCATGTTCATCATCTATTATCAAAGGCAATCTCTTGGAAATGTGAGCATATTTAGAGAGAATAAAATTTAGTAGCACATAATTTGGCCAATTGTGGTGTTGATATTCATATTTATGAAATCCAAATTTTAGAAGGCAATTATCTAACTAATATTCTATCTCTTAACAAAAATTATGTCAAGGAGATGATTGTGGAAACATAGCACTTCAAGGAATATAAATAATATATTTGTTATTATGGTAGAGGGAAGGTGTTTTGATAGGCTTCCAAAATATTTTACACTTCCTTTCACAAATTTAACATTAAAGCTCCAAAACTAAAACAAGAAAAGAGGAAATAAAACACCCAATTGAGGAGCCAAATACAAATATTCCATCAACCATGACTACCTAAAAATATTACTAAATACCCAGAACAAAATACCATTGTAGAGAAATATCCAAACCTAAAGAGACTAGACTTATCAGCAAATAAAACAAAGGTAAGATCAGTCAAGTTCATGGACCATCAACTCCATTTCCTCACGTAAACTCAATGAAATTTATTGTCTTGACTTCATTTTCTTTGAAGAGAGGAAAGCATGAGCATCATCTAAATGGTGCCTTCTTGATGAATCTGAATCCATAGATACCACACCATAATTATTTGAACTTCTCTTAGACCAAGAATTTTCTAGATTGGTGGTAGTGATATTTTAATGCAGAATAAAAAGAGGAAGCTCTTTGCTTTGAGAGGCTAGCCAAGAATCCTAGAAAGAATCTCTTCCACACACATGAGCATGAACCAATAAAAACATAATTAAGAAGCAATGTTACATATGATTATTGAACAACAAGGTTCAACAGCTACAACATAAACCCCAATACTGCTCCAAGCTCTTCCACTGAATTGTTAAATTTACACCTCATGAAAAAAATATTAGAGATAAAAAACATAAAGGACAAGGAGTGCATAAGGAGAGTGAGCCTCCTGATATGACTAGGATGATTTTAGGTCCCACTAGGTAAATATTATACACAAGAACATTGACATGTACTTATTTTATCTGATTCTAACCCATGACACCTTTGGTTTGCATTGAGCTATTATGTCTAGAAGCTAATAAAGCTTCCATAACGACATATGCGTTGAGCGAGGGTTTGTGTTGAATATGATCATCATGATATCTTGCTCAATGTTTTTTATTATGTTGATCATGACAAAGGCCATGTTGCTGAAGATAATAGTGATGATAGAAAATTTGTGTGTTTAAGAATTATTATTCATTATAAATTCCATGTTGATGAAGAACATAGTGATGAAGAAATTGGGTTATTTGAAAAACACGCAAAATGAATTGATTAAAAATTAATGAGAAGAATGGGATGTAATGGCACAAACTAGGAAGGAATGGTCAATGTATTAGAAATATCATAGAACAAATATAAATCCAAATAATGAGGCCTTGATTTTGATGGTCAAAAAAGAAGTGGTGAGACAGTTTGTGAAAAGAGAAACTTATGCATAGAATAAAACTCCCAGAATAAATTATTGTAGTCATTATGAATGGTTTTGACATGTGAAAGCTAGGTGTTAAAATGTGTATCCTTGTAAGAATTGTGGACGAAGTAATCACTCTAAAAAATATTTTTGGTACAAAGAAAAATGATCAACAAAAAAATACAAGGATATTATGTTTCTTGGTTGTCTTTTTTTTTTTTTAAATTAGGGTTTGGTCCTAGATCAAGGATCTTATGTTGGTTACCCAAAAAATAAAGAAACACACAAAGTAAACAATATGATTATCTCTATTAAGGATTAGATGTGTGTCTTAGAACTTGTTTTGTGTGTTTTGATTTGTTGAGAATCTACTTTGAACTCTTATTGTGTTTCTCAAAATTTGATGCTATACTCAATTTATTAAAAGGTTTTCACCTATATACTTGCAATGACATAACCTGGTAATGACATCCAGGTAGTCTTTCCCCCAAGATATGGAGGTGAAATCCATAACTAGACAAGGATCATAGGTACTACTGATTCTCACCCAACACATTATGGTTAGCGATACACGCCTCTGAAGAGGAATGCATGTTATTTTCTACGGATAGGATAGTTCTTGAATCGGACTTGGCCATGGTCGGGTCCCAGTAGTACAATGTTATATGAGCCAACCGAGTGGTAATGACTTCCATTATTGGTCTCGATCAATAGGTTGGATGTGAGAGCCCAATATTGCTAATGTTCACTTTGAGTTATGGTGTGTGTGGGTTCTTTTTAATTTTACATAAATAAAATATGCATCACAAAGCACTCATGATTCTCTTTCTACATACCTAGAAAATAGTGTTTTATTTTTAGAAAGATGCAAGTCTAGATGCTCTTTGCTTTGAGATAATGCAATACAAAATCAAAATGATATTGGCCTTTGGAAAGGCCCCAAGCAAGCAAACATTACCACATAATTTTAATAGTAGTAGATATTTTGTACAACAAGTAACAGTATCAGCTGCTAGATAGAAAAGTAGCTAATAATCTTAGCCATTGGTGACAACAGTAGCTAATAAATCTAGTCATTGTTACCAGTAGCAGCTAGCATCAAATACATATTTTTCATGTATTTTCCCTTATAAATTCACTATGTGACCTAATTAAAGCCTAGAATGCAGAGAAAAACACAGAAAAATAAAAAATACATAAGAGGAAACCTACTTGGAAATCCTCATCTAAAGTATAAGCAGGCTGCTTACTACTTTTCCCAATTTTTTGCTAGTCGTTGTTGCTCAGCGTGGCTAGGATGCTAGTCATTTTTGTTAACCACGGTTGAGATTGTGTACTATGGATTTCAAACTTGGTTGGTACCTGTACACAAAAAATAGAGGAAAAAAATGGAAGCAGCAAAAAATGTGGGGTTTCCACCATGACTACCACTATAAAAAGGCTTAAAGAGTGTATATCTAAACCTATTGCAACATGATAAACAAATTTGAAAGTAAATAAGATGTATGAAACCAAATTCACAAGAAAGAATGCCTCCTTTGTAATAAAATGGTGAAACTCAATTACATATATGTCCCTCTTAGGGATACCAAATTTTAAGCAATGTTTACAAGTGTTGTAGCCCCTAAATGATGGTGATATACTCTAAGGTATCCTTAGATCTCCACAAAATTTGCATGAGGGCTTACTAGGATGCCTCCTCCATTGTTAGGAGGATTGATCTTAGATAGTGCTTTGAACCTTGGAATGATGAGGCTATTGACTAATAAAAAATAAGAAACAATAAAACACATCAAAAGCATATGATGCCTCTCATGATGAGGCTATTAACTAAGAAATGCAAGGAATGAAGCAAAAATGTAAATAAAGCATGCATATGTGTAAATATGCTTAAGATATTGACAAATCAGTATAAAGCATGGCTTAAAACATGTATATAAGGCTAATCTTGCATGAAGTCTAAAGTATTAAGCATAAAAGAATATAATCTATGAAATATTATGAAAGAAATCATGTATGACATAAATGAAAGTAAAGCTACCTATGATACTGCTAATTAACCATAGAAATGTCTACCATACAATTAATATAATCTAGGTTAACCTAAATGTATAATAAGAAAAGGAAATCTACAACTAAAATAGAGAAATTAGGGCATCAAATGCTATCCACGGGTGCTTAGAGAAACTAACTCTATTAGGCATGGTTAACAGCCACGACTAAGCCCGTGGGCCACTGTTGATAACTGTGACCACAAGAAAAGTATCCTTTCCTTAAAACCAAGGTTGTAGATGCTCAAATCCTCTATATAATTGATGGTGAAGGGTCACCTTCATGTCTGGACACATATTTGTGATTTATTTCACTTGAATTGTTGCAAAGGCAGGTGTCAAATTCCTTGGAAGCTCCATTGTTGCAAAGGCAAGTGTCAAACTAAAATTGGGCAGCATCTCCATACTCTTCAAAGGTTGCAATTGGCTCTCCAGTTTAACAAGGTTTCACTACAATAAAATTCATATCACATTGCCTCTTTGAGGGGCCTATAAATAGACTCCTAAAATCCCAATCTTGGATTTTCAAGGAAGCCAATATCAAGAAGTTGTTTGTCTGAGCAGTTGAGAGGAATCCTCTAGAAGCTTCCTCATCCAAAACTACTTGATATTAGTTGTAATTTAGTCATTTCAACCGATTTTTCTTGGCTCTGGTAGCCCAAGTTTATTACAAGGCTAGTCATAGTTGCTCAACATGGCTAGGACCCTAGTCATAGCTATCAATCGTAGCTAAGATCTTATCTACTGATGTCATTAGCGACTAAGGTTGAATAGGCCTAGACTATCTAAATGAGTGATTAGAATCACTACTTAGCCTTGGAAAGGTCCAAGGTCATTCATATGGTCTGCAAAGGTGTCCATATAAGTCATCTCCTAAATATGACATGTTTTAGGTGTCTACAATTATTGCAAAAATACACATATCCTAGAATACCTATACTCATGATACACATTGGTGACATAGCCTTGCAAAATATTTTGGTCAATTTAGGAGTCACTATTAATGTCATGACTAAAGAAACAATGAAATATTTAGGGGTACATAAACTATAATCAACTTCTATCATACTCCAACTTGCATATAGGTCTACTGTTAAGCCAGAAGGAAAACTAGAAGATGATATAGACTTTATAGTCTTACAACCCAAGAAAAATTTAGGGGGTCATCCCTTAATTCTAGGGTGCCCATGGCTTACAACAGCTAATGCTTACATTAGTTGTAGATATGGAAACATGACTATCTCCAATGGTAAGAATACTAAAGACCTTAGCCTACTCCTTGAATCAACAATAGAAAAATATTTTCCAAAGCAACTATGGTATGATTTCCCTCATGATTTTTATGATATCCAAACCTTATCAATAAATGTTCTAAGTGAACATCTTCAACAATAAATTAAGGGACCATAACCATCATTATTATAAAATCAAAAAGAAGATCAAGTTCAATACAATGGTTGCTCATATGAATCTATTATGGTAGTTGACGAAGCTAGCACGAGTCAGTCTCAACAAATGGTACCTTATGATTATCACTTAAATATTCTTGAACATGAGATAATGGGGATAGATGCAAACACTAATAAATTCAAACAGATAGATATCACACTAGGAAGAACTCTGAATATTAGTGACGAGCTCACAAGCATACAAGAATCACAATTAATAGACGTGCTTAAGAAACATCAATCATAATTTGCATGGAACTACGAGGACATGAAAGGTATACATCCAAATGTTTGTACCCATCACATATTTATCCAAGAAGGTTGTTATCCAGTAATACAACCCCAAAGAATATTGAATCTAGCAATGAAGGATGTGGTTCAAGAAGAATTCATTGAACTTTTGAAGGCAAGATTTATATATCCAATTTTTGATAGTCAATGGGTGTCACCACTTGTGATAGTCCCTAAAATGAATATTAAATTGAGGATTTGTGTGGATTATAGGGAATTAAACAAAGTAAAAAAGAAATACTATTTTTCCTTGTCATTCATTGATCAAGTTCTTGATACCTTTGCTGGAAAGAAATATTTCTACTTTTTTGATGGTTTTAGTGGTTATAATCAAGTTTCCATAGCTAAAGAAGATCAAGAAAATACAACCTTCACATTTCCAATAGGCACCTATGCTTATAAAGTCTTACCTTTTGAATTATGCAATGCACCTTCTACTTTTCAAAGAGCTATTTTGGCTATATTTTCTAACTTAATCAATGAATGTGTAGAAGTCTATATGGACGACTTCACAATCTATGGTAATTCCTTTGAAGAAACTTTATCAAGCTTACAAACAGTTCTGGTTAGATGCCAAGAGAAAAAATTCTCTTTGAGTCATGAAAAGTATTATATGATGATGAGAGGAGGTATTGTTTTAGTACATCATATATTAGAAGAATGTGTTAAAGTAGATCCTACAAAGATACAATCTATTCAATCCCTTAAACCTCCAAAAACACAAACATATGTGAGAAGTTTCCTAGGACATGCAGGATACTACCATAGATTCATTAAAGACTTTAGTAAAACTGTTGCTCCCATGCTTAATCTCTTAACCAAATAAAGTGAATTTAATTGGACTAAAGCATGTCAAGAAGCCTTTGAAGTTATAAAATATATATTCATTACTGCTCCAATCCTAAGAGGGCCAAATTGGGAATTACCATTTCATATACATTGTGATGCTTCAGGTTACGCAATAGGGGCATTATTGCAAAAAATAGAGAATAAAATAACTTATGATATCTATTGTGTGATTAAAAACTTGCATGGGGCTGAGCTTAATTACACTATTACTGAAAAATAATTCTTAGCTATAATCTATGCTATCAATAAATTCAAACATTACATAACAGGGTATGAAGTATTTATTCACACTGATCACTCTGCCATTAAGTACTTAATGAACAAAGTTACAATGGGAGGTAGAGTGGTTATATGGCTTCTTCTGTTATAGGATTTCAATATTACCATAATAGATGAGGTAGAAAAATATAATGTCATTGCAGATCACCTATCTCGTATGCAATTTTTTGATGACGATGAGTTAATTCCTGATAATTTCCTAGACAAAAATTTGTTTGCTCTTTCTATTTTCACTCCTTGGTATGTTGATATTTTAAATTACTTAGTAACATAAAAAATGCCTCAAAAATATACATCGTGTGAGCATAGAAAATTAATACGTCTGAGTATCCCTTATATGTGGATTCATGGAGTCTTGTTTAAAACATGTCCTAACCAAATAATTAGGAGATGTGTGCAAGAGGAAGATGTATATGACATCATTAAGGTGGCACATGAAGTACCTAGTGGAGGCCATTATACCACTAAAAGGATAGTTAGTAAATTACTTCAAACTGATTACTTTTGGCCTAACATGAATAAGGATATCTAAAAATTCATTGATATATGTGATGCTTGTCAAAGAACCAGTAATTATACACCTTCAATGGAAATGTCTTTGGTATCACAAGTAGTGTTTGAACCATTCGACAAATAGGGAATTCACTTTGTTGGACCAATAGAGAATCCATGTGTAGGTAATAAACACATACTTGTGTGTACATACTATGTTGCTAAGTGGGCTGAAGTTAAAGCTTTACCATGAGCACAAGTTGAACCGGCAGTTGATTTTCTTTATGAAAATATAATGCAATGCTTTGGAAAACCTAGAGAGTTAGTTTCAGATCATGAAACCCAATTTCTCTCCAAATTAATTGCACATTTTGTTGATATCTATAAAATAAAACATAGGAAAACCTCACCATATCACCCTCAAGCCAATGGACAAGTAGAAGTTACAAACAGAGAACTTGAAAATATCATTACAAAAACTATAGTCGTTAATAGGGGTGATTGTGATAAAATATTAAAATATTTTGTATGGGCATATAATACAACTTTGAAAACTACCATAGGAATATCATCTTATGAAATAGTTAATGGCAAACAAGCTATCATGCCCATTGAATTTGAGATAGAAACTCTTCGTATAGTGGTACAACTTGACATGAACTTGGATCAAGTGCAGAAATCTAGATTGGAAAAGTTAAAAATTCTGGATGAAAGGAGACTAGAAGCATTACATATGACTGACATAACCTAGCAATAAAGAAAGGAATTGCATGATAAACACATTGTACCATATACATTTCAATCAGGATATTGGGCCTTGTTGTTTAACTCTCGTTATCAATTTCAAGGTAAATTGAGGATAAGATGGCTAGGACCCTATGAAATTAAGGGGATATTCGGGAATGGTATAGTCAAACTTAAGCCTATAGATGATTCAACTAGAAAATTACTAGTAAATGGGCATAGGCTTAAACCATACAAGAAGCCATTATCTAAGGAAGAATTCATACACCACCTTAAGCAACAGGCTTATTTGCAGTTTATCTCTGAACCGTAATCAATAACTATTGAATAATAACTTCTCTCACATAAAAAAATATATTATGCTTCCTTTATTTCATTATAAATTTTCTATATCTGCAATATTTCTATCTTATTTTCATCAATTTTCTGTCTTAATGTTTCAAAAATAGCCAAAAGGATATTTCTTTAATAGCTTGTAGTAAAATGACTACCACATATTGCATAATACCTTATTTTCTGAATGAAATCTAGGTGTTCTCAATTATTCAACCATCACTAGTATTTTGAGAAAATTTTCATTGAAAGTCAAGCAATATTTTGGTGTTGTAAGATATTCCTTGTCAATCAAGTTTTCTTGGACTATGCACATTAGAACATATAAAAACATTAC
Organism: Wollemia nobilis; assembly: GCA_028583015.1. NCBI lineage: Eukaryota > Viridiplantae > Streptophyta > Pinopsida > Araucariales > Araucariaceae > Wollemia > Wollemia nobilis. The sequence continues at coordinate 6,624,478 of JAQPPZ010016334.1, read as the reverse complement.
GATATTTGGGGTGATCCTCATTACATTAGTGTCTCGAAAACCATGGGGTTATCCTCATTACATTAATAGATTGAATAAAACTCACCTAGAACTAAGGTATCCTTACACAGTAGCACTAAGTTTGGATAAGACCTATGGATGCTCATAGATAAGCTAGATTGTTAGCATAAGTGATCATTTTTTACTCAATCCTTACTCATAATGAGGAATGAATACTCACTACACACACAGTTAGTCCTTGGAAGGCTTGAAAACATTAGGACAACTTTAACATCATATCGATTTGTAAAATGAATAGATGAATTTTTTTGAAGTCACTAGGATGTCTGAGTCTTTGAGAAACAACTCTAGAATATCATAAGTAGGAAAAAGTTAGATGTAAATCCTTATGGAAGTACCATAATTCATTTTATCCTACAAAAATATAGTTTGTATCCCCCAAACTTTACACCCTTTAGTAAAAGCCATCATAATATTAGAATATCTATTCTAGTTTTTTCTAAGTGTTGAAATTACCCAAGCCTTTGATAGAGATATATATTTGCATATATTGATGACTGATATCAAGCTTTATAATCATTTTTCTCTTACTTGGATACTTCTTAGTGAAATTCAGGAAGCAGAATCACAAACATAATCTTAATAATCCCCTATAAATAAAACTCATTATTATACCATCCACCATAATATAAATAAGACACCCTTCATTTTGTTTTTTCTATATAGCCAAAATTACAATTTGGGGGGGAGTAAATAAAGACATACAAAGTTCATAATAAGTTTAGGGGGGAAGAATCAAGTAAAGTATTTTTTTAATTTTAAACATCTACAGTTTCTATAGACAGCTTTTGTAGACATCTTTCGAAGACAGCTTTTGTAGATGTCTTCTGTAGACAGTTTTCAAAGATAGTTTTCATAGGCATATTCCATAGATTTTTTTTGTAGGCATATTTTGTAGATGCTTTCTATAGATATCTTTTGTAATAATATTTCATAAACATATTTTGTAAACACCATTCGTAGATAATATTCGTAACACACACCATGAAATATTTCTAAGTGTCGAGACTTAAACTAACCCTAAGTAAAAATGATACGTAACAATCCAGAATATGACATAATGTTTCAACATATAATATGATACAATGTGTCAATACAGAGACTTACCAATATCATTTTAAGGGAAGAGAAGGGTAAAATTGCATAAAAATTTAAAAGACTACCTTTGATCACCCTTATAAATTTGTGGATCCTTATATGGCATTAAAATTAAAATCAATATTCAGAAGGTGTGTCAAAAGTCTCCCACAAACCTAGTGTGTTTGATTATGATGGTGCCACATAGCACAATCCACGAGTGATGATCAATTTAAAACATATTACGTGGATGTCTTCCTTTGAAAAGCATGAAAGATGATTACAGAATCCACATCGACTACTAGGAACACGTGCACACAAAAGCAAACAAACTCGGCTATAGACCCGTCTTAATAATGAAAAGACAAAATTTAAAACATGTGAGCATCAATATCAGTAGCAAAATAGATAATGTACGCATCAAGACAGTAACACAATGGAATGAAGAAGTGACATTGCATATACGTGCAAAAGCAATAATTTAAAAAGTAAATTTTTTAGTTGTCATAAGTGACTGAAGGAACAAGGTGTAAAATTATTATAATTATTAATGCCTAACCCTTCGTACGCAATATGGCAATAAAATTTCATGCCAATAAGGATGTCGACCACCCTAAACCCGTCGAAAATGATTAATACATGGCTTCATGCTCCAATAGCAAGAAACATCGTAAATTGAAGACGTCAATCGTTGATCAAATTTTAAATGAACAGCCATGATAAAATTCATGCAAAATCTAGAAACTTCACATGCCTATTACAACTAATGATGATCACTGATACGTAGTTTTTACCGGCCAATCACACTATAGTGAAACGGATCTAAGCCCTAAACCATCGATTAAACTAAAACTAAGGGATGTGATTCACTGAGCCACGATATTATTCACTATCATTGATTAAGATCAAATGGATGGTCTAGATTATTTGCATGGCTAAAACTCCATGCTAAGGAAAACAAACCCTAGAATTTACCTTGCTTCTGTAGAAAGTCCCAAACGCGGGATGAAAACACTTTGCAAACAAAGCTGAAACTCTACAGAATTTTTTAGCAAAACTAAATTAAAGGTTTTGAATCAGATAGGGAAGGGGAAAATCACTACAGAAGGATGGAATAGTGAGAGGAAATATGAATGAAGAGAAATTCTAAGAACGACGATGTATGGTGATAGAAAATTTTGGTAGAACAAAAGTGACGGGTAAAATTTAATTGTACTAATTTTTTTTTAATGATGAACAGTCACAGATACTTTACACATTATTATTCTGCCACACATATATAAAAAAATGTATACTTTTTAGTAGTTTACGCATAAGGGTAGGGTAAATTATAATTACTTATATAGATAAAAGAAACCTCAGTAAAAAATTACAAAACCATTTTTTACGTTTTGCATAATTCTTTTATGAAATAATGAAATTTTTTTCTAAAAAATCTAAAATATTTTTGTAAATGGAAAATTTGTGCAGGTCTTTCAGCTGCTGAAAACAAATTCTGAAACTACCCCCACTAAAATTCTATCTACCCTTTACCCTAAACTATGCCTTGTTCCATGTTCCAAAAGAGGAGTGAACCCCCATATATTGAAACACAGAATCCCAATGATTTTGTAAAGCAATTATTTCAAAATGTGAGGTGGTGGGATGCCCTCAGGAATTTCCAATATTATGACCAGGGTGTTGCAAAATAGTTTACTATGAACTATAATCCCGCAACCATGGTCACTCACATTGGGGATATTCAAATTACCCTGAATTCTAGTGTTATTTTTGAAGTCCTAAGTTTACTTGAGGTAGGATTGCCCTAATGCAAAAATTCTTCTAAGAGTGTCACCCAACTGGTAGATAAATTTGGTGAAAAGTGTACGATAATTCGTGACAATAAGGGATCGATAAAGGGCATTGCTAATTCTGCACTTCCTCTTCAGTAGCAAGAATTTTTTGTCTTAATCATTAAATTTTTCACACAAGAGGGACGAATGTCTATCTATGCAGCGTATCACCTTACAATGTTAATAAACTTAAATTTTCTAAAACAAGAAGACTGTATCATCAATTTGTCATATTTCCTACTTCAATCTTTGAAATCTATAGTTATTTGTGTAAAGCCTAAAAAATTTGATGACAGTCCTAAACTTCATTTAATTGCACATCGTGGACTTATCAAATTATTGGTCTTGCAAAAAGCAAATGAAGTTAAAATTTCTTTGGATACAATCGTAGAGGATTCTAACCTACCGGGTTATTCTGAACTTGCCAATAGTGAGTCCCAAAAAAATAGTCCATCTGAGGAGGATCCTAGATCAGAGAGTCAGGAATAGGATCCTGAAATTCCAAAATGTAAATGCCAAACTCACACCAGGTCTACTAAATCATCCCAACCTACATATAAAACTTGGCGTAAGAAACCCATTCTTGAAACTCATGACAAAGGATAAATGTTTGGATACGAGTCCAATTTACCCACACATAAACCAACTATTGAATCTCAGTCACATATTTAGGTGTAGAATATTGTTTTGTAGATCAAAATTGATAAAGTTCAGGAAGATTTCGTAGAGCTTTCAAAACTAGTCCAATGAGATTTTACCCTCTAGATAGATATGATCAAACAAATCTTAGTGGATAGGGTGACGAAACCTACTGACCCTGTCAACCGACTGCTACCTGTCGATGCCTCTCCTAATAAAAGTTTCATGATCGATAGGAAATAAAATAAGTCTGTCAACTTCATCAAAATCAACATTTTCATAATTCTCAAAGAGGAGATTTCATTGCCACTTGCTAGTCTGATGCAATAGAATCAACCTCAATAATCGGGTCCCTCCACCAAAATTGGAACTTCACAAAGAAAATTAGCCCTAAACGTCAAGATACCTCCAGAAATTAACATAGTCATCAACAACATGGTTGCACCAATTGAGATGCCTTCGCCTTCCAAAATGCAAGACACAATGCAAGGAGAGGAATCCATTGAGGTAGAGCATATCAAAATTGTTATGGTTGAAACTCCAATTGATGAGCAGAAGGCTAAGGTGTAGGTACATAAGGTCAAGCATGAACGCAAATTGCCACCAACGGGACCCCCATCATCAAGAATTTTTACCAGATAGACACAAGTTGGATAAACTAAAAAACTGTTAAAATATTTTCATGATTTTCAGACTTAATATTTGATATTTATATATTATTATTTCTATAAAATATTTGAATGTTTTATATCTATAGATATATTTTTTGTGACATATATATATATATATATATATATATATATATATATATTATGGATAGTGTTTTATATATGAAATTGTTTGTGTAGTATTTAATGTTTATGCTTATGATTTTAGCAGGTTATCACAATAAAATAATTCTGAGGACTCATTTTTTCTTGCTTGGAACTGTTATGTTATTTCACTCTTGCAGGAATTAGTTCTCTGAAAAATTGTAAACAGCATATCTTTCTACAGATTCTTTAATAATTAGATGTTTTGCATTTATTGATAAAATTATTTCTTTTATGATACTGTTACAAACAACCTAAGAAATCATTATTTTTAGATTTGTTTGGTAGTTTCTGTAACATTTGTATTGTCATAAAAATGATTTTTAAAGATCTAAAATATTTTACTTTCAACAGCAAAAATCTAATTGGAACTTGTGTGTTGTAATACGTTGATTTATATTTATAGTTATTTCTAAAATATTTGTTTCTTTTGATTTTAGTGTTGTTACCAATGATTTTTAGAAACAAGATCTAATAGACCTATTTGATTATTTCTGAAAAATAATTGTATTTTCTTGTTTCATGCAATTGTAAATTTTTGGAAAATATGTAAAGTTTCATGAATATTTCAATTTGCAGAAATCTAGAATACAATATTTGAAATATGTGTCATGTTTGTTATATTTTATTAAAACCTCATTTTCTCCAAATGCATGAGGACATGCATACCTCTCAGTTTGGGGGAAAATGATGAGTATTTATTTAGCATTTATTAATTAAGTTAAATTGTTTAAGTTTCATATTTAAATAATGATTACAATGCATTTTAACGGTTATTTCTATTTATTTCTATGATTTATCAGTTAAAATAATGGATGTGGTTAATCTGAAAAATGTGTGTATTTCATGCAAAATGCACACAAGTTGTGTATGAGTATACAGGAAAATTTTGAAGAACGTCTTCAAGCATATGATGCAATAGCACAAGCTTTAGATCAAACCCTGAACATGAAATAAGATGGACATGAGGATGACGTATCGAGAAGGTTGAAGACACAGTTCTAGAATTTAGTGGCTAAAGTATGTTACAGAAGATAATTACTGAAGTATGTTACAAAAGGTAGTTGTTGAAGACTATTATTGAATATGACTTTTATCAATAGTTATACAAGAAATTTGACCAATTCAATTGATTGACGTTGCATGCCATATCAGTGACAGCATGGCACTCTAACACGGCAGCAAATATTACAAAATATTTTTAGTCAACATGATTAGTTGACTTGTCAAATATTATTCATGAGGATATTGTGATTAATAAAGTTGTTGAAAAGTATTTTATAAAGTTGTATAATTAGAATATTGTTAGGTTGTCTAGATTCTGACGCAAGATTATTATGTCCTTATCGAGAATAAAGGGGCATACAGTTACGTTGTATATTTTGTAAAATGTTCAAATTAGTATTGTTTTGTTATGTTCGTTCATGTATTGCTACTTAGACCACTTAGGCTATTTATTGAGTCCAAGGAGGATTTGGAAATTATGTTTGTTTAGAATAATTAGATTATTTATGTTAAGTACATAGTTGTCACATTATCAAGTCCACAATGCCACATGGAAAAATACGTGGAAGAGTTATATTCAGAATTTTCCAAGTCATATTATATTACATAGGAAGACCTTTGAAAAGGTCTAATGATCAATCACCTATCTAAAGAAGAAATGTTTGAATTCTAGCTAATGTCTGTAAAATTTTTGAAGAACCGCCATCATGTACATCTGAACTTCCAGCAATAAAAGCAATATTTTACTTTTCACATATGGTAACTATATCATTTGTGTTATTTATTGCTTGATTTCTTTTATGTAGTTGTAATTGTATTTTTTCTGCATCCATAAAATAGAATAATATTAGTAGTAGTTAGCATAAGAGATGTTATAAATAGAAATAAAAATTGACCCCAAACTTAGTACATGAAGAAAATCCCTCAATTATAAAGAATCAAGAATCATGTCTCCATTACCACTCACCTCCAAAGAATAGCCATTAGAAACTATGAGTTATTTGCAATAATAATGTTTGCTATAGTTAACTAAAATATATATTTTTTGATCATATGGTAAGAAGCTCTTGAATTTATAATTCATTCCTTTAAAGTCATGAAAACCCAACAACATCGGTCCATGAGATCTCACCTTCATCTTCACCTTGTAGAGAGAAGATATAAGCATCACCACCTATAAGGAATCAAGACTCATGTCTTCATAACCACTCACCTCCAAATAAAAACCATTAGAAACTATGACTTGTTTGCTATAATTAACCAAAAAATAATAATATTTTTTTTTCATATGGCGAGCAACTCTTGAATTTATAATCCATTCTTTTTAAAGGTCATGGAGGCCCAACAACATAATTCTATGAGATCTCACCTTCATCCTCACCTTGTAGAAAGAAGAGATAATTATTTCCACCCATGTTTTTTTTGTTGCTACTTCTAACCTTTTGATCCGTTATAGAATAAATTTTACCTATGATCTTCCTTATAATAATACAGAATGGGATTCTTAAAGGTTTCTTGTATTTTTTCTCTACTTGCTTCCATTTTTTTTAAACTATCAAATCGTTTCTTAGAGACTTACTTTGCATGAGTTTGAATGGAAAGAGAGTTACTCCACCTTATTTTTTGATATTTTTGGTGAAAAGGGTACTGGATAAATCTCACAAGAAAACTATGAACGCTGCTAACGAAACGATGAAAAATAAAAATACCTTTGACCGTTTAAAAATGGCCTAGCACTCTTAATCAGACACTTTAACAAGTTCTAAATGCAATATTGCTTAATAAGTAAATGTGCTTGGTAATCTGTATACCTTTTGTATAAATTTATTACGTTGAAAGATGCTTAAAATGGAACGTTTACTCCATTTTATAAAGTTAAAACTTAAGAAATTTTATATGAAATTTGTAGGTTCATAGAATTTTTTTATGCTATGTACCAGCCAATCATAAGCTAATTCTAACTTTTCATCTCTTTGCAAATATTTTTTATTTTATTCACATATATGTAGAATTTATTTATGATGATGGTTATTTATTTACAATACATTTAATATCTACTTATACAAATATATTTAAGTTCTATAAGCCTTTGCTATTAAGATGCCTCTGTTGATCCATGTCGTCCAGTGTGATGTAATCAAGATGTGTTGAAAGATTCTGATGTAATCAAGATGTGCTAAAAGATTATGATTATCTCTCGCACACTCCTCATAACTTTGTTGTCATCCATCTCTGCATGATTCAATCTGTAAATAAAAACATCAACATTATATCCATAGCACGGTTTAGTTAAAATAAAAATAAAAAGACTGCAAGAGCTTGGTATAGTGATGAAAGCTTTTAATCTGGAAGAATATCTTTAAAAAATGTAAAATAAGATTAGTCTGAACTTACAGCTATCTTTGGTGATGAAGTCTCATCTGTGGCACCTACGATGTTCTCAATATTTAGATAAATATTTTGCTTTTTTATAAACTTTTATAACAGTTCAATAATAATCATGGAAAGCTATGGATGTAACCTGAGATGGCTTTTTCGCTTGTCGTTGCTAGAAGAAAAAACATGCAACCAACAATAAGGATACCCATAGTCTTCACCATATTCTGAAAATATGCTGAGAAACAATAAATATCTAGATCTGGCTCTGCTTGAGAGTGAGACGTCCAACTATGGAAATTTATATAGGCATAAAATCTATGTGAATTTATGAACCACCTGCATGTGGCAGGACTATTCTACAACAAAATTAAGGAGACGGTAGGAATCTGCAGAGAGGATATATATGAGCTCAAGTTTCTAGCTTTGTTGAAGGGTTGAAAGTTATATTATTATTATCAGTAACCTTTCTTCAGCAACATTTCTTGGTTGGCACAATAATTTTTAGTCATATTTCTGAATATATCTCTTTCGTCTCTTTCTCTATAATTAGGGACATTTTTTTCCCCTCTTTTACATCAACCTCATATTATAAGGTTATTGTCAACTATGGAATAGACTCAAAGGTTGAATTATTTTATAACCAACTCAATTGAAAATTAAGTTACTTTTTAATTAATAATTTTATTTAATTTTACTAATCATTGATTGACATGTGATAAGAGAATGTAAAATAAAAAAATTTAATTAATAATTTTATTTAATTTTACTAATTATTGATTGATATATGATAAGAGAATGTAAAGTAAAAATAAATAAAAAAGAAGACAAATTTTAACATGAAACAAGGACTATGGAGGTTTATAAAACAGCATAAAAAAGTAATGACTGTGGAGGACTATCTATGCATTGTAGGGTTTTTAGGGCAACATAAATCTTTAGAAGATAAATCTCGTCATGAAAAATATGGAAAAATAGAAGATATTAACAAAGATGAGAGCTTTGGTGGGAATGAAAAGGGAGATGAAGTTCATCAAAGCATGAACAGTGGGGTTAATAAATAAAAAGTGATGATGATGAAAATTGATGCCAGGAGCATCCGATGACAGTTCGAGCCATGTTACATCCTTCAAAATTTTCTTGAAGTCCTTCAATTTTGAAGTATATTGGTTCTTTTTCGGGAAGGGGAGATGTTGTGAAGCAGCAGGAAAAGTAGTTGGAAGGGTTAAGGAAATTGTTGGGGAGGTCGCGAAATCGTGACCTCCGAAGCTTTGGAATGGGCAGGGACCTATTTTGTCGCGATATCGCGACGTCGCGATATCGCGGCTTTTGTTGAAAGCTGGAGCATTGGGAGGTTTCCGTCGCGATATCGCGACGTCGCGATATCGCGATGTTTGTTCGCAGTTTGGGCAGAAGGGGTTTTGTCGCGATATCGCGACGTCGCGGTATCGCGGCGAAAGTAGAAAAGCGTTTGCAGGGGGAGTTCTCCGTCGCGATATCGCGACGTCACGATATCGCGACGATGTTGAAAGAGCTAGGCGCGGCGGAGTTTGGGTCGCGATATCGCGACGTCGCGATATCGCGACAGTTTCAAATGGGCAGTGACTAGGCAGTGGTTGGGTCACGATATCGCGGCCGATGAGAAGGGAGGCAGAACAAAGCTTAAGGGCGGACGGCCAGACAAGGCCGAATTTGACACGTGGGTAGCCACGTGTAGCTTGAAAATTGTAAAGGACACGTGTTTGAAATATTTTACATCCGGGAGGAGGCATGGCAAGTTTTGCACGCGGGAGCATACGTGTACTAAAGCGAAAATGAAGACCACGTATAGGGATTTAAAATCAACAGCCGCGTGCATTTAATGGGGGAGAACCACCTCTTGAAGATCTTTTCAAAAAACAACTGTTGCAGGGCATGGCCGGTATGGGGGAGACGGCAGTGCAGAAAATAGTCTGACCGAAGCGATGGGTGCAGAGGAGGAAGATCATTAATGCAAACTCAGGGATAGATCGGGCAGAGATTGCCATTAATGTCAAAATTTTGAAAACCCGAGAAAGAGGGAAATTTGAAATCAAAATCTTGTTTGGTGGGAGCATTGATGGCTGGGAGGACCGGGACCTCGTTAAAACCCGAAATTTTTGTATTAGTCGAGGGGGGACCGGAGAGGGAGAATTACCAGAGCATCTCTGGTCTTTGTAAGCCTGCGGGCATCTTGCTATTGTGGAATGTAAATATTTTCCCGAAGCTTTTTAATAAAAAAAAAAAAATTGGAATTTGTAAGGGGTGGTGTCCCGGTCCCCGTCAGTGGTATCAGAGCGGGAGTTCCTGAGCGTACAGCAGACCGCCGAAGGAGAGGCAGTTGTACCAGGACGTGTGGGAGGATTTGAGCTCGAGTGAAGATGCCTCCGAGAAGAAACCCGATGGGTGGCAGAGGTATGGCAGCGGAAGATTTCCGGGCTTTGCAGCGGCAAGTCCAGGCCCTGCAGGAAGAACTACGCAGAGGACGTGAGCCGAGAAGGGATGCAGACAGTGAGGATGAGGTGGAAGAAGAGAATGAGTTTGAAGAAGAGGAAGAAGATGTAGATCCGGCACAAGCCAGATTGTACAAGGCCATATCCCAAATCGGGAAGAGGCCGAAGTTAGAAGTTCCTACGTATTCCGGGAACTTGAACCCAGAGGAGTTGATAGACTGGGTGAATGATTTAGAAGAATATTTTGAATACGAAGAGGTTGAAGACCCTAACCGGGTCAGATTTGCTAAGACCCGACTGAAGGGTCATGCTAGCATATGGTGGAAGGGGGTACAGTTGGAGAGGAACCGAAGAGGAAAAGAACGGATTACCAGGTGGGACAGAATGGTGGAGAAATTAAAAAGACAGTTCATCCCTATTGACTATGAGCTGGATCTGTTACGTAAAATGCAAAGCTTGAGGCAGATGAACAGAACAGTTCAAGAATACACGGAGGAATTCTATAAAATCTCCATCAAAACCGGGCATTTGGAAGCAAGTAAGGAAAAAGTGGCCCGTTACATTAATGGGTTGAGGCCCAGTGTGCAGGAGGAGTTGAGCTTGGTTCGGGTAAGCACCATCGAAGATGCTTACCAATTTGCTTTAAAAGTTGAAGAAAAGTTGAACAGAAGGTTTGACAACAAGCAAAAAGTAAAAGGGCCGGGAGGAAAGAACGGTGGAAAGAAAGAAGGAAAGGAAGAGAAGAAGGAAGAGGAGAGCAACGAGTCGAGGATCGAGAAGAAGAAGATGAAGAATCCAAACCGCAAGTTCAGAATGATGGCTACCCGAGAGGAAGAGGTAGGTCTGGACGCGGAAATGAAAGGGGAGTGTTTCGAGGAACATGTTTCCACTGCGGAGAAGGACACCGGGCATTTGAGTGCCCACAACACCGGGAAAAGACAAACAAGAGGCCAGTGGGTCCTGCCAGAGCAGTTGTGGCAGTTGAGGATGCTGACTCAGAACATTCTGAAGAAGCTGAAAAGGGGGAAGCCATGATTGTGAGAAGGACCATGCTGGTGGATGAAGACCAGTCTGAGCAAAGGAGAAGCCTGTTCCGCACCCGGTGCAAAAGTGCAGGCAAAGTCTGTAATGTCATTATTGACAATGGGAGTACAGACAACTTGGTTTCCGAGGAGATGGTTTCTAAGTTGCAGCTGGAAAGAAGGAGACACCCGCACCCGTACCGGATTGCGTGGTTGCGGAAGGACCACCGAGCTTGGGTCCGGGAACAGTGTTTAGTCACGTTCCAGATCGGGAGATACCAGGATGAAGTCCTGTGTGATGTATTCCCCATGGATGCTTGCCATTTGCTGTTGGGTAGGCCATGGCAGTTTGATCGGAGTGCAGTGCATGATGGACGTGCAAATACGTACTCCTTGGTGAAAGATGGAGTGCGGCACAAGTTGAAGCCATTGCAGACCGAAGATGAGAAAGTGTGTAGTAATGCCAGAATTTGTCTGGTAGAGGGCAGAAAACTTTGCCAAGAAGCAGGATTTGAGCCGGACATAAAGGTTGATGAATGTTCGGAGATATTGCAAGGGACGCAGCCCGAACAGCGTAGAAGTGAAGGTCACTTCTCCTTCTTACCCGGGGTGTCTGATGCAGGAGCATCCGATGACAGTTCGAGCCATGTTACATCCTTCAAAATTTTCTTGAAGTCCTTCAATTTTGAAGTATATTGGTTCTTTTTCGGGAAGGGGAGATGTTGTGAAGCAGCAGGAAAAGTAGTTGGAAGGGTTAAGGAAATTGTTGGGGAGGTCGCGAAATCGTGACCTCCGAAGCTTTGGAATGGGCAGGGACCTATTTTGTCGCGATATCGCGACGTCGCGATATCGCGACGTCGCGATATCGTGGCTTTTGTTGAAAGCTGGAGCATTGGGAGGTTTTCGTCGTGATATCGCGACGTTTGTTCGTAGTTTGGGCAGAAGGGGTTTTCCGTCGCGATATCGCGACGTCGCGGTATCGCGACGGAAGTAGAAAAGCGTTTGCAGGGGGAGTTCTCCGTCGCGATATCGCGACGTCGCGATATCGCGACGATGTTGAAAGAGCTAGGCGCGGCGGAGTTTGGGTCGCGATATCGCGACGTCGCGATATCGCGACGTGCGAGTGACTAGGCAGTGGTTGGGTCGCGATATCGCGACATGTCGCGATATCGCGGCCGGTGAGAAGGGAGGCAGAACAAAGCTTAAGGGCGGACGGCCAGACAAGGCCGAATTTGACACGTGGGTAGCCACGTGTAGCTTGAAAATTGTAAAGGACACGTGTTTGAAATATTTTACATCCGGGAGGAGGCATGGCAAGTTTTGCACGCGGGAGCATACGTGTACTAAAGCAAAAATGAAGACCACGTATAGGGATTTAAAATCAACAGCCGCGTGCATTTAATGGGGGAGAACCACCTCTTGAAGATCTTTTCGAAAAACAACTGTTGCAGGGCATGGCCGGTATGGGGGAGACGGCAGTGCAGAAAACAGTCTGACCGAAGTGATGGGTGCAGAGGAGGAAGATCATTAATGCAAACTCAGGGATAGATCGGGCAGAGATTGCCATTAATGTCAAAATTTTGAAAACCCGAGAAAGAGGGAAATTTGAAATCAAAATCTTGTTTGGTGGGAGCATTGATGGCTGGGAGGACCGGGACCTCGTTAAAACCCGAAATTTTTGTTTTAGTCGGAGGGGGACCGGAGAGGGAGAATTACCAGAGCATCTCTGGTCTTTGTAAGCCTGCGGGCATCTTGCTATTGTGGAATGTAAATATTTTCCCGAAGCTTTTTAATAAAAAAAAAAAAAATTTGGAATTTGTAAGGGGTGGTGTCCCGGTCCTCCATCAAAAATGATACCATGCAATATTAGGGATATGAATAAAAACCTTGAAAAAGAGTTATTAATGAATTAATAGGTTGTTATAGTCTTGAGTTTTTTTAATACAATATTATAGTGAGGAATGTAAGGATTATTTGGAATATGGGTGATTGTTTAGCAATTTATTCTACGGGAGTTTTAGGTAGTGTTGAAACAATATGAAATAAACACAAATGGGATGGGCAATTGTAAGAAGAAATAATGACTAGGTTGCTATATAAATTTACAAATAAAGAGGAAAACATCCAAGTTGGAGTTATTAATGTATATGTTCCACGTATAGTTACTCCTTGTGAAAATGCTAGAAAGACCTTAGCATATTATTGTCAAAACATAATGATTATTTATTGTGATCTATGGATTTTTGGGGGTGATTCAACACTATCCTATCTCCTTTGAAAAATAAGAGTGGTATTTCATTTGTCAATTCAAATGGCCTGTGGTATGTTAGTTCTTCAAGTTTTCAATATACATGGGATAATATATGCATTGGGTAAACTCATATAATGGAATGACTAGATAGATTATTCTTATCTAGAAAATTGTTGTAAACAAAGTATACACTATCTTCAAATATTTTATTGCAAGCAATATTGGATCACAAACCCATTATTTTGACCTATGATTTACCTGATAATGATCATCCAATATTATTTTGACTCTAATCTATGTGGCTCCAAGATCCTATTTTTTTCTAGATGGTTATGTTATAGTGGGATGCAGCAAATTTTAAAAGATCATATATGTACAAGTTTGTTCAAAAGATGAAATATTTAAAGGAGAAAATGAATGGGATATCAAATCTTTTGGTAAATTTTTTAAAGAAAAGAAAAAAATTGAATCCAAACTCAAAATTTTATAAGAGATAATATAAACTAATGGAATGGATCATGTTTCTTATACAAAAAAAAAAAAAAAAACTATTTTTTTATTATCATAATGCATTGAAAAAGGATTCAAATTTGTTCAAAAAATCTAAGGATAAATGGCTTAAGCAAGGAGATAAAAATACAAACAAAATCATGTTGTTACAAAAAAACAATTTTTCTTTTCACATAAAAAGTATTTTAACCTACCCAGGTGTTGTAGGTGAGTTGGAGAGGAGAGGGCAATCCTCCAAGGGAGGTCCTAGGTTTGAATCTCCACTCTACCAAAAAGTTGAATTGGGTATCAAAAATCCAATTGATAATGTTGGTGTGGGCAGGGTCGCCTCCCGGGTGACTTTGACAGTGTAGAACCCCTTGTTCGTGGTCTCTCATGCCAAGGCGGCCTGGTAAGAGATTTTTATCTGAATATATATATATATATATATATATAAACCTAGATGAAAGAAATATTTAGGAAGAAGATGATATAAGGAAGGAAGCAATTAATTATTTCAAAAATATTTTGTCAAATTTTGGGAATGAAAAGGAGACACATGATAAGCGTTTACAAAATATTCCATCAATTATCACACAGGGATCAAATGAAAGCTTGGTGAAGAATATATCTATGGAGGAGCTACATGAAGAAATTTTCCCTCTCCATCCTAACAAGGCACCTATGCTCGATGGATTTATTGAAATTTTATTTCAAAAAATGGGATTTATTGAAGAGTTATATGTTAGTTGTAGTTGAAGAGGCCCGAAAAGTATGGCCATAATAAGTGAGATTGATATCACTTTTATTATGTTGGTTTTCAAAAAAGGTAAGACAAAATATTTTGATCATTTTTGCCAAATAAGCCTTTGTAATATGCTTTATAAGATCATATAGAAATTATGACAAACAGGTTGAAATTCATTCTAGATTGTGTTATATTAGAGTAACAAGATGGTTTTGTTCGTGGTAAATAATTTTTTGATGGTATAATAATTACACAAAAGGTTATACATTTTTTTCATTCCATAGAAAAACCAATTATGCATATAATATTAGATATGAACAAAGCATATGATAAGGTTTCTTAGAGTTTTCTATGTGATATTCTCAAAATTTTGGTTTTGACTAGACTAAATGTTGGTATATCACTACAAACGATTCTATTTTAATCAATACTTCTCCTATTAGTTACTTCAAGTCATCTTGTGGACTCCACCAAGGTGATCCAGTATTTTCTCATTTATTAATTATTCTTATGGGGCATTAGGGAGAGTTTTCTCAAAGGGAAAAATGGAAGAAGAAAAGAAAGGTATTCAAGTTGCAAAAAATGGTCCCTTTGAATCTCATCTCTAATTTATTGATGATACTTTCATTTTTTTCCACCGTTTATTCAATGAGGCCATGGAGTTCAAATCAATAATATCATGCCATGAGAAGGCTACTAGACAGTTGGTTAATACTACAAAATCTAGAATATTTTTATTAACATTGCCCTAGATTTACAATAAATTATTGTGGATATTTTAGGGTTTAAAGCTAAAAACTTTCCATCAACCTACTTGGCATTTCTTTGTATCGTAAAGGAAATAAAAAGGATCTTTGGATCTCTTGTTTGGATAGAATGAAAGCTTGTTTGATAGGTTAGAAAGATAAATTTTTTACCATATCAGGAAGGCTACATGTCATTAAGACTACATTGCAATCCATACCTATTTATATGATATCACTTTCAAGATTACCAGTGGGTATATCATCAATAAAAAACAAAGAGACTTATGTGTGGGAAAATTTAGGTCTCCTCTTTACAAGTGGAATCTAGGTTTGCAAAGGATATGATATTAGAGAAGAAAACTTGCATAATTGTATACTTATGAGTTTGACCTTAGGGACAAATCTTGGGTGGAGATTATTCAAAGATCAAAAAAATAATTGAACAAAAATATTACTTCAAAAATATATAGGCTCTCTTAATGCAATGAAATTGTTTAGGACAAGAACCCTACCTAAAGTATTGTTAAAATGGAATGTTATATCAGATATTTTGCAATTGATAAACAAACATATTACATGGTTATTCGATGAGGGGAATTATATATTTTTTTAGTTTGATGCTTGGTTTGAGACTTATCGTCTTATCTCTAACTCAAAATAGCAACCATTCGCTTGGATATGCCTAGCTTATAAAGTTATAAAGTTCAAAGACTATTAGCATGGACAAAAATTATAGATCATGGATTTCTATTAGTAACCTATTTGAAGGAGGGAAACTCAAACAAATTGCAAATGAACTTCAAAATATACCTCAAGAGTTTTATTTGTCAATTTCTACACTAAAGGATGATTTGGTTTAGAATCTATTGAAACAAGTTGGATCCTTAGTTAAGTTGGGATATGAGGATTTAAAGAAATTAAAATTTACTACTTCCAAAATATTTTCTTTCAAAGAATGTTTGGTTACTAAAGGCTCTCTCTAAAGCCTCGATATTCCTTTGGATAGCAGTTCAAAGTAAGATTCTTGCAAGAGAGATTCTACAAAGAAGACGATATCATAAACCTTCGAGATGTATCTCATATGAGAAGGGTTTAGAAACATCATACCATTTACTTCTTCATTGTCCCTTTGCTCCATTTGGGGTTACTTTTTTTAAAATATGAAAATATATTGGGTAGTTCCATCAACATTGAAAGATTTGATGAAATGTTGGATTAATTATTTCAAAGCTAAAGCATTATGTATTCTATGAAGGATTGGTCCTACTATTATTTTTTGGAATTTATGGCTTGAAAGGAATAATACGATCTTTTTACATAAATCTCAAAATCATGCCTAAGTGTGGAATTATATTATTTCCTCTTTTGCAAAATATTTAAAGATAGTGAACTCATCATGGGAAAATACATGGAAGAGTTAATCATGATAATAACATTAAAACAAAGGATCTACTTTGATGTAGGGTAAAATGGAAATGTCCAAAAAATAGGTTTATAAAAATTAATTTTGATGGTACTTCTAAAGGAAATTTAGGAAAATCTAGTGGTAGTGTTTTTCAAATTAATGAGATAAAATCCCCCTCACTTACTCAAATTCATATGGAACTATAACTAACAACTATGCATAGGTTAGGGTACTTCTTACAAGGATTACAATTACAATAAAAAAATGATGGGAATATACTTTAGTTGAGGGAGATTCACAAATTACCGTTAATGTTATCAATAATAATGGATGTGGATATTAGATAAAATTAATATATTGTTGATGTTCATCATCTATTATCAAAGGCAATCTCTTGGAAATGTAAGCATATTTAGAGAGGAAAATTGAGTAGCACATAATTTAGCCAATTGTGGTGTTGATATTCATATTTATGAAATTAAAATTTTAGAAGGCAATTATCTAACTAATATTCTATATCTTAATGAAAATGATGTCAAGGAGCTGATTGTGGAAACATAGCACTTCAATTAATATGAAGAATATATTTGTTATTATGGTAGAGGGAAGATGTTTTGAGAGGCTTCCAAAATATGTTACACTTTCTTTCACAAATTTAACATTAAAGCTCCAAAACTAAAATAATAAAAGAGGAAATAAAACACCCAATTAAGGAGCCACATAAAAATATTCCATCAACCATGACTACCTAAAAATATTACTAAAGACCCAATAAAAAACACCATTGTAGATAAATATCCAAACCTAAAGAGACTAGACTTATCAGCAAATCAAATAAAGGTAAGATCAGTCAAGTTCATGGACCACCAACTCCATTTCTTCATGTAAACTCAAAGAAATTTATTGTCTTGACTTCACTTCCTTTGATGAGAGGAAAGCATGAGCATCATCTAGATGGTTCCTTCTTGATGAATCTGAATCCATAGACACCACACCATAATTATTTGAACTTCTCTTAGACCAATAATTTTCTAGATTGGTGGTAGTGATATTTTAATGCAGAATAAAAAGAGGAAGCTCTTTGCTTCGAGAATCTAGCCAAGAATCGTAGAAAGAATCTCTGCCACACACTTGAGCATGAACAAATAAAACCATAATTAAGAAGAAATGTTACATATAAGTATCAAACAACAAGGTTCAACAACTACAACATATACCCCAATGATGCTCCAAGCTCTTCCACTGAATTGTTAAATTTACACCTCATGAAAAAAATATTAGAGATAAAAAACATAAAGGACAAGGAGTGCATAAGGAGAGTGAGCCTCTTGATATGACTAGAATGATGTTAGATCCCACTAGGTAAATATTCTACACAAGAACATTGACATGTACTTATTTTATCTAATTCTAACCCATGATACCTTTGGTTTGCATTGTGCTATTATGTCTAGAAGCTAATAAAGCTTCCATAGTGACATTTGCGTTGAGCGAGGATTTGTGTTGAAGATGATCATCATGATATTTTGCTCAATCTTGTTGATTATTTTGATCAGGACAAAGGCCATGTTTCTGAATATAATAGTGATGATAGAAAATTTGTGTGTTTAAGCATTATTATTCATTATAAATTCCATGTTGATGAAGAACATAATGATGAAGAAATTGGATTTTTTGAAAAACACACAAAAGGAATTGATTCAAAATTAATGAGAAGAATGGGATGTAATGGCACAAACTAGGAAGGAATGGTCAATGTATGAGAAATATCATAGAACAAATATAAATCCAAAGAATGAGGCCTTTATTTCGATGGTCAAACAAGAAGTAGTGAGACCAAATTTGTGAAAAGAGAAACTTATGCAGAGAATAAAACTCCTAGAATAAATTGTTGTTGTCATTATGGATGGTTTTGACATGTGAAAGCTAGGTGTTAAAATTTTTATCCTTGTAATAATTGTGGACGATGTAATCACTCTAAAAAATATTGTTGGTACAAAGATAAAATGATCAACAACAAAATACAAGGATCTTATGTTTCTTGGTTGTCTTTTTTTTTTGAAAAAATTAGGGTTTGGTCCTAGATCAAGTATCTTATGTTTGATTACCCAAACAATAAAGAAACACACAAAGTAAACAATATGATTATCTCTTTTAAGGATTAGATGTGTGTCCTAGAACTTGTTTTGTGTGTTTTGATTTATTGAGAATATACTTTGAACTCTTATTGTGTTTCTCAGAGATTGATGTTATACTCAATTTATTCAAATGTTTTCACCTATATACTTGCAATGACATAACCCGGTAATGACATCTAGGTATTCTTTCCCCTAGGATATAGAGATGAAATCCATAACCGGACAAGGAGCATAGGTACTACTGATTCTCACCCAACACACTGTGGTCAGTGATACACCCCTCCAAAGAGGAATGCATGATATTTTCCACGGATAGGATAGTTCTTGAATCGGCCTTGGCCAAGTTTGGATCTCGATAGTACAATGTTAGATGATCCAACCAAGTGATAATGACTTCCACTATTGTTCTCGATCAATAGGTTGGATGTGAGAGCCCAACATCATTAATGTTCACTTTGAGTCATGGTGTGTGTGGTTTTTTTTTATTTTCCATAAATAAAATATGCATCACAAAGCACTCATGATTATCTTTCTACATGCCTAGAAAATAGTGTTTTATTTTTATAAAGATGCAAGTCTAGATGCAATTTTCTTTGAGAGAATGCAATACAAAATCAAATTGATACTAGCCTTTGGATAGGCCCCAAGAAAGCAAACATTACCACACAATTTTCACAGTAGTCAATATTCTATACAACAGGTAACAATATCAAATTCTAGATAGAAAAGTAGCTAAGAATCTTAGTCATTGGTGACAATAGTAGCTAACAAATTTGGTCATTGTTACCGGTAGTAGCTAGCAGTAAATCAATTTTTTTCATGTATTTTCCATTATAAATTTGCTATGTGACCTAATTAAAGCCTAGAATGCAGATAAAAACACAGAAAAATGAAAAATACAAAAGAGGAAACCTACCTAGAAATCCTCATCTAAAGTATAAGTAGACTGCTTACTACTTTTTCCAATTTTTTACCCATTGTTGTTGCTCACCGCGGCTAGGATGCTAGTCGTTGTTGTTAACCGCGGATGAGACTGTGCACCGTGGTTTTCAAACATGGTTGGTACTTGTACACAAAAACAAAGGAAAACAATGGAAGCAACAAAAAATGTGGGGTTTCCACAATGATTGCCACTATAAAAAGGCTTAAAGAGTGTATATATAAACCTATTGCAACATGATAAACAAATTTGAAAGTAAAGAAGATATATGAAACCAAATTAATAAGAAATAATGTCTCATTTGTAATAAAATGGTGAAAATCAGTAACATATTTGTCCCTCTTAGGGATACCAAATTTTATGTAATTTTTATAAGAGTTGTAGCCCCTAAATGAGGGTGATATACTCTAAGGGCTCCTTAGGTCTCCACCAACTTTGCATGAGGGCTTACTAGGATGCCTCCTCCATTGTCAGGAGGATTGATCTTGGATAGTGCTTTGAACCTTGGAATTATGAGGCTATTGACTAAGAAACAATAAGAAACAAAAAAACACATCAAAAGCATATGAGGCCTTTCATGATGAGGCTATTGACTAAGAAATGCAAGGAATGAAGCAAACATTAAATAAAACATGCATATGTGTAAAGATGCTTAAGATGTTGACAAATCAATATATTGCATGGCTTAAAATATGTATAGAAGGTTGATCTTGTATGAAGTCTAAAGTATTAAGCATAAAAGAAGCTAATTTATTAAAGCTTATGAAATAAAGCATGTATTACATAAATGAAAGTAAAGTTACCTATGATACTACTAATAAACCATAGAAATGTATGCCATACGATTAATCTAATATAGGTTAACCTAAATGCATAATAAGAAAAGAAAATATATGGCTAAAATAGAAAAATGAGGGCATAAAATCCTAGCCATGGGTGCTTAGAGCAACCAACTTTATTAGTCGTGGTTTATAGCCACGGTTAAGACTTTGGGCCATTGTTGATAGCTATGACCATAAGAAAAGTATAATTTCCTTAAAACCAAGGTTGTAGATGCTCAAATCCTCTATATAATTTATGGTCAAGGGTCACCTTCATGTCTGGACATAGATTTGTGATTGATTTCCCTTGAATTGTTGCAAAGTTAGGTGTCAAATTATTTGGAAGCTCCATTTTTATAAAGGCAATAGTGAAACTAAAATTGAGCAACATCTCCATACTCTTCAAAGGTTTCAATTGGATCTCCAATTTAGCAAGGCTTCGCTATAATGAAATTCAGATCATATTGCCTCTTTGAGGGGTCTATAAATAGACTCCTCAAATCTCAATATTGTCTTCTTAAGGAAGCCAAGATCAAGAAGTTGTTATCCTAAGCAGTTGGGAGGAATCCTCTGGAAGCTTCCTCATCCAAAACTACTTGAGTCAGTTGCAATTTGGTCGTTTCAACCAATTTTTCTCATCTCTGGTAACCTGAGTTTATTACAGAGCTAGTCGTAGTTGCTCAAAATGGCTAGGACCCTAGTCATGGCTTTCAATAGTAGCTAAGATCTTATGTACTAATTTCATTAGCAACTAAGTCTGAATAGGCCCAGACTATCTAAATGAGTGATTAGAGTCACTACTTAGTCTTGGAAATGCCCAAGGTCATTCATATGGTCTGCAAATGTGTCCATATAAGTCATCTCCTAAACATGACATGTTTTAGATGTCTATAGTTATTGCAAAAATACACAGATCCTGGAATACCTATACTCATGATACACATTGGTGACATAGCCTTGCAAAATATTTTGGTCAATTTAGGAGTCGCTATTAATTTCATGACTAAAGAAACAATGAAATATTTAGGGGTACATAAACTACAATACACTTCTATCATACTCCAACTTGCATATATGTCTACTGTTAATCTAGAAGGAAAACTAGAAGATGTTATAGTCTCTATAAGTTCATGGGAATACCCTATAGACTTTATAGTCTTACAACCTAAGAAAAATTTAGGAGGGCATCCCTTAATTCTAGGGTGCCCATGGCTTATAATAACTAATGCTTACATTAGTTGTAGATCTAGAAATATGACTATCTCCAATGGTAAGAATACTAAATACCTTAGGCTATTCCTTGAATCAACAATAGAAAAATATTTTCCAAAGCAACTATGGTATGATTTCCCTCATGATTTTGATGATATCCAAACCTTATCAGTCAATGTTCTGAATGAACATCTTCAACAAGAAATTAAGGGACCATAACCATCATTATTAGAAAATCAAAAAGAAGATCAAGGTCAATACAATGGTTGTTCATCTAAATCTATTATGGCCATTGACGAAGCTAGCACGAGTCAGCCTCAAAAATGGTACCATATTATTATCACTTAAATATTCTTGAACATGAGATAATGGGGATATATTCAAATATTAAGAAATGCAAACATAAATATATCACAAAAGGAAGAACTCTAAATATTAGTGACAAGCTCACAAGCATACAAGAATCACAATTAATAGACATGCTTAAGAAACATCAATCAGCATTTGCATGGAACTACGAGGAAATGAAAGGTATACATCCAAATATTTGTACCCATCACATATTTATCCAAGAAGGTTGTTATCCAATAAGACAACCCCAAAGAATATTGAATCCAGCAATGAAGGATGTGGTTCAAGAAGAATTCATTAAAATTTTGAAGGCACGATTTATATATCCAATTTCTCATAGTCAATGGGTGTCACCATTTGTGATAATCCCTAAAAATAATGGTAAATGGAGGATTTGTATGGATTATAGGGAATTAAACAAAGTAACAAAGAAAGACTATTTTTCCTTGTCATTCATTGATCAATTTCTTGATACCTTGGCTGGAAAGAAATACTTCTGGTTTTTGGATGGTTTTAGTGGTTATAATCAGGTTTCCATAGCTAAAGAAGATCAAGAAAAGATAACCTTCACATGTCCAATAGGCACCTATGATTATAAAATCTTACCTTTTGGATTATGCAATGCATCTTCTACTTTTCAAAGAGATATTTTGGCTATCTTTGCTGACTTAATCAATGAATGCATAGAAGTCTATATGGACAACTTCACAATCTATGGTAATTCCTTTGAAGAAAATTTATCAAGCTTACAAAGAGTTCTGGTTAGATGCCAAGAGCAAAACTTCTCTTTGAGTCATGAAAAGTGTTTTATGATGATGAGAGGAGGTATTATTTTAGGACATCATATATTAGAAGAAGGTGTTAAAGTATATCCTACAAAGATACAATCTATTCAATCCCTTTAACATCCAAAAACACAAATAAAGGTGAGAAGTTTCCTAGGACATTTAGGATACTACCTTAGATTCATTAAAGACTTCAGTAAAATTGTTGCTCCTAT
Source organism: Wollemia nobilis (assembly GCA_028583015.1). Taxonomy (NCBI): domain Eukaryota; kingdom Viridiplantae; phylum Streptophyta; class Pinopsida; order Araucariales; family Araucariaceae; genus Wollemia; species Wollemia nobilis. Next base: position 6,601,083 of record JAQPPZ010016334.1, on the reverse strand, counting down.
GCTTAAGCTCTTAACCAAATAAAGTGAATTTAGTTGGACTAAAGCATGTCAAGAAGCCTTTGAAGTTATAAAAGATAAATTCATTACTGCTCCAATCCTAAGAGGACCAAATTGGGAAGTACCATTTCATATACATTGTGATGCTTCAGGTTACGCAATAGGTGCAATATTGCAAAAAATAGAGAAAAAAATAACTTATGTTATCTATTGTGTGAGTAAAAACTTGCATGGATCTGAGCTTAATTACACTGTTACTAAAAAATAATTCTCAGCTATAATCCATGCTATCAATAAATTCAAACATTACATAACATGGTATGAAGTATTTATTCACACTGATCACTCTACCATTAAGTAATTAATGAAAAAAGCTACAGTGGGAGGTAGAGTGGTTATATAGCTTCTTATTTTATAGGAGTTAAATATTACAATCATAGATAAGGTAGGAAAAGATAATGTCATTGCAGATCACCTATCTCGTATGCAATTTTTTGATGACGATGAGTTAATTCCTAATAATTTCCTAGATAAACATTTGTTTGCTCTTTCTATTTTCACTCCTTGGTATGTTGATATTGTAAATTACTTAGTAACAAGAAAAATGCCTCAAAACTATACACCGCATGAGCATAGAAAATTAATACATCAGAGTATCCCTTATATGTGGATTCATGGAGTCTTGTTTAAAACATGTCCTAACCAAATAATTAGGAGATGTGTGCAAGAGGAAGATGTATACAACATCATTCGGGTGGCATATGAAGAACCCAGTGGAGACCATTATGCCACTAAAATGATAGTTAGTAAAATACTTCAAACTGGTTACTTTTTGCCTACCATGAATAAGGATATCCAAAAATTTGTTGATATATGTGATGCTTGTCAAAGAACCAGTAAGCCTACACCTTCAATGGAAATGTCTTTGGTTTCACAAGTAGTGTTTGAACCATTAGAGAAATGGGAAATTGAATTTTTTTGGACCAATAGAGCCTCAAGTGCAGGTAATAAACACATACTTGTGTGTACAGAATATGTTACTAAGTGGGCTGAATTTAAAGCTTTACCACGAGCACAAGATGAACCGGTAGTTGATTTTCTTTATGAAAATATAATGTAATGCTTTGGAGCACCTAGAGAGTTAGTTTCAGATCATGAAACCCAATATCTCTCCAAATTAATTGCACATTTTGTTGATATCTATCAAATAAAACATAGGAAAACCTCACCATATCATCCTCAAGCCAATGGACAAGTAGAAGTTACAAACAAAGAACTTGAAAAGATTATTACAAAAACCATAGCTCTTAATAGGGGTGATTGGGCTAAAATATTAAAATTTATATGGGCATATAATACAACTTGAAAAACTACCACAAGATTATCACCTTATGAAATAGTCTATGGCAAACATGCTATCATGCCCATTGAATTTGATATAGAAACTCTTCGCACTATGGTACAACTTGACATGAACTTGGATCAAGTGTAAAAAGCTAGATTGGAAAAGTTAAACATTCTGGATGAAAGGAGACTAGAATCATTACATATGACTGAAATAACCTAGCAACAAATAAAGGAATGGCATGATAAACACATTGTAAAATGTACATTTCAATTAAGAGATTGGTCCTTGTTTTCTGACTCTCGTTATCAATATTTTCAAGGTAAATTGAGGATAAGATGGCTAGGAACCTATGAAATTAAGGAGATATTCGAGAATGGTACAGTAAAAATTAAGCCTACAAATGATTCAATGAGAAAATTACAAGTAAATGGGCATAGGCTTAAACCATACAAGAAGCCATTATCTAAGGAAAAAATCATACACCACCTTAAGAAACAGGCTGATTTGTAGTTTATCTCTGAAATGCAATCAACAACTATTGAATAATAACTTCTCTCATATAAAAAAGATATTATGCTTCCTTTATTTCATTATAAATTTTCTATATCTGCAATATTTCTATCTTATTTTCATCAATTTTTAGTCTTAATGTTTCAAAAATAGCCAAAAGGATATTTCTTTAACAGCTTGTAGGAAAATGACTACCACATGTTGCATAATACCTTGTTTAATGAAATCTAGGTGTTCTCAATTATTCAACCATCACTAGTATTTTGAGCAAATATTCATTGAAATTCAAGCAATATTTTGGTGTTGTAATATATTCATAGTCAATCAAGTTTTCTTGGACTATGCACATTAGAACATATAAAAACATTGTGATATTTGGAGATATTAGCTCATGAGTTACTATTATCGTAAAGTGAATGGTTTTCCATGCTTATCCATCTATGTGCATGGCTTATAGTACTAATAAATTGAGAAAATGACAAGCTTACCCTTCATCCTTCAAAAAAAAAATCCCTTGCTCCTCATCTAATCTAGCAAGTATCCCAAAAATATCTTCTTGCTTCCTCTAAAAATAAGCAAGACTCTCAAAAAGTAATAAAATCCCTTGCTCCTCTTAAAATGAGCAAGTATCCCAATAAAAAATCAAATAAGGGTAAAAGAGCTTGAATCCTTGGAATTCTTAGTGTCTCGAAAACCATGGGGTGATCCTCATTACAGTAATGGATTGAATGAAACTCGCTTGGCAATAATGTATGCTTACATAGTAGCACTAAGTCTGGATAAGACCTATGGACGCTCATAGATAAGCTAGCTTGTTGGCATAAGTGATCATTATTTTACTCAATCCTTACTCATAATGAGGAATGAATACTCACTGCACACACAGTTGGTCCTTGAAAGGCTTGAAAACATTAGGACAACTTTAACATCATATCGGTTTGTAAAATTAATAGATGAATTTTTTTGAAGTCACTATGATGTCTGAGTCTTTCATAAACAACTCTATAATATCATAAGTAGGCAAAATTTAGAAGCAAATCCTTATGGAAGTACCATAATTCATTTTATCCTACAAAAATATGGCTTGTATCTCCCAAAAATTTGCACCCTTTAGTAAAAGCCATCATAATATCAGAATATCTATTCTAGTTTTTCCTAAGTGTTGAAATTATCCAAGCCTTTGATAGAGATCTATTTTTGCATATATTGATGACTGATATCAAGCTTTCATTTTTTTCTTAATTGGATACTTCTTAGTGAAACTCAAGAAGCGTAATCACAAAAATAATCTTAATAATCCCCCATAAATAAAACTCATTATTATACCATCCACCATAATATAAATAAGACACCCTTCATTTTGTTTTGGCTATATAGCCAAAATTATAGTTTGGGGAGGTGTAAATAAAGACATACAAATTTCATAATATAGTTTGGGGAGGAAGAATCAGGTAAAGTATTTTCTTAATCCTAAACAACTACAGTTTCTATAGATAGCTTATGTAGACGTCTTTCGTAGACATTTTCTGTAGATGTCTTCCATAGATAGTTTTTGAAGATAGTTTTCATAGGCATTTTTCGTAGATATTTTTTGTAGACATATTTTGTAGATGCTTTCTATAGATATCTTTTGTAATAATATTTTGTAAACATCTTCTGTAAACACCATCTATAGAAAATATTCATAACACACACCATGAAATATTTTTAAGTGTCAAGACGTAAACTGGCCCTAAGTAAAAACGATACGTGGAAATCCAGAATATGACATAGAATATGATAAGATGTGTCAATACAGAGACTTACCAATATCATTTTAAGGGAAGAGAAGGATAAATTGCATAAAAATTTAAAAGACTACCTTTGATCACCCTTAGAAATTTGTGGATCGTTATATGGCATTAAAATTAAACTCAATATTTAGGTGTGTCAAAAGTCTCCCACAAACCTGGTGTGTATGATTATGATGGTGTCACATAGCATAATCCATGAGCGATGATCAATTGAAAATATATTATGTGGACGTCTTCCTTTGAAAAGCATAAAATATGATTATAGAAGCCACGTCGACTACTAGGAACACATGCACACAAAAGCAAACACACTCGGATGCAAACCCATATTAATAAGGAAAATACAAAATTTAAAACACATGAGCATCAATATCAGCAACAAAATAGATAATGTATGCATCAATATAGTGATACAGTGGAAGGAAGAAGTGACATGGCATATATGTGCAAAAGCAATAATTTAAAAAGTAAATTTTTTAGTTGTCGTAAGTGACTAAAGGAACAAGGTATAAAATTATTATAATTATTAATGCCTAACATTTCCCACGCAATATGGCAGTAAAATTTCATGCCAAGAAGGATGTCGACCATCCTAAACTCGTTGAAAATGATTAATATGTGGCTTCATACGCCAATAGCAAGAAACATCGTAAATTGAAGACGTCAATTGTCGATCAAATTTCAAACGAAGGGCCATGATAAAATTCATGTAAAATATAGAAACTTCACATGCTGATTACAATTAATGAATATCACCGACACATAGTTTTTATTGGTGAATCACACGACAGTGAAACGGATTTAAGCCCTAAACCATCGATTAAACTAAAACTAAGGGATGTGATTCACTGAGCCATGATATTATTCACTGTCATTTATTAAGGTCAAATGGACATTCTAGCTCCTTTGCATAGCTAAAACTCTATGTAAAGGAAAAAAAACCCTAGAATTCACCTTGCTTCTATAGAAGGTCCCAAACGTGGGACAAAAACACTTTGAAAACAAAGTTGAAACTCTGCATAATTTTTTAGCAAAACTAAATTAAAGGTTCAAATCAAAAAGGGAAGGGGAAAAAACATTGCAGAAGGATGGAATTCTGAGAGGAAATGTAGACGAAGAGCAATTTTAAGAACGACGATATAGGGTGACAGAAAACTTTGGCAGAACAAAAGCAACAAGTAAAATTTAATTGTTTCAATTTTTTTTTTAATGATGAACAGTCGCAGTACTTTACACCTTATTATTCTGCCATACATATATAAAAAAAATTGTATACTTTTTAGTATTTTGTGCATAAGGGTAGGGTAAATTATAATTACTTCTATTGATGAAATAAACCTTTGTAAAAAATATACAAAACTATTTTTTACATTTTGCATAATTCTTTTATGAAATGATGAAAAAAAAATTCTAGAAAAATGTAAAATATTTTTGTAAATGGAAAATTTGTGCAGGTCTTTCAGTTGCTGAAAACAAATTCTGAAACTACCCCCACTAAAATTATATCTACCATTTACCCTAAACTATGCCTCATTCCATGTTCCAAAAGATGAGTGAACCCCCATATATTGAAACAAAGAACCCAGCGATTTCATAAAGCAATTATTTTAAAATGCAAGGTGGTGGGATGTCCTCACAAAGTTCCAAGGGCATGACCAAGGTGTTGCAAAATAGTTTATTATGAACTGTAATCTCGCAACCATGGTTACTCGCATTGGGGATATCCATATTACCCTGAATTCTAATGTTATTTCTAAAGTCCTAAGTTTACTTGAGGTAGGACTACCCTACTACAAAAATTCTTCTAAGAGTGTTACCCAACTGGTAGATAAATTTGGTGAAAAGTGTACCATCATCCGTGACAAGGAGGGATGGATAAAGGGCATTGCTAATTCTGCACTTCCTCTTCAGTAGCAATAAGTTGTTGTCTTAATCATTAAATTTTTCATACTATAGGGACGAATGTCTATCTATGCAGCGTATCACCTTAGAATGTTAATAAACTTGAAGTTTCCAAAACAAGAAGACGGTATCATCAATTTGTCATATTCCCTACTTCAATATTTGAAATCTACAATTATTCGTGTAAAGCCTAAAAATTTTGATGACAGTCCTAAACTTCATTTAATTGCACATATGGACTTATCAAATTATTGGTCTTGCAAAAATCAAATGAAGTTAAAATTTCTTGGGATACAATCGTAGAGGAGTCTAACCTACCAGATTATTCTAAACTTGCCAATAGTGAGTCCCAAAAAATAGTCCATCTGAGGAGGATCCTGAATTAGAGAGTCATAGGAGCCTGAAATTCCAAAATGTAAATGACAAACTCACACCAGGTCTACTAAATCGTCCCAACCTACATAGAAAACTTGGCATAAGAAACCCATTCCTGAAACTCATGACAAAGGAGAAATGTTTGAATACGAGTCCAATTTACCCACACCTAAACTAGCTATTGAATATATGTCACATCTTTGGGCATAGAATATTGTTATGTAGATCAAAATTGATAAACTTTGGGATGATTTCGTAGAGCTTTCAATACTAGTCCAATGAGCTCTTACCCTCTAGATAGATATGATCAAATAAATCTTAGTGGATAGGATGACGAAACCTGTTGACCTCATCAATTGATCGCCACCTGTCGATGCCTCTCCTAATAAAAGTTTCATGATCGATAGGAAATAAAAGAAGTCTATCAACTTCATCAAAATCAACAAGACCATTGACTTTTCCATAATTCTCAAATAAGAGAGTTCATTGCCACTTGCTAGTTTGATGCAATAGAATCAACCTCAAGAATCCAGTCCCTCCACCAAAACTGGAACTGCACCAAGAAAATTAGCCCTATACATCAAGATGCCTCCATAAATTAACGTAGTCATCAACAACATGGTCGCACCAGTTGAGATGCCTTCGCCTTCCAAAATGCAGGATACAATGCAGGTATAGAAATTCATTAAGGTAGAGCATATCAAAATTGTTATGGTTGAAACTACAGTTGATGAGCAGAAGGCTAAAGTGTAGGTACAGAAGATCAAGCATGAACACAAATTGCCACCAACACAACCTCCATCATCAAGAATTTCTACCCGACAGACACAAGTTGGATAAACTGAAAAACTGTTAAAATGTTTTCATGATTTTCAAACTTAATATTTGATATTTATATATTATTATTTCTATAAAATGTTTGAATGTTTCATATCTATAGTTATATTTTCTATGACATATATATATATATAGTTTTTTTTTTTTAAGCAAAAAATCCCTTGCGAAGCCACCTTGGTCTGAGAGACCACGAACAGGGGGTTCTACACCGTCAAAGTCTCCCGGGGGTCGCACCCGACCCTGCCCGCACCAACATTATCAATTGGATTTTGGATACCCAATTTAGCTTTTTGGTAGGGTGGAAATTTGAACCTGGGACCTCCCTTGGAGGATTGTCCTCTCCTCTCCAACTCACCTACAACACCTGGGTAACATATATATATATATATATAGTTGAGGATGATTTTATAGATAGTGTTTTATATATGAAATTATTTGTGTAGTATTTAATGTTTATGCTTATGATTTTAGCAGGTTATCGCAATAAAATAATTTTGAGGACTCATTTTTCCTGCTTGGAACTGTTATGTTATTTCACTCTTGCAAGAATTAGTTCTCTGAAAAATTGTAAACAGCATATCTTTCTACATATGCTTCAATAATTACATGTTCTGCATTTATTGATAAAATTATTTCTTTTATGATATTATTATAGACAACCTTTAAGAAATAATTATTTTTAGATTTGTTTGGTAGTTTCTGTAACATTTGTATTGTCATAGAAATGATTTTTAAAGATTTGAAATATTTTACTTTCAACTGCAGAAATCTAATTGGAACTTGTGTGTTGTAATACTTTGATTTATATTTATAGTTATTTCTTAAAATGTTCGTTTCTTGTGATTTTAGTGTTGTTACCTGTGATCTTTAGAAAAAAGATCTAATAGACCTTTTTGGATTTTTTCTAAAAAATAATTGTATTTTCTAGTTTCATGCAATTGTAAATTTTTGGAAAATATGTAAAGTTTCATAAATATTTCAATTTGCAGAAATCTAGAGTACAATATTTGAAATATGTGTCATGTTTGTAATATTTTATTAAAACCTCATTTTATCCAAATGCATGAGGACATGCATACCTCTCATTTTGGGGAAAAATGATGAGCATTTATTTAGCATGTATTAGTTAAGATAAATTGTTTAAATTTTATCTTTAAATCATGATTGCAATGCATTTTAATGGTTATTTCTATTTATTTCTATGATTTATCAGCTAAAATAATGGATATGGTTAATCTGAAAAATGTATGTATTTCATGCAAAATGCACGTAAGTTGTGTATTATTGTACAGGAAAATGTTGAAGAACGTCTTCAAGCATATGATGCAATAGCACAAGCTTTAGATCAAACCCTAAACATGAAATATGATAGACATTAGGATGACGTATCGAGAAGGCTAAAGACATGGTTATAGAATTTAGCTGCTAAAGTATGTTACAGAAGACAATTACTGAAGTATGTTACAGAAGGTAGTTTTTGAATATTGTTATCGAATATGACTTTTACCAATAGTTATACAAGAAATTTGACCAAGTCAATTGATCAACGTTGCATGCCACATCAGTGATAGCATGGCACTCTAACACAGCAGCAGATGTTACAAAATATTTTTAGTCAATATGATTAGTTGACTTGTCAAATATTATTCACGAGGATATTGTGATTAATAAATTTGTTGAAAAGTATTTTATAAAGTTGTATAATTAAAATATTGTTAGGTTGCCTAGATTCTGACGCAATATTATTATGTTCTTATCAAGAATAAAGGGGCATATAGTTATGTTGTATAACCTGCAAAATTTTCAAATTAGTATTATTTTGTTATGTTCGTTCATGTATTGCTACTTGGACCACTTAGGCTATTTACTAAGTCCAAGGAGGATTAGGAAATTGTGTCTGTTTAGAATAATTAGATTATTTTTGTTAAGTACATAGTTGTCGCATTATCAAGTCCACAATGCCACATGGAAAAATACGTGGAAGAGTTATATTCAGAATTGTCCAAGTCATATTATATATTACATAGGAAGACCTTTGAAAAGTTCTAATGATCAATCGCCTATCTAAAGAAGAAATTTTTGAAGTCTAGCTAATGTCTATAAAAATTTTGAAGAACCGCCATCATGTATATCTAAACTTCCAGCAATAAAAGCAGTGTTTTACTTTTCACATATGGTAATTGTATCATTTGTGTTATTTATTGCTTGATTTCTTTTATGTAGTTGTAATTGTATTTTTCTTGCATCCATAGAATAGAATAATGTTAGTAGTAGTTATGCATCTTAGTTACTGAGATAAAGTAGTTTAGGGGAGAAAGACATACATTGTCCTCTAGGAGGTAGGGCCCACTCCTACAGTCAGTCCCTATTCTCTCACCCCTAAAATAGGTTAGGAATAGTTAGTACATAGAATTAACCTTAGAATATAAAATAAATTAAATTGCATTATCATAGATCAGAAAGTAAAAATAGATAATTAAAACTAACTGCATGAGGATCCTCACCAATAGATAAAATCATCATTAGATCAACTCATCAATAGGTAAAAATCATATTTATTGCATAAATCATAAATTGCATTTTATTTTCATTCCTACATGATTTAATTTTTGTTCGCTGTAATTATTATTTTTCTACAAAACTTGAAACTAAAAGAGATCTGAATTAAGCTTAGAATTAATCTCCACGGTACAATCTATACTAGATTTCTACTCTTTAAATCTAACCTTGATTACCCCATATTGATAAAATTAAATGTAAGCTATTACAATCGATCACCCTTCATCTGTTAGGGCAAAGAACAGACACATTCATTGCATTTTTTCTTATTTCAAAAACCCCTTCATCTGTTAGGGTAAAGAATAGACACATTGATCGTATTTTCCTTATTTTAAAAAACCTTCATCTTTTGGGGCAAATAATAGACACAAGTACAAGTGAACCTCGTATTTAGTGATTTATCCTAGTCACTTGGTTTTTGCAGTGACTGGTTATCCATGCAGTTCGGTAGGATGGGTAGATCGCCTTAAGAACACTTGCATTGTCAAAAATCCTTTCATTTGTTGGGGCAAAGAATAGACACAATCATTGTATTGCATTTTCCCATGTTAGAATCTCTTCATCTATTGGGGCAAATAATAGACACAATCATTGCATTGCATTTTCCCATGTCAAATCCCTTCTTCTATTGGGGCAAAGAACAAACTTAGTCACTTGAATCCATATATTCAAAAATGTAGCTTACCTCCACAAAATTACTCCATATTGCATTAATCAATACACTTCTCATCATCACATCTTCATGTCACCATAAAATCCGTTAACAATTATATTTACATTCAACATTTACCAAGTTCACCTACAAATTCAAGTGAACCTCATATCTAGTGGTCTATTCTATCTCCTTGTCGACTGCAGCAATTTGTGTCCATGCAATTCAGTAAGATGAATAAATCATCATAAGGACACTTGGCCATCTTCATCATCCAATATCTCATCGTTCAAAAACAAAATCACTTTTGGTACTTCATCTTTAGAGTGAGACTATGCCAAGACCAATTTTCTCAAAATTTGTCATTGATGGCCTTGTTCATGGGGCTTGAAACACGGATAAAATCATAAATTTTCATCATCTCCTTTGCAATTACACCAGTCTCCGAGGATGTAGGTTGGGTAAAGTGATTGAGCAACCGTTTAGGGATTTCGTGTAGGAATTGTTGCAATCATGAGTGGCCTCGAGGATAGACTATTTTTCTTTTCTTTTTTGCATTTGCATACTTGCATTTCAATGATGCCGAAAGGCACATTATTCAATAGCATGGAATCACCTCAAACTTGGGGTAATCACATTTGATTTTGACTTTCCCACAACGGGATACATCTTACATGATCATGGCATCTACACTTCACAAAATTCCCTTCATCTATTGGGACAAAAATAGATGCAATCATTTCACATTTTCCACCAATCCCCTTCCAACCATTGGGGCAAAAATGGTATCACATTTACATCATTCATATCATCCATAATTATTTGTAGGGATTTTTCAATTGGCTCATGAGATTCATTCACAAACTCATTCGCCAATTGAGGGGGTAAGCTATGCAAATCTAAATTCTTTAATTTTTTATCTTCAAGCTCATTTTCATCTCAAATGAAAGTTGTTTCTGCACCTAGCCCAAGCAGGTGTCTTGTGTTTTTGCACTACATTGTGTTTCATGAAATGCAGTACAAAAAGGGGTATCTATAGACACTAAAATCTAGCCACTTGTCATCCATCAAGGTCTTCCCACCATTTTTACCTATTTATTTATATATATTTAGGTATATTTGTTAAATATTTGTTTAATATTAATATTTTAATATTATATTTTATATATATTTAATAAATATAAATATTATATATAAATAAATCCTAGCCATCTGATTTAACTTAATCTTAGCCATCCATCCACATTAATCCATGCCACACACCCGAAGTTAATATCCACCCTTAGATGTGTTTTAATCTGAGCCACATGATTCATGTTGCTCAAACCCTAGCATACCCTAGTGTGGATTATTAATAGGAGCCTTTTTTATTGGTCAACTCGTGAATCTAAGTTTTTCTAAGCAATTTCCCTAAGTTTGTTAAGTGTTCGAAGTCATATTTGAGTCCTCAGCATCCTTAGTTACCCAAGTCTTCATGTCATCTGTCCTTGCTTGCCATAACCCATGCATCCATCACCGCCCCTCTTGCTCCACTAGATCTTCTTTTGTAGATCTTTACCTTAGCTCTCAAATGCTTCGGGCGCTCTTTGTCACTACTGAGCACCTTCAAATGCTTCTCCTCCACCGTTGAGCATCTATGGGTGCCCTCCACCATTCCCAACCATCCACAAGTATTTTCTGCTATCGTTGAGCGCACATGGGCATATTAGAATAGAGCTCTACAATCCTACTAGTCCTCAGGCAATGCTAGGGCATTGTCACACCACTTCCTACAACAAATTACATCAGATCAAAAAATGGTATGCATATCAAGGTTAATATTTTTATTGTTATTTCATTCTATACATTTTTAGTTTTTGTTCATTTTATTTACATTAGATAGCTAGGGTGTTTGTATTGATTATTGAGGGCCTCACATTGTGGAGCCCTCACAATTGCTACTGACCTATTTGCTATTTTCTTGTGCATAGATTTGGAAGTGTTACATAAGCATTGTGCATTTGCTTAAGCTAGAGTGGCCCAGTATTGGATAGCATGAAGCCCACTCACATATATTGGGATCAAAAGTGAGATAGAATAAACCACCAAAAAAAATTTGCTAGGGTTTCAGAGAACCCTAGCCATTGTAAATATTTATATCAAAGAAATAAATTATTTCATTATAACATCGAATATTTGAGGCTTCCTCCATTAACAATAAAAATCATCTCTTTTGGTGCAATATTATCTATTGATCTCAATTTGTCTTTATATCCATTTTTGTGTTTCTCTTTTGCATCTACAAGAACTACTCCACATATGATAAAGAACTATATGCCTTAGTCCAAGCAATCAAATATTGGCATCACTATCTCCTTGATAAAGAAACAATTGTGCACACTAATAATTTGCCTTTACGGTTTCTCCAAACACAAACAAAAATTCAAGAAGCACACCACATGAAATGAGCCTCCTACCTTCAGCAATTTTAGCTTGTCATCAAGTACAAAAAGGGTAGTCAAAATTATGTTGTTGATTGTCTCAATCGGCCTCCTTCCACTAATGTTTTAATCATTGTCATTCCTTCTCACTTGGGTTTTTAATCTTGGCCTTCTTAGTATCATCATGACCCTAACTTTGCACAATTTTATCAACATTTACAACATCCTTCTTCCTCAAACTTGTCCCCTTTCCAGGACTACCATATTAAGGAGGGTTTACTTTACCATCTTGAAAAAATTTATGTTCCTCGTGAGAACCGACAATCCCTTTTGAAGGAGGCCCATTCTACCCTTTATGTTTGTCATTTTTGCAAACATAAGACTCTTCATCATTTGAAGATATTCTTTTATTGGCCACACATGCAGCGTAATGTTCTCGGGTACCTAAAATAGTGTGTCCTTTGTAGTCGATCTAAGCCAGCTAACCGTATGTTGGGTCTTAGTATCCCCTTATCCATTGTCTCCCATTCTTGGAAAAGTATTTATATGGATCTTATAAGTGGTTTTCCTATTATTATCCATTAGCATGATTGTATCTTTGTTATAGTTGACTGTTTTAGTAAAATGGCTAAGTTCATTCCTTGTCATAAAACCAATTCTGTTATCGACTTAGCCCAAATGTTCTTTGATGTCGTCTGGCATTTATTTGGTCTTCCCACCAGTATCATGTCTAATCGTGATTCTTTTTGTCAGTCACTTTTGGTATTATTTGTAGAAATTATTAGGATTGTCCCTTAATTTTTCCATAGTCTTTCATCCACAGTCAGATGGTCAAACAGAAGTCATTAATCGTACACTTGTTCAAAGTCTGCGTGTCTTCCATAATTTGAGTTTGTCTAAGTGGGATTTGAGTCTAAATAATATTGAGCATACGTAAAATATGGTTGTCCATTTATCCACAGGTTATTCCCCATTTGAGGTATGTCTAGGTTTTCAACCTCTTGCTCCATATAAAGTTACCCTTGTCGCTTTCATCCCCTGTGATAGTACACATGCAAAAAGAACAATATAGAGCTCATTATTTTATTCAAAATTTGCAATGGCTCCAGTCCATGGTCATCCAAATTTTTTAGAAGATCCATTAGTAGTAGAAGTAGGCCATGGATCATCATCGTATTCCACATGCATTCCAAGTTAGAGACAAAGTTTGGTTGTACTTGATCACCACAGGTTTTTGGAGAAGGCACATAGAAAGATCAAATTGCTTTGTTATGGGCCTTACACTATAATCTAGCAAGTGTCTAAGAATGCTTTTTGTCTTGATTTTCCAGCACACTTGGGCATCCATGATGTCATCAATGTTGACTTAATCCAGTTGTACCATGAATCTACTTTGGAGAGTGAACCAGTCATTAGTCATCCAACAGATGTTGTACCTGATTTCCAGCTTCCCTTGGAGGAAAATAATATTTTTGACACCAAGACCCATACCACACATCAAGGTTCTTCCACTTCCTATCTGGTTGGACATCATGGACATCTTCCACATTAGACTCATTAGCTTTCTCATAGTCATATGGTTCAATATTTTCCTTCCCTTTTGAGCGCATTGGAGACCAATGCTTCTATGGTGAAGAGGAATGATAGGGATTAATATTATATTCTATAATATTATCCCTCTTTCACATAGATCATGATATAGCATTTAATACTCACACGGATTGTGCATATTAAATGATGACTTGTAAATTCAGACATGCCTATAAATATATCTTTAATTAATGCAATTCTCAGTTTTCATTTGTGCCATTTCTTGTCGTCTTTTAAGATTGTTTTCCACATCATACTTGGTCAACCTTATTAGTATTATAGGAAAGTAGTATATGATGCCTATAAAAAATCATACACATTGTAGCAAAATTATAAGGCATAGCTCATAAAATGCACCAAACATATACAACATTTGGTATTAAGTTGCAAACAAGTAACAAAAGCAATCAAGCAAGCATGAGATATTACACTCATATTCGTTCATCCACAACACACTCATTATTCAATCCCACATTATCATCGATATTATTCATTGGATAAACTATTGAAATAATATTCTTATATTTTTTATGAGCCCAAGTCACTTCCTCCAATTCACACTATTAATAACAATATTGAAATCATTCTTGTTGCATCACTTCCAAATGCTCCTATGTATAAACAATATGTTTTGCAAAATGAAGAGATAAAAAGGTAAATTGAAGATTTGTTTTCTAAGGGGTTCATAAAATGAAGTACATATCCTTGTGCATCTTCAATTTTTTTGGCATTTAAAAAATATGAAACTTGGTAGTTGTGTATAGATTTTAGATATTTGACCAAAATTTCTATAAAGAATAGATATCCACTCCCCCATATTCAATATCTCTTGGATCAGCTCCAATAAGCCAAATATTTTTCTAAGATTAATATTAAGAGTGGATATCACCAAGTGTGCATTCAAGCAAAAGATACATGGAAGACAACTTTTAAGATCAAAATGGACCTATTTTTAATGGTTGGTCATGCCCTTTGGTCTTACCAATGCACCTGCAACCTTCATTAAATTTATGAATGAGGTTTTTTACAAAGTCCTTAACAAATTTGTAATCATCTATCTCAATGATATACATGTATTATCTTCCACTTGGGAGGATCACCTTGAACATATCAAGAAAGTTCTTCACTCCCTTTAAAAGAATAACTTGTATGACAACCTCACCAAGTGCTCCTTTGACCAAACTTTCATTTCTTATCTTGGTTTTGTGATTAGTGAGCATGAAATTAAAGTAAATTCTACCAAAGTATATATTCTACTTTAATGTCCTCCTCCTTCTACTCTCATCGAGTTGAGGATTTTTCTAGGACTTGCAAATTTCTATCACAATTTTATCCCTCATTATTCCACTATTACAACTTCATTGCACCACTTAACCAAAGCCAAGATTCCCTTTCAATGGGGGAAGAAATAGGAAGTTTCCTTTGAGATATTGAAAAATAAACTTTGTACAACACCTGTGCTTACTTTACCTGATATCTTTCAGTCCTTCAAGATTGAGATAGATGCTTATCAAGTTTCCTTAGGTGTTATCCTCAAATAAAATGGTCATCTGGCCGCTTACCATTCTAAAATATTTTTTGTTGTTAAGAAGAACTATTCTACATATGATAAGGAGTTGTATGCATTAGTTCAACCCATAAAATATTGGAGACACTACCTCTTGGTAAAAGAAACAATTGTTCACACTGATCATATACCACTCAAGTTTCTTCAATATCAAAATAAATTTAAGAAGCTTCACACATGAAGTGGTCATCATATCCACAACGATTCCATTTGGTCATTAAATACAAAAAAGGGAAGAGTAATATTTTGGTAGATTTTTTGGGTTGGCCTCCTACTACTTATTCCTTGATAATTATGACCACTTCACATTTGGGATTTTAAGATTGGCCATCTCAATATGCTCATGATCCTAATTTTAGAAAGATGTACCAACCAAAAATGTCATTCTACCTCTTCCAATTTGTATCTTTTCCAAGATTTTTACATCAAGGATGGATTGCTCTACAAATTGGACAAGGTTTGTGTACCTCATGAGTATATGGTGTCTCTTCTCAAAGAGGTACATTCCACACTTTATGGTGGTCACTTTGGAAAACAAAAGACACTCCATCACTTGTAATGCTTCTTTTATTGGCAACATATGTAGAGATATGTTTTGAGGTTCCTGCGATAGTGTGTTGTTTGTTATCATTCCAAGCCTACCAACTAGAAGCTAGGATTACACATTCATTTGCCTATTCCTTCTTGTCATGGGAAAAGCATTTCCATGGAATTAGTTAGCATTTTTCCTATGACAATGCAACAACATGATTGTGTATTTTAGCAAAATGAATAATTTTCTTCCATGCTAAAAGACTTTTTTTACACTAAACTTAGCCCAACTTTTCTTTGACTACATATGGTGATTCTTCATTCTACTAACTAGCACTATTTTTATCATTATTTACACTTTATGGGTCACTTTTGGTTCTTTGTGGAAATTTTTAGGGGTCTCCCTTAATTTTTCCACTACTTATCATCCTCAGTCTTATGGGTAGACCAAAGTGGTGAACCATACACTTTTTTAGAGTTTGTGAACCTATCACAATGCTTTACTAATAAAATAGGACTTGAGTCTCACTCATATCAAGCATGCATACAACAAGGTAGTGCATTATTCCATAGGGCATTCTCCTTTTGAGGTTTGTTTAGGTTTTCAATTGTTGGCTCCTTATGATTTGACCTTATCTTTGCCTTCTCTGGCCACAAATCATGTTCAAAAAGAGCAATATAGGGAATGCTCATTTATTTAGCATTTATAGAATCTTCAATCCAAGGTGATTTAGAATTTTCAAAAGACACAATAATAGCAAAAACAAGCCATGAATAGACATTGAATTCCTCATCATTTTCAAGTTTGTGATAAAGTCTGGTTATACTTGGATAAGCAATGTTTTTCAAATAAGACACATGGAAAAATCAAACCTCTTTGCTATGGGTCTTGTACCATCCTTCAGTAGGTGTTTGAGAGTGCTTTCTAACTTGATCTTCCTAGACATATTGGGATTCATGATGTCATCAATGTAGATCTTCTAAAGCTATACCCTGACTATCTATATTAAATAATAAATCTATCATCATCCATCATGTCGATGTGGTTCTTGATACACAACCATCATTGGATTTTGATCAAGTCTAAGATACAAAGACGTGTCAAACTCACCATGAATCTTCCACTTCATATCGTGTGGCTCGACATAGCCAATATCCACATAAGGCTTGTTAGATTTATTCTTAGCAGATATCCCATAGATTTCCTTCTCTTCTAAAAGCATTAGAGCCCAATGCTTCTATTGTGGGGAGGCATGAAGAATAATAATCACATTATCCCTCTTTCTTCTACCTAGGGTTAGTATTAGGCTTAGATTATTTAGCTTAGGCTTAGATTGAATTTTTTTACAAATAAATATAAATATGAGAATAGTATTTTCATGTGCAATTCTAGTTGCATAGGTGTCATTCTAGATAAATTAGTATTTATTAAAGTTAGATGTTCTAAGTTAAGAATCTTGGTAGATAATCCTAATTGTAAATTTGGACTCCATTTAAAATATGGTGGATATTGTTTTTTTGTAATTTAGACAAACTTTTTACCTATATATTGCTTCATTTAAAATAAAATACCAATTGTATTTTTTTATTAGGGTAAAAAGAGGATTTTGAAAGGGCCCAAACCCTTTTATGATACAAATTCAGCCCATAAATTACACATCTACCAAGGGAAAATAGCCAGAGATCCCCTGGATGCAAGACAAACAATATCCATCCTAGACCCCAAATAGTTGCAGTCCTCTGTCATGAACTTTTCTAAGTCCTCATGGACCACCCTAGGGGGGATCCATCTTGTATCCTCTTCTTTAATGGCACCAAATTTTGCCATCCAGTCTGTTGGTTTATTACCTTCTTTATAGACATAAACAAAGTCAACTTCTTCAAAATGCTTTAAAATATCTCTAATATCTTGCACAATGTAATCAATTTGCCAATTAGCTTCTCCCTCCTTTTTCAAAATATTGATAATATTCAAGGAGTCTCCTTCAAAGATAACTTTTTTAGCACCGATATCCTTGGCTAGCTTTGCACCTAGATGTAAAGCATTAAATTTAGCTTTATGACTAGTAGTAATTCCTAAAAACTTGCAGGCTCCCCACCAATCTACCCTGATTGTCCCTCAAAATTGCTCTTGCTTTGGCCTTACCTGGGTTACCTTTGGATGCCCCATAAAAATTTAACTTCAACCAATCATCTTGATGTAGACCAAAGTGGTGAACCATACACTTTTTTATAGTTTGTGAACCTATCACAATGCTTTACTAATAAAATAAGACTTGATTCTCACTCATATCAAGCATACATACAATAAAGTAGTGCATTCTTCCATAGGGGATTCTCCCTTTGAGGATTTTTTAGGTTTTCAATTGTTTGCTCCTTATGATTTGACCTTGTCTTTGTCTTCTCTAGCCACAAATCATGTTCAAAAAGAGCAAGATAGTGCATGCTCATTTATTTAGCATTTATAGAATATTCAATCCAATGTGATTTAGAATTTGAAAAAGACACAACAATAGCAAAAACCAGCCATGAATAGACATTGAATTCCTCATCATTTTCAAGTTGATGATAAAGTTTGGCTATACTTGGATAAGCAATGTTTTTCAAAGAAGACACATAGAAAAATCAAACCTCTTTGTTATGGGTCTTGTAACATCCTTCAGTAGGTGTTTGAGAGTGCTTTCTAACTTGATCTTCCTAAACATATTTTTATTCATGATGTCATCAATGTATATCTTCTAAAGCTATACCCTGACTATCTACATTAAAGAATAAATCTATCATCATCCATCATGTCGATGTGGTTCTTGATACATAGCCATCATTGGATTTTGATCAAGTCTAATATACAAAGACATGTCAAACTCACCATGAATCTTCCTCTTCATATCTTGTGGCTTGACATAGTCAATATCAACATAAGGCTTGTTAGATTTCTTCTTAGCAGATATCCCAACAATTTCCTTCTCTTCTAAAAGCATTAGAGCCCAATGCTTCTATTGTGGGGAGGCATGATGAGGAATAATCACATGATCCCTCTTTCTTCTACCTAGGCTTAGGCTTAGGCTTAGATTATTTAGCTTAGTCTTAGATTTAATTTGTTTACAAATAAATATTAATGTGAGAATAGAATTATCATGTGCAATTCTAGTCTCATAGGTGTCATTCTAGATAAATTAGGATTTATTAAAGTTAGATGTTCTAAGTTAAAAATCTTGGTAGATTATCCTAATTGTAAATTTGAACTCCATTGAAAATATGGTGGAGAATGTTTTTTATAATTTAGACAAACTTTCTACCTATATATTGCTTCATTTAAAATAAAATACCAATTGGATTTTTTTATTAGGGTAAAAACATGATTTTCAAAGGGCCCAAACCCTTTTACAACACAAATTCATCCCATAAATTACACAGCTAGCAAGGGAAAATAGCCAGAGATCCCTTGGATGCAAGACAAACAGTATCCATCCTAGACCCCAATTAGTTGCAATCCTATGTCATGAACTTTTCTAAGTCCTCATGGACCACTCCAGGGGGGATATATCTTGTATCCTCTTCTTTAATGGCACCAAATTTTGCGAGCCAGTCTGTTGGTTTATTACCTTCTCTATAGACATGAACAAATTCAACTTCTTCAAAATGCTTTACAATATCTCTAATATATTGCACAATGTAATCAATTTACCAATTAGCTTCTCCCTCCTTTTTCAAAATATTGATAATATTCAAGGAGTCTCCTTCAAAGATAACTTTTTTAGCACCGATATCCTTGGCTAGCTTTGCACCTAGATGTAAAGCATTAAATTTAGCTTTATGACTAGTAGTAATTCCTAAAAACTTGCAGGCTCCCCACCAATCTACCCTGATTGTCCCTCAAAATTGCTCTTGCTTCGGCCTTACCTGGGTTACCTTTGGATGCCCCATAAAAATTTAACTTCAACCAATCATCTTGATGTGGTTGCCATTTTACATCAATTCTAACCTAAATATTTACCTCTCCACCACTAATAGGTTCCAATTCCATGTCTTAGTTATCATAGTCTCTTCAGTATTCTTTGGCTTGATAAGGTACCTGATATATTTAACATTCTCCTCTAAAAATTGGGTGATACTTCCAAAACTTCTCATTGTAGATCTTTTTTCCCCTCTAAAAATTCTCGTGTTCCTCTCTAACCAAACTCCCCACACAAAATGAAATGGAATAAGGTTAAAATTACATTAATATGAGGACTAAAAAAGGGGCTCTCCCATTGTTGTAACCATAGAACCATATTAGAATGCATCACCCAAGATATTTCCATCATGTTGATGAGGAGCTATAAAATATTTAGAGCATAGGGACATTCCAAGAAGATGTGTTCCACTGATTCTTTTGCCTTTTCACATAAATTACATCTATTAGGAAACTGAAAAAAAAAATTCTTAATATTATTAACTATTAGGATATTATCCTGGACTACATCCAAAAGAAAAATATCTAGTTTAGTAATATCTTTCTTACCCCAAATTATATTCCAAGGGAAACCATTACCTATAGCAAAATCTAAAATATCATAGGTTGTCTTCATGTTGAATTCCCCTTTCTTAGTTTTGCTCCAAACCATGGAGCCTCTATACCTAAAAACACCTAAGTAATAAGCCTTTAGTTTAGCTTTAAGGAGGTTTAAATTCTCCAAATTCTTAGGGGCTGCCTCTAAATGTTTCCAACTCAATTGGTTATCCACTAAATTCATGTAATCACAAACCTTTTTACCATATCTATCTTCTAGGTTCTCTTTCATATTAGATAAAATATCATTGTTGGCTAAAGGGTTGTCATATAACCAGGCATCTTCCCAAAAATGTATATAGGACCCCTCTAACACTCCATTTCACACCCTTTCACAAGGCCTCCCTAGCCTCCACCAAGTGGTTCCATAAAGAAGAGCCATGACAAGGGTTCTAAATTGTGAAAAATCTGGTATCCTCCTGGATGTCAAGATCTTTTTCTTAAATAATCCTTGCCAAAATAGTTTGACCATCCCTTAGAAATCTCCATCCCACCTTGGTTATCATAGAACTATTAACTAGGTTGATTCTCCTCAGAACAAGGCCACCATCCTTCTTTTGATGGCATATATTTTCCCAAACTACAAGATGAATCCTCCTCTTCTCTTCAAATATTTACCATAAAAACTATTTTTGAATTATTTCTATGATTTTAGAAACTTTAGCAGGTATCTTGAAAAGGAAGAGAAGATAAATGGGGATAGCCTACAAAACACTCTTAACCAAAAACACTTTACCTGCTTGAGACAAGAGATTACCTTTCCATCCTGTAAGTTTGGATTGAAATTTGTCAACCAAACCATTACAAAGAGGTGCCTTACAAGTTCACACGAACATAGGCATACCAAGGTAAGAAGAAGGTAGGGTTGACACAAGACACCCTATCACTCTAGCCACTCTTCTTTGGAGAGCTACTTTAGTGTTAATGAAGAAGATCTTGCTCTTGTCCAAATTGATCGTTTGGTGAGAGGCATGTTCATAGAGGTCTAAGATTCTTTTAAATTCATTTGCCTTTGGCACAGTAGGATTACCAATTGGATTTTTATCCCTCAACACATTCCCTATTTTCCAAGTCAAGAAATTCTCAACTAATGACAAATCTCTCACTAGTGTTTTTCAAATAATTGTAGCTTTTGAAGCTGATTACAACTTGAGCCTATCACAAATTCATTATTATATATCATATATTTCCCTATCATAAAATTGGTATTAGTGATCCTTGTCACAAATTTACTGTGTATATCCAAGGCCTTCACATTTTGGCTTTATTTTTGGTATAGTAAGCCCTTTCATACCTTTCCCTTATTTCTAAACAGATATCACTAGATTCTATTTTCTTAACAATTTTGAATCAATCCCTTTTGTATACCTTTCAATGTAGCCAAATTCATCATCATCCAAATTTCTATTACCATAACTAGCTATATTTAAATGCCTAAAACCATCACAATAATTTGTATTAAGACTATTACTATCTCTATAAATATTTAAATACCTAAATCCATCAACACATTTAGAACTATCCCTATTACTATCAACAATTTTTATAATATGACCTTTATTTTGGCCAACACAAGTACTCTTTGTACTACCAACACAAATGTTTTTTGCACAAACATTCTTAGGAATAATGTTCAAATCCATGTTGTTACTTGATATAGTTGTTCTTTGTATAGTATCATTAGTATTACAACCTACATTTTTCCTATATAATTGTCACATGTATCACAACTCACATCTTTTGACATGGGATTATTATTCAATTTCTCTATTATTTGACATTGTTTTTGTAAATGATAAAGAGGATATAGGGATATAGATGTTTCAACACCTTCTTTGGAGTATCCTTCACAATTTTTCTTTGGAATTGATTGTAAACAAGATCTTAATTTTGTAAACTTCCCATCACTATTTGATGGCTCACAAGTTTTATTTATTTTATCTTTAAATTTTGTATAAATTTCTTTATTTCTAGATTTGGACACTCCTTTAACCATAAGTACCATGTGTGTTGATTCATATTCTTTCTCATGATTGAATTCTAATTCTTTTTTAAAAACATACACTTGATGATATTTTTCTTTGATATTGATCTTGTGATTGTCTTGATTGATTTTGTTCCTTTTGGTAAGATGAGATAACATTTAGAGAAAATAAACCATTTTTGAAGGACCAAGTGGCCTCAAGATTTCCTTATTTTTTAATGAAACATTTTTATTTCCATTAATAACTTTGAATTCAACTAACATTCCCTTTTCCAATAATTATTATAGTGATAGAAAGTTATTGGTTAACCCAAATATATAAAGAATATTTTCTAGTGTACACTAAAAATTGGGTTGAGTGAAACATTACCTACTCTCTTGACCTGACAAATTTTATTATTTGCAATTTTTATAGGTATACTCTATTTTGCTTGAAGAAAATCAAACCAATGAAAACTACTACTTGTGTGATTACTTGCTTCTGAATCAATATATAAATAATTATCCCTTGATTTTTCTATAGGATGTGTTATTTTAGAATCTACTTCCCCACATTTTGTTGAGAAAATTTGATGGTTTAACCCATTTGAGGCAATCCATTGTTTCCAAAAAATGTAATATGTCCTTCTTTGTGACACAATTTCCTTTATTTTTTATTTTCTCTTCTAACAAAATTTGGATCTTTGGTCAAATATTATTTTGTGAAAGGAATTTTTGACATATTTAAAAAAATAAATAAATGAATGTGAATCCTCTAGTATTCAACAGTTCACAAACATATATCTTCCTTTTAAAAATTGCCCACATATACTTGAATATCTTATGACTTATTTAATAAAAATCTTTTTTTTTTCAATGTACAATTATCTTAACTAAATTTGTTTCCCTCTTTATCACTTTTCAAAACACTACCATAAAAAAAAATCCTTTTAACTATCTAATTAATCTCCTTTCAAAAAATGTATTTTTCCTTTATAATAAGCCCCTTTTCAATTTTCCTTCTTATAGAAATTAAATCTTTTATGCCCTCAATATTTTAACCTATCCCTTTGAGATTTTAATTTTTGTTTTAAACACCAAGTCTCCACCATATGCTTTGATGAATAAAACTAAAAGCAAGTGATTTAAATATACCTTACAGTGGACCACAATATTTGACTTCTTTTTCCCTCTAAATCAAGCTTCAACTATGTCATGTCTTCTAAAACTTGGGTATTTATCACACAATAATACTAGATTATATTTGACATGTATTTAAGTGTTACCATATCTCTTTCCAAATTGGGTTTGCCTCATATTCTTTCTTCTTTCAAGCCTAGTTATTTTGGGCATTAAGATTTTCTTCTTTCAATATAGGTCTACATTGAATTTTCTCCAACTATCCTTTATCTGATGCAATAGAGTGTACCCTAACTCTCTAGGACATAAGTAATATTTCTTCCTTTTTAATATAGCTATGCACTTTTTTAAACAACTTGGGTGCTTTAGAAATTGAAGACTTGGATGCACTAATGAATAAATAAGATGTCTTCAAACTATTATAGGATCTTTGAAAGAATCAACAATAACAAGTGTTATTTTAGTTTTCTATAATAAAATTTGGGCAGGTTAAATTAAATGAACAATAATAGTGGCTATTTCATTTGCTACAACAAATTTTGGGTGTTATTCCAGATGTTATATATGAGGTATTTTACCCTTCTTGTTTGAACAATACTCTAGGGTGACAACATGATGGATGGTATATAGGAAAATATTTCATCAGAGAGCGTCTAGACTTAATACACTTTAGAGGACATTAACATATAACATCTAAGTTTGCAGAAAATGAGAAATAGGGATGTCATTGATAATTTTTTTAAAACACTATACAATGGACTTATTTGAACCAGCATAATGAAGAACCATTGTTCATGACTTATGGGAGGAAACAAAGTAAGTGTGCGAAATGATAATATATTAACAATACCTTATACACTCCAAGGTCATATCATTCGATGGATATGATTTTCCCTTCCCTTAACCATTATTCTCCTTAAGGATGCAAAATCATGCTCTAATACCAAATGTTAGATTTGGGAAAAATTAAAAAATTAAATCTCATGCAATAACACATATGATACACAATATACTCATTCAAGGACACAAAACATAATATATACTCAAGAAATTATGTAAATCGCAACACACTATATTCATATTTATGATCCTATTTTTTATGCATCTCTCATAATTATGCTAGTTATATTTGGGAGATTCTTCAATCCTTGAAATTTCAACTTCAACTATCTCTTCATCTTCTCTCAATATCCCATGAGATATGTCTTTTAAATTTTCTCAAAGGGAAAAAATTTTATTAACCTCCCAATAATTACAAATATCAAATTACTATAAAAAATTAAGTGTTTTTTTTCAATTGGTTATATGGGATTGAAATGGCCCTACCCATATTTCATCATCACCACGTAGTGGTATTATGACAGAGCTTGGATATTATCCATGTATTGCTTGGAAATATTTACAATTGGATCTCCTTATTGAATGTGGAGGAACCTAGCTAGTTAAGCTAATGTCATTTGATATAAAATATTAAATAATTACATGATGCCAAATAATATAATATTATCTAACAGTAAAGGTATAAATTCAAGTTATTAAAATAAATATTTTCAATATGGATATTTAGATTCGGATCTTGTCAAATAATATATGTATACTTTCAAAATGTAGTAGTTTTTGTTGAAATACCATAGTAGAATGTTCATGATGTAATATATATGACACCCACAGCATATAACCATTTTCAAAAAATAAGGACAAATACTATAAAAAATATTTTTTAACAAACAAGTGAGAGCAAGGAGAAATCCTCGACTTCAGAGTTCTTGTTTTAGATATTTAAATACATCAACAAATGAATGCTTCTCATGAAGAAAATTCATTTAGGGAATTCCTAGTTATAAGTAAGGATTCCCTAGTTAGAGGATGTAATTTCTTAATTATTAAAAATTATTCCATTTTTCAAACTCTTTCAATATTGATGGATCTACCTAACATATTCTTTTTTTTTAAATGCCCCAAATAGTATAAAAAATGGACAAAGAAGAAGTAAATTATAATATTTTTTTATATAATTCTCACACAAACAACCCCTAAAAGTCCATGATATCCTCTTCTTTTCAAACTCTCGCCTATAAGAATATTTCTTAGACAACTAATCAAAGGAATGTTGGAGGCCTTATGGAAGAACTTGAGCAACCAAACATCCTTCCAAGGGAAATATTTGGGAGTGGAAAATTTTAACTGGTCTAAATCCTTATATTCTAACTTAACCGAGTGTCCATTCTCTTTTGATATATTCCAAATCAACTTAACATTCCACACAAATAGAACTCTTGATTCATTATTTGAACCTCATATCTTTGTTTGAGGTCCCCTCCTTCAATTAGGTTGCTAATAGAAATCCATAGTCGAGATTTAATACTCACATCAATATACTTTTTTATCTTTTAACATTTACAAGCTAAATATGTATGAGCCAGTGATCATAATTTTAGAGTAGAAATAATAAGATAAGGCCTCAACCAAGCATCAATCCAAAGGAGTTCTCCTTATTGATTGACCATATAATATATTTCTTATCAATTACAAACTATCATATATAAATTTCAATGTTATTAATCCTCTTGGTAGAGTTCATTTTTTGAAAAAATTATTGCATAAAAATAACCCATATATTTATGGAGTGATTTTTTTGCCAAACTCTTTCTTGATATTTGAATAATATCCAGCTAGGTTTTGATCCTAATAACAAACTCATAAGTCAAAAAATGTGTAACCCTACCCCTCCTATCCCACTTAAAAAAATGAAACTTAAGCTTTTCCTCACATTCTTTCCAAATAAAATCTCTTTGAATTTTATCAAATTAAAATGCTATACCCAAACACAATCTTGAAACTAACATCATATATACAAGAATAGATATAGTATAACCTTTATGAGTTTACCTTTTTGACCCACTACACAAGATTTAATTCTATATTAAATTCATAGTCTTCAATATCCTTTTTTTTTCCTTTGTGATGCAAAGGAATACTCAAGTATGATAGTGGAAATTTCCAACTATAAACCCTAATATATCTACAATAGTCCATTCTAGATCTAGGACATTGTTAATGAAAAATATCCTAGATTTTGTAGTATTAACCAACTCTCTAGCAACCTTCTCATAGCATGATAATATCAATTTAAACTACATGGATTTGTTGTCTAGGGGATGAACCAAAAGAAAAGTATTATTAATAAACTAGAGATGATATTTATAGGGACTATTTGTTGCAACCTAAATACCTTTTATTTTTACTTCTATTTTTGCCTTTGAGAAAGTTAACCCCAATGCCCGATAGTGGGTCATCCTAGTAGAGTCCACAAGATGGTTCAAAGTATTTAATGTAGGATTGATTTATTAAAATAGATTATATTTGGAGTGCTATAAATCTTCTAATACATTTACAACAAGCTTAATTACAACCAAAATTTCTAAGAATGTCATGTAGAAAAATCCATCAAATATTATCATATGATTTGTCCATATATGATTTTATATACATACCAAGATTTTATGAAATGAAGAGAATGCATGGCCTCTTGTGCAATGATTACATAATCAAGAATTTATTTACCATAAATAAAATTACCTCTTCTTATAATATAACACAATCTAGAATTATTTTTAATTTTTTACCATAATTTTTCAAATTATCTAATAAATCATTTCGTAAGGGCTTAGATAAAAATTGTCAAAATATTTTATCTTAGCTTTCTTGGGAACTAATAAAATAAAAATAATATTTATATCTCTTGTTATATTTTTCTTTTTATTTACCTCTTTGACCATATCCAACATATATCTCTTCAACAAATCCTAAAATTTTGAAAGAAAATTGCATAAATTGCATCAATCCAAGTGTCTTGTTAGGGTGGAAAAAGAAAATTGCCTCCTATGGCACATAGATATTTTCTTAATAAATATTTTATTTTACTCCTATGTGACAATTGATGGAATATATTACAAAATCTTACCTTGAACCTCCTTATCCTACCCAATATTTGATATAAGTAATTTTATTTCTTCTTCATATTTTTTCTTCCTCAATATTTCTACCATTCAAATTTGAAATATTTTTTTGAAAAAAGGAAAAATATATTATGGATGTAACTTTAAAAAAATTGGTATTTCTATTCCCTTAAGCTATCTCTCTAGTTTTCTGTGATCAATATGACTCTTCTTTTTTTCGTACATTATGGTCATAAAAAAGTAATTATTTTCTTGCATATATGTATCTTGGTCCATTCCATTTATTTCTATTATCTCTTGTCAATTTTTTAGCATGGTTTTAACTTTTTTCTTTGCTTTAAACACTCTACCAAAATATTTGACATTCCAAATATTCATATTTTCCTTTAGATATTTTATTTTTGAATAAAATTTTACATACATAACCCTTCAAACTTTGTTTCATCCCATCATAACATAATCATATGGAAGAAATTAGGGTTCTAAGCCACCTAGATTAAAATTAAATGGCTTTAAATGACCATTATTGAGTAAATCAGATATTAAGGTAATACGTTTGTGATATGATCTTACTCATAATAAATGTATAAAGAGATTTTATACTATGTTTATAATCATATTGGATAGCAAAAAACTTGTCAAATTTTTTTGCTACATGAATTTGCCCAATACATCTTATATCATATGCATGTTAAAATCTTGAAGGAATAACATGCCAAATACCATTTTAATTGAAAAATAAAGTAAAATCTTGCATTGGTTAAGTCCACTTGGAGTACCATCCTTATTTTTCATAGAATATATAACTATGTTTAAGTACCCCAAAGAATATATAGATCAAAATTATAAATCTTCATTGAATTGATCTCGATAAACTGATTCCTTCTAACATATTTCATAAGAAGTAACTACATCTACAGCATATATTTATATTCCCAAATTTGATATTGTCCTCTTTCTTGCAAAAAATGCCATCAACCAAATTACTTTTTCTTCTAGCATTTGTCCATCCCATTTCCAATTGTCCATATCATTACAATACCTCATGAAGCACCTATTACAAAAATTGCTAGACAATCTTCCATCTTCTAAATATTTTTAAATGCATCATTACTTTCATCACTACTTTTTTTTTCCTTGTATTAAACATACTCAAGACTATAACAACTAATTAATTCCCTAATAAATATTTTTTAGGAGTCTTATTTATATCCCTTATTTTCTAAAATACCATTTATATCACTTTTTATTCTTATTTCTAGGATTAGCCCATTATTTGCTAACACTTATGATATTTGTTTTTGGTTTCCCATATTAATATCTCTCCAAATTTTCCTTTTTCTTTATTCTTATTTTTAGGTTCTTCCTCTTCTTTTTGCATTCCCATTAACAATTTAATTTTCATCAATCTCTTCAATTTTTCCATATTGTTCATAATGAGGCTTACCAACTTTCCTTATCTCTTTGTGCTTAATTTTAGGTTCTTCCTCTTCTTTTTTCATTTCCATTAACAATTTCTTTTTCATAAATCTCTTCAATTTTTCTATATTTTTCATAATGAGGCTTACCATTTGTAGTTTTATATGTTTCTAGAGAACTTGAATTGTAAGGATTAGGCTCTTTAACAATTTATTTAAAACCTAAAGTGAAAATATCATCCTTCATAGTACTCAACTTTTTACTTCATCATCTATACTTCTTTCTTTATTATTATGATCTTAAAAGTCTAAAGTGAAATCATATTAAGATAGGTTTATGCTTTCTTGGAGAATCTAATGTATAATGAATAGCCTCACAAACACTTTTTACTTCATATTATCCTAGAAACCCTAAATTACAAGGATGATTTTCCATTGTGATAAATTTATTATCCTTCCCTAAAAATCCTAAACATATATGGATATCATTCAACTCATTTCCTTTTTATGCTACTATTAAAATCCTAAGTGTAAGAGATAAGCTCTATACTACTTTCATTTTTATTACAAGGGGAGGATTTTATACTGATTAAGTAAAATAAGGATGATCTACATAAGTTAAACAAATCCTCATTGCCTCCTTTACTTTAAAAATTACCTCTGCATCTTCCATTATACCATTAATTCCTTTTGAGTCTAAACTACACATTATAATTTGCATCCCTTGTGTCCTTGTTTATTTCTTCTAATGGTTTATCCAAGTAAACTATGGTGCACTTTGAATCTAATGACTTAGATGGAATTTATTTAATATTTTCTTAGGAGTGTAAAATCCTTGATTTAATTCATCTTCTACTTTGATACAATCTTCATGATTTATCTTGAATTTTGTCTCATGCCCAAAAATTTTCATATCTTTATCCATTATTTTAACTGTAATATCTAATCATGTGTTTAGTCTAATAACATTTGTGGCATAAAAATGCAATATTTTTATAATACACTTGTTGATCCCATTCTCTTGATTGAAATTTAATCTAAATGTATTATGGTAAAGATTTTAAAATATCCATGTCAACACATATTTGAGTATATACAATATGTCTTTTATCATTATTATTTTTTTTTGTAGATAAGATACTATAGCATTAATACCGGGTTTTACAGGTTGACCCAAAACCTTTTACAAAAATCAGCCCAGGGTTGTTGATGAACATATCCTTACTAAGGATCCTATATATGTAAAATCTACATGCCGCCAAAGCCATTACATCCGGTAAGGCACATAGCCTGTTATCAAAAAGAAACTTCCCATACAACATTTTGGGTATACCCCGATTAAACAGACACGGATCCCTTCCTTGAGACAATGGAGAAACAAAAAGTTGTAGAAACACATAGTAGAGTACTAAAAAAAACTCCCACAAGATCTATATTGATAGTTACTCTTAATAATTCTTTGGTAGTTGCTTTATTTCGTATATGACATGCTTTGGTACCACATACTATATTGGCCAATCAACCTTGGAGAAGTGAACCTGCTGGCTAGATTTATGGCGATGGCTATCTGGTGGTCCACGTGGCTTTGGTTCGAAGTCTTGTATTGTCATTTATTTCCTTCCCTATGATTATCAACCAACCTCAAATTACTAAGATGAATAGGAGCCATGTTATCTGACATGTGACTATCCCCATTAGTCTTTGTGGTATTTCCAAGCAGCATCCATGAATACTGACAGCTCAGATAATTTTTATTGTGAGTCCAATTCAAAAAAGAGACAAGAATAATCCTATCCTTCGAACTTACAGTGCCTTCCTTTTTGGTAAATTTGACTATCATTCTTGAAATTTTTGTTGAATAAGCTCCTCTACTTCACTCGGGACACCGTGTTCCCATTTGAAAAGTTTGTCACCATCGACACCCAAATTGGCCAGCTTATTAACAATTTTGTTAGATTCCCAAAAGACATGTTGGGCTTTTCTGTCCTGTCTTCCCTGGAAAAGGATCCTAGCCTCTTCAAAAATTGTTTTAATCCTCCAAGGAGGTGTTTTCCAATTATTGAGGAGATTTATAACATGCATAGAGTCTCCTTCTATGATCAAATTGCTTTCTAAGTCTTGAGTCATTTGAAGGCCTCTCCACATAGCTCTAGCTTCAGCTTCGTTGTTCGTCCTTGTTCCCAAATATTTGGAAAATGCAAGCATCATATTCCCATTATGATCTCGCACAATGCCACCAGTGCTTGCTCTTCCAGGATTGTCCTTAGCTGCTCCATCAAAATTAAGCTTAAACCAACCCGTAGGATGTGGAGACCACTTAACATTGGCTTTGGGGTTGACTACCCTAGGCACAGACTCATCTAACAAGGTTAAGCTTAAATATTGAGCAATCGTGGTCTCCTGCAGATGAGGTTTATAGCTATCAAAAGGGATAAGGTTCACATTCTCGTTGGCAAAGGATAGGATCCTAGCAATGATAGTTTGATGATCATGGATAGACTCATTAAAGACTCTATGGTTCCTTTCTAACCACACCTGCCAAATATAGTGATTGAGACAAATTTTCCACATGTATCTAAGTCTTTTGTTGTCTTTGATCATTATTATTTGGTCCCTCCTACATGAAATCCATTAGATTATTGATAATGTTATTCCAAACCTTATTATTAATAATATTAAATGGAAGTCTACATTTGTAACCCACACTAAAAAAAAATTAATAGTTTCTATATCTATTAAAAAATTATCATTTTATTGTCTTAAATATAATGCATCCATCCCAAAAACTATGGGCTACCATTCATTATTTTATCCCTAATTTATGAAAAGGATAAGATGACAAGGAAAATTACTTTCAAAATAAAAGACATGGAATAATTTGAATTCAATCCTTACTTTCATTTAATAAAATTTTGAATTTCTAAAAAACTTGGCTAGTATTTATCGAACCTAATATCAACCATCTAATTTTAAGAACTATTATATAATGCTTGATCATCTCATCCTTGATAATCACTTTTGGTGCAATATTTATTGCATAAATAAGTTTTTCTATAGATTCACTCTTTCTCTTATCCCTAAGTTATATATCCATACTTCTAGTTAAGACTTTCAAAATGACTTTCCTACCAAGCTACTTAGATTTTCCTAATAAGAATCCTTTATTTTAAGAAAATCCAAAAATCTAAACAAAAAAGATAAGTCTCACTCCTTGACTTTCTTTTTGCTCTTACTCCATCTCTCATTTCCACTTTTTCCTGATAACCTAAACAATAAAGGTGAGGCTTGCACTCACTCTTAGATCAGATTCAATTATGTCCAAATCATAAACTAATTACCTTGTTAGATTTCACAATAGTTTTTAGAAATGAATAGAATCAACTCATAAACTAATTACCTTATTAGATTTCACAATAGTTTTTAGAAATGAATAGAATCAACTCATAAACTAATTACCTTATTAGATTTCACAATAGTTTTTAGAAATGAATAGAATCAACTCATAAACTAATTACCTTACTAGATTTCACAATAGTTTTTATAAATGAATAGAATCAACTCATAAACTAATTACCTTATTAGATTTCACAATAGTTTTTAGAAATGAATAGAATCAACACTAGCTCAAAAGAAAATATATCTCATAGATAAGCACATAATTTGAAAGGTGTTCTTCAAAAATAAAATAATAACATTAGAGGAAAGAATGCATATCATATTGATGAACAAATTAATTCTCTCAAGGGGTATAAATACCCAAATTACAAGTGATATCAGGTCAAGGTTAAATACTTGTCCTTAAGGTTAATTATTAAAATATTATAAATTAAACTCACATTGATAAGGGATACAATAGCCCATAGGTATATAAAAGTAAAATTAGTACAAAAGAACCTATTATGGCCTCAAGTGAAGATTAAACACCATGTATATACTGATATTCCTTCTTAAGCTTAATGGAGGATATATTTATATATAGATAGATAGTTAGAGAGAGAAAGAGAGAGAGAGAGAAAGATCCTTATTAGCCCTCACTAATTAAATGGAACTCTCTTACTCCCAAATGATCCAAAAATTAATGGATAAACTCCTAGGTTATGACTTTGTTCATGATAGCTACTATTATATGCTCTTGTATAAAGAACACTTCCTTTATAACTCTAAAATTTTCTCGTGCTTGAACAAGAACCTCTTTGGTTATGACCTTGGTCATGATAGTGATTGGTTGCTCAATTGTATACATATAAACTAGATCAAACATCCCATGAGTATGAATTTTTAACTTCATATTCTAGATTAATTATGTTGAGATCCTCATGATGAGAAGAACATTAATATAAAGCCTTACAATAACCCACTATACTTTTCAAGATCATAACAAGATGACTATTACATGCAAATCTTCTCCTGGGGAAGGAATATTATGTATTGCTCTAAATTGCATCCTATCCATAAAAGGAAACAATAGATAATTACTTAAATGAGGTCCATCCAAGCAATAAGAGCAAAAATAATTAAACAATCAATCTCATGCATTTGAGAGAAATTCATAGGAACAATTTTTACTTTGTTCTAACTATATAATGCATACTCCTACTCAGTGCCATTAATGTACTTCCCTTTGGATAAAATGACACATTCAAAACAACCATCAATGCTCTCACCTGTAGGCAATGAAGTACTTTATAACAACCATTAATATCCTTGCTCTTATCTAGAGGAGCAATCTCATAACAAAAATCAATGCTCTCATCCATAATTAGAGGATCAATCTCACAATCATTATAACTATTCTTACTCATAAATAAAGGAACAATAATCCAATCATAAATAGTGTTTTTGCTTATAGGTATAAAAGGAGGATTTTGTACTTGCTCAAGAATACCAATAATTAATATGCTACCAACTCAAATTGAGTCATATATCTTAAAGAACTAGAGTATATATTTCCATACCAAATTTTACTAATGTCAGTGGCCTTCATCATCACATCCCCAAAGATATTCTTCTTGGAGAAAGATGAATATGAAGGATATAATTTTTAAAAAATTAATCAAACTAAATTTAATATCTAAAGATAATTATATTAAAAACATCATTAATGTCCTTAATCATCTATATATTAGATCAAAAATCCACCTTTTTGTTAGCATAAGTTATGTTATAAATAGAAATAAAATTGGACCTCAAAATTAGTACATGAAGGAAATCCCTCAATAATAAGGAATCAAGAATCATGTCTCCATAACCACTCACCTCCAAATAATATCTATTAAAAACTATGAGTTTTTTGCAATGATGATGTTTGTTATAGCTAGCCAAAAAATAATGTTTGTTGTCAAATGATAAGTAGCTCTTTAATTTATAATCCATTACTTTAGATTCATGGAGGCCCAAAAAAATTAGTTTATGAGATCTCACCTTCATCATCACCTTGTCAAAAGAAGAGATAAGCATCACCACCCATAAGGAGTCAAGAATCATATCTTCGTAACCACTTACCTCCAAAGAAGAGCCATTAGAAACTATAACTTATTTGCAATAATGATGTTTGCTATAGTTAGCCAAAAAATATTTTTTTTTCAAATGGCAAGCAGATCTTGAATTTATAATCCATTCTTTAAAGTCATCGAGGCCCAACAACATCAGTTTATGATATCTCACCTTCATCCTCACCTTAGAGGAAGAAGAGATAAGTATTACCATCCATGTTTTTGTGCTGCTGCTTCTAACCTCTTTTGATTCGTTATCGATAAAATTTTACCTATGATCTTATTATAAGGAATGGGATTCTTAAATGTTTCTTGTATTTTTTCTCTACTTGCTTCTATTCTTTTTTTTTAGACTTATCAAATTGTTTCTTAGAGACTTACTTTGCATGATTTTGAATGGAAAGAGAGGTTCTCCACCTTATTTGTTGATCTTGTTGGTGAAGGTACTTGATAAATCTCACAAGAAAACTATGAACGTTGCACCATTTGTTGGTAACGAAATGATGAAAAATAAAAATATATTTGACTGTTTAAAAATGGTCTAGCACTCTTAATCAGACACTTTAACAAGTTCTAAATGAAATATTGCTTAATACATAAATGTACTCAGCAATCTACACATCTTTGAAAGATGCTTAAAATGGAATATTTACTCCATTTTATAAAGATAAAACTTAGGAACTTTCGCATGGAATTTGTAGGTTCACAAAAAAAAATTATGCTATGTACCAACCAATCTTAAGCTAATTCTAACTTTTCATCTCTTTACAAATGTTTTTTATAATATGTAGAATTTATTTATGATGATGTTTATTTATTTACAATACATTTAATTTCCACTTATACAAAGATATTTAAGTTATATAAGCCTTTGCTATTAAGGTGTCTTTGTTGGTCTATGTGGTCCAGTGTAGATGTAATCAAGATGTGCTGAAAGATTCTGATTATTTTTGACACACTCCTTAGAATTCTCCTATCCTCCATATCTACATGATTCAATCTGTAAATATAGACATCAACATTATATCCATAACACAGTTTACTTAAAAGAAAATTAAAAATACTGCAAGAGCTTGGTAGAGTGATCAAAGCTTTTTATCAGGAAGAATATCTTTGAAAAATATATGATAAAATTATAGTCTGAACTTATGGCTACCTTTGCTAATGAAGTCTCATCTATGGCACCTACGATGTTCACAATATTTAGATAAATCTTCTACTTTTCATTTTTCATAAATTTTTCTAGCAGTTCAATGATAATCATGGAAAGCTATGGATGTAACCTGAGATGGATTTTGTGCTTACAATTTCTAGAAGAAAAAGCACGCAACCGACAATAAAGATGCCCATAGTCTTTGTCATTTTCTAAAAATATGCTAGGAAACAATAAATATCTGGCCCTGGCTCTGCTTACGAGTGGTACGTCCAACAATTGAGATTTATATAGGTATAAAATCTATGTGAATTTATGAGCCACCTGCACATGGCAGGACTATTCTGCAACGAAATTAAGGAGATGGGGGGGAATCTGTAGAGAGGATATATATGAGCTCAACTTTCCAACTCCATTGAAGGGCTGGAAGTTATTAATAATGATATTATTTTTTTATTTGGAATAATAATAATATTATTATTATCAGCAACATTTCTTCGTTTGGCTCAATAATTTTAAGTCATATTTTCGAATATATCACATTCTTCTCTTTCTCTATATAATTAGGAATATTGTTTTTCCCTATGCACATCCACATCAATC
Source organism: Wollemia nobilis (assembly GCA_028583015.1). Taxonomy (NCBI): domain Eukaryota; kingdom Viridiplantae; phylum Streptophyta; class Pinopsida; order Araucariales; family Araucariaceae; genus Wollemia; species Wollemia nobilis. The sequence continues at coordinate 6,564,722 of JAQPPZ010016334.1, read as the reverse complement.
TCACATTATAAGGGTATTGTCAACTATGAAATATACTTAAAGGATGAATTATTTTATAACCAACTCAATTGAAAATTAAACTACTTTTTAATTAATAATTTTATTTAATTTTATTGATCATTGATTGATATATGATAACAGAATGTAATGTAAAAATATGGAAAAAGAGATTGAAAAATTCTAGGTATCATGTAAACTTTAAGTATGAAACAAGTATTATGGAGGTTTATAGGACAACAAAAGAAATTAATGACTATGGAGGACTATCTATGCATTGTACGGTACGGTTTTTAGGGTAACATAAATCTTCAGAAGATAAGTTTCGTCATGAACAATATGGAAAAATAGAAGAGATTGGTGAAGATGTGAGTGTTTGTGGAAATGAAAAAATGAGATGAAGGCCATAAAAGCATGAACAGAGAAAAATATACTCAAAAGGATATCAATTTGGGAAGCCAAATAAAAATATTAGGTATGTTGACAAGAAGTGGGGCTAAACCCACAAATAAAAATAAAAAGTGATGATGATGAAAATGATACCATGCAATATTAAGGGTATGAATAATACCCCTAAAAAAGAGTTATTAATGAATTAATAGGTTTTTATGGTATTGATTTTTTTCAATACAATATTGTAGTGAGGAATGTTGGATGATTTGGAATATGGATGATTTTTTAGCAACTTATTCTACAAGAGTTTTAGATAGTGTTTCAACAATATGGAACAAACACAAATGGGATGGGTGATTGTTAGAAGCAATAAATGATTGGGTTGTGTTGACTCCCAAAAATATAGTCCCCTTTGTTGGGAGCCTAACTTGCAACTCCCCGTGGGGCGCACAAGGTGGTGCACCTCAATCTAGCCTTGTACGCTCTATTTCAATAAAGTGCACTACAAGTCCCTCGGGCATGCATCTTTGTGCACCATAAGTTGAGCTTGCACACTCCAATAGTGGAATGTGCAAGGACCCTATCAAGTGCACACCTTTATGCACCCACCTCTAGCTTGTGCGCTCCATTGGGGAATGGGGTGCACAATGTCCTCTAGGGGCACCAAAGCCGTGTGCCCCGTCATAAGGCTGCATATTCCATGGGGAGGTGGAGCATGCAATATTCCAATAGGGCACACAAGGTTGCATGCCCCCTCATGAAGCCTACGTGTTCCAAAGAGATGGAGCACACATAGATCAAGGAATGGCACACAACCTGTGTGTCCCGAACAATCCTGTGCGCTCCACTCCAATAGAGCACACAAAGTTCCCATGAACGTACATCTTTATGCACCCATTCTCACCTTGTGCACTCCACTCCGACGGAGTGCACCATTTGACCTGAGGGGTGCACATCTTCATGCGTACCCCGAAACCTGATGCACGTTTCATTGCTATGAAGCACATGTAAAGGCTTGGAGCACACTTGTTGTATGCTCCTCTCCTAAATAGTGCACTTTGCTCCCAAATAACAATGCATGACATCCTCCAGGGTGCACAGGCTTGTGTGCTCCAACCTAAGTCCATGCGTCTATTCCATTGGGAAATGCAAGAGTCCAAGCCGATGCACAAGTTGTGCACCCACCTCCATTTTGTGCACTCCACTATGGTGGAGCACACAAAATCAATTAAGGGCGTATGGCATGTGCACCCCATTTAGTCTTGCATGTCCCACTCCCTTAGGGCACACAAAAGTTAAGTGGGCACATAAAATTGTGCGCCCACCTCAGGAGCCATGCGCTCCACTCCCAATGGAGTGCACGCAAGTATTAAATCTAGCACACTCTATGTGCATACCCTCCCTACCTACATCCCATCCCATCCAGCCTAAAGCTACCATGTGTCCCATCTGCTGACCTCAACCACAATTCCCCCTCCGCTGGTGCATTGGGCCAATAAAGTAATAGTTGACGTGGCACGTCCAACCAATCAGAGAACTTCATTAAGTGAAAAATTGCATGAGGCTCATCTAGTGAATTAATTACATGTAATTGATGAGGGATATGGTGGACCTATTTTATGCCATTACTACATGCATAGATTGCTCATCGACGAGGTCGAGTGTAGAGCAAAGAAAGTAGAAAATTTTACAGTCTGTTCTCATGGTGTCCACCAGTTCGCCTGCTCCAAAATCGTTCATTGTTAGGGAGAGATTTGGAAGAATCATAGGGGCATGGACCATTGTAAAAAATACAGGGATGGCGTAGGACCCTAAGGCACTTGGGAGTTTACCATATATGAATAGAGACATCATAGAAGAGCAGCAGAAGGAGGTAGAGGGGGTAACAATTTATGCATTTGACCCCACTACGAAGGATAACCAATGTCACCCAACACTTCTGAGAAGCCTATACATGCGGGTGTACAAATACAGTACCTTGCCCGCCCTGGTCTACAATAAATGGAAAATGAACCTAGGCCAGTTAACATGCCCGAGAGTGTATCACTCCTTAGATTTACTGTCATGGCTCGTAATCGCCTACGACTCTAGGAGCCGAATAATTAGAGATTATAAGGACAAGGCAATGGTCTGAGTATCGAATGATAGGATTAAGTAAGTCTTTGTAATAGCCACTACATCCAAGGTGGTAGAATTTTATACGATGGCTCTCCAGGCCAATTATATATTAAACACTATGTTCCCTCAAACTCTGCTAAAAATGGAGGAACATGTCATCCAATTTCCCTATCAGGAAGTTTTTGCTTCGGCCTTGGATGTAGGATTATGTCGATATGATTAATCTGGCATTGGTATTTAAGGACCTAAAGCTTATTACAAAGGAAGTGATGTTTTTAATCCTCTAGTGCAACAGGACTGAAAAGACTCCTCTCTACAGGTGGGAGGATATAATTAGTGATAATTTGGATCAGGAGCTACAACAGTTATAGAAGGCCATGTTGGTCAATAGCGAGGATATTCCTCCCTTCTCCTATTATTCTTTCTTCATTCATTTATTTTTGGTGCAATTGGACAAGTCCTTAGTGGCCCAGATGGGAGGGGTGACTGCGCCAACCTTGCAAGACTAGTTATTGTGCATCCAGGAGGGATGCACCAGTTACAAAACCTTCTTCAAGAAGGTCCTAGCTGTAGTCCACTTTAGATTGTGTGGATATTTTCCATATAGGATAGGGGCAGGTGTAAGAAAATTTCTACACTAGGCATAAGTAGGGGATTACTTCTACATAGAGGAGTTTTCCTACATTAGAATATATGGGTCGAATCTACCCCTGAAAGCTCTCCTAATGCACTGCACAAATTCCATCGACATTCTGGATATCACTCGACATATGGTCAAAGAAGTTAAGATCAGATACCTAAGGAAGAACGGACCAGTGAAGTGGTTGCCCATTCCTTGCTCAATGGGTCCCTACACTTATCTTGGCCACTTTGTCATGTTGCGGGCCATCTATAATATGGACACCTAATGTTTCCAAAAGTCACCTAGAGAGCCTACAATCTAGATATCCATCACAAGAAAAACATTGTTGGAAAGCTTGCCCTTCTATAGGTCATACATGCTAAGGATGATTTTGAAGATAAAATGCAGAAGGCTTTCAAAAATAATCAAACCTTAGATTTGGTCTAGAGAATGGATCGTAGGTCTTACAGTAAATTGGAGGTTGTTGGCAATTATAGTACCCATATGAGTTTGCACAAAGGATTGTTAGTGGATAAGGTGGTCCCACTGGTCCTGATTGCCCCTCTAGAAGAATTTGAAGACACCACCTTTCAAATTTTCTAGTAATACTCTGACCTCTTTGAGGTCATGATGAAGATTGTAGATGAAGCACAACAGGAGCAGGCAAGTCTCCCCTCCTCTTCTAGCTCACCATCTACCTCCTCAAAAGGGAAAGAGTTGGTTTTGGACCTATCTCAGCAAGGTGCCACGTCCTTGACACTAAATTTGTTATTCCTAGAAGAGCAAGGCTATTTGGGAGAAAGCCAACATTCTTTGTATTCTACCACCTTGGTGGTCAACCAAAAGGAACACCAGGTACCTCCAAAAGTTATGAAGAGGATAACTAAATCTAGGGGGTTATAAAATATACTTAGGGACTATGAGGTGTAGGAGAATAGTCCTACATAGTCCCCTACCTACAAGAGAGATAGGGTTGAGTCTTCGGCCCAGGGAATTAAAAGTCTCACTATGGCAAGGGTCAGTGACACTTGCCAATTCATGACTGATGAGGAGGACCAAATTTAAGATATGGAGGAACAAATGTCTCCAAGTAAAGGGATAGTCAGACCCAGGAGGAATGTTGTACATGAAACAACCGATGTGTCTACCACCACCTTCGAGATCCCATTTTTGCCTAGCATGAAAAAGGCCACCATTGACACAAGTAAAGGTGTCATCAGAGCAGCAGCTGCACCTATTGATGTGATGAAGTCACATCTGGCCTCCCAAGCACAAGTGGTAGAGGTAGTAGAAAAATAGTTAGAAGAATGGAAGACAAAGGTTTTTGAAGTGAGGCAATTGCAGCTCAAGGTCAAGCAACTTCAAAGAGTTTGATTGAGGACAGCAACCTCATGATTGAGTATTTTGGGTAGGCCCCTAATATTAAGAATTTTATATTCCAAAAAATTCAAGAGTTTGATTTGAACTCTGGTGGTAAATTATCAAAATACTTCATGGCATTGGTGGAAATGGTGGACCGCCTATGTGTGTTCTCAAAAAATAATGTACAATGGGAAAGAGATCAGGTAAATAAGGCCACTTAGGATATGAACCTGCTACTCTTCTCACTGTCATTTCATGATGAGGCTTGGTAATTCATTGACCAGGCCATTCAAAACCTGAGAGTAGTAGTGGGGCCCAACTCCTCTAGGATACACACACCAGGAGAACAACAATCGCCAGCATAGGGTAGTACAAGAGAAAATATGCAGCCACCACCTGCATGAGAAAGGAGCATGGGCTACATGTCCATTTTTTATTACGTCTCATTTTTTAGTACGATATGATTCTTCCAGCTACAGTAAGTGGTTACAACAGTCAAGCAAGCCTGCTCTATAAGAAAGAGGGTGTTGTAGCTGGAGATTTTTTATCAAACCTCTGATAGAGAAAAGCCCAGGTATAGCTTTATCTATTTTTTTAGTCGTATTCTCCCTGTGTTAGCTTGTCTACCTTCCTTAACACCCTTTCTCTTATCATTCACTAGGGATTTCTTGAGGTGCGATGTTCACTATGATTATTTCCTATGAAACGCACTGGATTTGAGAGCTCTTATGTCACTACAATCAGGACTGAGAGAAGATACCCCTTGTTCTGAATATTCAAATTGCGGGTTTATTGTAATGCAATGGCATATAAGGATCAAGAACTCTGATGATCTTTCTTATGTAAACATCTTTTATATTAATGAAAATCTCAACTCTTCGCATGGCATATTTTGTGTGAATGCTTTGTGTTAGATTATTCATGTATTACTGTAATTAGAATCTATGAATAATACCTTTTATCGCTAGTTTAATAATTTTTATTACATTATGTTATTTGAATGGATTAAAAGGAACTAGTTCTCCTTTCCTCCATCTTTTTTGACATCATTCAAAACTTGCTACGACTACCCAATGGACATGGCATCATTCTAGTCTTAATAGGCTATATTATTGACAGGTTTGGTCACTAAAATACCAAGGTAACATAAAAGAATATTTTTGTTGGCTTAGTGGTTCTTTGCATCATACAAATCCATTAGAAGAACCCAGCGTTTGGGGTTTCCTTACCCAATCTAGTCTATCTAGAGTTGTCCAAGGTAATCTACTTCTAGGTTAAAGAGGTGGATCAACCAGAATCCACAGTGTTGGTTGTGATTTTTAGAGTCTCCCATGACATGACAAATCTTCCAAGAGTAAGCGGGAAAACTCCATAATATTTTTTGATGTTGTTATCGGGGAGAGACCTTATTAATCTCTTTTATCATAGTACTCCCCTTCTGTTACATATACATTTTTCTATTTTATTCTTACTGTGAGGTTTTCGGGCTGAGCAATCTTAGCCAGAAAGCATTCCCATTTTGCACCCAGTGCTAGTGACTCTGAAAACAAGGAGCTGATCTGGCAGCCACGAGATGAAGCGACAAGGATATCTACCCCAAACTGTCAAACCCATAGGTACTTTTCAAAAAAATTAAAATCAAAAAGCATTCTTTGATTTATGTTCCTTCCAGTAGTCATAATAGTAACAACAATTCCCTGTACCTTCCTCAAAGTCCCCAAATCGGTACTTCATTGCCTGTTACATCCACTGTCCCAAGGGTCCCAGTTCCACCAATAGCTAACCCACATCTAAATAACTAGCATTTGAATAGGTATAGACCCTTTGCCTTACCTCAAGTCTTAAATCCCTTACCCCCAAAGGCTCAAATATTTACCCAAGTTCTTAGGGGATAATATCGTGATTGGAAAAGATCATGTGAAGGAATTTCTATATGCAATGGATATTTTGGATGTAGAACATGAATATTTTGTCCTCTGATTATTCTTACAGACCCTATAAAATGATAGGGAATGGTTTAACAGCCTGCAAGCCGATTCCATTGGAAATTTCCATGACTTAGAGGTTGCTTTCTTTAGAAAATATAGAGAGAAAAAAATGATCAGTCTTGTTAATTGAACTGGCTACCATGAAGAAAAATGAGAATGAGATAGTTGATGACTTTAACATAAGGTTCACCAAGCTAAGAAACTGAATCCCTACTGCCTTGAGGCCCAATGACCACCAGTCTATTTGCTTTTATAAAAATGCCTTCCCTGGTGATTTTAACTATGAGCTAAGGTAGCAACATACACTCACTTTTGATGCATGTATGGAGAGGGCCATTTTAATATAAAGGGACATGATAGACGGTGGGAAAATTAAGTCTTCCTCCATGGATCCCAGTCCTAGCCAGCTTGAAAATAAAAATAAAAGAATGGGGTTTGGGATTTTAAAGAAATCTAAAGTAGACCCCATCAAAAAACTGTCATCACAAGTTACTGAGATGTTTCTGTCAATGAATTACCGCCTATATAAAGTTGAAAGAGACAAGAATTATAGTGGGAAACCCTCCCAATACCATAATGATGGTAGACCTCCTTTCAAAAGGAATTTCAACAAAATTTGGAATAATGAGGGGGGTAGAAATTCAAATAATAGTTGGAAAAGAAAATATAATCAGAAATACCAGTACGTCATTCCAAACCCCATGACCTTTGTCAATATCACATCTAATTTTCCTTTCTTCTACCCAGCCTGTGATGCTCCTCATAATCCATCTGATTGCGGTGTATTCCATGGCCTCCACTCAAATGTCAACCTAGAAGAAGAGTTTGGTGATGAGATCAAAATGCCTGTTGGACATGGGAAGAAATTGTTGATAGTCCCTCAATTTTGGAAGAAGTGAATCTGTCTCCCAACCCCAATAATCGGCCCACTACATTTTCCAATGACGATGTGAAAATATTGAGAAGACCCCAAAATAAACGCTTTGAGCAAATACGATAGGACAAATTAACCCCTACAATAGAAGAGGTTGAAACCTTGGAGAGAGTCCATGCTCCTAGGTTACATAATAGAATCCTTCTAGGCAAAGCTAATAAGAAAAATAAAAAAGAACCTATTAATGGAAAGAAAAATCTTGAGGTTAACCCACCTTCCCCTCCTGAAATATTATAACCTGTTAATACTGGAACATAAACTAAGAAGGCAAAATTTGACATAGGGATGCAATTGGCAAAGCAAATAATTAACATAACCTTTGGAGAATTAATGACCATCCCTAAGTATAGGGAGCAAATATGTAAGGCCTTTGGGTTGATTGATCAGAAAGAGAATCATGTCTTAACAACTTCAGGTTCCAACCCTCCAAGCAGAACCCCTACCTTAGTAGGGTCTTTTTACATCTCCCTTAGATATACATCCGATTATGGGGACCGCTATGTAATACACAACTGCATGCTTGATAGTGGGGCATCTCACAATGTTATGCCAAAATAAGTGGCTGATAATTTGGGACTAATATGCACCAAGGACTCTCCCCCCATTTTTTTCATGGACAGCAGACAGGTGCCCTATGTAGGAATAATTATAGGCCTTTTAGTTTTCCTAGATCAATACCCAAATAAAGGGATTGTCATGGATGTGGCAGTGGTTGATGTGGACCCATTCTTTTCCTTATTATTTTCTAGGCATTGGGCATAACAGTTAGGAGAATCAATTCAACTAGATTGGTCATTTGCTACCATTCCCCTTTCCTCCAAAGAACAGGCTACATTAAGGAGATAGCCTTTCAATAAAATATCAGTAAAACTTATGAAACCTAATAATACCATAGTAAATTTGGTCAGATCTATAGAAGAAAAATAATTAGATGTTTATTCCATTTGGCACACCCCTTTTCTTAAAGAAGTACCCAATGTTGAAGGATTGGATCCCAAAATCAAGGTAGTTGTAGATGCTAAATTAGATAGAATCCTCACCATTGAAATGTGGACTATGAAATTTTATGGAGCTAAGTCACAGACAGGGGTTGGGGCTAGAATTAATCTAACTGACATAAAAGGCAACTATCTAGGAGTACCTTACAGATTAGAGTTCCCATGCACTAATAATGTAGCAGAGTATGAGGCCCTACTATTGGGATTAAGAAAAGCAAAGGAGTTAGGAATTAATTACCTTACTATTTATGGAGACACATAATTAATCATACAACAAATTAAGGGAAGGTACCAAACTAAATACCCTAGGCTAAAATGTTACAAGCAAGTCATCCTGGATGAAATAAGCAGATTTTTGACCTTCAATATTTCACACATCCCAAGAAAAAAAATCATGTGGTCAACTTGCTAGCTACGAATGCTTCTAAGGTAGAAAATATCAATATTGATACAGAGTTCATGGATAGATTCCCCACTATATTTGTTTATCACCCCTCTATTCTATACAATGTAGTATACCTGCAAGATTTTCAAGATGATATTAATATCAAGGATTTCATGATATTACAAAACTAGTTTGCTAGGGTTATTTGTGATGAAGAGGATGAAGAAAAAATGTAGCATGTGATAGGGACACCCATTGAGGTCATACATCTCAAAAAAAATAAAATCCCTAGAGGATTGGTGTCTCTAGATTCTCTATTTGATGACTTTGATAAGGTCCATAGGACTACACCCAGTGAATCTGATGGAGAAGAGGTTAATTTTGGGATGGCCGACAATCCTAAGATGGTTAGAATAGATAAGTCATTGGTTGCCAAGTAAAAGAAGTAGTATATACAATACTTAAGGAAAAATAGAGATAGTTTTACCTGGAGTTATGAAGACTTAAGAACATTTAACATAGAGGTCATGACCAACATTATTCCCTTGAAGGAAGGTGTCAAACCCCTTATGCAGAAACAAAGAAATTTTAATTCCATGTTGCACCCCATTATGCAAAAAGAAGTTTAAAATTTGATCAATGCAAAGATAATCAAGAAAGTAAGGTTTTTTTCCTAGATAGCCAACTTGGTTCCTGGCAGGAAAAAGAATGGGGAAATCAGATTGTGTGTTGATTTTAGAAATTTAAACAAAAGCTCCCTCAAGGATAATTATCATCTTCCCAATATGGAACAATTTTTGCAGGCAGTAGTGGGGTCATCCTGAATATCTCTCCTGGATGGTTTTTCGAGATATAATCAGATTTTAGTTAATCCTTAAGACCATTATAAAATTGCTTTTACCACACCTTCGGGAACTTTTGAATACCAGAGAATTCCTTTTGGGTTAATGAATTCTAGGGCCACATTTCAAAGGGCCATGGATTTTTCTTTCAAAGGGCTGATGTTCAAAATAGTTGTAGTTTACCTAGATGACACTAGTATTTTTTCCAAGGATCCTGTAGACCACTTCTCCCACTTGCCTCAAGTGTTTCAAATATGCAAAGAATATGAGATCTCATTAAACCCAAATAAGTGTATGTTTGGATCCACCCATGGTAAATTGTTAGGACATGTGGTCTCAAAGGAGTAAATCAGCATTGACCCTGAGAGAACAAAATAAATAGCCCAAATACCACCCCCCAAGATCCTTAAGGGAGTTAGATATTTCTTCAGCAAAATAAACTTTGTCAGAAGGTTTGTCCCAAAAAATTTTGAGATTGCCAAGCTAATAAATGACATGATTAGGAAGGATGTAAAAATTAAATGGTATGAGGACAACCTTAAGGTATTCTAGAAGATTAAGGAGGCCATCACTACTACACCTGTTTTGACCTGTCCAGACCACTCAAAGGATTTTAACCTGTAGTCCTTTGCCTCATAACACACCATAGCAGTTGTACTATCTCAAAGGGATGAAGAGGGACTTGAGAGACCAATAGCCTTCATGAGTTCAGTGATGAAGGGATCTCAACTGAGATATAATCCAATTGAAAAATAGGCTTATACCCTCATACAAGATTTGGAGCACTTTAAAAGTATTTTTGGTACATGTAAGGTAGTTTCTTGCATCCCTTACATTTCCATAAAAGATGTTCACCCATCCCAATCCCATAAGTAGTTCAGTAAGGTGGATGATCAATCTACTACAGTATGAGGTAGAATTCAAACCAATAAATATTATTAAAGGCCAATGGTTGGAAAAGTACATGGCTTACAATGAAGAGCAAGAAGCATATGATGTTATCTTGGTCTAGGGTGAACAACGGGATGAACAGTACAGGCATGAAGCTTCTGAATGGTACAAGGATGTTCTATTTTATTTGAGAAACTTGTCCTTCTTTCTTGGAAATACTACTAGAAGAATGAGAAGTATCAAACAACAATCTCAAAAATATCATCTTCAAGGAACTCGGCTATTTTGGAGGCATCCAAGTGGAGTATTACTTCTGTGTAACCAAAAAGGAGGTTCCTAAGATCATCAAATAATTTCATTTCAATTTTTGTGGTGGCCATTTTGCACCCAAAGCAACAGCTAACCAAATCATGAGAGTGGGATATTATTGGTCATCCTTGTTCAAGGATGTTTATCAGTCAGTCAAAAGTTGTTATAGTTGCCAAGTCTTCATCAGGGAAAAGAACCTGCCTGCCATGCCACTCCAACCAATAATTATTGAAACTCCATTTTTCTAGTGGGCGATAGATTTAATTGGGGAAATCAATCCCAATTCTTCAAGAGGTCATAAATGTATTATCACTGCTACGGATTACCTAACCAGATGGGTCGAAGTCGCCCCTCTAAGAAGGTCAAAAACAATTGTAGTTATTAACTTCTTAGAGGAAAATATACTAACCATATTTGGGGTACCCAAAAAATTGGTAACAGACAACACCAATTATTTCATCTCTTATGAGATGGTTGACTTCTGTAATGAATATAGCATTGAGCTGGCTCACTCTGCCAGTTATTATCCTCAGGGCAATGGGCCAGTCGAATCCTCAAATAAGAACATCATCACCAGGATTAAGAGGTCATTGGGGAAAAATAAGAGGAGATGGGATAGTGAGCTTAAGTATGATTTATGGACAGATTTACTATCGATAAATATGGCCATCGGCGTGACACCATATGAGCTAGTTTATGGAGAAAGAGCATTGTTACCACCACATCTAGAAAGGGTAGCTCTCTCCTTATTACTACAGGATCATGAACACCTAGATGAGTTGCAAAGAAGGATGGACCAATTGGTGAAATTGGAAGAATATAGGAGGGAGGCTATTACAAGGATGATCGGCCAAACGAACAGGATAGTCGAATTGTTCAACAAAAAGACAAAAGGATAGACTTTTGTCGTAGATGTAGTACTATATTGGGGCCCAAACAATGACAAGCCTGGGGAGAAGGATAAATTTGAACCAAAATGTCTAGGACCTTATCATATTACCAAACTAGTGGATCAACACACTTACATGTTGAAGGATATGGAAGGGGAGAAACTACCTAAACCAGTTAATGGGTAGCATCTGAAGGTCTTCGGCCCCACAGATTGAGGCATGTTGTAAAAAAAATAAAAGAGAGAGTGTGTGTCAGTTAATGGTTGGTCTACCTGGAGATTTAGGAGTTCTTAGGTCAATGTCTTCAATCCACCCCCCTTTACCATTCAGAGCCGATGTTGACTCCTAAAAATATAGTCCCCCTTTTTGGGAGGCTAACTTGCATCTCCCCATGGGGCACACAAGGTGGTGCATCCCAATCTAGCCTTGTGCATTATATTTTAATGAAGCACATTGAAATTCCCCTGGACACGCATCTTTGTGCACCCCAAGTCAAGCTTGCAGGCTCCAATAGTGGATCATGCAAGGACCCTATTGGGAGCACACATTTGTGCGCCCGCCTCTAGCCCGTGCACCATACAAGAAGCCATTATCTAAGGAAGAATTCATACACCACCTTAAGCAATAGGCTTATTTGTAGTTTATCTCTGAACTGCAATCAGAAACTATTGAATAATAACTTCTCTCACATAAAAAAAAAAAGATTATGCTTCCTTTATTTCATTATAAATTTTCTATATATGCAATATTTCTATCTTATTTTCATCAATTTTCAGTCTTAATGTTTCAAAAATAACCAAAAGGATATTTCGTTAACATCTTGTAGGAAAATGACTACCACATGTTGCATAATACCTTGTTTACTAAATGAAATCTGGGTGTTCTCAATTATTCAACCATCACTAGTATTTTGAGAAAATTTTCATTGAAATTCAAGCAATATTTTGGTGTTGTAAGATATTCCTAGTCAATCAAGTTTTCTTGGACTACGCACATTAGAACATATAAAAACATTGTGATATTTGGAGATAGTAGCTCATGAGTTACTATTGTCGTAAAGTGAATGGTTTTCCCTGCTTATCCGTCTATGCACATGGCTTAGAGTACTAATAAATTGACAAAATGACAAGCTCGCCCTTCATCCTTCAAAAAAAAATCCTTTGCTCCTCATCTAATCGAGTAAGTATCCAAAAATATCTTCTTGTCTCCTCTAAAAATAAGCAAGAATCCCAAAAAGCAATAAAATCCCTTGCTCCCTCTTAAAATGAGCAAGTATCCCAAGGAAAAATCAAATAAGGGTAAAAGAGCTTGAATCCTTGGAATTATTAGTGTCTCGAAAACCATGGTATGATCCTCTTTACAGTAATGCATTGAATAAAACTCGCATGGCAATAAGGTATCCTTACACAGTAGCACTAAGTCTAGATAAGACCTATGGATTCTCATAAATAAGCCAGCTTGTTAGCATAAGTGATCATTATTTTACTCAATACTTACTCATAATGAGGAATGAATACTCACTGCACACACAGTTGGTCCTTGAAAGGCTTGAAAACATTAGGATAACTTTAACATCATATCGGTTTGTAAAATGAATAGATGAATTTTTTTGAAGTCACTAGGATGTCTGAGTCTTTGAGAAACAACTCTAGAATATCATAAGTAGGCAAAAGTTAGAAGCAAATCCTTATGGAAGTACCATAATTCATTTTATCCTACAAAAATATGGCTTGTATCTCCCAAAACTTTGCACCCTTTAGCAAAAGCCATCATAATATCAAAATATCTATTCCAGTTTTTCCTAAGTGTTGAAATTACCCAAGCCTTTGATAGAGATCTATATTTACATATAATGATGACTGATATCAAGATTTATAATTATTTTTCTCTTACTTGGATACTTCTTAGTGAAATTCAAGAAGCAGAATCACAAACATAATCTTAATAATCCCCCATAAATAAGACTCATTATTATACCATCCACCATAATATAAATAAGACACCCTTCATTTTGTTTTGGCTATATAGCCAAAATTACAGTTTTGGGGGAGTAATTAAAGACATACAAAATTCATAATAAAGTTTGGGGGGAAAGAATCAGGTAAAGTATTTTTTTAATCCTAAACATCTACAGTTTCTATAAACAGCTTTTGTAGACATCTTCCGTAGATAGTTTCTGTAGACAGCTTCTGTAGATGTCTTTCGTAGATAGTTTTTGAAGATAGTTTTCGTAGGCATATTCCATAGATGTTTTTTATAGGCATCTTTTGTAGATGCTTTCTATAGATATCTTCTATAATAATATTTCGTAAACATATTCTGTAAACACCATCCATAGACAATATTAGTAACACACACCATGAAATATTTCTAAGTGTCAAGACTTAAATTGACCTTAAGTAAAAATGATACATGGCAATCCAGAATATGATAGAATGTGTCAACAGAGAATATGATAATATGTGTCAATACAGAGACTTACCAATATCATTTTAAGGGAATAGAAGGGTAAAATTGCATAAAAATTCAAAAGACTACCTTTGATCACCCTTAGAAATTTGTGGATCCTTATATGGCATTAAAATTAAACTCAATATTCAGAAGGTGTGTCAAAATTATCCCATAAACCTGGTGTGTATGATTATTATGGTACCACATAGCACAATCCATGAGTGATGATCAATTAAAAACATATTACGTGGATGTCTTCCTTTGAAAATCATGAAAGACGATTACATAATCCACATCGACTACTAGGAACACGTGCACACAAAAGCAAAAGAACTCGGCTACAGACCCATCTTAATAAGGAAAAGATAAAATTTAAAACACATGAGCATCAATATCAGTAGCAAAATAGATAATGTACGCATCAAGATAGTGATATGGTGGAAGGAAGAAGTGACATGGCATATACATGCAAAAGCAATAATTTAAAAAGTAAATTTTCCAGCTATCGTAAGTGACTAAAGGAACAAGGTATGAAATTATTATAATTATTAATGTCTAACCCTTCCCATGCAATATGGTGGTAAAATTTCATGCCAAGAAGGATGTCGACCACCCTAAACCCGTCGAAAATGATTAATATGTGGTTTCATGCGCCAATAGCAAGAAACATCATAAATTGAAGACGTTAACTATTGATAAAATTTCAAATGAAGGTCCATGATAAAATTCATGCAAAATCTAGAAACTTCACATGCCGATTACAACTAATGACGATCACCGACACAGTTTTTACCGACCAATCACATGATAGTGAAACGAATATAAGCCCTAAACCATCGATTAAACTAAAACTAAGGGATGTGATTCACTAAGCCACGATATTATTCACTATCATTGATTAAGGTTAAATGGATGGTCTAGCTTCTTTGCATGGCTAAAACCCCATGCAAAGGAAAACAAACCCTAGAATTTACCTTACTTCTGTAGAAGGTCCCAAACGCGGGACGAAAACACTTTGCAAACAAAGCTGAAACTCTACATATTTTTTTAGCAAAACTAAATTAAAGTTTTTGAATCGGATAGAGGAAGGTAAAAATCACTACAGAAGGATGGAATTATGGGAGGAAATGTAGACGAAGAGCAATTTTAAGAACGACGACGTAGGGTGACAGAAAATTTTGGCAGAACGAAAGCAACAGGTAAAATTTAATTGTTTCAATTTTGTTTTTAATGATGAACAGTCGCAAATACTTTACACCTTATTATTTTGTCACACATATATATAAAAAGTGTATACTTTTTAGTATTTTGTGCATAAGGGTAGGGTAAATTATAATTACTTCTACTGATGAAAGAAACCTCTGTAAAAAAATACAAAATTATTTTTTACATTTTGCATAATTCTTTTATGAAATGATGAATTTTTTTTTTGCAAAATCTAAAATATTTTTGTAAATGGAAAATTTGTGCAGGTCTTTCAGCTGCTGAAAATAAATTCTGAAACTACCCCCACTAAAATTCTATCTACCCTTTACCCTAAACTATGCCTCGTTCCATGTTCCAAAAGAGGAGTGAACCCCCATATATTGAAACACATAATCCAATGATTTCATAAAGTAATTATTTCAAAATGTGAGGTGGTGGGATGCCCTCACGAAGTTCCAAGGGCATGACCAAGGTGTTGCAAAATATTTTATTATCAACTGTAATCCTGCAACCATGGTCACTCGCATTGGGGATATCCAAATTACCCTGAATTCTAGTGTTATTTTTGAAGTCCTAAGTTTACTTGAGGTAGGATTACCCTACTACAAAAATTCTTCTAAGAGTGTTACCCAACTTGTAGATAAATTTGGTGAAAAATGTACCATCATTCGTGACAAGAAGGTATGGATAAAGGGCATTGCTAATTCAGCACTTCCTCTTCAGTAGCAAGAATTTTTTGTCTTAATCATTAAATTTTTCATACTATAGGGACGAATGTCTATCTATGCAGCGTATCACCTTAGAATGTTAATAAACTTGAAGTTTCTAAAATAAGAAGATTGTATCATCAATTTATATATTTCCTGCTTCAATATTTGAAATCTACAATTATTTGTGTAAAGCCTAAAAATTTTGATGACAGTCCTAAACTTCATTTAATTGCACATCATGGACTTATCAAATTATTGGTCTTGCAAAAAGCAAATGAAGTTAAAATTTCTTGGGATACAACAGTAGAGGAGTCTAACCTACGGGATTATTATGAACTTGCCAATAGTGAGTCCCAAAAAAATAGTCCATCTGAGGAGGATCCTGAATCAGAGAGTCAGGAATAGGAGCCTGAAATTCCAAAATGTAAACGTCAAACTCACACCAGGTCTACTAAATCATCCCGACCTGCATATAAAACTTGGCATAAGAAACCCATTCCTGAAACTCATGACAAAGGATAAATGTTTGGATACGAGTCCAATTTACCCACACCTAAACCAGTTATTGAATCTTTGTCACATCTTTAGGCATAGAATATTGTTTTGTAGATCAAAATTGATAAACTTCAGGAAGATTTCGTAGAGCTTTCAAAACTATTCCAATGAGCTTTTACCCTCTAGATAGATATGATCAAACAAATCTTAGTGGATAGGGTGACGAAACCTGCTGACCCCGACAACCAACTGCCACCTGTCGATGCCTCTCCTAATAAAATTTCCACGATCGATAGGAAATAAAATAAGTTTGTCAACTTCATCAAAATCAACAAGACCATTGACTTTTCCATAATTCTCAAAGAAGAGATTTCATTGCCACTTTCTAGTCTGATGCAATGGAATCAACCTCAAGAATTGGGTCCCTCCACCAAAACTAGAACCGCACCAAGAAAATTAGCCCTAAACATCAATATGCCTCCAAAAATTAACATAGTCATCAACAACGTGGTCGCACCAGTTGAGATGCCTTTGCCTTCCAAAACGCAGGACACAAT
Organism: Wollemia nobilis; assembly: GCA_028583015.1. Classification (NCBI taxonomy): domain Eukaryota; kingdom Viridiplantae; phylum Streptophyta; class Pinopsida; order Araucariales; family Araucariaceae; genus Wollemia; species Wollemia nobilis. The sequence goes on along the minus strand of JAQPPZ010016334.1, from coordinate 6,547,574 downwards.
GCAAGGAGAGGAATCCATTGAGGTAGAGCATATCAAAACTGTTATGGTTGAAACTCTAGTTGATGAGTAGAAGGCTAAAGTGTAGGTACAGAAGGTCAAGCATGAATGCAAATTGCCACCAATGCGACCTCCATCATCAAGAATTTCTACCCGACGGACACAAGTTGGATAAACTAAAAAACTATTAAAATATTTTCATGATTTTCAGACTTAATATTTGATATTTATATATTATTATTTTTGCAAAATGTTTGAATGTTTCATATCTATAGATATATTTTTTATGACATATATATATCTCTGAGAATGATATTATAGATAGTGTTTTATATATGAAATTGTTTGTGTAGTATTTAATGTTTATGCTTATGATTTTAGCAGGTTATCGCAATAAAATATTTTTGAGGACTCATTTTTTCCTGCTTGGAACTGTTATGTTATTTCACTCTTACAGGAATTATTTCTCTAAAAAATTGTAAATAGCATATCTTTCTGCATATGCTTTAATAATTAGATGTTCTGCATTTATTGATTAAATTATTTCTTTTATGATATTGTTATAGACAACCTTTAAGAAATCATTATTTTCATATTTTTTTGGTACTTTATGTAACATTTGTATTGTCATACAAATTATTTTTAAAGATCTAAAATATTTTACTTTCAACTGCAAAAATCTAATTGGAACTTGTGTGTTGTAATACGTTGATTTATATTTATAGTTATTTCTGAAAATATTTGTTTCTTGTGATTTTAGTGTTGTTACATGTGATCTTTAGAAACAATATCTAATAGACCTATTTGATTATTTCTGAAAAATAAATGTATTTTCTTGTTTCATGCAATTGTAAATTTTTGGAAATTATGTAAAGTTTCATGAATATTTCAATTTGCAGAAATCTAGAATACAATATTTGAAATATGTGTCATGTTTGTAATATTTTATTAAAACCTCATTTTATCCAAATGCTTGAGGACATGCATACCTCTCAGTTTGGGGGGAAATGATGAGTATTTATTTAGCATGTATTAGTTAAGATAATTTTTTTAAGTTTCATCTTTAAATCATGATTACAATGCATTTTAATGGTTATTTCTATTTATTTTTGTGATTTATCAGTTAAAATAATGGATATGGTTAATCTGACAAATGTGTGCATTTCATGCAAAATGCACACAAGTTGTGTATGAGTATACGGGAAAATGTTTAAGAACGTCTTCAAGCATATGATGCAATAGCACAAGCTTTAGATCAAACCCTGAACATGAAAGAAGATGGACATGAGGATGATGTATCGAGAAGGCTAAAGACATGGTTACAGAATTTAGTGGTTAAAGTATGTTACAGAAGACAATTACTAAAGTATGTTACAGAAGGTAGTTGTTGAAGACTATTATCGAATATGAATTTTACCAACAGTTATACAAGAAATTTGACCAAGTCAATTGATCGACGTTGCATGCCACATCAATGATAGCATGGCACTCTAACACGGTAGCAGATGTTACAAAATATTTTCAGTCAGCATGATTAGTTGACTTGTCAAATATTATTCATGAGGATATTGTGATTAATAAAGTTGTTGAAAAGTATTTTATAAAGTTTTATAATTAGAATATTGTTAGGTTTTCTAGATTCTAACGCAAGATTAGTATGTCCTTATCGATAATAAAGGGGCATATAGTTACGTTGTATATTCTGCAAAATTTTCAAACTAGTATTGTTTTGTTATGTCCATTCATGTATTGCTACTTAGACCACTTAGGCTATTTATTGAGTCCAAGGAGGATTAGGAAATTGTGTCTGTTTAGAATAATTAGATTATTTCTATTAAGTACATAGTTGTCACATTATCAAGTCCACAATGCCACATTGAAAAATACGTCTAAAAGTTATATTCATAATTGTCCAATTCATATTATATATTACATAGGAAAACCTTTGAAAAGGTCTAATGATAAATCGCCTATCTAAAGAAGAAATGTTTGAAGTCTAGCTAATGTTTGTAAAATTTTTGAAGAACCGCCATCATGTTCATCTGAACTTCCAACAATAAAAGCAGTATTTTACTTTTCACATATGGTAACTATATCATTTGTGTTATTTATTGCTTGATTTCTTTTATGTAGTTGTAATTGTATTTTCTCTGCATCCATAAAATAGAATAATATTAGTAGTAGTTAGCATAATTGATGTTATAAATAGAAAGAAAATTTGGCCCCAAACTTAGTACATGAAGGAAATCTCTTAATTATAAAAAAATCAAGAATCATGTCTCCATAACCACTCACCTCCAAAGAATAGCCATTAGAAACTATGAATTGTTTGCAATAATGATGTTTTCTATAGTTAACTAAAAAATAATGTTTTTGATCATATGGTAAGTAGCTCTTAAATTTATAATTCATTCCTTTAAAGTCATGAAAACCCAAAAACATTAGTCCATGAGATCTCACCTTCATATTCACCTTGTAGAGAGAAGAGATAAGCATCACCACCTATAAGGAATCAAGACTCATATCTTCATAACCACTCACCTCCAAAGAAAAGCCATTAGAAACTATGACTTGTTTGCAATAATGATGTTTGCTATAATTAACCAAAAAATAATAATATTTTTTTTCATATGGCGAGCAGCTCTTGAATTTATAATCCATTCTTTTTAAAGGTCATGGAGGCCCAACAACATAATTCTATGAGATCTCACCTTCATCCTCACCTTGTAGAAAAAAGAGATAATTATTGCCACCCATGTTTTTTTTGCCACTGCTTCTAACCTTTTGATCCATTATCAATTAAATTTTACCTATGATCTTCCTTATAATAATAAGGAATGGGATTCTTAAAGGTTTCTTGTATTTTTTCTCTACTTGCTTCCATTCTTTTTTAAACTTATCAAATCGTTTCTTAGAGACTTACTTTGCATGAGTTTGAATGGAAAGAGAGTTACTCCACCTTATTTGTTGATCTTTTTGGTGGAAAGGTACTATATAAATCTCACAAGAAAACTATGAATGCTGCTAACGAAATGATGAAAAAGAAAAATACATTTGACCATTTAAAAATGGCCTAGCACTCTTAATCAGGCACTTTAACAATTTTTAAATGAAATATTGCTTAATAAGTAAATGTGCTCAGTAATCTGCATACCTTTTGTATAAATTTATTACGTTGAAAGATGCTTAAAATGGAACGTTTACTCCATTTTATAAAGTTAAAACTTAAGAACTTTTATATGAAATTTGTAGGTTCACAGAATGTTTTTATGCTATGTACTAGCCAATCGTAAGCTAATTCTAACTTTTCATCTCTTTACAAATATTTTTTATTTTATTCACATATATGTAGAATTTATTTATGACAATGGTTAGTTATTTACAATACATTTAATATCTAATTATACAAAGATATTTAAGTTTTATAAGCCTTTGCTATTAAGGTTCCTCTGTTGATCCATGTTGTCCAGTGTGATGTAATCAAGATGTGCTGAAAGATTCTGATTATCTTTGACACACTCCTCATAATTCAATCTATAAATATAAACATCAACATTATATCCATAGCACGGTTTAGTTAAAAGAAAAATAAAATGATTGCAAAAGCTTGGTAGAGTAATGAAAGCTTTTAATCTGGAAGAATATCTTTAAAAATATAAAATAATATTAGTCTAAACTTACGGTTACCTTTGTTGATGAAGTCTCGTCTATGGCACCTGCGATGTTCTCAATATTTAGATAAATATTTTTCTTTTCATAAACTTTTATAACAATTCAATAATAATCATGGAAAGCTATGGATGTAACCTGAGATGGCTTTTTCGCTTGCAGTTGCTAGAAGAAAAAACATGCAACCAACAATAAGGATGCGCATAGTCTTCACCATATTCTGAAAATATGCTGAGAAACAATAAATATTTGGATCTGGCTCTGCTTGGAAATTTATATAGGCATAAAATCTATGTGAATTTATGAACCACCTGCACATGGCAGGACTATTCTACAATGAAATTAAGGATATGGGGAGGAATCTACAGAGAGGATATATATGAGCTCAAATTTATAGCTTTGTTGAAGGGTTGGAAGTTATTATTAATAATAATAATATTATTATCAGCAACCTTTCTTTAGCAACATTTCTCGTTTGGCACAATAATTTTAAGTCATAATTCTGAATATATCACTTTCATCTCTTTCTCTATAATTAGGGACATTTTTTCCCCTCTTTTACATCAACCTTATATTATAAGGGTATTGTCAACTATGGAATAGACTCAAAGGTTGAATTATTTTATAACCAACTCAATTGAAAATTAAGTTACTTTTCAATTAATAATTTTATCTAATTTTACTAATCATTGATTGACCTGAGATAAGAGAATGTAAAATAAAACTTTTTAATTAATAATTTTATTTAATTTTACTAATTATTGATTGATATATGATAAGAGAATGTAAATTAAAAAAAATAGAAAAGGAGATTAAAAAATTTTGGGTACTAAACAAATTTTAATATGAAACAAGGACTGTGGAGGTTTATAAAACAGCATAAAAAAGTAATGACTATGGAGGAATATCTATGCATTGTAGGGTTTTTAGGGCAACATAAATCTTTAGAAGATAAATCTCATCATGAAAAATATGGGAAAATAGAAGATATTAACAAATATGAGAGTTTTGGTGGGAATGAAAAGGGAGATGAAGGTCATCAAAGCATGAACAGTGGGGTTAAACCTAGTAATAAAAATAAAAAGTGATGATGATAAAAATGATACCATGCAATATTAAGGATATGAATAAGACCCCTGAAAAAGAGTTATTAATGAATTAATGGGTTTTTATAGTCTTGAGTTTTTTTTAATACAATATTATAGTGAGGAATGTAAGGATTATTTGGAAGATGGGTGATTGTTTAGCAATTTATTCTACAGGATTTTTAGGTAGTGTTGCAACAATATGGAACAAACACAAATGGTATGGGCAATTGTTAGAAGCAATAATGACTAGGTTGCTATAGAAATTTACAAATAAAGAGCAAAACATCCAAGTTGGGGTTATTAATGTATATGTTCCACATATAGTTACTCCTTGTGAAAATGTTAGAAATACCTTAGCATATTATTTTCAAAACAAAATGATTATTTATTGTGATCTATGGATTTTGGGGGGTGATTCAACACTATCCTATCTCCTTTGAAAAATAAGAGTGGTATTTCATTTGTCAATTCAAATGGCCTCTGGGATGTTAGTCCTTCAAGTTTTCAATATGCATGGGATAATATATGCATTGGGTAAACTCATATAGTGGAAAGACTAGATAGATTATTCTTATCTAGAAAATTGTTGCAAACAAAGTATACACTATCTTCAAATATTTTATTGCAAGCAAGATTGGATCACAAACCCATTATTTTGACCTATGATTTACCTGATAATGATCATCCAATATTATTTTTACTCTAATCTATGTGGCTCCATGACCCTAATTTTTGCTAGATGGTTATGTTATGGTGGGATGAAGCAAATTTTAAAAGATCATTTATGTACAAGTTTGTTCAAAATATGAAATATTTAAAGGAGCAAATGAAGATTTGGAATATCAAATATTTTGGTAAAATTTTAAAAGAAAAGAAAAAAATTGAATCCAAACCCAAAATTTTACAAGAGATAATATAAACTAATGGAATGGATCATGTTTCTTATATGAAAAAAAAAAAACTATTTTTTTATTATCATAATGCATTGAAAAAAGAGTCAAATTGGTTCCAAAAATCTAAGGAGAAATGGCTTAAGGAATGAGATAAAAATACAAACAAAATCATGCTATTACAAAAAAAACATTTTTTTCTTTTCACATAAAAAATATTTTAACCTAGATGAAAGAAATATTTAGGAAGAAGAAGATATAAGGAAGGAAGCAATTAATTATTTCAACAATATTTTGTCAAATTTTAGGAATGAAAAGGAGACATATATTAAGCATTTACAAAATATTCCATCAACTATCACACAGGGATCAAATGAAAGCTTGGTGAAGAAGAAATCTATGGAGAAGCTACATGAAGAAATTTTGTCTTTCCATCCTAACAAGGCACCTATGCTCGATGGATTTATTGCAATTTTATTTCAAAAAATGGGATTTATTGAACATTTATATGTTAGTTGTAGTTGAAGAGGCTCAAAAAGGATGGCCATAATAAGTGATATTGATATCACTTTTATTATGTTGGTTTTCAAAAAACGCAAGACAAAATATTTTGATATTTTTTGCCAAATAAGCCTTTGTAATATGTTTTATAAAATCTTATAAAAATTATGACAAACAGGTTGAAATTCATTCTAGATTGTGTTGTCTTAGAGGAACAAGATGGTTTTGTTCGTGATAAACAATTTTTTGATGGTATAATCATTACACAAAAGGTTATACATTTTTATCATTCCATAGAAAAACCAATTATGCGTATAATATTAGATATGAACAAAGAATATGATAAGGTTTCTTAGAATTTTCTATATGATATTCTCAAAAGTTTGGTTTTGACTAGACTAAATGTTGGTATATCACTACAAACTATTCTATTTTAATCAATACTTCTCCTATTAGTTACTTCAAGTCATCTTGTGGACTCCACCAAGGTGATCCACTGTTTTCTCATTTATTAATTATTATATGGGGCATTAGGGAGAGCTTTCTCAAAGGCAAAAATGGAAGAATAAAACAAAGGTATTCAAGTTGCAAAAAATGGCCCCTTTTAATCTCATCTCTAATTATTGATGATACTTTTATTTTGTTCCACCTTTTAGTCAGTGAGGCCATGGAGTTCAAATCAATAATATCATGCCATGAGAAGGCTACTAGACAGTTGGTTAATACTGCAAAATATAGAATCTTTTTTATTAATATTTCCCTAGATTTACAATAAATTATTGTGGATATTTTAGGGTTTAAAACTAAAAACTTTCCATCAACCTACTTGGCATTTATTTGTATCGTAAAGCAAATAAAAAGGAGCTTTGGATCTCTTGTTTGGATAGAATGAAAGCTTGTTTGATAGGTTGGAAAGATAAGTTTTTTACCATGGAAGGAAGGCTACATGTCATTAAGACTACATTGCAATCCATACCTTTTAAATCTCATGCAATAACACATATGATACACAATATACTCATTCAAGGACACAAAACATAATATATACTCAAAAAATGATGTAAATCACAAAACACTATATTCATATTCATGATCCTATTTTTTTATGCATCTCTCATAATTATGCTAGTTATATTTGGGAGATTCTTCAGTCCTTGAAATTTCAACTTCAACTGTCTCTTCATCTTCTCTCAATCTCCCATGAGATATGTCTTAAATTTTCTCAAAGGGAAAATATTTTATTAACCTCCCAATAATTACAAATATCAAATTACTATAAAAAATTAAGTGTTTTTTTTCAATTTTTTATATGGGATTGAAATGGGCCCTACCCATATTTCATCATCACCACATAGTGGTATTACAACAAAGCTTGAATATTTGCTTGGAAATATTTAAAATTAGGTCTCCTTATTGAATGTGGAGGAACCTAGCTAGTTAAGCTAATGTCATTTGATACAAAATATTAAATAATTACATGATGCCAAATAATATAAAAATCTCTAATAGTAAAGGTATAAATTCAAGTTACTAAAATAAATATTTTCAATATGGATATTTAGATTCAAATTTTGTCAAATAAAATATGTATACTTTCAAAATGTAGTAGGTTTTATTGAAATAACATAGTAGAATGTTCATGATGTAATATGGATGACACCCATACCATATAACCATTTTTAAAAAATAAGGACAAATACTATAAAAAATATTTTATAACAAACAAGTGAGAGCAAGGAGAAATCCTCGACTTCAGAGTTCTTGTTTTATATATTTAAATACATCAACAAATGAATGCTTCTCATGAAGAAAATTCATTTAGGGAATTCCTAGTTATAAGTAAGGATTCCCTAGTTAGAGGATGTAATTTCTTAATTATGAAAAATTATTCCATTTTTCAAACTCTTTCAATATTGATGGATCTACCTAACATATTCTTTTTTTCTTAAATGCTCCAAATAGTATAAAAAATGGACAAAGAAGAAGTAAATTATCTGATGTTTTTATATCATTCTCACACAAACCGCCCCTAAAATTCCATGATATCCTCTTCTTTGCACACTCTCCCCTATAATAATATTGCTTAGACAACTAATCAAAGGAATGTTGGATGCCTTATGGAAGAACTTGAGTAACCAAACATCCTTCCAAGGGAAATATTTGGGAATGGGAAATTTTAACTGGTCTAAATCCTTATATTCTAACTTAACCGAGTGTCCATTCTCTTTTGATAGATTCCAAACCAACATAACATTCCAAAAAAATAGAACTCTTGATTCATTCTTTGAACCTCATCTTCTCTTTGTTTGAGGTCCCCTCCTTCAATTAGGTTGCTAATAGAAATACATAATCTAGAGTTAATACTCACATCAATATACTTTTTTATCTTTTAACATTTACAAGCTAAATATGTATGAGCCAGTGATCATAATTTTAGAGTAGAAATAAGAAGATAAGGCCTCAACCAAGCATCAATCCAAAGGATTCCTCCTTATTGATTGACCATATAATATATTTCTTATCAATTACAAACTATCACATATAAAATTCAATGTTATAAATCCTCTTGGTAGAGTTCATTTTTTGAAAAAAATTATTGCATAAACATAACCCATATATTTATGAAGTGATTTTTTTGCCAAACTCTTTCTTGGTCTTTGAATAATCTCCAGCTAGGTTTTTATCCTAATAACAAACTCATAAGTCAAAAAAATTGTAACCCTACCCCTCCACTTTACAAACCTTATCCCACTTTAAAAAATGAAACTTAAGATTTTCCTCACATTCTTTCCAATTAAAATCTCTTTGAATTTTATCAAATTAAAATGCTATACCCAATCACAATCTTGAAACTAACATCATATATACAAGAATAGATATAGTATAGCCTTTATGAGTTTACCTTTTTGAGCCACTGCACAAGATTTAATTCTATATTAAATTCATAGTCTTCAATATCCTTTTTGTTTCCTTTATGATGCAAAGGAATACTCAAGTATGATAGTGGAAATTTCCAACTATAAACCCTAATATATCTACAATAGTCCATTCTAGATCTAGGACATTGTTAATGAAAAATATCCTAGATTTTGTAGTATTAACCAACTCTCTAGCAACTTTCTCATAGCATGATAATATCAATTTAAACTACATGGATTTGTTGTCTATGGGATGAACCAAAAGAAAAGTATTATCAATAAACTAGGGATGATATTTATAGGGACTATTTGTTGCAACCTAAATACCTTTTATTTTTACTTATATTTTTTCCTTTGAGAAAGTTAACCCCAATGCCCGATAGTGGGTCATCCTAGTAGAGTCCACAAGATGGTTCAAATTATTTAGTGTAGGATTGATTTATTAAAATATATTATCTTTGGAGTGCTATAAATATTCTAATCCATTTACAACAAGCTTAATTACAACCAAAATTTCTAAGAATGTCATGTAGAAAACTCCATCAAATATTATCATATGATTTGTCCATATATGATTTTATATACATACCAAGATTTTATGAAATGAAGAGAATGCATGGCCTCTTGTGCAAAGATTACATAATCAAGAATTTATTTACCATAAATAAAATTACCTTTTCTATAACACAATCTAGAATTATTTTTAATTTTTACCATAATTTTTCAAATTATCAAATAAATCATATCGTAAGGGATTAGATAAAAATTGTCAAAATATTTTATCTTAGCTTTCTTGGGAACTAATAAAATAAAAATAATATTTATATCTCTTGTTATATTTTTCCTTTTATTTACCTCTTTGACCATATCCAACATATATCTCTTCAACAAATCCTAAAATTTTTAAATAAAATTGCATAAATTGCATCAATCCAAGTGTCTTGTTAGGATGGAAAAAGAAAATTGCCTCCTATAGCTCATAGAGATTTTATTAATAAATATTTTATTTTATTCCTATGTGACAATTGATGAAATATATTACAAAATATTACCTTGAACCTCCTTATCCTACCCAATATTTCACATAAGTTATTTTATTTCTTCTTCATATTTTTTTCTTCCTCAATATTTCTACCATTCAAATTTGAAATATTTTTTTGAAAAAATAAAAAATATATTATGGATGTAACTTAAAAAAAATGTTATTTCTATTCCCTTAAGCTATCTCTCTAGTTTTTTGTGATCAATATGACTTCCTTTTTTCATACATTATGGTCATAAAAAAGTAATTATTTTCTGGCATATATGTATCTTGGTCCATTCCATTTATTTCTATTATCTCTTGTCAATTGTTGAGCATGGATTTAACTTTTTTCTTTGCTTTAAACACTCTACCAAAATATTTGACATTCCAAATATTCATTTTTTCCTTTAGATATTTTATTTTTGAATAAAATTTTACATGCATAACCCTTCAAACTTTGTTTCATCCCATCATAACCATATGGAATAAATTAGGCTTCTAAGACACCTAGATTAAAATGAAATGGCTTTAAATGACAGTTATTGAGTAAATCAGATATTAAGGTAATACGTTTGTGATATGATCTTACTCATAATAAATGTATAAAGAGATTTTATACTATGTTTATAACCATATTGGATAGTAAAAAATATGTCCAATTTTTTTGCTACATGAATTTGCCCAATACATCTAATATCATATGTATGTTAAAATATTGAAGGAATAACATGCCAAATACCATTTCAATTGAAAAATAAAGTAAAATCTGGCATTGGTTAAGTCCACTTGGAGTACCATCCTTCTTTTTCATAAAATATAGAACTATGTTTAAGTCCCCCAAAAGAATATATAGATCAAAATTATAAATCTTCATTGAATTGATCTCGATAAACTAATTCCTTCTAACATATTTTATAAGAAGTAACTACATCTACAACATATATGTTTATATTCCCAACTTTGATATTGTCCTCTTTCTTGAAAAAAATACCATCAACCAAATTACTTTTTCTTCTAGCATTGTCCATCCCATTTCCAATTGTCCATATCATTACAATACCTCATGAAGCACCTATTGCAAAAATTGCTAGACAATCTTCCATCTTCTAAATATTTTTGAATGCATCATTACCTTCATCACTACTTATTTTTTCCATGTATTAAACATACTCAAGACTATAACAACTAATTAATTCCCTAATAAATATTTTTTAGAAGTCTTATTTATATCCCTAATTTTCTAAAATGCCATTTATATCACTTTTTATTCTTATTTCTAGGATTAGCCCCTTATTTGCTAACACTTATGATATTTGTTTTTGGTTTCCCATATTAATATCTCTCCAAATTTTCCTTTTTCTTTATTCTTGTTTGTAGGTTCTTCCTCTTATTTTTGCATTCCCATTAACAATTTAATTTTCATCAATCTCTTCAATTTTTCCATATTGATCATAATGAGGCTTACCAACTTTCCTTATCTCTTTGTGCTTAATTTTAGGTTCTTCCTCTTCTTTTTTCATTCCCATTAACAATTTTTTTTTCATAAATCTCTTCAATTTTTCTATATTTTTCATAATGAGGCTTACCATTTGTAATGTTATATGTTTCTAGAGAACTTGAATTGTAAGGATTAGGCTCTTTAATAATTTATTTAAAACCTAAAGTGAAAAAATCATCCTTCATAGTACTCAACTCTTTACTTCATCATCTATACTTCTTTCTTTATTATGATGATCTTAAAAGTCTAAAGTGAAATCATATTGAGATAGGTTTATGCTTTCTTGGAGAATCTAATGTATAATGAATAGCCTCACAAACACTTTTTACTTCATATTATCCTAGAAACCCTAAATTACAAGGATGATTTCCCATTGTGATAAATTTATTATCCTTCCCTAAAAATCCTAAACATATATGGATATCATTCAACTCATTTCCTTTTTATGCTACTATTAAAATCCTAAGTGTAAGAGATAAGCTCTACACTACTTTTATTTTTATTACAAGGGAAGGATTTTATACTAATTAAGTAAAATAAGGATGATCTACATAGGTTAAACAATTCCTCATTGCCTCCTTTACTTTAAAAATTACCTCTGCATCTTCCATTATACCATTAATTCCTTTTGAGTCTAAACTACACATTATAATTTGCATCCCTTGTGTCTTTGTTTATTTCTTCTAATGGTTTATCCAAGTAAACTATGGTGCACTTTGCATCTAATGACTTAGAGGGCATTTATTTAATATTTTCTTAGGAGTGTAAAATCCTTGATTTAATTCATCTTCTACTTTGATACAATCTTCATGATTTATCTTGAATTTTGTCTCATGCCCACCATTTTCCATATCTTTATCCATTATTTTAACTGTAATATCTAGTCGTGTGTTTAGTCTAATAACATATGTGGCATAAAAATGCAATATTTTTATAATACACTTGTTGATCCCATTCTCTTGATTGAAATTTAATCTAAATGTATTATGGTAAATATTTTAAAATATCCATGTCAACACATATTTGAGTATATACAATATGTCTTTGATCATTATTATTTGGTCCCTTCGAGAAAAGTCACATTCATAAAGTGAAGAAAGAGGGAGCAGAGCGGAGCGGAGCGGAGGAGTTTTGAAAATTTTGGGCAAAAACTGCAGAGAAGGCACGGAGGGCTTGGGAAGGACCATCAAGATGGAATCAGGCGAGGATCCAGAGGAAGGGAGACCTTCGGCGTCAGGTGGGGTTGTCCCTAGTGGGCTCGACCCTCCTCAAAAAGATCCGAACAAAGGGACCCAGATGGGCGTTGCGGGTCCCAGAGGGGGCCGATCTTTTGCGAAAACCCTTAAGGGTCGGGTGAGTGATTTCCTTTCATTCCCGCCCCTCATTCCCATGAATAATAGGATAGTGGCTCCTTCTAATGTGATGGGCTCTTTTTTAGCCATGGAAGAGTTTTCGCTTGTGGGTAAGTTTCTGGGTGGAAGACCGGATATTGAGACTATTCGATCATGGGCTTTGACCAAATGGAGAACGGTGGGGAGTTTGGAAGTTGTTGCCCTGTCCAGGGGTTTTTTTATCTTAAGATTTAATAACAAGGAGGATGCAAACTGTGTTCTAACTGGAGGACCCTGGTTTTTAGGGAAACGCAACCTTTTCCTCAGGAAGTGGGGGGAGGATTTCAACCCTGAAAAATAGAGTATCAATACTACCCCTATCTGGGTTCGTCTTCCTAACCTACCAGCTTAATTTTTCAATGAGTATTGGCTGCAAGGCATTGCCAGAGCGATGGGAGAATTGGTGTCCATAGATCATGCAACCTTGGCTAGGACAAGGATGACACATGCAAGATTTTGCGTCAACGCTAATCTAGACTCTGAGCTGCCAAATTTTGTGGATCTAGAGTACGACAACTACCTAAGAAAACAGGTGGTGGAATATGAAAATAGGCCAACTTTTTGTCCTAAGTGCAAAACCCAAGGCCATTTGTAAAATCAGTGCCCTAATCATACAGATAGTAGAGAAAACCAAAATATGGAAGGCAAACAGGCCAATGAGAAAGGGTTTCCTAGGTACCCCCATCCAAATGGCGGCCCCGTGGGCAGAGGAGGGTTTAGGCAACCTAAAAATAACCATTTTTATCAGAAGAAGACAAAACAAGGGGCACGGCAAGGTCAGAGCAAAGGTAAGCAACTTCTCTCCGACGAACAAGAAAATAAGGTAAGCCCTAAAATTCCAAGCTCAAATAAGTTCAAAATTTTAGAGGATCTAATGGGAGAAGGGGAGAGCGAGGAGTTAGATGGAGGAAACCTGCAAGGTGAAATCCCTGAATCCCAAATTTCCCCATCAAGGGCGGGTCCTAAAATTCCCATAACTAAGAACCCCTCAAGCCCCCAAGGAGGGGCAAGGCAAAATCCTACAGATTACAGAAAATGAGTGGAGGAGATTGAGTCCTCGAATTTAGTCCTTCCCACCATCTTAGCCAGGAGCCTGTCAAACCATCTAGAAGGTTCATCAGGAGAATACAAGAAACAGATGGAGGAGTTAGATTTCGGGATTGAGGTGGTAGAAACAAATGTTTTGGAGGAATGTGTTAGTTTGGTTCTACAACAGAGAGTTAATCCACCCTTTAGCCCCAAAAAGACCAGGAGTACTACTAAGTCACCCATTGACTATGGCAGTGAGAGAAATAAGGGGAGGATTTCAAATGCAGAGCTCAAAAGAATGAGGACTGACAATGAGATTGCCAGTGGCAAACAAAAAACACTGATACAACAAGTTATCCTAGGGCTTGAAGATAAAAAATCAGGAAAGCCTCCCCAAGGGAAGGGGAAGGGGAAAAACTCTAAACAATCCAAATGAAGGTTCTCTCATGGAATGTGAGAGGCCTCAATGGCCAACCCACTCAAAGGGTGGTTAGTTCGTTAAGAAGGCAGTACAATCCAACAATTGTGTTACTGCAAGAAACAAAACTAGGCGAAGTCCAGTCAAAATCAATAGCAAAAAATATTTGGAGCCAAGGGGACATGGTGTTCAAACCGGGTAGAGGAGCTTCAGGGGGTCTCATGGTGTTGTGGGATCCTCGGGTGGTGGAAGGAAGCATCATCCAAGATGACGACAGGGTGCTGAGTGTTTTCTTCCATGACATTGACAACAATAGGTCATGGATCTTCTCAAATGTCTATGCTCCCAATGATGTTCAAGGAAGAGCTTCTTTGTGGGAGTATCTGGGTAAACTGGATGATGCTTTCCATGAAATCCTGTGGGTGGTGGCTGGCGATTTCAACACGTCATTATACCCCTCGGACAAAAAGGGTGGTTCAGGGCTCCCAACAAGAAGTATGGAAGATTTCAATGATTTCGTTAATTCAAACCATTTGATGGATGTGAGACTAAGAGGGGCCAAGGATACTTGGAGCAACAGGCAAGCTAGAAGCCAACTAATCCAAGAAAGACTTGACAGGTTTTTCTTATCGAAGGAGGAAATTGTTGGGTTTGGAGACTTGACTTTGCAAACTCTTCCCAAAATTTCCTTTGATCACAATCCCATCCTTTTGGAGGTTCCAAATTCAAATTCCTACAAAAAAGATTTTTGTTTCCAGTCTATGTGGATCGGGCACCCAGAGTTAAGAGAAAATATTTCCAGATGGTGGCGACAACCCGTCCAGGGAAGTTCAGGCTTCAAACTTGCTCAAAAGCTGAAATTAGTAAAGGATAATCTTAGAACCTGGAATAAGGAGGTTTTTGGGAACCTTTTTGAGAACAAGAAACAAGTGGGAGAAAGGTTGTAGGTCATTGACAACTCCATACAAAATGGTTTAGGTGATGAAGCTACTAGGAAGGAGGAGCAAGCCAAGCTATCAGAATATAAAAATATTTTGGCTTGTGAAGGGATATACTAGAGACAGAAATCAAGGGCTTTATGGCTAAAGGATGGTGACTTGAACTCAAAGTTTTTTCATGTCACAACACTGAGGAACAGAAGTAATAACAAGATCAGAGAGCTGACCAAAGCTGATGGATCCAAAACCTAGGATCTGATGGAGATCAGAGAGGAAGTTGTTGCTTATTTTAGCTCCCTTCTCGGAGATGAATCCCAGTGTTTAGAGGAAGCCAAGGACTCTCTCATCCAGTTCATTCCTAACATGGTTGATGATGCCATGAATGGTAAGCTTCTTGCTCCATTCATCGATGAAGAAATTAGAAATGCTTTGTTTAGTATGGAACTTGAGAAGGCCCCTGGCCCTGATGGGTTCCCTCCTTGGTTCTTCCAAGTTTTTTGGGATATTGTGATATAGGATGTCATTTCTGCTATCCAAGAGTTTCAAGCTTCAAAACATATCCTGAGAGGGTTCAATTCCACCTTTATTTCCCTAATTCTGAAGGGCCCATCTCCAGAGACAATGGCAGATTTCAGACCGGTTAGTTTATGTAACGTATCCTACAAAATATTAACCAAAGCCATGGCTAACAGAATGAAATAAATATTGCCCCTCATTATTGACCCTGGTCAGGGAAGCTCTGTTTAGGGGAGATCAATTTTGGATGGTGCAATCACTATCCATGAAGCTCTGCACTCTGCAAGGCAAACCAACAAGGAGGTCTTTGCTCTAAAGCTTGATATGAACAAAGTTTTTGACTGCATTAACTGGGAGTTCTTGATGGCTATTCTTCTGAAGTTTGGCTTTCATCCTCAGTGGGTCAGGCTAATAAAATAATGTATTTCTGAACCTTGGTTCTCAGTTTTGGTCAATGGCATGACAGTTGGGTATTTCCAGAGTCATAGGGGGCTTAGACAAGGAGATCCGATCAGCCCAATGTTGTTCATTTTAGTAGCAGAGGCATTAGGTAGAACCATAAAAGCTGCTTGTACTGTTGGGTTAATCTCGGGGATTAAAGCCACTTCTCTCACCAACCTAGTTTCTCACCAACAATTTGTTGATGACACTTTGTTGTTGACTCACTCGTCAGTGGTTGAAGCCAGAAGGATTAAGCACATACTCCAACTCTACGAGGATGCGGTGGGACAGAAGGTGAATTTCAACAAGAGTAAGCTTTACTTCCTCAACACCCCAATCTAGAGACAAGCCAGAATAGCTACGATTTTGGGATGTTCGATAGCGACTTTTCCTACATCTTATTTAGGCCTCCCCCTTTTCTATGGTTCTCTGAGATAGTCAATGTGGGATAGAGTGGTTGAAAGAATTCAAAAGAAACTGGCTGGTTGGAAAGGTCATCTATTATCTCAGGCCGGGAAGCTTACTCTCACTAAGGCATCCTTACAGAGCATCCCGATTTATTTTCTATCTATGTTTAAGGCCCCTACCAGAGTTTACCAAAAAATTGAATAGCTCCAAAAGAATTTTCTATGGTCTGGGTTAGAGGAAAAAAAGAGGTTCCACCTTGTGGTCTGGGGCAAGGTTTGCAAGCCGAAAGAAAATAGGGGGCTAGGACTAAGAAGAGTTGCTCACCTAAACACTGCCTTGCTTGCCAAACAAGCTTGGCGTCTTATCAACAATGAGGAAAATGAGTGGACTGCCATAATTAAAAGAAAATATCTTCAAGATACCGATTTCCTAAATGATTCGGTGCACGGTGGAGGGTCGGCATTCTGGAAATCAGTCTTAACAAGTAGAGAGGTCATAAATAAAGGCCTAAGATGGGTTCTTGGTAACGGGCAAAAGATCAAGTAATGGGATGACAGGTGGGCCAAGGATGAAGCTTTATCTCAGTTTCCTTCCCTTGCAAGGATCAAAAGAATCATAGAGGATCTCCTAGGAAGGAAAGTGGCTAACTTCATAAGACAAGACAGAAAAAGTGTCGCGATATCGCGACGTGGAAAAAGTGTCACGATATCGCGACGTGGAAAAAGTGTCACGATATCGTGACATGTCGTATTTTTGTGACCAAAAGAAAAGAGAAAGAGAAAGAAAGAAAAAGTGTCGCGATATCGCGACATGTAAGAAAGAGTGTCACGATATCGTGACATGGTGAGCAAGAAGGAAATAGTGTCGCTTTTTGGCGATGTGTTGAACATGAATGAAAAAGTGTCACGATTTCGTGACATGTCAAATTTTTGCATCCAAAAGAGAAGAGAAAGAGCAAGAAGGAAAAAGTGTCATGATTTTGTGACATGTCAGTTTATCACGACCAAAAGAGAAGAGCAAGAGCAAGATGGAAAAAGAGTCATGATTTCATGACATGTCATCCTGTCGCGACCAAAAGAGAAGAGAAAGAGCAAGAAGGATAAGTGCCACGATTTCGCTACATGTCGCATTATCGCGACCAAAAGAGAAGAGAAAGAGGAGGAAATAAAAAGTGTCATGATTTTGCGACATGTTCAAAATGAAATAAAGGGTGTAGTGATATCGCGACATGTCACTTTTTCACGACCAAAAGTGAAGAGAATAAGCAAGAGGGAAAAAGTGTCGCGATATCACGACATGTCGTATTTTCACGACCAAAAGAGAAGAGAAAGAGCGGGAAGGAAAAGTGTCACGATTTCACGACATGTCACTTTTTTAGGACCAAAAGAGAAAAGAAAGAGGAGGAAGGAAAAGTGTCGCGATATCGCGACATGTCGCAATTTCACGACCAAAAGAAAAGAGAAAGTGTTAGGAGGCGATAGTGTCGACTGCCTGTGTTCTAAGGTGTGTGTAATATTTTGTAAGGGTGTTGCTCTTTTTTGGTTGTGTGACCTTAGTAGGGGGCTAAGGACAGACTGTCCCTATTGAGATCATGTCTCGTTTCAGCGTTGTGTTGTTTTTGTAATAGGTTTTGGGTCAACCTGTAAAACCCGGTTGTAATGAATATGTACCTTAATTACCAAAAAAAAAATTATTTGGTCCCTCCTACATGAAATCCATTAGAGTATTGATAATGTTATTCCAAACCTTATTATTAATAATATTAAAAGGAAATCTAAATTTGTAACCCACACTAAAAAAAAATTTAATAGTTTCTATATCTATTAAAAAATTCTCATTTTATTGTCTTAAATATAATGCATCCATCCCAAAAACTATGGGCTACCATTCATTATTTTATCCCTAATTTATGAAAAGGATAAGATGACAAGGAAAAATACTTTAAAAATAAAAGACATGGAATAATTTGAATTCAATCCTTACTTTCATTTAATAAAATTTTGAATTTCTAAAAAACTTGGCTAGTATTTATCGAACCTAATATCAACCATCTAATTTTAAGAACTATTATATAATGCTTGATCATCTCATACTTGATAATCACTTTTGGTGCAATATTTATTGCATAAATAGGTTTTTCTATAGATTCACTCTTTCTCTTATCCCTAAGTTATATATCCATACTTCTAGTTAAGACTTTCAAAATGACTTTCCTACCAAGCTACTTAGATTTTCCTAATAAGAATCCTTTATTTTAAGAAAATCCAAAAATCTAAACAAAAAATATAAGTCTCACTCCTTGACTTTCTTTTTGCTCTTACTCCATCTCTCATTTCCACTTTTTCCTGATAACCTAAAACAATAAAAGGTGAGGCTTGCACTCACTCTTAGATTAGATTCAATTATGTCCAAATCATAAACTAATTACCTTGTTAGATTTCACAATAGTTTTTAGAAATGAATAGAATCAACACTAGCTTGAATCATAAACTAATTACCTTATTATATTTCACAATAGTTTTTAGAAATGAATATAATCAACACTAGCTCAAAAGAAAATATATCTCATAGATAAGAACATAATTTGAAAGGTGTTCTTAAAAAATAAAATAATAACATTAGAGGAAAGAATGCATATCATATTTATGAACAAATTAATTCTGTCAAGGGGTATAAATACCCAATTAAAGACTTGGCCTTAAGGTTAATTATTAAAATAGTATAAATTAAACTCACGTTGATAAGGGATACAATAGCCCACAGGTATATAAAAGTAAACTTAGTACAAAAGAATCTATTATGGCCTCAAGTGAAGATTAAACACCATGTATTTATTGATATTCCTTCTTAAGCTTAATGGAGGATATAGAGAGATAGAGAGAGATCCTTATTAGCCCTCCCTAATTAAATGGAACTCTCTTACTCCAAAACTTAATGGATAAACTCCTAGGTTATGACTTTGTTCATGATAGCTACTATGAGATGCTCTTGTATAAAGAACACTTCCTTTCTAACTCTAAAATTTTCTAGTGCTTGAACAAGAACCTCTTTGGTTATGACCTTGGTCATGATAGTGATTGGTTTCTCAATTGTATACATATAAACTAGATTAAACATTCCATGAGTATGAAGTTCTAACTTCATATTCTAGTTTAATGATGTTGCGATCCTCATGATGAGAAGTTCATTAACATAAATCCTTACAATAACCCAATATACTTGTCAAGATCATAACAAGATGACTATTACATGCAAATATTCTCCATGAGGAAGGAAATATTATGCATTGCTCTAAAGTGCATCCTATCCATAAAAGGAAACAATGGATAATTACTTAAATGAAGTCCATCCAAGCAATAAGAGCAAAAATAATTAAACAATCAATCTCATGCATATGAGATAACTTCATAGGAGTAAGGTTTACTTTGTTCTAACTATTAAATGCATACTCCTACTCAGTGCCATTAATGTACTTCCCTTTGGATAAAAGGACACATTCAAAACAACCATCAATGCTCTCACCTATAGGCAATGAAGTACTTTATAACAACCATTAATATCCTTGCTCTTATCTAGAGAAGCAATCTCATAACAAAAATCAATGCTCTAATCCATAATTATAGGATCAATCTCACAATCATTATAACTATTCGTACTCATAAATAGAGGAACAATAATCCAACCATCAATAGTGCTTTTGCTTATAGGTAGAAAAGGAGGATGTTGTGCTTTCTCAAGAATACCAAGAATTAATATGCTACAAACTCAAATTGATTCATATATCTTAAAGAACTAGAGTATATATTTCTATACCAAATTTTACTAATGTTATTGGCCTTCATCATCACATCCCCAAATATATTCTTCTTGGAGAAATATGAATATGAAGGATATAATTTTTAAAAATTTAATCAAACTAACTTTAATATCTAAAAGTAATTATATTAAAATCATCATTAATGTCCTTAATAATCTATCTACTAGATCAAAAATCCACCTTTTTGTTAGCATAAGTTATGTTATAAATAGAAAGAAAATTGGACCTCAAAATTAGTACATGAATGAAATCCCTCAATAATAAGGAATCAAGAATCATGTCTCCATAACCACTCACCTCCAAATAAGAGCTATTAAAAACTATGAGTTTTTTTCAATAATGATGTTTGTTATAGCTAGCCAAAAAATAATGTTTGTTGTCGAATGATAAGTAGCTCTTTAATTTATAATCCATTCCTTTAGATTCATAGAGGCCCAACAAAATTAGTCTATGAGATCTCACCTTCATCATCACCTTTTAGAAAGAAGAGATAAGCATCATCACCCATAAGGAATCAAGAATCATATCTGCATAACCACTCACCTCCAAAGAAGAGCCATTAGAAACTATAACTTGTTTGCAATAATTATGTTTGCTATAGTTAGCCAAAAAATAATGTTTTTTTTCATATGGCAAGCAGCTCTCGAATTTACAATCCATTCTTTAAAGTCATGGAGGCACAACAACATCAGTTTATGATATCTCACCTTCATCCTCACCTTAGAGGAAGAAGAGATAAGTATTACCATCCATTTTTTTTTGTTGTTGCTTCTAACCTCTTTTGATCCGTTATCGATAAAATTTTACCTATGATCTTATTATAAGGAATGGGATTCTTAAAGGTTTCTTGTATTTTTCTCTACTTTCTTCTATTCTTTTTTTAGACTTATCAAATTGTTTCTTAGATACTTACTTTGCATAAGATTTAATGGAAAAAGATATTCTCCACCTTATTTGTTGATCTTGTTGGTGAAGGTACTTGATAAATCTCACAAGAAAACTATGAACGTTGCACCGTTTGTTGGTAATGAAATGATGAAAAAGAAAAATATCTTTGACTGTTTAAAAATGGTCTAGCACTCTTAATCAGACACTTTAACAATTTCTAAATGAAATATTTCTTAATACGTAAATGTTCTCAGCAATCTACACATCTTTGAAAGATGCTTAAAATGGAACATTTACTGCATTTTATAAAGTTAAAACTTAGGAACTTTCGCATGGAATTTGTAAGTTCAAAGAATTTTTTTATGCTATGTACCAGCCAATCTTAAGCTAATTTTAACTTTTCATCTCTTTACAAACGTTTTTTATTATATGTAGAATTAATTAATGATGATGGTTATTTATTTACAATACATTTAATTTCCACTTATACAAAGATATTTAAGTTATATAAGCCTTTGCTATTAAGGTGCCTTTGTTGGTCTATGTGGTCCAGTGTAGATGTAATCAAGATGTGATGAAAGATTCTGATTATCTTTGACACACTCCTAAGAATTCTCCTATCCTCCATATCTGCATGATTCAATCTGTAAATATAGACATCAACATTATATCCATAACACGGTTCAGTTAAAAAAAAATTAAAAAGACTACAAGAGCTTGGTAGAGTGATGAAAGTTTTTTATTTGGAAGAATATCTTTAAAAAATATATAATAAAATTGTAGTCTGAACTTATGGCTACCTTTGCTAATGAATTTTCATCTGTGGCACTTGTGATGTTCACAATATTTAGATAAATCTTATGCTTTTCATTTTTCATAAACTTTTCTAGCATTTCAATGATAATCATGGAAAGCTATGGATGTAACCTGATATGGCTTTTGTGCTTGTAGTTGCTAGAAGAAAAAGCATCCAACCAACAATAAGGATGCCCATAGTATTCCTCATTTTCTAAAAATATGTCGGGAAACAATAAATATATGGCCCTGGCTCTGCTTACGAGTGAGACGTCCAATGATTGAGATTTATATAGGCATAAAATCTATGTGAATTTATGAGCCACTTGCACGTGGCAGGACTATTATGCAACGAGATTAAGGAGATGGGGAGGAATCTGTAGAGAGGATATATATGAGCTCAAATTTCCAACTCTGTTGAAGGGCTGGAAGTTATTAATAATGATATTATTTTTTGATTTAGAATAATAATAATATTATTATTATCAGCAACATTTCTTCATTTGGCACAATAATTTTAAGTCAAATTTTTGAATATATCACATTCTTCTCTTTCTCTATATAATTAGGAATATTTTTTTTCCTATGCACATCCACATCAACCTCATATTATAAGGGTATTGTCAACTATGGAATAGACTTAAAGGTTGAATTATTTTATAACCAACTCAACTGAAAATTAAACTACTTTTTAATTAATAATTTTATTTAATTTTATTGATCATTGATTGATATATGATAAGAGAATGTAAAGTAAAAATATGGGAAAAGAGATTGAAAATTTTTAGGTATCATGTAAACTTTAAGTATGAAACAAGGATTATGGAGGTTTATAGTACAACAAAAGAAATTAATGACTATGGAGGACTATCTATGCATTGTACGATGTGTTTTTTAGGGTAACATAAATCTTCAAAATATAAGTTTCGTCATGAACAATATGGAAAAATAGAAGAGATTGGTGAAGATGAGAGTGTTGGTGGAAATGGAAAAGGTAGATGAAGGCCATAAAAGCATGAATAGAGAAAAAGAAACTCAAAGGTATATCTATTTGGGAAGCCAAATAAAAATATTAGGTATGTTGACAAGAAGTGGGGCTAAACCCACGAATAAAAATAAAAAGTGATGATGATGAAAATGATACCATACAATATTAAGGGTATGAATAAGACCCCTAAAAAAGAGTTATTAATGAATTAATAGGTTGTTATGGTCTTGAGTTTTTTTAATACAATATTATAGTGAGGAATGTTGGATGATTTAGAATATGGGTGATTTTTTAGCAACTTATTCTACAAGAGTTTTAGATAGTGTTGCAACAATATGGAACAAACACAAATGGAATGAGCGATTGTTAGAAGCAATAAATTATTGGGTTGTGTTGACTCCCAAAAAGATAGTCCCATTTTTTGGGAGCCTAACTTGAATCTCCTCGTGGGGCACACAAGGTGGTTCGCCTCAATCTAGCCTTGTATGCTCTATTTCAATGAAGCGCACTACAAGTCCCTCGGGCATGCATCTTTGTGCGCCCCAATATGAGCTTGCATACTCCAATAGTGGAACATGCAAGGACCCTGTTGGGTGCACACCTTTGTGCACCCGCCTCTATCCTGTACACTCCATTGAGGAATGGGATGCACAATTGATGCAGGAGCATCCGGCGATAGTAGAGCAATCTTGCATCCTCCAAAAAAAAATTTAGATTTTTCTAAGTACTTTGCATCTTGATTTATTTAATTTCAGTTTTGGGAAGGTTTTGTAAAGCAAGGGGGGTGGGGTCACGAAATCGCGACCTCCAAGGGCTACAATGTAACTTTGGCAAGTTCGTCGCGATATCGCGACGTCGCGATATCACGATAGTATTGTAAAAACTAAGGCAAGAGGGCATAGTCGTCGCGATATCGTGACAGTATTGTAAAATCTAAGGCAAGGGGCATGGTCGTCGCGATATCGCGACGTCACGATATCGTGACAGTATTGTAGAGCAAGGCGGTCAACCTCCATTTTTGACAACCAAGTTGCATCTTCAACAGGCCTGCCCTTCCACTTTATCAAATATTTAGAATATCGTTTGTTTCTGGTGCTTCTGCCTTCACGGGTGTCTAATATTTCTTCGACCTCGTTTGTGGTTGGAGCAGGTACTGGAATTTGCCATACTTCTACACTTGGTACCTCTGTACTCTCTCCCTCATGATATTCCACTAGATCTAAAATATTAAAAATAGGTGAAATATCGAGCCAACTTGGCAATTCCACTTCATATGCATTCCCTGACTCCCGTTTCCCCAGTATCCTGCACGGCCCAAACTTCTTCATCTTCAATTTGTTATAAGTCTTAGCAGGAAATCTCTCCTTCCTGAGGTGCACCATGACCTCATCTCCTACTTCGAACTCCTTGAACTGTCACTTCTGGTCTGCCCTTGTCTTATATTGAGTATTCATTTTTATAATTTGTTTCCTTACTTCTTCATGCAGACTTTTCATATGTTCCGCAAATTCTTCTGCCTCGGCACTACACTTTTCTCTCTAGTCCAACTTTCTCAGTTCAGACACATTTCTTGGGCTGTTCCCATATATTATCTGGAATGGAGATTTATTTGTGCTCTTATTGACTGAACTGTTATAAGCAAATTCCGCCTGCGGTAAAACTAAATCCCATCCCTTGGGTTGATCTGCTATTAAGCATCTCAGCAAATTACCCAGGCTTCTATTCACCACCTCTGTCTGTCCGTCAGTCTGTGGGTGGTATGTAGAATTGAATTTCAGATCTATCTTCAACTTCTTCCACAAAGTTCTCCAGAAATACCCAACAAACTTTGTATCTCTATCAGAAACTATGCTTCTTGGTAGACCGTGAAGTCGTACCACTTCCTTGAAGAATAACCCCGCAATGTGAACTGCATCACTCATCTTCTGGCAGGGAATAAAATGTTCCATTTTGGAGAATCGGTAAACCACCACAAATACAGAGTCATTTCCCCTCTATGTCCTTGGCAATCCAAGAATAAAATCCATGCTTATGTCCTCCCATGGCCTCTCTGGTACAGGTAATGGCTGGTATAATCTTGTGTTTTTCCTTACACCTTTTGCCATCTGGCATATTCTGCAACCTTGCACAAACTTTCGTACATCTTGCTGAAGTTGAGGCCAGTAGTAATTTTCCTCCACCAGGGCAATGGTCTTATCCCGACCAAAATGCCCAGCTAGTCCTCCGCTGTGCTTTTCTTTGATTAAGTTTTCCCGCATGGAACTCCTAGGAATGCATAATTTACTTCCCTTGAACAGCATTTCGTCCTGGATTAAGAAATCCAACCATTTTATCCTATCCACAGTAACAGGTGTCAAGCAAGTCGTCCAGGCTTCTACAAAATCCGGATCTTCAGGATACAAATCTTTCAGTTCTTCAAATCCCACTACTTCCACTGTCATTTTAATCAGTAAAGTCTGTCTTCTACTCAAGGCATCTGCAACCCTGTTTGATTTCTCGCTTATGTGCTTCAGCACAAAGGTGTAGCTTTGGAGGAACTCCACCCACTTCATGTGCCTTTGATTCAGTTTTTTTTTACTGTTAATGTACTGTAAAGCCTGATGGTCAGTAAATAGAACAAACTCCTTTAGCAATAAATAGTGTCTCCACTTTTTCAGAGCCTGAACTATAGCATAAAATTCTTGGTCATAAACTGAATACTTTTTTTGAGCATCATTTAGCTTCTCACTGAAATAAGCAACTGGTCTGCCTCCTTGACTCAGTACAGCCCCTATTGCACTGCCACTGGCATCACAGTCCACCTGAAATACCTTGTCAAAGTCTGGGAGTGCCAAAACAGGCTATTCTGTGACCTTTTTCTTTAATGCATCAAAGCTCCTTTCAGCCCCTAATGTCCACTTGAACTCTTTTTTATCCCCCCTCATTGTTTCTGTGAGAGGTGCACAAATGTTGTTGAAGTTCTTTATGAACTTCCTGTAAAAGCTGGCTAGACCATGAAATTATCTTACTTCTATTGTGCTTCTTGGGGTAGGCCATTCGATGATGGCTCTCACCTTCTCGGGGTCCATTTTTAGACCTTCTGCTGAGATTACAAACCCTAGGTATACTAACTCTTTCTTGACAAAATTACACTTTTTTAGATTTATTAATAACTGCTCTTCCCGTAGCTTTTCAAAAACCCTCCTGATGTGCATCAGGTGTTCCTCCAGGGTTCTGCTGAATATCAATATATCATCTAAATAAACAATGACAAACTTTCCCAAAAATTCTTCCAGTACTTCATTCATCAGCCGCATGAAGGTACTTGGTGCATTGGATAGCCCAAATGGCATGACCAACCATTCATACAAGCCTTCTCTTGTCTTGAAGGCTGTCTTCCACTCATCTCCCTCTCGGATACGGATCTGATGATAGCCACTTTTTAGGTCAATCTTCATGAAGTACTCAGCCCCACTTAAACAGTCTATTATATCATCCATCCTTGGCAATGGGAATTTGTATTTGATAGTGATTTTATTGATTGCTTAAGAGTCTATGCACATTCTCCACTCTCCATCCTTCTTGGGTGCTAGTACTGCTGGCACTGCACACGGGCTAAGACTCTCCCTAATCAATCCTTTCTCCAGCAACTCCTGGACCTATCTTTTTAACTCCTCAATTTCTACAGGTGTCATTCTGTGTGCAGCTTTATTTGGCAAGCTTGATCCTAGTACCAAATCTATATGGTGGCTAATTTTCCTTACTGGGGGTAAACCCTCAGGCACATTATCAAACACAATATCTGGAAATTCCTCCAGCAGATCTAGGACTTCTGTTGGGGTATCCTGGCATTCCTTCTCCCTAACTCTAGGGATTATTGCATAACATAAATGTTCATGCTTCAACCCATCCAGGAACTTTCTCCCCTCAACTAAACAGATTCTGGAGTTGTTACATACCTTTTCATCCGCTTCCTTTAAGGGCTTTAGTTTATGGCGTACACCATTCTTTGTCAATGAGTAGGTGTTGGCATGGCCATCATGCACTGCACTCCGGTCGAACTGCCAGGGCCTCCCCAGCAACATATGGCAAGCATCCATAGGCAAGATGTCACATAGGACCTCATCACAATAATTTCCAATATTAAATTTAACGGAGCACTGCTCATTGACCAAAGCTCTATGGTCCTTCTATAACCATGCGACCCGGTATGGATGCGGGTGCTTCTTCCTTTCTAACTGTAGCTTTGTAACCATTTCTTCTAAAACCAGGTTATCCGTGCTACCATTATCAATAATAATATTTCAAACCTTGCCCGCACATTTACATATTGTGCAAAATAAACTTCTTCTCTGATCTGTGTCCTTCTCCTCATTCAATAGGACTCTTCTTACGATCATTGCTTCTCCCCTCTTCGCTTCTTCAGAATGTTCAGACTCAGCATCTTCCTCTGCCATAGTAGCCCTGGCTGGACCCTCAGGCCTCTTGTTCATCCTTTCTCGATGTTGTGGACACTCAAATGCCCGATGTCCTTCTTCACCACAGTGGAAACATGTCCCACAAAATACTCCTCTTCCAAATCCTCGTCCAGATCCACCCCGTCCTCTTGGGTAGTTGTTCTGATCTCGGGCTGATAAACATCCTCTTCCCTTTGATCCTCGGTTACTATCGGCTTCACCGGTCTTCTTCGGGTCTTTATACTTTTCTCCACTGGTTCTCCCACCAGTTCTTCCACCACGACCCCTTCCTCTTTGCTTGCCTTCAAACCGCCTATTTAGTTTTTCTTCCACCTTTAAGGCAAACTGGTAAGCATCCTCAAAGGTGCTTACCCGAACTAGACTTAGCTCTTCCTGGATACCGAGTCTTAACCCATTGATATAACAGGCTACCTTTTCTTTGTTTGCCTCTAAATGTCCAGTTCTGATAAAGATTTTGTAAAACTCCTCCATGTATTCCTGGACAGTTTTACTTATCTGTCTCAAACTCTGCATTTTCCTTAGCAGATCCAACTCGTAATCTGTCGGAATAAACTATCTTTTTAGCTTTTCCACCATTCTATCTCATCTGGTTATTCTCTCCTTCCCTCTTCTGTTCCTCTCCAATTGTATTCCCCTCCACCAAATGTTGGCATGACCCTTTAACTTGGTCTTAGAAAATCTGACCCGATTAGGGTCTTCAACCTCCTCATATTAGAAATATTCTTCTAAATCATTTATCCATTCAATCACCTCTTCTGGATTTAGGTTTCTCGAGTATGTAGAAACCTCCATTTTTGGTTTCTTTCCAATCTAAGAGATGGCCTTGTACAACCTGGCTTGTGCAGGATCCACAGCCTCTTCTTCTTCCTCAGACTGGTCTTCTTCTTCAACTTCATCTTCACTTTCCTCATCCCTTTTGGGTTCGTGCCTTCTGCGTAACTCTTCTTGCAGGGCTTGAACTTGTCTCTGCAAGGCTCGAAAGTCTTCGGCCGACACCACATTTCCTACTCTGCCACAATTTCTTTGTGGAGGCATCTTTCTTTCTTCCCCTTCAAATCCTTCCACAGATCCTGGTGTAACTGCCTCTCTCCGGCGGTCTGTTACACGCTCAGGAGCTCCCGCTCTGATACCACTTGATGGCAAGCCGAGATTAACACAACAACACTTCACGTAAATTTACTGTAAATTGCTTGAAACAGTTTTACAATATCATCTCCAGGCATAGAACTCTTCTCCCACAATCCCGAACTCACCATCCTTTGCCCTTACAAATTTTGAGTTTTTATCGAGGCCTCGATCCTCTAGGCAATTAATGCCCCTGCCTAACAAAAAATTCAAATTTGACTTTCCCTCCGGTCGAGTTTTTCAAAATTTTCACCATAAATGGGCAACTACCCGAACCACCATGACGCTAGCATTGATGGCCTCCCTGCACCGGTCGCTTTGTTCTGACTGTCCTCTGCACTGTTGTCTCCTCCATAAATCCATCACCTGTAATTGCTATGTTGCCCGAAGCAAAAATAAAAAAAAATGCATGGCCAACACCTCCCTTATCAACCTACATGACCTTCATCTTTGTTTTCTTACATGTAGCCGACCACGTGTAAATCTGGCCATGCCTTCTCCTTGTCACAATATAGTTGATACACATGCCCTTCACAACTGCCATGATACACATGGCTGCCCACGTGTCAAATTTGGCCTTTCCTGGCCGTTCGCTCATTTACTTTTGGCTGTGCTTTTACCTGGCCGCGATATCGCGACCAACAGCACCTCCACTATGCCGAAGTCCCTTGGGGTCACGATTTCGCGACCCCTCACCTCTGCCTTCACCTTGCCAAAGTCTTTTGCTATGCTCTTCGCTTTTTTTTAGCCTTTTATGTTGCCTTAGAAATATGCCATGTGGCAGCTTCTAACTGGTCCGATATCGCGACAGGACTCTCCCCCTCCGCCTTGCTCTACAATACTATCGTGATATCGCGACAGGTCACGATATCGCGACTAGTTAGAAGCTGCCACGTGGCATATTTCTAAGGCAACATCAAAGGCTAAAACAAAGTGAAGAGCATAGCAAAAGACTTCGGCAAGGTGAAGGCAGAGGTGAGGGGTCACGAAATCACGACCCCAAGGGACTTCGACATAGTGGAGGCGCTGTTGGTCGTGATATTGTGACATGTCGTGATATCACGACCAGGTAAAAGCAAAGCCAAAAGTAAACGAGCGAATGGCCAGGCAAGGCCAAATTTGACACGTGGGCAGCCACGTGTATCATGGCAGTTATAGGGCATGTGTATCAACTATATTGCGATAAGGAGAAGGCATGGCTAGATTTACACGCGGTCGGCTATGTGTAAGAAAATAAAGATGAAGGTCACGTAGGTTGATAAGGGAGGTGTCGGCCACGCATTTTTTTTATTATTGCTTCGGGCAACACAGCAATTATAGGTGATGGCTTTATGGAGGAGACAACAGTGCAGAGGACAGTCAGAACAAAGCGGTCGGTGCAGGGAGGCCATCAATGCTAGCGTCATGGTGGTTCGGGCAGTTGCCCATTTATGGCAAAAATTTTGAAAAACTCGGCCGAAGGGAAAGTCGAATTTGAATTTTTTTTGTTAGGCAGAGGCATTAATTGCCTAGAGGATCGAGGCCTCGATAAAAACTCAATTTTTAAGGGCAAACGATGGTGAGTTCGAGATTGTGGGAGAAGAGTTCTATGCCTGGAGATGATATTGTAAAACTATTTCAAGCAATTTATAGTAAATTTACGTGAAGTGTTGTTGTGTTAATCTCGGCTGGCCATCAACAATGTCCTCTAGGCTGCGCATTCCATGGGGATGTGGAGCGTGCAATAGTCCAATAGGGTGCACAAGGTTGTGCACCCCCTCATGAAGCCTGTGTGCTCCAAAGAGATGGAGTGTGCATAGACCAAGGAAGGGTGCACAACCTGTGCACCCCGAAGAAGTCTGTGCACTCCACTCCAATGGAGTGCACAAAGTCCCCATGGATGCACATCTTTGTGCACCCATCCTCTCCTTGTGCACTCCACTTCGACGAAGTGCACCAATTGACCCGAGGGGTGCACATCTTTGTGCGCACCCCAAAACCTGATGCATGCTCTATTACTTCGGAGCACGTGCAAAGCCTTGGAGCACACAAGTTGTGCGCTCCTCTCCCAACTGGTGTGCTCCACTCCCAAAGAAAAATGCATGACCTCTATCGAGGTGCACAGGATTGTGCACCCCAACCAAAGTCCATGCACCCATTCCATTGGGGCATGCAAGAGTCCAATATGGGCATACAAGTTGTGCGCCCACCTCTAGGTTGTGCGCTCCACTATGGTGGAGCACACAAAATTATTTAAGGGTGCACAACATGTGCACCCCATTGAGTCCCGCATGCCCCACTCCCTTGGGGTGCATGAAAGTTGAGCGGGCGCATGAACTTGTGCACCCACCTCAGGAGTCGTGCGCTCCACTCCCCAATGGAGTGCATGCAAGTATTAAATCTAGCACACTCTATGTGCATGCCCTACCTACTTGCATCCCACCCCGTCCAGCCCAAATCCATCATGTGTCCCATCCACTACCCTCAATCGTAATTCCCCCTCTACTGGTGCATTGGGTCGATAAAGTAACAGTTGACGTGGCACGCCCGACCAACCAGAGAGCTTCATCAAATGAAAAAGTGCATGAGGCCCACCTAGAAAATTAATTACATGCACTTTATAAGGGAGGTGGTGGACCTATTTTGTGCCATTACTACATGCAGATATTTCTCATCGATGAGGTCAAGTGTAGAGCAAAGAAAGTAGAAAATTTTGCAGTTTGTTCTCATGGCGTCCACTAGTTCGCCTGCTCCAAAAGCATTCATTGTTAGGGAGAGATTTGGTAAAATCATAGGGGTGTGGCCCATTGTAAAAAATACAGGGAGGGTGCATGACCCTAAGGCCCTTGTGAGTTTACCAGATAAGAATAGAGACATTACATAAGATCAGCAGAAGGAGGTAGAGGGGGTAACAATTTATGCATTTGACCCCACTAAGGAGGATAACCAGTGCCACCCAACACTTTTGAGAAGCCTCTACATGCGAGTATATAGAGACAGTACCTCGCCCACCCCATTCTATAATAAGTGGAACATAAACCTAGACCGGTTGACATGCCCAAGGGTGTATCACTCCTCAGATTTACTATCATGGCTCGCAGTCACCTACGACTCCAGGAGCTGAGCAATTAGGGACTACAAGGGTAAGGCAGTGGCTCGGGTGTCGACCGATAGGATTAGGTAAGTCTTTGGATTAGCCACTACGTCCAAGGTGGTGGACTTTCAGACGTTGGCCCTCCAAGCCAATTATATGTTAAACACTACGTTCCCCCAAACTCTACTAAAAAAAGGGAGGAACAGGTCATCCAATTTCCCTATTAGGAAGTTCTTGCTTCGGCCCTGGGCGTAGGATTATGTCGATATGATTAATCTGGCATTGGGGGTTAAGGACCTAGAACCGATTACGAAGGAGGTGATGTTTTTAATCCTCTAGTGCAATAGAACTAACAAGACTCCTCTCTACCGGTGGGAGGATATAATTAGTGATAATTTGGATCAGGAGTTGCAACAGTTATAGAAGGCCATATTGGCCGATAAGGAGGAGATGCCTCCCTTCTCCTATTATTCTTTCTTCATTCATTTATTTGTGGTGCAATTGGACAAGTCTTTGGTGGCCCATATGGGAGGGGTGACTACACCAACTTTGCAAGACCAATTATTGTGCATCCAGGAGGGATGCTCTAGTTACAAAACCTTCTTTGAGAAGGTCCTCCCTGTAGTCCACTTCAGATTGTGTGGATATTTTCCAGATAGAATAGGGGCAGGAGTAAGGAACTTTCTGCACCAGGCAGAAGTGGGGGATTACTTCTACGTGGAGGAGTTTTCCTACATTAGAATATACGGGTCGAAGCTACCCCCGAAAGCACTCCCAATGCACTACCCAACTTCCATTGCCATTCTGGAGATCACTCGGCAGATGGTCGAAGAAGTCAAGATCAGATACCTAAGGAAGAAGGGACCAGTGAAGTGGTTGCCCATTCCCTACTCAATGGGCCCCTACACTTATCTTGGCCACTTTGTCATGTTGTGGGCTATCTAGAATATGGACACCTACTATTTTCCAAAAGTCACTTGGAGAGCCTACGATCCAGATGGCCATCACAAGAAGAATGTTGTTGGCAAGCTCGCCCTTCTGCAGGTCATACATGCTAAGGATGATTTTGAAGATGAAATGCAGAAGGCTTTCAAAAATAATCAAACCTTAGACTTGGTATGGAGAATGGATCGTAGGCCTTACAATAAATTGGAGGTCATTGGTGATTATAGTGCCCAACTGAGGTTACACCAGGGGTTGTTAGTGGATAAGGTGGTCCCACTGGTCCCGATGGCCCCTCTAGAAGAATTTGAGGACCCCACCTTTCAAATTGTCCAACAAGACTCTAACCTCTTTGAGGTCATGATGAAGATTGTAGATGAAGCACAACAGGAGCAAGCAAGGCTCCCCTCCTCTTCCAGCTCACCATCTACCTCCTCGAAATGGAAGGAGTTGGCTATGGGCCCATCTCAACAAGGTGCCACGTCCTCGACACTAACTTTGTTATACCCAAAAGAGCAGGGCCAGTTGGTAGAAAGCCAACATTCTTTGTATTCTGCCACCTTGGTGGTCAACCAAAAGGAACGTCAGGTTCCCCCCAAAGTCATGAAGAGGATAACTGAAGTTGGGGGGTTATCAAATATACTTAGGGACTATGAGGTGTAGGAGAAAATTCCTACGTAGTCCCCTACCTGCAAGAGAGCTAGGACCGAGTCTTCAGCCCAGGGAGTCGAAAGTCTCACTATGGCAAGGGTCAGTGACACTTGCCAATTCATGGTTGATGAGGAGGACCAAATTCAAGATATGGAGGAACAAAGGTCTCCAAGTAAAGGGATAGTCAGACCCAGGAGGACCATTGTATAGGAAACAACTGACATGTCTACCACCACCTTCGAGATCCCATTACCACCCAACATGAAAGAGGCCACCATCAACACAAGTAAAGGTGTCATCATAGCAGCAGCTACACCTATTGATATGATGAAGTCACATCTGGCCTCCCAAGAATAGGTGGCAGAGGTAGTAGAAAAATAATTAGAAGAATGGAAGGCAAAGGCTACCGAAGTGAGGCAGTTGTAGCTCAAGGTCAAGCAACTTCAAAGTGAAGTTGACAAATTAAAAATACCTGCTCCATAGGCCAACATCCAACTTGGGTCGACTGATGAATTGAAGCAGGAGATGAAAGATAAGATTCAAGAGAAAATGAGGGATTTGGAGTCCACCCTCATGGATATTTATGCCACCCGACATGTTGTTGGCCTCATACAGAACCACCTATAACAAGGCGAGAAAAGGGTGAATGCCATACTCCCCATTTACCAAAGATTTTAGGAAGACTACGTACCAATTTTTGCAATGACAACCACCTTGTCTGATGATTCCTTCTACTTCTTTGTAGAGGAATATATCAAGGTTTTTACTTTTTTATAGAATAAGCAAAGTTGGCTCGGGTGGAGACAGGAGGTGGCAAAGGTCGAGAAAGAGGCCAATGATGAGCTAGCAGACTACAACCTCATGATTGAGGATTTTGGGTAGGCCCCCAATATTAAGAATTTTGTATTCCAAAATATTCAAGAGTTTGATTTGAACTCTGGTGATAAATTATCAAAATGCTTCACGGCCTTGGTGGAAATGGTGGACCGCCTATGTGTTTTCACATTGAAAATAATGTGCAATGGGTAAGGGATCGGGTGAACAAGGCCACGCAGGATTTGAACCTGCTACTGTTCTCACTAACATTTCATGATGAGGCTTGGGAATTCATTGACTAGGCCATTCAAAACCTGAGAGCAGGAGTGGGGCCCATTTCCTCTAAAACACATGCACCAAGAGAACAGCAACCGCCAGCACTGGGTAGTACAAGAGAAGATATGCAACCACCACCTACGTGAGAAAAGAGCATGGGCTACGTGTCCATTTTTTATTGCATCTCATTTTTTAGTATGATAGGATTCGTCCAGTTGGAGTAAGCGGTTACAATAGTCAGGCGAGCCTGCTCTATAAGAAAGAGGATGCTGTAGCTGGAGATTTTTTATCAAACCTCTGAGAGAGAAAATCCTAGGTATAGCTTTGTCTACTATTTTAGTCATATTCTCCCTATGTTAGCTTGTCTGCCTTCCTTAACACCCTTTCTCTTGTCATTCACTAGGGATTGCTTGAGGTGCGTTGTTCATTGTGATTATTTCCTATGGAATGCGCTGGAGTTGAGAGCTCTTACGTCACTGCAATCAGGACGGAGAGAAGATACCCCTTGTTATGAATATTCAAATGAAGGTTTATACAATGGCATATAAGGATCAAGCACTCTACTGATATTTCTTATGTAAACATATTTTATATTAATGAAAATCTCAACTCTTCCCTTGGCATATTTTGTGTGAATGTTTTGTGTTAGCTTATTCATGTATTACTGTAATCAGAATCTATGAATAATGCCTTCTATCACTAGTTTAATCATTTTTATTACATTACATCATTTGAATGGATTAAAATGAACTAGTTCTCCTTTCCTCCATATTTTCTAACATCATTTAAAACTTGCTACGACTACCCAATGGACATGGCAACGGTCTGGTCTTAATAAGCTTCATTATTGATAGGTTTGGTCACTAAAATACCAAGGTAACATAAAAGAATATTTTTTCTGGCTTAGTGGGTCTTTGCATCATACAAATCCATTAGAAGAACCCATCGTTTGGGGTTTCCTTACCCAATCTAGTCTATCTAGAGTTGTCCAAGGTAATCTATTCCTAGGTTAAAGAGGTGGATCAACCAGAATCCATAGTGTTGGTTGTGATTTTTAGAGTCTCTCATGACGTGACAAATCTTCCAAGGGTAAGCAGGAAAACTCCACAATAGTTTTTGGTATCATTTTCGGGGAAGGCCTTGTTAATCCCTTTTATCATAGTACTCCCCTTCTGCGACATATATATTTTTCCTTTTTATTTTTACTGTGAGGTTTTTGGGCTGAGCAATCTTAGCTAGAGAGCATTCCCATTTTGCACCTAGTGTTGGTGACTCTAAAAACAAGGAGCTGATCTGGCAGCCATGAGACGAAGCGACGAGGAGCTCTACCCCAAACTATCGGACCCACAGGTACTTTTCAAAAAAATTAAAAGCAAAAAGCGCACTTTGATTTTTGTTCCTTCCAATAGTCATAATAGTAACAACAATTCCCTGTACATTCCTCAAATTTCTCAAACTGGTACTTCTTTACCTATTACATCCACTGTCCCGAGGGGCCTAGTTCCACCAATGGCTAACCTGCCTCTAAATAACTGGCATTTGAATAGGTATAGACCCTTTGTCTTACCTCAAGTTCTAAATCCCTTACCCCCAAAGGCTCATAAATATCTACCCAAGTTCTTAGGGGACAATACCATGACTGGGGAAGATCACGTGAAGGACTTCCTATATGCTATGGATAGTTTGGAGGTAGAGCATGAAGATGTTGTCCTTCGATTATTTTTACAGACCCTAGAAAAGGATGCTAGGGAATGGTTTAATAGCCTGCAAGCCAATTCCATTGGAACTTTCCATGACTTAGAGGTTGCTTTCCTTAGAAAATATGGAGAGAAAAAATGAACAGTCCCTGTTAACTAAACTGGCTACCATGAAAAAGAAGGAGAATGAGATGGTTGATGACTTTAACAGAAGGTTCACCAAGCTGAGAAATTGAATCCCTACTGCCTTGAGGCCCAATGACCACCAGTCTATTTGCTTTTATAAAAATGCCTTCCCTGGTGATTTTAACTATGAGCTAAGACAACAACCTACACTCACTATTGATGCCTGTATGGAGAGGGCCATTGTAATAGAAAGGGATATGATAGATAGTGGTAATATGAAGGCTACCTCCATGGATCCTAGTCCTAGCTAACTTGAAAAGAAAAATAAAAGAGTGGGGTTCAAGATTTTAAAGAAATATGAAGTAGACCCCATTGAAAAATTGTCATCACAAGTTACTAAGATGTTTTTGTCAATGAATAACCACCTGTCTAAAATTGAGAGAGACAAGAATGATAGTGGGGAACCCTCCCAACACTAGAATGATAGTAGACCTCCTTTCAAAAGGAATTTCAATAGAAATTGGAATAATGAGGGGGGTAGAAATTCAAATAATAGTTGGAAAAGGAAAGATACTCAGAAAGACCAAGATGTTATTCCAAACCCCATGACCTCTGTCAATGTCACCTCTGATTTTCCTTTCTTCTACCCATCCTGTGATGCTCCTCATAATCCTACTGATTGTGGTGTATTCCATGGCCTCCACTCAAATGTCAACCTGGAAGAAGAGTCTGATGATGAGATCAGAATAAATTCTTGTTGGACATGGGAAGAAACTGTTGATAGTCCCCCAATTTTGGAAGAAGTGAATCAGTCTCCCAACCCTGATAACCAACCCACTACCTTTGCCAATGATGATGTAAAAATCCTGAGAAGACCCCAAAATAATCGCTTTGAGCAAATACAATAGGGCAAATTAACCCCTACAATAGAAGAGGTTGAAACCTTGGAGAGAGTCCATGCTACCAGGTTACGCAATAGAACCCTTCCAGACAAAGCTGATAAGAAAAATGAAAAAGAACCTATTAAGGAAAAGAAAAATCCTGAGGTTAACCTACCTCCCCCTCCTGAAATATTAGAACCTGTTAATACTGGAACATAGACTAAGAGGGCAAAATTTGACATAGGGATGGAATTGGCAAAGCAAAGAATTAACATAACCTTTGGAGAGTTAATGACCATCCCCAAGTACAGGGAGAAAATATGTAAGGCCTTTGGGTTGACTGATCAGGGAGAGAATCATGTCTTAGCAGCTTCAGGTTCCAACCCTCCAAGTAGAACCCCTACCTCAGTAAGGCCTTTTTACATCTCCCTTAGATATACATCCGATTATGGGGACCACTATGTAATACACAACTGCATGCTTG
Source organism: Wollemia nobilis (assembly GCA_028583015.1). Taxonomy (NCBI): domain Eukaryota; kingdom Viridiplantae; phylum Streptophyta; class Pinopsida; order Araucariales; family Araucariaceae; genus Wollemia; species Wollemia nobilis. Next base: position 6,509,832 of record JAQPPZ010016334.1, on the reverse strand, counting down.
ATAGTGGGGCATCTCACAATGTTATGCCAAAACAAGTGGTTGATCAGTTGGGACTGATATGCACCAAGGACTCTCCCCCCATTTCTATCATGGATAGTAGACAGGTGCCCTATGTAGGAATAATTATAGGCCTTTTAGTTTTCCTAGATCAATACCCAAAGAAAGGGATTGTCATGGATGTGGCAGTGGTTGATGTGGACCCATTATTTTCCTTATTATTGTCTAGGCATTGGGAAGAATAGTTAGGAGGATCAATTCAGCTAGATTGGTCATTTTCTACCATTCCCCTTTCCTCCAAAGAATAGGCTACATTAAGGAGGGAGCCTTTCAACAAAATATTAGTCGAACTTATGAAACTTGATAATACCATAGTAAATTTGGTCAGCTCTATAGAAGAAAAAGAATTAGGTGTTTATTCCATTTGGCACACCCCTTTTCTTAAAGAAGTACCCAATGTTGAAGGATTGGATCCCAAGCTCAAAGTAGTTGTAGATGCTGAATCAGATAGAATCCTCACCACTGAAATGTGGACTATGACATTTGATGGAGCCAAGTCACAGATAGGGGTTGGGGCTAGAATTAATCTAACCGACATAAAGGGTAACTATCTGGGAGTACCTTACAGATTAGAGTTCCCTTGCACTAATAATGTGGTAGAGTATGAGGCCCTACTATTGGGGTTAAGAAAAGCAAAGGAGTTGGGAATTAATTACCTGACTATTTATGGGGATGCATAATTAATCATACAATAGATTAAGGGAAGGTACCAGACTAAACACCCTAGGCTGAAATAGTACAAGCAAGCCATCCTGGATGAAATAAGCAGATTTTTGACCTTCAATATTTCACATATCCCAAGAGAAAAAAATCATGTGGCCAACTTACTAGCTATGAATGCTTCTAGGGTAGATAGTCTCGAGATTGATACAGAGTTCATGGATAGATTCCCCACTATCTCTGTTTATCACCCCTCTGTTCCAGACAATGTAGTATACCTGCAAGTTTTTTAGGATGATGCTGATATCAAGGACTTCATGACAGTACAGAACTAGTTTGTTGGGGTTATTTGTGATGAAGAGGATGAAAAAAACTATAGCATGTGATAGGGACACCCACTGAAGTCATACAACTCAAAACAAATAAAATCCCTAGAGGATTGGTGTCTCTGGAGTCTCTGTTTGATGACTTTGATAAGGCCCATAGGACTACACCCAGTGAATCTGAAGGAGAAGAGGTCAATGTTGGGATGGTCGGGAATCCTAAGATGGTCAGAATAGATAAGTCACTGCCTGCCAAGGAAAAGAAGTAGTATATACAGTACTTAAGGAAAAATAGAGATAGTTTTACCTAGAGTTATGAAGACTTAAGAACATTTAACATAGAGGTCATGACCCACATTATTCCCTTGAAGGAAGGTGCCAAACCCTTTAGGTAGAAACAAAGAAATTTCAATCCCACGCTGCACCCCATTATGCAAAAAGAAGTTCAAAAATTGCTCAATGCAAAGATAATCAAGAAAGTGAGGTTTTCTTCCTGGATAGCTAACTTGGTGCCTGTCAGGAAAAAGAATGGGGAAATCAGACTATGTGTTGATTTTAGAAATTTAAACAAAATCTCCCTCAAGGATAATTATCCTCTTCCCAATATGGAACAACTATTGCAGGTAGTAGTGGGGTCATCCCGAATATCTCTCCTGGATGGTTTTTCGGGATATAACCAGATTTTAGTTAATCTCGAAGACCGTTATAAAACTGCTTTTACCACACCTTGGGGAAATTTTGAATACCATATAATACCATTTGGGTTAATGAATTTTGGGGCCACCTTTCAAAGGGCCATGGATTTTTCTTTCAAAGGGTTGATGTTCAAAATAGTGGTAGTTTACCTAGATGACATTACTATTTTTTCCAAGGATCCTGCAGACCACTTCTCCCACTTGTCTCAAGTGTTTCAAAGATGTAAAGAATATGGGATCTCATTAAACCCAAAGAAGTGTCTATTTGGAGCCACCCATGGTAAATTATTGGGACATGTGGTCTCAAAGGAGGGAATCAACATTGACCCTAAGAGAACAAAAGCAATCACCCAAATACCACCCCCCAAGAGCCTTAAGGGAGTCAGATATTTCTTTGGAAAAATAAACTTTGTCAGAAGGTTTGTCCCAAATTTTTCTGAGATCGCCAAGCCAATAAATGACATGATTAAGAAGGATGTAAAAATTAAATGGGATGAAGACAACCTCAAGGTATTTTAGCAGATTAAGGAGGCCATCACTACTGCACCTATTTTGACCTATCCAGACCACTCAAAGGATTTTAACTTGTACTCTTTTGCCTCAGAACATACCATAGCAGTTGTACTATCTCAAAAGGATGAAGAGGGGAATGAGAGACCAATAGCCTTCATGAGTTCAGGGATGAAGGGAGCTCAACTGAGATATAAGCCAATTGAAAAATAGGCTTATGCCCTCATACAAGCTTTGGAGCATTTTAAAAGTATTTTTGGTGCCTATAAGGTAGTTGCCTGCATCCCCTACATTGCCATCAAAGATGTTCTCACCCAACCCAAGCCCACAGGTAGTTCAACAAGGTGGATGATCAAGCTGCTACAGTATGATGTGGAATTCAAACCAATAAAAATTATTAAAGGCCAGGGGTTGGCAAAATACATGGCTTACAAAGAAGAGCAGGAAGCAGATAATGTTGTCTTGGTCCAGGGAGAACAACAGGATGAACAGCCGAGGCATGAAACTTCTGAATGGTACAAGGATATTCTATTTTATTTGAGAAATATGTCCTTCTTTCCTGGAAATACTGCTAGTAGGATGAGAAGTATCAAACAACAGTCTCAAAAATATCATCTTCAAGGAACTCAATTGTATTGGAGGCATCCAAGTGGAGTATTACTTTTGTGTGTAACTGAAAAGGAGGTTCCTAAGATCATCAAAGAATTTTATTCCGGGTTTTGTGGTGGCCATTTTGCACCCAAAGAAACAACTAACCAAATCATGAGAGTAGGATATTATTGGCCATCCTTGTTCAAGGATGTTTATCAGTCAGTCAGAAGTTGTTATAGTTGCCAAGTCTTCACTGGGAAAAGAACTTGCCTACCATGCCACTCCAACCAATAATTGTTGAAACTCCATTTTCCTAGTGGGGGATAGATTTAATTGGGGAAATCAATCCCAATTATTTAGGAGGGCATAAATGGATTATCACTGCTATGGATTACCTAACCAAATGGGTGGAAGTCACCCCTCTAAGAAGGTCAACAACAACTATAGTTATTAATTTCTTGGAGGAAAATATACTAACTAGATTTGGGGTACCCAGGAAATTGGTAACAGATAATGCCAAGTATTTTACCTCCTATGAGATGGTTGACTTTTGTAATGAATATAGCATTGAGCTGGCTCACTCTACCAATTATTATCCTCAGGGCAATGGGCTAGCCGAATCCTCAAATAAGAACATCATCACCAGGATTAAGAGGTCATTGGGGAAAAATAAGAGGGGATGGGATAGTGAGCTTAAGTATGCTTTATGGGTGGACATACTGTCAATAAAGAGGGCCACCGGTGTGACACCATATGAGCTGGTTTACGAAGAAATAGCAATTTTACCACCACAGCTAGAAAGGGTAGCTCTCTCCTTATTACTATAGGATCATGAACACCCAGATGAGTTGCAAAGAAGGATGGACCAATTGGTGAAATTGGAAGAAGATAGGAGGGAGGTTGTTACAAGGATGATCGGCCAAATGAACAGGATAGTCGAATTGTTCAACAAAAAGGCCAAAGGATAGACTTTTGTCATAGATGATGTAGTACTATATTGGGACCCAAAAAATGACAAGCCTGGGGAGAAGGATAAATTTGAACCAAAATGGCTAGGACCCTATCATATTGCCAAAGTAGTGGGTCAACACACTTACAGGTTGAAGGATATGGAAGGGGAGAAACTACCTATACTAGTTAATGGGTAGCATCTGAAGGTCTTCGGCCCCACAGACTGAGGCTTGTTGTAAAAAAAAAAAGGTGTGTGTGTGTCAGTTAATGGTTGGTCTACCCAGAGAGTCTAGAGTTCTTAGGTCGGTATCTTCCATCCACCCCCTATCCTAGTCAGAGCTAGTGTTGACTCCCAAAAGGATAGTCCCCCTTTTGGGAGCCTAACTTGCATCTCCTCATGGGGCGCACAAGGTGGTGCACCCCAATCTAGCCTTGTGCACTCCATTTCAATGGAGCACACTAAAAGTCCCTCGGGTGCACAAGTTGTGCATCCCAAGCCAAGCTTGTGCGCTCCAATAGTGGAGCACACAAGGACCCTATCGGGCGCACACCTTTGTGCACCCACCTCTAGCCCATGCACCCCATTGGGGAATGGGGCACATAATGTCCCCTAGGGGTGCACAAGTCATGCACCCCACCATAAGGCCATGCATTCCATGGGGAGGTGGAGCATGCAATAGTCCAATAGGGTGCACAAGGTTGTGCGCCCCCTCATGAAGCCTACATGCTCCAAAGAGATGGAGCATGCATAGACCAAGGAAGGGTGCACAACCTGTGCATCCCAAAGAAGCCTATGCGCTCCACTCCAATGGAGCGCACAAAGTCCCCATGGGTGCACATCTTTGTGCGCCCATCCCCACCTTGTGTGCTCCACTTTGATGGAGTGCACCAATTGACCCAAGGGGTGCACATCTTCGTGCGCACCCTAAAACTTGATGTATGCTCTATTACTTTGGAGCATGTGCAAAGCCTTGGAGCGCATAAGTTGTGCGCTCCTCTCCCGACTAGTGCGCTCCACTCCCAAAGTGGAGCGCACGATCTCCATCGGGGTGCACAAGCTTGTGCACCCCAACCAAAGTCCATGCGCCCATTCCATTGGGGCATGCAAGAGTCCAAGTCGAGTGCACAAGTTATGCACCCACCTTCGGGTTGTGCACTCCACTATGGTGGAGTGCACAAAATTAGTTAAGGGTGCACAACCTGTGTGCCCCATTGAGTCTCATGCACCCCACTCCCTTGGGGTGCATGAAAGTTGAGCGGGTGCACAAACTTGTGCACCCACCTTGAGAGTCATGCGCTCCACTCCCTAATGGAGTGCATGCAAGTATTAAATCTAATGCACTCTGCACATGTGCCCTACCTACCTACATCCCACCCCATCCAGCTTAAAGCCGCCACGTGTCCCATCCACTACCCTCAATCGTAATTCCCCCTTTGCTGGTGCATTGGGTTGATAAAGTAATAGTTGATGTGGCATGCTCGACCAACCAGAGAGCTTCATCAAATGAAAAAGTGCATGAGGCCCACCTAGCAAATTAATTACATGTACTTTATAAGGGAGGTGGTGGACCTATTTTGCGCCATTATTGCATGTAAATATTGCTCATCGACGAGGTCGAGCATAGAGCAAAGAAAGTAGAGAATTTCATAGTCTCACTACTTGTTCCCATGGCATCCACCAGTTTGACTGCTCTAGAAGCATCCATTGTTAGGGAGAGAATTGGTAAAATTATAGGGGTATGGCCCATTGTAAAAAATATAGGGAGGGCACAGGACCCTAAGGCCCTCATGAGTTTACCAGATACAAATAGAGACATCATAGAAGAGCAATAAAGGAGGTAGAGGGGGTAACAATTTATGCATTTGACCCCACTAAGGAGGATAACTAGTGCCACCCAACGCTTTTGAGAAGCCTCTACATGCGGGCATATAGATACAACACCTCACCACCCTGGTCTACAACAAGTGGAACATAAACCTAGGCTGGTTGACATGCCCAAGGGTGTATCACTCCTCAGATTTACTATCATGGCTCACAGTCGCCTATGACTCCAGGAGCTAAGCAATTAGGGACTACAAGGGTAAGGTAGTGGCTTGGGTGTTGGCCGATAGGATTAGGTAGGTCTTTGGATTAGCCACTACATCTAGGGTGGTGGACTTTTAGATGTTGGCCCTCCAGGCCAATTATATGTTAAACACTACGTTCCCCCAAACTCTATGTAAAAAAGGGAGGAACAGGCCATCCAATTTCCCTATTAGGAAGTTCTTGCTTCGGCCCTTGGGTGTAGGATTATGCCGATATGATTAATTTGGCATTGGGGGTTAAGGACCTAGAGCCGATTATGAAGGAGGTGATGTTTTTAATCCTCTAGTGCAATAGGATCGATAAGACTCCTCTCTATCGGTGGGAGGATATAATTAGTGATAATTTGGATCAGGAGTTGCAATAGTTACAGAAGGCCATATTGGCCGATAAGGAGGAGATGCCTCCCTTCTCCTATTATTATTTCTTCATTCATTTATTTGTAGTGCAATTGGATAAGTCCTTGGTGGCCCAGATGGGAGGGGTGACTGCACCAACTTTGCAAGACCAATTATTGTGCATCCAGGAGGGATGCTCCAGTTACAAAACCTTCTTTGAGAAGGTCCTCCCCGTAGTCCACTTCAGATTGTGTGGATATTTACCAGATAGAATAGGGGTAGGAGTAAGGAACTTTCTACACCAGGCAGAAGTGAGGGATTACTTCTATGTGGAGGAGTTTTCCTACATTAGAATATATGGGTCGAAGCTACCCTCGAAAGCACTCCCAATACACTGCCCAACTTCCATCGCCATTCTGGAGATCACTCGGTAGATGGCCAAAGAAGTCAAGATCAGATACCTAAGGAAGAAAGGACTAGTGAAGTGGCTACCCATTCCCTGCTCAATGGGCCCCTACACATATCTCGGCCACTTTGTCGTGTTGTGGGCTATCTGGAATATGGACACCTACTATTTTCCAGAAGTCACTTGGAGAGCCTACGATCTAGATGGCCATCACAAGAAGAATGTTGTTGGCAAGCTCACCCTTCTATAGGTCATACATGCTAAGGATAATTTTGAAGATGAAATGCAGAAGGCTTTCAAAAATAATCAAACCTTAGACTTGGTCTGGAGAATGGACCATAGGCCTTACAGTAAATTGGAGGTCGTTGGTGATTATAGTGCCTAGCTGAGGTTACACCAGGGATTGTTAGTGGATAAGGTGGTCCCACTAGTCCCGGTGGCCCCTCTAGAAGAATTTGAGGACCCCACCTTTCAAATTGTCTAGCAAGACTCTGACCTCTTTGAGGTCATGATGAAGATTGTAGATGAAGCACAACAGGAGTAGGCAAGGCTCCCCTCCTCTTCCAGCTCACCATCTACCTCAAAAGGGAAGGAGTTGGCTATGGGCCCATCTCAGCAAGGTGCCACATCCTCGGCACTAACTTTGTTATGCCCAGAAGAGCAGGGCCAGTTGGCAGAAAGCCAACGTTCTTTGTATTCTGCCACCTTGGTGGTCAACCAAGAGGAACGTCAGGTTCCCCCCAAAGTCATGAAGAGGATAATTGAAGTTGGGGGTTATAAAATATACTTAGGGACTATGAGGTGCAGGAGAAAATTCCTACACAGTCCCCTACCCACAAGAGAGCTAGGATTGAGTCTTCGGCCCAAGGAGTTGAAAGTCTCACGATGGCAAGGGTCAGTGACACCTACCAATTCATGGCTGATGAGGAGGACCAAATTCAGGATATGGAGGAACAAAGGTCTCCAAGTAAAGGGATAGTCAGACCTAGGAGGACCATTGTACAAGAAACACCTGATGTGTCTACCACCACCTTTGAGATCCCATTACCACCCAACATGAAAGAGGCCACCATCGACATAAGTAAAGGTGTCATCAGAGCAACAATTGCACCTATTGATATGATGAAGTCACAACTGGCCTCCCAAGCATAGGTGGCAGAGGTAGTAGAAAAAGAGTTAGAAGAATGGAAGGCAAAGGCTATCAAAGTGGGGCAGTTGTAGCTCAAGGTCAAGCAACTTCAAAGTGAAGTTGACAAATTAAAAATGCTCGCTCCACAGGCTAGCGTCCAGCTTGGGTCGACTGATGAATTGAAGTAGGAGATGAAAGATAAGATTCAAGAGAAAATGAGGGATTTGGAGTCCACCCTCATGGATATTTATGCCACTCGACATGTTGTTGGCCTCATACAGAACCACCTACAACAAGGCGAGCAAAGGGTGAATGCTATACTCCCCATCTACCAAAAATTTTAGGAAGACTATGTACCAATTTTTGCAATGACAGCCACCTTGTCTGATGATTCCTTCTGCTTCTTTGTGGAGGAATATATCAAGGTTTTTACTTTTTATAGAATAAGCAAAGTTGGCTCGGGTGGAGACAGGAGGTGGCAAAGGCCGAGAAAGAGGCCAATGATGAGCTGGCAGACTGTAGCCTCATGATTGAGGATTTTGGGCAGGCCCCCAATATTAAGAATTTTGTATTCCAGAAAATTCAAGAGTTTGATTTGAACTCTAGTGATAAATTATCAAAATGCTTCACGGCCTTGGTGGAAATGGTGGACCGCCTATGTGTGTTCTCAAAAAATAATGTACAATGGGCAAGGGATCGAGTGAACAAGGCCACTCAAGATTTGAACTGCTACTCTTCTCACTAACATTTCATGATGAGGCTTGGGAATTCATTGACCAGGCCATTCAAAACTTGAGAGTGGGAGTGGGGCCCATTTCCTCTGGGACACATGCACTAGGAGAATAGCAGCCACCAGCATAGGGTAGTATAGGAGAAGATATGCAGCCACCACCTACGTGAGAAAAGAGCATGGGCTACGTGTCCATTTTTTACTGCATCTCATTTTTTAGTATGATATGATTCATCCAGCTGGAGTAAGCGGTTACAACAGTCAGGCGAGCCTGCTCTATAAGAAAGAGGATGTTGCAGTTGGAGAGTTTTTCATCAAACCTCTGAGAGAGAAAATCCCAGGTATAGCTTCGTCTACTATTTTAGTCGTATTCTCCCTGTGTTAGCTTGTCTGCCTTCCTTAACACCCTTTCTCTTGTCATTCACTAGGGATTGCTTGAGGTGCACTGTTCATTGTGATTATTTCCTGTGGAACGTGCTGGAGTTGAGAGCTCTTACATCACTGCAATCAGGATGGAGAGAAGATACCCCTTGTTCTGAATATTCAAACCGAGGGTTTATTGTAATGCAATGGCATATAAGGATCAAGCACTCTGTTGATATTTCTTATGTAAACATATTTTATATTAATGAAAATCTCAACTCTTCCCTTGGCATATTTTGTGTGAATGTTTTGTGTTAGCTTATTCATGTATTACTGTAATCAGAATCTATGAATAATGCCTTCTATCACTAGTTTAATCATTTTTATTACATTACATCATTTGAATGGATTAAAATGAACTAGTTCTCCTTTCCTCCATCTTCTCTGATGTCATTTAAAACTTGCTACGACTACCCAATGGACATGGCACCGGTCTGGTCTTAATAGGCTTCATTATTGATAGGTTTGGTCACTAAAATACCAAGGTAACATAAAAGAATATTTTTTCTGGCTTAGTGGGTCTTTGCATCATACAAATCCATTAGAAGAACCCACCGTTTGGGGTTTCCTTACCCAACCTAGTCTGTCTAGAGTTGTCCAAGGTAATCTATTCCTAGGTTAAAGAGGTGGATCAGCCAGAATCCATAGTGCTGGTTGTGATTTTTAGAGTCTCCCGTGACGTGACAAATCTTCCAAGGGTAAGCGGGAAAACTCCACAAGAAGTTACTAGATAATTTTACAAAAAAGAGGAAAATATCCAAGTTGGGGTTATTAATGTATATGTTCCACATATAGTTACTCCTTGTGAAAATGCTAGAAATACCTTAGCATATTATTGTCAAAACACAATGATTACTTATTTTGATCTATGGATTTTTGGGGGGGGTTCAACACTATCCTATCTCCTTTGAAAAATAAGAGTGGTATTTTATTTGTCAATTCAAATGGTCTTTGGGATGTTAGTCCTTCAAATTTTCAATATACATGGGATAATATATGCATTGGGTAAACTCATATAGTGGAAATATTAGATATATTTTTCTTATCTAGCAAATTTTTGCAAACAAAGCATACAATCTCTTCAAATATTTTATTGCAAGTAATATTGGATTACAAACCCATTATTTTGACCTATGATTTACCTGATAATGATCATCCAATGTCATTTTGACTCTAATCTATGTGGCTACAAGACCCTAATTTCTTCCATATAGTTATGTTATGGTGGGATGAAGCAAATTTTAAAAGATCATATATGTACAAGTTTGTTCAAAAGATGAAATATTTAAAGGAGCAAATGAAGATTTGGAATATCAAATCTTTTGGTAAAATTTTTAAAGAAAAAAAAGATATTGAATCCAAGCTCAAAATTTTACAAGAGATAATAGAAACTAATGGAATGGATCATGTTTCTTATACAAAATAAAAACTACTTTTTTATTATCATAATGCATTGAAAAAGAGTCAAATTGGTTCCGAAAAATCTAGGGAGAAATGGCTTAAGGAATGTGATAAAAATACAAACAAAATCATTCTATAACAATAAATATTTTTTCTTTTCACATAAAAATATATTAACCTAGATGAAAGAAATATTTAGGAAGAAGAAGATATAAGGAATCAATTAATTGTTTCAAAAATGTTTTATCAAATTTTGGGCATGAAAAGGAGGCATGTGATAAGCATTTACAAAATATTCCATCAATTATCACACAGGAACAAAATGAAATCTTGGTGAAGAAGATATCTATGGAGGGGCTACATGAAGCAGTTTTATCTTTTCATCCTAACAAGGCACCTAGGCTCGATGGATTTCTTGCAATTTTCTTTCAAAAATTTGGGATTTATTGAAGAGTTATATGTTAGTTGTAGTTGAATAGGACCAGAAAAGGATGGCTATGATAAGTGATATTGATGTCACTTTTATTATGTTGGTTCTCAAAAAAGGCAAGACAAAACATTTTGATCATTTTTGTCAAATAAGCCTCTGTAATATGATTTATAATATCATATAAAAAATTATGACAAACAGGTGGAAAGGTATTCTAGATTGTGTTATCTTAGAGGAACAAGATGGTTTTGTTTATGGTAAACAATTTTTTCATGGTATAATAATTACACAAAAGGCTATACATTTTTTTATTCCATAGAAATATCAATTATACGTACAATATTATATATGAATAAAGCATATGATAGGTTTCTTGGAGTTTTTTATATGATATTCTCAAAAAGTTTGGTTTTGACTAGACTAAATGTTGGTATATCACTACAAACTATTCTATTCTAAATAATGCTTCTCCTATTAGTTACTTCAAGTCATCTTGCATACTCCACAGAGGTGATCCAGTATTTTCTCATTTAATCATTATTCTTGTGGGGGCATTATGGAGAGCTTTCTCAAAGGTAAAAATAGAAGAAGAAAACAAAGGCATTCAAGTTGTAAATATGGTCCCTTTGGATCTCATCTCTAATTTGTTAATGATACTCTTATTTTGTTCCACCTTTTAGTCAGCGAAGACATTGAGTTCAAATCAATAATATCATGCCATGAGAAGGTTGCTAGACATTTGGTTAATACTGCAAAATCTAGAATCTTTTTATTAACATTGCCCTAAATTTACAATAAATTGTTGTGGATATTTTAGGGTTTAAAACTAAAAAATTTCCATCAACCTACTTGGTATTTCTTTGTCTCATAAAGGAAATAAAAATGAGCTTTGGATCTCTTGTTTGTATAGAATGAAATCTTGTTTGATAGGTTGGAAAGATAAGTTTTTAACCATGGCAAGAAGGCTACATGTCATTAAGACTACATTGCAATCCATAGTTATTTATATGATTTCACTTTCAAGGTTGCCAGTAGGTATATCATCAATAAAAACCAAAGAGACTTTATTTGGAAAGGATGTGTGGAAAAATTTAGGTCTCCTCTTTATAAGTGGAATCTGGGTTTGCAAAGTAAAGAATATTAGAGAAGTAAACTTGCATAATTGTAGACTTATGAGTTTGACCTTAGGAACAAATCTTGGGTGGAGATTATTCAAAGATCAAGGAAATAATTGGACAAAAATATTACTTCAAAAATATATAGGCTCTCTTAATGCAATGAAATTATTTAGGACAAGAATCCTACCTAAAGGATTGTTAACATGGAATGGTGTATCATATAGTTTACAATTGATAAACAAACATATTAAATGGTTATTAAATGAGAGGAATTATGCAATTTTTTGGTTTTATGCTTGGTTGGAGCCTTATCCTCTTATCTCTAACTCAAAATGGCAACCATTTGCTTGGATATGCCTAGCTTGTAAAGTTCCAAAGTTCAAATACTATTAGCATGAACAACAATCATAGATCATGGATTTCTATTAGTAACCTAGTTGAAGGAGGGAAACTCAAACAAATTGCAAATGAACTTCAAAATATGCTTCAAAAGTTTTATTTGTCATTTTCTACACTAAAGGATGATTTGGTTTAGAATATATTGAAACAAGTTGGATCCTTAGTCAAGTTGGGATATGAGGATCTAAAGCAATTAAAGATTTCCTGCTTTCAAAAGATTTTCTTTCAAATAATTTTTGGTTACTAAAGGCTCTCTCTCCTCGGCATTCCTTTGGATAGCAGTTCAAAGTAAGATTATTGCAAGAGAGTCTACAAAGAAGAGGATATGATAAATATTCTAGATGTATCTCATATGATAAAGATTTAAAAAATAATAGACCATTTACTTCTTCATTGTCCATTTGCTCCATTTGGGGTTACTTTTTTTAAAATATAAAAATATATTGGGTAGTTCCATCAACATTAAAAAAGTTGATGAAATGTTGGGTTAATTATATCAAATCTAAAGCATTATGTATTCTATGAAGGATTTCACTACCATTATTTTTTGGAACTTATGGCTTGAAAGGAATAATACAATTTTAAAAAATAAATCTCAAAATCATGCCCAAGTGTGGAATTATATTATTGCCTCTTTTGCAAAATATTTAAAGATAGTGTACTCATAAGAGGAACATACATGGAAGAGTCAATAGTGATAATTAAATTAAAACAAAGGATCTACTTTGATGTAGGGTAAAATAAAAATGTCCAAAAATTAGGTTTAACAAGATTAATTTTGATGGTACTTCTAAAGGAAATTTGGGAAAAGCTGGTGGTAGTGTTTTTCAAAGTAATGAGATAAATTTCCCCTCGCTTACTCAAATTCATATGGAACTTTAACTAACAACTATGCATAGGATAGGGTACTTCTTAAAAGGATTAAATTTACAATAAAAAAGGATGGAAATATATTTTAGTTGATGGAGATTCACAAATTATCGTTAATGCTATCAATAATTATGGATGTGGAGATTAGATAAAAATTATATATTGTTGATGTTCATCATTTATTATCAAAGGCAATCTCTTGGAAATGTGAATATATTTATAGAGAAGAAAATTAAGTAGCACATAATTTGGGCAATTATAGTGTTGATCTTCATCTTGATGAAATTCAAATTTTAAAAGGCAATTATCTAATATTTTATCTCTTAATCAAAATTATGTCAAGGAGGGGAAAAAACCTGAGATTTCAGGATGAAGGAGGGAAGAAAGTAGATATGGGAAGGCTCTGGTCCCTCCCCTGCTCCCCCTCCCATGGCTCTTGGTTCCTACCCAGTCCCTGGCTCAACTGTTGGAAATTTTGGGTACCTTGGGTACATTGCCCTTGCTCAAGTGTTGATGTTGTCATTGATGTCAAAGAGCGGAAGGGTTTTTGTGAAAACCAAGGCAGACTAAATTATAGGTTTTGTTTAAATCCATGGTCAGTAGTTTTGAAATGGGTTTTTCTTAAAACCCAAGTTAGCTCTTCGTTTTGTTGAAAAAGGTGCTCCGATGATGAAGATATTTAATTTTAAATATCCAGTTTAAATTTTATTTATTTATTTAAAATTTAAATTAATATTTTAAAATTAAATTAAAGCTATTCACCGGCTTGTTTTCAAAGCCGACGTTGCTAGGGTTTTGCAATGGATCAATTAGGGTTTCCTACTGACAAAGCAAGGTTAAGCAACCGAAAAATTCTAGGGTTTCATGTTGACCTAATTAGGGTTGCAGCCGACGTTTTTGAGAATGTTTTGATGGGATATTCTCTTCTATAAAAATGCGAGACTATTGCAAGGTTGAAAAATGGGGTGTGATGCGATATATGCGAATGAAGTTCGTGTGCAGCATGGTGTAAGTCGGTGATAGTTCTTTGGAGTTAAAGAAAAGAGATCGCAGCGATGAGATAGTGAGTAAGTGTGTATCGACTGATCGAGAACAAAGAGAGCGATATGCAGACGACGTGTTTAAAGTCCGAGGCAAAAATACGCAGATGGTAGAAGTGAGATTTCATGGAAGGTGCAGCAGAGTGAGTGGTGCAAAGAGAAGATAAGAACGCGGTATGCAGAAGTCATGTTCCGAGTGTGAAATGACAGTGTGCTGGCTGTAGAAGTAATATTTCTGTGAAGTTGCAACAGAGAACGCGGAGAGATATAGAGGAGTGGTTGAAAAAGTGCGAATCATTTTTCACAGCAACAGCCGAATGTCGACAAGTAGCAGAACGTAAGAAAAACAGCAGATCGTGCAAATTGAGGTGACAGTTTAATTCTGCAATTTTTATTACTATCTCCAAGTTGTAGCTTGGTAAAAGGGGTTGGTGCCTCTTACCAGTTGGTGCTGGTGAATGATTATGTAAAGTTGGAGCTTTGCATTTGACTAGATTTGGATGGTAGTCCAAGTAGTCCTTTTTGAGGAGTAGCCACATCGGTGAACCTCGTTAAAATGTCGTGTTATGTGTGATGCTCTTAGTACTTTTATTATTTCTATTTTAATCTGCTATCGTTTATTTAAAAGTCTAAATTGCTTTTAAGTTTTTAAAGAACACACTGATTCACCCCCCTCTCGGTGTCATTGTGATTATAACAATTGGTATCGAGCCAAGTACCGAAGAGACTTAAACAGCTAAGGTGATCTTGGAATTTACACAATGGCAAGTGGTGAAGGATTCTCTTCGAACAAAGAGCCAATGTTTGATGGGACAAACTATGTGTTCTAGAAAATTAGAATGCAGACTTATCTCAGTGCGTTGGGCTTTGACATCTGGGGTGCGGTAGTCAATGGTTACAAAGCTCCTACCACCGCTCCAACAGACACTGTAGGTAAAAAGGCATTTGAATATGATTCAAAAGCAAAAAATGCTATTATGTGTGGACTAATTGACAGTGAGCTAGTCAAAGTCATAAGTTGTGAATCAGCAAAAGAGATCTGGGATAAACTAGAGAAAATTCATGAAGGAGATGACAGGATCAAGGAGGCTAAACTTCAAGCACACCGAGCTCAATACGAATATTTAAAGATGGACAATGATGAGAACATAGAGACTTTCATGCAAAGAGTCAATGGGATCACAAATTCAATCAGAGGTCTTGGCGAAGAATTAACCGATGCTGCTATTATGAAAAAGGTATTGAGATCACTTCCTCCTAGATTTGATTCTAAAGTCTCTGCCATAGAAGAAGCCAAAGACTTAAATCATTTTAGTATGGATGAGATGCATGGGTCCTTGACTGCTTTTGAAATGAGAATAGGAAAGTCTAATCCCACAGATAGAGAAGCAGCCTTCAAAGCTCAAAAAGGCAAAAGCACAAAACATGAATCTGAAGAAGAAAACGATTCAGATATAATGGAAGCAAATTTTGTAAGAAAGTTGAAGAAAGGAAAAGGAAAATACAAAGGAATGCTACCTCTTAAATGTTTCAGATGTGGAGGCATTGGACACTTTGCTACCAAATGTCCTTTCAATGACAAAAACAAAGGCGAAGAAACTCAGCATCAAGAAAGAGGAGAATGGAGGAAGAAATCAAATTTCAGAAAAGGTAAGTTTAATAAGAAAAGCTTTATCTCCCAAAATGTAGAATCTTCAGAGGACAGTTCCAGTGAAGACTCTGAAGAAGGAACAGGTGAGGCTCTTTTTATGGCGTTTGAAATAGACGAATCAGAGAACATAGAGGGGATGAACTCTGAAGTTGAAGAAGTTGAGGCTAAAGTTGATTTAGAGGGTGAGCTAGTGTCTGCTCTTACGGAATGAGAATCAGAGAAAAAGAAGAATGAAAAACTGACAAGGAAACTTAAGGATGCAAACAACATTATTGCCAGTTTAAAAACACAGACTGAAGAATACAAGAAAATGTTTGAATATCTAGAAATACAGGTTTCTATGAAGATAGACCACTGCTGCAAATTGGAAGAAGAAAATGTGAGTCTCCGAATACAAATACAAGAGCTGGATCGAAAAATCAACTGTCATCTAAAACGTGAAGAAAGCTCGATGAAACTGGACAAAATTTTGAGTGATCAAAGATCCACAGGCATCAAATTTGGTCTCGGCTTTACTAAAGGAGAATCATCAACTGAACCAAAAACAAGCAATGTTGAAAGTGAAAAGAACAAAGACAAGAAACAAGTTGTGGAAAGTAAAACGAATCAGGCAAAAGAAAGATATAATGCCAGACCTAAAATGACAGTTGACAATGATGGCTTTACTAAGGTCACACATCAAAAGAATAGAAGATCCAAGGCTCCAGCAACAACCTGGCCAAGACCATCTTTCAAGTTTACTCATTATTTCTATGGTTTTTGTTTTAAATGTAATAATTATGGGCATAAAATTGCTGACTGCAAATACAATATAGGTCCAAGAAGTTTCACTAGTAGAAATGTGTTTGCTCCTTTAATGAATTATGTAGTAGAGTGCTTTAAGTGTCACAACTTTGGGCATATTGCCAGAAATTGTCGTAGTATGTCTGTTTCATTTCAACCTCAGAAAAGAAGAACTCAACCATATAAGGCAAAACACAATAGTAGTTCTTCTGAAGGATATATGCAAAATTCTAAAAAGGGAAAATCTCAGCTAGAACCCAACAACATAGTTAAGACAGAATGGAAACAAAAGAAATAGCTCAGGAAAGAACAGGAATCCTTAATAGTGCAGACTGCTTTTAGAGCTCAGAATAAATATGTACCGTGGATTCTTGATAGTGGCTGCTCAATTCATATGACAAGTGATAGACAAAAATTTGAAAATATTCAAAAATATGAGGGTGGTTCTGTGAAGTTCGGCAATAATGATGGAGCCAAAATAATAGGTAAAGGATCGGTCAAAATAAGTGAAGGGAAAATCAAGTCAGAATAAGTTCTATATGTGGATGGTCTGAAACATAACCTGTTAAGTGTGAGTCAGATCTGTGACAAAGGACATGAAATGGTGTTCAAGAAGCAGGGTTGTGAAGTCAGAAAAACAAAGAACGAGAAATTAATAGCAACCGGCTCAAGGACGTTCGGCAATCTGTACACACTATCAGAATTTTCAGAAGGTGTGTGTTTCATGGGACAAGAAGAAGAGAACTGGTTGTGGCATAAGAGGCTTGGACACATAAGTTTTGATAATCTGGTAAGAGTTAGCGCTAAAAAATCAGTGAGAGATATTCCAATCATTAAAAAACCTACAAATAGTATGTGTGCTTCATGTCAGAAGGGTAAACAGACCAGAGTTTCATTTAAAACAAAAGAACATCACACTAGCAGGCCTTTGGAACTTATTCACACAGACTTATGCGGACCCATGAGGACTCAAAGCATAAACGGGGACAAGTACTTTATGTTGTGCATTGATGATTTTCCAGAATGACTTGGATATTCTTCTTAAAAGATAAATCAGAAGCCTTTGAAATGTTCAAAACTTTCATACAGCTGGTTGAGAATGAAACAGGGAAAAGGATTAAATGCTTGCGGTCAGACAGAGGAGGAGAATTTATTTCGAATGACTTTTTAGAATACTATGAAAAATATGGCATCAGGAGACAATATTCAGCAGCCAGAACTCCTCAGCAGAATGGTGTAGCGAGAGAGGAAAAATAGAACAATTCAGGAAATGGCACGCACCATGCTGGCAAAAAGCAAAATAGCAGATAGATTCTGGAAATAAGCAATTCACACAGCAGTATACATTCAGAACAGGTATATGTTAAGAACTCATGAATGCAAAACTCCGTATGAGCTATGGTTTGGTAGGAAAGCAACAACAAAACATCTCAAAGTATTTGGCTGCAAGTGCTACATCAGAAAAACAGATGACAATCTTGGAAAGTTTTAAGATAGATCAGATTAAGGTGTGTTTGTTGGTTATTCTCCACACAGCAAATCTTACAAATGCTACAACAAGAGACTCAAGAAAATTGTGGACAGTGCAGACGTTAAATTCGATGAAGGGAGGAAACAAATAGTTAATTTTCAAGAAAACTATCCAATCTACGAAGAAGTCATTGAAGGAGATGAAGTACATGACACAAAAAATACAGATACGGATGATGTAGATAACTTATCGAATGGCTCAGAGGTACAAGAAAACAGAAAATTTAGAATGGGCAATTGGCAGAAAAATCATCCTAGAAACCAAATAATTGGAGATCCCATAGCTGGCATTCAGACAAGAAAGAAAGTAATAAGTAATTATTCTCTTTTATCCAGCATTGAGCCCAAAAACATAGATGAAGCAAGAAAAGATGACAGCTGGATGAAGGCAATAAATGAAGAGTTAGATCAGATTGAAAAGAACAAAACTTGGGAGTTAGTACCTAGACCTGCAAACAAGAATGTAATTGGCACTAAATGGATATTTCGCAACAAGTTAAATGAAAACGGTCAGGTCATTAGAAATAAAGCAAGACTGGTTTGCAAAGGCTATGCACAGGTCGAAGGGATTGACTTTGAAGAGACTTTCACACCAGTAGCTAGATTAGAAGCTATTAGGATGTTTTTGGCACTAGCAGTTTACAAGAACTTCAGAGTTTATCATATGGATGTTAAATCTGCATTTTTAAATGGGAAACTTGAAGAAGAAGTCTATATTGAACAACCATATGGCTTTCAAATCAGTGAAGATCCTAACCTTGTCTACAAATTAAAGAAGGCACTGTATGGATTAAAACAAGCACCACGGGCATGGTATGCTAGGCTAGATAATTATCTCTCTCAACAGGGATTCAAGAAAGGTTTAGTGGACAGCAATCTGTATGTGAAAACAGAAGATGGGCATCTCATTGTTCTTGTTGTCTATGTGGATGACATCATATTTGGTAGCAAAAAAGATGAATCTTGTAAAGACCTAGCAAACAAGATGCATAATGAATTTGAAATGTCAATGATTGGTGAACTATCTTATTTTTTGGGACTACAGGTTAATCATAATGAGAAAGGTATATTCATTTCCCAAATCAAATATGTGAAAGATATGTTAAAGAAGTTCACTATGGAGGATAGTAAGCCAGTCAGTACTCCCATGACAACAGGCTGTAAGTTAAGTAAAGAAGACAAATCTCCACCTGTAGATCAAACCATGTATAGATCAATGATAGGAAGCTTACTATATTTAACTGCAACCAGACCTGATATTTTGCAGGCAGTGTGCATGGTAGCCAGATTTTAGGCCAGTCCCAAAGAGACTCATGTAACAACAGTTAAAAGGATTTTTTGGTATCTCAAAGGCACCATGGAGTATGGATTGTGGTATCCAAGAGGCAAATATTTCACTCTTATATCATATTCAGATGCAGATTGGGTTGGATGTGTTGATGACAGGAAGAGTACCAGTGGAGGAGCATTCTATTTGGGGGACAGATTGGTTGCATGGCACAGTAAGAAGCAAGAGTCAGTGTCTTTATCTATAGCCGAGGCAGAGTATATTGCAGCAGCAACATGTTGCACACAAGTTTTGTGGATGAAACAGACCTTGAAAGATCTTGGTATTAATTTTAGTGAACCAATATCAGTAAAGTGTGACAACACCAGTGCAATCAACATTTCTAAGAATCCAGTAATGCACTCACGGACAAAGCATATTGCTATAAGGTATCATTTCTTGAAAGACAAAGTTGCAGAAGGAGAAGTCAGATTGGACTATGTCCCAACTACAGAACAGGTAGTAGACTTTTTTACAAAACCTTTGCCCAAGGAAGTATTTGAGTATCTTCGAAGCAAATTAGGAGTAGTCACACTTCCTAAGAAGTGACTAGCTACAGGGATCACCTTCTCAGGAGGTGGGGGAGGGACTAAGCTAAGAGGCTCATTCTTAGTTTCGAGCCCCAAAGGTGGCCCTTTGCCATTGATGACAAAGGGGGAGAGATATGAGTAAGGGGGAGAGCTTCAAGTGAAGAGGAAAGCTTCAAGTCAGGGAGAGCAAAACTTCAAAGAGATTGATTTCAGTTTTGGCTCTTGAAGATGTGTTTTTAGTAAAGGGTTGCCATCAATGACAAAGGGGGAGATTGTTGGAAATTTTGGGTAACTTGGGTACATTGCCCTTGCTCAAGTGTTGATGTTGTCATTGATGTCAAAGAGCGGAAGGGTTTTTGTGAAAACCAAGGCAGACTAAATTATAGGTTTTGTTTAAATCCATGGTCGGCTAGTTTTGAAATGGGTTTTTCTTAAAACCCAAGTTAGCTCTTCGTTTTGTTGAAAAAGGTGCTCCGATGATGAAGATATTTAATTTTAAATATCCAGTTTAAATTTTATTTATTTATTTAAAATTTAAATTAATATTTTAAAATTAAATTAAAGTTGTTCACCGGCTTGTTTTCAAAGCCGACGTTGCTAGGGTTTTGCAACGGATCAATTAGGGTTTCCTGCTGACAAAGCAAGGTTAAGCAACCGAAAAATTCTAGGGTTTCATGTTGACCTAATTAGGGTTGCAGCTGACATGTTTGAGAATGTTTTGATGGGATATTCTCTTCTATAAAAAAGTGAGACTGTTGCAAGGTTGAAAAGGGGGTGTGATGCGATATATGCGAATGAAGTTCATGTGCAGCAGAGTGTAAGTCGGTGATAGTTCTTTGGAGTTAAAGAAAAGAGATCGCAGCGATGAGATAGTGAGTGAGTGCGTATCGACTGATCAAGAACAAAGAGAGCGATATGCAGACGGCGTGTTTAAAGTTTGAGGCAAAAATACACAGATGGTAGAAGTGAGATTTCATGGAAGGTGCAACAGAGTGAGTGGTGCAAAGAGAAGATAAGAACGCGGTATGCAGAAGTCATGTTTCGAGTGTGAAATGACAGTGTGCTGGCTGTAGAAGTAATATTTCTATGAAGTTGCAACAGAGAACGCGAAGAGATATAGAGGAGTGGTTGAAAAAGTGTGAATCATTTTTCACAGCAGCAGCCGAATGCCGACAAGCAGCAGAACGCAAGAAAAATAGCAAATCGTGCAAATTGAGGTGACAGTTTAATTCTACAATTTTTATTACTATCTCCAAGTTGTAGCTTGGTAAAAGGGGTTGGTGCCTCTTTCCAGTTGGTGCTGGAAAAATTGGAGTTGGTGCTCCATTCTGTTGTAGCAGATAAAACTTAGGGGTTGGTGCCTCTTACCAGTTGGTGTTGGTGAATGATTATGTAAAGTTGGAGCTTTGCATTTGACTAGATTTGGATGGTAGTCCAAGCAATCCTTTTGAGGAGTAGCCACATCGGTGAACCTCGTTAAAATGTCGTGTTATGTGTGATGCTCTTAGTACTTTTATTATTTTTGTTTTAATCTACTACTGTTTATTTAAAAGTCTAAATTGCTTTTAAGTTTTTAAAGAACACACTGATTCACCCCCCCTCTCAGTGTCATTGTGATTATAACATCAACCCAGGTCATCCCTCCCTGGGAGTGGTTGTTTGCAGATGATCTCCTGGGGGGAGATCCTTCTCCACTTTCTGTGCCCCTCCCAGCCGGCTAGGGTTTCCTTGGTTGTTTTTTTGGCCTGGTGCTTCCCAGGGATCCCTGTTTGTTTGGGGATCCCTTCCCTTTTTTCCCTCAGGCTTCCCCCTAGGGTTTTTTGCAGGTTATTCACGTGGATCTGGTCCCTTGCATTTCTCTGAGCGATGGGGGTGATGGTTTAGGGTTTTGATAGTTTCTTGGGGTCTCCCTTGAGGTCCTCATAGCTTTGGGGATGGTTTGGGGGGGCCTCTTTCCCCCTTTGCTTATGAATCCTCGACGGGATCTTGTGGCTGCTATTCTTCCTGCTTGGAGGCTTCTTCGTGCTGGTTCTGCT
The DNA here is from genome assembly GCA_028583015.1 of Wollemia nobilis. Lineage (NCBI taxonomy): Eukaryota > Viridiplantae > Streptophyta > Pinopsida > Araucariales > Araucariaceae > Wollemia > Wollemia nobilis. Next base: position 6,487,821 of record JAQPPZ010016334.1, on the reverse strand, counting down.
CCTTGGTGGACACCCTGGGCATCTGGTTTGGCCTTGGGGGGGTTTTCCTCTGCCTGGGTTGTTCCCATTCCCAATCCCAGCTCCCTGAAGCTGCTTTTGTGCTTGGACAGGATTCTTGGTCCCTGCTGCTGGTTTTCTTTTGGTTTTTGCTGCATGTTTCAGTCTTGGGGGGTCTGATCTATGCACGCAGACCATAGATCCCACTTGTTTGGCTCCCAGGGATCCCATCCCTATGACTATTTCCTCTTCCCACTCGGGATTCCTAGTACCTGGATCCCTGGTCCCTTAACCTGCATTTTCTTGCTATTTTCCCAGGGCAGGATTCACATGGTGGTGCTTCTCGGTTGCTTCCCGCTACGCTGGTTTCTTTGCTGGATTTCGGCTTCATGCAGGGTAGGATCCCCCTATCTCTAGGCGGGATGGTTCCTCCACAGGGCAGGATCCACCAAATCCACTGGTTTTCCCGCTGGGCGGGATTTCTCCTTTCTGCTGGTTTCCCGAATGGAGGGATTTTCATGGTGAAGTTTGTTTTTTGATGCTTTCCACTAGGCGGGATCTTCACTGAGATGGGTTTCAACTGCTTCCTGCTTGGTGGGACTCTCTCTTTGGTGGTTTTTTACTGCTTCCTGTGAGGCAATATTTTATTGTAACGGTTTTTTCTCTGCTTCCTGCTGGGCGGGATCTACTCGATGGTGGTTTTCGGCTACTCCCACTGGGCGGGATCTCCAAAACTACTTTCTTTCATATTTAGTTGTTTCCCACTGAGAGGGATTGTTTCATGATTTATGTTCCCACTGGGCGGGATTTCTATTGTGGTTTTTAGTTTCAAGGGATTGATGCCCTAGGCCCATCGCTTATGTAATTAGGTTTTGGGATCCTATCAAAACCCGCTGTAAATACAATCACTACTTACCAAAAAAAAAATATGTTAAGGATTTGATTATGGAAACATAGCACTTTAAGGAAGTTGAAGAATAAATTTTTTATTATGGTAGAGGGAATGTGTTTTTAGAGTCTCCCAAAACCTTTTACACTTCCTTTCACATATTAAACTTTAAAGCTCCAAAACTGAAACAATAAAAGAGGAAATAAAACACACAATTGAGGATCCACATACAAATATTCCATCAACCAAGACTACCTAAAACGTATTACTAAAGACCCAGCACAAAACACCATTGTAGAGAAATATCCAAACCTAAAGATACTAGACTTATCAGCAAATTAGATAAAGGTAATATCAGCCAAGTTCACGGATAACCAACTCCATTTTCTCACGCGAACTCGAAGAAATTTATTGTCTTGACTTGGCTTCCTTTGATGAGAGGAAAGCATGAGCATAATTTATATGGTGCATTCTTGATAAATATGAATCCATAGATACCACACCATAATTATTTGAACTTCTCTTAGACCAATAATTTTCTAGATTGGTAGTAGTGACATTTTGATGTGGAATAAAAAGAGGAAGCTCTTTCTTTGAGAGGCTAGCCAAGAATCCTAGAAAGAAGCTCTGCCACACACATGATCATGAATCAATAAAACCATAATTAATAAGCAATGGTACATATGAATATTGAACAACAAGGTTAAACAACTACAATATATACCCCAATGATGCTCCAAGCTCTTCCACTGAATCGTTAAATTTGTACCTCATAAAAAAATATTAGAGATAAAAAACATAAAGGACAAGGAGTGCATAAGAATAGCGAGCCTCCTGATATGACTATGATGATGTTGGGTCCCATTATACAAATATTCTACACAAGAACATTGATATGTACTTATTTTATCTGATTCTAGCCCATGACACCTTTGGTTTGCATTGAGCTATTATGTCTACAAGCTAATAAAGCTTCCATAACGATATGTGTTGAGCAAGGGTTTGTATTGAAGATGATCATCATGATATCTTTCTCAATATTGTTGATTATGTTGATCATGACAAAGGCCATGTTGTTGAATATCATAGTGATGGTGGAAAATTTGTGTGTTTAAGCATTGTTGTTCATGATAAAGTCCATGTTGATGAAGAAATTAGGTTTTTTGAAAAATATGCAAAAGGAATTGACTCAAAACTAATGATAATAATGGGTCATAATGGCACAAACTAGGAAGGAATGGGCAAGGTGTGAGAAATACCATAGAACAAATATAAAGATAAATAATGAAGCCTTGACTTTGATGGTCAAACAATAAGCAGTGAAACCAAATTTGTGAAAAGAGAATCTTATGCAAAGAATAAAACTCCTAGAATAAATTTTTGTAGTCATTGTGGATGGTTTTGACATGTGAAATCTAGGTGTTAACATTTGTATCCTTGTAAGAATTGTGGAGGAAGTAATCACTCTAAAAAATACTGTTGGTACAAAGTTAAATTGATCAACAACAAAATGCATGTTGATTTTGGATGGATGGATATAATACAATGGGACAATATAAAAGAAATGTTAAGTGCATTTTATAATTTTTCCTCATAAGTGAGCAAGGATAAAAAAAAAATTGGTGATTGAGAGAGACCACAATTTTCCCATGGAGCAATGCAATATTGCGATTCTTTAGGTGCATGATTTTGCATTAAAATTTATAGACATGACCTAGACTATAGTTAAAAATCTTGTAATGATAGAGCCTACAATAAAACATCACGTGGAATATTTTGAATGTGTCATGGCTTTAAAATGAGGCTAACCCAAAAGTGTTGATATAGTGGTGATGACCTCGACCCAAAGCTAGAGCTAAGCCAAATCCAAATATAGATTCCAATTCAAAGCCCAAACCAGAGCTAGACTACAATTTCATTACCCTCAAAATTAAGGATAGGTAAAAAATTTTACAAAAGGTGCATTTTGGTTGTGACCAACATCTTCAAATATTATTCATACTAAATAATATAATAAGGGGGGATGTTAGGCACTTATTACGTTAGTGTATTATGTAATTATTACACCTTTAGGGGATATTAGATAATATTATTACACCTCATGAGATATTAAGAGAAGCTAAACAATTACACGTCACGGGATGTTGAGAGATGTTGAATAGTTAGATGAAGGAGAAGTACCAAGAGTCTATTGAGACAACCAAGAGATATTGTATTCTTTATCTATGTATAAATACTTGAGCAATAATATTATTCAATGTTTAATCCCAATAGAAAATTAGGTATAGTGAATTTTTCACTACCATCCAACTAATGAAGGGTGACTACAATTGGTGTTGGTTTGGAACCTTGCATAAAATGAAGAGTCCACATAAATTTGCTAACAATTAGGAAGCTTACATTGAAGAACCATTAGGAAGATATCACCAAAGGCAAAATATATGTGTAAACCCCAAAGAGCTACTAAACCAAGATAATTACCAAACCTTAACAATAAGCGGTCTATAGTAATTCCTCACAATCTCTTTGGTGATAATTAAATTGGACCCTACCATTAGGAGTATTCCATGAGCCATTTTGGTGATAACTAAAATGACTCTACTATTTGAAGTTTTTTATCCAAATCGTGATTGCGGATGAGCCAGAAAACCTGGCCATAATCCATGACTATTTGGGTCCCCAACTCCCAACCATCCATCTGTTAACTCTCCACCACACACATAGGTTATAATCATTGGGAGAGTCAGTTAGATAAGGGGCTCATTTCAATATCATATAACCAAGTAAAAAAGTGTATGTAGCATACCTTCTCTCCTTAGTAGTTGGATGAACTACCCTAAAGTATTTTCAATATTCTTCAAAACCTCCTTATTGATGAGTTGATAAGAAAGTCCAAAAATCCTAACCACATTGAAAGCCTTTAAATTCTCACTCCACGATCTTAATTATAATGTATTTTTACCCTTAAATCTAGGGCCACCATCCATTATTTTACCCCTTATTTTTTAACTAGAAAAGATAATGAGAAAGATCATTTCGAGAGAAAATTTATGGAGTAATATGAATTCAATCCCCACTTCCATTTGATCTAATTTTGAATCTCAGGAAAACCTTGCTAGTATCCATGGAACTTATATATTAACCCTCTTATTTTAAGAACTATTATATCATGCTTGATTATATCATCCTTGATAATCACTTCTAGTGTAGTAGTTGCTACTTGGATAAGCTTTGCTATATATTCACTCTTCCTCGTATCGCTAGCTAGGGCATATGTACTTCTAGTAAGGACTTTCAAAAGTGAATTTCCTGCCATATTACCTAAATTTTATTTATATGAATCCTTTAGTTTCTATTTTTCTCCTAATATTTGGAATAAGAAGAAGTGGTACTTTGATTTAGTCTATAAGAGGGGATCTAATGAAATACAACCTCTTCTAGTAGTCTGAATATCTCACAACAAGTTCACAAACCAATAAATGATCAATTATAAATTACTCACACAAATTATTTTGGGAGATGTTGCAACCAACACATCTACAAAAAACTCTTCAATGTGTCTAGAGATGTCTCAAAAGGTTACAAGTTCATCTTTATATAGGCCCAATAAAAATATTATTATATTTAGTAAAATATTATAAAGCTAGATCTAGATAAAACATTATAAAATTAGATCTAGATAAAATATTATGAAATTAGATCTAAGATAAATATTATTTATTTTGACATGCATTACAATTCCAATAAAATATTATTAAATCAAATCCAAATAAAATACTTTTTGACATGCACTCCAATCTAGAAAAAATACTATAAAATCATATTCAACTAAAATTATAATCTAGAAAAAATCAAAAATTATTTTCCAATTGCAAAATTCTCCTTTCTTTTTTTGGTGATGTAATATTGCTTGTGAACCCATATGCTTTTGCATCGTACATGTTGGGTAAGATAAATGTACCATGAGTTCTAGCTCATGAACACTTCACGAACTTTGAAACTGAAGCCCCAAACTTAACAACTTCATATGCACTCATCCATATTGTTTCTTCAATTATTTTATTCTTTCATTTCACCAAATATTCATCATACTCTTTGTCTCTTGTCTTCTTAATCATTCATGAGTCTATCACCACTTCTACCTTATCCCATTATTTCTCCAACAACTATTATACCCACTCTTCCATTGAATGATATGAAGTATTATATTTTCCACTTGGTGATCCCTTGTAATAAGGGTATAAATATGCCACATTAAAAATTGGAGATATATCTAATCCTTCCAAAAGTTCTATCTCATAAGCATTTGCTGCAAATTTCTTCAAGACCTTACAAGGCCCAATATTTTTCACTTATAGTTTGTTATAAGTTCCTTGTGTGAACCTTTCCTTCATCACATGAGCTAAAACTAGTTCTCCAACTTTAAATTCTTAATCTCTTTGATCAACTTGTTGTTTGTGTCTCATTGTACTCCTTTTCAGATTTCCTTTCATCTCTTGATGTAACTCATGCATGTACTCAACAAAATCCTCTTCTACAACACTTGTTCTTCCTAAACTAGTTGTACTTCTCAACTCATCAACCCTTCTAAGATTGTATCCATATAAAATCTAAAAACGACTCTTTATTGTACTCCTATTAGTTGAATTATTGTAAGAAAATTTAGCTTGTGCCAATTAGTATCCCATAGTCTTGGTTTTTTTTTCAACCAAACATCTTAGCAAGTTTTGAGGCTCCTATTGAGAACCTTTGTTTGTCTATTATTTTATGGATTATAGGCTGAACTAAAACTCAACTTAGTATCCAAATGTTTCCAAAAGGTACACAAAAAATGATCCATGTATTTTGTCTCTATCTAAAATAATACTTTTTTGTAACCCATGCAATCTTACCACTTCTCTAAAGAATTGTGTAGCAATGTGAGTGGCATCACTTGACTTCTTACAAGGTATAAAGTGTGTCATTTTTTTAAAATCTATATATAACAACAAAAATAGAGTCACTATCTTGTTTAGTTCTTAGTAGCCCAAGTACAAAATCCATAATTACATCTTTCCAAGTTCTCTCCAATATAAACAATGGATGATATAAAATTGTATTTTATCTCTTTTCCGTGACATGTTGGCAAACTCTACAACCCTATACAAATTTCTTCACATTTGCACTCATCCCTGGCCAATAATAACTCTCATATAGTTGTACCAATGTTTTTTCCATCCTAAAATATCTAGCTAGGCCTCCATTATGCTTCTCGCTCTCTCACCAAGTAATCCCTCATTGAACTATAAGGTATGCACAAACATTACCCCTTGAACAACAAACCATATTGAATGAGATAATCTAACCATGGAGTTTTATCCTTTTTGGTTGGGTTATTACGTGTTGACAAAGCCTCCTTAAAATCCACATCATCCTCATATAAATCTCTCATGGAGTCAAATCTAGCAACCTCCATTCACATTTCATTCAACAAGACACCTCTTCTACTCAATGCATTGACTACCCCATTTGATATACCACTACTACGATTAAAAACAAATGAGTAACTCTAAAGAAACTCAACCTATTTCAGATGCCTTTGGTTTAACTTACCTTGGTTGTTAGTAAACTAAAGTGTCTGATGATTCATGAATAGGAAAAATTCTTTTGATAGCAAATAAAATCTCCACTTTTTGAGTGCTTGAACAATCACATAAAACTCTTGGTCATAGACCTAATATTTCTTCTTAGCTTCACTTAGCTTCTCACTGAAGTATACAATGGGCTTACCTTCTTGACTCCAAAATCCATTTATCACCATCTTGTTTGCATCATAATCCACTTGAAATATCTTGTTGAAATTTAGTAATGCTAGAACTAGTTGCTATGTCACTTTTTCTTAAAAATCTAAAAACTCTTCTTTGTTGCAATAGTCCAATTGGATTAATTTCTATCATCCTTCATTGTTTCCTTGATAGGTGAACAAACACAACTAAAAATTCTAATGAATTTCCTAAAAATACTTGCCAAGTCATGGAAACTTCTTACTTCAAACATGTTTTTTGGTGATGGCCACTCCATAATGGCTTTCACTTTTTCAGGATCCATTGTCAAACTTTCTTTGGAAATTATAAAACCCAAACACACTATTCTCTCTTGATAAAACTACACTTTTTCAAATTAACTAGCAACTTTTCCTCCCTTATTCTTTACAAAACAAGCCTTAGATGCATCAAATGTTCCTCTTTACTTTTTCTAAATATCAAAATATCATCCAAGTAAACCATTACAAACTTACCAAGAAATTATTCATCAATCTCATGAATGCACTTGGTGCACTTGTCAATCCAAATAGCATATCAAGCCACTTGTACAACCCATCCTTTATCTGGAAGGTGGTTTTTTAGGCATCCCCTTCTTTGATTTAGATTTTGGGATATTCACTCTTTAAATCTATCTTCGTGAAATATAATCTCCACTCAAGCAATCCATCAAGTCATCCATTCATGGCAATGGAAAATTGTATTTTATGGTTATCTTATTAATGGCTCGTGAATATGTGCACAAACACCATTCTCCATACTTCTTGTGTGTTAGTATGACTGGTATTGCACATGGGCTCAAATTACCTCTAATCAAACCCTTGTCCAACACCTCTTTGAATTGCCTCTTCATCTCCTCATTCTCCATAGGTGGCATCTTATGCATTGCCTTGTTCGATAAACTTGATCTAAGAATGAAATTTATATAATGGTTGATGCTTCTCATGGGTGGGAACCCATACGATATCTCCTTTGATAGGATATTAGCAAATTCCTCCAACATACTTTTTACTTCATGTGGAATTTCATCGACTTTATCTGCTATCCCAACCTCTATGGATTTAGCTATGAAAGCAAAGAAAGCTTCCTTTTTGTTCATCCCTCTTAAAAATTATTTTTCTGAGATTGAACACACTTTAGGGTTGTTGTTCACTTCTTCCTCTTTGTCTTTCAATGGACTTAATGTATATTTATTTTCATCCTTTATAATAGTGCAAGTATTCATTCTATCATCATGCACAACCTTTCTATAAAATTGCCAAGGCTTTCTCAACAAAACATTACAAACATCCATGGGCATAATGTCAAATAAGATCTCATCTTTGTATGAACCAATCTAAATGTTTACCAAACACTGCTCACTTACCAAGATTTGATGTCCCTTTTGTAACTATGAAACATTGTATGGATTTGGTTATTCAATCCTCTTTAGTCCAAGATTTTCTACCATCTTATTAGACATCAAATTATTTATACTTTCACTATCAATAATGACTCATTATTTACATATGGTTCTAAACAAGCTCTTTCTTTGTATTGGCTCATGCTCCACATTAGCTGGTTTCAATACCACTCTCTGCATCATGAGAGATTCTTCTTGCTTCAGTTCCTTCATGTGTTTTGGTAAAGCAATACTATCTTCCTCTACTTAAGCAATGTGATTTCTCACTTGATTTCTTCTACCACTATTCTATTGTACTTGTGGACACTTAAATCGTTGAGGTATATTATATTATTTGGTACATGCTAATGTACCTTCATGGTACAATTGTAAATATGTAATAGATTAGGGTTGAATCTATAGTTTAGAGTGTGATTTATATTTTCCTTTTATGTAAGTGTTAATATGTAGGAAATGCACAAGTGTCATGTAAGAGTGTAATATGCAGGAAATGCACAATTGTCATGTAGATATGTGCAAGTGTTATAGAGTAAAGTGTCCATCTAGTATGCAAGTGGCAATTTGATAATACAAGAGTCACGAGACTTGACATATGGAGAGAAATAGTGAACTACTTGAAGAGTCACATTACTATGACTATATTATGGAAATAATACTCCATGAGAAAGCAATCCAAGACAGGGAAATTAAATTATAGAGTTGTAACATGAAGGAAAGTAATAAAGATTGTGTAGACACAAAAATCTAACCACTTGTCATCCATCTAGGTCTTCCCACTATTTTTACCCATTATTTACATATATTTATGTATATTTGTTTAATATATTTAAATATTACTATTTTATATATTTAATAAATGTATATATATGTGTGTGTAAATTAATCTCAGCCATCCACCTTGGTCTAATCCTAATCATTCACCCACCTCGATCCATGCCACCTGCCCAGATCTAATCTTCACCCTTCGTCACGTTTTAATCTTAACCACACAAATTATGTCACCAAAACCCTAATGTGCCCTAGGGAAGATTATAAATAGGAGTCATTTTGATGGCTCAACCCTTGAATCAAAATCTAAGCAATCTAAGAAATTCCCAACCTAAGCTTTCAGAAGTCTCCTTTCGCATCCCTCATCTTCACCTCCACATCCACTGCCATAGCACTCACCCGAAGTAGATATGTTTTTGCATACCTTACCTCAACCCCTAAACGCCTCACTGCTACCCCCGAACACTCTTCTTCTACTCTTGAGCACCTCTAGATGCTTTCCAACATCCTCGAGCACCCACGGGTGTTTCCTACTACCTTTGAGCGTCTGCGAGTGTTTCAAACCCTAGGCCTACATACCAACAAACCCTCGAGTATCGTTAGGGTATCTGTGTGCCAATTTTCCTGCAACAACAACAATGACAAATCAAAAAATGACAAATTTACAAGGAAAATATTCTATTATTGTATTGATTTAATTATTTACATATTTGCTTACAGTATTGGTATTTGGCATTTAGGGTTTTTATTGATTTTTGAGCATCTCACACAATAGAGCCCTCATAGTTACTACTAATCCTCTTTTATCATTTTTTGTGTGCAGATATGGAAATATATATTCTTAATCTAGAGTTGTTCAACCAATGGATATTTGAAGCCCACTCACTTTTTTGGGGAGCAAAAATGAGCTTTAAAGACACCACAAGCATTGTTGACTAGGGTTTCGGAGAACCCTAGCATGTTGTATTCATTGTATCAAAATAAATAGTATAAAATCCTATTTTGGGTATATTTTATTGTATTGGGATCTACCGGTATTAATAATATAAGATATGTTTTATTTTACAATTTCTTGTATCACTGTTTGTTCATTTTTTATTATCTATATTTGGTGTTTCATTTTTGTCTTCACAAATGGCGATCACGGTGGGACCCCCTTAGGGTTTCTTACTTTGATTTATATTGTGATCTAACTTGTTTTTTTGTTTTATCTTATAGGTTTTTAGAAGCACAGATCGCACGATTTTCATATAATCTAGATTTTTGGAACAACGTAGAAGTTGCAGAAGGAGCACAAACACCCTGCAACACTCATGGGATATTCGAGAAACACCTAGGGATATTTTTAAAGTGTAAAGTGGTATTTTTAGAGAGAAAGAAAAATGTGCAGGCTTCTCTGTAAGCTTGTCTTGAAACCCTAATCTATGTTTTCACACATTTTTACCTTTTACGTTTTTTTTTTGCTTTCTTTCAGATATTGGATTAAAAAGAACATAATAATATATTTGTTAGAAACAATCATTCTAGTGTGCATTTAGGCATCCAAATAATTGTTGCATATAGTTGCATTTACACTTAAAACATTTCCATTTAAAAAGAATCCATGCTTTTTGTTGTGTTGCATCTTTTGTCTACATATAAAATATTAAAAGCATAAAGTAGTGTGCATCCTAGGGTTAGAAATTTCTATTTTTATTAATATAAATCGGAACAACATTTAAAATACCAAAAGTACCCTCGCATTTGGTGATTTAAGGTAGAGGAGTAGATGAACTTTCTTCTATTTAGAGAGTGGTCTTGAGCGGTGTACTCTACTTCCTTTGGGAAAAATGATATTTTGATGTTGGATTTTGATTTAGATTGATGAAAGTAGTCATTTTCTGACATTGTATGAGCACGGTAGAAAACTTAACTTTTTAAAAGGAATCACACATTGCATATTAGACTCTTAACATTAATGGTTGGATTTCATCACCAACCATTGCTTGAGATCTGGTGATGGTGGGTTTCATATACATCCACCAATCTTTGCCCCTAGACACCATAGGTTACCCCCTAGCAAACTTGCTAGATTTCATCACCAGTAAGAATCTCGTTGCCCATTCCTAGCCATAGTATTCACCCACTGTAATTTTAGATTAGTGCATTCAAACACACAAAATAAAAATAAAAAAATAAAATGAAAAAACATTAAAAGAAGATAATTAATGAATGAGGTAAGACACAGTTATTGTAAAAAAATAGCATTGATTGTCTTCACTTGATTTCTGTGAAATTCTATTTTTGCATTTCCTTTACAATACATTTTACATTTGGTTTAGTAGTTTATGGACTTAACAAGAAATAAAAAAAAAACTTTAAACTAAAACAATATACCTATGGACTGTTCATTTTCATTTCCTGCCACTTCTGTGGTAAATCTTGTCAGTGTGGTTTAGACAGATTGCACAGATTTATCTGCGAGCCCATCACACGCTATGTAGCCTACTGATGTATCGCACAGATACACCTCCACATATCTTCCACAAATTTAATCATATTCACCCACAATTGACCACACCATTACCAACATAGACATGGCCCAAGTAGAGGCTTTCTACAAATCGGATAATTATGTCTTGTAGCCCATCCATAATATCCTAGATCAATATCCTTATTTACAGCAAGAACTCGTTCCTTCCTAGCCATCCAACTTCATCCAGGTGCACACTAATCATCTTTTTGAGGCATCAGTTACACCTTAATCCTATGTCTCCATTCCCCAACCATCATGTGCTCCTGGAACTTCATATGTATCCACCTATACCAACCCCTTGTATGAAACACAAGTCAATACTACTTCACAAGTGCCCATTTCATCCAATCAAGTTGTAATTCCCATTGCCACTTATCCCCCATCCACATCATTTATTCCATATTCATCCATGACTTCCAATGATGATATGGAAATTCATGAAGCATGAGAATATTTGAACAAATTTCTTAAGAAGCAGTAGAGCACTAAACAACAAGTTCAAATGAATCCTAGGCCTCAACCAATTTCCACTCAACCCACCTTCATCACACAAATTCAATCATGGGCACCACAATCTTCAATTGTTTCCATCCTTATACCTCCATCAACCCATACCCATTCCATTCCCATAGCTCAACCTAGCCACAGTCCTCATGCATTATCCTCTTTTCAATAGTCACCATCATTTATCAATCAATATCATCATTATAAATTATAATACACTCTGCCTATCCATCGTCATCTTATCACTCCACAACATATTTACATCCCTTCATAGAATCATCAAGTGATTCAGGGCTTTCACATTCCTGGGGAAGACCCTAGAATCAAGGCTATGCAACAATAAATTGATAATTTGATACAACATACTCTTGGTTACAATAACTAGAAGCCAACCTTACATCAATTAATCAATCAATCAATTCACCCTTTGGTACCATCACCGCCATATTCGGCAAACTTCATGGTACCAAGGTTTGACAAGTTCAAAGGGACTAAGGACCCTAAAGAGCACATGAGCACATTCGTGCACTCATGCTTCAGAATTCAAAATGATAATGCTCTCATGCTCTGCATATTTCCTCAGGCATTGGGGGGAGATGCCATAGAGTGGTATAACCAATTGTCCAATCATAGTATTTATACTTTCGAACAATTGGTTGACCAATTATTTGAACTATTTTCCCTTAATGTAAGAAATAAAATCTCATTGTCTAATATCTATGGTTTAAGACAGCATTATGATGAGTCTATCTATGATTTTGGCAACTGTTGGAGGGCCATTATAACCAAAATGCCATTCACCCTGCCAATAGAATAGCTTATTAAGCTATTCAATAAGAGCTATCTAAAACCCATTTCTTGGATGCTTCAATTGCAAAAATATCACTCATTTGAGGAAGCTCTTGCCCAAGCTAGTGTCATCAAGGAGATAAATAACCAAGAAGGCATACTTAAGCAAAGAAAGAAAGAAAGAATGGCAAAACAAATGCCAATACAAAAGTAACTATTTTGGCCAAACCAAATCAACACAGGCCAATCTGGCTAATCAAGCCAATCACATCAATCAAGTGGTCATGAGCCAAACGGTAATGGCTCAATGAAAACCAATGCAACAACCACCACAACAAATTGCCTATCATGCGATGCCCTCAGTAACCCAATTTATGCAAAACACAGTGCCAACTATGGAGAATTGCCAACGTCAACAATCTATTTGATAAAATCATCAATACATCCCTCTATTTGAATCTTATGCCTCCATATTTTGAAGGTTGTATGATACCAATAAACTTGCTTTACCTGAGGTCAAACCAGATGATCCCACCAAACATGGTAAAAACTACAAGGAATATTTATTTTTTCCTTATCATAAATAAAATGGGTATGACATAAATAACTGCCATGTGTTTAAGGTTATAGTACAAGACCTCATTGACTTGGGAGCCATCAAGCTTGATTAGACCCTAACTCAACAAAATCAAAATCTTGGTATCTTCCAAAAACCACTTCCTCATCATGAGGAGGTGCAATACACAACAGGAGGATCTAACATCAAGACCCCTCCCAATCAAGTTAACCATGTTTAACAGTACCAAGATTTTATAGGTTCCATTCATGTGGTAACCCGAGGTCAACAACAATAAAAAAATCAACAAGATGCAAGGCAGCAACCCATTCAACATCCCATGAACTCACAAGAAAGGGAGTCTCATCCTATTCCATCACCACCATCCAATTTTTCTCCAATCCTTCTCCACCAATCCACATTCCCAACCATTCTAATCCATAAAGTCATCCCATCAACCGCCCCCAAAGGCCAATAATTTCTCTGAGTAGTTTGTTAACCACAAGTTTAAAAATAGCTTCATCAAAATTATCTATTTATGACCTAGTTCAAAAATCTCCCCAACATCATGAGGCATTAATGTATATTCTAAAATCCATCAAAATTCAATATCAATATACCAATACCTTTAATAACTTTGTAGGGAATATTCAAACATGCATGGAGCCTTCCATCACCTTTTATGACTTTGAAATTAAACCAATATCATTAGAATAAGCGGACCCTCCATTGCATATAATGGCTAAAATTGATAGGAAGCCATTCAAAAGAGTCTTAATTGATACCGGCTCCTGCATTAACATCATCACCACATTTACCCTCCATCATCTCAATCTTCCTCCATCTCACATAACCAAATCCACCTTCACATTGAAAGCATTTAATGATGCTCTCTGCTCTATAGTTGACACTGTTGTTTTACCCATCGAAGTAGGGGTAAAAATGTTGCATACCTTGTTCCACATTTTAGAAGAATCCATGATGTATAATGTACTCCTTGGAAGACCTTGGATGAGGGAAATGAGATGTGTCCCTTCCATATTACATCAATGTCTGAAATATGTACACGAAGGGCAAGTACATTTCATACCAATGGATGTTGAGTCATTTAAGTATTGCAACTTCATATGGAATCCTTATGAATCCATGCTTCCTTCTACCCACCTTTTCCTCATGTCATCCACCACATCATCAATTAATCCATCCAATCCTTCATCAAAATCTCCCATTCCTGAGGAGCTTCCCATCACCAATTCCAAACAAGCATTCACTTATATACCTTCATTATCATCATCATTGACTACATGTACATGTGGTCAAATCCAATCTATGCCATCCACATCATCATCCTCTTCATTGGTCGCAACAATTCCTTCACAACCAAATCCATCTCCATCAGCTAACGCTTCACAAATCGAATTGTCGAGCTATGATATGCCCACATCTTCCCCATCGTCTGAGCTATTAGCCAACCATGAGCCTCCCATGTCCACTTCATCCTCTTCATACCAAGTTGAGGTCCACCTCACCAACCCTGGTATTGGTGAATATGTGGTCCAAGACATCACAATAACACCACTCAATATCTCAAATACCAAGGATTTCGATCACCCACATGACCCACCTTTATCTATAGGAGTGGTATACAATATGGGTTTAGTGCCTAATAGCATAAATTTTGTGTATGGGGGACAAAATCGTTTTTTAATCCTACTCCCCCAGAAGAACCCAAACAACCACCACCTACCAATATCCAACAAATGACAGGTTTTCCATCCTGCTATGAACAAGGAGTACCTCAGCTTATTGATGTCCCATATCAAGAAGTGCACGACCGTTCAGGTTTAGGTTATCACCCACTTCCCACCATCTCTTATTTTGAACAAGCCTTCCAAAGGCTTAATCTAAATTTAGAAGAAGAAGCCCTTCACCTCGATGACTCTAACAAGGAAATGTATGAAGAATTTGATCTCATGTTGATAGCTTCTGATGAATCTTATGAGGAATTAGAGCCCATCATTCCCCACACCGAAGAAGATGAGTCTTATCTCAGAATGTTCCCCATACATGAGCCCATATTTTACTTGCTTCTTCTACAAGAGCAAGTCAAACCTATCGGTGAACCACCACCTCCATCTCATTAATCCATTTTATCAACCAAAATTGTAACATATGTATAAAATACAAAAAAACATAAAAAACATAAAACAAACAAAAATATTTTATATAGAATTTAGTTAAGTGCATTTATTTGTGTTGCTTGTTGTTATCTAGGTTTACCAAGGTCCTAGCATCAATTCTTAGGCTTTATTCATCCCATCCATTTCACTTCCATTTTACCTTAAGTCAACATGAATTTTGTTGACTTATTCACCCCACTCTGTAATCCATACAATCTAACTGAACCACTTCCAATTGATATGAGCCTTATTAATATGTATCAGATTTTCTCGCCACCATATTTTTCCAAATTTATCCTATCCAAGTAATTATTAAGGGCTTCAACCAACTACATTCCTCCATCCCCTCCACCTTCACCTTCACCTTTAAATCCTGAGGTTTTCGAGGTAGACATAGATGAGGATAATTCAAAATATTTTTATGACATCATATATGACATTCATCTGATCCCAATGCCTTATCAACTTGAGAAAGGTTTTCACATATCCATTGAATATACCATTGATGTGAACCTTAGTTTAGACGTAGACAATCCCCAAATTGTCAAAATAGGCAAAATTTTATCCACCAATGAACAAGAGCAATTAATTGCTATCCGCAAGAGGAAGAAGGACATTTTTGCATGGTCTTACAAAGACATGCCTAGTATTGATCCTACCTTGGTTGTCTATAATCTTACCTTTCACCCTAATGTTAGTCGATCAAACAAAAACTTAGAAGGATGCATCCTACCATTGCCCTCTTGGTCAAAGAAGAGCTCCAAAAGCTATTATATGTGGGTTTCATTGTACCCATTGACTATCTTGAGTGGCTCTCAAACATGGTACTCGTTCATAAGCCTAACGAGGTGAAATGTATTTGTACTAACTTTTGAGATCTTAACAAAGCATGTCCTAAGGATGATTTTCCTCTTCCAAACATTGATACTCTTATCGACACCTGCGCTGGTCATGAAATTTTTTCTCTCATGGATGGTTTTTTAGGATACAACCAAATTATTGAAGATTATGTGGATGATCTCTTGGAAAAATCCAAAACTCGACAAGAGCACATTGGTGTATTGGAAAAAGTTTTTGATCAACTTCTAGAACATAAGGTAAGGTTGAACCCCAAAATGTGTGTCTTTGGTGTTACCTCTGGGAAACTACTAGGGTTCATAGTCTCCAAAATAGGCATTGTGGTGGACCCAAATAAGGTCAAGGCTATCATGGAGATGCCTCTCCCAAAAAATTTAAAGGAATTGTGTAGTTTAAAAGGAAAGATCCAATCAATCCGTCGTTTCATTGCACAACTTTTTGAAAAATGCAGGTCATTCAATCACTTGCTACATAAGGGGGTGCCATTTTATTAGACATATGAGTGCTAAAAATCCTTTGATGACATTAACCAATACTTAGCTTTTCCATCAGTCTTAGCTTCTCCTCATTCAGGGGCCGCTTCTATATTTATGTTTTAGCAATAGACTTTGCATTAGGGATAATGCTTGCACAAAAGAATGAAGAAAATCGAGAGTAATATATCTATTACATTAGTTGAACATTGGTAAGATATAAAACCAGATATGCTTATGTAGAAAAATTATGCTTAGCAGTGGTTTTTGCCACTAAGAAACTCAGACATTACATGCTTAGTCACACAACATATGTCATAGCTAGAGAAAATCCTCTACGTTATATGATGTCTCACACTTACAATAACACTCACACCGTTAAATAGATAATACTTCTTACTAAATTTGGCCTAGAGTTCATTAGACAAAAATCCATTAAAGGTTAGGTCATAGTCGATCAACTTGTGGAATCTCCACTACCTAGTGATCATCCCTTGATTATTGAGCTCTCGAATGATTTGGTATTCACTGTCACTGAACAAGAAGAAGATGTCATTCCAGAGGAATACATCGATATCACACTATTCTTTGATGGTTCTAAGTGCAAGAAATATCAAGGTGTTAGAGTCATGTTTCATACACCCCAGGGGTACCTATCCCCTTATCATTCAAACTAGACTTCCAATGCACAAACAACACTGCAAAGTACAAAGCCTTAATCTTAGGCCTTCAATCAGCTATAGCTATGGGCATAAAGCATATCAATATATTTGGTGATTCTCAACTTGTTGTCAAGTAAATCAATAGAGAATACCAATGTAAAAAACCTCCCATTAAACTTTATCATGAAGTAGAAATTGCTCTTTGCATTCTAATGGTATGAAATCGATAATTTGCCACGTTCGACTAATAGATTTGTAGATGTAATGGCTGATCTTGGATCATTGATTCCAAAAGACTCCTAAGGAGGGGTACAACCTCTAATTATCACAACAATCTCTAAATATGCAATTATTCATGTTGAATCTAAGGATGAAAATGATGTTTGCTTTATCCAATCATATCCATATGAGCCTTGGTCAAGCCAAATAGTAGCTTTTCTCAAGTTTGGAACACTCCCATATGACATGTCTCGAACTGCTAAATGCACTTTCAAGCAAAAAGTAGCTTGTTTTGTTCTCTTGGGGGACGTGTTGTATAAATGTGGTTATGATGGAGTCCTCCTTCGATGTCTCAAGGCTTTTGAGGCACAAAGAACCATAGTTGAAGCTCGTGATGGTACTTATGGTGGTCATTTTAGTGGGATGGCCATCACAAAGCATATTCTACACATACGTTATTATTGGCCCACCATGGAATGAGATTGTTGCACTTATGTCAAACATCGTAAATAATGTCAAGAGCATGCTAATTTAACTCTTGTGCCATCACAAGCATTACAACCTATTCAAATCCTTTGGCAATTTTCATAATGAGGCCTTTATTTAATTGGCAAAATCTCACCTCCTTCCTCGGGATAACATACATTCATCATCACAACCACTAAATACTTCACAAAGTGGGTTGAGGCAATTCCTTTAATCATTACGACGAGACCTGGAATTATTGAGTTTTTACTTCATCATATCATTTGTCGTTTTGGTATTCCCTTGAAAATCATCTCCAACAACGAAAAGTCTTTCAAGAACAAGGATGTTTGAAACTTTGTGAGAAATATAACATCCAACACAGTTTCTTGACTCCTTATTACCCATAAGCAAATGGACAAGTTGAGGCTACCAACAATACCTTAATTGATATTCTCAAGAATTTGGTTAACAAAAAAACATAGAGATTGGCATACCAAAATTCCCTTGGCATTATAGGCTTATCGAACAAGCATCTGTATGCCTACTAGGGCAACACCATTTTCATTGGTTTATGGAGTCGAAGCAATCATGCCTCTTGAGCTTGAGATCCCCTCCTTGTGAATTTCTTTGCAGGAATTCATAGATGATGACATTGCTAGACAAGCACGTCTTGACCAACTCACACTTCTTTATGAGAGGTGAGTCAATGCTTTAGAGCATTTACGAGTTTATCAAGACCGCCTAAAGTGTGCTTACAATGCCAAAGTTCATCTATGCAAATTCCAAGTAGGAGATCTTGTCCTTAAAGAGAATCAACAAAACACCAATGCATTATCACATCTTCGTGATAAATTCGTGGCTAATTGGTTGGGTCCATACATTATCACTCAAAAAGTGGGTAAAGGTACTTATAGGCTTGCCATTCTAGAGGGAGAGGAAGAACCCGAACCACTTAATGTTATACACTTGAGATCATTCTATGCTTAATGAGATTTATATATATGTATATATACATGGCTAATACACAAAAACATTGCACTTCATTTGCACACATTTCATTTAAAAACAATTGCATTCACACATTTCATTTAACAACAATTGCATTCATACACTCCATTTCACAAATTGCATTTCATACATTCCATCCACATTTCACATTTCATATTAGGGATCATTTATTCAGTTCAAGGTATTAATTGGTCCAATAAAGTCATGTTGCCTTAATCAAGGGCACCTTCACAACATCATCCACACCATTCCACCAAGTCAAATTGTCATTTGCCTCCATATATCCATAATTCCTAGGTGTTTTCGGTCACTCAACCACTCCTAGTGTTTTAAGCAAACCACCAATACATGTCAAGTTTTTTTAGGACCATTACACATCTTCATTAAGAAAATCTTGAGTTTTGGGAATTGACTCCAAAATATTCTTGAACCAAACACAATTTCACATCTTAAAAATATCTTGTGTCAAAGAGGGATAACACCATACTTGGTTTCAACCTCGAAGTGAAAAGGGTAGTCCTTGCTTGTCCCATAATGCAACATAGTCCACAAAAATAATGGTTTTCACCACTATCACAATTCCAAAAATAAAAGATAGAGTAGGGAAAAATCCCTAAAAACTCTAAATCTTTTACATCACACACCACAAATTGGCAAGTTGTAAGGATCGTACTACATTTCCAATCAGATGGTTAGGTAGTCATCCCCAAAACTTAAAGATCAAAATTCTTGGACTATGGAGCTAATCTCCATCGAAGCTATAGATGCTTGAATGGCAGTGGAGTACACTCATGCATGGTGACACGTCTCTTTTAAAGAGACCTCTGATCGCACATACATACAAGCTAGCTTCTTGGTCTCATCCATAATAGGTTTACCCAATTTAATCAAGATGAGTTAATGAACTCACTTGCACACACATTGGTTCTTGATTGCCTCAAGTCATTACCATGCTCATGATTCGGTAAATGAATTCATTGCACACACATTTGGTCCTAGAGGAATTAGGCAGTTTTAGTGAGTTTTTTGATGCCACTAGTATGTCCGAGTCTCTACAAAACAGTCAGTTTTCCATATCAACATCCATATCTTCTTCCATATCAACATCCATATCTTCTTCCATGTCATTACATGAGTCTTCCATACCAATCACTTTGGTGCCCCTGATTAAACAACAATGATGAACATGGCCAAGCAAAATCTAAACCATGAATGATCATTAGAACACATGCATTCCTACACCATATCATATGCATTAATCATCCATATAGATTCACCATATCATATGCATTAATCATCCATATAAAAATGCATTCACACAAAAGCATTTACACAAACATATAAAAAAAAGTAAAAGCCATGTATATATATATATCGCATATACAATGAGTGCCCAAAGACTACATACAATGGAGCACCAAGGCTCATATACAAAAATTTCATCTAAGCACTAGCTAAGCCCTCCAAGAGGACCCCTATGACCTAGAAGGAGCCCTAGACCTAGAGCTATGCCTAGACTCGCTACGCCTAGCAAACTTGGATACAGATGAGGAAGGTGGATCTAGAAGTGGAATATGATGCTCCATCAACCTATCCTCCAATGACTCGATATACCTCTACCAAGACCGAAGGTGTGCTATGTCAAGATTATGACGATGCTCCCTCTCTAGTAGCTCTACCTGGAGCCTCAAGATCCTCTCCTCTCGAGCCATCACCATCGTATCTCACTCTGCTACCAGTTGTTCCAACCTCATACAATCCTCCTCGCTCTGACCTAGAGGCCCATCCAGAGTCTCCTCCACATCATCCTCATCTTCCCCATCTCCTCCACTCCTTGGAGCCTGCCTCACCACACCCTTAGCCCTCCTCCTTTGACTATTAGATCAAAGGTGCTTACGTTGCTTAGGAGTCTCATCCCCATCTCCACCAGCTACTACTAGAGTCGGTACCCATGGTGGCTATGTAGCAAACCATGCATCATACTCTATAGTAGTCCCCACATCATCCACATCAAGGAGATCTATCTCCTCATCATCCTCATAAGTCTCCCTCCATGCCTCAACACATGGTAACCCTATCTCATCTTGATACCTCCTATAGAGCACTGGCTCATCAAGAACCCCCTACCTCAAGCTAAATTGATGGAGCACCCATGAGAATTGGATATACTCAGCCTCACTTCGATGCCTCCCAACCACCCACCTAGCCTGCCTGACCCATCACAGCTACTCTCCATCTCCTGTCCACCTGGCACCCCGCCATGGCCTCCATATCACTTGGGTGGATGTCAATCCAGCCCACAAATCCTTATACCACTAACTTGTCTACATAGGATGACTCGCTTGTACCTCCTCTAGCCACCGCCCATCTCCTAGCATAGGGTTGCTCCCTATCCCAGCCTATAACTAGTAGACCCTTTAGTTGAGCCATGTTGAAATGCTCCCATCCCCAGCACTGTAGTAAAAAACTGCATCCCAATCCCTTCCTCCCCCACCTCCTCACCTCATAAAGCTCTCGGTACATCTGCACCAATAAGGCAGGAGCCCATGCATACACTTATGGTGTAGCAATCATATCACTCACCAACCCTATGAGGTTCCAAGGGAACCTACAGTCGGTACTGTTTGAGACCATGATGTTGGCCAACACGAACATTACCAAAGTCGATAGGGCATCCAGTGTCTTGTCCACATACATGGACAAGTACGAAATGCCCCCACATGTCACCGCCACACTCTACCAACTATCACCAAACATCTTCCT
This sequence comes from Wollemia nobilis, assembly GCA_028583015.1. Lineage (NCBI taxonomy): Eukaryota > Viridiplantae > Streptophyta > Pinopsida > Araucariales > Araucariaceae > Wollemia > Wollemia nobilis. Next base: position 6,465,969 of record JAQPPZ010016334.1, on the reverse strand, counting down.
CATCTTCATTCCCCGATCGTGTCCAACCTCAACATGAATCCCCTCCACCGACAGCTTGAGGATGTGATATACATCCTCAAGTGTGAGGGTAATCTCTCCAGTGGGGAGCTGAAAGGTCCCCCTATCTGGATCCCACCTCTCTACCAAGGTAGAGAGGTACCCCTCATCCACCCTCACCACATCTATCTAGGCTACCTCCGCTAGCCCCACAACCTTCAACCAATCCCAATCCTCACCCCACAATGCCTTTCTCATCCTAGGGGCAAGAGACGAGAATCGGTATCGAGCCTCCAAAATCCTAAGCTGTAACACAACACAAAATATTTGTTGTTAATATAATGTTCATAATTCAAAAAAAGAGCTTCAAAGAGGGACTTACCTTGGCAAATCGTACTTCCACTTCAGCCATACCTTTTGCTACCATAGCTTTCGTGCCCACCTCTCTCCACCTCACTCCACTCCACTCTACTCCACTCCACCCAATTCTCCCAGACGTAGCTTCACAAATTCACAAATACAATAATGAGCTCCATTTTTGCCCTGTAGGCTATTTATAGCTGCTTCAGGCACCTTGAAATGCCCATGGGTGTTTCTTGGTGCATTGAAGTGCACCGTGGCATTTGGGGAGCACCCAAACACTGGTAGGCATTTGCACATGCGGTAAGCACCAACCGATGTTTGGCATCAAAACTGACAAAAAGAAAAAATCAATGCAAAACAATGGCTTACCCCCACCAAATCACTCCAAATTGCATCCATGCATCCATTTCATCATATTATCAGGTTTTGTGAAGGTCCAAACCAATTTGGATGCATAATTTTAGTTTATGCCCAAAAGGTGCAAAATCACTTATCAAATTCCAAAGCGCTCCAAAACGGTCCAAATTTTCACAAAACGACCATAATCATCATTCTCATCATCAATGCTTCATTTTCACATCATTTCCAATCATCAATCATAACATTTGCACATTTGCCAAGTTCAAACAAAAATTCAAGTGAACCTTGTATCTAGTGGTTTATTCTATCTACTTGGTGATTGCAATGATTGGTATCCATGCAAGTCAATAAGATGAATAAATCACCATAAGGACACTTGGTCATTTTCATCATCCCATATCTCCTTGTTTGAAATCACAATAACCTTTGGTACTTCACATTTTGAGTGAAACCATGCCAAGAACAATTTGCACAAAAGCTATCATTGATGGCCTAGTTCATGGGGCTTGAAACATGGACAAAATCACATTTCATCATTTCCCATTTCCTTGATAGTCATCATGGTGACTGGCCTTAGCTAGGGTGATTGGTTTCAACCATAGGAATTACTTAACAATCACTAGTTGGCCCTCTGAAGTTGACTCTTTTTATTTTTGCATCTTCATCTTTGCATATCAATGATGCCAGAAGGCACATTCTTCAGCAACATCGAATCACCCCAAATTTGGGGCAACCACATTTGGTTTTGGACTTTCCCCCCAATGGGATACATCTTACATGATCATGGCATCTACACTTGGTAAAAACCCCTTTCTCTATGTTAGGGCAAAAATAGAGTCAATCACATGCATCTTCCACCAACCCCCTTTCACCATTGGGGCAAAAATGATATCACATTTACATCATTCATATCATCCACAATTACACCATTCATCCATACAATAATTTGCACTCATTTTTTCAATTGGCTCATGAGATTCATCCGTAAACTCATTCACAAATTGAGGGGGTAAGCTACGCAATCAAAATTCTTTTATCTCCAAGCTCATGTCCACATCTCAACAAAGTTGCTTCACCATCAAGCCAAAATAGGTGTCTCATATTTTTGCACCGCATTGTGTTTCACACAATGCGATATAAAAAGGGGCATCTGTAGACACCAAAATCTAGCCACTTGTCATCCATCCAGGTCTTCCCACCATTTTTACCCATTATTTACATATATTTATGTATATTTGTTTAATATATATTTAAATATTAATATTTTATATTATATTATATATATATATATATGTGTGTGTGTGTGTGTAAATTAATCTCAGCCATCCATCTTGGTCTAATACTAGCCATTCATCCACCTTAATCCATGCCACCTACCCAGATCTAATCTCCACCCTCCATCACATTTTAATCTTGACCGCACAAATTGTGTCATTGAAACCCTAACGTGCCCTAGGGAAGATTATAAATATGAGTCATTTTGATGGCTCAACCCTTGAATTGGAATCTAAGAAATCTAAGCAATTCATGACCTAAGATTTTAGAAGTCCCCTTTTGCATCCCTCACCTTCACCTCCACATTTGCTGCCATAGAACTCGCCCAAAGCAGATCTGCTTCTGCAGACCTTGCCTCAACCCCTAAACACCTCGTTGCTACCCTCGAGCACCCCTCTGCTACTCCTGAGTACCTTCGGGTGCTTTCCACCATCTCTAAGCAATTATGAGCATTTCCTGTTGCCATCGAGTGCCCACGAGCATTTCAAACCCTAGGCTTGTAGACCAACGAACCCTCGGGTGTTGCTAGGGCATCTGCATACCTATTTTTCTTGCAACGATGACAATGATAGATCAAAAAGTGACAAGTTTACAAGGTAAATATTCCATTATTGTATTGATTTCATTATTTCCATATTTTCTTATAGTATTACTATTTGGCACTTAGGGTTTTTATTGATTTTTGAGGGTCTCACATAGTGGAGCCCTCATAGTTACTACTAATCCTCTTTTGTCATTTTTTGTGTGCAGATTTGGAGATATAGACATTTAGTAGCTGCTTAAGCTGGAGTGGTCCGATCAATGGATATTTGAAGCCCACTCACCTCTGTTGGGAGAAAAAATGAGCTTTGAAGACACCACAAGAATTGTTGGCTAGGGTTTCGAAGAACCCTAGCATATTGTATTAATTGTATCAAAATAAATAGTGTAAACCCCTATTTGGGGCACATTTGATTGTATTGAGATCCACCAGCATTAATAATATAAGATTTTGTTTATTGTGCAATCTCTTGTATCATTGTTTGTTTATTTTTTGTTATCTATATTTGGTGTTTCGTTTTTATCTTCAAAGCTTGTACACGGATTTTTTAACAATTAATATAATAAGTTTTCTTCATGCATAGTGCATGAATGATTCAAGTTATTTACATTCATATTTTAGTATATAAATAAATGTTAGCTTCTTTATTATATAAGCCTTGATATACATATTAATTTGCTCATATTATTCTACTCATATTATCATTATTTTGACCTTTATTATTGTGGCTATTTTATATTTGGAACTTGTGTGATATTGTGAGATAACATGTGATATTTTGTGGTAGTAAGGCTTAAAATGCCAACATAAATGTCTCATAGGTAGCTTCTCCATACCTATAACAAGGTGAATCCTCTACCTCTTCCTCTACTGTAGCAACCTCTTCCTCTTGAGGAATTTTATCTCCCTCTTGTATTTTGATTGAAATTACTCTTTTGAGAAGTGTTAGCTTCTCCTTCTTGCATATGTTTCCCTTTACCACTATTTTATTGCCCTCTTCCTCTAGAGATTCATCCTCTTTATTTGAAATTATTGTGTTGCCTTCTAGTCAACTTCTCCTTATCCTTCAAAGCACATTGATAACTTCTTCTATTGACCTCGGTCTTATCATACTAAACTCATCTTGAATAGATATGTCAAGTCCATTAACATACTTTGAATTTTTCTCTTCATCATCCTCTATATGGCTAGCCCAAATAGTGAGCTTGTAAAATTCCTTTGTGTAGTCTTTCACATTCATCTCCTTTTGCTTCAAGTTTTGCAACTTCTTGAATAGACTTGATATATATATATATATATATATATATATATATATATATGAGAAGAGGTGTTGAAAGGTCCTCAAACCTTTTACAAGAAATTCAAAGATTTAACATTAAGCTTAGAGTTCAAGCCTACCAAAAAAATACATCTATGCAAATTAAAACAACTATGAACCAAAATATCTTAAACCATTTTAAGTCACAACCACTCAAAACATTCTATCACAACTACAAACATACACTAGTAACAAACTAGAAGCACCATGCCATAACTGAGTACCAAAACACCTCTTATAAGAAGGACGAAAACCAAGCATACAAAAGACGTTCATAAACCATCTCTATTTGGTTTAGTTGGCCACCCCACTCAAAACACTAGCTAGCCTCTGCACTACAAGATGCTTCACCCCCCATTGTACCTAACACTCCACACATAAGAATGAATAAACAAGGTGGTGGTTTCCCATATCATATAATGATACTCCAACTAAGATTTTCCTCCCACTACATCCAATCTCACATGCCCTTTCATCCTATCACACAGTTTAGAGATTTTTTCCAAGATACTAAGGTAGATTTTTGCATGCATGGAGATTTTCTTGGCTTCCTCTTGAGGCCTAAGGGTGTACTATCGATTGATTTTGAGGCTGAATAACGCACAAATTATAGGAAAAAAAGACCTAGCTCATACTTTACATATTTCTTCCCTCACATGCTAAAAACTAATTTGAAATGGTAACATGTGTCACTTGTGTTTTGTGTTCCTAACATGTTATTACATCTCCCTATACGCTCTTTCATCCCCTCTTGGATTGCTCGTTTAGATTTGTCTAGGTATTTGGATACATACCCCCAAAGATCATCTCTAGGTTTGTTCCAAAATCTATTTTTCTTCCTCTATAATATTTATGAGCTATTAGGGAAAATCCCTCTCCCAAACACTAAGTCCCTCCTATTGGACTCCCAAATTTACCATAAAATATACCCCTCTATTCCCTTCTCTGTAGATGTGAACAAACTCCACCCTTTCTAAGACTCTAATCTTCTATCTAGCCCCTTCTATCAAATCAACAATGCTCTAGCTTGCCTCCAAATTCTCCTGCATGATTTTAATTATATTTAAAGAATCACCTTCTAGGATCAAGTTCTTGACTTGTAAGTATGACAATAGGTTGATGCCCATAAATAGAGCTCTAGCCTCCACAAAATGGTTGGACTGATCCCCTAGGGCTTCTGCATAAGCCAATACTATATCACCTCTTTCATCCCTAAATATGCCTCTAGCCCCTGTCAATCTTGGGTTCCCTTTGGCAACCCCATCGAAGTTTAGTTTAAGCCAATTTATTGAGGGTTTTCCACTTAACTTGTGTTGTCAGGATACTCAAGGAAGGGTTGAAAATTGTAGAAATAGGTTCTAGATCGCAATTTTCCACTATGGAGCTTCCATTTTTTGGTTCCTGCACTCTCTTCCAATTTATAATCTTGGAGTTCTCCAAGGTTAAAGAGATTGATTTGTTAGCCACAGAGAGATTATCTTGTTTCTTGTCTTTGGATACATGATTATTGCATTATTTCCATAATCCTCACAGGGTATGAGGTAGACTAAATTCCCATAAAGTTTTAAGTCTCTTACTTTTGAAGGGGGCTTCCCATTAAAGGCAAATATTTGGAAGGCATTTAGGGAGAACCCAAGACACTTGAAATTTGTTTAAGATTCTCATTAGCACCTCTTGCAAAAAAGGGCACTCTAAAAAAAGGTGGTTAACATCTTCCTCCATGTTCTCACAAAGACTACACCTGTTAGGGAATTGAAAGCCTCTTTTTATAAGATTATCCATTGTTAGTATTCTATTTTGGAAAAATAACTAGTAGAAAAAGGCTATTTTTGGTGTCAAATCCTTGATCCATACTTTAGAAATCGACATCCAACCTTGACCTTCTCCTTATAGCACATAATAACCTGACTTGATTGTGTAGTTTCCTTGCTTTTCATTCTTCCATAGCATAGAATCTTGAGTGTCCTGGTTGTTCAAAAAATATACCTGTACCATTTTGTTTAGCTTCTTGATTGCTTGATATTTTCTTGGATCCAATCCCTCAACTCCGATTTGTCTCCATTGTTTCTTGTAATTCTCCATAACCATTTTATTTCTGAACCATGGGTCCAAACCTCCATGAAACATCCTACTCGAGAGCACCAAAATTTGGGCCCTCTCTCAAAGGGGTATTCTTCAACCATGAGTCTCTTCAAAAGTGGACTCTATTTCCAATCCCAATCTTCCAATTAATGTCACTCTATATAATATGTCTAATAACTTGGAGATTATTCAAAAAAATTGATCCCTTAGAGAGGTCTCTTTCATCTAAGAATTTTGTACCATCCCTTAAATACTTGGCTTAAATAATTTTGACCCATCCAATGTCCTCATTTTTTACTAACTTCCAACCCAAATTTCCCATAAAATATATGTTCATATTTCTAATCCTTCTAAAACCCAAACCCCCTACCTCCTATTTTGAATAGACATGCTTCAAATCCACCAAAGGAAGAAAATTTTTATCCTCTATCCCAAACCAAAGGAAAGTCCTTTGAATTTGTTTGATCTGGTCATAATTTTTTTGTTGGCATCTTAAAAAGGGACATAAAATAGATAGGGATACTTTGTAGAGAGGATTTCACCAATTGAGCCTTCCTTGCTTGACTTAGAAGGGTGCCTCTCCACCTTGTCAACTTTTTAGTAAAACACTCCACCATCAAATTCCACATGTCTTCCATTTTTTCTCCCCTTAAAAAGAGGTATTCCTAGATATATAGAGGGGAGATCTCCGATCCCACAACCAAAGATTCAAGCTATTCGCACTTGTCTAGGAGCAAGGGTGTTTAAAAAGTAGATTTTGCTCTTAGAAAAATTGACTTTCTGACCTGCTGCTTGTTCATACCTCTCCAAGATTGTCTTAAGTTCTTTTGCTTATGGGATTGACGATCTTGAGGTGATGATGGTATCATCTACAAACTGTTGATGCAAATCTGGGATTATAGTTGTGTATCGCCCAAAGTTTTTGCATCCTTACCTTCAGGCTAAAGGATCCGTGCCCGGAATGGGGATGCAAAAAGGATGGAACAATACCTCGGACGGAGAGGCCCTTTGAAGGTCGTGCCTCTCGGGGGAGGGGTATAAAGGTGAATTTTCGACGGATGGTGGGGTTCACCAGGAAACTTTGAGTGGCATTTTCCACGCTTAGGTTGAGAATGGGTTTGATTTGTTCATTTTATGTTCAATCATTCAGATTCTTAGGTTTGCCAAAATGAAGCTAAGCTATTCTCTATGATTTCTGATTTATATGAAGACAACAAACATAAATGAATCCTAATACGATTAGATGCAGAGAATATGTTAAATGGAGAAGAGTACACCTGATTTCTGATGTCTGATGAAGATTCTGAAGCTTGTAGAAATCTAGATCATCTCGGATATGACAGGATTGTTTGTAATTGTACAGAATCGTCCCAAATCATAGTCGATCGTCTAAGATCACCCAGGATCGTCAACGACCTGACGAATTCGTCAAAAACCTGCAATCAAGAAAACAGACACCAAAAACCAAAAATACTATTGCAATAATGATGCAAAGTGATAGAAATGAGAGTGTAGATGTTTAAATAACAAATCTAGATATCAAATTAAATGAGATGCAATGTTTTGGTAACTTATTTTGAATTTTATCATGCAATTATGCTAAATGAGGTGAACTCCAAGATGCAAAATAGAAGTAAATTAATCTAATGCACCAATAAAGAAAGAAACGAGGTAGAAAATGCAAACTCGAGACTTTCATTACCCCCAAGCTGAATTGCATTCAAGATCGTCTACAATCGTACGATATCGTCGTCGATCTTGACAGGATCATCTCAAATTGTAGTTGAATCGCCTGTGACGATCCGAGATATCTCCGACTGAAACACAGTGAAATCCTGCAACAAAAACTTGGAAACACGAATATAAAATCCTGTAGGGAGTCAGGGAGAGCAAGTAGGGAGAGAGTTAAGGGAGGCAGGGGAAGAAGGCAGTCAGGGAATCAGGGCATCAAAGGGATAAACTAGAAAAATCCCAGTTTATATAGGATTAGGGGGAGGTTAGGAGGTTGGGGATCATCCCAATATGAGAGATCCTCAATGTGGGAATCTCCAACCGTGAAGACACGCTTCTGCCCAAGTTGGAGAGGTCGTTGGAATAGAAGCTAATTATGAAAATTTGGTTTTGGGACGAAATCGTCTGGACATTCTGTTCTAGATGAATTCATTCGATTTGGGACGATATCGTCAAATTGGCGACGATATCGTCCAACGGTCAAAAAAACTTCTAAAAATGGAACAAAAAATGAGGTGAGCGGTTAACGAAGCGATTTCGAGGTTAAAATTCAAATTTTTACTTTTTACTGATGGTTTAACTGCGCCAATTTTAGGGTGCTACATTTTGCCCCCTCTTTAGCGAATTTTTCAAAGAAAATGCATTAAAGACGAGTTCTTTATGCTTTACAAGAAAGCAAAAATTTATTCCATTTTTTAGACGATGATTCTAGGTCGAATCATATGACTGTTTACTATGGTGCCCCCTCCGAGTTTTTACCCAAATCGAACATTTGAGGTAAAAGCGCGAAAAAGCAAAAATTAAAAAAATATTGTTTTTGAAATAAAAATAAGAAAAATAGGGTAAAACCCTAATTCATTTTTACTGTTCACTTTCATTGTTTCAGAGCTCTACAAGCGAAATGGTGGAAACAACGCACAGATCGACAAAGGTCCGGTATGGGTTGCGGGTAAGGATATAAACCTAGTGTACTATGTTTTTAACTTGATTTACTTGATTTTTTTATTTGAATTTTAATTATTTTTGGGCATCACGGCCATTTTTAGGCCGTCGATGACATCGAGACGAAATCGTCCCAATTTCGTCGAAATTGTCCCTATATCGTTGATTTCGTCTAAGGACGAAATCGGAGAAATAGGGGTGATCCCGTCCAATAAGGGGCGATCCCCAAATTGAAGAACAAAGACGATTTCATCCTATTAAGAATGATTTATCTCAATTTGGTACGATATCGTCCAATAATGAGCGATATTAACTTTGATTTTAATTGATTTTTTTAATGATTATGTACTAATGATTTTTATTGTTTTATTATTTATTTTGCAGAGGGGATTACTAAAGAGTCGAGAGTGGAAATATGACGGTCTAAGAGATGACTTAGCTGTGCTAGATCAGGCCGAGCGAGACAGACTGGTAGAGGTAGGACTGCGGCATGTGGTAGAGATGCCACAACTTCCTACAGACATGGGGCTACTAATAGCCCTAGTAGAGAGATGGTATTCGGAGTCGTCCTGCTTTCGGCTATCGACAGGGGAGATGACTCCCACTCTAGAGGATGTATGGAGGATCTTGAGGATCCCCATACACGGTCGATTCATGACGCCTTCGACAAATCAGGGCCATGCCATGAAGAGATTGTGCAGTGACCCAAGCTTCACCCTAGAGAAGAGCGGAGTGAACATCAAGGCTTTGAGGCAGATTCCTAGGGCGTCTCGGTTGACCCAGGTTTTTGCAGGGGTGGTGGGTGGCCTTCTTCTATGCCACCAGAGCGGATGCATATTATCGTGGCTACTCTCATATGTGGTCTATGACATGAGAGACCACGAATACAGGTTTGCTTGGGGCAGCTTTGTACTGTGTCGCTTGTATAGGATCCTTTACAGGGTCGTATACAAGGGAGGTCGATATCTGGTGCTGACATTGCTGCTACAAATTTGGTGCTGGGAGCACATTGTGATGCAGAGGCCGATAGGGCTTCCACTGATAGGAGTTGACCAGGAGAGACCCCTGGTTTTCTACTAGTGGCTCCAGAGAGGGTCACAGCAGCAGATAGATCTGTCGACATCTCGGAGGTTGCTAGATGACCTCACCCCAGATTGGATCACCTAGAGACCATGGAGAGAGCATCTAGGGTGGGCAAAATATGGACAGGAGTTGGCTCACATCAAGTGAGTCATATGGTTGAGGACAGAGTGATGAGAGGCAGAGCTCCACCGCTATGACCGAGTTTTAGGTAGTTCGGTCTACAGTAGGGGATCCCTAGTCTTAGGGATTATGAGTACTCCCAAACTATGCAGGATAGCACCACACTGAGTGGAGCTCCATACATGCAGCAGTTCTGGAGTCAGGATGCTAATGATGCCCCCATTCAGCCAGTGGATGGGGATGACACGGAGGTAGTAGAAGGATATGATGCTTGGTATGTAGGCATCCGCCCTCCTCGGATGACGAGGGTATAGGGTCCGATGCACACTGTAGTGCAACAGATCGAGAGGTGACACCAGGCTGCCATCGATACAACGAGGGGTCGTAAAGGGAGGGATCAACGACGGCCTCCTCAGGAGAGACGTTGGAGAGCACCACATGCTTCGAAGAGACAACAGCATCCAAAGAGGAGGGAGGTGAGGAGAGAGAGACTCCCTTCTTAGTAGAGGGATAGGCTACCATTGCCTGATAGGGGCAAGGGTGTCGAGGTGGGGGAGAGTAACGAGATGGCAGCTCTTCAAGCGAAGAATGTCTGCCTACAAGCTTAGGTACAGATTTTGTAGGATGAGGCTACACGGCTTAGGGCTCAGGGCGGAGGGGCGAGCATTATGGAACTGGCACGGGCGGTTGCTCAAACCATGTTCTATCAGGGAATGTACTACCAGCTGGTTCCAGAGGGCCAGAGGATACAGCTGCCAGTCGACATTATGGAGTCAATTAGGATGGGGTCATCGAGAACATCATCACGATCAACGTCGAGGACCCACGACACAGGATGGGCTTCGATGGGACCACCTCCTCCACCTCAGGGCAGGAGAGAAGATGAGGCTGAGAGCTCGAGGTCTTCTCGAGGCTAGATGCATATTGTACATAGAATATTTTTGAGATGATTGAGTAAGCTAGGGTATAGATTGTGGCATACCAATCCATTTTGATATGATGTATATACTTCTTGATATATTTATGATGTTCTTTTTGTGATATGACTTGTGCATATGTTTTATGATGCTTTAATATTTTAATTGTTGATTGACTATTCATGTAATTATGTTGTTGAAAATATTATAATTTTATGTCATGCTATAAAATTAAATGAAATAATTTGATGTAAACAAACTGGATGTTGTGGTGTGTTTTGATGAAAATAAAGTGACTTCTAACAATAATTGCAAAGGACATTGTCGTTGTTACATGACCATTTCATCGAGTCGTCGCTCGCTAGGTCATCAAGCTAATCCCAGTATGAGAGAAATATTGTTAAAAGTAAAAGGGTGCTTAAGAGACTTTCTTAAGACTTTGTGTTGTGATGATGAAAAATAGTGATGATTTGTTTTCAGATTTCTATGAAAATCTTATGCATGAAATATTAAAAATATGATTTTTGCTAGGCATAAAATTCCTAAGTATGATAGAAATTTGAACAATTCCCTAGGAATAATACCATCGTCGCACAAAAAAAAAAATGAATGTTGACATAATGAAATGAAATAGGAAAGTTTTCGTTCTTTTTAAAGCGTAATTGTGTAACATAATGATTTAAGCCATATGCTTTTATGGATTAAATAAATGAGAAATAAAATTAAAACGATGGTTTACGCTAGGCATAGACTTATACCATCATCGTGAAATCCAAAGAAGAAACTGATATAATAGTTTTATTGCATAGTTGTTTTTTGATTTTGAGATAAACAGAAAATATACAAATGAGGACTTGCACTAGGCATAAAATTCCAATTTAGGTTTAGGAACTATACCATCATTGCAAAAGTCGAAAATATATAAATGTGACTTTATTGCTAGCTTTTGAACATGTTTTGCAAGAAAATTTTGGATTTTTGAAAAAAATGTATTTAATTGATTTTATGCTAAGCAAATATTCTCAAAAAAAAAAAAAAAATCAAATTATTCCAGAAGATTTGCATAAATATTTTAAATTATCTCAAATACAAATTTGACATTTATAAGGAACCCCATGTGCATACATGAGTTCATTGCCGATCTTGATCTATCATAATGATACAAAATATCTCAAACACAAATGTGTGTGCAATTGCAATGTTCATTTACCGATTTTGAGCAAGATAATTTGATATAAGTAATTTGAAATAACCAAATGAGTGTTCGTTGACCATGATTTATATGCATCTAACCGTACCAGACTACTATGTAATTCAGGTCATCAAGAGCTAGCTGATCCATAAGCGGACATAGGTCTATACAAAATAAGGTCGCTAATGTGATAGACATGTCACCACGCAAAAAGGAATTACCCAAGGCCAAGCAGGTTGGGCACAAACCACCGGTTATGGGGCTTACCTCATAGTTTTTGAATAATTGAGAATTCCAGGGATTCAAGCTCATTCACCCTTCTTTTCTTTCAAAGGGGGGGAAGGGATTTATTGCTTTTTGCTTTTTCTTTTCTTTTCTTTTTCTATTTTTTTTTTTTGTATTTTGTATTTTTGCTTGACACTGAGATAATGTCGAGATATTGCTGAGATGGTACAAAATGATAATGCTTCTGAATAATTTTCTCTTTTTCTCATGATTTTTCTTGATTTTCTTTTTCTTTTTCTTTTTCTTCCTAGACTAGGGATACTTGCTCGGATTGGCTGTAGAGCAAGGGATTTTTATTCTGGCAGGGGTGAGCTTGTCCTTTTGTCAATTCTCAAAGATTCTAGACCATGTGCATGATAGGATAGCAGCGGAAACGCTCAAGAGACCACTTCTACTGCGTAGCATCGTTTTGAATTTGCAATGAAATCATTTTAAGGTGAAAAGGTGTACTTGGTTCAAGTAAATAACAAGATCAATTCTCTATGCTCAAAACTTTATTTAATTCAACTATGGACTTTGATATAAGAGAGATTAATAGTCATACCAAATAAGATCAAGATATTTATTCATGTGAGTGTGAAAGTGAGGGATTCCAGATAAATGCTAATTTATCCAAAATAACTGAAAATATAAATGCAATACTTCAAGAATTGACAGGTGCAAAATAGAAGATGTTTTTGAGGATTTTGATGATTTTGATTTTTTTTTTTTTTTTTTTTTAATTTATGATTTGAGAGAATACATAATATTACTGTTTTTTGAAATTTTTATATGAATTACTAATATGAGACAATATGTATAATATATACAGTGACAAAATTACCAGATTTATGCATAATAGCGCTTAAGATGCATAATGTTCATAGGTTCTTTAAGATATTTGCCATCTAAGGTAGCTAATCTATATGCTCCTGATCCAAATTTAACAGTGATAATATATGGCCCAAGTCAATTAGGCTCGAATTTGCCTTTAAGGTCTTTAGTTGCATTAATATTTTTTTTATTTTCTTTTAAGACGAGGTCGTCGATCTCAAAGGATCGATTATAAACTTTCTTGAGATATGCTCGTTTGAGCTTATTCTGATAGGCACGAAGATGCTCCAAAGCATTAATGCGCTTCTCATCTAGGAGTTCTAGCTGACTAAATCTGCCAACACGATATTCATCTCCTACTTCAGTATCTTGAAGTAGCAGAGCCAAAGAAGGAACTTCTAATTCAAAGGGAAAAACAACTTCAGCGCCATAAACCAAAACAAAAGGTGAAGTGTCCGTGGGAGTACGAATGCTAGTTCGATAAGCCCACAAAGCAGGATATAATTGAATGTGCCAATCACGGCCATATTTATTGACCAGTCTCTTGAGGATTTTAATTAATGTTTTATTAGATGCTTCTGCTTGGCCATTACCCTGAGGATAATAGGAAGTGGACCAACGATGTTGAATTTTATATTTTTGACATAGTTTCTTTACATCTTTGTTTTTGAAACAAGTTCCATTATCCAAGATGAGATTTGTAGGAATTTCGAACCTACAAATAATTTGATTAAGAATAAACTTGGAAACTTGTGTTCTAGTGCAAGAAGCTAAGGGCATAGCTTTGACCCACTTCATAAAATACTCGATGGCGGTTATGATGAATTTATGTCCATCAGATGACACAAGACTGATTTTTCCGATGATGTCTAAGCCCCATTTTGAAAAGGGCCAAGGAGATGAAATATCCTGTAGTTCTTGTGTAGGCGCATGGACAAGGTCAGTGTGTTTCGGACACTTGTCGCAATGGTGCATGTAATCATGTGCATCATTCTCCATGGTAGGCAAAAAATATCCTAATGCTAAGGAGCTTCTTAGCAATGGCGCTACCACTAAAGTGTCCCCCACAAGATCCATCGTGGGCTTCACTCAAAGCTGATCTAGACTCTTCTAGATTCAAACATCTTAATAGGATACCTTCAAAAGATCTCCTATACAACGTATTGCCAATTATTACGAAGCGACTTGCTCGTCTACATAATAACCGGTGCTGGTTTCTATTAAAACCTTCGGGGAAGGTCCCATTTTGAAGAAAATTGAGGATGTCAGTGTACCAAAGTTCAGGAATAGTTTCGTTAATTAGAAACACGTCTAAAGGTTCCAAGCATAATTTAGTTGAAGCAGGTTCCTGGAGTCGACGAATAATGATGGTAGCATATTCGTCATCTAAATCCAAGGGTAAAAGAGATGTAGTTGCGGCCATAGCGTCAGTCGCACGATTGCTAGTTCTAGGAATAGCTTCCAAGGTAACTTGATTAAATAAAGATATTAATTGTAATACATATGCTTTATATGGGTGCAATTTATCATCTCTGGTCTGATAAACATCGTTAATTTGATTTATAACAAGTTGATAATCATCAAAAACTAATAGATTTTTAATTTTCAGTGCCAGGGCAGCTCGTAATCCAAGGATTAGAGCCTCATATTCAGCAGTGTTATTAGTACAGGCAAACATTAATTTAAAGGATAAAGGTATGAAATGTTTCTGTGGAGATATCAAAATAATACCTGCACCAGCCCCACTCATACATCGGGATCCGTCAAAGTATAAGGACCATGGCTCTGAATGATTCGCTTCTAGGTTAAGGCATTTGTCAGGAAACTCAATGACAAGGGGATGGGTGGATTCTAAGGTTGCAACAGCTAATTGATCTGTTATGATTTGACCCTTAACAGACTTATATCCTATAAATGTGAGTTCAAACTCGCTTAGATCAAGAACCCACTTTGCTGTGCAACCAAACAAATAAGGTCGACTCATGAGATACCGCAAGGTATCGAATTTAGCAATAATGTATGTTTTCTTATTGAGCATATAATGGCATAGTTTTTGTTTAGAAAATATGACTGCTAGACATAACTTCTCTAATGCTATGTAGTGGGTTTCATAACTAATTAATGTTCTTCTAATGTAATAATTAGCGCGCTCTCTTTTCTCATCATCAAGTTGAGCTAACATAGCTCCTAAAGCAAAATCTAAAGCAAAAATATACAAGATAAATGGGCGATCAGGTTTAGGTGGTGAAAGTACAAGTGGGTTAAGAAGATATTGTTTGAGGAGTTCAAATGCTTCCTTACATTCGTCATCCCAATGGAAAGAAACATCCTTCTTAAGAAGCTTAAGAAAGGGTCTAGTTTTATCCGCCAACTTATCGATGAAGCAACGGATAGCTTGAAGCTTACCTTGTAGACTCCGTAATTTAGATATATTTGTAGGTGCGAGCATATCAATGATAGTCGTAATCTTGAGAGGGTCAATTTCGATGCCACGTAGAGAAACTATAACCCCCAATAATTTACCTGACTTAACTCTGAATATACATTTGGTTGGATTCAATCGGATAAGATATTCCCTTAACCGATCAAATACTTTTCTCAAGTTATCTAAATGGTCATCTTCTTCAGTAGAACATGTTATAATGTCATCTACATAATCATGTAGTATATCATGCATCATATCATGAAAGATATAAGTCATGGCTCGTTGATAGGTTGCATCTGCATTCTTCAAACTGAATGGCATCACTTTCCAATAGAAAGTCCCCCAAGGGGTAATAAAGGTTTTTTTAGACTGATCTTCAGGAGTTATCCTGATCCGATTATAACCAGTAAAATCCATCCATTAAGGATATCATTCCACTCCCAGCAGTAAAATCAATGATCTAATCCATATTGGGAAGGGGAAAATTGTCTTTAGGGCATGCATCATTAATATCTCTAAAGTCTATACAAACCCTAATATTAGTAGCTTCTTTCTTAGTTATTGGAACTACATTCAAGATCCATTCAGCATAATCAATGGCTTGTATAAAAATAACATTCAGGAGTTTTTCTAACTCCCCTTTGACTAGTAAGGCCACTTTAGGATGCATTTTTCTAAGCTTCTATTTAACAGGTTTAGCATTCGGATGCACGACTAGGTGATGCATAACTACAGAAGGGTCTAAACCCAGCATATCTTCATATGTCCAAGCAAAGACATCTTCATATTCTTTAAGAAACGCAATGTATTTATCCTATTTTTCTTGACTCAATTCTGATCCAATGTTGATTATGTGAGGGTTATCGTTGGTTCCAATGTTAATTTTTATAACATTTTCTACTTCCATATGTAGATTTCTCTCAAAATTAGGTGGGGTGGGTGAAACGCCCAATTCTTGTAATTCTTCCAAGGTTAGCTTGGATAATTCATCTTGAGGAGTCGTGGCATCAAGCTGGGCTATACTAGGTATAGAGCCATCAAAATAAAATCCATTATGTAATAATTCCTCAACGGAGACATTGTGAAAGATATCTCCCTCCAACTCATCGTCAGATTCAACGATCATCTCAGGATAAGCTATAGATAGCATATTACGTGTGAATGTCTTATTCATTAAACGCAAAGCATCGCGTTCATCTAAATGATCTTGGTAACATATAAGATGGTCATCATCCTCAAATGGGAATGGATGACCTTTACTAGAAAATAGGCCCACACCACATCGGGCGGGCCACGCTTCTATCTCAAAAGGTTCTTTCATACCATTCTGGAAAGGTCCCAAACCTTTCCCTTTATATCCCAATTTAAGCATTATAGGTTTGGCTTTAATATACTCATTAGTAAAATAACATCGAGCATATCCATCATAATGAGTTCTGATGTTTCTGGGTATTCTACCCTAGTCATATCCCTTATAAATAAAGGTACAACTCCCGACTTGGTAAATACTTCCCATAGGCTGTGGAAGGCCTAAGGTACGAGGAGATGGTGCAAATTATTTAAAATAATGGAATCTTGCATAGAAGCATTTGTTTCTTCTGATATAAGGATTTTAGATAGATCGGGTAAGAGCTCATCAGTAAGAGCATAAGAGATAGAAGGAACATTCCCTACGTCTTTCGATGCAAAAAATATGAATTTGGTGGATGTAGACGGTGTAGAGGTGTCGATAGATGGGTCTATTACAGGTATGGAAGTTACAGGAGTAGAATAAGAGACATTGGTTGTGGGATTAGGATCTTTCTTAGGTCCTAATGTGGTTTGTTTAGAAGATGGTTGAGCTATATGTGAAGGTGCAATTGATGGAGAAGAAGTAGATGACGTTACGGGTGTGAGTTTCACACGTTTAGATGGATAATGAGAATTAGGATGTGTGGATGACAGAGCGAGGCAAAATTGAACTCCAATAGGTTCTGCCAAAGCACACATATCAAAGGGTCTTGGATCACCATGAATGGTAACCAACTGATTTTAAATTTGAACTTAACACATTGATGTAAAGTTGAGGGAACAGTTCGCATTGCATTGATCCAAGGATGACCCAAGAGTATATTGTACGATGCAGGACAATGTACAATAAACACAGTCGTATCCAAGGTTCTCGGACCAACCTGCAATGGAATGGTAATAACTCCACATGTTTCTTGTGTTTTGTCATTAAAAGCTTTTATGATCATATCAGTTCTTTTCATTTCATCACTTCTAAACCCAAATATTTGGTAGAAGTCAAAAGTGCAGATATTTAAATATGAACCATTATCAATCAAGACTCGTTTGACTGCTACATCTCCAATTAAGGCAGTAATATACAGGGGGTTATCTTTATGTAAACTATGTTGCGATATGTCTCTATCTCGAAAGTCAATACAATCAACTTCACGAGTTATTATAGAATTGGCCATGGCTTCAGGTTGAATATCTTATGGTATCATCATCTGACTTAATGTGAGCATTAATTCATCTCTATGTGTAGGAGAAGATCTTAAAAGGTCGAAGAGTGAAATTCTAGCTGTAATATTTGATAATTATTCATTAATATTATAAGGAGGTTTAGGCTGAATATTAGGTGAATGATTCATTTTATTAGGAACCTTCAAAAAAAATGGAGCTGATCCACCATTCTGAATTTGATCTTGTTGAGAATTTTGAGCCTGTTGTCTAGTAACAGCTCCGATGGTACCCACAATATTATTTTGTGGATGATGAATGGGTCTTGGTCTAGCATTTATAGCTAGCTCATTAGAAAGTAATCGGTGAGATGAGGGTCTAGTAGTGACTCTTCTTGGAAATGGCTCTTTTGGAACCATATAACTTGTGATAGGATGAATAGGATCTGATTCATCATTAGAACTATTCGATTGATTTGATGTGATTTCCATATCACTCTTAGTCTCGTATTCTGTATCACTAAGATCAGGTATCTGAAGATTATATAGAGGTCTGGTTGTAACCACGGATAAAGTTGTGTCAAATATTTCCAGATCATGAACAGGTAAATACCCGCTAATAGTTCCTACATATCGGACAGGAGGAGGGACATTATGATGTTCAATTTGATTAGCACCTCCTTACCATATTTTGGTAAGGGATGTTGAAAGATGTCCAATGAATTATTGGCATTCTGATTCTGGATTTGTGGGGTGTTCTTTTGAACATTATTAAGAGGATTTTTCTTAGGTTGAAAGGCTTGCACCTCCATCTCATTGTTATCAATCAAGTCTTGTATTTTATGTTTTAATATTTTACAAGATTTGGTAGTGTGTCTAGGTCCTCTTTGGAAGTCACAGTGTAAATCTGCTCTGTATTCGGGTATAGTTGGATCAGGTTCCCGAATATTTGGTAATTGAATCAAACCTTGTTCTAATAATTACAGTATAATAGTTAATAAAGGTTGATTTAACCTAGTAAATTCTCGAGGAGGTCTATTAGGAGGTTTCAGTACAAACTTCTCTGCTGCCTTCGCAGCATTAACATTAGCAATATTTTTGCTATCGGTGACTCCATCACCCACAACTTGTTTATTCTTATATTGATTTTTGGATGTTTTCTCATTGTCTCTCTTTTTAAGCTGGCCTCTCCTAATGAGAGCATCTTCCACTCTTCGAGCTAAGTCTATAGCCTGATCGAAGGTGGTCAAGGTAGCAGTTGATAATTCGTAAGATAGTTGCTCTTGCAAATTATTAATAAAGATGTCCAACATCTCCCTATAAGGTAGCACAAAGTGTAATTTTCCTATCAACTGTCTCCACCTAGCTAGGAAATCAACAAAGCATTCATCTTTGCCCTGTTTTAAGTTATACAAATCTTTAATGGTCACATCTCTTTCGATGTAGGCACTAAATTGATGAACAAAAGACTCGGCAGTTTTCTTCGAAATTCCTCAAAGAATTAGTGGGTAATTGATAATACCACTCTAATGCCATTCCTCCCAAGATTTTCGGGAACATTTTTAGTAATAACAAGTCATCATGTGATATATCATGACATGCTATCCTAAACATACGAAGATGCTCTATGGGATCTTTGGTTCCTTTATATATGGGAAGAACAGACATAGGAAAATGTTTAGGATACGGCTGTGCTATGACTATAGGATCTAAAGGCTGACTACACATCTCTCGATAATTGTACGAGGGATGGTAGGGATCTATCTGGTCCATGCGGGAAACTAATTGTTTCACCACGGCTTCCAGATTGCTAGTTTGTCCACCATATTGGTTCGACGACACATAGGTAGGGGATCTATGAACGTATGATGGTGTGACACAAGGATTAAATGTTATATTGCTATTATGCAAAGTGTTGGTAGGAAGAGTATTATGAAGGGGATTTTTAATAGTATTATATTGTACCTTAGATTGTTGGTAATTGGTGTTCGGTTTTGTTTTGGGTTTTTGTTGATTTAAGGTATGTTGGTCAAGAGCTTGGCGAAATAGAGCAATAAATGATGGTTTATTTTATGCGGGAATGACCCTAGGCTTGTTAACAGGCACTTTAGATGGTTGGGTAACCTGCTGTTGTTGCATGTTCTGGATCACAACTGCCATATCCAAATTGGATGGTCCAGCTTGATCACTCTCTTGGTTAATAAAGGACAAGGGATTAGTGTGTGTTTGAAATACTTCTTCTAGAGTTGCTTGAGTATCACTAATTCGATCCTTGTCCATATGGGCTACTCTATTAAAAACACCAATATTAGTATTAATGAACTTCCAAAATTGTTCCATGTTCTCAAAACTGATGGCTCCTCCCGGAGAAATTTTAGGGGATGAGGATCCTTCCTCTTTAACAGTTTCTTCTTGTTCATTTCCTACAACAAGCTCTTCTTCTTGCTGGTCTAGGATTTCTTCTTCCTGAACTTGGTCCTCAGGAGGGACATTTTGGTCAGTTAATGGTCTTCCTAACCAATCTTCATCTTCTTCGATTTTTTTTTCGATTCCTGAGTCTAGGCATTGTGCTAAACTTAGGTTTTAGCAAATATATATACTTATATATATATGCAATAGGGTTGAGAGGTATATATTTTAACTATATACCTACTATAATATTTTAAAGGAAATGTTTTGTTATTTTTTATTTTTTTTTGTGTTTTTTTTTTTGTGTGATTTTATTATATTATTATTTTACGAGAATAAAAATAACAAACATCATGCTAGTTATAAGAAACAATAGTAGAAAGAATCACTTAGTTTTCTATGAATAGTTTATGGATATCATTGATAGGGTCAAGTTCATCAGGAGTCATGAAATGCTCCTCATCAAATTAGAAGTTGTTTTTCAAGAACTTGACAAAGTGTGCTATGGTAATATGATCTATTTCAGACTCTGACATGTAAAAATAAAGTTCGTGGCAATACTCTCGATACAACACAGCTCTAGGAACTCTATTCTATCTCTTTCTATCCGTAAGAACGACTTCTTGATCCTCTATACGAGATAGAAACTTACGTACTACAACTGCGTTCTCAAGGTATTCCTCAAAGGTGTATAATTCAGAAGACAAGTGCTCTTTTATCGGCTAACCACCTATGGCAAGCTCTCTGAAGTTCATGGTACAAAGTCACCTGATCAGGATCCAGGATTCTATCTAGGACAAACCTCTTAATTTACCTAAGTTCTGCAGATCTAGATTTAATAATACCCAATATCCTATCAAGTTCGTCCCACAAAGGTTGGGCTTTATATCTTTGAAGTAATCTAAGCACAAAAGTAATCTCTATGGCCGTTAATTGATTTTCAACATTTATGGAGACTGCTCGTCTTCTATTATAATCTACCATCTAAGTATGATATGCAAATTTAACAGTTTTCTAATGATTCTAGATGTTCTTAATAATGTGTGTTTTTTTTTTGGATTGTTTTCAAAAGGTGTTTTAGCTTCACGTCGGGTTCACCAAATTGTATCGCCCAAATTTGTTGCACCCTTACCTTTAGGCTTAAGGATCCATGCCCGGAAGGGGGATGCGAAAAGGATGGAACAATACCTCGAACGGAGAGGCCCTTTGAAGGTCACGCCTCTCGGAGGAGGGGTATAAAGGTGAATTTTTTACAGATGGTGGGGTTCACTAGGAAACTTTGAGTGGCAGTTTCCATGCCTAGGTTGAGAATGGGTTTGATTTGTTCATTTTATGTTCAATCATTCAGATTCCTAGGTTGGCCAAAATGAAGCTAAGCTATTCTATATGACAATTCCGATTTATATGAAGACAACAAACATAAATGAATCCTAATATGATTAAATGCAGAGAATATGTTAAATGGAGAAGAGTACACTCGATTTCGATGTCTGATGAAGATTTTGAAGCTTGTAGGAATCCAGATCATCCCGGATATGACAGGATCATCTGTAATTGTACAGAATCGTCCCAAATCACAGTCGATCATCTGAGATCACCTAGGATCGTCAACGACCTGACGAATTCGTAAGAAACCTGCAATCAAGAAAACAAACACCAAAAACCAAAAATACTATTGCAAGAATGATGCAAAGTGATAGAAATGAGAGTGTAGATGTTTAAATAACAAATCCAGATATCAAATTAAATGAGATGCAATGTTTTGGTAAGTTATTTTGAATTTTATCATGCAATTATGCTAAATGAGGTGAACTCCAAGATGCAAAATAGAAGTAAATTAATCTAATGCACCAATAAATAAAGAAACGAGGTAGAAAATGCAAACTCGGGACTCTGATTGCCTCCAAGCTGAATTGCAGTCAAGATCGTCTGTAATCGTATGATATCGTCGCAATCTTGACAGGATCGTCTCAAATTGTAGTTGAATCGCCTACGACGATCCGAGCTATCTCTGATTGAAACACAGTGAAATCCTGCAACAAAAACTTAGAAACATGAATATAAAATCTTGTAGGGAGTCAGGGAGAGCAGGCAGTTAGAGATTCAAGGGAGGCAAGGGAAGAAGGCAGTCAGGGAATCAGGGCATCAGGGGGATAAACTAGAAAAATCCTAGTTTATATAGGATTAGGGGGAGGTTAGGAGGTTGGGGATCATCCCAATATGGGAGATCCTCAACGTGGGAATCTCCAACCGCGCAGACACGCTTCTGCCCAAGTTGGAGAGGTCATTGGAACATAAGCTAATTATGAAAATTCGGTTTTGGGACGAAATCGTCTAGACGTTCTGTTCTAGACGAATTCTTCCGATTTGGGATGATATCATCAGATCAGCGACGATATTGTCCAACGATCAAAACAACTTCTAAAAATGGTGCAAAAAATGAGGTGAGCAGTTAACGGGCGATTTCGAGGTTAAAATTCAATTTTTTACTTTTTACTGATGGTTTAACTGCACCAATTTTAGGGTGCTACAAGTTGAAGCATGTTTGACACCTTCCACCTTTCTTTCCTATATAGCCTTTGATATGGATTTCCCTAGGGCCTCTACTAAGATGATGAACAAGGGGATAAAGGGTCCCCTTGGTGAAGGCCTTTCTTGCTTTTAAAATACCCAACCGCTGCTCCATTGACAATAACTAAAAAAATGACTAATGTGAAGTAGGTTGTCAGTAAATCTATCCATTCTTGGTGGAATTCAAAATTCCTCATTACCTTGATAAGAAAGTCCCATGACACTCTATCATAGGCTTTGTTCATGTCCAACTTGAGGAGCATGCCTTCCTCACCACTTCTCTCAATTGAGTGGATGATTTCATGGATGGTTATAATACCATCTAAAATTTATTACCCCTTAACAAACCCCCCTTGTTGTGGGTCAATGATGAATATAAGGACCACCTTAATTCTATTTGCAAGTGCTTTGGAAAGGATCTTATACAAAGTGTTGTAGAGACTTATAGGATAAAATTCAAAGAAGGATCTTGTCCCAACCACCTTTGGAATAAGGGCTAAGAAAGTTGAGTTCACATGTCTTGGAATATGATTAATTCTCTAAACCTTTTTCATCGCTACCATGATATTTGTTCCCACAATATGCTAAAAACGTTGAAAAAAACCTCTCTGGAATCCATCAAGCCCAAGGGCTTTTTTCCCACTCATATCAAAGACAACTCTCTAGATTTCCTCATATTTGAGGGGACTCAAAAGGTAATCATTCATCTGATTAGTAACCAAATCTAGAATGTTTTGTAGCATGGAGTTCATAACTTCTTCATTCTAAGGTCAAGAGTACCAATCAAATTTGTAAAGAGATTTACTACTTCTCTAATTTCGATCAGATCTTTCATAACCAAGCCATTTTATATTACAATTTCCTTTATCTTGTTACTCCTATGTCTCAGTGTTGAAATGTGAAAAAATGTATTATGATCATCTCCCTCTTTAAGCTAAGAGGTATTGGATTTTTGGTTTCAAAAAATTTCCTCACATGCCAAAGTATTATGATACTTAGCAAGCACTTGTCTTTCCCTATCCCTTAACTCTATGGTTAAACCATCATTGTTCACTATTATCTTAATGTCTTGTAGTTATTATTTTAACTTGTATTTCTTAATGAAGAGATGGTCAAACACCAATATGTTCCATTGCTTGAGATTTTATTTGATATATCTCAGCTTCTTAGCAACTTGGGATATTTTCTACCCTGAGAAATCAGTCTTCCACCAGTAAAAAATTTGGATCTCCAGATTCCCATGCCTCGACCACATCATCTCAAAACTGAAAGCGCTCTTGAAGAGTTTTTTTACGTCTTTTATCTCCCATAAGAGTGTATTATGATCTAAGCCCACTTTTGGAAGGGCTAAAAGGGTAGTATCACCAAAGGAATGGAGGCCTTCCTTTGATAGTAAAACCCGATCTAATCTAATTTGTATTAGCTGCTCCCCAATATGTCTATTGCTCCATGTGTATCTTACCCTTCTAAGATCAACATCCACAAGTTCATTTTCATTTACAAATTGGGCATAATTTATCATTCCTTTAGATATTGTTGGATTATCTCCTTTTTTATCTGACCAGTTTAAAGGGAAATTGAAATCTCTAACTAGTAATCCAAGGAATACCCCTAAAGGCTTCCTTGAGTTGGCTTATATATTTCCAAAGGTGTTTTATCCTCACTACAATATTCGAGGTATAAACATTTGTAAGGATCCACTATTTTTTAGTTTCCTTGAAATACAAAAGTGATGAGATGAATCTCTTTGACTTTACTATTTGTCTACCTTCAAATCTATTATGGTCCTATATATAGAGTAACTCCCTTGAAGCTCCCAAGGCAAGGCTTGCAACAAAATCTACCTTCTTCCATATCTATTTTTTAATAGCTTCTATTCTTTGATAATCTACTTTGGTTTCTTAGAATAGAATAATCTAAATATTTTTATATCTTCTCAACATATATACTAATCTTTGTTTGGCAGGGGTGTTGAGTCCCCTTGTGTTCTAGGATAGAAATCTCATTTCTTAGATATGCCAATCAATATTTTCCCTCCACCCAAGGGTAAAGTAGATTGGGTTTCATTTGTAATTTCTACCACAATCTCTCGTTCTCTAATCTCTTGATTAGTTGGTCTTTCATGTTTTCTTTCCACCCCTACATCAATACCTCCCTTATGATTTTTGATCCACTGATTTGGGGTTGGGTCTGTGTTATTTGAGCCCCCTAGATTCTTTGTCTCTTTACCCTCCTCTTGGTTTACAATCTCTAAATTTGGACAATGGTATTTCTCTTTTGAATCAGAACATACTATCAAGTGTATATTTTATTCAATGTTAATTTTATCATGCTTATGGGAAATTGAATCAGGTATAATAGTATCTAAATGGGAAAATGAATTAGATACTGGAACTTCAAACTCCTCAGGAGAGGGTTTTTGAATATATACCTCCTAGATTTCCTCCAAGATTTGATCCTCCTTGAGAACCTCCTACTGATTTGGTTCAACCCCATGGTTCATGATTTTCTCTTGGTTATTCTCCAAAGTATGGTTCATAGTTTCCTTAGTCTTTCATTCTTTGATCTCTTGATTAGTTGACCTTCCATTTTTTCTTTTCACCCCATATTAATCTCTCCCTTCTAATTTTTGGTTCGTTGACTTGGGGATAGGCTTATGTTATCTAAGCCCCCCTAGATTCTCAGTCTATTTACCCTCCTCTTAGTTTACAGTCTCTAAATTTGGACAATGGTCTTTCTCATTTGAATCAACACATACTATCAACTATATGTTTTCTTTAGTGTTCATTTCATTGTGCTTGTGGAAAATTGAATTAGGCATAACAATATCTAAATGGGCAAATGAACTAGATAGTGGGACTTCGAACCCCTTGGAAGGGGTTTTTTTGAATACATACCTCATGAATTTCCTCCAAGATTTGATCCTCCTTGAGAACCTCCTGCTGATCAAGTTTGACCCTATGGTTTAGAATTTCCTCCTAGCTATTCTTCGAAGTTTGATTCATAGTTTCCTTAGTCTTCTTGGAGCTCTCATCCAAATCTTGCTTCTTTTGCCATACATTCTACTTTTGGGTCGATTTCCTTTGATTTGGGCGCACACTAGATGAATGCCCTAACTTCCTACAACTCCCACACTTCATTGAAACATTTTCATATTCAATAATATGATTCTATACCCCATGATTGGAAATAAGTTTAATTGACCTTGACAACTCCTTCTCCATGTTTGTGTTATGCATATTCTTGCATATATTAGCTGTGAGAATGCTAGGGTTGTAGGGTCGATGGCGATAAGATGCCCTACTTCCTTCACAATGCTTGCTAAGATTTTCTCATTCCAATACTGAAAGGGCAGACTCAACAACCTCACCCAAATTGATGCCTAGGTGAAACATTGGGTTTCAGGGTCAAAATTTGAGCTCCATCTGTGCAAGAAGAGCCCTTAGCATCCATAAAACCATGGGTCGTCCCATAGAATACGATCGATATCCTCACTACAATTAAGTTTCACCATAAAGAACCCCTTCGACATTACCACAATCTTCATGTGGCCTTGGGCTCAACATTTAGTTGTTGCCCATTTTCTCACAACATCAAGGTCCGACCGTGCTCCCAAAAACCTCCCCACGAGATTCATTGCTCCCTGCATGACTCTTAGGTACACCAAAATATTAGGAATGAAAAGTTCTCCTTTCTTCGGCTATAGATCGAAGTGTAAGTCTAGGCATTTTTGCTTTCCCCATACCACATGTGATTAAGAGCGAGCTCTCGAGTTAAAAGGATGCTTCCTCGGATCCTCTACATTTTACTCTGCCCCAATATTCATATCATTAGCATCAAAATCAAGGTCTGGGTCCAATCTATCATTGCGCCTTCTTGTTGCTGCCTTTGCTCCTGCCATTTCCAATGGCTCCTTGATTTTGATTTGACTTGATAAATATATTATCAGATCTAAATAATATTATTTTTTTCAACTTGCATTGCGATTTAGATAAAATATAATAAATTCAAATTTGGCTAAAATTGCACTCTAAATAAAATTAGAATTTTTTTAGCTACAATTTTGTTTTGTGATGCAAGATTACTCATAAACCCAAATGCTCTTGCATCACACTTGCTCCTTGCTCGCACTTCACTTCCTACTTTCTCCTCACACTTTCAACTTCTTACTTGTTTCTCACTCACACTTGATTTAATTGTTTCATAAAGGATATTATTATTAATAAATAAACTATATTTTTAATTGATTATATGGAATTGAAACAACTTCCACCTATATTATATCATGACCACATGGTGGTATTACAACAATTTGACAATTATACATTTATCACTTGATAAGATTTGACAATTATACATTTATCACTTGATAAGATTTGAACAATTATACATTTATCACTTGATAAGATTTGAGCGTGTCTCCTCCTTAGAAAGTTGACCATTTGATTAATAAATAAATTACATTTTTTTTAATTAATTATATTTTGATATGGGTCTAGCTTTATTAAATCATCACCATAATGGCATAGTAATAACTTAGCTATTATTTATGTATTGCATAGTGGTATAGTAATAACTTGACTATTATCTATGTATTGTTTTGTAAAATTTGAACTTAAGTCTCTTTAAATGTTGATGAATGTGATCGATTGAACTAATACCATTTAATAATAAATAAACTATATATATATATATATAAAAGCGAAAAACCTTGTAGGGATGCTTTGGTCCGAAAGACCACAACTAGGGGTTCTACACCGTCAAAGTCACCCGGGAATCGCGCTCGGCCTTACCCGCACCAAGATTATCAATTGGATTTTGGGTACCCAATTCAACTTTTTGGTAGGATGGAGATTCAAACCTGGGATCTCCTTTGGAGGATTGCCCTCTCCTCTCCAACTCACCTGCAACACTTAGGTTTAAAATATATATTTAAAACAAAACAGGTGACGGGGACCGAGACACCACCCCTTAAAAATTCCAAATTTTTTTTTTTTTATTAAAAGCTTCGGGAAAATATTTACATTCCACAGTAGCAAGATGCCCGCAGGCTTACAAAGACCAAAGATGCTCTGGTAATTCTCCCTCTCCAGTCCCCCCTCCCCGCTAATACAAAAATTCCCGGGTTTTAACGAGGTCCCGGTCCTCCCAGCCATCAAAGCTCCCACCAAACAAGATTTTGATTTCAAATTTCCCTCCTTCCCGGGTTTTCAAAATTTTGACATTAATGGCAATCTCTGCCCGATCTATCCCTGAGTTTGCATTAATGATCTTCCTCCTCTGCACCCATCGCTTCGGTCAGACTGTACCCTGTACCGCTATTTTCTTCATAAAGTCACCACCTACAACTGTTGCGTTGCCGAAAGGGATAATAAAAAAAAAAAACGCGTGGTTGACACCTCCCTCGTCTTGTCTCTGGACACGTAGCCGACCGCCTTCAAATCTGGCCACGCCTTCACCATTTCGCTATATATTTGATGCACGTGCCCTCTACAACTTCCAGGACACACGTGGAAGTCCACGTGTCTAAATTGACCTTGCCCGGCCGTCGACCCAACCTCTTTGGTCTTGACTGCATTCTTCAACATTCTGATGCCTCGAACCCCAAGCCACGTGTCGGCCTCTAACTGGCCGCGATATCGCGACATGTCGCGATATCGTGACCCAACTGCCGCCTTGCTTTCGATTTTAAAAATTGTCGCGATATCGCGACACAACACAACCTTGCCACAGATTACAAAACAACGCCGCGATATCGCGATGTCGCGACATCGCGACGTCGTGATATCGCGACGCAACATTCCCATGCCACCGTCTTTGAAATGATGTCGCGATATCGCGACACCACTCGCCTTTGCCACTGACTTACCTTCGCAAGTCACGATATCACGACGTCGCGATATCACGACGTCGCGATATCACGACGTCGCGATATCGCGACAAAACCCGCCTTCTTCTGGCCGCAGCCTTATCGCGACTCCCCTCTCAACAACATGCTTTTCAAAACTTAGACCTCCCACTTGCTTTTCTACCTTGAGAAAAGAGAGAAATAAATCAACATTCAAAGTGTTTAGAAAACTTAGAGAATTTTTGAGGATGCAAGATAGATTTGCTGTCGCCGGATGCTCCTACATCAGACACCCGAGGTAAATAGAGAAGTGATCTTCACTTCGATGCTGTCTGGTCACCGCCTTCGGCAACCCTTCCCAACCTTCACCCGCTCTCGTAACTTGTTCAACTTCGCGTCTTGGCAAGAAAATTTTCTGCCCTCTACCAGACAAATTCTGGCATTACTGCACACCTTCTCATCTTCGGTCTGCAATGGCTTCAACTTGTGCCGCATTCTATCTTTCACCAAGGAATAAGTATTTGCACGACCATCATGCACTGCACTTCGATCAAACTGCCATGGCCTGCCCAACAACAAATGGCATGCATCCATAGGGAATACATCACACAGGACTTCATCCCGGTATCTCCCAATCTGGAACGTGACTAAACACTGTTCTCGGACCCAAGCTCGGTGGTCCTTCCGCAACCACGCAATCCGATACGGGTGCGGGTGCCTCCTCCTCTCCAACTGCAACTTAGAAACCATCTCCTCGGAAACCAAGTTGTCTGTACTCCCATTGTCAATAATGACATTACAAACTTTGCCCGCACTTTTGCACCGGGTGCGGAACAGGCTTCTCCTTTGCTCAGACTGGTCTTCATCCACCAGCATGGTCCTTCTCACAATCATGGCTTCCCCCTTTTTAGCTTCTTCAGAATGTTCTGAGTCAGCATCCTCAACTGCCACAACTGCTCTGGCAGGACCCACTGGCCTCTTGTTTGTCTTTTCCCGGTGTTGTGGGCACTCAAATGCCCGGTGTCCTTCTTCTCCGCAGTGGAAACATGTTCCTCGGAACACTCCCCTTTCATTTTCGCGTCCAGACCTACCTCTTCCTCTCGGGTAGTTATCATTCTGAACTTGCGGTGTTGGGTCTTCCTCTCCTTTCTGATCCCGGTTGCTGCTCTCCTCTTCCTTCTTCTCTTCCTTTCCTTCTTTCTTTCCACTGTTCTTTCCTCCCGGTCCTTTCACTTTTTGCTTGTTGTCAAACCTTCTGTTCAACTTTTCTTCAACCTTTAAAGCAAATTGGTAAGCATCTTCGATGGTGCTTACCCGAACCAAGCTCAACTCCTCCTGCACACTCGGTCTCAACCCATTAATGTAACGGGCCACTTTTTCCTTGCTTGCTTCCAAATGCCCTGTTCTGATGGAGATTTTATAGAACTCCTTCGTGTATTCTTGAACTGTTCTGTTCATCTGCCTAAAGCTCTGAATTTTACGTAACAGATCCAGCTCATAGTCAACAGGGATGAACTGTCTTTTTAATTTCTCCACCATTCTGTCCCACCTGGTAATCCGTTCTTTTCCTCTTCGGTTCCTCTCTAACTGTACCCCCTTCCACCATATGCTAGCATGACCCTTCAGTCGGGTCTTAGAAAATCTGACCCGGTTAGGGTCTTCAACCTCTTCGTATTCAAAATATTCTTCTAAATCATTCACCCAGTCTATCAACTCCTCTGGGTTCAAGTTCCCGAAATACGTAGGAACTTCTAACTTCGGCCTCTTCCCGATTTGGGATATGGCCTTGTACAATCTGGCCTGTGTCGGATCTACATCTTCTTCCTCTTCTTCAAACTCATTCTCTTCTTCCACCTCATCCTCACTGTCTGCATCCCTTCTCGGCTCACGTCCTCTGCGTAGTTCTTCCTGCAGGGCCTGGACTTGCCGCTGCAAAGCCCGGAAATATTTCGCTGCCATACCTCTGCCACCCGCCGGGTTTCTTCTCGGAGGCATCTTCACTCGAGCTCAAATCCTCCCACACGTCCTGGTACAACTGCCTCTCCTTCGACGGTCTGCTGTACGCTCAGGAACTCCCGCTCTGATACCACTGACGGGGACTGAGACACCACCCCTTACAAATTCCATTTTTTTTTTTTTTTATTAAAAGCTTCGGGAAAATATTTACATTCCACAATAGCAAGATGCCCGCAGGCTTACAAAGACCAGAGATGCTCTGGTAATTCTCCCTCTCCGGTCCCCCCCTCCCCGCTAATACAAAAATTCTCGGGTTTTAACGAGGTCCCGGTCCTCCCAGCCATCAAAGCTCCCACCAAACAAGATTTTGATTTCAAATTTCCCTCCTTCCCGAGTTTTCAAAATTTTGACATTAATGGCAATCTCTGCCCGATCTATCCCTGAGTTTGCATTAATGATCTTCCTCCTCTGCACCCATCGCTTCGGTCAGACTGTACCCTGTACCGCTATTTTCTTCATAAAGTCACCACCTACAACTGTTGCGTTGCCGAAAGGGATAATAAAAAAAAAAAAAAAACGCGTGGTTGACACCTCCCTCGTCTTGTCTCTGGACACGTAGCCGACCGCCTTCAAATCTGGCCACGCCTTCACCATTTCGCTATATATTTGATGCACGTGCCCTCTACAACTTCCAGGACACACGTGGAAGTCCACGTGTCTAAATTGACCTTGCCCGACCGTCGACCCAACCTCTTTGGTCTTGACTGCATTCTTCAACATTCTGATGCCTCGAACCCCAAGCCACGTGTCGACCTCTAACTGGCCGCGATATCGCGACATGCCGCGATATCGCGACCCAACTGCCGCCTTGCTTTCGATTTTAAAAATTGTCGTGATATCGCGACACAACACAACCTTGCCACAGATTACAAAACAACGCAGCGATATCGCGACGCAACATTCCCATGCCACCGTCTTTGAAATGATGCCGCGATATCGCGACGTCGCAATATCGCGACACCACTCGCCTTTGCCACTGACTTACCTTCGCAAGTCGCGATATCGTGACAAAACCCGCCTTCTTCTGGCCGCAGCCTTAGTCGCGACTCCCCTCTCAACAACATGCTTTTCAAAACTTAGACCTCCCACTTGCTTTTCTACCTTGAGAAAAGAGAGAAATAAATCAACATTCAAAGTGTTTAGAAAACTTAGAGAATTTCTGAGGATGCAAGATAGATTTGCTGCCGCCGGATGCTCCTGCATCAACAGACTAAATATAACAATAAATTTATAAACATAAAATAAAAATTTATTATAAATGCGCCTTTGAGAAATTTAAATTGCGCTAAATAGCTAAGAACAAATTTATAAACATAAAATAAAAATTTATTATAAATGCGCCTTTGAGAAATTTAAATTGCGCTAAATAGCTAAGAACAAGGAGTGAAAGGATACCCATAATAAAACAAATACGGATGGAAAGGGAGAATATCCCCCAGATCGATCTACCCACCTTCGTTAGGTATATTGCCGTTCATCTTGTAATAATCAATCATTAGAGCCATCACAATTTATTTAATAATAAATATAAATCTTGGAAGGGCCGGCCTGGAAGGAGCGTATATGAATCTCAACAAGAAAGTGTCGAAGGAAAAAAGGAAAATAAATGAGGTAGATCGAATTGATTTAAATTAATCGCTCGTTGCAGTGGAATGCCAAGCAAAATATTGGACTGTAAGGATAACAATATATATATATTTTTTCCTCTTCTTTCGGAGTTATAAACTTTGTTATATTTTTCACCCCTCTGTGAAATGCATGGTATTTGAAACTTCTCTCTGCACTTTTTCCCGATCTGCAATTTTCAACATCTGAATTTCGTTCCAATACGAATTTTCGATATTTGATTTGCATTTAATGTTTTTATGTGTTTTGTAAAATATCTGCAGTTAGATAGGGATGTATTTCTTTGAATTTTTGATATTTGATTTGCATTTAATGTTTTTATGTGTTTTGTATAAATATCTGCAGTTAGATAGGGATGTATTTCTTTTGACATATTGCTATTTCTTTTATTGGCCTCAGTGAATACGGAATCCAGAGTCAACCCCTGCCATTCAGGATTTTATTATTAGGGATTGATTTAGAAACTTGAAGAGAAACTTACAAAGCTTTTTATTTTTATATTGTTTTGGAATCTTTTAGACGTGGTAACGAGTTCAATTCCCGTGGATGATTAGGGATTGCACGCTACGTTGCATTGTCATCTTACTAATATGCATTTAAACAACTAATACGGAAATTGGAAAATATCGGCAAACTATGTTGAGGCTAATATGTGGACCTATCTTTTCGTTTTTGACATTTTACCATCTGTTCGAAATAAATCCGGGTTTTTCAAGGTGGAAATGAGTGTAGGTGGATCCCAAAAATGCTTACTTTTTATGGGAGGATCATATATTCAGGATAACATAGACTATGTTCTAATTGTTTCTGCAAGTCAGCTGAGATGGAGTAATAGGATGTAGACTGTATGAGGAATTTCTTAGTAGTCCGCCTGTTGTTTTGTAATAATTGCTTTTAAGCGTTATTAATTTAGGGGGCCGAGGAGCTTGATAAAGGTTCTATTTACGATGGTAGTAATGAAAGGGAATGATAAGAATGTTGTTCTGTATTTCAGTGCTTTTACATGGCTACAAAGGCACAGGACATATCAGAAATATATATACCAGGAGTTGTGTGCAAAACTAATTTTCTGATTCATAGGATTTTCAACCATATCTAGTATTTAATATTTTCGTCATCCTTTAATGACCACTGCTCACTACTGGTGTGCAAAACTAATTTTCTGATTCTTAGATTTTTATTTTGTGTGTATTTCAACCATGTCTAGTATTTAATACTTTAGTCATCTTTTAGTGACTATTGCCCATGACTGGTCATTTCTTTTATGAATTTGTTTTTTATTATTAGTATTATTTTTAATTTATGGACATTGTCAATAATTGTAAGGCATGGTATGAACAATAGTTGAGAAAATCTGCAAACAAATTCCGATTTGAGCCAATTTTTCCCAATTCACAGCCTGCCCGAATTGTTGCTGATATTTTTCCAAAATATTGTGATATGCATGAAAAAAGCTTTTTTTCAATGAAAATTACATTTTCTTCGGTTTTTTCAATGAAAAATTGCCGTTTTTTTTTGCTGATCTTTCCCTCTTTTTTTTGCCTATTCCCAAATTTTCCTGATTCATTTTCCATGCCGATTCCTATCCGACTCCAATTTCTCAACTATGGTATGAAATGAACATAGCAAACAGGTACCTCCAAGTGATGTTAGTCCTAGAGGGGATGGTGTTGACACGTCAACTTGAAGACTTTAAGCCCAAAACTTGTTTCCAGATTGCCAATGCCTGCACAAAGAGGACACAATTTTGTCACACACAAGCCTTTTTTGCCCCTTATTCCTTGTAATTGTTTTTTTTCACAAACTTTGTGTTGATGCAGTTCTCTTTCAGTCATTTGTTATAGATTTTTTCTGAATTTTGGTTTGAACATCATGGACTCTGTCCTGCACGTTGAGCCACTCAATGGCAAGAACTACTGCCAATAGGCTGCCCAAATGTACGACTTTTTCATGATCAACCTATTGTAAACCATTATCGAAAAAGACATGCCTGCTAGGAAGAAAGATAAGCCTTCGAAGGCAAGGAATGATCAGGTTGCAGCATATCTGCCTCTACGTTGAAGATGAGCACCGATTCCTTATTTATGAATTAGTCTCTGCCAAGGAAGTTCAGAACACTCCCAAGACAATATTTGACAAAGTGGATACTACACAGGTTGCCACTCTCAGTAGGGAGGTTAATATCCTCTCTTCTGAATTTGACAGGATTGAGGATTTTTTGGCTTGGGTGCTCAAACTTCATGAGAAACTCAATGCATATGGCAAGACATGTGAGTATGAAGACACCTGCATGCAAGTCATTTCAGTGTAATGACACCTATATGATTGATGTTGTGGGTGGACTTCATACAATCACCCCTTAATCAATTTACTCTCACATTTGCTAAGTTTTTGTGAAATGAAATGCTAGGATGGCAAAGGGGACTTCACCTTTAAAAAATTCTCTAATATACTCACCTGGGATTAAGGGTAAAGGGTAGGCAGGACATTTGTATTGAATTAGTTAGCTTGCTTTACTAAGGCAAAGGCAAAAGAGGTTTTTTAAAAGGGACCACAATAAGGGAACTCTCAGGGAAGCCAAAAAGCATTTCCAATCAGCATGAGTCCAAGAAAGAAGAAAATGAACAGATAAAACAAGGCAAGGAAAGTCAAGGCAACCAAGGTCAGAAGCAAGGAAAAGGAAAAAATAGTGTGCACCTATTGTAGCAAGCCAAATCATCTTGAGAATAGATGATTGAAGGTCTTAAGCAAAAACAAAAGGAAGCCAAGGGCAACATTGTTGCTACAAAAGTTGTTTCTAGTGAGATTTCCAAGTCTTTGCATGCTAGCAATCCAAGAAGGGTTAGAGTTTGGATTGTAGTTACAGTCATCACATGGCCAAGGTTGAGAGTCTTCTTCCTTATAGAGGCAAGGCTAAAGAGAAAGAAATAGTTGCTGCCAAAAGCCTTTCATTCCAATCTTAGGATGTAGTAATGCAGTAGTTGAGATTGGAGTCATCCATGTTGTGTGCAATATTTGAAATTTGACTAGTATTTGTCTATTTGTTGCTTAGATGTGTTCTATGGGGAAGAAGGTTGAGTTTTGGCCTAGCGGTGTGTGGTGAAGGATACCAAGCAAGGTTTTTATGTGGTTGCATCATGATCCTTTGATCAACATGAGAAGTTGTATAAGTTTGATGGCTTTCTATCTCAAGGTAAAGAAATATTTTTTTGCCTTCTTTGTTAAGGTAGATGCTGGTAGCAAACTCACGCATGAGGGTTTCGGGCACCTCAAAGCTCAGGACCTCGTAGTTGATGTACAATCAGAATATGGTCCATCGCTCATCCTTGATGAATCCTCGTGAAGGAGTTTTTGAGGGTTGTGTTCTTGGGAAGCATCATTGGAAATAATTTGAGAAGGGAAAAGGCATGGAGGTAAGCGTCACTGGGAATCATTTGAGGAGGGAAAAGGCATGGAGGATATTAAACAAGGTTTTTGTGTGGTTGCATCATGTGCCTTTGATCAGCATGAGAAGTTGTATAAGTTTGATGGCTTTCTATATCAAGCTGAAGAGATAAAGTCTTTTGCCTTTTTGTTAAGGCAGATGATGGTAGTGAACTCCAACATGAAGTTTGGGGTACCTAAAGTTGAGGATCTTGTAACTATTGTACAAAAAGATTATGGTCTATGGCTCATCCTTGGTGAATCCTTGGGAAAGAGTTTGTGAGGTTTGTGTTCTTGGGAAGCATCTTTGGGAATAATTTAAAAAAAATAGAAAGGCATGGAAGGAAGCATCGTTGGGAATAATTTGCGTAGGTAAAAGGCATGGAGGATATCAAACAATGTTTTTGTGTGGTTATGTTAGGAACCTTCCAATTAAAATAAGCACATCCATACAAATATTGCAATAAATAATATAATTAACGGAAATGAAAGTAGTAATATTGCAATACGAATGGAAATGCAACAACTTTATTGAACAAAATAGAATCACAATATAGAATCGCTGGCCTCTTTGAGGGGGCAACCTCCTTAGAAGCAGAGCTTTGATACAATATGAAAAGACTTGATACATTCTATTCACGCCCTTGCCTTTTTAAAGACTCCTACCAACCCTAACCCTAACGCTCAAGGGTTAGCTTCACATGCAAGTGGGGAGCCGAGCTAGAATATTCCACTAAAGAATCAATTACATCTTTTATAATGGTTACATTATATGGGTCCATATGTCTAGGCACCCCAAGTGCCACATACACGTTACAATGTATTACATAATAATGTTTGGATGGGTCATTACATAATATTGTTAGGATGGGGTCCTAACATGCCCTTCCCCTTCAAAAAAGCTTTGTCCTCAAAGCTTAAGATGAGGAAACTGTTGTTGTAGCTAGTGAAGCGGCTCCCATGTGGCATCTTTTGGTTGAAGTCCCTGCCATTGTACAAGAACATTGGTGATGGTATGATTACGAAGAGTGTGAGAACGCCGGTCTGTTTGGGCTCTAGAAGATGGATCCTTCTTCATCCAACTCAGGTAGTGTTGATTGAGCCTGTACCTTGTTGTCGATGATCTTCTTCAATGAAGAAACATGAAAGATTAGATGGATCTTGGAGGTGGGTGGTAGGTCAAGTTCGTAGGCAGCTGAACCAATCCGTTGTAATACTTGGTAAGGACCATAGAATTTTGTTGCAAGTTTTTAGGGTCCACGAAGTTGTATCGAGGATTGTTTGTATGGTTACAAACAAAGAAAAACCATGTACCCTTCAACGAAACTGTGCTTATAATGGTGTCAATCAGCTTGTTGACGCATACTGTTCTAGGCCATCTCCAAATTCTCCTTTAGCTATTGGAGAAGTGTTGCATGTTGACGAAGAGTGGTATCTACTACTTGAACTTTTGATCTGCCTGGAATGTAGGAGGAAGGTGTCGATGGGAGACGGCCATATACTGCTTCAAATGGCTTGACCTTGGTAGTTGTGTGATATGCATTGTTATACCTCCATTTGGCTAGAGGAAGCCTTTTAGCCCACTGTGTAGGATGTTCTGATGCAAAACAGTGGAGGTATGTTTCCAAGCATTTGTTGACAATCTCCGTTTGACCATTTGTTTAAGGGTGGTACGCTGAACTCATTTTAAGGTGAGTGCCCTACAACTTAAATAGTTCCTACCAAAAGTGACTGGTAAAGGTAGGGTCCTTGTCAGAAACAATAGATTTGAGCATACCGTGTAGGCAAAATATGGAGTCTATGAAGATCTTTGGGCAATTACAGAGGCGATATAGGGATGGGCTAAGGAACAAAAATGAGAATACTTTGTTTGACGATCCACTACCACCAGAATGACTGATTTACTCCCAGATTTTGGCAATCCCTCAATGAAATCCATAGAGATATCAGTTCACACTTATGCCGAAATTGGAAGAGGTTGAAGTGTGCCTAGGGCGCAAACCATTTTCCCTTTCATTTATTGGCATGTATCACATTCTGCGACATAGGTTTGATTCTTTGAATGTCCTTTTCCATGCCCTTCCAGAAGAAAGTGCGCTTGGCCCTTTCATAGGTTTTAAGAAACCCTGAATGTCCTACGGTGGGTGACTCATGCAATTCCTAAAATATGAGTTCTTGTATTTGCGAATTTTTAGGAACGACCAAACAATCATGATATCTCAAGTGTTGTCCATCCCACACATATCCAGGGCACGAGTTAGGATCATCTTGGAGTTGTTGAATCATAGATTGCAAACTAGAGTCCTTAGTCGTCTCTTCCTTGAGTTGATTGGCCCACTGAGGAAGTGGTGTTGATATGGCATACAACATGCTTTGATCTTCATACTGGTGTGAAAGTGCATCAACCACTATATTCTCCTTTCCTTTTTTATAAATGATTTCATAATCATACCCCAACAATTTAGAGACCCACCTTTGTTGTTTTGGTGTGGCTACTCATTGTTCCAAGAAGTACTTGAGACTTTGGTGGTCTATTTTGATTGAAAAGTGATGCCCAATGAGGTATGGCCGCTAATGATTGACAACATGCAAAATGGCCAACATCTCCTTCTCATAAGTTGATTTTCCTAAATTTCTGCCCGATAGTGCCTTGTTGGTGAATGCCAATGGTCTTCCTTCTTGCATCAAAACCGCCCCAATTCCACTACTTGAAGCATCACTCTCAATTACAAAAGGTTTGGAAAAATTGGGCGTAGCTAACACTGGTGTTGATATCATGGCTTGTTTTAGATCTTGGAAAGCTTGTTCCGCTGGTTTTGACCACATGAAAGAATTTTTCTTCAACATAGTTGTTAATGGTGCTGCAATCTTCCCATAGTTCTGAACAAACTTTCAATAATATCTAGTAAGACCCAAGAAACCTCAAAGGCCCTTGAGGGTTTGAGGCTTTGGCCATTCCTGTATAGCTTGAATTTTCTTGGGGTCTACTTTAACTCCTTCCCTTGATACAATGTGACCCAAGTACTCTACTTCTTGCATGCCAAAAGAACACTTTGACCATTTTGCATAAAGTTGATTCTTAGACAAAAGCTACAAGGCCTGATCCAAATGTTTGAGATGCTCCTCCCAAGTATGACTATAAATCAAAATATCATCAAAGAAGACTAAAA
Source organism: Wollemia nobilis (assembly GCA_028583015.1). Classification (NCBI taxonomy): domain Eukaryota; kingdom Viridiplantae; phylum Streptophyta; class Pinopsida; order Araucariales; family Araucariaceae; genus Wollemia; species Wollemia nobilis. The sequence goes on along the minus strand of JAQPPZ010016334.1, from coordinate 6,427,015 downwards.
TGAATTTGTGTAAGAAGGGCCGAAAGATTGTGTTCATCAAACTTTGGAAGGTGGAAGGTGCATTGGTCAAACCAAAGGGCATGACCAAAAATTCGTAGTGTCCTTCATGAGTTCGAAAGGCAGTTTTAGGAACGTCTTCTTCCTTAATTCTAATTTGATGGTAGCTTGAACGCAAATCCAATTTTGAGAAATATTGTGCGCCATTCAATTCATTCAACAACTCATCAATTACATGAATAGGAAATTTGTCTTTGAAAGTGATTTTATTGAGTTCCCCGAAATCCACACACAAATGCCATGTCCCAGCCTTCTTACGTACCAACAACAGTAGAGAGGAATATGGATTAACACTGGGTCGAATAATCCTTGTTGCAAGCAACTCTTGAACCATTTTCTCAATTTTAGATTAATGGACATATGGATACCAGTATGGCCAAACATGTGGTAGAAGGCTACCTAGTACAAGTTGGATGGCATGATCATGAGCACGTCGAGGTGGTAGGCCCTTGGGCTCCTAAAAAATAAATGCGTCTCTCTAAAAGAATTTGTAATTCCTCCTATTGCTTTGTTTCATTATTATTAGGCATTTGTATAGCAAACAATTGGGCCACTATCTCGTGAGATGATTTCTTTAGAAGCTTTTCCATTATGTGAGAAGAAATAAGTTGGGTAGCACCAGCGTGCATCCCTTTGAGAGTGTATTTTGTCCCTTGCTGACTGAATTTCATCCATAGTTTAGAAAAATCCCATAATACTAGACCCAAAGTTCTAAGCCATTGTGTTCCCAATACTACATCACATCCTCCCAAGGAAAGGGTAAACATGTTGGCCTTAAGATTGTATTCTCCTATTTGCACCTTGACATTTCTACATTTACCCTTGCAAGGCAAAGTTCCTCCATTGGCTATCATGACTTCAAAGGAGTTAAAGGAATTTATATAACAATTTGCCTTTTTGCCACCCGAGGATCAATGAAGTTATATGTACTTCCAGGGTTGATAAGGATTATGATTCTCTCACCCTTGAAATGTCCAATCACCTTCATAGTTTGGGGAGTAGATATTCCTACTAGAGTGTGGACTGAAATTTCTGGCAGAGGTTCCTCTTGTGCTTCACCTTTGTTCAGATGCTCCTCTTACTATTTATGGGGTTCATTAATTGAAGATTCATCCACATCCAACAAATACAATTTTTGTTGTACACATTTGTGTTCCGGAGAGTATTTCTCATCACAGTTATAACACAACCCTTGTGCTCTACGAGCTTCCATTTCCTCTCGAGTCAGTCGCTTGATGGTTGGTGACTTACTTCCCAAATTTATTGTGGGCTTAGATGGAAATGGGGGTCGGCCTTGAGGAAATTTGGAAGTACGTCTTTGAGTAGTGAATTTTTCCTCTGCTAGCCTAGCCAAACCGATTGCCTGCATCATGGTCTGTGGTTTGAACATTCTCACCTTGGCCTTGATATCATCCTTCAACCCACTAATGAAACAACTTTGAAAAAAGTCTTCACTCAAACCCCTTGTCCGATTGGCCAATTTTTCAAATTGAGTCTGATATTCACGAACGGTGGAGGTTTGCTTCAATTTTGTGAGGGCTCCTGTGAAGTCCTCATACTCACTAGGGCCGAATCGAGTGAGTAGTGGTTCAAAGTCTTCCCAAGAAAGGTTGGGATTCAAAAATTGAGATTCAAAATTAAAAGATGCCATTGTAATCCATAAACGTCGAGGAACATTGTGAAGCTTGAAATATTGATTTGCCTGACACAACCAGCCATCTGGGTCTTTCCCATCAAACTGTGGAAAATGTAACTTCGGCATTTTATATGCATTATTATGGAAAATGGTATTGTGTGCCCCCTGTTTGAAATCCTTGAACTGCCAACCCTTCACATTCACCATGGTTAATCTTGTTGTATGCATAGGTAGCCCCTTGTAAGCAGCTTTCAACATCATGTAGTTTTTCATGAACTCCCTTTCTTAATTTATTTTGCTCATCATTCAAGTAACCCATAGAGTCTTTCATTTGTTGGATTTCCTATTGCATTTTGCCTTGTAATTGACTAAATTGTTGACTCAATTGACTCATCTATTCACTCAATTGGTTAGTTTGCTCCATCTCCCTCATAGCTCCTCTAGTTCCTCCGACCATGGAATTGTGATTTGGGATTTCTGAAAATACTTTAATAAAATAGAATTCCTGTTTTAGCAATTACTATTTTTAGTTAATGGTCCCGAAAAAGTGTTTGGGGGCTATATATCAAAACGATTAGATCGAAAACACAATCAAAATGGACTAGGTCTCAAAATGATGTTTTTTTGCCCCCCTGACTTTTTTTAAGCCGACAATTTTTCTTCGAAGTCTTTTTTGCACAAAACAGGATATATTTTGTATTGTCGGTGTCTTGACGATTACATCAGGATCCTTTTTTACTGATTGTCTGTTTACTGACAAACGTTTGTTCTGACAACTGTTTGAGTTGTCAAGATTTTGTCTGTTATTGATCTCCACTGTATTAACAACCATCACTGTACTCGACTGTTTCTGACGCCATAGTTGAGAAAATCGGAATTGGCTTGGAAAAAAATCGGATCGAATTGGGAATAAGAAAAACAAAACTAAAGAAAATGCAATTGTTTTTTTCATGCATATCACAATGAATTAACACTATGCAAATCAAATATTAATATTATAAGTGATACAAGCTTAAACTACACATGAAAATGGCAAGTGCTACAAGCTTAAAGCCAAAGTATTGAAGTTTTAAACTACTACACACGAAAGTGACAAAACACATCTTGTATTGCTTATAATATATAACAATACAAAATTACAAATTACAAAATGTGTCATGAGTCATGACAAATGTTAAGTACAATGCCTCAATCAATGTCTTAGAATGCCTTTGCCCTTTGACCTAGTAGAAGGTCTAGTCTCTCTTTGTTGCTTTGGTTGTAGCTCTTCTGGTGCCCTTGTTTCCATCTCCTCTGCTAGGTCTTCTAAGTTTTCAAATTCATCCATGCTGAAGAGAACATCTTGTTGGTGCTCCTCTTGTGCCTTTGTGATCCAATCATTAGATGGATCAATCTCGTCTAGGTCAAAGGCCTCGATACTTGTTCCTGTAATTTTCTTATGGTGGAGGCGAAGGTTGTAATGAACAAACACAAGATCATTCAACTTTTCTTGTGTAACAATAAACAATCTCTCTAAAAAAACTAAACTAAACCCTAAACCCTAGTTTGTGTTAGGAGGTGAAGTCAATATCCAAATCTCCAATGTTCTTCAACAGAGAGGTGCATGGTGGTGCAGTCTATAGTGATCCTTGCCCACGTGCCAAGGGGGGGTTGCAGGGGGGAACCGGCCCCCCTGCTCAAGGGTTCGGTGGCGGAGCCCCCGTCCCGAAAAATACATCCATACAATCGTGGTGGCTGTTGGTGACTACCGGATTCCTTCAAACTTCCAAAAATCCGTTGTTTGGATGCGTTTTAGGGTTTTCTTTGGTGTGGTAGTAGGTAGGCAGACCTCTCTCTCAAGCTTGGAGGAAGAAAAATGAGAGAAAACAAAAAAAAACACTATTTATGCCTTTTCCTCTACGCGTGCAGCCGAGGGTGATTTTTTCGCCAAAAAATGAAAAAATCGCGATTTCGTTTTTTTGCTGATTTTTTTTCGTAAAAATCGTTGATTTTTTCAAAAATGTCGATTCCGTTTCGATTTGAATTGGATTTTGTCAGAATCACGATTTTCCAATTCGAATCGCAATTATGACCCGATTTTTGTAACTGAGACTGATACCACAGTTTTGTTCCCAATTGCCAAGAATTGTTACTGTATTGTCAATTTCGTGATGAGTGTAGTCTCCTTAGTATGCTCAAGAATGTGTTTAGGGTTTGATAGAGGACATAAACAGGGTTACTCTAGGCCAAGGTGTGTGTATTGTCCATAGCCCTCTGATATACTGCAACAACGATCAATAATGCTCGAACCAATATTTCAAGCCACCACCCAAGGAGGATATAGCCTACATCCTTGGGCACATTATTCACCTCTTTGAACAGTATGAGGGTAATATTCCCGAGTATTGTGCTCACTGCACTATGGATAGATACATGGTCAAAAGCTTCCTAGGGCTAAAGGTCTCTCTTAAACCTAGGGGGTCTCCCTATATACCTAAGGTTATGTGGGAGCTTAAGTCCGTACTCGGGTGTTGTCTAAGGCGTGGATATTGGAGTCTGATCACCCCTCACTTCACTAGACGCTTTATGGGCAATCTAGCTTAGCCAATAATGACAACTCCTATGTGATATTTAAAAACCCCCGACACAAGGTTTCTAACCTATTAAACTAAAATATAAATTAAAATTTAACTTGTTTTTTAAAAGGATATTTCGCAGAAAAGGACAAAAGGAAGGAAAATTATACCTAACAGGAACAGAATGGCAAGATAGGAACTATTGTGACTATAACAAAGCGCGGCCCTAGAAAGTGCTCTGATACCACTTGTTAGGAACCTTCCAATTAAAATAAGCACATCCACATAAATATTGCAATAAATAACAAAATTAACAGAAATGAAAGCAGTAATATTTCAATACGAATGGAAATGCAACGACGTTATTGAACAAAATATAATTGTTGGCCTCTTCGAGGGGACAACCTCCTCATAAGCATAGCTTTGATACAATATGAAAAGACTTGATACATTCCATTCATGCCCTTGTCTTTATAAAGACTCTTACCGACCCTAACCCTAACGCTCAAGGGTCGGTTTCACATGCAAGTGTGGACTTGAGCTAGAATCTTCCTCTAAAGAATCAATTATATCTTTTATAATGGTTACATTATTTGGGCCTATATGTCTAGGCCCCCCAAGTGGCAGATATACATTACAATGTATTACATAATAATATTCGGATGGAATCCCCATGAGTGTGGTCTACCGGCAAGGATGCCACTTGCATTATCGGTGATGTGACCCGGGTTCAATCCCTATGGTGGATGTGTATAAGAAGTATTACTCAAAAAATAAAATAAAAATATAAATAATGTTCGGATGGGTCATTACATAATATTGGTAGGATGGGGTCTTAACAGGTTGCATCATGAGCCTTTGATCAGCATGAGAAGTTGTACAAGTTTGATGGCTTTCTATCTCAAGTTGAAGAAATATAGTCTTTTGCATTTTTTATTAAAGTAGGTGATGATAGTGAACTCAAGCATGAGAGGTTGGGGCACCTCAAATTTAGGACCTCATAGCCAATGCACAATCAAAAGATGGTCTATGGCTCATCCTTGGTGAATCCTTGTGAAGGAGTTTGGGAGGGTTGTGTTGTTGGGAACCATCATTGGGAATAATTTGAGAAGGGATAAGGCATGGAGGGAAGCATCATAGGGAATCATTTGAGTAGGGAAAAGGCATGGAGGGGCTCTAGCCCAACTTGAGCTCGTGAATAGCAACTCGTGATATGAGTAGCACTTATGTTGGAGTTAATAGGTATGTGTCGACCTCAATTGATGATTTTCAGGCATGATTTGTGTCTTGCTTCTAAAGAAGAAAAGCTCCACTTTTGAAACATTTCAAGAGTTCAGGGAATTGGTTGAGAATCAAAATGAGTAAGATGTTAAGGTTCAATTGTGGTGGTGAGTATGTTAGAAATGCTTTTGTAGGGTTCTTGAGAGAGTGTGAACTCTCTTGGATGCAGAGTTTTCCCTACATCCTGATCCTACAACAATATGTTGTGAAAAGGGAGAACATGAACTTGACTAAGATGGCTAAATGTATGTTTTTGAATCACAGGTTGAAGAGTAGTTTTTGGGTGATCACTTGTGCCAATTATAATCTCAATAGGGCGTGCTCACAAAAGCAATCAAAATGATTACACCTCATGATAAGTGATGTGGGAAGAATCCCACTTTGCTTATTTCAGGACCTTTTTATGCCTTGTTTATGCCAAAGTTTTGGATCAAAAAAGGTAAAGTAGGATAAAGGAGAGCACTCCAACGATTATTGTAGTCTACAATGAGCACTTTGAAGGCAAACCAATTGATTCATGAATGTCAGCTTTGCATGAGTGCATAAACACATGCTACATCCCCCTTGTTAGTTAATGTAAATAAAGTTTTTCATATGTATTGTCATCACATAATGCTGTCGTATGCATGTACGTGGTGACATAGACATATAAGTGATTGTAACAAATGTTATGTAATATGTTATGAAGTATTTTAATGTTTTTATGTATATGGGTAATTTCAATTTGGTGGTAGTTAGGCAGTTCATAATTGGTTATCATATTACCTATATGAACGTATCTATGTAGGTAGAGATGGAGTTGTTCATGGAGGAATGATGTTGATCAATAATGTTCAAGGCAAGTCTATGTGTTGGACACTTGACCGGACCATGACATATTGCAGATAAGTAGGTTGTGAAGGGTACTCATTGTGTGGAGTCTATGCTCATCTATTTGTAAGTTCTTCCCATTATGTACCTCTTAGGGTAAAAAGCTGTACTAGGTCAATGGCTGAATCAGTCTTGTATGTTTGTTAGGATAAAAGTTGTACTAAGTCAACTGTTGAAATAGTTTTGTCAACTTATGGTATAGGAAAGCCAATGGTTATAGAACCTAGAGTGTGGAGATTCGTTAATTGTGTTGAAAGCAAGTCATCATTTGTTGTAATTCAAGTTTTAAGTGCATCCATGTAAAAGAGATATGTTGGGCAAGTAAGACCTTAAAGCAGAAGAAAAGGACGTGCAGAGATAAAACTTCCAGTGACTTCACTATATAGTATATACATACTGGAGTAGACTAAGCAAGGACGTTAGTGTTGTCACATTTTGAACGGGGTAAAATTTTGTAAAATGCTGCAATTTCCTGTTACCAGATCCGCTTCTTCCCTTTCCTCTTGCCAACTTCTCCAGGTAGTTCAGGTGGTCGTAGCCTAGATAGTCTCGGGGTCATCCAGTCTCCAGGCAATGTCCCAGTTTCCGACAGTAAATTCATGAAATTTTTCTAAGGCATGGGCAACTCACAAGTCGCTCCATCTAAAGCGATTCCCAGGAGTCGCCCCTCTCCTTTGCGACCCACCGGCTTTGACAACATTTGGGCTATTTGTAGCCCAGAAAATTTCAAAATATGACTAAGTCTTGTTCTTCCCGGAGTTCGCTCTCCAATGGAGCGACTCCCGGGATTTGTTCCAGTTTCAATTTTAGCCTGCGACCAGCAGGCTAAAATTGAAAAATTAGCTAAGTTCTGGCTGTTCCCGGAGTTCGCTCCCTAGTGGAGCGACTCCCAGGAGTCGCTTCGTTTTCGGGCGACTAGCGAGCAAAAGTGGAGGCGGCCCAAGTTTTGCTCAACAAGCATGTTCGAAGATTTTTCTAAGGCATTTGGTCCACCGTTCGCTCCGCCTTGAGCGATTCCCGAGAATTGCAGCTACTTCCCGATGACCTCTAGATTCGCCCTGCCTGCTCGCGAATCGCTAGCCAGGTGGGAAAACCGTGTCATTGAAGCAGGGCCGCCCCTCCCAGAATTCGCTCCACTCTGGGGCGACTCCCGGGATTCGCGACATTTTCAGGCGATTCTCAAGATTTCTATTCTATTGAGGCTACTAGCCAACACCCCCCTGTTCATCTGAAGCTGCCCAAACTTCTCTCCTCCGCCCTACGACTCCCAGCGTCACATGTGTCCCACAACAGACTTTGGATGAAAGCTGAAGGCGGGAAATGTCTTGAGATTTGTATCGCCCGGTAAAACTGCAGGAAGACTTAAAGAAGCAGGGTAGGTGGGCGTAGGAGGTGTATTGATGCCACATGAGTTTCGAACCCTAAGAAGACCCCGAAGGGCAAGTTGTACCAACCACATTACTGGAGCACACTCTTCCGATTGCAGGTTCAGCCCGAAGCCGCTCCAAACATGAGTGAGCCGAATTTTCAGGTACACTGACAGTTGTCAGGGGTCAAATCTCAGTTGCTCCGACAGTTTTGGGATCTGAGCTTTAATGTAATTGGGAGGGAAAACTCTGCTATATAAGGCAGTCCGATATTCATTGTAAAGAGGGGGGGAACTTATTGCTAGAAAGCTACTATACTCAAACTTCTTGCATCAATACTGAAGCATCTTTGGCTCTAATTCTTGTGTCTTTCTTTTATGATGCCTTCTGCAAGTATTTTGGCGTATATTCATTTATTTTTTTGATTGCTGTAATTCTGCATTCTGGATTAGAGCATTGGACATTGAGTGAGTCTAGAATTCTTGTTAAAGGATACATAGGAAAGAATTGCAGTGTTAGTTTCTATTACATGCTTTATGTTGATTGCTGCCGGTTTGGCTATTAGTTAGTGATTGTGCTGCTTGTTCTTTCCCCACTGTTATTGCTTATCATTTACATCTCTTTCTGTACTGTTTTTATCTCTTTCCTGCACTCTTATCTAAACCCCCCAAGTAGATTAGAAAAGGAGCCGGCCTTCTCCGGAGATTGGCACGGAGGGCATCTCTTCCCTCCGGCCTTTCAATTTGTGGTTCGGGTCTAGGGCGCATGCGTAGACCAAATCTTTTCCTGGTGGCGGATCCGTGACCAACAGTTTCTCTGGTATGCCCAGTGGGACCCTTAGTGTTCCACCTCATAAGCAGTATTGAAGAAGTGATGTTCGCTTTAGTGCTGACGAATCAAAACATCTGGTGACTCTGCTGATACTTGGACGTCTCAAGCGCTCAAGGACTGGTTCAAGACTATAAAGTCTTCATGCGTACAAGATGGAGTGTTAGAAACGCGGAGGAAGAGCCCGAATACGACGAGCTTGATATCACTGCCTTCGGAGAACGTCCCAGATTAATTGGATCCGGTATCTCTCTAGACGAAGCATCTTCACAAGAAGCCGCGGTTGCCGAGCAAGATCCAACTTCGGATAGCACTGCAACTAGCTGCCCTTCGAATCCTCCAAACTCTCCAGATCATCAGGCCATTCCAGTACAGCCTGAATTGCAGTTAGCTGCTTCCAAGACGCCTGTTCAGCCCAATCCAAACGCGAATATGGCGAACCCAAATCAAAATCAACAAAACCAACAACAACAACCGACTGCCCCCGAGCTATTTCCAGCCTAGAATTCTACAGGACCTCTCAATCTAGCCGGGCAAGCTCAGGTTCCAGTTGCCGCCTTGAAAGCCATACCCACGTACGATGGTACTGGGAAGACGACTTATGAGCACATCCAAGACATTGTGGCCTTGGCCACGATTCACAACATCACCGATGAAAGTGTCATGGTCCGACTGTTGGCCCTGTCTCTGCGCGGAAAGCTCCTGTATTGGTATAGATCCTTGCCGCCTGGCACTATCATCGGGTGGGGTCAATTGGCAGGGCACCTAGTGAAGGGATTCAATGAGTCCGCAGATCCATCATCTTTGTTGCAGCAGTTCACGACCATCCAACGACACCCGCAAGAGGAGATTGCGGATTTCAATGTAAGGTTTGCAAGGTCCTGGCAAAGGGTACTCGTCGAGCTACGACTGATTGCCAGACAAGCAGCCTACTATTACCTCAGATCCTTCAACTTGGACATCAATATGATCATCAAGTTTTCCAATGTCAACACTTTTCCCGAGTTGTACGAGTTGGCCCAAAAAGCGGAGCTGGATTTGATTGCCATTGGTAGACTTCCGCCTAGGATGCCGATGCCGATTTCCCCCGATTTCCCTCAATCACAATATCCTAGCGCCTCCGCCCAACCACCTTCTACGTCCTCTGCATATCAATTTCCATCATGGAATCCCGCACCAATGGTTTCTCAATTCTCCGCTCCCCAAGTGCATTTTCCCACTCCATAGGTGCCACAACTTCCACCTCCTCCACAGTACCCGGCGTTACCCCTGGTCCCGTCGCTGGCGCCATTGCCTCCACCAGCCCCATCGGCGCCTCCAGCAGTTGATGTGCAGGCTAAAATATTGCAAGAAGTGCAGTCTCTTGCTTCTGTCTGCCGAACGTTGTCCAACGACATGGCTGTTATGAAGAAGAAGCAGGCCTTGCAGGAGTTCATACCTAGGAGACCCTATCCTCCTCCGGCGCTTATAAGAGACCAAGCGGCTCAAGCCAATAGACCTCCCGCGAGGAATGCTGCTATCCATGAAGAGCCGAGGACTTCAGACTACGTGCACTGGTGTTCCACATGCAATGACCCACACGAGGAAGACACCTGTATGCTTCATCGATATTATGCCCAAACATTGACAAGCAGCAGCCTTGGTGATCAAATCAATATGATTCGGGAGGCAGATCGCAATCTCGCGGTCTTAGAGGAGGAGCAAGTGTCAATTCTGACCAAAGATGGTAAAAAACCGATGGAGGTGGATGCGGCTCACATGCAACCTCTGAAGGTGTACACCTGGCGAGGAAAGGAAAAATCTCCGACGAAAGCCCCTAACAAAGCCCCCTTGCCCCCACCGGCAAAAGAGACGACATTTTCGGCAAAAGTTCCAGCAGTGCAACCTCAGGTCGAAACCCAGGAGCAGGCAAGAGAGAAACTTAAGTACCCTTCGTTGACGAAGTGGCAGAGAGTGGAGGCCACGCAACAATACCGTTCCCTTACTCAACAATCTGTTAAAGAGGGGAAGCTGACCCAACCCTTACTCGCTCAGACCCTGAATACTTCAGTCACGGGGAAAAAACAGACCACGCAACAATCTGTTAAAGAGGGGAAGCTGACGCAACCCTTACTCGCGCAGACCCTGAATACTTCAGTCACGGGGAAAAAACAGACCACCGCCGTTTTACCTGTCTCTACAGATGGAAGGGTGTGTAGTACACAACTGCATGATTGATTCCGGGCCTTCTACCACCGTCACGCCAAGAGCGGTCTGCGAGGAAATAGGCATGGAATACACGCGAAGCAACCAAGGTGTGCTCCAACTTGATGGCACTCCTGTGAAAACAGTGGGCGTCATTAAGGATATTCCTATCCGGCTGCATAAGGCTCCTCAGATCATTGTGATACAAGAAGTGGTGGTCGTCGACCTAGAGCCTTACTTCGGCATGTGCCTCTCAAGGGAGTTCACCGCTAAACTGGGTGGTTTCCTGTCTCTTGACTATTCTCATATGGAGGTCCCTTCAGGGGGAGAAAAGTGAAGATCTACAACGAAAAACCCTCCACCTTCCTTGTTGAGAGAATACCAGAAGAGGGGCAGCTAGATGAATTAGTCCATTTAGTGACAGAAGAATTGAAAGAGGCGGACTTAGCGGAGGAGGCCATAGAAGAGCTACGGACGGAGGATGAGTTCTCCTTGACCGATTTCAACGCCATGATCGAGTCTGAAATAGGCTGCTATTCCATCACCCAGCCCGAAAAGCCAAAGGAGACAGTAAAAGAAGACATAGGCCCTGCCCCGAACGAGCTGTGGAAGTTGTATTTTGATGGCGCCCGATGCAAAAACGGCTCCGAGGCGGGAATTCTCCTAGTTTCACCTTTTGGAGAACAGAAATATTACTGCTACAGGCTGGCCTGGAGTTGCACCAACAACGCAGCAGATTATGAGGCCTTATGCCTAGGATTGAAGAAGGCAGAAAGGTTGGGAATCAAGCAGTTACAAATCTTCAGTGACTCGGAGCTAATAAGCAAGCAAATCACCAACAAGTGTGTCTCAAAGAAGCACTATCTCAAGGTATACCGCAATAGGGTTTGGGATTTGATGGAGGCCTTTAAGCCTCTCAATGTCTGGTTCATTTCCTGTGAAAAGAACAAGCACGCTGACATCGTAGCGTCTATCAGAGCCAGATACTCCCCGACTGATGATTTAATGCAGAAGCCTAAGGCAGTAAGAACCATCTACAGGCCTTCTGTGCCTGATAAGGATACCCACTGGCAGGTGTTCGATAGTGACGAGCAAATCGTCAGTTTCTTAATTCATGAAGCAGTGACTATTGAAGGTAGAGATCTCGATGACGAGGAGTACGAGGGGTTGATACAGTTGAAGAATAATCACGTCCCAAAAGGACTGATTACGTTGGAAAGTCTATTTGATCAGAACGACAGAGCAATATCGCACCAGATCAAAGTAGACGCCAAGCAGTACAAAGACCTGGAGTTCGAGCTCGACAAAGTGATAAAAGTTGGGACAAACTGTACTCCCGAGGAGCTAGAGCAGATTTGAGCTTTGTGCAAAAGCTACTCAGACATCGTGGCCTGGTCCTATCAGGACCTGAGGGGATATGATCGAGAAATCATCCAGCACACCATAGAGTTGCAAGAAGGGGCTAGACCCTGCAGGCAGAAACAGAGGCCAATAAACCCGAAAATAGAGGTGCTGATGAGAGCGGAACTCTTGAAGATGTTAGAGGGGAAAATCATCTACCCTATTAAGCATTCTTCCTGGGTCGCAAATCTGGTCCTCGTTAGAAAGAAGAACGGTGATATCCGCCTGTGTGTTGATTTTCGTAATCTAAATCAGGCCTCACTCAAGGACCATTACCCGCTCCCACAAATTGATCAGATCCTCCATGTGGTGGCAGGGGCACAATGCTTCTCTCTCCTAGACGGGTTCTATGGATATGATCAGATCTGGGTAAGAGACGAAGATCAACACAAGACAATGTTCACCACCAAATGGGGAACGTTTGCCTACCAGCGCATGCCTTTCGGGTTGTCCAACGTTGGGGCCACCTTCCAGAGGGCCATGGATCTGGCATTCGGCGAATTGCTGAATAAGATAATCGTCATCTACCTGGATGACATGACAGTGTTTTCACACAAGAGGGAAGAACATGCCTCGCATTTGCAGCAAGTATTTGAAAGATGCCGGGAGTTTGGCATATCCATCAACCCGAAGAAATCTGTCTTCACGGTAAAGGAAGGGAAGCTGCTAGGGCATGTCATTTCCGAGAAAGGGCTTGCTGTGGACCCTAACAGGGCAGAGGCCCTCCTTAAACTCCCACTCCCATTGAACAAGAAGGGGTTGCAGTATTTTTTCGGTCAGATCAACTTCGTGAGAAAGTTCGTGCCCGACTTCGCTCAGGTTATAGTTGACAATTTTGTCACATTGCTTAAAGGGGTAGAGAAAATTAAATTTTTTTTAAGTATTTTCTTTATTTTCATGAATTTGATCCCTTGCTTTTTATTGTATTTCAAGGCATTACAGCGATTTTGGTTTCCATTTTTGCCCCCCTTGTATATAATCCATGTATATAAGAACTTCGCCAGCAAAACAGGGTAAGATAAGAAGCTTCGCCGAAGAAAGAGAAGGAAAGGGGCAGCTTCGCAAAGAAGGGACAGGAAAGCCTAAGTTCGAGCCCGGAAAATATCTAAGGCATGGAAGGAGCTTCGCTCGCGAAGCTGCCAAAGCACCTACTTCGGGCAGAAAAGTTGCGAAGTTGCGATTGTAAGTTGTCGGGATTTTCTAAGTCAGCGGGGTTACTTCGCTAGAATTTTAACGAAGCATTCACTTCGGCCCTCTCCTTTAGCGAACCATTTCATTGGCAGGTGCTAGTTCGCTCCAGATCCTAGCGAAGCATCCACTTCGGCTGTCCCCCCAGCGAAGCTCCCAATTGAACCATTGCTTCGTTGAAGCACCAGGAAAGGAAAAGGAAAATGTTCTAAGGCAGGGAGCTAGCTTCGACCAAAACTTCTCCGAACTGCCATCTTTTAGACGGTTCACTGCGAAGTAGTTTCATAACCCGTTGCCAGCCGCCAGCCGCTTTGGGCAAATTCTTTGCGAAGCAACATTTTTGCTCACCTCCTGAGCGAAGCAGCGTAGCTAGGGGCCATGCCTTTCACAAGCAACATCCACTTCGGCCTAAACACCTAGCGAAGCCATTTTCAGGGGCGTTTTTTGGCAAACCATCAACGCTTGTTTATCATTCTCCCCCTACTTTGGCTCAAGTCCATTGCGAAGCAACGCTCTGATTTGAAATCTGGCGAAGTTCCTCCCAGGGCACGATCAACGATAGTGCTTCCTTCGAGGGGCACACATACCAAGGCTGGGTATGAGTCCGAGACACGCCTACGGCACATAATTACCACTTTCCCCATCTAACGCGGCCCTGCAACTAGTTATAGAAATGGGATGTGAAATCTCATTTGCATAAGAAGGCGAGCACAATTTTTTCGGCCGCCGGAGCGTCCTTGTAAACCCAGTTCATTAATGGCTCAGAGGGTCGGGTCCTCTATAAAAACCCACGCATTGTAATAAAAAGAGGGGGAACATATTGCTTAAGAAGTTGTTGTAATTAAACGTTCTGCTATCAACATTGGAGATCTTTTGGCTCTGAATCTGTCTCTTTTATGTTGCCTGTGGCAAGAATTTCTGCTTTCATTTATTTTTGTAGTTGTAATTCTGCTATCTGGATTTTAGAATGTGGAGATAAATGTGTCTGGAATTCTGTTAGAGGATACATAGAGAGACATTTGCAGTTTCAGTTTCTGTTACATCTTCTATGTTGAATGCTGCTGGTTTAGTTACAGTTAAGTTATTGTGCTGCTTGTTCTTGCCCATTGAAATATCCAGTTATTTCTGTTTCTTTCTGTACTTTTTATCTCTTTCTTGTACCCTTGACTCTTTTTAATCTCTTTCCTGCACTCTTATCTTAAAACCCCCAAGTAGTTTAGTATAGGAGCCGACCTTCTCCGGAGATTGGCACAAAGGCCATTTCTTCCCTCCGGCCTTTCAATGTTGGTTCAGGTCTAGGGTGCGTAGACATACAAAATCCTTTCCTGTGGCAGATCCTGCATTCAGTAGCAGGAGCCCAGCGTTTTTGCTTGCTAGACGGTTTTTTAGGGTATAATCAGATCTGGGTTAGAAATGAAGACCAACACAAGACGACATTCACCACTAAGTGGGGAACGTTCGCTTATCAACGAATGCTGTTTGGCCTTTCGAACGCAGGAGCCACATTTCAAAGGGCTATGGACTTAGCATTCAGTGAACTATTGAATAAAATCATCGTTATCTATTTATATGACATGATTGTCTTTTCTCGGAAAAGGGAGGATCACACTTCACACTTGCAGCAAATATTTGAAAGGTGCAGAGAATTCGGCATCTCGATTAACCCGAAGAAATCTGTCTTCGCGATGAGAGAAGGGAAGCTGCTGTTTATGTTATATTTGAAAAGGGACTCGCCGTCAACCCCGATAGAGCCGAAGCTCTCCTTAAGCTTCTACTCCCGATGAATAAGAAAGGGTTGCAGTCATTCTTCGGCCAGATTAATTTCGTAAGGAAATTTATCCCGGACTTCGCCCAAGTTATTAAGCCGATGTCCGAACTCCTGAAAAAGAATGCTGAGTTTGCCTGGATAGAGGAAAGAAAAAGAGCATTTGAGGAGATCAAAGCCCAAATCGCTCAGGCTCCTGTATTGATTAACCCGGATTACAACAAAGATTTTATTCTTTACGCGGTCGAGGAGCCTAAAAGTTATGCAACGGTCTTAACGCAGAAAGGGGACGATGGTGAGGAGCGCCCAATTGCATTCCTAAGTCAGGTTATCCAGCCCCATGAAGAAAAATACAACTTTATAGAGCGCCAGGTGCACGCGGTTATGAGATCCCTGAGGGAATTCAAGCACTTCGTCTCTCAAATTCGAACCACAGTGTATGTCGTCCACCCAGATGTGCGAAGCTTCATCATCCAGGGCGAAATGGGCAGCAAAAGGGCCTGCTGGGTCAATAAAATACAAGAATGTGATGTTGAGATTCGGCCCACTAAATTGGTTCGCGGTCGCGCACTATGCCAGGAGTTTGCGAGGAGTATCGCTGCCGAAGTAAGAACATGCCAATGGGACGACCCAGTAGTAGCAGAAGGAAGTTTCGCTGGTCAGATAACTGGTGAAGAGGACTGGGTTAGTGAGATAGTCAAATATTTCAACACTGGGAGGTGTCCCCAGCACTTGAATGCTTCACAGCGAAGACGGTTCAGGATGCGATCCCTCCGTTATGTCTTACGCTCCGAAGGGCTGTTTTTTAGAAATC
This sequence comes from Wollemia nobilis, assembly GCA_028583015.1. Lineage (NCBI taxonomy): Eukaryota > Viridiplantae > Streptophyta > Pinopsida > Araucariales > Araucariaceae > Wollemia > Wollemia nobilis. Next base: position 6,411,069 of record JAQPPZ010016334.1, on the reverse strand, counting down.
TCGATGGTGTTCTCCTAAAATGCATCAGAGAGCACGAAAAAGAGAAAGTCCTCAATGATTTTCATTACGGGATGTCAGGAGGCCACTCCTCGGGAAGGCCGACTGCCTTAAGAATAATCAGGGCAGGCTATTATTGGCCCACAGTCTTTGCCGACGCCTTCGCAGTCTGCCGAAAGTGCGAACAATGTCAAAAGTTCACCGGCCGCCTATGCCCCTCCAACCAATACAAGTCGAAGCGCTGATCCAGCAATGGGAGCTAGATTTTGTAGGGGTCATATCGCCGAATTCATCAGCAGGACACAAGTTCATATTGACTACGACAAACTATTTCACCAGATGGGCCGAAGCAGTGCCCACGAAACAGGTTGATCAAGAATCAGTCATCACGTTCCTAGAAAGTTTGATCACCCGCTTCGGCGTCCCTGAAGCAATAGTGACAGATAATGGCCCCGGGTTTATAGGCACCAAGATTAATGAATTTGCCTGTAAGTATGGGATATATCTCAATGCCACTTCAAACTACTATCCATAGGGCAATGGGTTAGCAGAATCAACGAATAAAAACCTTTTAAAATTACTGAGGAAGCTTATAGAGAGGAACAAGAGGACTTGGCACCTCCTCCTGGACCAAGCGCTATGGGCCGATCGGATCTCTATCAAAAAGTCAATCAAGACCTCACCCTATGCCCTAGTCTACGGCAAAGAAGCTGTCTTGCCGACTCACATGGAGATTCCCGCATTATGGATGTTAGATGACGAGAAAGGGGAATTTGATCCCATGGAAGCTAGGCTAGCTCAATTGCTGCAGCTGGAGGAAGACCGAGAAAAAGCCTACGAGGTCTTCGCAAGACACACGCAAATCACCTGAGACTGGTTCAAAAGAAAGTCCTCCGCTCATACTTTCAAAGTCGGGGACCTAGTGTGGAAGTGGGCCTCATGGAAGGCCAAGCCAAGCCACCACGATAAGTTTGACGCGTTATGGGGAGGGCCATTCGAAATTGTGCAAGTAAATCAAGCTAATTCCTTTATCCTTAAGGATATGACTGGCCAGACTCTACCCATCCCGGTCAATGGTCTTCATCTGAAGGCCTTTCACCATTAAGAGGTACCCCAAATTTTTTTGCCCATGTACATGTTGACAATTTTGTCACATTTCTCAAGGGGTAGATAAGAAACAAGTTTTGTATAGTGTTGTATAAAGTTTTTTTGCTTTGTTATTTTTATTTTGAAAAGTTGCAGCAATTTTGGCTTTCAAAGCCACCCCTTTGTATAAAAAATAGAAAGAGAAAAGGCTTCGCTACCGAACAAACTAGAGAAAAGAGCTTCGCCAAAGAAAATGAAACTGCTTCGCACCCGAAGTATTTCCAACACTACTTCGGGTGAAAATTTTGCGAAGTAGTTCTGCCGAAGAAAAATGCAAGAGGACCGACGAAAAGGGCTTCGGGCCCGAAACATTTCCAACAACTACTTCGGCCAAGGCACCAGCGAAGCAGAATCCAAGGGAACATCGAAGATTACTTCGCCAGAAAGTTGTCGAAGCATCTACTTCGGGCCTCCTCACACCCGAACCATTTCTACTTCGACGGAAAACCTAGCGAAGCATTCACTTCGGCTAGTTTTCGCCCGAAGCATTTTCAACCGAAGTTCTGGCAGCCAAGAGAAACGAAGCATTTTGAAGGCAGGAATGTGTTTCGGCCGAAATCTCTCCGAACCACAATTTTGAAGAGGATCGCGGCGAAGTACTTCTCCAAGGCATCAGCGAAGCAGTTTTGTCAGCAAAGCGGCAAGGACGAAGAAGACCATTTTGCGAAGGAGATATGCTTCGGCGCTCCCCACCCCCAAAGCAGTTTTGCAAAGCTCAATCCTGCGAAGTACATATCAAAGAGGAGTTTTGCTTCGGCCCAGAACCATTGCGAAGCGAAGTAATGGATGAAGACTTAGCGAAGCGCTTCACGGGCACACGTTCCAAGTCGGGTATCTTCCCGAGGCGATCAAGTGCCTCATAAATGCATTTTTTCATGCCCAGCAAGCCCGTTGCTCATTTTTGGCAATCAAAAGTGAAGTATCAAGCCATGATGGAGAACCCGATGAGTATGGCGGCCACTCGAGCACTGCACCCGGAGACCAAGGACGTCCAGACGGCCCATCAATGCACCTTTCCATGGTTGACCCGGTCATAGTTGCCAGTTTTGGTAACAGATTTGAAAGCTCAGTCACGAGAGCCGAGGAAGGCCAAATTTTCAGAGCTCGAGGGCGTACTCTTCTTTGCTGTGTAATTATGATTCAGAGGCCCGGGTCCTCTATAAAAACCCAGGCATTGTAATGGAAAAGTGGGGGGGAACTATCTGCTAGAAAGCTGCTGTAACTTGATGTCCTACGATTAATACTAAGAGACTTTGAGCTCAATTCTTCTCTTTTATGCTGCCTTCTGTGCTTGATTCTTCTATCTCTTCCTGTTTGTAGACCGAGATGCTGAACTCTGCGTCCGGTATGCGATTGGGGATAGTGTCCTGAAACTCGTTCGAAAGGATACATAGGAGTAGATAAGTGTTGTATTGACTTTCTTTTATGCTGCCTGCCTTGCTTGATTCTTCTATCTCTCTCCGTTTATATGTTGGATGCTGAACTCTGCGTCCGGTGTGCGATCGGGGACAGTGTCCTGAAACTCGTTCGGGAGGATACATAGGAAGGTGGATACCACATTTCTTTCATTTCACTCTTGGTGTTCCTTGCTGCTATTCAAGTTATTTGTTAGCGATCGTGCTTCCTTGTTCTCTCCCACCTTAAATCATCATCTTCTAACCCTTACTCTTTTTATTTCTTTCTCTAACCCTTACCCCTTTTTATTTCTTTTCCTAACCCTTACTCTGTTTATCTCTTTCCTGCACTCTTGTCTCAAACCCCAAAAGTAGTTTAGCATAGGAGCCGGCCTTCTCCGGAGATTGGCACGAGGGGCATCTCTTCCCCTCGGCCTTTCAATGTTGGTCGCAGGTCCAGGGCGCGTACACTTACACCGAAAGTCCTTTCCTGTGCGGATTTGATGACCAACAGTTTTTGGCACGCCCGATGGGACCGACTGTATTTGTCTTAGGAAGATCCATAACCAGTCAAGGTCCCATATTTTAATGCACAATCCCATCTACACCGGGGCCAATAGTTCTAACCAGTTCTCGGTGTGACCTGGTCAGTCTCACCTGACTAGTGGTAGTGAGGACTGATGCCCTCATTACTGAAAGACTAATAGCATCTGGCAACTCTGTTTACCCAAAAATCTCTAAGTCGTAAAGACCAGTACCCAAATCCGTGCCTTCATGACACAAATCCCCATGTTTTAAGGAAGTCTGAGTTGGTGAATCTTTGGCTTGCCCCCATCTATCAAAATCACCTGGCGACTCTATTGAGCTGAAAGCCCAGATTCCTTCATCGTAGGCGCCTTTAAGTTGAAAGAAAATGTCTCGTGAAATCAAGGCCACCGCTATAATGGAAGGAGCACGCTACCCTAGTTGGAACGCCCGTTCCCCTCTGAATCTTCAAGGTTACCATAAAATTCCTAGAGGAGCCTTGCATACATTGGCGAAATACAATGGCACTAAAGGAATGGCCCAAAGGCACCTTGAAGACGTTGCGGCATTGGCAAACCTCCACAACATAATCCATGAAGATGTCATGATTAGACTTCTGGTCATGTCTCTGGAAGGAGAAGCGATGCGGTGGTTCAGATTACTCGAGTATGAAAGCATCGGCTCGTGGAGCGATTTAGCCGAAGCTTTGATCAAGACATTCGACGGCTCTCAAGATCCCTCCCAGCTTTTGATGGATCTATTTGCTATCATAAGAGCACCTCTGGAGAGCATCACGGACTTCAATGTCTAATTTTGTAGAAGTTGGAAGAGCATTCCAGTGGAGATCCAACCGACGCATGCCCAAGCTCACCTCTTCTATGTTCGTGCCTTTCACCCGGATATCCGCCTTCTCTTACTGCAATCAGGGGAACGAAGATTTCCTCAGATATTTGAGGAAGCAATACGAGCAGAACAACTCTTGTTCCTATCTAGAAAGTGGCAGTGGGGAGAAAACCCATCACTGTTCACCGCCCCTGGCCATCCTGCGCAGTATTCGTCATGGCAAACTCCTCGTACCGAGCGTAGGTTTGAGATGCAGTCATTCGGAGGCTTTCAAGAAACAAATTTTGCCCAAGAACAACAATGGGAATATGCAAGCTTTGACCCAACAATGAACAATGTGGCTGCTTGCGATCTCCATCAGGAGGTAGTCCAAGGAGAGCAGTCTCAAGCGGTAAGGCCTGAGAATGAGGAGGGCACCTTTTTGCGCCCTTTTTGTATCCCAAGGGGCGAGATACAAGAATTCAGCCAGAATCAATTGAATGCGTCTCGAGAAGTAGAAGAAGAGGGAGAACCAGACACAAGAGCGCTCCCAGAGGGAGAGAGAAGAGAAGGGTCTGGAGGTGACTCTGGCCCAATAGATCAAGGCTAGAGGTCCTCCCACCCGAACGAGCTCGTTGCCCCGTGAGCCGTTAAAAAGGTTGACACTCTTGTCACATTACAAAAGGGGTGTAAAAAAAAAAAAATTTCGGTAATCTCCTTCGGAGATTTTTACCCAAAGTAACGGTTGCAAGAAAGTGAAGGGCCGAACCAAAAGTTCAATCAAAGGCACGAAAAAGCTTTGCACCCAAAGCATTTCCAGCAATCACTTCGGGTGGAAATTCTGCGAAGTAATTTTCAAAAGCACAAGCTTCGGTAGGTGGCCCTCGCAAAGCGCAAAGAAGGATAAGTACTTCACACCCGAAGCACAGAAGATCAGCCCGAAGAAGAGGTTCGGTGCGAAGCATTTCCCAGTCCGACCCAAGCTTCGTCGAACTGATTATGCGCAGGACGAAAGCATTTAAAGCACGTCTCAAAAAATGTGCCGACTACCACCTTGAAAAGAGCTCGAAGCGGACGAATTTAAGGCAAAGGTGGCGGGGCACGTCCCGAGGCGATTCAGTTGGGGAAAGGGCTCGCACCCGAGTACAAGATGTGCTTCCAATGCAGGGTGTAATCATTGGGGTGCGTAACTCCGCATACAATGCCGCCGGACAGCCAATCGGATGGCGCAGCAATCTCCTAGGCCGATAGCATAGGTTTAATTATGGCAAGAGCCATAAATAGGGGTAGTCGCCCCTTAAGGCTATAAAATGCAGGCCTTAGCAAGGAAAAAGTTATTTGAAAGTGCAAGATTGAAGGCACATTGCTCGTCCGCAAATTCTGCTGCCACTCATCGAGAAGCTCCCTGACGCTGAAACAGTCTGTGCTGCTGGTGGTGCTGCCATAATCATACAACATGGGAAAGAAAAGTTCAACCCCAAGAGGAAAGGAGCCAGAGGTAACAGTGCCTGAAAAAGCGAAAGGTTCAGAGGAGAAAAAGTAGAGACCGAAGAAGGTCAATCCGAGCCTCCGCCCAGAAAAGCAAGTTGTGGAAGAAAGAGAGGAATCCGAAGATGAACGACTTGTAGAGCCACCGGTCGACAGGTGGGAGAAAATTAAAGATACAGAACTCTCAAAAGGCATAGCCGAGCTCAGGTACATTATTGATTTTATGAAGAGCAGGCTCACGCCAGAAAGCAAGAGAGCCACTACGTATTACTCCCAAATCTATTGGTATCTGACCCCTCCTGTGCACCATTGCCCTGAGCTGATTTACGCCATCGCACAGAACTACCAACCAGCTTCCAGGCAAGTGCTGAATGCCGCTGGCCATAAGTTGTTTTCCATATTGAAGGAGGACGTGCAAGCAGCTTTCGCGCCACAGCAAGGGCCGCCGAAGGGATATATAGTTCGCAGTGTCATTTTAAGCGAACAAACAGAGAGGTTCACCTCGAACAACTATGTGTTGAAATTCTTGCAAGAAAACCTCAAACTGCCCCAAATGCCCCTACCCTTGGAAGCCTTCAAAAACACGGACATCTTCTCCATCATTGCATGGGTGGCGGGCTTGTCAACTGATACTTCGGTATACCCTTGGCAGGTGTCTTTGGCCGAGTGTATTTCCAGAGGGGAGTTCTATGCTCCCGATGCTTCGAGGCCAAATACCAACCCGGTCTTCTTTGACTGGGCGGAATGGGTAGCCCGAAACCTGCACTCGCGGCTCACCGCAATGAAGACTTCTGGAGCGGAGCAGCATTTTAGTCCATGCTCTTTTTTGGTATGGCTTTTCTTTTATCATACACATAAGAATCTTCCCCATGTTGCAATTACACCAAGTGATAAGGATAGAAATCCTTTACCCGTATACCAGTGGACTCGCCTCCTATTGAGGTCAGAGTCTTATTATTCTTTCAATCAACAATTTTTGGGACCCGCCATGCAATTGTTGATAGGGTCCAGCCCTCGGGTGCCCCTCAGTCTGAGAGACAAGGTGGTGTAGGCAAAAAAGGGGGATATTTTTCAACTTACACAGGGGCTTGTGATATGCCTGTTCGGCTTTGTGGGAAAACCTTTCTTGCTGCCGGTTTTCCCATCTGAGTACCAATTCGCACTGGAGGTCACTCGGCAGAGCGACGCAACCAATGAAATCTATGGCCATGGCCGGAAGTGGGCCCCCACCTACGATTTTCCCTTTAGAATGGGAGTGATTGAAGTTTTCGCCTTAAATCAGAACATTTTCTTGGAGGAAAAACTGGCTAATTTTGGCCTGCTTCAGATTCCTCAAAGGTGGTTTTATGATCCCATAGGGGTGATGAAAAATCACTTAAAATGTAAAAATTTTCATGCCTGCCCCCATCCCGAAATAATGGAGCAGAGAAACAATCCCAACGGGAAAGATCTAGAGTGGCATTTAGAAAAAATGAGAACATTGCCTCCCTGGCATGAATTTTATCCCATGGAAATAGAGTTCGATCTTGATCAACACCCATTTCCAACCCCAGACTCCACATTCTGGAAGAAGGCCAAGGATGATCTGAAGGAAGAATTAAAGAACTGGGATGAGGAACAGCTGAGGGAATGGTGGATAATGAGAGTCCATCGCCGAAAGATGAATTCCTACGGACTCTTGGCAACGGATAGGGACTTCGCGATTGTCTATGAAACTAAGGTTGGATCTTGGAAGCCCATATCCTTCATCGATTTTATCCCTCCAGCTACCCCAAGATCGGGCGAAAGCCCAAGGAAGACTGACGATGCCTTGGGAGCATAGAAAAAAGTTGAAACTGCGCCTAAGGTACTAACGCAAGCACCATATGAGGATACAAGCGCCGAAGAATCAGAGCAGCCATTGGAAAGAAAAAAGAGGAAAAGGCCAGAGCAAATACAAGCGCCCTCGACCCATCCAAAGCGATCTCGTACAGGGCATCCAAGTCTGCCTGCCGAACAACCTGTGCCAGTCTCGGCCGAAGCAAATAATGAAGATGTTGTGCCACCAAATGCCGAGACGGTCCCAGACGTAGACGTTATCAATGTTGAGGAACTCCTCCAATAGGAAGGGGATCCTGAGGGAGAGGCCTTGGAGGCCGAAGGTGCAGAGGCCCATAAGGGCCAAGAGCCGATCACGCAAGAAGTTACCCTGGCCGCTTTGCCAAGAGGGCACATAGGTACGCACTCTCTCCCTCTCTCCTCGATCTCTGACGTGTCCACCATGGTCTCGGTTGAGGGTCATCATCAACCCTTTCCCTCCCTACAAGGCCAATCATCCCTCCAAGCCTTGCCTATTTCTCTGCCTAACCCCATTCCACCCGAGTTATCCGACCAGGACAAACCTGTTAAAACACCTTTGCCCGCCCACACCACCGACCCTGCCATTCTCAGCCAGGGCGAAGTCAATATCTCATCATCGAATCCCGAGACCCAGGTTCCCATCATACACGGTGTTGTCCCACTAGCCGAGGCCCCCGCTACACCTGTCGCCGAACCTTCTGGCGAGGCATTCCCCATTAACCCTTTGTATATGTTTACCCCTTCGGTTGGAGATCCAGCCTCATTTGAATCTGAGCTGTCCATAATAAAAGAATGTCCTCTAGCTGAAAAACTACTTCAGGCCCGACAAAACACTGAGAAGATGCTGAAGGAGGCTAGGAAGAAAAGAGGGCGATCTCTGGCCCAAGTCGAGAAAGGTGCAGTCTTTGATCTGGAGGCAGGAAAATTGTACAAAGTGAAGAAGGTCCCCAGAGTCCAGAAGCCTCTGGATGAGATGACCCCAGCAGATTATGATTATCAGGAGAAAACCAAGGACCTGGAGCACCTGAACATAGACAATGAGTCTTTGTCTATGCATGTAGGGGTCGAGACCTTCCGAGCGCATGCAAACATTGCAAATCAGCGCAGATTCGAAGCAGAGAGGGCCAATATTAAGCTAGAGGAAGAGTTGGCAAGAGTCCGGTCCAAGCTAGCAGACGCTGAAGAGCAGTGCAAGCTGATGAAAAAAGAAGCGCATGCCCTAAAATCGCAAATAAACCAACTGGAATGTACAGCTGAAAATCGAGCACAGAGACAGATCGAGAATGAACTGAGGGCAAAAGAGCTCGAAGGAAAAATTTTGCAGATGCAAAACCAGCTGTACGAAAAGGAGGGCCTAGGGTTGTGTGACAGGAGCAGAATCAAGGAGATTCATTCGCATCTGCTAAAAAACTTTAGATCTCGGGCCTCCAGCGCTCTTTCAATTTTGGCCTACATTATAGAAGCCCGGAATGCCGCTGCCGAAGGAGGGCCAATCATCGAAGAAATCACCCAAAAAGCTAGAAGCCGACTCAAACTAGCTTTCGATGTACAAAGCGCCAAGTATCAAGACTTGCAGATCCCTGCGATGAGCCGAACAGCTAAGGACTGGTCTACAGCCCGAGCCACAGTACGCGCTTTCTTCTCCAAGGTAAGAAAAATGCAAAAGGCGAAAGACCTCCTGGATATATTTGAGAATGAACAACGCACATCAATGGGCTATTTTTAGGATCTCTCTTCCATGGGCTTCCCAAGCTTCACAGATGATGACGGGCATCTCCTGTCCAAAGAAGAGATTAAGCCAACATGGCTTCAGTTTGAAGGCGACGTCTCGGAGATAGACGGATGGGCGGAGCCCATCACAAAAAGGCAGATCACAGATTACCTCCTGAAACACTGCAAGATCACAGCCTGCCTAAATGACCTGTATACTAGAGCCCAACATGCAGACATCGGGAAAATCGATCGGTTTCGAGTATTGATCAAGGCATTACAAGATCTGGAACCTTTCTCGAAGAGTGCTTGGTCTCAGGTTCGCCGGACGATGAAGAAAATCCGCGAGCGTCTTGCCCCGTCACCGCCGCAGGAAGCTGCTCTAGAAGAGACCGCATCAGAGGAAGAGGGCGAAGAAGAAGAGGGAGCAGAGCAAGAAGGAGAACCAGCTACCGAGGCGCTCCTAGAAGAAAAGGAAGGTGCGAAAGAAGGAGGAGAAAGGTCGAGAAAGGACTCCGGCCCAATGGATCAAGATTAAGGGTCCTCTCACCGAGACGAGCTCGTTGCCCCACGAGCCGCCAAGAATGTTGACAATTTTGTCACATTTCTCAAGGGGTAGATAAGAAACAAGTTTTGTATAGTGTTGTATAAAGTTTTTTGCTTTGTTATTTTTATTTTGAAAAGTTGCAGCAATTTTGGCTTTCAAAGCCACCCCTTTGTATAAAAAATAGAAAGAGAAAAGGCTTCGCTACCGAACAAACTAGAGAAAAGAGCTTCGCCAAAGAAAATGAAACCGCTTCGCACCCGAAGTATTTCCAACACTACTTCGGGTGAAAATTTTGCGAAGTAGTTCTGCCGAAGAAAAATGCAAGAGGACCGACGAAAAGGGCTTCGGGCCCGAAACATTTCCAACAACTACTTCGGCCAAGGCACCAGCGAAGCAGAATCCAAGGGAACATCGAAGATTACTTCGCTAGAAAGTTGTCGAAGCATCTACTTCGGGCCTCCTCGCACCCGAACAATTTCCACTTCGGCGGAAAACCTAGCGAAGCATTCACTTCGGCTAGTTTTCGCCCGAAGCATTTTCAACCGAAGTTCTGGCAGCCAAGAGAAACGAAGCATTTTGAAGGCAGGAATGTGTTTCGGCCGAAATCTCTCCGAACCACAATTTTGAAGAGGATCGCGGCGAAGTACTTCTCCAAGGCATCAACGAAGCAGTTTTGTCAGCAAAGCGGCAAGGACGAAGAAGACCATTTTGCGAAGGAGATATGCTTCGGCGCTCCCCACCCCCGAAGCAGTTTTGCGAAGCTCAATCCTGCGAAGTACATATCAAAGAGGAGTTTTGCTTCGGCCCAGAACCATTGCGAAGCGAAGTAATGGATGAAGACTTAGCGAAGCGCTTCACGGGCACACGTTCCAAGCCGGGTATCTTCCCGAGGTGATCAAGTGCCTCATAAATGCATTTTTTCGTGCCCAGCAAGCCCGCTGCTCATTTTTGGCAATCAAAAGCGAAGTATCAAGCCATGATGGAGAACCCGACGAGTATGGCGGCCACTCGAGCACTCGCACCCAGAGACCAAGGACGTCCAGACGGCCCATCAATGCACCTTTCCATGGTTGACCCGGTCATAGTTGCCGTTTTGGTAACAAATTTGAAAGCTCAATCGTGAGAGCCGAGGAAGGCCAAATTTTCAGAGCTCGAGGGCGTACTCTTCTTTGCTGTGTAATTATGATTCAGAGGCCCGGGTCCTCTATAAAAACCCAGGCATTGTAATGGAAAAGTGGGGGGAACTATCTGCTAGAAAGCTGTTGTAACTTGATGTCCTGCGATTAATACTAAGAGACTTTGAGCTCAATTCTTCTCTTTTATGCTGCCTTTTGTGCTTGATTCTTCTATCTCTTCCTGTTTGTAGACCGAGATGCTGAACTCTGCGTCCGGTATGCGATTGGGGACAGTGTCCTGAAACTCGTTCGAAAGGATACATAGGAGTAGATAAGTGTTGTATTGACTTTCTTTTATGCTGCCTGCCTTGCTTGATTCTTCTATCTCTCTCCGTTTATATGCTGGATGCTGAACTCTGCGTCCGGTGTGCGATCGGGGACAGTGTCCTGAAACTCGTTCGGGAGGATACATAGGAAGGTGGATACCACATTTCTTTCGTTTCACTCTTGGTGTTCCTTGCTGCTATTCAAGTTATTTGTTAGCGATCGTGCTTCCTGTTCTCTCCCACCTTAAATCATCATCTTCTAACCCTTACTCTTTTTATTTCTTTCTCTAACCCTTACCCCTTTTTATTTCTTTTCCTAACCCTTACTCTGTTTATCTCTTTCCTGCACTCTTGTCTCAAACCCCAAAAGTAGTTTAGCATAGGAGCCGGCCTTCTCCGGAGATTGGCACGAGGGGCATCTCTTCCCCTCGGCCTTTCAATGTTGGTCGCAGGTCCAGGGCGCGTACACTTACACCGAAAGTCCTTTCCTGTGCGGATTTGATGACCAACAGTACATAGCATTTTGTTTCCAGTTATCTACACCTGTATATATTCTATTTCAGAGCCTTTTAGAATTAGAAACAGATTTAGGATAGATTCGCAGCTTTTGCTGCAAAACAGACTGACTCTGGTCCAAAATCATTAAGGTTCGGTCTATACCTAAGCCTAACAAAGCACTTTGGGAATTTTCCGTGCGAAGCAGTTGTTACTAGTTGGTTCGCTGTGAAGCACCTCAATGCCGATAAAGCAAAATAGGCGAAATGGTGTCAAAAAGCTACCTCCGGAACAAGACGGCGTCAAAACAAGCTTCACGGCATGGAAACAGCGCTTCATTGATATACCAACGCCAGGAGATGGCTCACATAGCCCAAGACCGAAAAAAGAAAGTGGAAACGAATAGCTTCGCTCAAGAACAAGCTTCGCTGAAGAAATAGGCAAAAGGTCCCCTTGGGCTTAAAATTGGCTAAGGCACGGAGGGTACTTCGGCCATAAAGGCCCAACGAAGCTATACACTTCGGCCAACGCCCCCAGTGAACCATTTCACATTCTGGCACTAGGTTCGGGTTTGACTCTGGCGAAGCATTAACTTCGGCTACGACCTAGCGAACCACCTCCCTTTCACATAATGTCAGTGTGGTTGAAGAGCGCGTGAAGTAGGCACTTCGTTCAAAAGATAGCCGAATCTCCACTTCGGGGCCTGCTCCGAGCGAAGCAGCCATCCACTAAAGAACGCCAAAAGGACAGGACATGAGCAGTCACCTTACTGTGGAAAGGTCAGCTTCGGGCCAGGGACACAACGAACCTACAGATCGCTCCAGAGTTCAGCGAAGTACCATCTACAAAGGGGCAACAGGAGGTTGAAGGTCAGGCATAAGGAAACTGGTTCGGCGAAGTTCTACTTTGCTAGGTCTTAAGCACAAAATCAACTTTGGGTAAAAAGTGGGCCGAACTTCTAAATCGCTCTAAATCTCAGCGAAGCAACAAAACACATGTTTACCTGCTTCGAAAAAAGCAAGGCCGAAGTAAGCTTTCGCCCGATTTTCACTCAAATGAACCGAAAAAGGAGAGCGCATTTAAAACGTGCCTTGGAGCGCGTGCCAATTGGCGGCCTAGGTGAATGTGCACATGGAGTTAATGCAAAGGTGGCAGCACATACCCCAAGAGAATTTAGTTACGCTAGAGGATCATGCCCAGGTGCAAAACAATAAAATTTTAAAGTTTCGAAGCAGAGTAAGATCTTCGAAGTACACCGGTCCTCGAAGGCAGTGCCGGGAGGCCAATCAGGAGACGATGCAATCCCCTCCAGCCCGATTCGTGCATTAATTCCAGCGGGCGCCATAAATGGAAACAGTTTCAGCTTTTGGCTATAAAAGCCGAGCACCTTCGAAGAAATTTATTTACCTACTGATTGATTTTTAGCAGAGCACTTACGAGCTGCTAGAACCCTAACCAGAACTCTGCTGCAATTTCGCCACTCTGCCTTTCCTAAACATTGAGATCTTGCTACATTCTGTGAGCTGAAATGGGAAAGAAAGCTTCACAACAAAAGAAGGGGCCAGAAGAGGCAAGCGCGGAGAAGATTAAAAGGTCGAAGGAGGAAAGAAAGCACAGACCTAAGAAGGTCGACCTCATCATCCGCTCGAAGAAACAAGTTGTAGAGGAAGGGGAAGATTCCGAGGACAAACAACCCGTAGAACCACCCATTGATGGGTGGGAAAATATTAAGGATACTGCGCTTACCAAGAGCATTGCCGAGCTCAGGCAAACAATTGATTTTATGAGAAGTCGGCTATCTGCAGAGAACAAATGAGCCATTGTTTATTATTACCAATTATACTGGTATTTGTGTTCGCCAGTGCACCACTGCCCTGAGCTGGTTCATGCGATTGCGCAAAACTACCAGCCTCTGACCAGGCAGGTTCTGGACGCGGCAGGGAACAAGTTGTTCTCAATCTATCGAGAGGATGTACAAGATGCCTTCACTCCTCGGCAAGGGCCACCTAGGGGATATACAGTTTGTAATGTCAGCATGAGCGAACAGACGGGAAGATTCATCCCCTCCCACAACATTATCAAGTTCTTGAGCGAAAATTTAATCGATGGGCTCCCCTCTGGAAAATTGCCACAGATGCCTCATCCCCTTGGTGATTTCAAGTACCCAGACATTTTCTCCATCATTGCATGGGTGGCGGGCTTGTCTACCGACGACGCTGTGTATCCCTGGTAGGTGGCGCTCGCAGAGTGTGTTTCACATGGAGAATTCTATGCCCCTGACCCGTCGAGGCCAAACACCAACCCAGTATTTTTTGATTGGGCAGAATGGGTGGCCCGAACCCTGCACATGCGGCTGACCAACTTGAAGAATTCTGGGCCGGACTAGTACTTCGGGCCATGTTCCTTCTTGATTTGGCTCTTCTTCTACCATACTCAGGAGCGTTTCCCCCACATTGCTGTCAATTGCATCGACAAAGATGGAGTCCCCCAGCCGATATACCAGTGGACTTCCCTCCTGGCGAGGACGGAGTCATATTATATTTTTAATCAACAATTTTTGGGACCCGCCATGCAGCTCATGCGAGGCTCCTACGCTCGGGTGCCTGCGATTCTCAGAGACAGAGTCGTCATCGGGAGGAAGGGTGACGTTTTTCAGTTGACGTAGGGGCTCGTTGTTCGCTTGTTTGGGTTTACAGGAAAACCCTTCCTGTTACCCTTTTATACTTATGAATACCAATTTTTGCTGGAGGTCGCTCGCCAGAGCGATGTGACCAATGTAATCTACGGCCACGGCCGAAAATGGGGACCGACCTGCGATTTCCCCTTCAAGATGGGAGTCGTTGAGGTCTTCGCCCTCAAGCAGCATACTCACCTTGAAGTAAAACTTGGCGACTTCGGCCTGCTATAGATTCCTCAACGGTGGTTCTATGATCCCCTAGGAGTGATGAGGGATCACCTCAGATATAAGAACTTCCACATTTGCCCTCGCCCAGAAATAGTAGAGCAGCGTAACAACCCGAGCGGGAGGGATCTAGAGTGGCACGTTGAGCGGATGCAAGTGTTGCCCCCGTGGCATGATTTTTACGCTATGGAGGCCGAATACGACCCCGCCCGACACCCGTTTCCAGAACCTAACTTAGCGTTCTGGAGAAAAATGAAAGATGATTTGAAAGGAGAATTGAAGGGTTGGCGCGAGGAGCAACTGAGAGAATGGTGGATAATGAGAGTCCACCGCCCGAAGCAGAAATCGAACAGCCTCCTCCAGATGGATAAGGATTTTTATGAGGCCAATCTTGAGTCCTGGCAACCCATCTCCTTCGCAGAATTTGTGCCTCCTAGCTCCCCAGGCTCAGCTGAGAGCCCAAGAAGAATTGAGGAAGTCTTTGAGCAGGAAGAGGAAGAAGAACTGGCAGTGATACAACAGGAGCAGCAGAACAAGCCCGCTGAAGGTTCTGATCCTACTGCTGAGAGGGAGGCGCAACAACAAGAGGAGGAAAATAAAAAGAGAAAGAGGGCCGACAAAGCTCAAATGCCCCCTCCACACCCGAAGCGGCCTCGCACTAAACCCTCTGGTTCTGCTAGCGAGCAAATTTCTAAAAGCCCAGTGGAGAAAAGTGTTGGCGAAGCCGCATTTGAGCCTTCGCCGCAGAAAGAAGAGGAAATTGTTGATGTTGATGTCATGAATGTGGAGGATCTCTTCCAGAGAGAAGGGGATGCAGGGGAAAAATAAATGAAAGGTGTTGTAGGAGTAGAGGAGGAAGGCGGCCGAGAGTCCAACACGCAGGACTTCACCACCACTAAACTCACAGTGGAGCACGAAGGTACGCGCCCTCTTTCCCCTTCTCTTGCTACTAAAGTTGCATCTATGGTCGCCCCGGCCGAAAAACCTTCAGTGTCTTTCTCGTCCCCACATAACCCTCCCCGAACCACCACTTCTACTAGTGTTTCACAACTACCCGTTGACACAACCTTGTTTGCCATCACCACCACTTCACTTTTACAAACCGCGTTCGGCATTGGTTTCCCCGATGTCTCCACGCCGCCTGCATCATTCGGCCGGGGCACTGTCAGCAAATCGCCACCCATCCACACCATCCCCACCATATCCAACCAACACGGGGGCGATTCTTCGCTTCCAGATCCCAACAATCCGGTCACGGTACCACAGCCTGATGCTTCGCCCTTTCCCACCGAATCTCCCACCATGCCTATCGCCAATCCCTCAGGCGAAACATCATCCCTTCAGTCATTGTACTTGTTCACCCCTTTGGTTGGTAACCCAGCCTCACTGGAAAATGAGTTAGTATTGATTAAAGAGCGCCCTCTGGCGGAGAAGTTGCTCCAGGCCCAGCAGATTACCGACAAGTTGCTCAAGGAGGCCAGAAAGAAAAGAGGGCTGTTCCTGGCGAAAGAAGAGAAATGTGCTATTTTTGATTTAAAAAATAAGAAACTCTACAAAGTAAGGAAGGTACCTAAGGTCCAAAAGCCTATAGATGAGATGACCCCTGCCGATTATGAATATCAAGAGAGGGTCAAGGACCTGGAACATCTGGACGTAGATGATGAATCTGAATCCATGCACGTGAGGGTAGAGTCAGTTCGCGCACATGCAAAGATAGCCAATGAGCGCCGCTATGAAGCGGAGAACGTGAACATAAAGTTAGAAGATCTCGCCAAGACTCGCTCACAGCTAGAGGATGCTCAAAAGTAGTGCGAGCAGATGAAAGAAGAGATAGCTGCCCTAAAACAACAAGTAGCCCAACTACAGGATGCTACAGGAAGCCAAGACAAGATACAAGTTAAATCTGAAGAGAGGGCTAAGAAATTTGAAGCCCGAATCATGGAGATGCAACAACAGCTGTACGAAAAGGAGAATATGGAACTGTTTGATAGGAGCAGGATTAAGAGCATTCGCTCGCATTTGCTGAGAAACTTTAGATCTCGGGCCTCCAGTGCCCTGTCAGTCCTTTCTTATATTACAGAAGCCCAGAGTGCTGCTTCGCAGAGTGGACCAATAGTTGACGAGGTAATGCAAGAGATAAGGCGTCGACTCAATTTGGCTTTTGAGGTACAAAACACAAAGTACCAGGATTTGCAGGTGACGGCCATGAGTCGGACAACAAGATATTGGTCCACTGCTCAGTCCACAGTTCGCGCCTTCTTCTCGAAATTGAGGAAAGCTCAGAAGGCCAAACAACTGATGGACGTATTCGAACAGGAACAACGCACTTCATTGGGGTATTTCCAGGACCTATCGCAATTGGGTTTCCCTCGCTTCACTGATGATGACGGGAATCTCTTATCCAAAGAAGAGCTCAAGCCGGTCTGGCTCCAGTTTGAAGGTGATACTTCAGAGATAGATAATTGGGTGGAGCCAGTTATAGAGAGACAGATCACGGATTTTATTTTAAAATATTGTCAAATTGCGGCTTGCCTGAATGATTTGAGTAAAAGGGCCAAACATGCCGACATAGGGCAAATTGATCAGTTTCATATTCTGGTCAAGGCACTACAAGATTGCGAACCCTTCCAGAAGGGTGCATGGGCCCACATTCGCTGGACTATGGAGCGCATCTGTGATCGCCTCCCCTCGCCGTCAGAACAGGAGCGAGCGCCTGATGAAGAAGAGAAAGGAAAAGGAAAGGAGAGCTGCAGAATCACCCTCAGAAGAAGAAGAGCAGATGGAAGAAGGGACCGAAGGTAACTCTGGCCCAACGGATCAAGGCTGAGGGTTCGCGCACCGAGGCGAGCTCGTTACCCTACGAGCCACCAGGAATGTTGACAATTTTTCACATTGCTTAAAGGGGTAGAGAAAATTAAAATTTTGTAAAGTATTTTCTTATTTTTCATGAATTTGTTCCCTTGCTTTTTATTGTATTTCAAGGCATTACAGCAATTTTGGTTTCCATTTTTGCCCCCCTTGTATATAATCCATGTATATAAGAACTTCGCCAACAAAACAGGGTAAGATAAGAAGCTTCGTCGAAGAAAGAGAAGGAAAGGGGCAGCTTCGCAAAGAAGGGACAGGAAAGCCTAAGTTCGAGCCCGGAAAATATCTAAGGCATGGAAGGAGCTTCGCTTGCGAAGCTGTCAAAGCACCTACTTCGGGCAGAAAAGTTGCGAAGTTGTGATCGTAAGTTGCCGGGATTTTCTAAGTTAGCGGGGTTACTTCGCTAGAATTTTAACGAAGCATTCACTTCGGCCCTCTCCTTTAGCGAACCATTTCATTGGCAGGTGCTAGTTCGCTCCAGATCCTAGCGAAGGAACTACTTCGGCCGTCCCCCCTAGCGAAGCTCCCAATTGAACCATTGCTTCGCTGAAGCACCAAGAAAGGAAAAGGAAAATGTTCTAAGGCAGGGTGCCAGCTTCGGCCAAAACTTCTTCGAACTGCCATCTTTTAGACGGTTCGCTGCGAAGTAGTTTCATAACTCGTTGCTAGCGACCAGCCGCTTCGGGAAAATTCTTTGCGAAGCGGTTTTTTTCTCACCTCCTGAGCGAAGCGACGTAGCTAGAGGCCATGCCTTTCACAAGCGACATCCACTTCGGCCTAAACACCTAGCGAAGCCATTTTCAGGGGCGTTTTTCGGCAAACCATCAACGCTTGTTTATCATTCTCCCCCTGCTTCGGCTCAAGCCCATTGCGAAGCGACGCTCTGATTTGAAATCTGGCGAAGTTCCTCCCAGGGCACGATCAACGATAGTGCTTCCTTCGAGGGGCACACATACCAAGGCTGGGTATTAGTCCGAGACACGCCCGTGGCACATAATTACCACTTTCCCCGTCTAACGCGACCCTGCAATTAGTTATAGAAATGGGATGTGAAATCTCATTTGCATAAGAAGGCGAGCGCGATTTTTTCGGCTGCCGGAGCGTCCTTGTAAACCCAGTTCATTAATGGCTCAGAGACACGCCCGTGGCACATAATTACCACTTTCCCCGTCTAACGCGACCCTACAATTAGTTATAGAAATGGGATGTGAAATCTCATTTGCATAAGAAGGCGAGCGCGATTTTTTCGGCCGCTGGAGCGTCCTTGTAAACCCAGTTCATTAATGGCTCAGAGGGTCGGGTCCTCTATAAAAACCCATGCATTGTAATAAAAAAGGGGGGGACCATATTGCTTAAGAAGTTGTAATTAAACGTTCTGCTATCAACATTGGAGATCTTTTGGCTCTGAATCTGTGTCTTTTTTTATGCTGCCTGTGGCAAGTATTTCTGCTTTCATTTATTTTTCTAGTTGCTGTAATTCTGCTATCTGGATTTTAGCATGTGGAGATAAATGTGTCTGGAATTCTGTTAGAGGATACATAGAGAGACATTTGCAGTTTCAGTTTCCGTTACATCTTCTATGTTGAATGCTTGTTGGTTTAGTTACAGTTAAGTTATTGTGTTGCTTGTTCTTGCCCATTGAAATATCCAGTTGTTTCTGTTCCTTTCTGTACTTTTTATCTCTTTCTTGTACCCTTGACTCTTTTTAATCTCTTTCTTGCACTCTTATCTTAAAACCCCCAAGTAGTTTAGTATAGGAGCCAACCTTCTTCGGAGATTGGCACGAAGGGCATTTCTTCCCTCTGGCCTTTCAATGTTGGTCCAGGTCTATGGCACGTAGACATACAAAATCCTTTCCTGTGGCAGATTTGTGACCAATAGTTATCAAACCCATGGCCGAACTTCTAAAGAAGAATGCCGAGTTTGTCTGGACGGAAGAAAGGAAGAAGGTGTTTGAGGAGATCAAGACCAGAATTGCCCAAGCACCTGTACTGGTTAACCCAGACTACTCCAAATATTTCATCCTTGACACAGAAGGGGGACGACGACGAAGAACGCCCAATAGCCTTCTTAAGCCAGGTGATCCAATCCCACGAAGAAAAGTACAATTTCATTGAATGCCAGGTACACGCAATCATGAAGTCCTTGATGAAATTCAGGCACTGTGTTTCCCAGAGCAGAACGACAGTGTACGTAGTTCACCCAGACGTCAGGAGTTTCATCATCCAAGATGAACTGGGAAACAGGAGAGCGGGCTGGATTGCTAAAATTCAAGAGTTTGACATCGAGGTCCGACCCACAAAGCTGATCCGAGGTTGGGCATTGTGCCAAGAATTAGCGAGAAGTGCTGCCGCGGAAGTAACTGCCTGTCAATGGGAGAACCCAAAACCAGAGGGCAACTTTGCAAATCAGTCAGCGGAAGACAGTGACTAGACCGATGAGATAGTCTGGTATTTAAATACTGGGAAATGTCCGGATTGTGTTAATGCTTCCCAAAGGAGGAGATTCAGGCTCCAGGCCCTAAAGTATGTGTTGCGTCCCGAGGGGCTATTTTTTCAAGAATATCGACGATGTTCTCTTGCGATGCATCAAGGGGGCAGAGAAGCAGAAAGTCCTCGATGAGTTCCATTCTGGAATGTCAGGACATCTCTCAGGAAGGCCCACGACCTTGAAAATGATAAGGGCAGGCTACTACTAGCCTACCATGTTTGCTGATGCCTTTGCAGTCTACCAGAGATGTGAGAAGTGTCAGAAATTTGCGGGCAGAAATAAAAATGCCCCAATGCCCCTCCAGCCAATCCAGGTCAAAGCTCCCTTCCAGCAATAGGGCTTAGACTTTATCAGGGTGATATCGCCAAATTCCTCGGCAGGGCACAAATACATTCTGACCGCCACAAACTACTTCACCCGATGGGCCGAAGCAATACCTACGAAGCATGCTGATCAAGAGACGGTCATCACCTTCTTGGAGAGCTTAATCACCCGCTTCGGGATCCCAGAAGCAATTGTGACAGACAATGGTCCGGGGTTCATAGGGGCTAAACTCACCGAGTTTGCTTGCAAATATGGAATCTACCATAAGGCTTCCTCCAATTACTACCCACAGGGAAATGGGTTAGCAGAATCAACAAATAAAAATCTGATGAAGATCATAAAGAAGACCCTGGAGAGGAATAGGAGAACATGGCACCTGTTCCTGGACCAAGCACTCTGGGCAGATCGCATCTCTATAAAGAAATCCATCAAAACCTCGCCGTATGTGCTGGTCTATGGGAAACATGCTGTTTTACCCACACGTGGAGATGCCTACACTTTGGCTGCTTGATGATGAAAAAGGGGATTTGGACCCCATCGATGTCAGGCTGGCTTAGTTGTTACAGCTAGAGGATGAAAGAGAGAAAGCCTATGAGGCTTTCATGAAGCACATTGAAACCACTCGGAATTGGTTCAGCAAAGGCACCACTGCCCATGTTTTCCAGGTTGGGGATCTAGTATTGAAGTGGGACTCATGGAAGGCAAATCCAGGGAACCATGACAAATTTGATGCCTTTTGGGAAGGCCCGTTCCAGGTTGCTTGCGTAAACCGGTTCAATTCATTCATACTACGCGATATGGAGGGCCACACTCTCCCCATACCAGTTAACGATCTTCATCTGAAGGCCTATCACCACTAAATAATAGCATGAAATTCTCTTATGTACATATTTTTGCTTTTGCAGTTTTCAGTTATCTTTTCTGCATGTAAATATTCTTCTTGTTTAAGTTCCAATTTTAGGCTCTCCAGTTCGAGCCTTTTCGTTTAAAAAAGGTTTGCAGAGCCAGGCTTTGAGCGCAAGAATTTCGGTCCCTGAAATGCAGTCAAGGAGAAAGCTGCATAAGCTTCCCTCCAAAGGGCAGAAATGGAGCTCGGGGCAATGTCATGTAAAAGCTGAAAAAGGGCTAATATGTGCTCCAATTTTGGCAAGTGGCGAGGTTCGCAGAGCCTTTGAAAGCAAGAAAAGGGAAGCCCTGCTAAGATTCGCTCATCCGGGCAATGAGCGCCAAGATTCGCAGCAATTCTAGGCGAGCTGCAGGGTCCGGCAAGGCGCAATGGCGGACAGGTGAGAAACGGGACAGTTAGAAGTTTTACCAAGTTCGAAAGCCTTGCCTGTAGGTCGCTCCATCCTAAAGCGAGAATAGGTCGCTCCCAAAATTCGCAGCGAAACCTGGGTTCGTGAGGCCAAGAAACAAATGAGGGGCGGAATACAAGCCAAAAATTTAAAACCCGCTCAAACTTCGAGCGATACCCGGGAGTCGCTCGGCTCACAAGCGAGACGCAGGCAAGCCGATGAAAACATGGAAAAATTGCTAAGTGTAAATGCTCCCAGGGTTCGCTCTGAAGAAGCGCGAGCGCCGGGAATTGCGCAGCCTACCGACGAACCGCGGGAAGGGCCCAAGTTCGGCGAAGGGAAGGGCCAAAGTTCAGCAAAGTGAAGAGGCTCGGAGTTCGGCCAAGTTGGGGCGAGTGCCGGGAAGTCGCGCCATTTTACGGCGAAATGCAGGCAAAGGTCGGAAATCATTGAAATTTTCCTAAGTCCAAAGGAGGCCTGCCCAGAGTTTGCTCCAGGTCGGGCGTGACGCTCAAAATTCGCTCATCTCCCAACGAGGCGTAGTCCAAAGTAAGGAAGGCAGATAAAATGGCAAAATCTTTCTAAGTCTCAAAGTGCTCGACGTTCACTCGTCCAGGGAGCGAACTCCGGGATTCGCTCAGGTTTTGGGCGAATCTCAGGAGTCGCTCGGTTTCCCAGCGAACTCCATGCAGAGTACAGCCAAAGAACCTCGAAAAGCGTTTCCAAGGCACATGTGGCAGGTTTAAAAGCTCCTTCGCACGTTTCAAGGTTGATTGTTCGTTAAGGAGAATAAAACCTGCAGGAACGTAAATCAAGGGAGGGGCGCCTGCAACAAAGATCTCTTGCACAGCTACCAACAAATGACGGCTCCTGCATTTATCTCAATCCCTCTGCCACTAATGACTACACTCATGCCTAGTCCCTTAAATACCATGGAGCTGTAGTTCGCCCCGATAACTTATTCAGAGCCCGCGACAGATTGTTCCAGAGGCCGAATTCCAAGTAATTTACCTGCGAACCGTGGCCCGGATAGATTTTCGAGCAGAAACACCATGGGGAAAGCAGGTGCCGAAGGAAAAGGTAAGGCGCCCAGAGAAGGAGCTTCGGGAGCCTCAGAAAGCAAAAAGAAAAGGGCAGAAGATGGGAAAGAGAAGGGAGATAAGGGGAAAGAATCGACGTCGAAGCCAAAGCCCGAATCGAGTCAAGTAAAGGAACCCACTCCCCCGCCCAAAGACAATTGGGCGAAATACAGAGATGGCGCTTTTGCTCAGAGTATTGAGCAGCTGCGGCAGGTGATTGAAGATAGAAAGGAGAAAGCTTCCCCTGCTAGCTCTAGCACCGCAACGTACCATTCTCATCTATACTGGTTTAAGCCCACCTGTGCATAATTGTCCAGAACTGGTGGACGCAATTGCTCAATATTATAATCCGAAGACTAGGCAAGTCTTGAACAACAAAGGAGATGTCTTGTTTTCACTCTTTGCCGATACTGTCCAGGCGGCTTTCTCACCTACTCAGCAACCGGACTCAAATTATACGGTTAGCTCTATCTACCTCGACAAATAGGCTGACAAATATGTGGATAACCCGCAGATGCGGCATTTCATGGAGTCTCAACTACGGGACCCCTTATTGCCCAAAAAATGGCCAGAATTGTCCATGTTGTCGAGGTATTTCAAAAGCACGAGCATATATACGATGCTGACCTGGGTGCTAGGCCACGCCACAGACGCCATAATCATTGCCTACTAGGTCGCCCTTGCAAAATGTCTTCTGCACGGAGAGTTCAATGCACCCAGCGTCACGGGACCTAGCACGAAGCCAGTACGCTTCAACTGGGCAGACTAAATAGCCTGTAATTTGCATTCGCGGCTGCAAGATTTGATTGAGGGAAAATCAGTTCTTTAGGGAATGTTCGTTTCTAGCTTGGATTATTCTGTTCCACATGCACAGTAAATTGAAGTCCATCCCCGTCCAGCGCACCAATGAGAAGGGCAATCGGCTACCAGTGTACAAGTGGACTCAGGTGATGCTAAAACGGGAGTCTTACTACAAGTTCAATCTGTATTTTTTGGGTCCCGCTTTAGAGCTCCTCCATTGTTCTTGTTCGCGCGTCCCGTGCCAGATGAGGGACAAAGTGATGCTGAAGAACATTGGCGATACTTTTCAACTGACTCAGGGTTTTGTCATCAGAGCTTTTGGGTTTAATGGTAAACCCTTCCTTTTGCCCTACTATACCACAGAGTACCTATTCGCCCTGGAAATCTCGCGACAGTGTGACTACATTGATCAGAATTATGGCCAGGGCAGAAGGTGGGGACATATCTTCGGTTTTCCAATCACGTGGGGAGAAATTGAAGTCGACTCCACTGGGCAAAACGAGCATCTTGCAGCTACGCTTCTGAGCTTTGGCTTAGTTGAACTCCCTTAGCGTTGGAGATATGATTCCCTGGACGTAATGAAGCAGTTCACTGGGATGAAGAACTTCCATGCTTGTCCTCGCATAGAGATCATGGTAGAACGCAACAATGCGACAGGGCAGGACCTCGAGTGGCATATAGAGAAGATGCGGTCCTTCCCTCCATGGCATGACTTCTACCAGAAGCAGAGTATAACTCGGAGAAAAATGCAGCCCATCGCCACAAGGCCGAATGCTTCAAGAAAATGGCACCCAAGTTGACAAAGATGGGTTGGAGTCCCGAGAAAATTGCAGAGTGGTGGATTATGAGAATTCACACAAAGGAAATGTCAGAAAAGGTGCTTGCTGGCGACCACCAGTTCTCCGCGCTTTACAATGACAATCATGCTATGTGGCGGCCCATCATGGTCAAGGATTTCGTGCCTCTAGGCATTCTAGGCCTACAAAAGGCACAAGCCCCATCTAAGCTGCCACTCACATTGGACGGAGGATCTAGCAGTGGGGTAGAGAAGAGTCAAGCGATTGAGCCTAAGGGACAACCAGCCTCTGAAAAGCGCTAAGGCTCGTCAAAGCGGCCTGCTGAAGCAATACAAATAGCCCCATCGCCTCCAAAGAAGAAGAAGCTCAAGGTCAAAATAAAAACGTTGAGGGCCCCTTCAGAAAAGGCTACCAGCTCGAGCCCAAGCGCCACCATTCCAGCCGTTACTTCAAAAGAGGAGGCCACACCTAAGAACAAAAAGAAGGCCGAGCCGAAGAAGAAGACAGAGGTTGTGCAGCAAAAGAGGGCTACTCCCGTGGTCCCCCACAAAGAGGTAGTCAACGTAGAGGAGGACACCCCATTGGAGGAAGATGAGTGGATGACTCAACTGTTCAACACGCCAGCTCGATCAGAGCACGCAGGTACGCACTTTCTTTTCCCACTTCAGTCCCATGAGCAATCATTCGTAGCACCATCTTCCGCCGTCGTTGAGCCAGTCCTCACGGCGTTGCCATTAGCTAGTGAACCAACTGTTGTCACATTTTGCACGGGGTGCAATGTTTTCAATTTTTGTAAGAGAGCTGCTCTTCCCTTCCCCTCTTCCTCTCTTTCCCCTTCCTCTTCTCCCCCTTTCTCTCTCTTCCCTACATTCTCATTCTTCCCTCTTTCTCTTGAGCCCCTCAATCAAATCTCAAAAATGATAGCAGTTGCCTTGAAAAATGGCTAAGTGTCAGGGCGCAATCCGACTTCGCAGCGAAGTCGGAGTGCGCCCTCCAGTTGGAGCGCAGCAGGAGTGCAAAGTGCGTGCTGAGGTGTTCGGGTTTTCGCGGGCCATAAACGGGGGCGATAAAATGGACAAAATGAGCTCTGGATATTTTATCATTGCAGATCTTCTCGCCAGCTTTCCAACGATATATTATAATAGGCGATCGAGTTAGCGGATCAAAAGTTATGGCCTCGGGAAGCAGAACCAGGAAACTCAGTTTTGGTGCGAAGTCCGACTGCGCCCAGTTTTTGGTGCGAAGTCCGACTGCGCCCTTCTTCCTGAGTGCACTTGGAAGCAGTCTGGCAGGGAAATTGACTAAGTGTTGGAGCGCAACCCGACTTCGCAGCGAAGTCGGACTACGCTCCCTTGTCCGTGCGAAGTCCGAACAACGGTGAGAATCAGCAAGTGCCGGTGCGCAACCCGACTTCGCAGCGAAGTCGGACTGCGCCCTTTGACCGGTGCGCAGTAGGGAAATCGCCAACCCGACTGCCCTGTTTTTCACCTACGCAACCCTAATGCGCTCTAATCCCGGGCGAAGTTGGATAGACTGCCTTTCAAGGCAGACACGTGTCAAGCATTATCATCCGACAAGTGTCCAACTTTGGGATCCGAGCCAAGAAATGTCGAGCAAAAGGACAAGCGTGGGCCGCACTACTTATGCCAGCTGCCTCCTTTAAAGCTGATTGGAGGTTTTACCTGCTTCAGCTACCCGCATTCCTGCCGATGAGAAGTTCTACCTAACGCGCTACCACGTATTTGTACAGCCTTCAGGGAGACCATGCTGCAAGTACAGTCCTGCCAGACAAAGGTCAGCAACAGCAGTTCCGCGGCTGCTTTTGTCAGCTAATGTTTGACTGGGACTTTGTGCCCATTAATGTAATCGGGGGGGTTCTCATGCTATAAATACCCACCATATTTTCATTGTAAAGTGGTGGAAGGGGAATGTCTGTTAGGGAACCATTGTAGCTGTGCTTCTGCCAGTTAATATAATACATACACTTGGTGCTGTTATACTGTTTTTATTCTGTATGCTGCCTCTCCTTTGCATTTCTGCCTTACGTTTTCCTGTGTCATGGCTTGTTGATTCACTTCGGCATTTGGTGGTCAGGTATGCCTAAGGCGCATAGATCAGAGGATATATAGGGCAAACGTTAGCGGCAGTTTTCTGGTTATGTTTTTGTGTTATAGTGTTGTTAGTAGTGGTGATTGATGCGTTGCCGTACTGTTAGTTCCTTGGAGGGAATGTCTGTTAGGGAACCATTGTAGCTGTGCTTCTGGCTCAACACAAAAACATATACCTGGCTCTGTTTTACTGGCGAGTGACAG
The DNA here is from genome assembly GCA_028583015.1 of Wollemia nobilis. NCBI lineage: Eukaryota > Viridiplantae > Streptophyta > Pinopsida > Araucariales > Araucariaceae > Wollemia > Wollemia nobilis. The sequence continues at coordinate 6,384,797 of JAQPPZ010016334.1, read as the reverse complement.
CATCAATAGTGGTGTGTTATGGTTATATTGGTGTTAGTAGTGGTGATTGATGCGTTGTCGTACTGTTAGTTCCCCCCACCCAACTCCAATCTAATTTGGATTTCTTTCTGTACTTTTTATCTCTTTCCCTGCACTCTTATCTTGAACCTCAAAACCCCAAAGGAAGCCGGCCTTCTCCGGAGATTGGCACGGAAGACATTCCTTCCTTCCGGCCTTTCAATGTTGGTTTGCGGGTCCTAGGGCGCAATAACGACAAATCCTTTCCTCATGGCAGATTCGTGACCAACACCAACCTCAACTGTCTCCCTCGCAATTCCCCATTCTACCGCTGTAGGACCCTAGCCTCGAGCCTCCACTCATCTTGAACCTCTCAGCCAGCAGGCTTTTAGCCAGTTTGCTTCCGATCCCAACGCGTTTCAAACCCTTGCCCCCGTTCAGCTAGGCACCACCCCTACGGGCCCATCCCCTTCATCAGGAGCACCAACTGAAAATCCACCCTTGGGCCATGATAGTGCCCATTCTGCCGTTCAGACTGTCGTATCCCCTATAGCAACCAAGCTCCCCATTTCCACCTCCCCTCCCCACTTAACAGAGGAGTTCAGGTCTCAGCAGGACTTACCACTGATAGCACCGTTGTTTGGAGGGATGGAGCTCGTCCAACCAGAGTTAGAGATGACAGGGAGCTACCCTGCAATAGAGAGCTTGGCACAGGCTGAGCAAAGTTCTTACAGATGGTTCAGAGATCTCAAGAGAAGGAGAGCAGAAGAACCAACCGAAGTAGAGAAGTGCACTGGGTTCGACATGGACAAGATGGTGCTGCACACCGAGAAGAAGATCCCCAAGGTCCGGAAGCCTTTGAAGGATATGACGCTTGATGATTATGAATACCAGAGGAAAGACAAGGACCTGAGCAAAACCAGTGTAGAGTATGAAGTGGGGGAAATCCAACTCGGAGCAAGTACATTGTATGTACTCCATTGCCAGTTGAAGGAGCGGTACTACTGTTGGTTACGAATCTGCCATGAGGAAAGGATTTTGGGTTAATGCGCCCAGATTCACCCACCAGCATGAAAGGCCGGAAGGAAGAGATGCCTTCCGGGCCAATCTCCGGAGAAGGCCGGCTCCTTTTGGGGGTTTTCCGATTTAAGCTAAGAGTACAGGAAAGAGATAAATGAACAGAAAGGAATTTACAAATATACGTGGAGGTTGGTGGGGGGAACTAACAGTACGACAACCAACAATCACCAATACTTACTGCATTACAAATATAAAGCGCGACTGAGAACTGCAAAATCTAACGTATACTTTCGATACTTAGGCAGTGTACGCACGGCTACAATGGTCCCCTAACAGACATTCCCTATAAGGAACTAACAGTACAGCAACGCATCAATCACCACCTACGGACACTAACATGAGTAGAAAGCAATCATAGAGATATCGGAGCCGGTATATGTGTCGTGTAGAGAATTTAACCGCACAGCTTCAATGGCTCCCTAACAGACATTCCCTACAAGGAACTAACAGTACGGCAGCGCATCAATCACCAGATACGGACCAGCAACGTAACACACAACTTATGAAACTGCTACCACATCTATTCTATGTATCCTTTTAATTCATGAAGTACAGAGGGTGCTTTAAACAAGCAATGCTAGAGGCACCTAATCACCAAATGCTGAAATGAATCAACGAGCCATGACACAGGTTAGCCTAAGGCATGAATATAAAGAAAGGCAGCATAAAAAACAGAAGCGGTAGAACAGAACCAGGCATACAAATTATATTTATAAACAGAAGCACGGTTACATTGGTTCCCTAACAGACATTCCCCATCCACCCTTTACAATGAATTCATGGTGGGCTTTTATAGCCCGAGTCCCTCCCGTTACATTAATGGGCACAAGGTCCCAGTCAAACATAAGCTGACAAAAGCGGCGAAAGAGCTGCAAATGCTGACCTTTTGTCGGACCGGACTGTACCCGCAGCATGGTCTTCCTGGAAGCTGGACAGCTTCGTGGCGGTGTGTTGGTCTGAACTTTACTCTGGCAGTGATGCGGGTAGCTGGAGCAGGTAGAACCTCCAATCGGCTTTAAATGAGGTCACTGGCATAGGCAGTGCAGCTCATGCTCGTCCTTTTGCAAGGCACGTTTCGGCCCAAATCCCGGAGCTGGACACTTGTCAGGTGATGGATGATGCTGTGTGACACGTGTCTGCCTTGGAAGGCAGTTCGTCCAACTTCGCTTGGGATCAGAGCGTCTCGGGTTGCGCGGGCAGAGAACAGTGCAGTCGGGAAGGCCTTCATGCCTTGGTCAAATTCTGAGTTTGTCTCCCCACTGCGCACCTGTCAAGGGCGCACTCCGACTTCGCTGCGAAGTCGGACTGCGCACAGGTGAAAACTGGTGTCTGCCGCCGTACGGACTTGCTCCAGCACTTATCATTCTTCTGTCAGCCTGCCAGTTGCAAGGTGCGCCCAGAAAAGAGGGCGAAGTCAGACTTCGCAACAGAACTGGGCGAAGTGCGTACTTCGCACCAAAACTGGGCGAAGTGCGCACTTCGCACCAAAACTGGGCGAAGTGCGTACTTCGCACCAACACTTAGCCATTTTTCAGGTAACTTGCTGGAAAGTTAAAAAACCAACTGGGGGACTCCGAGAAAAAGGGGGGAAGGAAAGAGAATGCGGGAAAGAAAAGGAAAGGAGAGAAGAAGGAAGGAAAAATAGAGGAAGAGGGGAAAAGAAGAGCAGCACTGTTACAAACTTGAAAACATTGCACCCCGTGCAAAATGTGACAACAACTACAAGGTCGAGAATGAGAACACACAGCTCCAGGAAACCATAGCCAAGATGCAGGCCCAGCTGGATACCTCCCAAAAGGAATCAGAGCAGCTGAAACAGCAGGAGGCCTCCCTAGAGAAAGAGGTGGCTGAGTAGAAGGAAGTCGTAGATTGCCGCACCAAGGAGAAAGAGGAGGCACAGGCACAAGTAAGCCAACTGGAGGCCCAAGTCCAAGAAGTACAGCGACGGTTAGAAGATTGAGCGGTGCAAGTTGAGGTCTTCTCTAGAGACCGAGTAAAGGAGATTCGCGCCAGATTGTTGAAAAACTTTCGGACCAGAACCTCGAGGGCTCTGACTGCCCGAATGTTTGTATGGGAGGCAATGAGGGCATCCGCTCAGGGTAGGCCTGTGATAGAAGAGGCTGACCGTGCAACAGAGCGTTGGCTTAGCCTGGCCATCAAGGTTGAGCCCTCTGAACGCAAGGACCTCCAAGTGCCCCTAATGACTCAGCTCACCCTAGATTGGGCCACGGCCAGATCAACTCTACACGCCTTCTTTGAAAAATTGGAAAGAGTCAGAAGGGCCAGAAAATTGCTTGATGCCTTGGAGAAAGAAGTGTCTGCTTGGCTCATTTTCAGATCCTCATGCTCCTTGGATTTCCCAGCTTTACTGATGATGATGGGAATTGCCTTTCCAAAGAGGAATTGAAGCCGACCTGGGACAATTTTAAGAATGATACCTCTAAAATTGATGGATGGGCAGAACCGATTTTGGAGGCGCAGGTGACGCAATTTATATCAAGGTTTTGCCAGATTAGCGACTGCCTGGGTGACCTAAGCCAGAAAGTTCATCAGATGGACATGCTCCAGGTCACAACTTTCAATCGCATTGTAAAAGAGCTCCACGACCTGGAACCCTTCCAGGAAGAAGCTTGGATCCAGGTCCAGGCCACCTACCAGCTCATCCGCGACCGCCTGGCCTCCTCGGAGACCAATCAAGAACATGAGGAAGGAGGAGAGCAATCGGAAGGAGAATCAGAGGAAGGAGAAGAAACAGAAGAAGAATCCACAGATGATAGCGGTACAACAAAACAGGAAGCGGGACAAGAAGTAGTGCAACAGGAAGGAGAGGCTGGGGGTGACTCCGCGCCCAAAGGATGAAGGCATGGGTCCTTGCATCAAGGCGAGCTCGATACCCTGCGAGCCGCTAGGAATGTTGTCACATTTTGAACGGGGTAAAATTTTGTAAAATGCTGCAATTTCATGTTACCAGATCCGCTTCTTCCCTTTCCTCTTGCAAACTTCTCGAGGTAGTTCAGATGGTCGCAGCCCAGATAGTCTCGGGGTCATCCAGTCTCCAGGCAATGTCCCAGTTTCCGGCAGTAAATTCATGAAATTTTTCTAAGGCATGGGCAGCTCACGGGTCGCTCCATCTTGAGCGATTCCCGGGAGTCGCCCCTCTCCATCTGTGACCCACTGGCTTTGATAGCATTCGGGCTATTTGTAACCCAGAAAATTTCAAAATTTGACTAAGTCTTGTTCTTCTCGGAGTTTGCTCTCCAGTGGAGCGACTCTCGGGCTTTGTTCTAGTTGCCTGCGACTAGCAAGCTCAAATTGAGCAATTAGCTAAGTCCTGGCTGTTCCCGGAGTTCGCTCCCCAGTGGAGCGTCTCCCGTTTTCGGGCGACTAGCGAGCAAAAGTGGAGGTGGCCCAAGATTCGCTCAGCAAGCATGTTGAAAGATTTTTCTAAGGCATTTGGTCCGTCATTCGCTCCGCCTTGAGCAATTCTCGGGAATCGCAACTACTTCCCGACGACCTCTGGATTCGCCCTGCCTGCTCACAAATCGCCAGCCAGGTGGGAAAACGGTGTCATCGAAGCAAGGCTGCCCCTCTCGGAATTTGCTCCACTCTGGGGCGACTCTCGGGATTTGCGGCATTTTCAGGCGATTCTCAGGATTTCTATTTTGTTGAGGCGACTAGCCAGCACCCCCCCTGTTCATCTAAAGCTGCCAAAACTTCGCTCCTTCGCCCTGCGACTCCCAGCATCACACGTGTCCCACAACAAACTCCGGATGAAAGCTGAAGGCGGGAAATTTCTTGAGATTTGTGCCTCTCGGTAAAACTGGAGGAAGACTTAAAGAAGCAGGGTAGGTGGGCGTAGGAGGTGTATTGATGCCGCACGAGTTTCCGACCCTAAGAGGACCTCGAAGGGCAAGTTGTACGAACCGCATTAATGGAGCACACTCTTCCAACTGCAGGTTCAGCCCGAAGCCGCTCCAAACACGGGTGAGCCGAATTTTCAGGTACACTGACAGTTGTCAGGGGTCAAATCTCAGCTGCTCCGGCAGTTTTGGGATCTGAGCTTTAATGTAATTTGGAGGGAAAACTCTGCTATATAAGGCAGTCCGATATTCATTGTAAAGAGGTGGGGAACTTATTGCTAGAAACCTACTATACTCAAACTTCTTGCATCAATACTGAAGCATCTTTGGCTCTAATTCTTGTGTCTTTCTTTTATGATGCCTTCTGCAAGTATTTCTGCTTATATTCATTTATTTTTTTGATTGCTGTAATTCTGCATTCTGGATTAGAGCATTGGACATTGAGTGAGTCTGGAATTCTTGTTGAAGGATACATAGGAAAGAATTGCAGTGTTAGTTTCTGTTACATGCTTTATGTTGATTGCTGCCGGTTTGGCTATTAGTTAGTGATTGTGCTACTTGTTCTTTCCCCACTGTTATTGCTTATCATTTACATCTCTTTTTGTACTGTTTTTATCTCTTTCCTGCACTCTTATCTAAACCCCCCAAGTAGATTAGAAAAGGAGCCGGCCTTCTCCGGATATTGGCACGGAGGGCATCTCTTCCCTTCGGCCTTTCAATATGTGGTCCGGGTCTAGGGCGCATGCGTAGACCAAATCCTTTCCTGGTGGCGGATCCGTGACCAACAGTTAGATGTGTTGAATATATTTGAAGGCAATTTGAAGTTAGCATGTCTTATTTTCATCGATGCCAGATCTGTGTTCCATTTTTCTCAGATCTAATCTATTGTTGTCCTTGTATACGAGTTGTTCTTGACCATGGAAAAAGGCTTGTGGAAGTGTTGATGAAGAGATTCGAATATTTGCTCAGAAAATTGTTAGACGATTCTGGATATCAGCAAAGCTTGTTATTATTGCTGGACAAGTTGGATGTTTACTGCACTTTTGAATTGATATGTTGGACGTTTGCTATAATTCTGGCATAGATTTGAGAGATTTATTGTGAAAGCAGGTGTTGAAGATCAAGATGATCCAGTTTGTATATTAGCTGTAGCGTTTTGAAATGCATAGCTGTGAGTGTTTTGCACAATCTTGAAAATCAGATTGCGGTTGTTAAGTATCAAGGCCCCTCAAAAACCATTCGCACGCAGAAGAAGGGGAAGATAGGGAGGATCCATCGATTCATAGTAAGTACCGCGACTCCTATTTAATATATGCTCCTTGACAACCATCCACAAATTTTAAAAACATATTTGTAATCTCTATGCGAAACTATATTGGCTTGTAGTCAATGCATGCATCTTCTCTATCTACAATTATTTTAATCAGATTGTGGACAATAATAGAAGTTGTGGCTGAGGAGTAGGTGCTGAAGGTTCCTACATCTCTTGGGTTCCGACGACACACTATCGGTGAGCATGTTGCTGGAAATATCAAGGAGCGACAACTATGGGTAGAGAAGTTGAAGGATTGCCAACACAGCATGTCCCACATCGGGGCAATGTCGACTAGTTGGAAGTGGAGGGAGATGAGATCCCTTTGGTCATTAAGTTCAACTGGTTAGGCAGTCCACCAAAAATGAGTGGTTGCATTTCATGAGTCATTTGTTCTGTGAGAAGACTAAGGTGGAATTGGCTGAACTAGTCCAGGCTGAATTGCGTGAGGAGTATTCCCTTGTGGCAGCTTGTTATTCCTAATTGGCGCAGTAATAGGGCCACATTGTTTGAATCGTGTAATGCGGATCTATTGACAACATTTTGTTCTAGTTTGTCTTCTCTCACGCTCCTTTTGTGGCCTAGTCATTGACATATTGGTATGATTGAATATGTCTTCATCCATTGAAGCTCATGTGCATCCTTCCTTCCTATGAAAACATTGTTTTCTAACGTAGGGCTACCTGATGTCATTGCCCAGGAATTTGAAATCAATCTTGCCGTCATGGGAGAAACGAACTGAATTGATGTCTTTGGAGAACTTTGCATGAAATCTTGCAAAGCTTATTAGGGATTTATGAGGTCAATAGTGATATGGAGCATTGGACACTCAGACTTTACTAGTAATGGATGGAGATTCAGGATGCAAGGTATGAAGAAGTACGTGTTTGAGTAAGTCATTTTTGTGTTCAAGGAAAAATTAATTATGTGAGTCCAAGTCCATGATAGAGGATATGTACGTGTCATTTGGAGTTTTAGTGTCAACTTGTGGTTATTCACATGTTTAAAAGAGAATTGACTTTCATGTAAAAGTTTTTTTTTTTGTTTGAAGAGGTTGAAAAGCTAGGGCATATCAGGGGCCACCCTTCCTATGAATTGAACTTGGGTCTCCATTAAGAGAGCCCAATGACTTTTGCTATTGCGGTGTCCCTGCTGGGACGACTTTCATGTAAAAATTATTTTCCACGTAAAAGTTGGGTTAACCCTACCTTTAGAAGGTTCAAGTCATAACTTTATGCTGGTTGCATATTTTCTTTTCTCCACTTCATGTGAAAATAAACTTGTCAAGGTTTTTGACTGGTGATTCATGATAGGTTTTGTATGGGAGAGGTGTGATTTTTTTAATGTTTGAAAATTCAGTCAGTTTCCTGAATTTTATTTGGAGTTTAAAAAAAGACCTGTCAATTACATTGTCATTTGGTGTGCAAATCCATCATGTAGATATTCGTTTATAGGGTATTAGGGGTATTTCAGTCCAATTGGTGATGTCAGTTTTGGTATACAAGGTCCCTATATTTAGTTTTTGGTTATTCCACATTTGGTCTATTGATAAAGTCCATTGAGGTGCATGATCGATGGTACTTGACACCTTTTATTTTGTGAAGCTGGTGATATTTTCATTGAAAGTAAACTATTTGCAACAAGCTCATCATGGGAAAAGGAGGTAAGAAGTTGCACACAACTCATCTAGAAGCAAATCTTTTAGATTTGTTAGAAGAGATTGATAGACTACAAGAAGAGAACAAGCAGTTAAGATTTAAAATTGGTTTGTCTGAGAAGATTGAAGCCTATAGAGATGAGTATATAAATCAATACCACCAAACTTTCTTTAAAAGAAAATGGTAGTGTTGTCGGATGCATCATGTGATATTAGTGATTTACTTCAACAATCTAAAGTTTCTTGGAATACTGATGATTTGTGTAGCGTTATTGAGGAAGATGCTCATACAACTCACAATGATGATGTAGTAGTTGACAATTCTTCTTTTCATAGTAATGATGACGACGATGGCAATGACCGTGAGCATGATGAATTTGGGTGTTTTGAAAGGCATAGCAAAGGTATTGGTTCAAAGCTACTATAGAGAATGGGATATGAAGGTAGAGGATTAGCAAATATGGGAAAAGAACTATGGAACTCATATAACCAATCATGAGGCCTAAACACACAGGTCTTGGACATATGAGTGAACCGAGTAGTGTGCAAACTACTTTTCTCAAAGGTGAAACTAAATGATACAATAGAGACATCCACAACTGATATGAGTGTAGACCAACAAGTTCCAAAACAAGAACTTGGTTGTAGCCATTGTGGTAGGAGAGGTCATACACAAGAAAGATGTTGAGATCTTCATCCTTGTGGATTTTGTGGTTTGAGAAACCATTTTGAGCAGGTATGCTAGAAAAAGCAAAGTTCACAAACATTGTATCAATGTCGACTTTGGTTGGATAAATGTGATTAAATGGTGTCAGGCCACACATGTTTTATTTATTTTTTGTTTGTGGAAAACACCCCTTTAAAGGTGCCACTTTCGGGTAAGACCCAAGGAGGCAAGGGTATTTATTCCGCCAAACTTGCCCAGGGCTCGCACCTAGCCTACCCCGTTCGACACACTCAAGGAGCATGTCTAAAACAACAACTACATAAACAACACAAACCGACAAACATAAAAACACAAACAAACACAAACACGCCAAAACAATGACAAAAAAAACACAAGAACAACAAACAACAACAATAAAACACAAAACAACAAACCATACCAAAACAAAAACACACAAAAAAAACCACAAAACACAAAAAAAAACACAACACAAAAACCACAAAAACAAAACACAACAAAAAACACACGCACCAAAAAAATTAAATCGATGGAAAAAACAGATTACATCTATGGCCTTTCCAGGTCAACATGCCTTTTAACCAAGAATTAACACAAGAAACATAAGAATGATTTTTTGATCTAGGGACCTGAAATACCCTGACTGGACCAAAGAGAGGCTAATACAAAGAAAAAAGAAACTAGGTACCTCTAGTATTGGAGCCATCCAGAGAAAGGATAGAAAGAAGAGCATCCCTAATATGCGAAGCCCACCATCTAGGAGGGTGGTCGTAGCAAGTAAAATCACCTTTATCCAATGCCCAATTAGCTAAAGGATCAACAATCCTATTCTGTTTTCTGACCACATGATTGTATTCAACTTTCAAAAAACCCTTCTGGATTAATTGAATCTTCTCAACAATTCTTTTTATTCTCCAATCAACCTTATGATTCTTAGGAGTCCTTAATAGATTAATCATGACTTGGGAGTCATATTCAACCAGCACCTTCTGCCATCCAACCTTAGCAGCCTCTCGAAGGCCTTTGAGGATACTGTACCCCTCAACAAGGTTATTGGAAAGGATACCCAAATTCTTAGCAAAATTGAAAACCAAGGAACCATTTGAAAGTCTACCAATTCCTCCATCACTAGCTTTTCTAAGGAGGCTCCGTCTGTATTGACTTTTCCAAAATCCTTTGAAGGAGGCTGCCAACTCGTTGTTTTATCCATCTTTTGATATTCCCTTTAAGATGGTTGCCAATAGTAGAGTGAATCTTCAATCTTTGCATAACTTGATCCCATCATTGATGGGAGTCCTCGGAGTGATTAAGGAGTTGTTGGACTGATTCAGCTAAGTTGGCAATGGTCTTTTGCCAAATATAGTGACTATCCTTCCTTTCTTGTTTGAAAATACGATTGTTTCTTTCCTTCTAGATATTCCAAGGCAAGATGGTAGTTCCCATCCAAACTAATTGTCTAACAAAATGATCAACAACCTCCTATTTAGGCCAATCCCTCCAAAGTTGTTCAAGAGTACAAAAATTGGACCATTGTAAACCGAGTAAGGTAGCCATTCTCCTCCACAACTCAAAGGCTAAGGAACTTTATAAAAATATGGCTAAGCGTTTCCACATTCTTTCCACACATATCACATCTAAATGGGCCATGAAAGACACGTTTCAGAAGTTTCTCACCAACGAGCACCTTTCAATGTAATAAAAGCCAAATAAAAAACCTCACCTTAGGCCAGAGCTTTTAAGCCCACAATTGTGTAAATATGTCATAGGATTGGTTGGGATTATTATGGTATAAGGGCAAATAACCTTGAGCAACAGTATACTCACTCGTAGTAGTGTTGTTCCATCCAAAACAGTCCTTATCATGGGACCAAGAGAGAGATCTCATATGAAGGATGCGTTGGATACCTCCTCTCCTTTGCCTTTCTGGAATTTGAATAGGCCAATCCTCAATAGGGATCCAATATCTACCAGCCTCTAAATTACCAGTCTGGTACTGACAGTAATTAGCTACCTTTATCCAGTTAGCTTGGTGAAGCTTCTCCATCTAGGGCCTCCAATCAGGGAACTGAGTTATCAAAGGTTGGTGACCGTCCCAAGAATTTGTCCAAAAATTAGCTTGTTGACCATTATGAATGATCCAAAATAACTTCTTCTTTATCAAATCCTCACCAGTCCTAAGAACCGCCAAAATGGGAGAACCTTTGGTAGGAAGTTGATAGCAAACAAGGTCTTTAGGACTTTTGTTTTCAGCATATTTAGCACAAAGATTATTGGCCCATAGGGCATTGGGGTTATTCAAAATCCTCCAATACAACTTTGCAGCTAAAGCCTTATTGTTTTTTGAAGCTTCTCCATCCAGGGCCTCCAATCAGGGAATTGAGTTATCAAAGGTTGGTGACCGTCCCAAGAATCTGTCCAAAAATTAGCCTGTTGACCATTATGAATGATCCAAAATAACTTATTCTTTATCAAATCCTAACCCCCCTTCCTGCTTGGGAAGGCATAAAGTATCCCATTTCACCAAGGCCCATTTTCTTTTCTCCTTAGTACCACTCCAGAGGAACCGTTGATTGATTTGATCCAGTTATCGAAGAACTTCCTTTGGGATATTCAACACAGCATAAACATAAATAGGTATAGCTTGAAGGACTGATTTTACCAAGGTAATTCTGCCCCCAGATGAAAGCCACCTATTGGTCCACTTTCCAATTTTCTCCTTTACTCTGTCCAACAACCAATTGCAGTCTTTTTTTTTCTGTCTTTGAATGTTGATAGGAATGCCTAAATAATTGATCGGAAGGGAGGCCTTCGTATATATTAATTTATCTAGAACCATGGATTCCTGTCTGGGAGAGCAATGAAAGAAGATCACTTTCGATTTGTCTTCATTGATCAATTTCCCCATAGCATTAGTGAAACAACGAATGATTTGATTAATCGTAGAGGCTTCCTTAACCGTAGCTTTACCTAACAGAGTAGAGTCATCAACAAACTGAAGATGAGAGATAGGCCTGGCTCCATGAGCAATGGTAACTCCCTCAAGGGTTCTGTTTTCTCTGTTTTTGGTCATAGACCTGCCCAAGCATTCAACAAGAATGATGAATAAATAAGGGGAGAGGGGGTCGCCCTGCCTAATACCTTTGGAAGCTGGGAACACCTGTGAAGGGCAGCCATTGATAATAACTGAGTAGGACACCGAAGAGATACATCTAATAATCCAATCTGTCCAATCCTGAGAGAAGCCAAATTGCCTCATAACTTTAACGAGGAAGTGCCAATCCACTCTATCATAAGCTTTGGATAGGTCTAAACGGATGAACATAGAAGGAGAATCCTGCACTTCCATGGAATGGATGGCTTCCTGAGCAAGAACTATCTCATCCATAATCTGACGCCCTTCCACATAACCTCCTTGTTCAGGGGAAATAATCTTATGCAAAAGAGGTTTCAGCCTCTCCGCCATGATCTTGGTAATGATTTTGAGAAGAACATTACATAAAGCTATTGGCCTAAAAGCTGAGATATGTTCTGTATCTTGAGCCTTTGGGACGAGAGCTATATAAGTTTTATTGATAACCTTCAAAATATTTCTGGCCTTCGTGGCTTCTTCCACCATCCCTAATAAGTAATAAATCAACATGAAGAATATCCCAAAGTTCTTGGTAAAATTCGATGGGAAAACCATCATGCCCCAGGGTCTTCCCTTTTTGCATCTTAAAAACCACTTGTTGAAGCTCATTGATAGTAACCAAAGTAGTCAAAACAGAGTTCTCAGATGTGATAAGAATTGGGATCACTTGAAGGACATTCTGTTGAGAAGCCAAGTTAAGACATGCATTAGTGAACAGTTTGGAAAAGTAGTTGACTGCGATAGACTTCATGCCGTACCAAGTGTGGACAAAAATCTCCAAAATCTGAATTTAGGGAAGAAATAAAGTTGTGGGATCTGTGGGCTAGAAGAGATTTGTGGAAGAATTCCGTGTTTCGATCTCCTTCTTTGAGCCATTGGATCCTAGATTTCTGCTGCCATAAGAGCTCCTCTTTTTTTCCTCCAACTGCATTGTGAGTCTAATTTCATTAATACTTCTACTCTCACTGAGGCCATCTAAAGGAATTTGATCATTCAACTCTTCAAGTTGAGCAATCACTTCTTGTTTCTTTTGCCTCACGTCTCCAAATTCCTTCCAGTTCCAAATCTTGATTTTGGATTTGATGTATTGCAACCTTTTGACGAAACAAAACATCTTAGTTACATACCTTGGTTTACCTTCCTTCCATCATTGCCGCACTCAGGGTTTGAAGGAACTATCTTTGAGCCACATTAATTGAAATCGAAAGGGCAAAAAACTGACCTTGGTTTTCTATATTTCAACCATGACTGGCCAATGATCAGAATTAGCATTGTTTAGAGTTTTCACCTTAGGAATGTGACGATGGATTAAGAAATTGTTAGAGAACAAGAACCTATCCAATCTTTCTATGATACAAGTAGAGCCTTGCTTCTGTTAGACCAAGTCATGAGGCCATTATCTGGCTTGATGTCCAAAAGGTGAAGGTTTGAAATATAGTCACTCATGAGGTCTAAGCTCCCGTCTAAATTCCTCTTTCCCCCCCTCTTCTCTTCTAAAGAGAGGATGATATTGAAGTCTCCTCCGATCACCCAAGCTTCAGAAAAATGGGAGATAATATAAGTTATATCCTTCCATTGTCTCCGCTTTTCCTCCAAAGTAATTGGAGCATAAACAATCAAGCAGATCATAATTTGGTTAGATTGTCTACTTTGTGCAGCCACAACCAAGAGACCCCAACTACCAACCATATGGTGAATAATGATCTCTTTTGGGCCTTAGAGGTAAGCAATGCCACTAGAAGCCCCAAGGGAGCTAAGTGAAACCGCTTTTCCTGCCGGCCAGATTTTACTTGCAATAGACTCCGTTTCCTCTATAGACATCTTTGTTTCTTGAAGGAAAACCAGATGTGGTTGGTTAGTCTGAATCATTCTTCTAATTTCGTTTGTTTTGAAAGACTCCCCTTGAGCCCTCTAATATTCCAAGTGATGATCTTCATTAATAATGTGGCTAAAGATGTTGGTAAGGGCATTAATCTTACCTTCCTCTACAAGATTTTCACCTTCTTTTACCATATGATACCGATAGCTTCTAACTCTGAAGTATGTGTATACGCAACCAAAGCGTTATTGGAAGGGTCAACAAAGTGTGTCTTGGGGTCTGAATTATTTGAAATTTCAGCATTTGAAAGATTGTTTTTCTTGTCTATGTTTTCTCTTTCATTTTTCTGTTGAAAACCTTTGATTTGCTGGTTTGTCTTTGAGTCCTTCCTTGCATCTTTAAACTGTGTTTCTAAGATTTTTGTCTCCATTATGTCCTCTTCCTCACCTGTGAGGTTATTTGTGGAAAGAATTCCAAACATATTAGTTGACAACATCGCTTCATCCTTCATAACTGGTTTTTTTTGCGTGTTCTTCTTCTTAGGCATTTAGAAACCTTCTAAGTTTGTGTCCTCTTTTTTTTGAGCTGGAATCTTATTTGGACAGACACTAGTCAAATGACCATATTCATGGCATATTCTGCAACAGAAAGGAATGTTCTCATAGTCCACCGCCTATTCCAAGTGTCCTCCCCAAATTGTAATGAGATCTTTTGTGGAAGGGGTTTGTCAAATCCATTAAGACACAAAATAGAGCATAAATAATGTGTCCAAATTTGTTTGTACAGTCAGTAGTCATAATGAAAGTTCCAAGGGAGTTTCCAATTGTAGAAAAAACAGCTGGATTCCAAAATTCAATTAGGAGGCCAAACAGTCTAACCCACATAGTTCCTGTAGAAGGCATCTCTTCTTCAGCTTCAAATTTAGTGTGCCAAGGCTTTATGAAAAACCCTGCCCTTCCAAAGCCAACGACCCCCTCGAAATATTTTCTCTCTATCTTCATCATTAGCAAAAATAACAAGAAAATAACCATTTGGATAAATACGTAATTGTAACTCACCTTGTGTTTCCCAGTATTTTGCAGCCCACACTTTGAAAGTAGATAGGCTTGGACAAAAACCCAGGAAACGACAAATCAGTTCTCTTCTTTCCAGATCTTCTATACCATCTTGAATGTCACTCATTTTTAGCTTAACAATTGGGGTTCCATTAGCTGCTCTTAGACACTCGACTCAGTTTTTCTGGGATCAATCTTAGGCATTCTTAGATGTCTACGAGGTGCCTTAAGATTAATATTAGCATTAGTCTGGGACTGTCCACCACGAAGGGCATCCCTAAATTTCATTTTTGGGGCCGAATCCTTGAAATCCTTACCCTTGAAAGGGGTTTCCATAGTGGATTTGTTTGGGGGGCGTTCTTGAGCAACGAGATTGCTTGAGTTCTGAGCCATTTTTTCTTTTCCTAAGGAGGCTTCTCTTATTTGATCTACAACTTGAAACTTGCTTCTGGGTCTCTTTAATCCATGCCTCGGACGCCGAGGAAAGGTGTGATTTTCACTTTTTCCTTGGGTAGCAAATTGGAAGCAGTTTTCAATCGAGTCCGTAGCATGAAGATTTGCTGAATGAAAAATTTCTAACCCATTGTGGGTCTCTTGCAACATATCTTCCGTTTATCTTGGGCAAAAAACAACAACAAAAAGCAAACTGGCCCCTAGGGCCCGAAGGCCTCTAAAAACAACCCTTGCCGCCGCTTGCGCTCGACCCACAGACGAAACCCTCACACAGCTGCCTTCGAAACCCTCATCGCTCCTCCAAAATTGTTTTTCCCACCAGGCCACACATATGTTGAGAAAGAATTTTGTGAATAAATTTTCCCATGTGAAGGGAAATGCAATACAAAAACATTGTTAGTATGCATTTATGGTTAAGGGTAAGCCTTGAAAAACCCGATTGCAAAGATGCTTGTAAGTATGGTTAAGGGCACATCAATTTAAAACCCTATATTTGTTGAGGTTAAGGGTAAACATGATTCAAAATCACATGTTTTAGTGAAGGGTATACCAATTGTTTAGAAACCACATATTATGTATGGTTAGGTGAAATCATGGAAAACCCTGTAATAGTGATCTTGATGAGTGGTTGAGGATACACCAATTAAACCCCTTGTAATTAGTTGAGGGTCAACCAAAGAAAATAAAACCTCATATATGTAATTCCATAGACTTGGAAGAGTGGTAACAAGGAGACACAACCACCTTCATACACTCAACCGAGTTGTGGCAGGGAGACACAAGAAACTTTGTACCCTTAACCGAGTGGTGGCAAGGGGACATGCAACTCCATACACTCAACTAGGTGGTGGCAAGGAGACATGCAACTCCATACGCTCAAACGAGTGGTGACATGGAGAGGCAGGCAACCTCATACGCTCAATTGAGTGGTGGGAAGGAGAGACACAAGTAGCTCCCACAGTACATCAAAACGAAAAGTTGAAAGAAATAACACGCTACCCTAGGATTCAAATGCAATGACTAAACCTTGGGTTGTATCTGGTTTAGTTTTTTATCAATGGGTTATATGGGACTGAAAAAGGCCCCACCCATATTACATCATGACCACATAGTGGTATTAGAACAATGTGGCAATTATGCATGTACTGTTTGGCAAGATTCAAACCTTGTTCTCTTCCTTGAAAGTCGAGAAATCTATTCAAATTTGGTAGAATTTATTTTACCATTCTGTTCAGTTGCCTTAATTTTTCTGTTTTGAAGAATGAGCCATTACATGGATTAATGGAACACTTGGGTCTTTATATGTTGAACACTTATCACATGTGTACAAGGGTGGTGTATATTGAACTTTTATTTTCTATGCAACTAGGACGGACAGCATACACTTTGTTACTTATATTATCTCCAGGTGTTACTACATTAAGTTGTGACACTCATTAAAAGTCATTTATAACTTTGAATTGTGACGCTTGTGACACTCATAATAAGTCAGTTATCTCTAGGTATTGCAACATTTAGATATGACCCTGATAGTAACATAAAGTGCATTAGGTATGTGAAAGTGAGATGCCAAAGTAAACATTAACAGTATAAAAGACCAAACACACGCATGTTGTTTCTCAATGCTTTTGCTGAACACGGTTTTAGTCTAGCAGATTCTACTTGCTTTTTAAATGGCCATTTTATATTGATATGAGTTGGCATCACAACATTGAGTTATATGAATCAACCAGAGCATGTAAGCTCTCAAGACTGATAGAATTGGCTATGCTGGAAATGCACATGCTTTCTCTTTCTTTGTTGCTTCATTTTGTCTTACTCCGTTTCTTTCCATATATGTGACAGCATGGATATTGATCTAGATATTCTATAGAAGTAAAGTTATAGACCTTGGTCCTTACTCTTGATGTGTTGTTTTTTGTTTTGGTCTTGATGCATTTTTATTCATTTTGATCTTGATATGTCAGTGTATTTCACTGCGATTTTAGCATTTTAATGAGAGTTAAGCTCAAATATCTGGAATACAACAATCATAACAATCATTCTTTTTGGACATTTAATTTGTATTATGTGAATTACAATATTGCATTATGATTGCTTAATATTTCTTTTATTGGGTTATATGGGATTGAAACAGCCCCACCACACATCATGATCGCATTACCACGGTACTTCAAAAAACCACATAGTGGGATTAATATAATAATACTTGGCACTTATGCATATATCGCTTGGCAAGATTTGAGCCTAGGTTTCTGCATCGGAATTCCACAATTTTAACCTCTTGAGCTTATGCCATTTGATATGATTGCTTAAAAGTTAATTCATTAATTATTATATAAATCTATGATTTATTATAAGTTTAACAATTTCATTTTTTATTTTAGGCCTAAATCTCGTGTCTCTCCTGATATCTGGGGGGCCTCTTCAGACATCTCCGAAATGCTTCCTACTCATATCCCTGAACTTACAGAAACACTGTAAGAAAAAATCACAATTGTTCAGATATTTAAAGCATCATGAAAATAAAAATGACAAGAAGTAGTGCTGTAAAAAGAGATTATACCTCTATAACTAAAAGGAAATGAATCTAATGGTAATAGTTACAGAAACTGGTAATGACATAGACTATAAGTTCAAAAACATATTTGGCAGCCATATATGTCACTAATCAATTGAAAATTCTGAATGTGAAAAGAATATTAAAAACACCAAGTTATCAGTTCTTTTAGTTTCAGGGAGGATTGCCTGAAATATTAGTGGCTTGACAGCTGAATTTGTTTGTTTATCAAAAGCCAAATTTGATCGGTTTAATTGGTTGCAGTATAGTCTCTTGCCCAAGAAATGTGAGATAATATGACAGTGCAGGTGCATACCTTTTGACTTTCACGTACACATATTTTGCTGATGGTATTGTCACTAACCTATAATATAATATTTAATATACTACAAACTACCTTTCAAGTCCAACATAAGCAATATGATTTCTCATTTGATGCATGGCAACAGAAACTTAGAAAACAACACAATAATGAAAGAAATGGGTTAGTATGAAGCCTTGTGAATTTTCATTTACAATACAGATGTCTTAATAATGATTCAGTATGGTTTGCACTAGATGCAGTTCTGTGAAATAGAGCAATGCTCAAGTGTCTTATGGACATGAGGTGAATGAGTTATAGATGCCATTAACTACGAATATTATATATTCATGTGATGCCATGTATGGGGAATCTGGCTTATACACGAATTCCTCTTAGCTAGTTGTAGGCACTAGACCCTTTGTTTTCATATAACTCCACTACAAGTACTCCAGGAAGGATTGACATAATTCATGTGATATTTGTTAATTTATTTGTTTTTTGTGGGCAATTGCTTGCATGTTTACCATAGTTTGTCCATGGAAGAATCTTTATTTGCAACTTAGTTTTTGGTTTGACTTGATTTCATTGCACATACCCAGTATATTATAAATAACTCGGGTAATAGGGAATTCCAGTTAAGGGAGGGGGGAATATATCTCATGCTATGGAGACATGATATCATGTTTTGCAAATACAAGGCTCAGGCACAAAGTGAGCCACTTTTGTTAGAAAACAAACAAATATTACGAGCAAGCAAAAACAATAACGCAGAAAAAACAGTGACACAGATTTTATGTGGAAACCCTGCAGTGTGCAGGTAAATCCACGGGGCAATGACAGCTTTTGCATTTTATTGATTTCGGCAAACTTTTACATTCGCTAAACTGTTACATGCAAGGGGTCATTCCCCTTTTATAGAAAACCAAAGGAAGACTCCGAAAACTGTTTGTTTCCTCTCCCAAAGGAAGACTCCAAAAAACTGTTCGTTTCCACTCCCAAAGTACAGTTGTACGAACGGAAATTTTTTTGGGTTGGGGGCGGAGCCCTTGAACCCTCAGGAAGGGGGGAACCTGGCCGGTTCCCCCTTGCAACCCCCCTCGGCGTGCCCAGCGCATACGAACAACGCGTAGAGAAGGATCACTATAAACTGCACCACCATGCACCTCTCTGCTGAAGAACATTGGAGATGTGGATATTCACTTCACCTCCTAACAACTTTCTCATAAAGGAAGCCACTTCCCCTCCACTTTCACAAGGTGTTTGTGATTGTGAAGTGACATTGACTATGGAGGTGCTGACTTTCATGAGAAGTTTGCATTGATCAATACCATTCCTAATGGTGCCAGTATGCGATGAAGCATTGCATGACTCAGTCACTAGCTATATACGTAAATATAATATGCAATTGCAGTATCTATATACTGTAGGACTTTCCCCTAGGGATATTTTCTCACGAGTACAAAAAATCGTACGTTTTGGAAGCCTGTTTTCATTGCTTAGGAAGTCTTGAGAGGTGTTTCACAACAAAGGCAACTTCTCTGTTGAAACATTTTGTGCCATTTTTATATGTTTCGAACATGACAACATGTTTTATTGATAAAAGGACAGTACCATAACATTGGTAAAGGGAAAAGTAAAATATTAAAAATGAAATGCTAAAATTAAAAAAAAACAAACTATAATCCTAGAAGCAGATCAATATCTCACACACGAGAGAGAGAGAGAGAGTTTTTTTTGTAGAATTGAGAGGAAGAAGGAGGTTTTCAATTAAAGGGCAGCAACAAGAGACATCTTCATCATATTCTAAACATTAAAATTGACTTTTTGAGTAGGGGTACTAACAGGTAGGAAGAATCTTTTTCTTGGGGATATTCTTTCTTATTTTTCATCATCCATGGCTCCGTGGTCTGCTACATGCACTAATGTCACTTTCTTCGTGAATATCCTCCTCCAAGGAAAATGAAGATTATCTAGCCTACATGCATTTTGATTTTCATCTTTGTCTCACAAGGGAGAAGAGTACTTAAATGGAAAAACAATTATTTTTTTTTATATTGAAATGGAAAAACAATTTATTGATATGCCAATATTAAAATTCTCAATTTTCCATAAAGTTTCTGAGACAGGGATGGTACAGAATGATGAGACATTTCTGGGACAATGTAATGGGTTGTTGGGATAGGGGGATGCATCTCTGAGACGACTCTCATGGCCTGGAATGTGCCTTCATAGAACATGGAAAATTCCTGACTTGAACGTTTCCTTGGCTGCTTTTATAAGGATAATACAAACCTTTATTGTGCACCTCTTTTTGGGATTATTGGAGTTGTGCCTTCTGTTCTTGCTAATTTTAAAATTTAAAGACTTCAAGCCTTCACAACCCTTTCTTTGTTAAAGAACTTATGTTGGAGAAAATCATGCAAGGAGGGGAAAATATCAACATTTCAGATCATCCTACTTGATCCATCATCAAGATAAGTAACATATTTGTTGTAAACCCAACTTTTGGGTCCCTCTAGGGTTCATTTTATGGGTCTTCATGTTTATGTGGGTGTGATTGATTACAGCCCATACATTACCATCTTGTGGTGTCTTGGGATTGCTGCCTTTTGCTACATATAAATACACTTACATGCACCCCCTATTACGTAAAGTTCTCATTCTCATTTGCTCAAGACTAGCGTCATTCATATATTCATGATGTATATCAACATCATCTTTTGGTTCATTTGTGATCCCTTGCTTACTTTTGCTTCGAGATCACTTTTGATCATGGCAAAATTCAACATGGTAGTGAAAATTTGGACTCCAAGCTTCTAGGCAAGTGATCATCATCTATGAAAAACTATATTCTGATAGTTGGTGAATATTCAGGAGGATTCGATTGAGAGCAATGAGGAGACGTTAAGAATTTTGAAGAAAAGATTGTGTTCTTGAAAAGCATAGATGTTAGGAAGCTTTGTAACATGTTTGTATGCATGAAAATGGTTTTTATCATTGAGATTAAATAGCATTTGTCCTGCATTTGTTATTTGGGAATGTGTATGAGGGATACCAGATTTAGGGGTTGCCATCGCTGAATTTGAGGGAAGCCAAGAAGCCAAATTTGAAGGAAGTGAGATATTAGGTATGGTAGGTTTGAGATTTATTTGAACTCTAAAGTAGTGGGTCATCCATAGGAGTGTAAATGGTTATGTACAATCAAACTACAGAGTCATGGATTGTCTGTCGGAGTGAGATATTTGTTGAAGCACAAAGGAATGCATGGAGTTTGAAACTTGTTGAAGGGATACCAAATATGGAGGAGTGCAGAGGGACAATAAATTTGAAGAAGCATGGAGGGTCACTTGTAGCCAAACGACCACCGGTGTGTTGATGGATGCTTTGTGAGTAATGCCTCACCGAGAGATGTCAGATCTCAAGGATGCCAAATCTGATTCAATGGGACAAGATCAACATGACATGCAATTGGAGATTTCAAATGTTTTGAGCATAACAATGCTCCATGGGCATAATTATTGAAACTGATGAAAGGCATTAAACTTAGGGACGAGTTCCCTATGAAGGACCACAATAGGTGAAGTAGAAGTCCCCATAGACAAGAAGGGAAATGAGAAATATGACGCTGAAGTAGATGTGGCAGGAAGGATAATTCGGCGAGTTTCCAAGGAAATCAGGTTTTATATGAATGATTTCATTCATCCAACTAAGATCTGGAACACACTACAAGATCTATTTGGCAAGGCAAACCAAACGAAAGTTGCTACTATGAGGAGGAATTGAAGAAGTTAGAACCTCTCGATTATGATTAGGATTTCCTTGCTTGTATCCCAAGTCACCTGGTTTGTGTTTGAATTAAACTTTGTCAAGCTTGAAGTTTGAAGGCAATTTGGCAAATGAATTTTCCTAGATAAAGTTAAGTATGAAGTTTGAAGGAAATTTGGCAAATGAATTTTCCTAGATAAATTTAAGCATGAAGTTTGAAAAGTAAAACTGCTAGTGCCACTGCCTGTTGTTGAATGGTGAACCTGAAAATGAACTCTAAAACGCTTCTAGTTTGTAGTCCATTGTTTTAAACAAAAATAAGGGAATATGTTGAGGAAGGAGACAATGATGCCCAAAGGATGGGGTACACAATAACATGGGAAGATATATGCATTGGGCCCCACATGCTACCATTAATGCCTTTGATTGATGACCACTGTTTTCAGTGAGCAACCGCAAACTTTGGCATGATTTTTGCTTATCTTCAAATGGTTCATTTATTGAACTTTAACATTTGAATTTGCCTTGAATATGTTTGCTGAACATTAATGAATATTATTGAAGGGATATTAAATTTGACGACGTTTGAACTTTATCATTAAAATTTGTTGAACATGGTAACAGAAATCGTATCAGTAAGATACACAGAAGATTAAAGGAGTTTAGGAAAGAATTTTTCAAAAAGGAAACAGATCTAATTGAAATGGTTACAAGGGAATTGAAAGAACTGTATGAGATACTTCAGGCCAATATCAGAACCCACATTAAGTCGGATGTAAGTAGGGAATAAACAAATGACTTGGGTGATGTTCTGTAGAGTCCTTACCCGTCAACAACAAGCATGAGGGAGATGGTAAATTGCGAAGATGTGAGCAATTTCACCTTAGCACAAATAAGGGCTCTCATGATTGTGAAAGAGAAAATGAACTGCAAGAGCAATTTTTTAAAATCCATTGCATGGAGAAATGATCTGATGTTGGCCTTTTTGGAAAGAAGAATGATAGGTGTGGAGATTATAGCAAAGGCAGACACACTGAGAGTAATTGTCATGTCAAATAAAGAAGGAAAAGAAAAAATTAAAGGAGCTGAACATTGACTTATGGGAGGAAACTTTGTGACACAAACGCAGTAGAATCAATGTCAACCATAATGATGACAAAACCCTTTCTAGTGCTATTGCATTTGATGCACATATCTCTAGGAAGAAATGGATTTTTTATTCTAGGTATTTGCATCGTATGGCTGAAGATGGGTAAATGTTTTTGTTCATTTTATAAGCCAAAGAACATAGCATTTTTGTAGCAGGTAATTTCGCTCTAGACATCAAAAAAATTTGGTGATGCCAAATGTGAACATGCAGTTATTATGATGTCAATCATGACCCATAATTACCTTATAATTTGCTCCTTGTATCTTGAATCACCCAATACAGCAAACATGTGGAATCTTAACTTGACAGTTTTTTGGAAAAGATACAGTTGTGACTTTTGCCATATTTGATCCAAGGGAGAAGATGAATAAATTTGCAAGGTTTTAAGAGAAAAAGAAAACATTTGTACTTGGAATAATAGCTAATGATATATCAAAAGGCATGAGCTCAAGTAGTTAAAAAATGGGCTTCCAGTGTGGAGACCTAGGTTCTAATCTTGAAGCTATATATGCATAATTGCTAGTTAGAATGACACTGTGGTTTGTTAAAATACCGTAGTAATATTATCATGATGTAATATAGGTGGGACTCATTTTGATGCCATATATTACAAAAAAATGTTAAGAGCTAATGATATGAGCAAACTATGGCATGAGAGATTTGGATATCTGAACGACAAAACCTTGAACTTGATGAGAAGGTCGAAAATGGTAGGACTTACACTTGTGGTTCCATAAGGAGTATGTGATGGCTATGTACTTTGAATCCATCATTGTGAAAAATTTGATAGGGAAAAGCATGGTGGGCAAGAAAGCAACCTAAACTCACTCATAATGATATCAATAATGACCATCATTGATAATGTTTTAAGGAGTACATAGATTTAACTTATCAAGAGCAAGGACATGACATTTAAGAAGTTTTGTTGAATTGAAGGCCCTTGTTAGGAATCAAAGTGGGTGTTCTTTTGTCTTTGCATTGGTAGAGGCGTGGAGTACATGATCAATGCCTTTGAACATTTTTCTATTTGATGATGAGTAGTGTGGCAAAGGACAACAACTTATACTCCTTGGCAGATTGATGTTATTGAGATGAAAAACAGGGCTGGATGAAATATTTTGTGGGAAGGCAACTCTCTTTTTTAACCGCATCCTAAGTAGGGTTCCCCCCAACTTGGTTTGGAAATAAACACCTAAAGAATGGCCAAAATATTAGTTGCGAATATCTTAGGATATTTGGTTGTGTGATATGGGTCCATATCCTTAATGAGAAGCATCAAGAGTTGGACCCCAAAAGCCATTTTTACATTGTGATGGGATATTCAAATATATCTAAAGCCTATAGAATTTTTGTTCTGGTTGAAAGGAAGTTAATCATTAGCAGATATGTTGTCCTTGATGAAACCTAAAGTCGATTTACATAGGAGCACAATTACCCTTTCCCTACCAAAAACTACAGAATTAAAAGACAAATTTGATTTTTGATAAGCTGGTTGATTGGCTAGTTGTATGGTACTGAGTTCAATGTTTGGTAGTGGTGGATAGGGGGTAGTGGATGAATTGGCTCACAAATTGGGATGCCTTGATTCTTGATTCTCTTGTACTCCCCCTTTGACAATACTTATAATTTGTTGCTATAATTAATATAGTCTACACCTTAAGTGAAATGCTTTATGTTCTAGAGGTTTATGTGCTTATTCTCTTTGATTCTATAATTAATATAGCCTACACCTTGATTCTTGATTCTCTTGTACTCCCCCTTTAACAATACTTATAATTTGTTGCTATAATTAATATAGCCTACACCTTAAGTGAAATGCTTTATGTTCTATAGGTTTATGTGCTTATTCTCTTTGATATGTATTTCTATTGTTCTTTTCAATCTTTTTCCAAACCATTTCAAATTTTCTTTTTTGAAATCCTATACTTTGACAAGCCTTCACTTTCCGCGTTTGGACATATGAGACTTTTCAATCATGATATCTGTGCTTTTGACCACTGCTGGATGAATGCCATTTGCTAAGATTTTAGACCAAGCCTTTCCTTTCTCCTTTTAGACATATGACATATTCAACCATGATATTTGTGCTTTTGACTATTGCTGGATGAATGCCATTTGCTAAGATTCTAGACCAAGCTCATTTTGCAAGGATACAAATAATAAATATTAAACAATGATGTGATGATTTGCATTGTGATACTACTACTACTATTATTATTTTAGCTGTGATTCATATTAAGAAAAGAGTGTCTTAGTATAAGTGAATGATCTGTAACTTAGAATTTTGAGCTAAGGAAGATCTAGAAAGAGTGCAATTTAGAAATAACAAAGTATGACAAAGCAGAACATAAAAATATAGAAGCAAAATAGCATAGTGATATTATTGCTCAGAAAACAGAGTACAATACAAGCAATCTCTGAGAAGAGATGTGAGGCTATAACATTGTATCCATTACTCATTCTTTTTATAGCGAGGGGTGCATCTCTCTTTATACAATAATTGGTGTGTTGGAAATCCACTATATTAAATATGGAAGGTCACCCATATGGAAATGTGGTGGTTCACCTTCCATGAGTTAGGTGGTCAACCATATGGAAATGTGGTGATTCACCTTCCATGAGTTAAAAAGTGCATATTAAATGAAAATTATATTCATTTGATTCATTCTTTTATGTTTTTTCTTCTACTGATCTGTCAACATAGCTAGAGATGCATTTTGGTTGCGCAAATTGAAAAATCGAAAAATACTATTTTTAGTAAATATTTTGTTTTGCATTTTTGAGGTCCTCTGGAGCATTATTTTTCCACAAAGTTTCTGGCAACTCTGTCTGCAACAAAGTTGATTGCTGAAATTGTTGTTCTCTCTAATCTTTCTAATGCTTCTTGAGTGGATCAAAACAGAGTCTCATTCACAAAGTTATGTCCCTAACAGTGTGGTTAGGATAAAAATATAGTTTTTGGGAATTTTCAGGTATATAAACCATGCCCTAGAAAGGTCACATGTTTGGATCAATGAAATCCTCAACTTTATTATAGTTCTTTTTAATGCGTCTTGACACCAGTTTGGTACAAGATCTCTGTTCACTTTGCAAGGATTATAGGTAATAAATTTTAAACAATGATGTGATTATTTGCAATGTGATATTACTACTACTACTACAACTATTATTATTCTAGCTATGCCATTTATATCAAGAAAAGAGAGTCTTGGTATGGATGAAGTTCTCAACTTTCTTGTAGTTCTTTTTAACGTGTTTTGACACCAGATTGGTACATGATCTCTGTTCCACATTCATCAGTGTTACCTGTTTCCTTTTCCGGGAAAAGTCCGTGTAAATTGAGGAATATATTGGTGTTCATAGGAAAAATGTAATTTTGGGATAGAATTTTCACAGCTAAAAACCAAAAAAGAAATGGAAAATATATCATGTTCAAATTACCATATGCCACTTGCAATTAACTGTGAAACTGATGTCTCCTCATTGAGTATCCTCTGGAACTTCGCTGTTGTTTTTGAAGGCATAGCATGTACACTATCTTTCAGTCATCAGATATAGCATTTCAGTCATCAGATCAGTTGTCTGGCAAGTTCTGATGTCATTTTTGTGGTAATTCAGGCTAAATTGTGTCACAAGGAGAATTCTGTTTTAACAACGTTGTAAGTGACCAAAATCAGAATGAGTGAAGATGTTGAGAAAGAGTTACTAAAGGCCCAAATCAGAGAAATGAAGGATATGTGGCAGGAGGAGTTGACTCGGAGACAAGCTCGAGAGGACCTTTTAGAATCAGAACTATCAAAGGTGAAAGATTGCCTTTTGAATGCTGAGAAGAGACAGAAAAAGGAAGTTGACCTTCTTCGCCGACGTGTCAAGACTGCAGATAGTTTACTGTCATATTTGAAGTCCAAAGCAAGAATTATGTCTATGCCACGATTTGGATACATTTCATGTGGGATCAAATGTCAAGAAGGTGTGGGATTTGTTGACAAAAAGGGTGTTCCAATGGCTGAATGGTGTAAGGATGTTAATCTTTCTCTATTTGAAAGCTCCAAAACCAAAGAACTGGAAGAGAACTCTGCATCAAAGTGTAAAGAGAACATGACAGTATCTAAAGAGCAAAGTGATGAAGAGTACACTGAACGAATAGCTACAACTGTGATGCTAGTTACTGATGTGATGGAGGTGCTGCTCAAAAGAACTATTATTGCTGAGACAGAGATTGTACTGGAGAGAAAAAAGGCTAATGCAAGTCAAGATCAAGTGAAGAAGAAGGATCTGCAGATAGAGAATATGTGGGCACTGGTGGAAGAGATGGAGAAGGTAGCCAAGGGTACTAGTGGAGTCATAAAAGAAATGCAGCAGAAGCTTGAAGATATGGAGAAGGAGACTTCTAGGCAAAGGCAACGAGCTACAGAAAATGAGCAGGAGCTTTGCAGGGTGAGGCATGATTTTGAGGTTCTGAAGTCTAGTATTGATAATCTAGTCGAGGGTTCTCTCTTGTCCTCGGAGAACCGAATCCAAGAGATGAAGAAAGTTTGTATAGGGTAAGTCTGCCTTTCTTCCCTTTTCTTTGATTTTTGTGACTGGTTATAATCCTGGGCCAAAATTTGTGAATTTTATGCTACTTAAAGTTGGGCTTAGACTAATTTGGATTTGCCAAATATACGATTTGATTGCATTTGCTGTTGTTTCTTTTAGAAATGTAAATGTTTTCTAATTGTAGGTAGGTCTTTGCCTTCAAGTTTTTCAGAATAGAATAAGGTACAATTTTTTAAGGTGTAGAGTGAACATGAAAATGTGAAGTAGGAATACCAAGAAAGAGGAGAAACTGGCCATTAGCGATTCTAAAGCATGATTAATATCATTTTCTGGTGTCAAATTTGCATTTAGTCCACAAATTAAAAAAACTGGCATTTCAGTGGCAAATGCTGCCGTTGGTCAGTTTAGGCAAGTGTTTTCGCTGAATATGGGACATATTAAAGGAAAAAAATCCAACGTTGTTCATCATGAAACAACATATAAGTGGTACATTTTCTTCATCTTGATTTATCTGAAGTTTCAGGACAATCAAAATATTTCTTTGTTCAGTGGTGCATTGGAGGGGGAATATAATCTAGTTGGTGCTTCTGTTATGGAAGGCAGGAAGGACTGAGTGAATAATCTTGTTCAATCTGTTAGCAGATCAGATCTTACTAACCTACTATAAAAAAGTACACATCAACTGGACTTTTGTAATGCAGCTGCTGAATATGCTATTCATTTACTTAATTACAATGTGAGATGTATATCTCTTTTCGAAGTAAAGGAGGCCATAGTGGGGATGTTCATAAAGGAATTATTGGGGACAGCCCCACTGTGGCACCCCTTCCCCCTGGATGGATTGGGGATTCCCAGTTGTCCCTTTATAGCTGAATAAAACCTAAACATATAATAGACCATCATCATCAGTCCTCACCTTTGCTGCTTAAATTGCAGCCATTTTGTATTCTTCTAGAATTCTACTCTGCTCTTTTTACTTAATTTTTATTATATTTATAATTGGAATTTCTTATCTTCTGTTCATCCAAATTGACGATGGTTTGTAACTTGCTGTTATTATTATTGTTGTTGTTGTTGTTTCATAAATAAACCTCGCTTTTTTCAAAATGAAAACTCTTGTTCATTTGTACAACTTGAGTGGGCCTAACAGTAAAACTTTGGAACTCCAAATAGGAGGTTCATGGTTTGAATATGATGGGGGTTAAGGTTGTACACCATGTTCTGGTAACTGGAGTCTGGTTAGATATACATATTGGATAAACAACATCCTCTATGAGGATTGTCCCTTATGGCCTATGGCCTCATGGAAGTTAAAAACTACTTTACTTTAACAAGCTATAAACCTCTTAAATATACACATGGAAAAATACCTAGAAAAAAATAATTAAAATAACTGTTGCCACATTAAAAATAACTGTTGCCACTTTATGACTAGGGAAACATAAAATATATTAAAATAATTATTTTTAGAAATAACTGTTGCCACATTTTGCACGGGGTGCCAAATTTTGAAAATTTTGTAAGTTTGCTGCTTTGTCTTCCCTCTCCTTTCCTTCCCATTCTTCTTCATGTCCTTTCTACCCTTCAGCTGTCAAAATTTTGAATTCTGCATTGTTGTCATTTCATGTTTTTAGTGTTTTCTGCAAGAAGGCAAAATTGCCTAAATTTGTCTAAGTGTGGAGTCCGCCCGACTGCGGAGCGCAGTCGGGCGGCGCTCATGGATTTTTGCGCATCTGGGCGGTGGAGGTCAAAAGACGGGCACAAATTCAACTGAGTGTTGGGGCCGCCCGACTTCGCAGCGAAGTCGGACGGCGCCCATAGATCGGTGTGCACTTGGGCAGCCATATTCAGGAAGCAACAAAAAATATTCTAAGTATGAGGCCGCCCAACTTCACAGCGAAGTCGGGCGGCGTTCATCCAATTGTGCGCTACTGGGAGGACCCCTACGAAAAAACAGCAAAAATGACTAAGTGTTGGACTCCGTCCAACTGCGCCGCACCATCCAACTGCGCGTCCGTCTTGGTGCGCGCTCGGGCGGAAAGTGAAGAGAATGCTGAAAGTTTGACTAAGGCACGGAGGTCCACCCGACTGTGCTGCGCCACCCGACTTCGCGCCTACTTTGGTGCGCCATCAGACGGGAAAGAGATAAACTACAGGAAAATTTCTAAGGCATAACCCCCCCGACTGCGCTGTTTTCAGCTTGCGCTGTCCAACTGCTCTTCATTTTTGTGCGTTGTCGGGCGGGATAAGAAGACAATGGATAAGATTCTAAGTTTGATCATTCCCCCCTCTTTCATCAACAGTTTCCAGACGTCGACAAGTGTGCAGTCTCAGGATAAGAGTCAAGATGTGACAGAAGAGGTGCCACCCAGGTACAAAGTAGATGAGCGTAAAGTGCCAGATTGTGCCGCACCTACCACCATTTAACCAAACTCGACTTTTCACCTACCGGATTGCCACGAAGCTGCTACGTTTCTAGATGGACCTTGTTGCAAGTACACTCCTTGCCCACAGAGGTCAAACATCAGCCGCTTTTCGCCGCTCTTGTCAGGTCTGGGACTCTGTACCCAAAATGTAATCGGGGGGGTTTATTCTGCTATAAATAGCAGCCTCATTTCATTGTAGAAGGGTGGAAGGAGGATATATTGCTAAGGAACATCTGTAGCTGTGCACTTGCTTTTGAATGCAAAGTATATTTGGCTCTATTAGCTGTCTTTGTCTTGTATGCTGCCTTTATTAAGTATTTCTGCCTCATGTTGCTTATATTGCTGATTACTGCTATTCTGCACTTCTGGATATCGGTATTGGTACTTGAGTATATCTGGAATACTAAAGTAAAGGATACATAGGATAGAATAATACTAATAGTTTCTGCTGCATACATTGTTTTGATTGCTGTTGGTAATAGTGATTGGTTAGTTGTTGTGCTGATTATCTTCCCCACCTAAAACAAACATATTTATGTTTCTTTCTGCATTTTATAATTTCTTTGCACTCTGAGCTAAAACCCCTATCAAGAAAACATAGGAGCCGGCCTTCTTCGGAGATTGGCATGGAAGGCATCCCTTCCTTCTGGCATTTCAATCTGTTGGGCGAATCTAGGGCGCAATAAGATTAAAATCCTATCCTAGTGGTAGATTCGTAACCAACAATAACAAGTTTGTTATTGAGGAGAATGAATTCTACCACTGTAATGGGAAAATGAATAATTACTTTAGAATTGGTTATTGTTAAATGTCATATATATATATATATATATATATATATATATATATATATTGTCATTGTTGTCCCATTTTGGACTGGATATGGAGGTGTTCTTCAAATGCCCCCTTTTCACATCCCTACTTTTCCTCGTCCCCATAAAGGAAGACTAGGCGGACCACAGTCAAAAATTTAAACAACAGCACTTTTCATTGATAATTCTTGATTTATGCGCGTATGCTATTTGACAATACTTTTTCTAACATGGCAGTCAAGGTCAAATTGCTATCACTGGTTTGAATAAGTGTTCTACATCTTCACTTCTATCCACCTTGCTCTTTTGAATGTCCTAAGTGTATATTCCCATAGAACATGAACCTAGCCATTTTGCAGTTATGGAATTTGACATGCCAGATCTTCCATAGCCCTTTCTTGCAACTAAATGAGATTTAGTTGAATCCCTGCAGATTTGGTTGCTTCTTTGAATATTTATATGCTTGAGACAGTTCACGTCAACATCCCATGCTTTCATATTCCACTGCTTTCTTAAGCCATTTGAACTTCATTCCTATTTTTATGTGGGATGTTTGGTTGTTATGGTTTCCAGAATAATCGTGTGATTTCCATATTCAGATCTGTTTCTTTCTCAATGCAGTTTTACTTTTCAGGTTGGTTTTCTGGACTTGGTTGATGGCTGAAATCAAAATGGTATGACTTCATTGCAGTCTGCTTTATAATCTCTTGGATCTGAATCAATGATTCTCCATGGGTTTTTCACCCAAACAATTCAGTGTTCCATTATTTCATGCTCTTAGGGATAAGGAAAGTGGATATTTGATGGTGATATTGGAGTATGGGCAAAATTTACTTCCTAGACAGCATGGGAAACTATGAATACACTTGTAAAAAATATATCTCGAGCAAGGTAAGAAAGTTTGCAAACAATTAGCATACTTAGTCATACTCATTATCTGATTTAAAATTGTTCTTACTATGCTGTGAGCAGCTCTAATAATCAGTTGGGGAAAATCTTGTTGATGTTTAGAGGGATAAGTATTATGCCATTCTAATATTAATGATCGACGGGACTTGATTTACCATGAACTTGATCAGGGGGTCAAAACCCAAAGATGCACACAGTTGAACTGATAATAAGGTAAAGTGAAAATATTCACAGGGGGGTCTCATACACGTAAGAATTGCATTGTCTTTGCTTTGACCAAAAAAATCACTTTTACCTTTATTATAAATCCCACAAAAATTCCTAGTAATTAATTTCGAAATTAGGATGCTGTCAGCACAAACATGTTTAGTTCATCAATGTTAAGAACCTTTGCTTCTCATATAATAATTAATTCATGAATATGCAAAATATTAGAATAACTTAATCCACAATGAATCTGCACAAGACAAGATATGTAAATACCCTTTAGGTAGGGCAACACCAACAATATTCCTTATGGAAGGAATCACTCCAAATATCTCCTAAGGTAAGAGCTGCTCCATGAGCAAAGATGATTATAATAATGATTACTTGGATTGGATGATTTACAATTATCAGCTCCCTTTTTTATATAATCATCATCCAATGCTATTTTGGAAAAGGTATAACCCTAACCTTATTCCACTCACTATTATAATATAATTTCCCAAAAATAGACCTTGGGTTATTTTTAGCCCATGCTAATTACATAATACAATTGGGTTATTTATGGCTCATGCCAACTATACATTATAGTTGGGTTATTTATAGCTCATGCCAACTATACAATACAATATTATATTATTAGGTATCTACCCCTAGGTACCCTAGCATTCCATCCCCCTTAAAAATGTTTTGTCCTCGAAACATGAGATGAAACCAAATAATACGATCTTTGAATCATGGGAGATAACTGGTATCTACTGTTCTTGATCACCCAACCACCCAAGTGAAATCTTGATCGGTGGTCGTCTTTTATGATGCCATTCTTCTAATGTGTTGCTCTTATATCCATAACTGCTCCTTTGCTTCCATGTGTACATTGTGCGACTTTGGTCTTCATAACAACCATAAATATCTATAGTTTTTGCTCCCATGGTTCCATGTCAGTCCATCACAGTTCTTTTGTTGCTCTATCCCATGTCTCCATTATTGTTGGTTCTCATGGTTCCTTATTCTCTTATCTCTTGTTTCCATATTTTGGTTTGTCCTTGTGCTCTTCAAAGTGTGCTTCCTTAGACTTTGCTTCTGCTTCTTCTTTAGACTCTGCTACTACCTCATCCTTAGACTCTATTTCAAGTTATTCTGCTGGTTCTTCAATTTGTTTCCCTGCAATAACTTCTTGTTTTTTCTAGGATCCTTGCTTTTTAATCTGAGAAATATCTTGTATTGTTATCTTCAACTTATTTTGTACATTAATGTTAATAGTACCCAATGAATCCAACCAAGAGCAACGAAGAACAATATCCACATCATCCATAGCTATGCCATAAAAATTTGAATGTAAAGCATTTATCCATAGTGATCTTTAAATCTTTAAAAATCTGAACATTCTCACCATCAAGCTGTACGTCCTTAATTTTATTTTCTTGAACCTGCAACCTCTTAGCCAAATCAATATTAATGAAATTATACCTGCTGCTAGGGTTTATGGAAATAATAACCTTTTCCTTCTGAATGCATCCATAAACCTACAAAATAGAATTTTTAGATTCCAACAAATCCCTCTAACCATTACACACTATAATATTTTTTTCCTTTTGCGGCTTCCTTGAAATTTTCTAACTCTCTTTTCAATTTCTTTTGATCTTCTGAAACCTTTATATTTCTTCTTCATATCCCTTGATGGTAACCTTCAAACTAGCTATCTTTTTATATGGGTCCCATTGACTCAAGAATGCTTGCTCTATTTCTTTCCAAGTGTATTTATAATTATGGGCACAACCAAAACTGACAAAAAGAATCAATATGCTTATATTGCCATGTAAAATTAGCAAAATTTAAAGATTTAAAATTTTTTCCACCATTCTCTAACATCAATATCATCCTCTCTAGAAAACTTCAGCAACTCCATAAGTTCAACTCAAAATTTTCCCCAAAGCAAGTAGAGTTTGGTGAAACTAGGATTTCTCAAAGATAAAATTCATTCCACCAAATCCCATCCAATTTTTTTTTTTATGAGCTATGTTTGGCTTCTATTGGGGGCCACTCCTATTAAAATAACAGAACATTACATTTTTCTCAAGACATCAATTAAACTATATCCAACTTGCCTTTTTATCAAAGATATTCTTCACCTTTTTATCAAAGATATTTGTCATCTTCCTCAAACTATTTCATTTCCGTAATTAAGTCCTTGATATCATTTTTTAAGAGATAAAATCTCACTCATTCAATTGCCTTCTAAAATTTGAATTTTGCCAAGATGAAAATCAACACTGCAAATGGCTAAAATATTTGTGACCCGGTTTCTATTTCTGTAAATATGTTGTCTATAACAACCTGTCAATTCCCAAATACCTTGTTTTTTAGGGATCTTATTTATGCCCCTAATATTCCAAGATATCATTTTTATCATCACTTTTTATTTGTGGTTTTAGCCCCACTTCTTGTTAACACTTGTGATATTTGTTTTTGTTTTCCCATATCAATATCCCTATGAGTTTCTTTTTCTCTTTGTTTTTGCTTCTTGGGTCTTCCTCTCATTTTTTTCATTCCCACCAGCACTTTCATCTTCATCAATCTCGTCAAATTTTTCACATTGCTCATGGTGAGACTTATCATCTATAGGTTTGTGTTGTTTTGAAGGATTCGAAGTGCAAGGAATAACTGCAAAAGCACTTTCTTCTTTATGTTGCCTTGGAAACCCTAAAGTGCAAAGACGATCCTCCATAGCAATTACCTTTTTATGCTGCCCTAAAAACCCTAAATTGCTATGGATTTCCTCCATCCTCGTTTCCTTATTATGATGCTCTTGAAACCCTAAAGTGCAAGGGATAACCTCTACACTACTTTCATTTCTATTGCAAGGAGAGGATTCTATACTACTTGATGAAAATGAAGACAATTTACTTGGAATAAACTTGACCTCTTCTATTGTCTTTACTTTAAAATTTTCCTCCATATCTTCCTTTGCACCTTTAATTCCTTTTGAATTTGAACTTGCACATTGTACTTTCTCATCCCTTGTATCCTTCTTTGTTTCTTCTTTCTTTGCCTCTTTGTTTGGAGTGGAATATCCTTGATCTAATCTAGCTAGCTTCTATTACAATATTGTTTTCTTTTCTTTATCTTGAAGTTTGTCTCATGACCAAAATTTTGTCTCTTTCTTCATCGTCTTCACTTTGCGATCTCTCACCATATGTCTAGTCTCATAAAA
The DNA here is from genome assembly GCA_028583015.1 of Wollemia nobilis. NCBI lineage: Eukaryota > Viridiplantae > Streptophyta > Pinopsida > Araucariales > Araucariaceae > Wollemia > Wollemia nobilis. The sequence goes on along the minus strand of JAQPPZ010016334.1, from coordinate 6,349,866 downwards.
ATTGTGTTATTGGAATGCAATGTCTTCATAATCCACTTGTTGATCCCATTCTCTTGATTCATATTTAATCTTAATGGATTGTGGCAAAGGATTTGAAATATCCATAGCAACACATATCCGAGTATATATAGCATGCTTTCGCTCCTTAGTAGTTGGTCCCTCCTTGATGAATTCCCCTAGGGTATTTCCAATATTCTTCAAAACATCCTATTGATAAGCTCATTTGGAATTCCAAAAAGCCTAACTATGGGCCCGTGAGAATTCCCACATAGATAGATCCTAACAAATTTTGTTGGATTGTCAGTTTTTGTAAATTTTTGTTGATCGAGATGCAAGGAAGCTCTACCAGACACGGTAATTTTTGCATATGGCTGGCTGGAAGTTTGAAGGCAGCCTGCTTGGTCTTGAAATTGACTAAGGCATAGAAGCCCGACCACTTCAGAGTCTAGAAAAAAAGTGGCTGAGATTTTGCAAGGGTGATTAGCAACAGCGTGTTGAAGCCCTGACTAGTTTAGAACATAGTGGCCAGAGAATATTGAGGGGGACGTTGGCCTAAGTTCATGGAGGTCTTGACCACCTAAACTAAAGCAAAGCATGAGTGGCCGGGAGTTCTGAATGAAGATCAACAAAGTTACACAACACTCTTGGCCAGGTCCCTGTGACCCCGACGACAAGCAAAAGCTTGCAACAGATAGCGACAAAAGAGGAGGGCTCTCAGACAGGTCTCTTTCAGCAGAGATCATGCACATCAAAGGCATGCACCACCTGGACACTTCTCAATCATCCAAAGCGAAATAGTTAGACAAGATAGCAAAAACTAGTCTTTTGGAACCTGCAATAGTATCAACTGCTATAACGAACAAAAGTGCCTGCAACGCTGACAGCTGTCTCAACTGTAAGGCATAATGGGAGGAGCTGAGCGTGCTCAAGAGGCATGAGCCTGCTATGGACACATGGCTGCTGAAGATGGTGATTGGAACTGGATCAAAATAGTTGGCTGAGTCAAAGCAAGAAAGTGAGGCCCACTCCTTCCAAGCATGCTGATCAAGCACGAGCTCCAGACAGGGCCAGGCTGGACCTGTTCTTGTCAGCTTGTGGTAGGCAATCCTTGTAATCATTAGCTAGGCTAGTATAGTAAACTATAAATAGCACAATTTACCTCAGTATGAGGGTTGGCAATTTGAGTGTTTGTCTATTGTATAATATGCAATTTCGCTCTGCAACTTTAATGAATCAGCTTGCTATGTGACCTTTGCTAGTAATATGTTGTTGAATTCTTTCGTGTATGCATGCTATGTAGTCTCTAGATATTTATGTTAAAGCTCTATGAGTGGTCTATTCTGTTAGGCCTGAGTTGCTGTTTGGATTATCACTTCGGGCTATTGGAATATTAGGGATGCATAGCATTAATCATTGTGGTTCTGCTTTCTTCTGTAAAAGTCTGTTAGTGGTCTGTTCTGTTAGGCCATAGATGCTGTTTGGACTATCACTGAGGGCTATTGGAGTAGTAGAGGGCATGATCTGAGCTTAATTTACATTTTGCAATGCTTTACTTGGTGACTGGTCTGTTAGGCCTTGTATGTAGTTTAGTTGCAGTGTGCTTTGCATAGGATGTGGCAGTGCTGTTAGCCAAATGCTGTCTGTATTTAAATCCACATTTCTCTCCCTTTTGTCTTTCTAACCCTCCATCTTTGTTTTTAGTCTTCTTTCAGTTCTTTTAATTTTTGCTTTGTAACAAGGAACCAGCCTTCTCCAGATGTTGGTAGGGAGAAATTCCTAACCATCCAATCTTGGCCGCGGTCTAGGGCACACCACAAGGCAGATTGCAAACCAAGACTAACCCACACTAGAAGCTTTTTAATATTTTGTCTTGACAAAAAAATCTCACTCCATGGTCTTAAATAAAGGGCATCTCTCCCCCTAAACCATGGTCCACCACCCATTATTTTATCTCTGATTTTTGAACTAGAAAAGATGATGAAGAAAAAAACCTTTAGGAAGAAAAAGTCATCGTGTAATTTGAATTCAATCCCTGCTTCCACTTGATCTAATTTTGAATCTTCGAAAACCTTGACCAATATCCATGGAACTTATATATTAAACCTCTACTTTTAAGAACCATTATATCATGCTCTATCATCTCATCCCTAGTAATCACTTTCGGTGTACATCTGTTCTTTGAATCGAACTTGCCATATATTCACTCTTCCTCTTATCTCCAACTTGGGCATCCATACTTCTAGGTTGAGCATCTTGACTTCCCATTAGGGCTTTCAAATCCGACTTTCCTTCCATGCTACCTAGTGGGGCTTGCTCCCGGCTCGCACTTGCTCTTGACAAATCTAATAATTTTTTTTGAAACAGAATAAATGTCAATTGATTTGCTTACCCGGATTTTGAGAGATTATTTTTTTTTTCTTTTTGACAATTTTTTGTGTAGCAAAAAAAAACAGCTCTGATAGGCCAACTTCAAACGGCGATAACTCCTTGATTACTGCTCAGATTTTGGCTTATGAATAGTTGTTTTTGTAGTACTTGAAACCATCTAAACGATGGAGCAACGTTTCTCTGAATTTGACACTGTTGCAAAAAAATATGGCTCCTGGAAAAATATGACGAATTCCTGAATTTATTTTATTTTCCTGGAAACCAAGCAAACCTTAAAAACAATCCCTGCAAATCTAGAAACTCTATAAAATTTCTCCACTTTGCAAGAACCATTGCTCTAGCATTGATACCAGATGTTAAGAACCTTTGCTTTTCGTATAATAATTAATTCATAAATATGCAAAATATTAGAATAACCAATTCACAATAAATCTGCACAAGACAAGATATGTAAATACCTGTTAGGTAGGGCAACACTAGTAATAGTCCTTACGGAAGGAATCACTCCAAATATCTCCCAAGGTGGTGGCTGCTCCACGGGCAAAGATGATTACAACAATGACTACTTGGATTGGATGATTTACAATTACCCGCTTCCTTCTCTATAATCACCATCCAATGCTATTTTGGAAAATTTATCTATAATCATCATCCAATGCTATTTTGGGAAAGGTATAACCCTATTCTTATCCCACTCACTATTATAATATAATTTCCCAAAAATAGACCTTGGGTTATTTTTAGCCTATGCTAATTACATAATACAATTGTGTTATTTATGGCTTATGCCAACTATACACTATAGTTGGGTTATTTATAGCTCTTGCCAGCTATACAATACAATATTATATTATTAATTTATTAGGTACCTACCCCTAAGTACCCTAGCAATCAATAGAGTCTGGTACAACTTCATAAACATTTATACCTGTTGCTAAATTGCGAAAAGCACAACCAAAACTTTACGCTTTCCTTCATTGGGTAGACAGGCAATCCAAAGTACTTATGATTTTTCTACCTCCGTACCTGAATGATGTGTTGATACAAACTCAAGTATCTTTTATAGTGTTTACTGTTTTAAACCCTCATCCTGTTGAAACATGACATCCAAATCATACAGACATAAATATAATATATGATATGGGTGAGATGGAACTTTTCACGTCTTACTGCTAGTATTTAATGCTTCTTTTTGTCCATGCAGCTATATCTTGAAGTGACAACGGGCACATTCTACTGGTTATGGAAGCTCATGTATCAGATAGAACTATTTTCTTGTACAATTGATCTCTCTGTTCTCAGCAGCATACCCTTGATTGAATTTTCCTACAGATCCTTCATTTGCACCATTGACAGTGTCACAACAGAGAGAACAAACCTTCACTTGCATCATTGACAGTGTCACAACAGAGACTTACAATTCTCATTAGTGAATGACCACTCAAAAAGATAAGAGAATGGAACATAAGCACTTTTCATGCCAAAACCAAGCAAATTCAGAGGGATGACAATAAGGAACCCATTATGCACTGCCTCAACCTCAATTGGGAGTATCACTGGAAAGTTAACAGCAATATGGATGATCGAGGACGAGTAAAACTGTTTCCAGGAACTTTAAATGGATAAGCTATAGTATAGTTCAATAATTAAATGATAGCAAAAAGCAAAGATGGGATATACTTAAAGATGCTTTCAAAATTGAATTCAAAATATGGGACACCAATAAGCAGATTATTAGTGAACTGGCTAATTCTAAATCATATAAAGAAGAAGATTAAAATTTACAATTGGAGAATGCTCAACGTAGTTCAGAATTTGGAGCAACCTCTGTGTGATGATTTAAAATAACAGTAGTTTATTCATGGGTTACAAAAATAATTTAAAAAGGGCTTGAAGTATGTGCCCACTGCCATGTATTAAGAAACTTATAAAGGAATGCTTGATATGGAGCAATAAAGGTATGTGTTAGTTGATGAGGATGAATATAGTGTTGAAAAAAAAGAGTAAAATGTTGAGCACATTTAACAAAAGGAGGCTAAAAAACTGACCTATCTAGATAATCAGGAGTATGGTGTCTTTGATGCCTCATCATTGAGGGGCATGCAAGAGAATTGTTTGGTGTGACACTGCATCATTTGCAATGTAAAGGCCATGATTTTATGTTAATTTAAAAAGCAAATTATAGGAGGAATAATAAACCTTTATAACAGAACCCTTCGTTGCTATTGGAGCATATATAAACAATACAAGCTAAGGACCAAATAATAATAACTCTATCAGGAATGATAGGATGCCCATTGCCAGGATGCTAAAAGGACATCTCATGGTGCAATGCCACAATTCTCATAAGTGGGGACACTCTGCTAGAGATTGTCCTCATTAACATAAAAAATTATGTTTTGGGTGTGGGCCCAACATCATGATGATGACAAATGTCCAAGACTGAATAAACAAACCTTGTAGAGGTTGACAAACAAGATATGCTAGTAGTCACAAGATGCTAAGAGGAAAGAAATAGATATGCAAATAGAGAAGCAATTTATGCAAAACACAATTTAAGCCTAGATGTTGCAGTTGATTGGTCTTCCTAAGCCAAGATGTGGTAATGAGTCAATCCAAGAATTTTTACATTGTCTGAAGGTACAATATAATGGTACCTATTGATTTACTTGTGAAATGTATCCCTTATCTTAGAAATTAACTCCTTTATGTCTAATACTGGAACAAAATGTTGTCCTTGGAAAAGAGGGATTGTTCAGACTTATTCGGGAATAAATAGATTAGCATTATCAAATTTAATGATTGATGGAGGTTCTAGCATAGTTCCCCACCCCCTCAACCTTTAAATTGGTTATATGGGATTGAAACAAGCCCCACATGCATTACATCATGACTGTATTACCACGGTATTTCAACAAATCACATAGTGGCATTACAGTAACGTTTTGGAACTTATGCATATATTACTTGACAAGATTTGAATCCTGGTCTCAGCCTTGAATGCCAACATATTTAACCAGTTGAGCTTCTTTCATTTGATCTTAGAGTATGTATTTTACCTTTAACCATATGACAACAATTAGAGTCGTCAAAACTCTTCAAAGCATTCTTCCACTAATTCATGGTTAATCAAGTTCAGGTGCGCCCAAAAGGAATTTTACCTACACAGGAAGCTATAATAGATGGAAACCCATCAGTATTAGATTTTGCAGTTATTAAAATGGAGGGTGCCCCGCTATGATGCCATATTAGGTAGACCTTTGTTAAAACAAGTAAAGGTCCATCACAGTTGGGAGATCGTTACTGTTAAGATCAGTAATTCTTGAATTATCATGGACAGATTACAAAACAAAACTATCAGAGGGGGAAAATGGAGTATAACTACTTATTCAACTTCTACGAGAAAACTTTGAATTGGACAAAGTAGTATTAAGATAATTGTTTAGGGGATGCCATATACTTTGGTCAAGGTCTGCTACATTAGTAGATGGGTGACTATGAGATGGTGCAGCCACCTTACTTGATTGAGGTTGACTATGAATATAATGATCTTTTATTGTTATTTGAAAAGGAATGCAAAGAGTGTAGCATACAAAAATAGTCGTAGGAAAGGACAATGCAAGGAAAGATCAACTTATTAGGAAGAACATACACACAAGTACACAAGCAATGAATATAACAAGGCATAGGTTTTTATTCATGTAAGTTCTTCAATAGTATACACTAGCAACAGTGAGAATCCATGGGAGAGTCTCACAATGCAATATAATAGATGGTACATATAACATTGTAGGAAAGGGATGGTGGAGGCAACACCTGTATTCACTCCCCAATCTTTCATATACAAACAAAATGTACCCTTGAGCAGTCATACCTAATCAAATGTACTTCATGGTATTTATTTCTTTGAAGTACAAAACATAGTAAATCATAATAAAGACTCAAGACTTAATGTCTATTGACATCTATCCCTCCTTTGTATAGGCAAATAGTTTGACACATGAACAAACGTCACGTTTGCATGGGCACATGGATGTATGCGCCATGTTGGTTATGAGTAATTGTTGTGTAAATATAATTGTATGTAAGTGTTGTCATGTGTATGTGTAAGTGGCGACAGAAAGTGTTGTTTTGTGAATGTGTACATGGCAGCATAGACATATTAGTGCTTGTAATAGATATTTTGTAATGTCTATGGGGTATATTTTAACTTTTTATCTATATAGTTAGTTGGGTGGTAGTTAGGTAGTTGCCAACCATCTACTAGTCTTGTAATAACTATATGTACACCATCTAGCTTGACGAATGAAGCTGGTTGATGTAATTCTTTGATGTATGACGTTGGTCAATGCTGGTCAAGGCAAGTTCTTGTGTGTTGTATACTTGATGACCATAAGGTGTTGTAGATAACTGGGTTGTGAAGAATACATGTTGTGTGTGCAATGTATCCACATGTATCTTTAAGTTCTTTCCATTGTGTATCTTTGTTTATATATTTAAAATAAAATTATATTGTAGTGTTCTACATTTGAAATGAAATGATTTTAATTACGTCCATGAGACCAAAACTATCAATGGGACCAAGAGTTTTAATACAAGATGGGGTGTGGTGTACAACCCTACTCCCTTTTGAATTCAAACCTTGGACCTCCAATTCAGAGTTCCAAAGTTTAACAACATCCAAAAAAGAAAATTGTTCAACAAAGTTAAAAAGCTCAACATCCTCTTATCATCTTTTAGAGTGTGTTTCTTCTGTTGTTAATTTTGATGAGCATTTTCCCTCTTTTTTCTATTCTCAATTCTTGAAAATGTTTCATTGGCGAGTTTACTTTTAGAGTGTCATCATATGCCATCCTGATGTCCTTGTAGGCTACACATTCCATGACAAAATGTTTTTTGGCCTCCACTACTCCTGCTGTGAAAAAGACACATGTTTGTTTTAACCATGCCTCTTGAGGAATTGTCCATCTCCCAGTTTCACATCTAATGTTCTGTCAACTAGATCTTAGTTGGGCTATTTTTTCCTAACATTTGATATTTGCGTCTATGTACTTCTTTTGGCTGTGTTCATAGTTTGGGTTGAACTTGTTGATGTATGATTGCTTTTTCCTTCTTAAATTTTCAGTCCATATGACTAGTCTGAATTTTCCCCTCATTGTTTAATTTCTTTGTTGGAGTTCGGGACCTCATGAAATTTAATGCCCCATTTGTCCATCCATTTGTTGTTTTGTTTCATCCATGTGTCTTTTCTTCTATTCAGTGTTTCCTTGATTGCATGTTTTGGCAACCTGCTATCTTTCATTCTTTGTTTTTTCTTCAGGTACCTCAATACCCTTATCAAAGCTTTTGCTTCTAGTGAAACAGTCCCTGTTTCAGCAAGTAAATTCTCATATGGGATCAATTCCTTTAATTCTGAAGTTATTTGTAATTAGTCGCTTTTAATTCTTTGTATTTTTCTACATTTAAAATTTGATGTATTACTAACCCACACCTCATGCCCATATAGCACCACTGGAATAACTAATAACCCAAGGACACAAATGGTTTTCCAATCCTATAGCTCTGCTTTTCTGCCCCTATTTAGCAATGAGTAGAGTGTCCTCCATCCTGCTTGTATTCGTTTCATCCTGCATATTCCCCAATTGAGTTTGCTTTGAAAATCTAACCCAACGTATTTGTATTCTGTTACTACCTGTAAAGGATTTCCTTCAAATGAAACATGTGGCTGTTTTTGCTCTCTCCGAGTAGAGAAGACCATAATTTTAGTCTCGATAGTGTTTACCTGCATCCCAACTTCTTTACAAAAATGCTGTAAAGCTTTTTGGCACCATTGCCTATTCAAAGCTGGGTTGAACTTGGTGACATGGAATTGTGACAAGCATCTCACTCACGAAGGTACATTATGACAACATTAGGACAATTATAATGTGGTCAACGAGCAGCATAGTCCAAGAGTGCCCTTGCCATCTCAGGATGGAAGATTGGAGTCTGCAAAAGAAAGATAACAATTGAATATCCACACAAATGTTGCCTATTACTAGACATTTTCATTTAATTTCATAATATTCAAAGGTTTCAAAATTTGCTCTATTTTTTATATTATAAATGGAAGAAAAAAATATGCTTCTTAAAAGTTCCGTGTGAAATATTTCTTTTGGTGACAGGCTTGGTGCAAAAGTTGCAAATTTGAAGTCTGTAAATAAACAAAAGGAATCAGAAGTTTGTGACCTGAAGAAAACAAATGATAAGTTAAGAGCTTCTCTGGATTTGAAGGAGGCAGAATTGTCTGCCATGAGGGAACAATGCAAGCTCCTCACAGTACAATCTCAAAAAGTGAGAGACACAAAATTCAGCTGACAATGATACTTCTGATGAATTGCAATGCAGAAAATATGTAAAGAAAAGTTTGTTCTTAATGTCTTCAATATTTTATAATTTTGGTTTCTCAATTCAGAAACAGGATTGGAAATTTAAGCCCAATGGACTCGAGTGTAAATGGAAACTGTCTGCCTCATGTTATGATCTTGAGACACAATTTTATTTCCACAACGTTTGAAAGTGTAAGCTGTCGAGAAAGGCGGTAAGTCACAGATATCTTTGGCTAAACAAATTCTTGCTTTGGAAAATGTTCTTGGAAATTTCTATTGGCAGCTGTAGTAAGTAATGTTGATTTAATACCTATGCCTGAACTCAGAAATTTTGTTTGATTCACTTATGGTATTAAGTAGATACGTCTCTTTACAAGGATGATTTCTGCAGGCAGCTAGTTACTTTCTGATGCTTTAATAGAGAGGAGACACTGTTCAAGAACTTCCCTCATGCTTTATAACCATGTTACTTCAAATGGCTATGGATACCTGTGAACAAATTGAATGTTGTTTCTATGATGCTCTCTTCTTCATTTAATATTAGCTGCTAGCTCATTTTTTCTGACATTGTCTTGTAATCTTGGTTTATTTGTTTGAAATATACTTAAGCTGTTGTGGGTGTAGTTTTAGTGATTATTTTAAGATTTTCATGATTTATGTCTCTTAAAGTGTCAATATTTTACGAGGAGATCTTGGTGAAAGAAGGTATGAGACGGCAACATGCCCATTTAATTTCGGTAATAGATATTTAGATAACAGTGTACGTGTAAAAGGGACATGATATCAACCAGTAAGCCATGTGAGACTGTAAATTGCATCAATAACAGCCCATATTGGTTTAATATGGATACCTCAACGCCATGTAAATATGTGCAGTAATAACATATAGCTCTTAATTCCTTGTTTGAGGAAATCAACCCAGTTTTATCTGTACACGATTCATTCCTTGATTCATGGGCAGGCAATATTTTTCTGAAGTGTGTACACTGAAGTCTCTATCCTCTTCTAGCCAATCATTGGCTTGTAGTTAAATATGAAAGGGAACACAGGTTGATTATGTTTAGTTTGAGACATGGGATGACAGTGTTGCCCTCATATTGCCATCTTAATGCTGTCTAGAAAGCAAGACTTGTACCCACTTTTTGTTAATTATACCATCATCATCTTAAGATCAAGATCTAGTGAAGGGCATGCAAGCAAATTAAAAAAATTGTAATTTTCCAGGATTGAATATGCACCAAACCTTCTTGACAATTTTAAGAGAACCATCATTCCAAAGTACAAAACATTCAAGAGAAAAGAAATGGAAATACTGAGAAAAGATTCAGAAATATTGATGAATAACTCAATGATGAGAATACCCGTAAATCAAGACGATCTACAAAATTAAAATGAGATGTCTAAATGTAGGCTTAATGTGGAAAGGTTAAAAAATTAAGCCCTTGACCATAAGTTACAAAATAATCATAATAATAAAATATAGCCAATGGAAGAATACAAAGATGTCAAAGAACTTGGCAAGCTGGTTAACGTGTTTCAATATCCTTCCTTAAACATAGCTTGGAGGGGACAAGGAAGGTGACATTACACCAATATACCTTCTTAATAAAAACTTCTTGCAATCCAATCATGTCTCTTCAAATAGTCTCCCATGTTGCCAACAAAGATTCCCAGGAAATTGGAGCAATGCCTTCCATCAAACAAAATGCTCTATGAAGCTCTTCACAACTAAAATAATCAATAAATGGAGCAGAGTCATCAACATTATCATCATCAAGATCAAGAATATTGATTTAGAGCATCTTTCCATAAAAATGTACCATCCACAGATGGGCTTTTCATTGCTACAAGATCCATGTTGCATAATATGAGGTTGCTTATCCCACCAAAAGAGGAGTAATGCCTTGATCCCTAAAATTAGTCTCGAACCATGAATGCCTCCAGTCAAGCAAAACACAATGCAATTTTATTTTGATGCAATAGTTGTAGATGCCAATCAATAACATTGAGGGAGAAAGAGCCTTCCAAGCACACCTCACACAAATCATTATGATAAAATTGAAAAAGTTGCCATGCCAAATTTTTTGTTATGGCTTGAAGCATGAACTCAACAATCAATCATTAATTAACCAAAACTCAAGGATGATCACATGTGATAGATCTGAACATGCAAATCACTCACGGAAATCATCATAAGAGCTCCCCATGGGAGCTAACACATTTATATGCTCTTGATATAAGAGCAAAAGGATTTTCATGATTGAAGATTTGATCCATCCACATTCAATCTTTGATTATTTCCCGAGTTTCCCATTTATAACTCCTTATATCCATGCCTCAAAGATTAATACCTCAAAGAATTATACCTCCTTAAGACTAAATCTCCTCAAAGAACCAAACATCTCCAAAAAATCAAACTTCCTCAAAGACCCAAACTTATTTGAAGAACCAAATCTCTTTGAAGAATAAAACCTCGAAAATGAGGGTGAAGGCTCTAAATCAAATGTTGTTTTTTTTAGTTTCTTCTCTCTAGAACATCATTTAACTCTTCTACATGAATGAAGTGGCAACTCTAGAATAACTAAGACATTTATTTCTTAGTTATCCTTTAGGGCTGAGTTGAAGTTCTCATATATTGTATATTTTTGTTGAGACTATCTATTCAACCCATACTATTTAGCAGTTTAGAACCCATGCCATTTGTTGGTTTGTCAATCAAATTTATTAATAGATGAATGCATATTATCATGGATAACACCATATGAGAAGCATCACTAATAGATGTTCTAGAGGTATTTGTTGAAATTCACAATACTTTTCGAAATATACATTCAACACACATGCAGAAAATGAAAGAATGAAATAAAAGAGTGTATAGATGAAATTCGAGAGAGAGGATCCAATAAGAGGAATAAGGGGTGGATGCTCGTAGGCACCCCCACGATATCATATCACAAATCGATACAATGGATCAATCATTATGGGGTATTTATAGTGATTCCTAATTCCCAATTAAATGCTAACCTCAAGCTGACATAACCTGACTAGAAGGTTAACTTGCAATAAACTAAATATAGTAAACACTTTAATGAAGGTTAACCATATAGATGGTTTAACTAATATCAGTAAGGGTGAATATATCAAAGTTTCATGTAGGCTTACATAAATATGCCCATAGGCTTACATAGAAGAATCCCCATAGGTTGCATAGAAGATGTCCATAGGCTTACATAGAGAATGCCCAAAGGCTTACATAGCACTTGCCTGTAGGCTACATCAAGTGTTCTTGTAGACACTTCATAACTATTGACCTTGGCCTAATAAGGTCAAATTACAAATATTTCAACACCCTTATAATCTAAACTAAGGGGCCAAGGAGAGAAGTCATTGTAGCTGCCCCACCCCCCACTACCCCCCCCCAAAAAAAAAAAATGAATGCTCAAATGGGCCAATGAATCCTATTGTCTTTTCTTGCCAAAGTTACACCAACTGGATCAACCTCTTTGTGAAAATGAAGCCATGACTCTATCCTTTGGATCCATGATGTTGAGCTTCTTGTGAGAAGAATTATGGGGTATTTATAGTGATTCCTAATTCCCAATTAAATGGTAACCTCAAGCCGACATAATCTGACTAGAAGGTTAACTTTCAATAAACTAAATATAGTAAACACTTTAATCAAGGTTAGCCATATAGATGGTTTAACTAATATCACTAATGGTGAATATATCAAAGTTGCATGTAGGCTTACATAAAGATGCCCATAGGCTTACATAGAAGAATCCCCATAGGTTGCATAGAAGATGTCCTTAGGCTTACATAGAGAATAACCAAAGGCTTACATAGCACTTGCCTGTAGGCTACATCAAGAGTGCTTGTAGACACTTCATCACTATTGACCTTTGGTCTAATAAGGTCAAATTACAAATATTTTGACACCCCCATAATCTAAACTAAGGGGCCAAGGAGAGAAGACATTGTAGCTGTCCCCCCGCCCCCCCGCCCCCCCTCTCAAAAAAAAAAAAAAAAATGAATGCTCAAATGGGCCAATGAATCCTAGTATCTTCTCTTACCAAAGTTACATGAATTGGATCAACCTCTTTGTGAACATGAAGCCATGACTCTATCCTTTGGATCCATGATGTTGAGATTCCTATGAGAATATTCTCAACATATAATATGGGGACCACAATCTATCCTCAAATCTCAAGAGAAAGCAGTTGAATAATGAAGCAATAAGCAAGTCTTCAAATAATCAACCCCAATGGTTAGAAAGGAACCCATACAAACAAGGCATATGTCACACCGACCATCTAAAACCAACTCTTCTTGTAGCCAAGTTCTATGATAGAAGGGAGAAGGGATTGCAAGAGAGGGAAATCGGTCTTAAAGTTGAGAAGGGGATGAAGTGAACATGACCATAGGGCACCATATGGAGGGGTATTTAGGGGGAAGGAGGTACATGGAGGTGTGTGCATTGGGTGGGAAGAGTAGGGGCTTCAAAAAAGAGGAGAAGGAAGAGGTACGCAAGGATTGAACTCACAATCTCTTTACCTCTAGAGTTCTTGCAAGCATGCATTGACTTATAAGGCAAGCATATCAGCTAATACAATAAACTTCTCACAATAGATAATACCTATGAGGAAACTAGAAGATGGATGCATCCAATTGAAAATAAAAAAAATCCTTTGTAAAAAGAGTAGAACATTAAAAGCATAGGTGCTCGAATGTTCAATATTTATGTACCAAGTGCCTTATTGTCCCTTAGATGGCCAGGAAACCAATTGGTTCATGCATGTTTATATATAAAATCTGCCTTGATCTGCACACTTTTCCAACACAAGCTTTTGTAGGTTGAAAAATGTAAAGAGGATGAGGTGGAAAGAGAATTGAACCTAAAACCTTCAATGCATAGTTTTCCTCCTCTTAGAAAACAAACAATTTCCAAATTCTAAGTCTTCTTAAGGTCTAATACCATATTAATGAATCCATCATTCAAAATTATAGAGCATTCAAATAAAAGAAGGAAAATCTTGACAAAGAGGAATATTTTGTAAAATAGGAATGAATAATTCAAATAATGGGATGTCTTTGTACTGGTTCAAGTTGGTGAGAGAAACATGTATTACAAATTAGTCCTTGAAAATGATGACATCAAGAGGCAAATCCAAGAATTTAATCAGAAGGGACTCATCAAACCAAGTGCTTCACCATGTGATAGTCTAATTATCCTGACACCAAAGAAAGATGGAACATGGAGGCTATATATCAATATAGAGCTTTGAATAAAATCACTATGAAGAATTGCTATCCACTCTCTCAAATAGATGACTTGATGGACCGACTATGCGGTGCACAATTCTTCACCAAAATTGATCTCAAATTAGGCTATCATCAAATACCCATTGAGCCCACTGATGTATGGAAGATTGCATTTAAATTCAAGGAGTGTTTGTTTGAGTGGTTAGTTATGCCTTTTGGCTTGCCTAATGCACTTGCGATCTTCACAAGGATGATGGATGACATCCTAGATCCCTATACCAACTCATTTGTAGTAATTTACTTAGATGATATTCTCATCTATAGTAAGACATGGAAGGAGCAATTATTGAATGACATTAGCTCAATGAATTAAATTCCTCAACTTTCAAGGAGGAGACTAAGGTTCAAATCTTGCCAAGTGATACATGCATAATTGCCAAGCTATTGTAATACCACTATGTGGTTATGATGTAATATGGATGGGGCCCGTTTCAATCCCATGTAACCAATTAAAAAAAAACTTAGGAGAAACATTTGCAACATGTTTGACAAGTACTACAAACTCTTCAAAGACAAGTTATGCCAATTTGGTTAAATTTTCACTGGGCATGATAAATATTTAGTACCTTAGTTATATTGTTGACAAAGGAGTCCATGTTGATCCTAAGAAAATTCAAACTAGATAGGCCTATCCCAAGGACTTCGATAGAGCTTCATAGATTTTGGTCATCAATTTCTATTGAAGATATATATTGGGGTTCTCACACATTGCATGACCACTACACCAAGTGACCAAAAAAGGCATCAACTCCAAGTTTTATTGTGGACAGAAAACAAAGAGCATTCGAGAAGCTGAAAGACCAATTGTGTTCAACTCTTATACTTTTCCTACTTGATTTGCAACAACATTATGAGATAATTATTAAAGCAATAAAGTATGCATTAGGAGTTGTTCTTAAACAACATGGGCATCCAATTGTCTATCATAACGATATATTTAATGACGTAGTTTGAAAGTATACCATGTATGACATATAGATCTATACTATTGTTCAAGCATGTAAATAATGGAAACACATCTTGGTTAAGGAAAAAATCATCAATACAAATCACAAACCTCTGGAGTTCATTCCAATATAGACTAAGCTAACAAATAAAAGGAATGAAAGTGGACCATAAATTTGAAGTATTTTTATCTAATCATCAAGCATATGAAAGCAAATGTGAATTTGGTGGCAAATTGTCTAGCCTGACCATCAAGTATTGCACTCACAGTCATTCTTGATTCTTGTGAACATAAAATATCTGATTGGTCAATCTTTTATGCGATTGATTTTAATTTTGGTGGTACACATTGGGCTATTCATGTGGGATATGTTTTTGAATTTTATTTGCAAGATAATCTCCTCTATCACATGGGACACTTATGTCTACCATCTAGTGAATGCTAAAATATTATTTATGAAACACACTTCAATGGAGTAACAAGTTACTTTAGGTGGAGAAATACATGCAAATCTCCAAAAGTACTTGCATTGACCCAAGATGAGAAATGATGTTGTGAGGTACATCAAGTCATGCACCCCTTCTACTATTGCCAAATTGATCAACAAGAAGCAAGGATTGAATGCATCTTTCCTAGTTCCAACCAAGCCTTGGGAATATTTTTCCATGGATTTCCTCTTAGGATTGCCCACATCTAAATATGGCAATAATTTTGTTTTTAGTTGACCATTTTAAAAATGACTCATGATTCTTTACATGGCTCAAATTTTATTTACCAAAGTCCATTGTTTCAAGTAGAGATAACAAGATTTTGAGCATTTTTTAGTCCATCCTATGGAACATGATGTACACCAAGCTACCATGTCAATAACCTTCTATCCTTAGAATGATAGTTAAACTAAAGTTGTGAATCAATTGATTGTACATATTGGAATGTACAATTTTAATCATCCATGCACTATTGTAGGTTCTAACCCACAACTCTATGAAATACAACCCATTTCATGTCTATTTTAGGTTCTAACCCTTGACACCCACTAATGTAGCTCTCCTTGTGTAGTGTATGGAGTACTCGTCTCATGCACAAAAAGAAGCAAAAAAGATAACAAGGTTCATGGAACAAATTCAACATATCCAACAAGTCCATGGTCAAACAAATTAAAAGTATAAGCAGTAATATGACCAACATTAAATCCCACATCAGTTCAACGCCAAAGATAAAGTATGTTTGAATTTCAAAGGAGAGACTTACAGGACCCATAGGAGATTGATCCTCTTCAATATGGTCCATACACCATCACCATGAATATTGGAGAAAATGTTTTTGAGTTGAATCTTCTATCTTATCTTGGTTTGCATCCAATCTTCAATGTTGAACCTCAAGCTTTATGATCCACATTCGTTGGATAATTTTTTAGTAGTAGAATATTGGACATTGGAGAACTCAATCTAGATGGTTTAACACCAATGGAAGAGGATGAACTTTTTGGTACATAGACTAAGATTGCTAGAAAGTAGTTCAAGCATGTTACCTAACCACCTTGTCAAGGTCATAACTTTATGCTCGAGACTCCCTTTTGACCCATTCAAAATGTGTTGAAACGTTTACAGGAAGCACAAGAGCTTTCGTTGAAAATTGATGTTAAAGGTTGTTTTTAAACAACTGCATACAAAAACACTCCTAAGGCCCTAAAAATGCAAAATAATATATCTACTAAAAATACTAATTTTCTATTTTTAGATATTCATAAACAAAATGCATTTCTAGCCATGTTGACACAACTAGAAGAGAAAACACAAAAGAAAAATTCATGTGAATTTAATATTCATTTAATTTACATTTCGTAACTCATGGGAGGTGAACCACCACATTTCCATATAGATGATCTTCCCCATTGAATACATGTGGCTTACCAATTCATCAAATATTGTATTAAGAGAGTTGTACCTAGGATTATAAAAACTACGAGTATTGGATGCAATGATATAACCCCACATATTTTCTTAGATATTGCTTGAATTTTACTTTGTTTTCTAAGAAATAAAATCATTATGTTATTTTTCTAATATATTTGTTCTTTGATACTTGATCATTTTTTACATTGCACTATTTCTTTATTTATCTTAATCTGAAACTCTAATTTTATATTAATTATTTAGGCTATTGGAAGCTTGGGTATCAAACACTAGATTTCTTTTATTATCTCTCTTTCCATTTAATCCCAAATGAAAAATAAAACAAACACTAAGCGAATTGACCCTTTCAAGGAGATGTTGAATGAAACCCTTGTGAAAGAAAGGAATGACATGATGGATCAATTTGCTCAAATTCATCAATATCTACTTTGTTGCAAGTTTTGCAACCTACTCTACACAAACTCTCACTATATTTGTACCATTTGATGCCTCCACACCCTTTAAGGTGCAAGTGAATTGTAACATTCTTGTTTTTAAAGGGAGAATTAATGTTGATGCAAAAGAAAATTGGTTGGATCAGTTAACTTTATATTTTCTGCAAATAAATTTGTTGACAATAAAAAATCACTTTTGCACCAATGCCTATTTGAAATTGGTGGGAAGCATATTGTAATAGGGTTAAGGGGGAAACTGAAGATGATGAAGCAGGGTCCACATGGGATGATTTCATGGAGGCTATCAAAGATAAATATTATCCCATGGGAACCTATGATAAAAAATACATGCAATGGCAAAAACTTCTTAGGCCTTATCATCCACCTTTGTTGGACACTTTTGTAGTAGCAAAATAGTCGAACATTGAACTCACTTTAGATAGTCTGAACTTAGTCGATGAGGATTAAATTGTTGATGCATTGATTAAGACCACTTGAAAATAGTCAATTTAGATGTACAATGCAGTTAAGGTAGGACAACTTGGTCACCAAAGGAATTGCTCATGAAGTATCAAATAAAAAATAGTTTTACACCTAATGTCAAAGGTTGATGCAATAAGGACCATTGCTTTTCAAGAGAGGATGAATGATTCGTGTGTGACCTAACCACCTTGTTGAGGGCATAAATTTGTGCTTGGAAATCTATTTGGACTTGTTCAAAATAGGTTGAGACATGATCCTTTACATGTATTGTACCAATGCCTACAAATCCATAACATGAGAAGAGGGGGAAGTGAATCGTAGAAGGTGAACCAAATGTGACCATCATGACCACACATGTCACACTAGAGGATTCACAACAGGAGTGTATGTTTCACTCATAGATGTAGGTGAAGGGTAAACCATTGCATTTCATTGTTGATAGAAGAGTCAAAAGAATATGAGCCAACTTTATAAAGAATTTGAATTTGCCTATCACATCACACCCACAACCATTTAATGTTCAATGGTTATAATGGGAAATAAGTATTATCTTCTCTCTTATGCCATAAAAACCTTTAAAGATAAATTTATGTGATGTTGTACCATAGATGTTTATGATGTAATCATGGGCCAACCATTCATGTGGAAGAGACATGGTGTGCATGAGTCAAGACCTCGAAGTATCATCATCATTGTTATAAGTCAATGCTTCAGAATACTAGAGTTATCTTCTTCTACCTCTATTTTCTTAGTGAATGCCAAAAGATATAGGAAGATGATACACAAAACAAGGAAACTCATTCTCTTGATGAGCAAGCTACAAATCACAAGGACTATTGCTACCACATCGATCTCACAATCAATGTAATAGAAATACATGGACCAAATTATACCAAAATATGACTTATTAAAGTCACCACTTAGAGTGCCACTTCATTGTAAGGTAAAAAATTTATTTGATTTATTTTATGATTCTATTTTGTCTAACATATATGTGTATCATAAGCCAATCTTTGAAAACAATGAACCAAGAAGCAAATGCAAGAATTAGTTCAAAAAGAGCATGATAGAGCAAATGTTCACCATGTGGCAGTCCAATTATCTTGGCAATAAAGAAATATTGAACATGGATAATTTGTATCAACTATAAATATTTAAATGAGATCAATATGAAGAATCGTTGTTCACTCACTCGAATAGATGACTTGTTAGACCAACTTCATGGTGTAAAGTTCTTCACCATAAGTGATTTCAAATATAGTTATCATGAAATATTTGTTGATGTATAAAAGACTGCATATAAATCCAAGGAGGGTTTTTTAAAGTGGTTGGTTATGCCTTTTGACTTGACCAATGCACCTACAAATTTTACGAGGATTATGGATGACATCTTGTGTCCTTACACCAACTGATTTGTTGTAGTCTATTTAAATGACATTCTCATCTATAGTAACACATGGAAGGAGATTTCACAACATGCTAAATGACTACTCCAAACTCTTTGAAGACACATCTTACATGCTAATTTGAAAAATATTTATTTGACATTATTAAAAGTCAAACCCTTTATTACATTGATGATAATAAATAATTCCTTGTTGATCATGAGAAAAATCACAAAATTAGAGATTTGCCTACCCTAAAGATGTTGACTATGCTTTGCAACTTTTTGGGTCTTGCCGATTTCTATCAAATATTTATATTGATATTCTCACACATTGCTTGGCCATTGCACCAAGTGACCAAAGGAGTGTCAAATCTAAGCTCCATTCGGAAGATACATAATAAAGTGTTTGAGAAGTTGAAAGAGCAATTGCTTTTAGCTCTTATATTTTTCATATGTGATCTACAACAACCTTTTGAAGTAGTAAATGATGTGTCAAAGTATGCATTGGAATTATTCTTGTACAACATGGGCATCTAATTGCCTATCATTATGAGACATTCAATGAAGCAGTTTGAAAGTATCCCACATGACAAAGAGTTCTACACAATTGTTCAAGTATATAGATAATAAAAATACTATATATTGGGGAAGAATACAACCATCCATAAAGTAAAAAATAAAAGACATCATAAAGTGGGCCACATAGTTATACCAATTTCATGTGATCTATTAGGAAAAAAATTAGATTTTAGACCTGCAAGTAGAAACATAATGATAGAGAAAAAAAACAACACAAGTAACTCTAAGATTTACATGGAAACCAAGTGCCATACATCTAGGCAACAGTACTAGATGTCTAGGCATCAGAAGTTTAGGTAGTGCTATGAGACCTCTAGGTAGCAGATGTCTAGGACAAACATCTAAATGCATAAGATAAACAATTTCAAATGTCTTCCTTGGGAATGGAAAGAAATATTTTTTGGGGTCTTCCTTTGGGAGAGGAAACGAACAATTTAGGGTCTTCCTTTTATGCTCTATAAAATATAATTGATCCCTTGCATGTAAGGTTGTAACGTGAATGTAAAGTTTTGTTGAAAATAATAAAAAGAAGAATTTGCCATTACCCCATGGTTTTCCAGCACATTGTAGGTTTCCACGTAAATCTTTGTGTTACTTGTGTTGTTGTTTTTGTTCTCTATCATCGTGTTTCTACTAGCAGGTCTAAAATATGAATATTTTCTTAACATCTGGTATCTGAGCCTAAGGTTTTGTGCTAGTGGGAGCTACAACAATGACAGGAGGTTTAACCAAGTTTGAGATTGAGAAATTTGATGGCAAGAAATTCACTCTATGGAAGATGAAGGTGGAGGATTTGTTGGTTCAAATGACCAAGCTCTATTCTTGAAAGGGATCGCAAGTAAACCGAGCAACATGAAATATGAGGAGTGGGCAATGCTTGACAGGAAGGAAGTTTCTACAATTCTTCTTTGCCTAGCAGATTCTGTCTTGTTCAATGTAGCTGAAGAGAAGACAACGAAAGCCCTTTGGAAAAAGCTTAAAAAGTTGTATAAGACAAAATCAGCAACAAATAAGGCTTTTCTAAAAAACAACTTTATAGCTTGAGGATGAAGGAAAACTCATCCATGGCAGATCATTTGAATGATTTTAATTCTCTTATCAATAAACTGGTTACAGTTAATGTGAATATGGAGGATGAGGATAGAGCTATCACCCTACTTTGTTCCCTCCCAGACACATGGGATCATATGGTGATGACCATCAGTAATGCATCATCAGGAGCTTTAAAATTTGATGTGGTAGTTGCTTTGTTGGTAGAATATTTGAGGTGAAAAACGTCTCTGTAACCCTCAATCAATGAAGCCCTATCTGTGAGAGGTTGATTTTTTGAGAGGAGTAAACAAGGTAGAAAAAAATCAGATCTAAGTCTAAAGGACATAAGCAGAAAGGGAAGTGTTGGCATTGTGGGAAGCCAAGGCACTCAAAGGAGTGTTGGTAATTAAAGAATAGTGAAAAGCAAAATCAGCCATCAGCTGAGACCAGTGCAGCAGATTCAGGAGAGATGAAAACATGTGAAGCCTTTTGTATCAGTAACATCAAATTTGTTTTATATACCTGGGTTTTGGACTCAGGTACATCTTTCCACATGTCTCCTCACATAGATTGGTTTGACAAATATTAGGAGTGAAGCTGACCATTGTGGATACTATAAGAGGTTTGATGATGGCATTTTTATTATTTTGCTATTGTATGTTGATGATATGCTGGTTGTAGGCCCCAACATGTATAAAATTATTGAACTTAAGGATTAGTTGGCTAGGACATTTAAAATGAAGGATTTAGGAGCAGCAAACCAAATTTTAGGGATGAAGATACACAGGGAAAGAAAAGGAAGAAAGACATGGTTAAGTCAAAATTCATATATGGAAAATATTCTACATCGCTTCAATATACAGAATGCAAAACCAGTTAGTACCCCACTTTTTTCACACTTAAATTTGTCTTCCAACCAGTGTCCTAGAATAAAAGTAGAGAAGACAAGCATGTCTCGTGTACCGTATTTATCATCTGTAGGAAGCCTCATGTATGCCATGGTGAGCACTAGATCAAATATTGCCCAAGCAGTGGGAGTATTCAGCCAGTATATGGCAAATCATGGTAAGGAGTATTGGAATGTGGTGAACTAGATGTTTAGATATTTAAGAGCCACTTTAGATGTTGCCATTTACTTTGGATCGACATATTTACAAGTTAAAGGTTTTGTGGATTTTGATTATGGTGGAGATAGAGATGGGAGAAAGTCCACTACAAGATATACCTTCACTCTTGCTGGTGGAGAAATGAGTTGGGCTTCTAAGTTGTAGCCTATTGTGGCTTTATCAACCACTGAAGTAGAATATATTGCAGTGAGTCATACCAACAAAGAGGCAATTTGGCTAGAGGGATTGTTGTATGACTTCAAGGTAATGCAGGAGAAAATTACGCTGCATTGTGATAGCCAAAGTGCTATTCAGCTAGTGAAGAATCCAACATTCCATGATTGCACGAAACACATTGATGTCGAGTACCACTTTATAAGCAATATGGTGGAAGAAGGTAGGATCCTGTTGCAGAAAATTGACACTAAAGTGAATCCTGCAGATATGCTTACAAAGTCGATCAAGGTAGAAAAGTTTGAGTGGTGTAAAACTTCTTAGTGTTTGCTAAAAAAGTAACAAGGGTAGCATTGGGTAATTGGCACTGGCTGAAAATATTTGGTAGAAGAATTCCTAAATACTGATTTCAAGTGGGAGAATGTTAGGAGGTGAAGTCACTATGTAGTTTTGTAGCCAGTAGATACAGTTGCTAGACGTCTGCTGCCTAGATGTCTAGTACTACTGCCTAGATGTCTTGTACTACTACCTAGATTTCTAGGTTGCTATACGTCTAGGTAGTACTGCTAGACATATAGGTAGTAGTACTAGATGTCTAGGCAACAAACATCTAGGCTACACTACTATACATCTAGGTAGCAGTACTAGATGTCTAGGCAATAGAAATTTAGGCTGCTAGACGTCTAGGTAGCAGTGCCATATATCTAGGTAGAAGACGTCTAGGCTACTAAATGTCTAGGTAGTAGTTCCAGGTGTCTAGGTAGCAGTACTAGATGTCTAGGCATCAGACGTCTAGGCTGCCTAAATTTCTAGTAGCGCTACATAGATTTATAACAGCCTAAACATCTAGGCATTAGACATCTAGGCAGCTAGACATCTAGGCAACATTTTTAGACATCTAAGTAGCCTAGATTTTTGATGCCTAAATTTCTAGTACTACTGCCTAGACATTTGGAACTGCTACCTAGACATCTAGTAACCTAGACATCTCGCACTACTACTTAAACATCTAGAAGCCTAGATGTTTAGTATTGTTGCCTAGACGTCTAGTAGTGATGTCTATACGTCCAACAACCTAGACATCTACTACCTAGACATCTAGTATTGTTGCCTACACATCTAGCAAAGCTGCCTAGACATCTAGTACAGTTGCCCAGACATCTAGCAGCAGTCTTTGCTGACTAAAATACTGCATACTGACTTCACCTACTAACATGATCATCAAGAATATAAAAAGGAGTTCCAAATTAGTATCAAATTATTTAAGCCAACACCAATTGTTGCACTTGCCAACATTCTTGATTCTTTTGGGCATAAGACTTCCAATTGGCCTACCTTGTTTGAAACAAAATTTGATTTTGTGGATGCACATTGATGTCTTCATATGGTAAGAATGTTTCTAAATTTTATTTGCAATTTGATCTCGTTTGTTTCCTTGGACATCTATATATGTCATATAGTGAATGCTTAAAGATGATTTTAGAAGGGCACTTCAGTCGAGTAGTAGATGACTTTGGGATGGAAAAAATAATAGTTCTCAAAAATTACTTCTATTGACCCATGATGATTAATATTAGAAGTTCTCCAAAAGCACTTCATACACCTCTTATGTTGTTGCCAAAGCAACCAACAAGAAGCAAGGACTACGTACCCATTGCCAATGCCTACCAAGCCTTAGGAATCAATTTCAATGGATTTCATCTAAGGTTTATCCACATCTAAGCATTATAATATTTGTGTTTTTATAAAAGTTAATTGTTATTCAAAAATGGTTGTCATGATTCCTTGTAAAAAATCCATTTTAGTTTAGGGGAGTGTCAAACACTATTTTGTCATGTATGGATCAACTTTGTTTTGCTAAAATCTATAAGGTTAGTAGATTTTTGAGCATTTTTGGGTCCACCCTATGAAGCGTAATGGATAGAAGCTACCATGTCCATAACCTTCCATTTTTAGACTAATGTTTAGACTAAAGTTGTGAATTGACTAATTGTACATCTTTGAGTATACAATTTCAAGCATCTACACACATGGGATGAAAGCCTCCCCTATATTCAACATACCTACAACTAAGCTCTACAAATATCTACCAAATATAATCCATTTTATGTATTCTTTGGGTTCCAACCCTTGGTATCCATTGATGTAGCTCTATTTGTGCTGTCCATGTAGTACTCACCTTGTTGACAAAAAGAGAAAAAAATGTAGCAATATTTATAGATGAATTTAGCATATCCAACAAGTCTATGACCTCTTAGAGAATACAAATTAGAAATACAAGCAATGCCATGACCAAAATTATATCCGACAATAGTTTAAGAATGGAGATAAACTATGATTGCCTTTAGAAGAAGATATTTGTAGGAACTATAAGAAGACTATACCTCTTTGCTATGAGGCATACACCACCACCAAGAAGGTGGAACAAAATGCTTTTGAGCTAGATATTCCATCTTATTTGTGTTTGCATCCAATCTTCAATGTTGAACTTCTTAGAATTTATCATCCATCTTTATTGGATTTTTTATAGTAGCAAAATAGTTGAACATTGGAATCACTTTAGATAGTGTGGACGTAGTGGAGGGGATTAAATTGTTGATGCATTAGTTAAGACCACTTGAAAATATTCCATTCAAATGTACAACATGGTTAGAGTATGACAACTTGGTCACCAAAGGAATTGCTTATATTGAATCGAATAAAAAATAGTTTCAAAACCTGATGTCAAAGGTTAATGCAATAAGGATCACTGCTTTTCAAGAGGGGATGGATTATCCTTGCATGTTATCTAACCATGTTGTTAATAAAATAGAATTGTGCTTGGAAATCTATTTGGACTTGTTCAAAATAGGTTGAGACACAAATCTCTATACTTATTGCACCAATGCCTACAAATCCATAACATGATATGAGAAGGAAGCAAAGAAGGTGAACCAAATGTGACCATCATGACCACACATGTCACACTAGAGGAGTCACAAGGGGAGTGTCTATTTCTCTCATAGATGTAGATGAAGGGTAAACCATTGCATTTAATTGTTAATAATGAGAGTCAAAAGAATATAATCTAACCTTGTAAAGAATTTGAATCTACTTGTCACATCACACCTATAACCATATAATGTTGAATGGTTGTAATAGGGAACAAATATTTATGTCACTAAGTTATTCCTTCTCTCTTACGCCATCAAACCCTTTAAAGATAAATTTGTGTGATGTTGTTCCCTTAGATGTTTGTGATGTAGTTGTGGGTCAACCATTCATGTGGAAGAGACATGGTGTATATGAGTCAATACCTCAAAGTATCATCATCATTGCTTCAGTTCAATACTTTAGGATACTAGAGTTATATTCTCCTACCTTTGTTTTATTAGTGAATACCAAATAATACAAGAAGATGATACACAAAATAAGGAAAATCATTCTCTTGATGAGCAAGTTATAGACCAAAAGGACTATTGTTACCACATTAATATCATAATCAATGTAATAGAAATAGATGGACCAAATTAAAGCAAAATATGACTTGTTCAAATCACCAACTGTAATGCCACTTCATTGTAAGATAAAAAACATCTTTGATTTAATTTATAATTCTATTTTGTCTAATGTATATGTGTATCATAGGTAAATATTTGAAAATAATTAACCAAGAGTTAAATGTAAAAAATCGATTCAAAATGAGCATGCTAGAGTAAATGCTTCACCATGTGGCAATCTGATTATCGTGGCAATAAAGAATGATCGAACATGGATACTATGTATCAAATACAAATATTTGAATAAGATCACTATGAAGAATAGTCATTATAATGTAGCTCATTAATACCATTTCTCATCAACATAGTCAGAGGGCTCATAGTGGCTACTATACCTACTCAAGAGGATTGACTTATAGATGTGGTTTGTACTAGATGGAATATATATAGTTGATATAGTGTTGAGATATCCACTTAATATGCATAGCTTAACTCCCTTCTTCTAAGGTGTGTCAACCTTCTTTCCATATACCTTCTTATTTTACTAATGATTTAAGGGAGAAGATTGATGTGATCCCTTAATATCAAATGAGTAACTTGATTTATATTGATGAAACATTTCCTATGTTCATAACATCTCTTCTAACTTAGATGATATTTGCTATTAATAATAAAAATTTCTATACATGTGAATTAAAAATCTTGATTTTTTTACTAAATTATTTTCTAATACAATAATCAAAAGTTGTCAAACCAATTCATTTGTAATCCTTGTAAAATATTAAAAATCAAAATACAAGTGGTTAACAAAAGAGGTAGTGAATATTGCTAATACATATAAAACCAATGAAATGAAGTTTGATGCATCAACATATTTTTAAATAATAAATATCTATTCTATTTGAAGGCTGCTAAAGGTCAATGAGTTTTAATGCATGCTTTGATGTGATATTTACTAGTATGGACTTGCCAAATGTGAATGGTATGGATATGGAAAGCAAGATCTAAATTAAAAGTGTTAATAAAAGAATTTATAAGAAGTTGTGGGAAATGGTTTTTCAACCAACTCTCATTTGAATCCCATACATAAACACAAGAAGTTAGGTGGGGTATTGGGATTTTTTGGATTGATCATCCTTATGTTCTTCAAATTGTCATGACTCATTGATTAACTTATAATGGTATCCATTGTCACTCCCTAAATCGCCATATTTACCCTTTATTATGTTAGAAACCATTATTAATTTTTAGGAGAGGGTGTAGCCCTCACACTATTACTATCCTTATCACTCATGTTATTTTCTAATATCACTAGTTGAACTCACCTCATGAAGCTTCCCTTACGCCTACACTTGTCTCTTTTGCAATGACCTAATCTAGCCTATGCACAAACTATTTTGATATTTCTGGTAAATTGTGTTCCAAAAAAAATATGACCCTAGTACGTGCAAAATGTTAATGCTTTTTAGCAACGTGTGATTATGTTTTGACAAAAATAGTATTCTCATCCTTCGTTTGATTGGTCCTAATAGTGAAGGCTTGTGTAGATTTGAATCTAGAGGGAATATGGTGTGTGTGTTGTGTAGGTGAATAACACAACATGAGTGCCTCCTACACATCTTGGACCAAAGGAATTAAGGGATGGCTTGTGCAATGCTTGTGAAACTTAAAAATTGTTTAACACCATACCTAGATGGGATTTTGAACAATGAAGGCTCATCACTTGGATACCTCATACCCATGATCATGCTCATAACTACATATGGGATGTGGAGTTGCCTAAAGTCACCCAACATCCATTCATTATATATACATTAAAATGTATAAGCTAGTATGGTGAAGAGGGGAGTGCAAAGAAAAATGAGACCTTAAGAAAACTAACCAACAAAATAAAAATAAAACCACGTGGTTAGGATTGAGAAGACCCATAAACCAATAAAGATAATTAATAATGATTTAAATAGTATTCATGTAGTAGAATTCCAAGACCATAAATGATATGGACTCATGGATTCATAATTATTTCTATTAATTGTTCATATTCTAGATATATACATGATTATCTTAGTATACAATTTCCCTTGTACATGAATGATGCACATTAAGGAAGCAAATGATCTCCTCAAGAATGAATAAGAGTGTTGGGTTTTTATTCCTATTTTCCTCTGCAACTTTTAGTTTACAAAAAAACAACTATATAAGTCCTAATTTAATGCATCTCTAGCTTATGGTGAATGGATTTTAATCCTTATATCATTGGATAGACTTTTATGACCTATACTTGTAAATGTTCTTTGGATATGTAGCATGGAAAATTTTAATTTTTCTATATATATATATCTATATATATGTGTGTGTGGGACTATAATGTGAGGCTCTTTATCATATATATACCAAGGAACTAAATTCACTACATATTAACCATCAACATTTTATAACTTGATTTTGAAATATATAGGCTTAATATACAGTAAATTGAAGATTAATATTCTTTATTTGCTTGGTATAATATGCATTAAACTAAAGAGCACAACGATCTAGATTTTTTATTTTATTTTAATGGTTATATGGGATTGAAATGGGTCCCACCTATATTATATCATGATCACAAAGTGTATTACAAGAATTTGTTTTATTATGATCTCAAATTATCTTATATCTAAATAATATATCATCTTTATTAGAATATATATTGTTGTAATAGGATATAGTGTGGTATATAGTTTAGATTGTGTTGTATTCAAGTGTAACCTTCATATAATTTTAGGTAATGCTTAAATTGTTCACGATTCATGCTTACCATTAGAAATATAAAGAGCATATATTATACTTATATATTAAGTTATCTTATGCATAAGATCTAATATAGTATGAGAACCACCTAAGATTAACTTTAGATTGTTGTAAAAATCTAAACAATTGAACATTTTTTTTGGACCTCTCCATATTATTGTCATATTGAATGGTCATCAATTCATGACCATAGATATTATTATTTGAGAAAGAGTGTTGTTCTTGAGTTAAATCTATAGCTAAGGATTATCTCTATTATCTACTTTAGCCATTGTTCATTTATTAAAGCTCATAATAAAAATCATCACATCCAAATTCCTTTATGCCCTCCTTAAAACTAGTGCAAGTTGCATTGAAATGGAATCATCCTTCGATTGATTGGGTCAAGCTTAACTTTGATGGAGCAACTAAAAGAAATCCTGGAAATCCTGGAGCCGAAGGAATTCTACGTGATCATTCTGGTAATTCTGTTTTTACTTTTTCTGAACCTTTGGGCTTCCTTTCCAATCATTCCGCTAAAGCCAAAGCTATTTGGAGAGGCCTCCAATTCATCAAAAACATTCCAAGGAACATTATTGTGGAAGGAGATTCTCTAAATATCATTAATTATTTAAAAACTTCAAAACCTAATAGCTGGAGGATTACAACAATTGTGGAAGAAAGTAAACAAATCATTTGTCAGCAGCATAACACCATTGTTCAACATGCCTTTAGAGAGGCTAACTCTGTTGATGACATATTGGCAAATATTGGAGCTCACGCCCAAGGACTGTTGACATGGATTGATACTCTTCCTCCTGAGGTGGTAGAGCTTGTCAGAAGTGATCAAAATAATGGTAATCATGTTGAATCTTGAAAATCTCATTCAGTTCATTGCCCAACATTCCTCCTTCCACGTGAAGCTTTGGGTTCATGTCCTAATTCCTTTGTTATCCCTTCCATCAAGGACTATGCCTTACTTTGAAATTTGGACTCATGACCCATTGTGTTTCAATTTTAAATTACCCGCCACCTTTATTCATGCTTGTGCCTATTTCTTGATAACCGAATCCTCTTGGAATCCCAAGGTAAAGCCTAGCATGATTTTTAATCATACTTCTCCCATGTGTTTTGATATTCATAATCTGGTTTCATCGAGAACCATCTTCCACCGTTTGGCCAGTTGCATTATTCCAATACTTTATTGGGTGAACATCCCAATCCTTTTTGTGTCTTGTGCCAGACTCTCTTTTTGGCTTCGTCTTCTGAGCATCCTCGATGGTCAACATTTTCATTTGACGTTGATTTTCTTGACTATCTATCGCAACATTCAATGCCTAAAAATCTGCCTTGTTATCTACCCTAGCCAATATCGTTCGTTCAGGTGGTTTTTTCCCTTGTCAAAGCATCCTTTTTGGCTTTCCTGCAAAATCCAGAGCTGCAACATCGCTTTTATTTTATATGACACTTTGTGTGCTCTGCTTACCCATCAGTGCGTTTCTTCTTTGCCTGTCTTGTTTATCCCTAGTCATTCCTTTTGTTTTCCTTCTCGTTGTTTTATGTCTGCAACCATGAAATAAGGAAAACCCATCTTCATTGATCCTGAGGTGTTCGAGCTTGAATCCATTTTCAAAGACATGTGGAAGGACAAAGGAGTGCTGATTTATTTTTTCAAGTTGTTTTCTAGTGTTGATGAGGAGGTGACAAAAGCCTTTGTTGAGTCCTAGAACAAGGGCCTGGTTACTATTCACGATGTGGAATTTCAAATTAATATCGAGTTGCTGGTGGACCTGATGAGACAACCTATGGACAACAAGGTGATCAGAAGGAATAAATATAACTGGGATGTGGAGCTGACGTATTTTGAGAAATCCTTGGTGATTCACAAGATGGTCAAGAAAGCTTTGTACCATCATCATCTCTCCACTCCCTGGAAAGAAATTCTGAAACCTATCATGCAATACCTTACCTCTGATAATCTCGAATCCCAGCTCTGTTGTTACCATTTGGCTTTCGTAAACCACTTCGTGAAGCCAAAATGATGAACATTCCCGCTGCCCTCTTTTGGTCCATAGATTACACCATAACCTCCACCCATAAAAATGAGGAGGGTTTGCCCTATCATCAAGGGATTTTTAAAGTCCTTTACAGATTTCTCCTTTTGAAATTCCCCAAAGGAAACATCCCCACCCCGGAGTCTGATGAAGAAAATTCTTCCTCAACTCCCAGTCCTAAAATTTCTAGACCTAAGAGGAAGGAGAAAAATGACAAACCTCTTCCTGATTTCAACATCAGAAAAAAGGTCAAGGTTGAGAGTATGCCTGTTAGATGTTCCCAAAGGCTCAAGCTTAAAGAAAATTTTGAAACCCGTCCTTCCACGTTTGTTAAACCTACAAAGGACCATTCCAATTCACCTGATCTTATGGAGAAATACCTTCATAAACTTGTTGTCTGGGCAACCTCTGCCATAATTGATCATCTGAAAACAACCCACATGCCCATCGGTAAAGAAATTTCAAGGCTAAAGGATCAGCATCGAGCTCTTAGTATCCTGTTATTTCGTGATACGTTCGTGGACATTCATGCATTTTCCATTGTTGAGGGTCCCTCTGATGCCAAAGGTGACGACGATGAGGATGTGGTGGAAATCGCTAAGGACACTTGCATTGATGTTTTGAAGGATGTTCTAAATGACGCATCGAAGGATGAAGAAAAGGATACCACGCTGGAGACCGTTGTCGCTTCTCCTATGCATACTGACGTTCCTCTCTAAGCGAGGATGTGGTTCCACCTGCTGTTGTCTCTTTCCATTTTTCTCTTGTTCCTTCGGTCTGAAGGTTTTGGTCTGGTTTAGTCCTGCTAGCTGAAGGCCTGTTTCTTTTTATTCCTTTCTGTCTGAGGATGGCTTTTTTTTGTTGTAGCAAGCTTTTTGCCTCTTTTTTGTGTTCCTCTCAGGGTTCCTCTTATGTTACTCTTCTTGTTTCGTTGTTGTACAAGGCGTTGGGGTGCCTTTTAAATGCCCTCTTTTGATAATTAAAATATTTAACTTACCAAAAAAAAGTTGCATTGAAAATTTGAAATATGATTATTAAGGCTTGAGGTTGTCAATTAAGGAAAACACATAGGCACATGATGTGGTGAAGAATTCATTAGTTAGAATTATTTAATGAGTGGTTTAAAATGACATAGTTCCATTTGAATCTTTGCAAGTGTATAAAAATATATTGGAGGGCAAGAAATATCATTCGTTGGAGTGACACTAATGTAAAGTGTATTATGATTGCACTATCTATCTTAAAGTATTTGATAACCATTTATTTATATTAGTGGAGAAAATTTTTAATGGAGGGAGGGATGGAGGGAGCATTGATATGCTTGCTCTAAGGAATTGACAATTCATAAAGAAATTAAATAATTGAGCTAAAAGCAAACGACAATATCAGCTAGCTAAAAGTGTAAAGTCAAATGGAGTTCTAATTATAGATCAACATAATGAGATATATATTAGCTAGCAATAAATTTTGATCAACATATGTGAGCTCTAAGGTCCAATTGGTTAACATGGGAAGGAAAATTTGTAAGACTTGAGAAAATAAAATATCATCCATGGATTACTTGATTTAGAATGAGATGCTCATACGATCAAAGGTTTTGATCAACTATAGAAAAAAAGTCTTAAATATTGATTAGAACAGACATTGAGTAATGTTTTCCTTTGTGTTGATTGAAATATCAACAATCCAAAGTCATAGAAGTGTGTTCAATTATGTGGAGGTTCAAAAGGATTGAGGATCAAAGGTCAATTTATATGTTAAATTTTGTAATATTAGTAGAGATTTACTCAAAAGAGGAAATAGAAAAAGTAGATAAACTTGGATATACGCTAAAAGTTCAACCCAAACAAAGATGTGTTTATTGCAGGCTCAACAATCCAAGCACATGTAAATATGTTGACTTATATGAGGGTTGGTTTTCTGGTGGGCTTTCCCTTCCTGCCCGTTTTTCCTTTTGCGCTTAGGAATACTTCTTCCTCTGGCGCAAAGGAAAGCACCTTCCTCTGGTGCAAAGGATGGTGCCTTCCTTTTCCTATTTCTATTCCTCTAGCGTGTTCCTTAATTTATTCCTTTTGGCTGCATTCTGATGTAATATGTTGTAATCTGATCCTTTGTAATCAGGTTTTGGGATCCTTGACAAAAACCCACTTTTAATTTAATTTAACCTACCAAAAAAAATAGTGATGAATATCAAAGGTCAATTCAAAGGTCAAAGTCAGTAAAAATGAGTAGAGATCCACTCAAATGATAGAATAGGTAGAGCAAGGTCAATGAAAATATTGTATGTCCTATCAACCAAACAAAAATCACAAGAGCATCAATGTTTACAAAATATTTGTGGTTGATCAAATGTATTTGATAAGTCTTATCAATATAGCATCAAAATCTTAGTATAGAAATATTGGATGATTGATAAAATGTAATAGGATATAATTTCTATAAACTATTGGCATGGTTGTAATCAAAGTAGTAGAGGCATGGTATTGAAAGGTAAAAATTGATTGCATGCAAAAGGAACACAAGTATGTAGATCAGATTAGTGACCCAGTCAACATAAGAAAATTACCTATGACAACTCTACAATGGGAAAAATAGATAAGGAGATACAAAATGACAATATGGATATAATGGTCTTTCTATATGTGCCCTATTTTCCAAAAAAATATTGATCAATGATAAAAAGATGAAAAGTAGTTGAAAATAGTTAAAATTATAAAACAAGATTGAATAACATAAACATGATTACATACAATAAGATATCACTATTTTTTTTGGAAATAAGGAATGCTAGTAATATCTTATACTGATTGTGATTTAGTCTTTGTATTTACATATATGACATAATTAGTGATATTAATGATTTTTATGGTGTTTATAGAGATGCACACAAAAATCTTGATGATAAGACATGAATTTCATTTGGCATTAATGGTAATGTGGCATTTGATATCCCTTTGTTGATAATGATGTTATGTCATGATAACAATTACCATCATGAAGGTCATGTTAATACATATATTCTTTTTAGTAGCAATAAAATTGGATGCTTTAAAAAACATACCATAGGTATTTGATTCAAACTAATGAAGATAATATGATATAATAATAAAGGATTAGATAAATATCAACAAGGAATTTTGGATCCCTTGGAACCAGTCATGTGCCAAAACATGTAGGACTCATATATTGGTGAAGAAATAGTGTAAAAACCAATTTTATCAAAGGTGAAGTTGATGTTGCAAGTGAAACATTCAAAATTGAACTAGATATAGATGTGGACAACCACATAACAAAGTAAAAACTTGATTGCAATCATTATTAGGAAAAAGTAATATGAAATAAAAATGGTATTTACATCTATATATATTGTGAATTTAGAAATTATTGTGAGAAGTTATGCTAGAAAAAACAATGCTTGAAGCATTGTATTTATATGTGGTTGGATAAATGCACTTGAATGACACCGTATCATTATAATATTGAATAGATTTACATATATTATCCTTTTGTACACAAAATATTACCTAAATATGCATATGAGTTCAATTGAGGGTAATCCATAAAAAACTCCATTGCAAAGATGGTTATGAGTATGGTTACTAATGAGCCAATTAGGAATTCTTTATTGTTGATGGCTGCAAGCAAGCCAATTAATTTTTTTGTTATAGATTTTGTATTTGTAGATATGATTAAGGGTAAACCTATTCAAAACCTTGTATTGTCCATGGTTAAGGGTAATATTATTCAAAAACCTTGTGTTGTTTTCTATCATAAGTAATCCTATTCAAAACCCTTGAGTAGTTGATTGAGACAACCAAGAAAACAAAAATTGTGTTGTATTACCTACAAGGATAGATTTTTTATTGTAAGACCTACTAAGACAAGTGTATTTTTAATGAATATATGTATTTAGTGTCATAGTTGACCTACAAAGAAAATGTATAGCTATATAACCTTAAAACATATATGCATGTTTGAAATAGAATTCATATGGATATTCAATCATGAATGAAGGTTCGTTTAGTCAAAGGAAAATCAAGATGATGCTCCAATCAAGGATGTATCTATGCTTATGTAAAACCTAGAAATATTTTTATCAAGGATAAAGGTCCGCTAAAACATAAAAAAAAGTGTGAGGTGTCAGAGCAAGATGAAGGTCCACTTAGATTCAAAAAGTAGCATGATTTTACAAAGCAATATTGTAGGTCCATTCAAACAAAGTTGTGTTTGAGATAGAGAATGAAATAGAGGTCCAATCAAGTCATATTTTCAATGAGTTTGAATCCATAAGGTAAGTGAATAGACTAAAGGTAAACCTTTTAGACAAATTCCATTAAGCCAAATTTAATTTCTTGTTGCATAAGAATTATTTAAGTTACCCCCAAAATCTATTGTTTGTAAATATTGGAACATACTTATTTCTAAAAATGATCAAAAGTAACCTGTCCACTCAAATATTATATAGAAACCATAAAAGGATGAGAAATGAAATAAAGAGAAAATTAATTGGTTCCCTTAGGCACCATAAATAATCAGTATATTATCTATGGATAAGAATTTCAACAATCCAATATAATGGATGAAGTGGTTGGGGGTATTTATACCAATACAAAATGCCTCAATTACATAATAAAGTTAGTCAATATAACAAGAGGGCTTTAGGTTGATTACAAAATATAAGATGTGTTTAACCATAACAAAGTTAATTATTTCCCATAAGTTTTACATAAATGAATAATTAAGTAAATTTTTAAAATTAATGCTTCTAGGCCTATACAAATGTACACTTTTAACCTCCCCTCATAATCTAAATTGAGGGGCCAAGGAGAGAATATGTTAGTGACAATAACATCATACCCCATATAGGATGCTCTAATGGGACTCCGTATTTGAGAAGATGTTAGTGACAATAACATCTCCCTCATCATTTTGAAGATAACCACCCATCTTAAGAAACATAGTTTTAATTCTTTATGGCTTCAACAAGCAATTTTTAGTTGGATGTCCTTCCTTCTTACATTATTCAAAAATGGTCTTTGACTTCTTTAAAGACTTGGATTTACCCTTGGAACCTTGTGCCTTAGTCTCCTTAGATTTAAATTCCTTTGCATAAGCCAACACTTGAGAAGTACCACTAGAATTCCTTATTACTACTTGAAAGTGAAGGAGGAGAGAAAAAGGTTGATCAAGAGAGTCTTTGTGTTTTCAAGTATATAGGACCCACATAAACCATAAGATTCAACATCTAAAAAGGAGGAGAGATATTAGAAAGGAATTTTTTGATGAATTATGCATCATGTTTCTTTTTACTTTAAAAATATGTAATATATGCTCATAATACCTTGAATCTTGCAATATATTCATTAACATTATTAAATTTAACTAATTTGAGATAAGAGAGCTCTAGTTCCAAGTGACTTAAGTTATATTTACTTGATCCTAAATAACTAATGCAATCTTGACCATACCTTGATAGGATTGTTCTCTTCCTTGACATGGAAAAGGAGTTTTGGTTCAATCACCAAGGATAATAGGCCAACAACTTCTTGCTTATGCTAGTGAGTTTCTTCATCAGGGGTTGTTGCTTTCTCCTCTTGAAAGATACATTATAGGTTCCTAATACATAGTAAACCAGTCATTTGAGTTGACCATATGCTATAATTATTTCTATTAATACAAGCAACATAGGATTAAGAATCCATCTTACACAACTAAACCTCCAATATTGTAATAGATCCTTGAATAGATGTCACCAATGCAAAGAGCTCAAAAAACCATTTGATTTGAAAAAGTAGGCTCAAAACACTTCTAGATGTAAAAATTATGGCCTTCAAAATTTAATTTTTAATGCACCATAAAATTTGAAAAATTAATCCTTCACACCTTAGAAGTGCATTATACAATCTCAATTTACCACTTGTCATTTTTTGATTCATTAATGTCTGTCACTTATTCTATGTTGCCTAGTTGTTCGCAGACTATTGAAAATATTACGACTTTAACACTTGCACAATTTTGATTGGACGATAGGGTATATATATTTAAAAAATAAATTTTATCTCATTCAATAGCTACATCAACTGCTACCTCAGCTGACATAGGAGTGAAAAAGCATGCACATGCACAATAATGACGAAGAGGTTCAAACCATTTAATTTTGTGTGGGAAGCATCTTGAGCTAGTTGGGCTAGAAAACCATCTATGCCCTATATTTACAATAAAGGGGTGCTTCCACCTATTAAGCTATGTGTGATCCTTTCTAGGCACTACAATAACTTCCAACATATAAAAGAAAAAATTCAAACTTGAAACCTATCCACAAATGGACTTAGATAAATATTACCTAAATTGTGCCAACTCCCTTAGATGGAATAGTAATATGAATGCCTTCTTGAAGGCATCTTGCCATGGAGAACTTAAAAAAAAATATTTGCATGCTTGTAATAGGATAATAAAAGAAAAATGGGAGTTGAACCCCCAACCTGTCTCATCCATGTCTTATGTGCCTTTATCCTATCCAACCTAGTCCTTGTTTCTTGTGAGATGAAGGGAGACTCCTCACCTTGATGAAATGGTCTTCCTATACGCAAATAGAACACACACACTATTATACAAAGCTCCAAAATAATAGTGTTGGACCTCAAACTAAGAATCCCATATAGCATATAGGAAAAACTCAAATATTTTACCATCACACACAATAAATGTATTTCTTGATTTTATAGAACCGAAAAGATTTAGAGCAATAAACAAACTCGAACAATTTGGTAACCCACTCAAGCCCTATTCTATTGTAGCAAAAATAGTAAAATGGAGAGGAAGGATTGTGGTAATATTTTTTAAAAAATTTCCTCTGCAAAAAAACTTATAGAAAACATTATTAGGAGATATAAAATGATTTAGTTTTTCCATTGCTTCTTAGGTCGTACCTCACTTATGAAGCTTTTACAGATAAATTATCCTTGAGATCAGAAGAAAGGGTTGAAGGCTCCAAATAGACCTTCTGTGTGACCAAGCAATGTTGTTCCGTACCTACTCTGATACCATTTTGGAATCCACATCTATTTCTAGAAATGAATAGAAGAAATCCATCCACTCAAATATTATACAAAAAACATAAAAATATGAAAAAGAAAATAAAAACATAAAAGTAATGGCTTCCCATTGACACCATAAATAATCACTATATTATCCATGGATAAGGATCAAAACACTTTGATATGATGGATGGAGTGGTTGGGGGTATTTATACCAATAACAAACCCCTAATTACATAATTAAGTTAATCGACACAACAAGATGACTCTAGTTTAACTACACAATATAACATGGATTTAACCATAACAAGGTTAACCACAACCCATAGGGCTTACATAAATGAATAATTAAATACATTGTACAATGAATGCCCATAGACCTATATAAAAATACATCATACAATGTCAACCTTGGCCATAAGTCAAATTACACTTTCAACAATAAATGGATTTTGCAAGGGAATAAACCCTTATAGTTAGTCTTTTTCATTATATTTTATTGGTACACCTTGGTATAGTGACACTAATATAACTTTTATTGCTAAACTAACCCATCCAAATATATCTCCTCATGTGATATGTATAAAAATCACTAATGATAACTTAGAACAATTGCAGGAGTATTTAAACATGATTTGATGTTACCCAATTTCACCTAAAAATGGAACACCATCATTGATTTTAAATTCTGAGGTACTTGTGAGTAGTATAGAGAGGTCATATTTAATGAATAAACTTTTTTTCCCTTGGAGTGATTCTATAATAAAAATGAAACCTATCCAAAAGAAAAAAATTCAATTGAAGCTATGGTGAGTGAGATATGCCCTTCAAAAGCTAGCCTTGTCAAATTTGTCCCATTGAATTCTACTTCTAATAGTTTCTTCTTGCAAGCCTCTAGTCAACCAACTTTGAAAATATCACTCTAATTTCCATTAGTGTTATTTATGAGATAAAATTAAACTATAGTATGACTAATAGTTTTACATCTAATTGATTGATTCTAACAAACTAGATCAACTCAAATATATCAAAAAACTACAATACATTTTTTTTAAATATAATAAGGGCTATTGTAAAAATTCCTTTAGGATCCTGATCTTGTATGGGTAACAAAGGATTTAAGATCCAATAAGTACCCTTTTAAAGCTACCCAAGAGGATTTTCAACTTAAAATTTTTATAGCAATGCCATTTTTAGTTTCACCATAGTAGGAGAGGTCCTTTTTTCATCGTTTAAAAGAATTTACTAGTTTTCTACTTTAGACCACTATAATACAAGGTACTATCTGTGATACTTTGTAAGTAGCTTGGTAATGGCCATCAAGCAATGGAATCATAATACCTTAGAACAAACAAATGTGAGTTGATAGTTTTGAGATCAAAATTTAGCAAGAATGGATAAGTCCTACACCAAAGACATGATATATAAAACAAAAGTCATCCATGCCATGATTCGTTGATAGTTATAGCAAATCAACATTACCAATGACCTACCCAAACAAATCCAATTTGATAATGATATTTTTTGTCATCTTGTTATAATTCATATTAGTGAGTTCTTTTCACCAAAAGAAAATAGAATGAATTTCTTGCTATTAATAGGGGCTTATGGCCCATTGTAAATCATATTTTGACTATATGAGGAAATGCTAGAGCTACCTCTTTGAATGTATCTTTTATCTTTTGATTAATGGAAAATTATGTGTAGCCATCATACAAGATTGTGTCTCATTTTGTCAAACTTTGCTTTGTATGCATGTGCGAGTGGTGTTTCCATAAATTTAATTATTAGTCCTCTTTCTAATTTTAGGCTTACATATAAGGTGGATTTAGATTGTTGCTTTTGGCTTTCTTGATCTTATTGATTTATCAACAAACTATCCTTGATATTATCACTAGTTGTATTTTACTTTTAATCTCTCACACTCTTACCTTCCAATGTTTAATTTCTACATTTACTATTCATTTTTTAGTTTAGTTTAGATTAAATTAACACAATATAGTGCGGAGCCAACCCAAATCCAAAGTTCAAGGAAATTAACAACTCCCTTTTCCTAGAATATTAACTATGATGCTCTGGTATGACTAAATGATCATCTTGCTCTATGATGTCAATGTTCAAAATGGTATGCCCAATGGGATAGATCTGATTTTTCTAATGAAAAAAGCAACATATGAGATTCATCCCATGCATGATAAAACTAGAGACTATAGCAGATCACATATTGTCACCATACCAACCTAGTCAATCTTAGATCTCTATTTTATGTTAAATTTCACTAGATATTCCAAAGGGTTTGTTTTCCATATTGAGATCTACTAGAATTTACCTTTAATTCAATAATTTACCTCTCCTAATCTAGATCTATATTTTGTTCCACTTAGAATTGAAGAATTTGAACCAATATCTAATGGATAAGGAAGAATGTGATTCCTCTATAGTTTGCTAAGTCTAAGTTGTGATTGATTTGATGAATTACACGAATAATTCAATTCCAAGGCATCTCATTACCTCTTGGAATTACCATATCCAAAGCCAAGTCTAGATCTTGGGGATTCATTGTATATCAAGACAACAATTCATTTTATCTAACAAAGGTGACAATGTTTGTGATATTTATTTTCAATAATCTATTGATTGTTTTGAAGAAAATTCATACACGCATTGATTAATTGCATCTAACTATGATTCATTGAAACACATTGCTAATGAAATAGTGACATCACCATATTATCTATTCTTGTTGAATCAAATTGCTTTCTCTATCGATTTCTATACCTTATCAACTATTTGCTAAAACATCTTGATTTCCTATTGTGACAACAACTCCATTATAATTAGTGATCTAGTTCATATTATGCATAGAATATCAAACATAAGAGATAAAGGAAAATAACTAGAGAAAGTTAAGTGTATCTAGTACAAGTTCAAAAGTAATAAATAAAAGAAACCATCTCATATGATGTGTATATAAGACTCAAGAGAGGAACATGGAGAAGAAATTGAAGAAAATTCTGTCTATTTTCTTTCTTCTAGAAATTGCATTTTTATCTCTAGAAGAAATACCTCTACCTAATCACCCACTTTTGGGACACCAATACCAATTATTTGTCTAAATGTTTTTTTGAACTTACACTCCTCCCACAAGCTCAAACACAATTGATATTTTTACATCCACTATGAGCTAGATTTTCCAATCTCCACCCAATAAAATGAGAACTCCACCACTCACTTCCTATGAATTAGTATCTTTGGGCAATATTGTTTCCTCAAAATTGATCACATATACAATGAATGTGTTAGTCCCAATGATGAACCAAAACTCATAGTTTAGATCTAGTAGTCAAATATATATGTCCTTCACAAGCTAGTTTCCATAATGTGTTGAAGATGGGATAATAGCAAATGGTCATATCTATCCCCATGACTACCCATCCTATGACATTGACTCAATATCTTTATGGTACCACCCAAACACCTTCTATATATACCAACCTATAAGGAGTCTAAAGATTTTCCTAAAATTTCCTATCAATAAGTCTTACAAAATCCATTGAATCCAAATTTTTTTTATAGATAAAAAAAATTTGGTAGTGCCAAAGCCCTGCCTAATGTTAACATGGCTTGACAATTACTGAATACAAACCCATAATAGGGAGTCCAAAACTTACTTTGGTTCCTAGGAGGTGTTCTTGATCAAAACTTTCCACCTCATCTTGATCACCAACAAATACATCAACAAATTATTGGGGGCACGAACTATAGAATACCTTTAAAGTAGTCCCCTCCTCATAATTAAAACCTATATAATTAGGGTGCATTTAAACCTCCAACAATAGGACATAATCAAAAGCAAGATTTTTAACATCAATATATAGTCCCTTATGTGAAACAAAACCAAGGGTATGCTACTCCAAATCAATGACTAGTGTATGACTACCTAGTACAAAACTATCAAGCCTAGGGCCCTTCTAGGGCACAA
This sequence comes from Wollemia nobilis, assembly GCA_028583015.1. Taxonomy (NCBI): domain Eukaryota; kingdom Viridiplantae; phylum Streptophyta; class Pinopsida; order Araucariales; family Araucariaceae; genus Wollemia; species Wollemia nobilis. The sequence continues at coordinate 6,308,407 of JAQPPZ010016334.1, read as the reverse complement.
CAATAATTATGAGACTAGAATTATGAATAATCCTTGAACTTGATGGTCTATTCTCCCATTTTTGTTTTTTCCATGAAGGCCTTACCTACTTTTGATAACAATAGGAACAAAACCATTTTAGATCACTTGAATGATTTATCCATTCTAAATTTAGTGCACACAATCTAGGAAGAAGACATCATGGTTTGACTACTCATCTATTCACAAAGTAATAAAGTTTTTATCTATTATCAAAGTCGACCTTACAATTTTATAACAAATTGGGATTAAAAAGCCAAATTATCATGAGGAGGTTTGACAACTTAACATGATGCAAAGGAATCCCCAAGAGAATATCCATGAATATAATATAAGGTTCATTTACACCCTATACATTATACCTCTAAATATTAGATTGTTAGATGATTAGGCTCTGCCATACAATATCAAAGGTTTGTTATCTAACTTGGTCCTTATGGTTTATAATGCAAGCCTCATACATTTTCAAGAGCCTTTTAGGAAGCAACCCGAGCCAAAGATGTATTCATCAAAATAGATAAATGACTATCTACTTTCCCCATGGCTTATGCCACCTACATAAAATCTAATACCAATCCATTTGCATCAAGGACTCCACCCATCATCAATCTCATTCCTAGTTTGCAATTCCACCCTAGAGCATCCACCTACCTAAATTCTCCAAATATATTAATGCATATAGGTCAAAATCCATCATCCATCATTACCTTTTAGACATGATCACTAGATTTACCCACTCTTCAAACCACCAATGATTCTAAAGTTCTTTTGGAGAAGGAAAATCTTAAGATGAAAGACATGCTATATGTGATGAAGGATATGGTTAACTACAATAATACAAAAAACCACAATGGAAACCAAGTAGTGGATGACAATAACATCAAAAGTGGTAACTGAGAAGAACCCCCTATATCATTAAATATCAGTTACCTTGATAAAGCATTGGTCAGGTGGTCGGGGTTGGCTAGGTATAGAATAACATGGTCAACACAAAGGCTAAAATGAACACATTGTGATGCCTAGTTAATAATATTTTATATAATATATTATATTGTGCAATGGTGATTGGTAATGCACAAACTATGATATACAATCAACAATATTAAGCACAATAGGAGAAATCCATGAATAAAGTAATAAAATCTCCTCTACCTCTTGAACAAATATCGAATCCAGATGGAATAGACTTTCCAATAATGTTTCAGCAATGGGTCACCAACTTGCTCAATCTAGGAAATGATATTCTTGCAAACTTCCATGATGATGGTGAGGAGGATAGGATTTTGTATGTGCAAACAATCCTAGTCAACCAATAGGGGGTTGTAACTAGAGGTACGAGGAAAGTGATGCAAGATCAACCAATACCATAAAGAAATCAAGCTAAGCCATCCAACTTGGCTAATACCAATATGGACACAACCATCCTTAGTAGGAAAATACCTCCCCTTCAAATTAAAGATAAGGGTCTTGTTGCCTTGAACCAAAAGGTACAATCTAAGGCTAGATTAAGATAAAAGTTATAATTTGACTAACATTTGAATAGAAAGACACAACATGAGGAGTCCCCAATAATCAATTTGCTCTATTGCTCGAGAAAGATAGGTGAAGACCTAATTATAAGGTAGTTGGCATGAGCCCATAGTCAACTAGGGATAGAAATAATGAGTTTGGTGAGAATTCATGGTGAACTAGGGATAGTTGCTAAGGAGTCCTCGAATAATTTTTTTCCCTTTGCCCCTTCACTTGTGATGTGTTCTCTTATTTATTGTGTTGCATGAGGGTTTTTTGGGTCTTTCTTGATAATTTTTTTGACCTTATGGAGCATTGGGCTTCCCCCTTATCTTCCCTCTACCTTCGTGCCTTCTAGTACCTTGGTTTAATTCATATCCTTTGATGCATTTGGAAGGAAAGGAATCTTCATGCCTTTAATAACTCCTTGAAAGTTGTTGATTCCATGAGCCTCAATCCATCTCTACCAAAGTTGATAATGTCTCACTTGTTTCCCTTGACATTGGTTTTGTTGTCAAGGGGAAGGAGGAGTTGGAGTTGTCCTCAGGTTTCCAACCTCAAGTTGTTCCCATGGTCCAACCAGGTCCAAGTTTGAGATATTCGACCATTTGGGAGTCCCCCTCTTCTAGATAGATTAAAATTAATTTTTATGTTACATCAAAATTTAATATTGTATTTTCAAGTGTTTGAGGAGTTATTATGAATTCAAGAAGTGAGATCCTACTTGCCTTTGCAAAAAAATTGAGATCTCAGACTAGTCACTTTGCAGAGGCTAAAGTGATTTTTTAGGATATCTCTCAATTGGAAGCCTTGGATTGCAAGAAAGTTGTTATCGAATGTGACTCCCTTAACATAATCAACTTGGTTAATGGCATTTAGACTCCCAACTGTACCATAGTAAATATAATTTTAGAGTCTAAAATAATGATCCAAAACTTGGAAGAAATTCAAATTAAGCATATCTTTAGGAAGGATAATAAATCTATGGATTTCCTTGCCAACTTGGGCTTGTGCTAAGAAGACATCGTCATATGGTAGGAAGAATTTCCTAAATGTCTTAACATTTTTGAAAATGAGGTTAGGATATCCTAGTATGGGTTGTTCCATCACCTGGTGGGATGGAGACTAGATTAGATCATCCTTGGGCTTTAGGAGGGGAAGGGTCATTGTTGTTGAGCGTGGTCCCTATGTTTTCAGTGTCACAATAGACGTTATGAAAGCTTTGAATATATTTATTTGGATATAGGGCCATTTTGTGCATTTTAGATAGGGCACCTTAAAATTTTATATTTGAAACTTAACTCTTTTCGTGCCACTCATTCGAGTTATTATATCCCTATTTTGTGGAGGTCTAGGTGGCTAGCCCTAGTTGGCAAACTTTTTGCATGTACTTTTTTGGGTTTAAATCAAGGCTCTCAAAATTTAAAAGGGATTATATGGATTAAATGGAGTATAGTGAGTCATCATCACACGTGGTGGACTATATTTATGAGCTAAGTTAATTTCACTTGGAATATTTAGACTAATTGGATAGGTGGTTTACATCAAATCGACAATCATCATTTTGATTGGCCAAGGGATGTGGACCAATCCAGTGTTGAGTGATCATGAATTTTTCATGGAATGAGTCCTCAATGGTGGCAAGAGAAATTTAGTAAAGGGGTTGATAATAGCAAGTCATGGACTGCTATGATTAGGCAAGTGTTGGGGTTTCCCTTAATGATGATTGTATGGGATGAGGTTGTTGCTTGGCATATGGGAAGTGCCAAACACCAATTAGGATACTATGAGAGAGTGTAAAAATTCCTTTCTTTAATCCATGAATATCACCACAAATCTACCTAATTTTGGATTCCAAGGCCCTAGAATGGTCGGTTTCTATTTTAATAAGGTTGGAATGATCCATGGGAGTATAGTTCTAGAATTTTTTCCATGGTGCAAGTCCTAGAGTGATTGTTGGCATCAGTGTAGCTTGCTGGGAGTTGGTTGGTATGATATCATTTTCTTTTGCCATTCCAACTGTCCACTTGGTTTTTAAAGGACTTTACTTACTCTACTTCTCAATATTTCTTGTGGGAATCTGAGGCTTTGGCTTGTCAAGGTAGCTTGGATTTTGGAGGAATGTCATAGTTTAATTTCCCTATAATTTTAGCCACTTTTCAAGAAAGCATTGGTTTATTTTGTGTTTGGAGTATTGCTTTGGATAACGTATCGTGTTCAAATTTTCTTGGCAAGCTCATGTGCGTAAGTTTTCTTGGAATAATGGCAACGTTGATTCTAGAACTAAGCACTTTGGTCGTAGATGAGAATGTAATAAAAATCATTAACAAGGGTAATCTCCTCTAGTTATTGATGAAATTTAATGGACACAACAAGGAAATGACCAAGCATATGGTCTATTCATGGTGTAGTGGGATGGTTAGAGTGGGGAACCTTGAATTTGAGGTTACTATTCCACTAATTGTTGAAGTGATAGGTCTGCTAGTGGATGGATATGTGCACAACAAAGAGAAAAACTCCCTGGCTAGAGAATCTCAGTAATTCTTGGGAAATATGAGGAGCTGGTGAAATTCCAAAATAGATTTAAGATATCTCTAAAAGTACCCTGGGACTGAGTTGCATGGTAATAATGAAATATTTCATGCTGGATGAAAATCAAGAAATTTTTAGGAGTTTTTATTTTATATTCCTAAACCACTACGAATATCCCTTCATTCTTGTTTTTTTCTATGTCGAGGTGTATGTGTAGGGTGAAGAAAGGATTTGCATCAAACCCAATCCACTGGGGGTTGGTGAAGCTGATTTTTGACCACATCATTAAAGCAAGAGGCTTGTTGGGGGAGGAGATCTTGAATTTCCTAGCAAAGGTGATACCTCCCATTATTGACTATCTAGAATCATATCACTCCGATCAGAGTGATTATTTGAGCTAGGAGGTCATCAACACTACCCTTGTCTTGGTTTTTGGGGCCAAGGTGGTGGAGTCCCCCCTAAAAGGAGCTAGAAAGAGCAAGGAAATAACTAGGTCTTCGAAGCACTTGGTGATAAAGTTAGAAAATACTGGTAAAGCTCCTATTTGTGTGGATGAATCTGAATCTAAAGACTTCAATCAGCCTTCAAATAAATCTAAGCTTCTTTTTGAGTTGGCCAATACAAAAAAATATATTAATTCTTGATCCTAAGATACCCTTAGTATACCCAAATCCTTCAAAGGGATGCTCATGAACCTGCAGAAGTCCCTTATCGACTCCATGTAAGTGATCATCTCATGCACAAAATAAATTATGGTGTTAATGGGTTGGAAACAATAGAAAGTGAATGAGTAGGATGTAGACAAGAATGAAGTTGATCCCAATGACCTGAAGGATTAAGTTGAGGTATCCCTGGATGCATTTTTTATATTGGTGTCTATCTGCTTTTTTGGGTGGCCCTCCCTTGCATGGGAGGTTGGTCTTTTTGGTTTTAATCTCAAATATGTTTTTCTAGTTTGTTGTTTTTGGGCCATACATAGGATTTTTTAGGTTCCTTAGTGGTAAATTTACTGGTTAGCCCTATTTTTCTCCTACCTTATTTGGTTCTTTGGGGAGGTTAGTTTGGTTTTTTTTGTAAAAAGTTTGGGGATCCTTTAAAAACCCTTTCTTCCACATAATAAAAAAATAAAATAGCAGATTACAAGGTTTACCAAAAAATAATAATAAACCCTAATCACATTCATAATTAGTTAGGGATCAAGGTGATATCCCCAAAAATTAGGAAAAGTAGTCAAAACTATTAAGGGAAGCCAAAAATAGCATAAATACTCTTCATTGACTAGTGAAGGCAAATTGGAAAATAAAAGATGATTTAAAAAAAATTCCTCAAGGAATGAGGGGAATCCAACTGGGATTAGGTTTAGTATTGTTGAGAAGCTAAAAAAAATTGACCGAAGTGAGAATTTTGGAGGCTTTAGCCTTACTTGGACAATGGGACCTAGTTTAAGAAGAAATAAGAGAGCAAGAGCAAAGCTACACATAAAGGGATAATCATATTGTCAATAATCAACCTAGTGTAGCCATGCAACAAAATCTAATGGAACAAGATCTAAGACATACTGGTAAATATCATTAATGTTCTCAATGCTCCTAAGACAAAAATGATGAATCCACTTCCATTCTACATTACTCTAAAAATTAAGAACTATATTTGAGTTGTTTCATTGTTGACTTGGGAGCAATGATCACTATGATGCCCAAAGTTGTGTGTGAGGAAACATAGTTTCCATACACAATAACTAGTAGGCCTATATAGATGGATGGAACATAGGTGAATATCATGGGCATGTTGAAAGTCTTTGTGATGACCTTGGTAAGGTACTTGAATTTGATAGTCATCCAAGAAGTAATCATGATCAACTTAACTCTACTTTGGAATGTTGTTGTGATGAGAATGGACCAAGCAACTCAAACAATGGTTACCTCATGATAGATTACACTCACATGAAGGTTCTCAAATTTGGAAAAATAATATAAATAGAGAATAAGTCTTTGATCAATTATCTCCTACACAAGTTGAACAACAATGAAGTAGTCAATTAGAATGAACTTCTTAAATTCATAAAGGATGGATTGGTTGAAAGGGATACAACTCTAAAAGTAAACATGAGCATCAAGATAATATAGGATGGAGATGACAAAGAAGGATTATTTGAAGAAAAATACTTGTGGAACTACTTTTTTTTATAGGAACCGACCAATTCCCCACCTTGACCTATCAAGACTCTCCAAAAATAAATCAAATATGGACAACCTACTTTGATGGGATAAAAATTGGGAATGATATAGGAGATAAGGTTCATATCATTTATCCAGAAGGTTAGAAAAAAAACTATATATGTTACCTCTTATTCATCTACACAAAAAATGTGGTCACGTATGCAACTTTATGCACAAGCCTACAAAAATATGAGAAATTAGAGGTCAAAAAACAAAAAAAAAATTGATGACTCTGAGTTAGTGGTTAATTGAGTTAATTCAACTTATTCTACCAGAAATTAGTAGTTGAAATCCTACCGCCATAGGGTTTGAAACTACTAAAGAGTATTGAATCTTATAAAATCATTACTATTCTAAGAGAGTGTAATGCCAAAGCAGATAAATTGGTAATGCTAGCACCTAACCCTATGAAATTGTGGAATAGGCTAAAATAATTGGAGATGGTGTTTCGACCAACAATACTAGATAATTTAAATTGGTAGGTATTTAAAAAAAAATTATTTTTTAACAAAACACCTTGGTGATCCCTCCAATATAGCTACTTATCAAGGATGTAATATTTTATAGCCCTTTATTTCAATGTATACTTTTAAGACATATTCTATTCAGTTGGTGGTTACAATATTAACAAATAATATGTAATATGCTTATACCATTTGAATTTTTAAAAAAGATGAAATCTTAAATTGATTTAAGATCATATGCATTTTTATTATCAACTTGGTGTACCCAAAAACCTACAAATTGCTCTCTTACATAAGATTTGTTAAACATTTCCTATGAATCAACTTTGCAAGCTTGATTTCTAGATCATAATCCTTAGTATTTGTAATCCACCTACTATGTTTACCATCACAATCCTTGCATAGGATCTTCCTAATATTATGATGGGGCACATATGGAAAAATATGGACTACAAAATATAAGCTCTAAATATTTTCAAGGCTTCAACAAGGATGTAAACTTGTTTTTCTAAAATGTTATAATTTTCCCATAGTGCCTTGGACATTTTCTCATGAGAGGTATTGGTTTCTCATACTCTTCATAATTTTTTTGCAGTGGAACAACATAATTAGTATGTATAAAAGTAAAATAAATTACCTAAAAGACCTTGTAATATGGTATGACTAATACCAGAGTTGTTATAATGACTTTTTTTATCCTTATAAAGGTATCCTTGGCTTCTACTGTCCTTCTAATTTTTACATCCTTATCCATTATTTTGGTGATCTCTTTGGTCAATTTAGCCTTGTTTCAAATGTATCTCTTGAGAAAATTTAATATTTCCATAAAAGCAATGCAATCTATTTTTATTCTTGGGAAAATAGATAGCCCTGATGGCTTCAAGTCTTTCTGTATTATGCCACATCCCCCCTTTCCAACTATATGGTCCAAACATTTTCCCTTTGTTACCCTCGAGAAAAAATTCTTAATATTTAATGAAATGCCATATTTTTTTGTATTTAAAAAGACTTGTATAAAATGTCCAGCATGATCCTTAACATTCTTTGAAAATAATTATATAAATAAATCACAATAAACTACTCAACTACATTAGAGAATCCAAAATCCATAGAATTCTAGAAAGTAGCACCTGAATTAGTCATTTTAAATTTCAATTTTGACATACATGTATATACCCCATGGCATATTGAAGGTTGTTTTATGTCTCTTTATTCTTCATTAGGACTTGATTGGAAGCTGAAAATCCATCCAACATAAATAGACTTTGTTGAACCTATAACAATGTATAACAAATAATTCATTTTAGGTAATGAATAATAACCCTTCAAGGATGCCCTATTTATATTTGGAAACCACACACTATAATTTCTCTATTTTGACACATGAGCTAGATCTACTACCCATGTAGAGTATTGGGCTAGAATAATGATCTTTACATTAAGTAAATTTTTTACCTCCTTGATAATTGACCATAGTTAAAAATTAGCAAGCCTCAACTACTTTTTGAAAGGCTTAGCTCCTATATACAATTGGATTTCAAGAGTGATAGTGTAAACCATACATATTTTGATATTCATATTATCTAGCAATAATTTCACTAGTGAAATGCATAGTTTTTTATCTAAAAGTGAAAGGGAATTAGATGCATTTACTACTCAAGATCAATTGCTAGTTCTAAAATTGGCTACTCCAATATCTTCCTTCAATAGTTGTATTTATGGCTTCTTCAAATCTTCTTGTTATTCAACCAAACAATCCAAGGGTACTAGCTACTTTGGAATAGAATTAGTCTTGAGTTTCAACCAGTAACTCACAATATCATTGGAGTCTTCTCCTTCCTCTTCCCATATTTTGACTTGGTGTTAATTTCTTGAGCATCAAACTCATCTGTACACTACAAAAAATGTGTTGTCTATTTTTCATCTTCAAACACCTTCCAATACATGATATTATCTAGTATGGATGGCATATTGATAATTTTGATTATGTATATTTTTGTGGAATCATCCAGTGGATGAAATTATGAGGCTACAATTACCAAAGCATTTGATGGTGTATTAATTGATTTAGATATTCATCAAATTCATGCTTAATGATTCTCATACCATATTATTGTACCGCTTCAACAATAGGTGTTTGGCTTGATTATTTCCCCAAATTTGGTTCATGACGAGCTCTAAATATTTGAAATTTTTTAACTTTATAATATTTAAATTTGTTGTCTTTCATAATCCAATAACAATGTTTTGCAATTCACCATATTGTTGGTGCAACTAAAATTCAACTTAGTCATTATTATATTCCACTTATCATTTGGATGAATGAGAACTACACTTTCATGTACATCCTCATGAGAACACGTATGTCAAAATACATAGTTTAAACACTAATCACTCTTTTAGATGACATACCTATAGAAGAATCGTATATTATACAAGTAAGTTTAGGGTGATCTCCTAGATAAGCAATTACCATATTTAAGACATATGAGCCTAAATCTTGAATGACATAGTTTGGATAATTAATTGGCCTAGCCAGGTCACTCAAGATGTAGGTCATATTTGGCTCACGATACAACCTTATAATATCAACTCTATAAAGAGGAATGGAGGAATATAACAAATATAACTAAATATTACCCCCCAAAGTAGTTCTCCAATTTCTTGATAGACAAAATACCATGATTAAGAAGAGTTCCAACTACCACTATGTCCATGTTAATATTATCTCCTATGAACATGATCCAATTGGAAACACAAGTCTTTTGTAATTCTAATGCAAGAAACTATATTAGAATCAAAGGAATATAAATCATGATATAAACAAGTGGCATTAAGTCTTAATTTCTTCATCAAAACTTTAGGCATGATAGACTAAGAACAAAAAATTAGTAGATAGTTATGCAAGATATCTCTAGGTAAGTAATGAGATATCTCTACGCAATTCTCTAGAAGCATATGATATTTTGAATATATCATATAATCATAAATAACCTCAGAAAAGTCCAAGAAATATATCCAAAATATCTTGATATTATGGAAAGAGCCCAAAAAGGAGATCTCTAGAAATTGTTGTCATGTGTCCTTCTAGAGTTCTCCATGCATGTAATATCTAGCTTCCATGAGCTTATAAATATATAAGATCCCCTTATTTGAGGTAATTTTATCCAATACTCATTATTTTGACTGTTCTAAACCTTAGAATTTTGAGTTAAGGAAGCTTAAGAAAGAGTGCAATTCAAAAATAATAGAGTATAGCAAAATAGAATACAAAAGTGCATAAGCACAATAACATAATGATTTTATTGCTTAGAAAACATAGTACAATGCCAACAATATCTAAGAAGATATATGAGGCTATAACATTGCATGCATTACTCATGTCTTTATAGTCAGGAATGCATATCTATTTATACACTATTTTGGTGTGTTGGAAACCCACCATAATGTATATTGAAGGTCACCTATATAAAAATATGATAATTCATCTTCCATGAGTTACAAAGTGAATTTAATTAAAAATTACATACATATGACTTCTTTTGTATTTTATCATTTACTAATGTGTAAAATGACAAGATGCACTTTGGCCATGAAAATCTAAAAATATAAATTACTATATTTAGTAAGAATTTTGTTTTGAATTTATTAGTCTCTAGAGCAATTATTCCATAATTTTTTAGCAACTCTATATTTGACAGATTTGCCTAGTAAAATTATTGCTCAAATTATTTTAAGGTTTCATGAATGGATCAAAATGGATCCCCAAGAACAAATTTATGCCCTTAACAGTGTGGTTAGGATCACAAAATATTTTTTAGGGTATTTTAAAGCATAAATTCATGCCCTATAAAGGTCACATACCTAGATAATTTATAGCATTAACTTTATATATTTCTTTGCCATTCCCCTTGGTGATCGACTTTATCTAGATCATTATTTCTTTATCTATTTTTTTGTCATTTTCCTTGGTGACCAAGTTGTCCTACCTTAAAAACTATGCATCTAAATGGATTGCCTTCTGCTAGTCTTAGTCCATGTGTCAATAATCTAACCCTCCTTCACTGGGGCTAAATTGTATATATTGTGTTCTTTAATATACAACTATTATGGTACTATGGTAGTATCCAATAGAGGTGGATGATAGGGTCTTAAAAGTTCAACATTGAAGATTGGATACAAACCAAGTTAAGATGAAAGATTCAATTCAAAGGTATTTTCTCCCACCTTTAGTGATGGTGTGTGGTCCATAGATAATAGGTCTAATATTCCTATGGGTTCCTACAAGTATCTCTTTTTGAAGATGTAATTATACCTAATATTCAACATTGAATTATTGTGGACCTAATGTTGGTCATGGAATTTGCTTATTTTTCTTATTTGTCTTCTTTAAAAAGGCATGGATCATTATTCCACAAACCATGTTTTATTTTTTATTATTTTTGTCCATGATGTGAGTAATCTATGGGATTCATAGGGAGGGCTACATCAATGGGTATAAAGGTTGGAATCCACAATAAACATGAAATAAGTTGTGTTTGGTAGAGCTATGCAAAGCTCAATTGTAGCAATGTTGAATGTAGAGGAGGAAATTATCCCATGCATTTGAATTGAGAAATTATACATTCAAAGAATATGTACAATCAATTGACTTACATTTTCTATTTGAACATCAATATAAGGATGAAAGTTTGTGGATGTGCCCAACTTGGTGTCCATAATTTTCCATAGGGTGGACCAAAAAATACTTAAAAATTTGTTATTCTTGTTAGACATAATAGACTTTGGAAATCCAAAGTTGATCCACACATGATTAAAATAGATATTAGCATTCTTAGATAAAATGTATTTCTTATAAGGAATCATGAGCCACTTTTGATAAATAAACTGCTACGATAACACAATCATTACTATGCTTAGATATAGATAAACCTAAGAGGAAATTGATTCACAAGGCTTGGAAGACACTAGAAATGGTGTATATAGTCCTTGCTTCTTGTTGATTGGCTAGGTAACAATGTAGGGGTGCATGACTTGAAGTACCTCTTGACATCATTCCTCATTTTGGACCATTAAAAGTACTTTTGAAGAAATTCAAACATTTTTTCTTTTCAAAGTGACCTACTACTTTGGTGAAGTTCCCTTCCTAAATCATCTTTGAGCACTCACTATATGATAAACAAATATGTCCCATGTGGAAAAGGATATTATCATGCAAATAAAAATTAATAACCCACATGAAGAGCTTGGTATGTGTAACAACCCAAAACTAACCAAACTGGGAGTAAAATGTTTTTTAGAGGAGAAATATTGAAAAGGTTCTCCAAGATGTTTCTAGTTCAATATTTATATTCATAAAGGCTTCACCACATTTCAAGTTCACGATGTTGCAAACATCCCTTGAGTGGATAGGAGTGACCAATCTCTCATAAACTTGTAGGGTTTACCTTGTACACCTCCACGACTTAAAGGATACCTTCACATGGTCACTCCATTTCTTAACACTCTCTAAAAATGTAGGATATCTTGACCAGAGCATAGGGATTAACCCTATCTCAGTTATTCAATAAAAGGGATGCCAATTCCTTTACTAGTATAAGTCTTATAATAGTACTTAGGCATAAGACCTCTTAGTTTACACATTACACCATGTATAAAACTATGGTGCTCAATTATCCTATCATCTTGATGGTTTAATTGAGGTGACTATCACTCCATATGAAATCCCTCACATGGACACCCAACAGTCATTTGGAGTTCTACCACCAAATAAAAATTGCTAATGGGATCCAAACCTCCACGGTTGGAAAAGAGGATTCAAGCTACACCACCTAAATATTTTCAAAGACTCCTTGTATTTGGGTCCACTTTGAATATCCTTTATCAAAAGTTCTCATTGTAAAAACCCTCAAGTGTTGCTACACCGCAACAACCTTAGGTTTGGATCCATCCTTTAGGTTCTTCTAGGCTTGACTAACTAAGGATGTCCTCCCATAAGATACAAAAACCTAAACCCAAAGTGAAACATGAAACCATTCATTCCTTCTCTCTCTCTCATTATAACATTTAGCATTCTTTCAATTTGCATGTATAAAATAAAGTATAACATCTACTCTTTTAAAATATGTACATAAATTTTAAAACATACATTTCATAATGAGAGGAGCATGTTAATGCTAAAGCTTTAATCAATAAAAGCACTATATCAATTTCCTCTTATCAATCCTTAGAAATCATCTATTCATAGCAAGGAAATATATTCTTATTTCATAATTGAGTACTTCTCAAATAATATACAAAACTACTTATTTAATCATTTACCAACAAGTTCTTTTCTTTCTTTACAAATGTTCATAAATAAAAAGCTTCTCAAAAATCCATAGTGGAACTCTCCTTGATCGAGATCTCCTTGGGTTTCTTTGAGGAGTGGATAGGTAAGGGATCAAGACAACTCCTTTATGTTAAGAATGCAAACATAAATGCATGTTTCATTTCAATACATAAAGGAAAAATGTATATATTCACTTCTTTCATTCATTTGAAATCAAGGAGGAAAACCTCATAATTTTTCTTAAGTAGAAACATTTCATTCAATGCAAACAAAGTACTCCCACATTACACTTCTATTTGCATTTTAAATAAACCCCCATAAGTTTTATTTTTAACCATTGGACTCCACATCCAAATACCAATTCATAATTTCCATAATAAATAACCAAAAATAAAATTCCTTCTTTTCTTTTCAAAGCATAACAAGGAAACCCCATAATTTCCTTGATTAAATGGATTCCACATCCATTTAATATTCAATTATTTCTTTAAAACAACACGTGTAAGAAATATCTCATAACGTTTCTTCATAATTTCCTTAATTAAATGGATTCCACATCCATTTAATATTCAATTATTTCTTTAAAACAACACACTTAAGAAATATCTCATAATGTTTCTTCACTAATGAACTCCATGTTGATCTAATAATTTAAAAAGTATCTATATGAACATGCAATTCCTACTTCATGTTTTCAAAACTTTCACAAAACTAGCAATATATTTCCGCAATATATTTCCATAATATATCTTCACAAAGCAAACAATAAATTTCCACAATTTATTTCTACAAACAAACAATATATTTCCACAATATAAATACTCCACTATTTATATTTTATCTTTCCTTAGTTTTCTATATTCTTTAATCAAGAAAACTAGACACAAGTGGAAACTTCATAATTTTTGATATTCTAATAATTTCAAATATAAATACTCCACTATTTATATTTTATAATTCCTTAGTTTTCTATATTTTTTAATCAAGAAAAACTAAGCACAAGTAGAAACCCTATAATTTTCGATATTCTAATAATTTCAAAATATAAATACTCCACTAGTTATATTTTATCTTTCTTTAGTTTTCTATATTCTTTAATCAAGAAAACTAAGCACAAGTGGAAACCCTATAATTTTTTATATTCTAATAACTTCATAATATAAATACTCCACTATTTATATTTTATTTTTCCTTAGTTTTCTATATTCTTTAATCAAGAAAACTAAGCACAAATGGAAACCTTATATTTTTTTATATTCTAATAATTTCAAAATATAAATACTTCACTATTTATATATATATATATATATATATATATATATATATATATATATATATATTTATATTTTGATAAGTAACATTTATATACATAATTGGGTTTTTCTAGAGGATCCCAAAAACCTTATTACAAAAACAGGGTGAACCCATTACAGCCGCAAGGTTGAGGTCTCAAAGTGAGCCTCAGACCTGAACAAAAAGGGAAACTGAAACTGTCATAGCATTGGAGAGAAAAGGATAAGCAGGCCTCCACGAGGCTCAAAAACCAACCGACCAGGGACCGACAGCAGCCTTAATTGGCAGTAGTTTTCTCCGGGGTCCCAGAGGACCCATCAGCATGCGACTTGAGATTACGGAGGCACAGGATTGCCGACTCAGCAGCCCTAGAGATGTTCCCCATAGCGTCGATGGCCATATCGATGAGCAAGCTCAGGGGAACCTTCTCCTGATCCTTTTTCTGCACCGACTCAGAATTCGAGCTCAGGTGGAGAGGAGAGTCGTTATCCACTTCGGCCTTGGCTTTCTTGAGCCGTCTGGAACGTCTGCCACTCAGAGGAGTTGCCTTGGCCTTTACTACGATAGTGACTGCGACTAGGGGTTGCCTGGTCGGGAGGAGAGGGAGACTCGGTCTTGGGAGCGTCGGGGCCCGGGGATGCAGGCGGGTTGGAAGAGAGGGGAGGGATGATCTGAGGGGGGGCCCTATTAGAAAGACAGTGGCGGAAGATAACGCCCATGAGCCCCTGGTGCCGCGGCCTGGACTTGCTCTTCCGAGCGGCCTCGATGGAACAACCGAGGGAGTAGTTGAGGAAGTCCGGGAAGCACAGCTTCTTGGATGCCCGCAAGTGGTTCACGAGGCTGATGTGGTAGCTGCGAAGAGGCTTGTCTGGATCACCACAGCATATGAACTGCATCAACGGTTTCAAAGCCCAGCTCCACGGTTCATCCAGCTCCTCTCTGAAGAGGGAGGACTTGTCCCAGCCTAAATTCTTCCCTTTGTCCGAAAACTAGTCCAACTCCTCTTGCCAGTTGTGCTTGTCCCGCCGAATGAAATGCCCGGTGGCCGACATCCCAGTAATCTCGAGCAAGAGATCAAAGGTGACCTTCAGGTGGACACCTTTCACCCGAACCTCCCCATCTTGCCAAGTCTCCATGAAATTAGACGTAATTTTATCATCCGGGCCCTGAAACTTTATGAGGAAAGGAACTAGCCCGAGGGCTTTCATGAAGATTTTCTCCTCCTCAGACAGGGAAGAGAATTCTGGCTCAATGTAAGGTACATCCATGGGGGGGGCAAGGGATCTGCGAAAGAAGGCATTAAGGCAGGAAGATGCTGCAGTACAGGGATGACTGCACACGATTCTGGGACGATGACAAAGATAAATGAAATCACCCGTTTCGCCACCTTGGAATAAAAAGAAAGGAAGCTTGCATCAGAATGACGGCAGATCGTGGAAGCCGCATGCATGGGAAACAGCCGAAAAGAGGGGAGCCGTCGGATAGGGAGGAGATAGGCTCGCTCGATCTCGATGACGAAAGAAAATCATGCCTAGAAAGGCGTTAAGAATGTGAAAGAAGCTGCTCGCCGACTCGTGACTACCGCCCACGTCATGGGCCTTGACGGCTGCGTCGGGGGTCGTCTCATCGAGAGCAGTAATTGGATGTCAAAAGAAACCCAATCGCCAACTGTCCTCCATCCCAAGAACTTCTGACGTGTCCCACCTAGCTGATCTGGTGAGAATCATTGAGCTTTTAGGAACTCTGATGTCACCACGTCAGCAATATCTTGAGGGATTTTGAGATCCCACATGGTGAGTTTGTCGGAGGAGGATCCTCTATTGGCCAGGAGGTCAGCCAAAGAATTTCCTTCCCTAAAGATGTGCTGGCATCTGTGGGTCCTACTGCGGAGAATCCTCTGAATCTCTCCGATGGTGTTGTGGACCCTCCAGGCAAGGGTCTTATCCTTGTTCAAGTAGTTTATGATATTCATAGAGTCACCTTCTATGATGATAGCTCTGGAGTCCTCCGAAATGAGGGCTAACCCTCTCCAAAGGGCTCTGGCTTTTGCGACACGGTTGGTCTGAATCCCAAGATCTTCAGAGAAGGCGAGGATAACCATACCACGATGATCTCTGACAGTGCCGCCAGCCCCCGTTGCTCCTGGGTTCCCTTTGGAAGCCCCGTCAAAGTTAAGCTTAATCCATCCTGGAGGGGGAGGACTCCACTTAGCGAGGGTATGGGGGTGAGGAAGAGGGTTCCCCAGGGAGGGACAATTAGAAATATTAAAAGAAGAGAGGATACGCCCTTCTTGGGTCAGAGGACAGGGGCTGGGGCATTGAATGGAATTTGCATTTTTGGAAGCGAAAGCTATAGCCATGATGGCCATCGAGGGAGGATCCCGGGTAGAGGTTCCAAAGATCCTACAGTTTCTCTCAAGCCAGACTTTCCAAATCATGTGGTGGAGGCAGATGTCCCAGAGGAAACGAAGCTTAAGATTAACAAAGGGTTGGGGCCATTGGTAGAAGGCATCACACAAAGACCTGGGAGGAACCCATTGGACCTGAAAGGAAGACAGGGTAAACCCAAACACAGTCGAGGTGAACTCACAGTGGAGGAATAGGTGATCGATGGATTCCCAATTGGACAGGCAAAGGTAACATCTATTAGGGAGGGGGATGCCTATTTTGATGAGATTCTCAGTGGTGAGGGATTTGTTTTGGAAGGCAATCCACGAGAAGAAGGCCACTTTCAAAATGAGGTTCTTCTTCCAAGCAATGTGGGAAGGGGAGACGGGATGATCCTTCAGGAGGGAGAAGGCAGACTTAACAGTGTACAGCCCTTTGTCAGACCCAGCCCAGGCAGGCTTGTCATCCTTTTGCTCAAAGGGAATGGTAGTAGCTTGGAGCATAATGTTGAGAGCAGCAACCTCAGGAGAGGTGCCCGCGAGGAGCCTCCATCGGGGTTGACCATCTTCCCAGACTATGAAGTCAGAAGCCTTCATTCCCAAATGAGAGTCAGGGACCATTTGAAGCATGGCGAGGTCCGCTTTGTCGCTTAGGGGTTCATCCAATAACCATCTGTGGCTCCAAAAATCAATACTTTGTTCGTCCCCCAGAACCCATCTGAGGCCTTTCTGGATGAGCACTTTGGAATGAGTTACAGCCTTCCAGAAGGCAGATCCATTGGGGTGGATGCCAGAATCCAGGAAAGAAATGTTTCCCATGTATTTCTTAGACACCAGCAAGGTCCACTCCGCAGGGTCTTTCGAGATAATCCTCCAAGCCTGCTTGCCTAGCAAGGCTGTGTTCATGTCTGACAGTTTTCTGAAACCCAATCCTCCCTGCTTCTTACTTCTGTAGACAATGTCCCAAGCCACAAGGGGAATCTTAGCCTTGTCTTCGGCACCTGACCAAAGAAATTTTTTTTAGATGCACTCAATAAGCTTGCACACTGACTTGGGAAGATAGAAGACAGACATGAAGTAAATGGGGATGCTTTGGAGGGTTGAACTTGATAGGGTTGCTTTCGCCGCTTGGGACAGAAGTTTACCTTTCCAGGCTGCCAGCTTTCGATGGAATATTTCCACAACGTTGTTCCACATACTCTCCTTTGGTCTTCCCCAGAAAAGGGGAAGCCCCAGATAGGAGGATGGGAGAGCTCCTGCAGAGCACCCAAGGATCCGCCCAATCCTGCCCTAACGGTCCGGGGGGGTGTGAACAAAAAATAGCTTACTTTTGGAGAAGTTAACCTACTGCCCAGCCACTTCCTCATAGAGGGATAGGATATGCTTGATGTTTCTACCCTGAATGACAAACGCCTGCGTAGAAAGGATGGTGTCATCAACAAATTGTTGGTGAGTAGTGGGAGTGGAGTTGGACGCCACTGGGATGTCGGAGATCTTCCCCACCACTCTAGCCGCAGAAAGGGTTCTGCCAAGGGATTCCACCAAGATGATGAACAAAAGAGGGGATAGCGGGTCTCCTTGACGGAGTCCTCTGATGCTGGGAAAAAATCCAGCAAGGGAGCCATTAACCAGCACCGAGAACCAGGCAAAGGAGAAGCAGTTATGGATAAGCTGGACCCATCTGGGGTGGAAGCCAAACTTCAGAAGCACGTCCCGAAGAAACTCCCAGCTGACTCGATCAAAAGCTTTGGTCATATCAAGTTTGAGGAAAAGACCTACTTTTTTTTTTCGGACCGCAGAATGAAGGGTTTCATGAATGGAGATGACGCCATCCAAAATGTTTCTGCCTTTGACCGAGCTTCCTTGGCGGGGGTCAATGATGAAGGGAAGGATAGGCTTCATCCTGGATGCCATGGCTTTGGAGAGGATCTTGAAAAGGACGTTGCAGAGGCTGATGGGGTGAAATTCAGCCATAGACCGGCAATTAGGGGACTTGGGGATCAAAGCAATGAAGGTGGAGTTAACAGCCCAGGGAATGGGGTGGGATTGGAGGTCACGAATGGCAGCGCAGACGTCCGGTCCTACCAGGTCCCAGCAGGCTTGGTAGAACCGGGGAGGAAATCCGTCTAGCCCGGGGGCTTTATCAGGTTGCATGGAGAAGACCACCTCCTTAATTTCCGAGTCGGAGAAGGGCTTGAGGAGGGAGGAATTGGAGTCACCAGAAACCAGACTGGGGATGTTCTCCAAAAGGGCGGCCTTGGCAGAGGCAGAGCTTTCTGGGGAGGATCCTAAGAGGTTTTGAAAGAAAGAGACAGCCTCAGATCTGATCTCGTGGATATCTTCAGTGCTAGAACCATCGCTACATTGAATTTTGCTAATCTTATTAGAGCCTCTGTGTCTCATGGTTGTAGCATGGAAGAATTTGGTATTGGAGTCTCCCACTTTGATCCATAGTTCTCTGGATTTCTGCCTCCAGAAGGTTTCCTCACTGGCAAGAATGGAGTGGAATTCAGCAAGAAGTTTCCCTTCCTCCTTCCTCACTGCAGCCCCATAATCCCCTTCTTCGACCCTTCTCTCAATGGCTTGGAGTTGATCTAAAATTAACTTCTTTCGGCTAAAAATGTTGCCAAACACCTCTCTATTCCACCTGCGCAAGTTTTCCTTGGTGAACTTGAGCTTCTGAGTAATCCTAAATATGGGAGATCCATGGACATGCTGATTCCACCACTGGCTCATCTTTTCATGGAAGTCCTTGTGTTTGAGCCACATAGCCTCAAACCGAAAGGGGGTTCAAAACCCAGGAGACCTGCCCATCTGGAGGAAAATGGGATTATGGTCCGATCCAATCTTGGGGAGAGCCAAAAGGGAAGCATCACCAAAAAGAGGAATAGCTTCCTGGGAGATCAGGAATCTATCCAATTTGACCTGTATCAGATTACCTCCAATCCTTCTGTTGCTCCACGTATAGCGATTCCCTTTGAGAGGAATATTAATGAGCTCGTTTGCATCCACAAATTCCCTAAGATCCTCAGTATAATGGTGGGTGGCAGCCAACCCTCCCTTTTTCTCCGTTGGGTACAGGGGGCTATTGAAATCCCCTGCAACCACCCAAGGGATAGTGCTAAAAGAGTCCCTCATCCGGGAGATGGAATTCCAAAATTTAGATCTCTCAATAGGGGAATTTGGAGCGTACAGGTTGGACAGGATCCAAGACTGATTACTGGAGATGCTATGAAAGAGAATATTAATGACTCTGCTGGAGGATGATAGAAACCTACCTTCCACTTGGGACGGGTCCCAGAGACACATAAGTCCTCCACAGGAACCTAGAACGGGGTTGTGCAGAGCTTCGCCTTGAGACCAGATGGTCCTGGCTGCTTTCCTGGAGGACTTCTCGTCACATTTGGTTTTTTGCATGATGAAGATGGAGGGTCTGATATCCTTACGCATATTAGCAGCAAGTCTGAGCTTGGCTGCACTATTGAGCCCTCTCACATTCCAGGAGAGGATTTTCATCTAGAAGATCTGAGAGGTTTCTTGCCTCCCTTCGCCTGCTGGAAGGGGGGTTTAGAAACTTTAGGATCATCAGAGAGGGATTCGTCAGAATTTAGGAAAAGAGTCCACTGGGAGCCGTTAGCTAAGTCATCCTCAGTGGCCCTGATACATTGCTCGACTGTAGAAGGGCGTCCTCTTTTCCTCTCGGCTCCATAATCCATGGTGTGCCCTTTGCTTCTAGTGTTGATTGGACTAAACTTCCCAGACAAAGATTGTTGGGGTAGGAAGTTCTCGATCTCCTGAAGGATGGGGTTTAAAGATTTTGTATTGATGGCAGAGGCTCTGAGGGGTTCTGGGGAAGGTTCAAGGTTGGTGCTAGGGTTTGAAACAGGATCTCGAGATTTGCCTTTGAAACGCCCCTCCTGGCCCAAACCTTGGGATTCTGAAGGGACGATGGGGGGATTCCCTATCGAGACTGGAACTTCCTTCGCACGCCTAGGAACATTGAGATCCTCGCCTTTACCAAGAGGGCCCTACGAAGAGGGCTTCAAAACTTGAGCTTGGGGACATTGGTGGATCAGATGCCCTTGGGTATTGCATGCAGAGCAGAACGCGGGTTTATTTTCATAAACAATGGGCTGCTTTTTGATGAGGATGGAATCCTTGAACAGATTGACAAAGGAAGGAAGGTTGGTTTCCAAATTGGCATTAACACACAAGCGAGCGTGGATCATGCAGGAGTGTACCTTAGTAGACGAATCTACAACAACGAGCTCTCCAATAGTGCGGGCAATCCCTCTCAGGACTTCTTCTTGCCAGCAGTGGAAGGGAAGGTTTAGAAGCTGGATCCAAATAGGCGCCACATTAATGTTTTGCGTATCTGGGTTGAAATCCTCTCCCCACCTGCGGAGGAAAAGGCTTCGCCTTCCCAGGAACCAGGGCCCCCCAGCAAGGATATTGCATGAATCTTCTGCATTATTTAATCTGATCGCAAAAAATCCTCGAGACAGGGCTATCAACTGCAAGCTCCCACAAGTGCGCCATTTGCTGCTCGCCCATTTTCAAATTGTTTCCATATCTGGTCTACCTCCGATGAACTTGCCAATGAGGGTGAATTGTTCCTGAATAGCAAAGCTGTCCAGCAACGCCCCTGGGATCACCAAGTCGGAGCCGTTGGGGAGCAGGGTTTGAGAGGGGATAGGGCTTGAGGTCCCTTTAGAAAGCCCATGTGCATACAATCCCTGGGAAGGTGAAGAAGGGTCAGGGGGTTTTCGGGGGGGAATTTCCCCTTCCTCGGGTTGATCAGGCTCTGGACCACCGAATCTAAAAACTAGGGAGGTGGATCCCGGAGGGCTCCCAGAAGGCCTCCCGCTTGCATTTTCGCTTGCGATCCTGCTCTCTGCCATCCTTATTTTTCAATTCGAAAGTAAAATCCACTATTTATATTTTATCTTTCCTTAGTTTTCTATATTCTTTAATAAAGAAAACTAAGCACAAGTGGAAACCCTATCATTTTTGATATCCTAATAACTTCATAATATAAATACTCCACTGTTTATATTTTATATTTCCTTAGTTTTCTATATTATTTAATTAAAAGTACTAAGCACAAATGGAAACCCTATAATTTTGTATATCCTAATAATTTCATAATATAAATACTCCACTATTTATATTTTATCTTTCCTTAGTTTTCTATATTACTTAATTAAGAGTACTAAGCACAAATGGAAACCCTATATTTTTTGATATTCTAATAATTTCAAAATATAAATACTCCACTATTTATATTTTATCTTTCCTTAGTTTTCTATATTCTTTAATCAAGAAAACTAAGCACAAGTGGAAACCCTATAATTTTTGATATCCTAATAACTTCATAATATAAATACTTTTCTATTTATATTTTATCTTTCCTTAGTTTTCTATATTCTTTAATCAAGAAAACTAAGCACAAATGGAAACCCTATATTTTCAATGAATGCAAGGCAACATCAATGTTCTCAAAGAAAGCATAACATCAAAAATTACCTTAGAACTATTAGGATATTTTTAACCAAATGAAACTTGAAAGGGAAGAGCGTAATCCTCTACTAGAGTTCAAAAATGCATTCCTTCCTCTTCTGACTTTCACACCTTTTTTTTTCCTCTTTTCCATCTCTCTTTTTAAAAGAGAGGAAGAAGATGAAACCCTAAACTATTTTTGCAACATCTTCTTGCTTTGTATATTTTTCAAAAAAAATTAAACCCTAATATATTAATTAAAAACACTTCCTTTGTAAGGTAAAAAGGTTCTTAAAATCCAAATTAATTTTTTTTTAACTTCATATAAAAAATAAACTCATTTATATCTCTTTTACTTTTAATCAATGCAAAGTCTTTGCATAATTTCCATTGTCTTTAATGCTTTTGATTTTATATTGTTTATAAAGTATATATGTAAATATTAATAAGCCCACCTTATTAATATTAATACAACATTAAAATCGAATGTTCAAGGAAATATACCTTAATTATTAAGAAGCCCATCTTATTAATATATCATTAGAAATCATGAAATACTTTTAATCAATTTTTGTTAATGGCATTTTCATCACACAAAGTAAAAAATTACAAGTGTAGGGAAGGTAAACACATAAACCAAAACAAGATGGAGTAATACACCACCATTCCTTACTACTCCTATCTAGTACATAAAAGACTTTACGATAGATTTGAGGTTATAAAATTCTGCAATGGATAGATTTTCAAATGATGATGATTACCTTCAAACAAAACTATATGAATGCAAATTATATGTGGTAACCACTTGTTACCCTGGGTACATATTACCTTGGATTTGTTTGTCACATAATTTTCTTTTTTCAATATTTCATTCTCAATGGTCGACTTCCTCACCCACCCATGAGAGTACCTAGTCTTGCATCCAAGCACAACATCAATAGTACCATATCCACATATCATATAATCAAAATAAAAAATGCATAAAATCATCCAAATGCATCAAAACTAAGTATTAAATCATCATTTATCAATACATAGTTTATTTCATAAGAGAATCCTACCAAGGTGATTCATGACATACTTCCCCCTTGGACTAAACATAGTCCTCTATGTTTCTCCTGCAATAAAAATTTTATATCATTTTTATTCAAATAAATAAGAAAAATGAATTTCATCTCATATTATTTTTCTCAAGAGGCATTTTTCTTAGAATATTGGTCCCATTGGACCTTGAACTATTCTAGAGTTTGTTTCCTCATCATTTTGGAACGAAACTCTAGAATCTTCACTAGTTTCACCTCAATGATCGATGAATTTATCATCTACAATTTGGAAAAATCCCACACATGGTTAGGATGAGCAATGTATTTTCTAAGTAGGGATACATAAAAAGTGTTATGGATATTTGATAGGTTGGGTGGTAAAACGAGATGATAAGCTATTAGACTTATCCTCTCAATGATCTCAAAAGGCCCAACATGTCGGGGATCCAACTTAGTGGACTTGATGGCATTTTTTATAGGTTTGAATCTCAAGAATACTTTATCTCCCATAAATAATTCTCTAGGTGATATCTTTAGATTAGCATATCTCTTCTAACGATCGATGGCTTCTTTAAGCCTTTGTAGGATCATCCAGAGTTGTTTCTCCATCACTCAAATTATGTTAAATTTGATGACAACCTAATCCTTTGGATTGTCCCAAGATAGAGGAGTTATGCATCTCCTACCATATAAGGCTTCAAATGGGGCCATCTTCAAGGAAGCATGATAACCATTATTATAAGCAAAATATAATAGATGCAAAAATTCTTCCCATCAAGAATTTTGGTCCATGTAGTACATGCAAAGCATGTCTTCCAAGACTTGGTTTAACGTTTCAGTTTGACCATATATTTTTGGATGGTATGTAGAAATTATGTTTACATTGTGCCAACTACACAATGAAGAGCTTGCCAAAACTCAGATGTAAATCTGGAGTTTATATAGAACCCAAAATGAAGCTGATTCTTTATTTGGTATTATGCAATATATAGTAAAATAAAGGAAATCAATGGTTGGAGGGTTATAATGACCTACAACAGCATGCTAAGAAGGGATAACCACTCAACAAAAAATATAATGCAAATAAGATAAGAAATGCTATAAGACAAGTGCAATCTAATAGTCTAACAAATAGCATCCTAAATCTAACCAATGCAATCTCACATGGGTATACTATGCCTCATGTTATTACAATGTATGAATAATAATAAAAATAATAATTAACTTAGACTTAAATGGATAAGCCTAAGTATCCTCAACACTCCTCCCAACCATAGAAGCACTGGATCCCAATGCTCTCAACAAATGTGAAAATTCATAGGCCATCTCATAGTGAGGAATACAGTAAGCCATATGTGGAAAGTGACCATGGTGAGTGATAAGGTAAGAAGTGGAGGAACCCTATTGAGTGTGATGAGTCTTCATCTCAAAAACTCTATCTGAAATGAGTGGAAGCTGACAATAAAGTACCACTACTATTGTAGAGTTGATGATAGGTTTAGGTACCAAAGGAGGATCTTAAAATGTTATCTCTAGAAAGTGTCGCTTATCCAAAGGAAGTCAAACTCTATCTCCAACCTGAGGTGAGTAAGGACTGTGATGCTTACACATCATACTTTGTTACTTCTATGGAGTCTATTGCAATTCCTATATTATCTTGCCCTGAAGGCTCTACCGTTGTTGAATGAAGGAAGTGACCATAGCTTGCTCCTTTGTGTGTGTAATGGTGGAAGAGGGAAAATCCAAAGGCAACTTCTATGGAGCAAGTGGTTGTGTGTCCATACATGTACCCTAAATGATGCCAATAGAATGAATGAACTAATTCTCATGAGTGAGAGTTATGGGTTCCTTAACCACAAGCTCTTATGATTGTTCATTTTGTGGAAGTGAAGCTTCTTCTTTATCATGTGCCTTTGATGGTGTTTGTTCTTCATCGTGTGTGGAACTTATGCAAGTGGGAGCCAAAATAAGTGCTTGAATTAATGGCTTATGAACTTGCCTACAACTTAACATTAAATTTTATGTGGGTGTAGTGCTTTGTATCAAGTAGGTTTTATCATGTAAATCCAATGTGTATGTGTTATTTTTAGCATGATATACAAAATTCCTATAAAATTGATAGGTTTTACCAAGTAATAGTCCACAATAATCCATCTTTGTAACATCACATCTTACGTTATCCATAAACTTATCATCAAAAGCAAAATTCAAGGTGCAAATGTGTGTGATGTTATATGTGGATTCTACATCCTTCCTCCAAGTGCATAGGGTTGGTTATGTGGCTTTATGGGAAGCTTCAACTTCTCTACAATGGAGTTCGTGATGAGATTCTTTTGCGAGCCATTATCTATGATACAATCCACATAAAAATCATGTGTAAGGTGGGATCTAGTGACAAACAAATGGTCATGACCCCCTTGTGCAAACACATTTGTCATGAGGATAACTTTGTTTAGTTTACCCTTTAAAGCATGATATTATTCTTCTATCCCTGTAGTCACAATGGGACCATCTTGTGGTTTCTCATATGTAGTATGTACAATTATGGACTTCTTCTTTGCTTGTTTAAGAGCATAACATCTAGCCTTGGTGTGACCAGGATTATTACAATAATCACAATATATTGTAGAAGAAAAAGAAGAATGGGAAGAAGAACAAGAGGATTTAGTTGAAGTGGGAGGAGAAGAAGAATGGGGGAAAGAATAATATGAAGAATTATTCACCTTTTGTTAGTGTTTATGTGACTCTTCTAAGCTCTCTTGTGAGGATCAAGATTTTTGATAACCATCAACTTTCTCCTCCATAAGTATTACATGTTTGAATGCTAATGACAACGAGACAAATGGAATGAATTTCACTTATCTCATTATGGGATCTTGCAAACCACTTACAAATTTTTCAAGAAGCTCTGGATCAAAGAAGTGACTCTAGAAATAACTCTAAGCCTATTGAACTGAAAATTGTAATAAAAAACTGGCATATTAAAACCTTGCTTCAACCTATACCACTTGATCCTTAGATCACCTTGGTAGTTAGGCAGAAAAAATATTTCTTTCAAGAGTGCCACTAATTCTTTCCAATTATGGACCTTAGTTGTGCCTAAAAAACACAAGATTATACTGATAGGGGAGGGTGAACAGTATAAGACCAACTCTCACTTTTATTTCCCAAACAATATTATCAATGGAAATATCAATAGCATTAATAAAATAAATGTACAAATCATCACACACAATAGAGACATCAATTTAATGTGGTTCATGCAATGTGGGCTACTCCACGGAGAAAATATTTCTACTAAATTTTCTCAATAAATATTCTTGGGAATCAATTCCCTATTATAATGTTTATGGACCTCTATCCAAAGGAGACACCAATCCCCTATGCTCTAATTTGTGGATATCTCTCCACAGGATAACTCTTTCCCCTTTTCTCTAGTTCATGGAACTTGATCTAGGAGACCTCTATCTCCTCAACTGGTTCATGGATCTCTCTCCACAGAAGAACTCTATCTTCCTAGCTGGTTCACGTATCACACTCCATAGGAGAACTCTTTCCCCTTTGCTCTGGTTTGTGGATCTCTATCCACAAGAGAACTCTTTTCCCTCTGCTATGGCTAGTGATATTCTAGAATACTTTTGTCCCCACTACTTTGGCTAATGGATATCTATCCACTAAATACCTTTGTCCTCACTACCTTAGCTAATGGATTTCTATCCAATGGATACTATTGTCCTCTTTACTCTATCACCTCCAAAGCTTACTCTCATTTTTGTCTCAAGTCTGCACCAAACTCTATCCCAAGTCTAGTACATATATGCTCTATATTTGCTCACAAATTTGCACTAACTTCTATCTCAAATCTGTCCTCAAGCCTTAACACAAAGCTTGAACAAATAAATTTTGATATCAATGTTGTTTCAAGTATTCACAAGACTTGCTCAAATTTGCCTTCAAGTCCTCTCAAGAACTTTCTCAATCTGCTCTCAAGTCTTCACCAAGACTTACTCAAATCCACCTTCAAGTCCTCTCAAGAACTTGTTAAATCTGCTCTCAAGTCTTCACCAAGACTTGCTCAAATTTGTTCTAGCACATGCTCAAACTTACTCTAATACATGCTCAAAACTTGCTCTAACACATGCTCAAAATTTGCTCTAATACATGCTCAAAATTTGCTTTAACACATGCTTAAAATAGCTCACAAAATATCCTTAATCATTTAACCAATAAAACATATAGAACTCACTCAAATATTTTCAACAATGCTTATCAAATAATCCTTTTCACTCCACCTTATGTTTCACAACATTCAATTCAAAAAACACTTCAAACAAATGATGATGTGCCCATACATTTTTGCTTTGATGGAGATATGTCTTCAAAACCTTGTAACATAGGACCTTAGGCATTAATTTAATTAAATAAAAATTAATGTCTTACACATTGCCTCCTGCGGGAATCGAAACCTCATCATCTCTGGTGATGCACCTTAGCCATAACTTAACCGCCACATGAGCTAAGTCCTCACATGAAACCACTATTGTGCACTCCTTCCTTTGTCCCTTCCACTGGTGCCAAAACTTTTTTATAACAAAAATTTGCTCTTTGCTGCCACCGTGTCTCGAACCTAAGACCTCCCTACTGTTACGACCTAGCAACAAGAGAAACGTCATCTGGACTATCCGCTCGGATGGAATCAAACTTCAAAGTTGCTTGTCCTTATCCCTTTCCTACCTCAGAAACTAAACCAAAGGTTTTCTCTTCTCTCTCTCTATCGCGATTCGATCGACAAACAGGGTGAATGATTTGTCAATTATTTCCACACCTTCCACCTTAGTCTTTGCACTATTAATATGCTCCTTCATGACATAAACGACATCGGTGCCTTGGAGAATAAACTTAGGCACTTTGAATTTAAATTATATTTAATTATAATTATTTAAATTCAATGAATTTAAATATTATAATTTAAATATCAAAAAAAATTGGGCCTTTTCTTAAGGATAACCTTCTACCACCATTTAATAAATATTTTAACCTTTGTCCCATATATTATAATGCAAATCATTATAATATTATTTCTTTTAAACTTGCTTTCTTTTCTTGTTGAAAGGCCCTATTGGCCAGATATTATAATATTATTCTTTTTCACTTGCTCTCTTTTTGCACATAGTCTCAAACTTGGCCTTTAAACTTTTCTTTGCCATTTTGACATCAATGACAACCTAATATGCTCAAATTTCCAACAGTGCCATTAGAAACCAAAATTTATGCTAAACTTGTAATTCTTATCCTTGCCAAAGGTAATTTTTCCTCTTCTTGGAGCTCAGCATATGAGAACCAAGTCTTCATATCCAATATCCAAGTAGACAACACATCAATATTGTGGGATCCTTCATAAGGTTTAACATCACATTTGATTTTATTGGTAAATTTGTTGTAAATTTTGACATCTCCTTGAGGAGGGACATTCACAGAATTATCCTTCACTCTATCCATTAAGTCACCAACAACAATGGCAATGTTGGCTACTTGTTGTGCAAGATCATTTGTCATTTATTTTCTAGTGTATGTCAGTATAAGTTTACAAAATATTGATCAAATCACAAGTTTTTCTCTTGAAATTTGCAAAAATAGGGTGAGTTGAGTGCCTTGCAAAATCAATTATTTTTCTAATTTCACAAGCAAATTGTACTTAAACTCTGAAAATTTCTAACCCTATATGTAAAATCTTGTCTTATGGAGTGAATAAAATGATAATTTTTGCAAAATATAAGGATAAAAATGCAAAAAATGAGAAAAATTCACCTCCAAGTCAAAAAAATGGTGAAGTTGACTTTTGCAACAAAATTTGGTGGTACTGATTGGGCGATCAACTACTTGAATTCAATAGTCAACATAGGTTGACTGTTCAACAGCCAGGTCAACACGGTATGCGATCAATCGATCAACGTGCTTCCAACTGGCACCTGCATGCACAAGTGAGCAACACAAAGTGTTCAACAAGCTAGAAACTATAATAAGTGTGTGCTTGCACTAATAAAATCCATAGAGAGCCTCCACACAACATATGTGGGATAATACCATATATGTTTTTAAAAGCCTTGCTAACCCTTCGCACCAAAATTTGGTTTTTCTGGCAATTGAACGTCGCCACGTGTCACTTGAAATAGTCTTTGGTCAACTTTGGTTAAAATATCGTCAACTTGTTTGCGCGTAAATTACCTGAGCCTGATTACCACGAGGTAAGCAATTTACCTTATGTGGGCGCACATATTAAAACCCAACGTTGGTCCTTCGCAAGACCAATATGGGATATTGGTGCAGGTAAAACTATGTCAATATTTCCTCATGGCACTGACGGTATGAAAGCATCATTGAAAAAGGGTAAAAATGCTAGAAAGCTTTAATGGTGGTTGAAAAATATTTTTAAACTTTAGAACTCCTTGAAATTTTTCACGCCGAATATTTTATGATCATCAGATGTTTGAAGGGATGTTGAAAATAATTTTCATGTCACCAAGAGTAGGAATTAGGCAACAAAAAACATCTGTGATTGAGGTGATCTACGATGTTGAGGGTTATCTAGATTGTTTAGGATGATCTAGATCACTGAGGATAATCTAGATTACTGAGTGTGATCTAGATTGCTAAGGGTGATCTATGAACCATTGGAAGTCAACAATAAAAAATGTAGGTGTGCACTGGATAAAATGTTGCATCATCATATCCAAACAAGATAATTTGTGTATTGCATTGGCATCCTATGCAATAAAAAAAAGGTCGTAAAAGGCTGCAATGCAATGATGAAAAGAAAAAATAAATTCTATCATGGGCAAAATACGTCATGCAAAATCATCAAAAACTTGAGGTGATTTGTATCTTCAGTGAAAATCATTGAAAATGTATTCGAGGACACATCATTGCGGAGAAGGGAACCACCGGTGTCGAAACCCTAAAAGAGATGTCTAAAAAATTAAAACTTTAGCAAAACCAAAGTTTTATTCATGGAAAAATATTTCTTCACGCCAAAAACTATCGAGCTCACCGTTGCAAATGCTACAAGTCCAAATCTGATCTCCAACAAAGAGAAAATCTACTTATAAGCGAGGCAAAGGAGGTTACCCTTCCGGATTAATCCTTTGACCTTTCATCAGGAAAATGGGTGCAAGGAAAATTTTTACCCGATGTCACCTCAAGAGCTTCACCAAAATGATGTGGTTGGCAATGAAGCCAATTTTACACAATCGCCAATAGGACCTATTTCCTTGTCTTTGAATACTAGTGTTATAGAACCCAAAATGAAGTTGATTATTTATTCAGTATTATGCAATATATAGTAAAAACAAAGGAAATCAATATTTTGAGGGTTATAACGACCTACAACAATATGCTAAGCAGGGATAACCAATTAACAACAAATAAAATGCAAAAAATCTAAGAACTGCTAGAAGACAAGTGTAATCTAACAGTCTAACAAATAACACCCTAAAACTAACCAATGCAATCCCACATGGGCATACTATACCTCACGCTATTACAATGCATGAAGAATAATAATAAAATAATTAACTTAGACTTAAATGGATAAGCCTAAGTATCCTCAACAGGAATCTCTATTTGAAATCATCACTTCAAGAAACCTATGTAACCTGAATATTTCTTTGGTAAACCTATTTGCCACCACTAGAGCATCATCCTTGGTCCTCCCTACTTTAAAATGTGTAACCTTGGTCGACTTATCAACCACCACCAAAATTGCATCATGTTGGTACCTATTCTTAGGTAATCCCACAATAAAGTCCATTGATATGACTTACCACTTTTGCATTGGTATATCGTGTGGGTATAATAGTCCTATTGGATGCCTATGCTCAACTTTTACTTTCTAATATTCTAGGAATCAAGCAACAAAACTAATGATATCTTTCTTCATACTTGTCTAGTAGAAGGTCTTTTTCATATTCCCCCTCATTTTTAGCCCCACCTAGATGAGAAAAGTAATATCTATGCACTTCTTGCATGATCAGTCTCCTCAAATCATCGATTTTGGGTATAACTACCCTATCTTTAGAGCATAAAATACCATATTTTATGACAAAATCATGATTCTCTCTAGGATTTTTGTCCATATTAGCCCGAATTTCACTGCAATACTAGTCTTATGATTGTATTTTCTTGACTTGGTCCATTAAGTCTATGTGACTATGGATCAAAGCAGCTACATATAGATGCCAATTCTCATAACCCATCATAAGCCAATCAATGATGGTTCTTCTGGCACAATTCCTTTATGTCTAGTTACTTGCACCTCCTTAGTGAACTACTATCCCTTTGTGCTTGGATATTCCATCTTCACGATGGGTTAACCAAGGTGATCACCACTCCACATAGTTGATTCACATGAAAACTATGAGCCTACCTACCCATATTTCCATCACTAAATCCTTCTTGTTTTGTTCCTATTCCCACTTCATAAGTCCAACACTTTATATTTTCCTTAGGGCTTACCGATCTACTTCAGACAATTTCATATAGTTGAAGTGAGACCTAATTGGCTACAGGTTGGTTGAGCTAGATCA
The DNA here is from genome assembly GCA_028583015.1 of Wollemia nobilis. NCBI lineage: Eukaryota > Viridiplantae > Streptophyta > Pinopsida > Araucariales > Araucariaceae > Wollemia > Wollemia nobilis. Next base: position 6,276,531 of record JAQPPZ010016334.1, on the reverse strand, counting down.
TATGTCTTTTGTAGGGTTTCAAGATTATGCATATGCATTTATGATCAATATTATGATCCACTCCCAAGATAAACTTGTGTACCTTCATCTTCTTATCCATTTCATAATCAGGTGCATATTTGAGCAACTTAGCAAACTTTTGATAGTAAGCCTCCACTATCTTCGTTCCTTCGTGAAGTATAGAAAATTCCTCGAATTTATCCATATAGCATTGCTCTATGAGGAACCTCTTCCTAAAGGCTAGAACAAAGCCTTCCCATTGCCAATGTATTGCTTGAATATTTTGACCAACCTTATAGGTGTCCCACCATTCTAACCCCATTTCTTATAGGTGAAGATTTGCTTGCACTGTTTGGTTTACTAAAGAATAATTCTTCATGGAAAAGTAGATTTCTAGTTCACTCAACCATGCCTCGGTTGATTCACCTCCACCTTTTCCATTAAACTTGGATATCTTGATATTTTTCATATCCTTGGCCAACTCTACCTCTATAAGAGCTTTGGCCACCTATTCTTTAGTAGTAGGATTAGTTTTCTATCTAACCTCAAATTTCTTATTCTATGAATTTTTGTTCACTACTATTTCCAACTATAGCAACCTCGGGAACGCACGCACCGGTTCTAAAATCCTACTTGCAATGCTTATTTAAAATACCAAATATAAAATGGAAATACAAGGGAGAAAAGCATATAACACGAAATGACAAAATACGGGTCTCTTTATTGATATTGAAGCTCGGTTACATGTCGGTCCCTCTTAGGGATACCCATTTTGATACTATAAATTACAAATAGGCAAGGAGTGCCCCTTTCGTGAAGATGTGGTGCACTTATAAAATCTTTCCGGTTCCACACACGAAAATGTATGAGGGCTTACAAATGCCTCCTTCTCCAGGTCTGTTTCCTAGAGGGATCCCTTTTGCTCTCATATGTTGTAATCTTCATCCGATGTACCTGTGGCCCTGCAAGCAATGAAACAACACACATTTAGGTATCCGAGATTGCCTCCCCAGATGAGGTTGTTAGTAATCAAATAATGTAACAGAAATATGATAAAACTATGCCATGAAATCATGTAAATCTATGCTAATGATATAAGAAAATAGAATAAAATATGCTATGTCTATCTAAGCTAAGTCTGCGGGCCACTGTCCAAGACAGTGGCTGCTAAAGTAAACCTTGCCCTCTTTGCCCCAAAGCTATGGATCAAAGACTTTAATCTGATGTTAAAATAGTAGGTGTTATGCTCTTCAATTCATCAATGCTCCGCCGTACACGTGATCTCAAAGAGAACTTTCCGAGTCTTGAAAGCTCTCCTCAAAAATATGTCTCTCTCTGATATGATCTCCTGTATGTCTCTTTTATGATAAAATATAAAAGATCTCTGGATATCTTGGTGCTCTTAGGCTTGCACCTTTTATAGTGTGAAACCCTAGGTCTATGTCCAAGCCCTAGAAATAAATTTCTCATGTCTAGTGCAAGTTAGCATGATAAGCTTTTATCTATTTTTTATATTTGAAGGTTAGTTAATTGAAATCTAACGGCCCACTTGAGTCTTCTATGTGAACTGGTCATTATCATGAGAAGCTTTTGTCCTTTGTTTATGCTTGGAGGTCAGTTAACTTAAGTCTAAATGCAAACTCAAGTCTCCTATGTGAACTGGTCGTGAAAAGAAATGCAAAGTCACTCCCGCTCACCTTTATTGCATGCAGACTGCCACTTTCGCCTGTGATTAGGTCTGTTTGTCGGCAAACCGCTTCTTATGGTTTATCCGATGTCGTCTACAGTGGCTATGATCTGGCCGCTATCATCTGTAGTGGCTAAGGTTTGTCCACTCTAAGCTTGAGTGGATAGGATCTTGTCACTCTTGGCTTGAGCGGCCATGCTTGGATGGCTTGAAAAGGCCCCAAATGAGTGGTGAGAACCACTGTTGATGTTTGGAAAGTCCAATATTATGTCTTATGATCTTATGAGTGTTTCTATGTAAGTAGCTCCCCTAAGCATGACATGATTTAGGTGTCTATAGATGCCCTTTTTGTGATGCACTGTGTGGATAACACAACACTGAGCAAAAATGTAGATTGATCTGTTTGTAGGGTGTATGGTGATTAATGGTATGATCAACGTTGGATGGCCTAATCATGCAAGATGGCACGTATCCGTTGAATCATTGCCTCAACGTTCGGAGGACTTAGCTGAGTGTCTTTTGCATGTTAAATTGCACTCATTCCTCAAACTCAATTAGGTAGCTTCAGGTGCTACAACAATTCTAACCAGTAGGAGAGCTACAATTGAAGATGTCATGTCTACTTATATTCCCAGCAAACAAGAGAAATTTGTGATTATTGTATGCAATGATTCAAAGGACGAACACAATTTTTCTATGATAGAGTGATCTTTTGTTGATTTTTATTATGATTAAGTTGAAATTTTGAACTACCTCTTCACACAATGCATTGGTGAAGAAATGACAATGACTGAAGTGACAAGTCGCTTGACCAATATGGCTAATTAGGTTCCTTTCTAGCATTTGCTACTTTTAATGGGCAATCCCACATCCAAGTGTGATTCCAATTGCTTATGATAATTATCCATCCCTATCCCGAGGAGCGATCCAGCTATCAATAGCCTTATTAGAGATTTAGGATGAGTGATTCTGTTTATGCCTAGATTGTATCACTTTGACTTAATTTTTTTGATGTCATAGGGGAATTAGAATGACCCCTTTGCACCCGTGGAGCATTCCGACCATCTTGATCTTCTTAGGGTTTGAAGGGTGACATATCATAATTCTAAAATGAGTTGATTTTGCCCCAAGTGACCTTATGGTTGCCTACTCATCTCACCAAAATACATGGAGTGCAAATTTATGCAATCGTTGAGTGGATAGAGTAGGTAAATGAATACGAGGCCTACCTAATATTGTGACTATGTGATTTTTTTGTTATTTAAAACATTCTGATGATCCTAGACCACCAAAGTGTGTTTATTTATTATTTTTTTGGGATCCCTTAGGGAGAAAATCCCTTATTTTGACCTATGAATTTGGCCATTTTTAGGTCTAGTGGCTTCTGAGTTCCTGCATGTGGCCACTGTCACCTTGAGTGGCCAAGAATTTCAGGTTGCTGATGTCAGTAGCAGCCAAGGCATAATTAAGAAAATATAAAAATTTGTTTTTCTAGGGTTTGTCCTATCATTTTTACTATTGAAGATTCTTTTTCAGAGCTCTGGTGCAGCGACGACGGTTGCGACTTCAAAACTTGCTGGTGCTGAGGACATGGTTGCACGGGGTGAGACATCAGCTGCTGGAGGAGCCGGAGCTTCTCGGGTATTTCTTTCTTCAAAACCCTAGCTCTCTTTTCTTTGTCTAAGTAAAATTGAACTTCACTAAGTAATGAGCAAAACGAACCTCACTAAACTTGTTGGCAATGAACGAAATCCGTAATTAGGCTTAGGTTCCCTTTTGCTACGATGGGTTAGTCCCCAATTTTGCTATCTGTCAGTGGCTTCACCCTAGGGTTTTTTGAATTTTTTTAATTATTCACCTGCTGCCGCCATTTGGGTGTTCTCAAACTTAGCTTAGTTTTGATGCTTGGGTAGGAAATTTGCTTTACATTTTGTTGCTTTCCCTCCCTATGTTGTTTTTTTTTATTATTTTGTTAATTTTATAATTTTATTTATTTTTTGGCCAAGGTTTCACAGGTTTGCCGTGCCGCCCCTTGGTCGATGTCGCTCAGAGCGGCCGACTCTGAGCTACTATCGCTTAGATCAGCCAAGCTTGAATCCCAACGATCAAAAATTTGACCATTGAGTCTTAGCCGTTGCTGCCTCCAACGGCCAGGTTTCGGCCACTGTAGGCGATAGCGGCTAAAGCTTAAGCCTTGTTTTTTTTTGTATTTTTGTGTATTTTTATGATTTTTTTTTTAATTTTGAATTTTGATTTGCTTAGGTGCAATTTATTCTTCTCTTCCTTAGATTTAGAGTAACTCATACTCTTTTGCACCGTCTTCATGTTTATTGTGAATTATGCCTTAGATGCACTGTAGTTATGTTTTGTCTTTCTTCTACTTTGTTTAGATCCTCACTGCTCAGGCTCGGGACCCGAAGCTCCTTCTTGAATTGCTTCCTGGATGACTAAGAGTGGTTTAATGCCCATGGGCTACAGTATGTCATCAGTTTGCCCTATATTATGGCCAACCAGGCTTATGTTACAATCTTAGCCCACCGTTGGGCGGACCAACACCTTCCACCTTCCACCTGACGAGATGACTATCATGCCAGAAGATGTTTACAGGATCTTTCATATCCCATTCGATGGGGTACCCATTGTTTCATCAGCCACTAATGATCAGGTGTTCTTCTATGCTCGGGTGTTTGGAGCACGCTTTGTACAGGCCCTCTAGAAGACTGGGTTCGAGGGAGTATCTATCAAGGCTTGGTATGATGCTCATGTTTTCACAATGAGGCATGTTGTGTTGTTGATGGTGATCAACAACGTTCTTATCTCGGACTACTCGAGTTTGAGGTTCCCTTGAAACCTCCTAGCGATGGTGTAGGACCTACTATATAGTGAGGAGCCTATCATATATGCATGGGGTAGATCGCTATTGGCTTAGTGCTACGATGAGTTGTACCACATCCGTCGACAGGGATGTGTCAACATTGCTTGCAGCTTGCTCCTACAGGTTTGGGGATGGGAGCACATTAAGGTAGATCACCCTAATGGTCTCCTAACTGAGATTATAGCTATTGAGGCTCGAACATAGTGCTATGTAGCCAAATGGGCTCGATATCACAAGGAGCATAAGAGTTGTACTTTTGCAGGGGAGTTGTCCCACTATACTAATGCTTTTACCAAACTGTTGGTTGGAGATGTCGTATGGCGACCTTAATATGAGTGTCCTGATTGGGATGATCTAGCTAGTTTTACTATCAGGACACGAGCGAGCGATGGCTCGTTGGTCATAAGATTGCTATCCAAGAGTATTTCTTCTACTCTCGGGTTCTTCATCAGTATGGATTGCAGCAAGATGTACCCTTGATACCATTCTTGTATCGATGCCTCATAGCAGAGAAGGACCTACCTCCATGACAGATCACAGAGCTTGTAGATGATGAGGATGCCCCAGTTGTAGACCCTACAGTGGTTGGGGGAGTTATAGAGGCCTACTCTTAGTGGTGGTGTGATCGGATATGGCATGGCATGGGTAGCCTAGGGTATAAGGATGATGGCGGGGGTGATGGCGCATATCCGACAAGACGTAGGGTTCGAGCAATGACCGAGGTATGGGACCAACCGATAGGGCAGGTGATAGTAGAGGATCTTGACATTCTTGAGGAGGAGGAGGAGTTAGAGCCCGAGGAGAGAGACTCTCCTCTGAGAGCACAGTTGCATGAGGTCAAGGCTAAGCTTCAGGCCACTAAGATCCAGGTATAGTGGTGAGATGCTACCATTGAGCAGCTCTCAGCATAGATACAGGCTCTGTAGGCTACTATTGGGGGTGGCAATGTTAGGATGCAGTTTTTTGTTCCTCCTTCTACACCATAGGAGGTTCCAACGATAGGTTCAGGGGCAGATGTGGGATGGCTTTAGTCTCTGTCGGATGAGCATGAGGAGCGGATCTGGGGACTTTTGGATCATGTTACCCTTATTTAGATGCAGCTCAGGCAACATGGGATTGTCCCTAAGTATCCAGCAGGTGCAGGTGGTTTGCAGGTCAGCGGGTGCTCTACCTCGAGGTAGTCTTTCACCCGTCCTAGCCAAAGGACCCAGACTCGAGCAGAGAGACCTATAGGCTTGCATCACTCGACTCGCGACACCGCCATAGGGGGAGGTGGCATCAGAGGAGATGGTGCAGGGGGCTTAGGCCCGACATTTGATTGATGCTCTACTTGGTTCTTGATCCATTTTTGAGGTCGACTGACCTACATGACTATAGCCCACATGCATTTTTGTATATCCATTGGACTTGACACACATACTTTTATGATAGATTTGTTTTTTATGACTCATTATGTGTATCGTTTATTGCTTATGTTTTTGTTATTATTTTATTTTATGATATGATGCGATGATGGTATTATGATGATTTGATGAATATGCTAGATGATAGATGATATTTGAAGATGCTTATATGGATGTGTAGATGCTTATATGATTTTATGATATGATGCGATGATGGTATTATGATGATTTGATGAATATGCTAGATGATAGATGATATTTTAAGATGCTTAGATGGATGTGTAGATGCTTATATGTTTTGATGATATGATGCGATGTATTTTGATGATGTATGATGAATTTATGATTGGTATGCAAATGGATATTGCCTATATGTTTTATGATGTGGTTTATGGATGATTAATGACTTGTTTTTGTGGATGCAAATGTTATTGTTAAATGCATGTTTAATTTTTGCTTTAATTGTATGCATCTAACTTATGTGATGGAATGGTATAAATGAACTTGTATGCTCTAATCACTTAAAACATACGAAATGCATATGACATTGACAATCTTAATGGGTGATACCATAGAAAGTAAAAAATAATCATGAATTTAAATAATCACTCTTATCATAAGAATTGATTAAGTATTCATATGTGAGATGTAATGGTGTGTAATGTATTTTCTTAATAAGTTTCTGTAAATTAAAAGATATAAAGTAGTAAGTGGTCATCTATATACTATTTCTAATATATATGTGGTATTTGTCCTAATATGTTGATACCCCCTAATTTATAAAATCTTATAAAGAAAATTATGGTGTGAATGACGTTATGATTTGTTGCTATGTAACAATTTTTGGGGCTTTTCGGATATTCAAACACTCTAGTTACCCTATAAACAGTTGTCTACTTACCACTTAGGCTTTTGAAATGTAAGGCTTTTACCATGGACCTGGTTTTTCATGATCTCTGTGTGTGCATGTGATTGTTTATTTTTAGATAGAACTCAAGCATTTCCTTTGATGTCAGGCGGGATTCTTTCAGTCCATTGCTAAGATCAGGGATTCTTAGGTGTTCATCTCATCCTTATGTTGGACTTAGTTGGACTATACCACTAGGCAATATTGGGTTACCTAAGCTAGCTCCTCCACATTTAAACATTGGTCTACACAAATGCATGAAGCAATTGTAATATACATATCTTCATGCGTAAGGATTTCTCCTTCCATTTTTGTACAATGCTGAGAATTCCAAGGATTCAAGCTTTATTCCCTTCTTTTTGGCTTCTTTTTGGCTTTGGATTTTTGCTCATATGTAGTGATGAAAATCATTGTTTATTTTGATTTGATTTTTTCTTTGAGCGGGGATTTTTGTAGTGATGATAATCACCTTTTATTTTGCTCATTCGTAGTGATGAAAATCACTGTTTATTTTTATTGATTTTTTTTTTTTTTTGAGCTTTATTTTTTTTGGATTTTTGATTTGTGTATCGGATTTTACTTTGGAATCTGGACTGTATTCTTGGCCTTTTGAATATGTATTTTGCTTTGTATTTTTGCTTGTTTTGATTTAAGCAAGGCATTTGGATAGGGTAAAGCTTCTCCTTTTTCCAATTCTCAACACCTTTAAATCAGTTGCATAGGGGGATAAGCAAGGATAATATTTTTTGCTTAAGGTAACCTAGACTGCTTTGCAGCTTTCATTTTTTCCTTGTACCAGCTAGGATTTTAGTATTTCAATTAGTGATGGGATCTTGAATATCCAAGGCTTTACACAGCTAGGCCTTACCTTCTACTAATCAAAGTTGTTTTCCTCAAAAGTTGATAATATTACTAGGTGTGGTTGACTAACCGAAAAAAACTTAGTATATTATGTATAGCAACAAATAATGGTTGTGTTGAAAAACACAATTACACACATGTGGATGGAGGTATGGATATGAATGACTTGTACGACAAACTATGTTAAGGCTCTCTTGACATATACAATTGTATGTGAAAATGCAATGCAATGATGTGGATGCAAAATGTGAAGTGCAATTGTTTTTGTATTTTTGATTTTAAGTTGTTTTTGTATTTTTGATTAATTTGACCAAAGGGCTTATTATGCCTTTGGGGATTTTGTTGTTGATTTTGACCAAGCGGTATGAATCACCCTTGGAGCCTTTTTGATTGATGTTTGACCAAGCGATATGAATTACCCTTGGAGCCTTTGAATTGATTGGATTTGACCAAGCGGTTTGGATTACCCTTGGAGCCTTTGGTTGATTTTGACCAAGCGGTATGAATTACCCTTGGAGCTTTTTGATTGTATTGGTTTTGACCAAGCGGTATGAATTACCCTTGGAGCCTTTTGAATTGATTTTTGACCAAGTGGTATGAATTACCCTTGGAGCCTTTTGAATTGATTTTTGACCAAGTGGTATGAATTACCCTTGGAGCCTTTGAGTTGATTTTTGACCAAGCGGTATGAATTACCCTTGGAGCCTTTTGAATTGATTTTTGACCAAGCGGCATGAATTACCCTTGGAGCCTTTTGAATTGATTTTTGACCAAGTGGTATGAATTACCCTTGGAGCCTTTGAGTTGATTTTGACCAAGTGGTATGAATTACCCTTGGAGCCTTTGAATTGAATTTTTGAATTTTATGTTTTTATGATTTGTTTGTATTTTTGGCATATTTGAATGTTTTTCTAAATTTTGACATATTTGAATGTTTTTGCATTTTATGACATATTTGAATGTTTTTATTTTTTATGACATAGTTGAATGTTTTTTTGAATTTTGACATATTTGAATGTTTTTGTTTTTTATGACATATTTGAATGTTTTTTTGAATTTTGACATATTTGAATGTTTTTGCATTTTATGACATATTTGAATGTTTTTATTTTTTATGACATATTTGAATGTTTTTTTGAATTTTGACATATTTGAATGTTTTTGTTTTTTATGACATATTTGAATGTTTTTTTGAATTTTGACATTTTTGAATGTTTTTGTATTTTATGACATATTTGAATATTTTTGTGAATTTTGACATATTTGAATGTTTTTGTGTTTATGTGTAAAATACCTTTAAGTGAATGATATTGAGAGGTTCGGGATCTTCAACACCATCTAATGATATAAGGTGATATGCTCCAGGCCCAACTCTCATTGAAATCATATATGGACCTATCCAGTTTACCGCATACTTATCTTGCAAATGCGGCAGCAGATTTGAATTATATTTGTTTTCTTTGAGCACTAGATCTCCAACCTTGAATTCTCATAGGTGGACTTTACTATTGTAAGCTTGCACAAGGCAATTTTGGTAAACACGGAGATGTTCTAAAGCATTGACTCGATGTTCATCAAGAAGCATCAACTGATCAAGGTGGCCTTGTCGCGCAGCTTCATCATCTATAAAATCCTTTAATGCTATGCATAGAGTCAGGATTTCCAACTCTAGAGGCATGATGGCTTCAGTGCCATATACTAATGAAAATGGTTTTGCCCTAGTAGGCATCCGTATACTAGACCTGTATGCCCATAGTGCGAGAGGTAACTACATGTGCCAATCCTTGTGATTTTCTTACACTGTCTTCCTCAAAATGGAGACTATTGTTTTGTTTGAGGCTTATCCTTGCCCATTTGCTTGTGTATAATAAGGAATTGAAAAATTGTATTGAATGTGGTATTTTTTCATTAAAGCACACACATTTTTGTTCTTGAAAGATGGCCCATTATCTAATATTATCTTAGAAGGGACCCCAAAACGACTTATGATATTGTGGAGTATAAACTTCGCAATCCTTGGTCCAGTTGCTAATGTTAAGGGGATCGCTTCTACCCATTTAGTGAAGTATTTTGTGGCCATTATGATGAATGTGTGTCGGCTTGAGGACGGGGGTGAGATTTTCCCAATCAAGTCTAGTCCCCATTGCGAGAATGGCCATGCTGCCTGAATGGGCTACAAAGATTATGATGGTAAGTGTGTTAGGTTTGCATGATGTTGGAACTTACTGCATTTCTTGACATACTTACAGTAGTCCTTTTCCATTGTGGGCCAATAGTAACCCATTCTCAAGATGCACTTAATGATGGCCATGCCACTAAAATGGCCTCCACATGTTCCATTGTGAGCTTGCGAAACTACCCAATATGTTTCTTAGGGATCAAGACAACGGAGCAATACTCCATCATATCCTCATATGTAGAGGATTTATCCTAGAAAAATGTATCTTGTTGCTCTTTGTTTGAATGTTCACCTTTCATTATGCGACAAACCTTGAGGTATTATTCCAAGCTTCAGGAAGTCCTACAGTTGGAAAAGTCAATCCTGATAGGCCACAGCTTCTATAGAATAGACAGATTGCTCTTCCTGCATTTTCAAGGTAGTGAACACGGATTGAGGAACAACTCTATGGTATATGGTTGCACCACACTATACAGGTCCTTGGGAGATCAAAGACCCCCAAGGTGTTGTTTGCAATAAATCTCTGGCTACGAAGGACCAATCCTGATTTGGTTTGATGTTGATCATGTTGACTGATTTTTGATTGTCAAAAGCTTCACGATGTATTGTTGAGTGTGAAAGCACTTTCACATGAATGATTGTAAAATCAGTATACAAAATTTGAGGGATTAAGGATCCTAAAAATGCCATGGTTTCTGCAAATCTATTCAACCTACGAGGGATTGCCTTGATGTCGTACCATTCCAGTCGGGCTAAGTAATTGTCAACAAGTTCCTTGTAAGTCTTCAGGAGTGGGCACTTGCATTAGAAGAGTCCTTTGACCTGGTTTACTATGAGCAAGGAGTCACCAATTATATTCAATCTTTTAATGCCCATCGCTACGGATGTTTGGAGTCCTAGGATCAATGCTTCATATTCTGTATTGTTGTTTATGCATGGGAAGTCTAGTTTGAATGATAAGGGCAATGGAGCACCTTATGGTGTGATAAAGACAATCCATGCTTCACCTCCTTGTTCACACTTCGAACCATCGAAGAATAATGACATCTTTTTCTTTCTTAGGTTCTTCGAGTTCTGGTGGATCTAATAATGCAAAGACCGCATCATCAAGCAACTCTATGTTGAGAGGCTTGTTATCCTAAAGAGGCACGTCTACTAATTGATCTGTTATGACTTATCCCTTGATGGAATTTTGGCTTACAAACTCTATATCAAATTCTATCAATAGCATGATCCACTTTGCGGTACGCGTATTATGATATGTCTTGCTCATCATGTACTACAAAGGATTTTATTTTAATATGATGTAGGTCGTATGGCTCAACATGTAGTGTCACAACTTTTGATTTGCAAATACCACTGCTAAAAACAACTTTTTGACATATGCATATCCTAGCTCATAGCTCACCAAGGTGCGACTAATGTAATATATGGCTTGCTATTTGTCTTGTGCATTCTTTTGGGCTAACATGGTGCCCAATGCAAAATTAGTAGTCGATATATATAGTAAAAATGGTATGTCTGGCCTTGGTGGAGCCAATACTGGTGACGTTGCTAGATAAGTTTTGATCTCTACAAAGAATTGATGGCATTATTTATCCCAATAAAATGGACTTCCTTGCGTAGAAACCTATTCATAGGTCTACATTTATTTGATAATTACGCGATGAATATTTTTATGGATGTTATCTTGCCTTGTAGGCTCCTCAACTCCCTAATGTTGGTAGGGGCAGCCATTTCCAGTATAGCCTTTACCTTTACAGGATCTACTTTGATGCCTCTCTTGGATACAATGAATCCCAAAAGCTTGCCAGAAGTTACGTCAAATATGCACTTCTTAGGATTCAATCGGACATTGTGTTCTATGAGGCGATCGAATACTTGTCTAAGGACTTCGGCATGCTATTGTCGCAACAGGGACTTGGCTAGTAAGGCATCCATGTAATCTTCCAAGATCTTATGCATATAGTCATTGAATATGTATGTCATGGCCCGCTGATATGTGGCACTAGCATTTTTGAGATCGAATGGCATCACTTTGTAACAGAATATTCCCCATGGAGTAATGAAAGCATTTTTATGTTGATCTTCGGGATTAATCCGAATTTGGTTGTATCTAAAAAAACCATCCATTAGGGAGAGCATTTCATGACCTGCGGTTGCATCTACAAGAGCATCTATATTTGGCAACAGGAATGAATCCTTTGGTGTTGCCCTATTTAAATCCGTGAAATTCATGCAGATACAGACTCTTTCGTCAGGTTTCCCTATGGGTACCATGTTTGACACCCACTCAGGGTAGTTGATAGTAACTATGAATACTACATCTAGTAGTTTTTGCAATTCGTTCTTCACCATCAAAGCGACGGTTGGATGCATTTTCCTCAGCTTTTGCTTGATCGGCTTCTTCATGGGATCCAATGAAAGGTTGTGAACAACTAACTTTGGATCTATCCCTGGCATATCTTTGTAAGTCCAAGCAAAAATATTTGGCCTCTCCTTGAGGAGAGGAATTAGGATGGCTTTTTCCTCTGGAGATAGACTTTCTTTGAACTTTACTTTCCTTGGTTGGGTAGTATCATCACTAATGTCCACCTTGAAAGTCGCTTCTATAGCCATATGTGACCCATCCTCCAGCTGATGAGGCGTGGGTATCAAATCAATGTCATCGATGGGATTCACAGGACCTACTGACTCAGGTTCCAAAACAACATGGAAGACGTCATGCGCACAACCTAATGCGAAATGGAATGGTTGTAACATCTCTTCATTGGGAAAGATGTATTCAGGCTCTATGGGTGAATTAGTGTGATCCCAATCAATAGCCTCTACATCAAGATGCAATGATTTGGTAGGATCTACTAGATTATGGAGTGGAGTGGTCAAATCAATGGAGATCATGTTGATGGATGGAATGAAGTCTCCAGGACCACATGGGTGCAATCTTGTCATAGGGGTTCCCTTCCATACTTGCGATGAGGTTCTGGAGGAATGGGAATTTTTGGATCTGGCCCATGAATAGGGCGGACAATAGGATCATTGGGCTGTAACTGCTCTCTGAATGTAGGCAGAGGGGGGTTGACCATCCGATGAATGGTAGCTAGGTCAATAGGTCTCCCCAAAAATTAGAGATGAGGGTCTATGGCACGAAGTGCTGCCTCTATCTCTACTAGCTCGTTGACTTGTCGAAAGTGGTGAGATCCAAGATAAGCCTTCTTGGTCTCATCCTCAAAGTCATCATCATTTATCTAGAAATTGTTAGCACTGGTATGCGACCCTAATACAAGGGGCTCATGTCTTGGCCCCAAGTAGGCCATCTTTGTTTCATATTCATATTCTTCATCACTTATGAAGAATCCATTTGCATTTGTCTCTTGCCCCAAATTCAAGGGTTGATGGCTTAGGCCTAAGTAAGCTCTTTCTGTTGAGTCTTATGATTCATAGTCACTTTCATATGATGTATATCCACTATCATCATGGATGGACCATGTGAATCTTTGCAAATAGTGAAGCCCTTGATAGGCTAAGCCAAGTTGCACCTCATCATCACTTGCTTCATATCCATTCTCCTCATCCCACGAGTTGTACCTTGTTGGGGTGGAATCAATTGAGGTGTTTGGATGATAAGTTTCTGAATGTGGTATGTTTACCATTGCCACTTGTCTATTGCTCAAATTTTCTATTCTTAGGGGATGATAAGGAATGAAATCAATGTCTTCTCCCAAACCTATGCTTAATCTTTCCAATGTTGCTGCAAGAGAGTCATCTCGACCTCCGCTATAGTAGCCTAAGCCAAATCTATCAGAGGGAAGCTGATATAGTGGCTCGTAAGGCCACCTGGGCCCCTACTCATATACACCAAGGCCATAGCCATGCCAATGGCAATGCTTCAAGTAGATTAGAGCAAACTTAGGATTAGAGAGGTAACAAACATTGACTATGAATAATTCATCACCATCATCTTCTATATCTGAATACTTATGAGTGCAGTCCAGGCCGACATAGACAAAATTGGTTTGGTTGGGAGGGATTCCAAGTGGAATCACTATTCCTACTGGCGACCTCAAGTCTTTAGGTCTCCCTATGTCTTGTGTAGACTCAATGATAGGCGTAAATATAATGTTCTGCACAAGGTACTTCCCTATGCCTGTGCTTGCCAAGTGTATTGATGCATGCGACGTGGATGAGCCCACGGATGATACTGGTGAAGTAGAATGATAATCACTATCTTCATCTTGATCTTTGAGATCTTCCTCTTCCATAGGACTTGGCATTTCAGCAATGGCTACAGTTGGCACTTCTTTGGGCCTTTATTCCTTAACTAAGGGTGCCTTTAGCTTCTGATTTTCTTTTGGTTTTAACATTGATGGTACTTTAGAAGCATTGACTATCTTGAGTGCACCAGGAGGTGTTGATGTGCATGGGTCTTTTCTTACCCCTTTGTCTTTGTTATCCACTTGTGTGGTTGGGGATGAAGGTGCCACGTATAGGTGAGTAGAAGGGATCACGAATTCTCCAAGAATGTCCACCTGATTAATGTATTTAAAAGGCTCTCATCGGCCAAAACCATATAGACTTTGTTTTCGTGCACATACTTGACACACTAGTGCAAGATCGAAGGCACACACTTCATGGCCCTTATCCAAAGGTGCCCTAAGAGGATGTTATATTGCATAGCTCATTCCAAGACATGATACATCATGGGGATGGTATTGTGCCCCACCTTGATGGGTAGGACTATCGTTCCCATAGTATTGCATAAAGCATCATTAAAAGCTCTCAATGTGTAAGCTCTTGGAATGATATTGGTCTTGGGTATCTTGAGGTGCTCTATTGCAGTTGTTGTGATGATGTTTATTGATGAACCCATATCGACCAAAACCCTCTTGAAAGGTAAGTTATTGATGGCTGCTACAATGTTTAGTGGAGGGTCTGGTAAGGAAGTAGAAACTATCTTAATCTCATGATCATAGAATCATATTATAGGTTATTGGCATTCTTGCACTTGTCCCACAAAGTGAGTGAATGCATTTGCATATTACGGTTGACGCTCAATCATTCTTAAAATCTCCATTAGAGTCTCCCTATGCTTTGGGGACTGTTGTATGAGCTTATAGATGGATAACTTAGCTAGAGTCATCTGTAGGTTTTGCTCCAATCTACTCTGAATAGTTACCACAGGTCTCTTCGGTGGACCTGGAAGGTTGTCTTGCCTTTGCCTAGGGGTGGCTAGGATGTTCATGGGAGCTGCAGGTGGTTGTGGTTGACCATACCACCTAGTCCTTGTTGCTATGTTAACAATACAACCATACCCATGCACCCGTGGGTAGGTATGTCAGCTCAAACTTGATTGACTTTGGCCCCTTGCTCTCGAGGGGCCTCATGATTGGGCAATGGGTTTCTGTATATGCCCATGTCTCTGTTATCGAGAGCCAGTGGGTTGTCAACTTTGAGTTCTCCTACCTAAATCATGTTTTGAACTTGATGCTTAAACCCAATGCAAGCCTCAATGTCATACCCCGGTATCCTATGATAAGGGCAAAATTGATCTTCCCTATATCATTTTGGCTTAGGATGGTTGGGATATATAAGAGGTATATCAAGAAATATGATTTTCCTAGCCTTGCTCAACTGATTAAAGATTGATTGCATTTATTATGTCAGAGGTGTGAAATAACGAGGTGGCTTGCATTCTTGGTTTCTTCCCTGATTTTTCTTTTGGTTATAGTTGGCTGGTGAGGGATATGCTTGATAGTTCTATGGTTGTTGTGCACCCCCATCCTTGGGTGTAGCCAATGTGACTTGATTGACTCGAGCAGGGTTGCCCTGCTTTTTCTTGTACTTGTCATTCTTACCATTCTTGTTCCACTCCTTTTTGTTTTGGATTTTGATGGTTCCCTCATCTACTTTTATCTCTTCGATGAGCTTCGCATGTGTCAAAGCTTCCTCAAATGAAGGATACTGTTGGATTTGTAGCAAGAGGGAGATATGTTTAGAACAACTTTTTGTGAACATGCGAATGATCTCTTCTATGAGAACGGAGAATGATAATTTTACCATGATTTTTCTCCATCTATTTCCATAATCCATTACTAGATCATCATCATACTATTTAAAGTTATCCAGGTTTGAAAGTTTCACCTTCTTCTTAGCACCAAAGGAGAAACGCTTCAAGAATACATTTACTAGTTGTTCAAAGTTGGTTATGCTATGCTTAGGTAGTTGGTTGAACCATTGAGTTGCAAAGACCTGAAAATGTCATTATGAATGTTCTTAGCATGAGAGCGTCATTGTCTTAAAGATGAAAATAGGCGTTGATAAAATTGGTGACTTGCTCTTGTGCATCCTCTTCACCTTTAAACTTCTCTAACCTAGTCATCTCAAAGTTCTTAGGATATGGAGGACTAGGGATTGATGGGCACAATGGTTGATTATGTATTTTGCTCAATGTTGGTGAGTTCCCAACTGCCTCTTATTTCTCAAAGGTTTTCATCTTTTCAGCAAGCTCTTGAAATGCCTTTAATGCATGGATTTCCTCCTCTTGTAAGCCTATTCATGTTGGCAATGGAGGTAACTCTCTATCAATTTGATTTGTTCTATTTTTCTCCCTCCTACGAGGGGACTCAGGATTGTGATGTTGGTTTGTTATATTTGCCCTCCCCCATTAGTTGAATTTTGTTTATGATTTGGTGGGGGTTTCATTGTGGGCTATCTTGTATGGTGCACCTTTCCTTAGGTGAGTTAGCACGTCTTGTTCTTTGGTGGTCACCACTATTTTTTGGTAAATTGTTAAGAGCTAGCCGCTCAGCTTGCTCTCTTAAATGTTGCTCATGTTGGCACAAGAGTCTTTCTCTTTGTTTCTCTTGCTCGAGAGCTTCTACTAGCTCTCGCTCTTTACGTAATGCATTTTCTAACCACCTCATTCGGCCAGTTTGTGCTATCACAAAATACTCATGTTTATCTGACTTTGTTCTTGTTATCTTGAATCACAGATTCCTCATGGGGGTTTCTATTGTATCTATACTTTTGCTAGCTAATGTGACTTGTTCAATGTATTGTTGAGTATCCCTATGATTAGACTCCACATGTCTTCTATGGGGTCACTCTGAGGTACCCCAGAATTGGAGGTATGTTTAGAAGTCACAGTTCGTGAGCTTCCAGATGCAGAGTTCTTAGTAGCTATAGTTATTTGAGTTGGTTGAGTAGGAAATCGATCCAACCCATATAGTCATCTTGTTTTCCATGATTGGTCTCGTGGGGTGCCATTTACTCCTATGAGGTCATAGTCTACAGGAATATTTCCTTTTGTGTGAAGGGTTTCTTCTATATGATTCCCATGACTAGATGTAGCTCTAGTTTCCTGCCCTTCAGTGGGTAGACCTGTTTCATATGTTTCTTGTGAGTCTTGAGGTGTTGCAATTCTTGTTTGCCTTCTTGATGAAGAGGGTTTTGTGGTAACATGCTTTCTCCATGTGGATGGATATGTGGAAGTATCATCATCCCCATGTGAAGAATGGGTCTTAGAACCTTCTTTATGTCCATGTGAGGAGGAAGCCCTTGAAGCTTCCTCATGTATTTGAGATGTTTCTGTATGTTTAGAGGAGGCCCTTGAGGTCTCCCCATGTCTCCTTGATGAGGATGGTTGTGAAGCCTCTTTTTATTTATGTGACTTTGTTCCATGATGTGGTTCCTTACTTGGGGTTTCTCGAGGAGATCCTCCAAGGGTTGAGTTATCACCCCTTAGGCTCGCAGAGCTACGTCTCACAATCTTACGGGTAGGTCGTTCAATGTTACTACAACTCTCCCTATGGGAATTAATTGCTTCTGTCTCTCCCTCGGCATCAAACCAAGGGTTTTTACTTCTTGTTTTGACCATGTTGTCTTATGAATTGATCTTTTGAGTTACAATTTAGGAATGACCACACAATACCAAACAAGTGTTTATCTTGATTACCAATTTGAGTGTGCCCTAAACTGTTTGGTGTATTTTGATGTGTTGTTATTTCAATTTCTTTGCTCTTATTCTTGGATTAAGAATGAGAAGACTCATCCATAGTGAAAATCAAGTACACTCATGCCAAACATGATTTTCTCAAAAGAAGCTAGGGTACACCGTTGAAGACCCAATGGAGGGTTCGCCTAGCTCTTCCACTCTGAACCAATAATTATTCCAATAATGGGAGATAGTTTGAACACAAGTAACTTAGTGTCACTATAAGTAAGTTTCCCAATCTATTTCTAGGAAGCTCTAGGGGTCAAACCAGTGGAAGGAGATGAATTCCAATGTCACTGGACTGAATTGAATGTTGGTGATGAAATCCAACTCTCCAATGTTTAAATGAGAGGTCCGTGTGTGGTGTTCATTTTAAGCTTGCGTAACATAAAGTGCATCATATAGCAGCAATGAGTCTTTCCTATATTCCTAAGTGTAAAAATATGTTTCAATATTTAGAAAGATGCATGAACTACTATGATTTGTATGAGCGCACTTTATCTCGTGCAACTATGGCCTCTAGTAGGGCCTCAAAGCAAGCAAACAACATACAATGTCTAGCATGTTGGATTCTAGGGCAAAATTTTTAGGCATAAGTCATTGTTCCTAGAAACGCCTAATGGAAAAGTTAAAAGAAGGTCTAATATATGCGAAATGCTTAATTTTTTTTTCTTTTATTCTTTTATTTTCCAAACATAAATGTGCTTTAAGTTCTCTATTTTAGAAACACAGAAGCAGACAAAAAGTTGTAAAATATCAGAGAAGCTATACCAACCTTTGATCCAGCTCATAGAGTCTATGTTTTGACCTCTGCTGCACTCCAGTCCTGGCCACTGTTGACCAGAGCAACTGGTTCTTAGCCGTTGTAGCTCAGAGCATCTAGTTTCTAGCCACTGTAGCTCAGAGCAGCTAGTTTGTGGTCATTGTAGCTTAGAGCAGCTAGACCTGCACACAAAATTAAGTTAGTATTCTAGTAGAAAATGAAAAATTAGTGGTGGTCCCACGTGATCGCCATATGTAGCGACCCCTAGAATGCACACACCGGTCCTTTTTCTAAAACCCTACTTGCAATGCTTATTTAAAATACCAAATATAAAATGGAAAGACAAGAGGAAAAAGCATATAACATGAAATAACAAAATATGGATCTCTTTATTGATATTGAAGCTCGGTTACATGTCGGTCCCTCCTAGGGATACCTATTTTGATACTATAAATTATAAATAGGCAAGGAGTGCCCCTTTCGTGAAGAGGTGGTGCACTTATAAAAGCTTCTATGTTCCTCACACAAAAATGTATGAGGGCTTACAGATGCCTCCTTCTCTAGGTTTGTTTCCTAGAGGGATCCCTTTTTCTCTCATATATTGTAATCTTTGTCCGATGTACCTGTGGCCCTGTAAGCAATGAAACAACAACACACATTTAGGTATCCGAGATTGCCTCCCTGGATGAGGTTGTTAGTAATCAAATAATGTAACGGAAATATGATAAAACTATGCCATGAAATCATGTAAATCTATGCTAATGATATAAGAAAATAGAATAAAATATGTTATGTCTATCTAAGCTAAGCCTGCGAGCCACTGTCCAAGACAGTGGCTGCTAAAGTAAACCTTACCCTCTTTTTCCCAAAGCTATGGGTCAAAGACTTTAATCTTATGTTGAAATAGTAGGTGTTATGCTCTTCGATTCGTCAAAGCTCCACCGTACACATGATCTCAAAGAGAACTTTTCGAGTCTTGAAAGATCTCCTCAAAAAGATGTCTCTCTCTCTGATATGATCTCCTGTATGTCTCTTTTATGATAAAATATAAAAGATCTCTGGATATCTTGGTGCTCTTAGGCTTGCACCTTTTATAGTGTGAAACCCTAGGTCTATGTCCAAGCCCTAGAAATGAATTTCTCATGCATAGTGCAAGTTAGCATGAGAATATTTTGTCTATTATCTATATTCGAAGTCTAGTTAACTAAAATCTAACTGTCCACTTGAGTCTTCTTTGTGAACTGGTCATTACCATGAGAAGCTTTTGTCCTTCGTTTATGCTTGGAGGTCAGTTAACTTAAGTCTAAATGCAAACTCAAGTCTCCTATGTGAACTGGTCGTGAAAATAAATGCAAAGTCACTCCCGCTCACCTTTATTGCATGCATACTGTCACTTCCACCTGTGATTAGGCATGTTTTTTGGCAAACCGCTTCTTATGGCTTAGCCGCTGTTGTCTGTAGTGACTACGATCTAGCCGCTATCGTCTATAGTGGCTAAGGTTTGGCCACTCTAGGCTTGAGCAACTAGGATTTGGTCACTCTTGGCTTGAATAGCCAAGCTTGGATGGCTTTAAAAGGCCCCAAATGAGTGGTGAGAACCACTTTTGATGCTTGGAAAGTCCAATATTATGTCTTATATCTTATGAGTGTGTCTATGTAAGTATCTCCCCTAAGCATGACACGATTTAGGTGTCTACACCAACAACTTCCTTTGTTGGTTCATTTATTCCCTCTATTGCTCTATTTTCTCCTATAATAAAAAGTCAACAATAGTGAGGTTTTCCACCTCTCTATTTGGATTCCCAAAAATTTTCCTTCTAGTTATATCTTATTTAACTGGCCTTGGATTCTAATAATATTCTCTTCTTCCTCTTCTTAACTTTGGTGCCATCTATCCTGGCTATACAAAGAAGTTGGATAAGTTATAATTTTTTCCAATTGTACTCCAAAAGGTTAGTTACATATTTCCATGAACTAACTTAGACCATTAAAATTCTTCTATTAATGGTCATAGTCACACTTATATCCCCATAAGACGTCATTCAATTATGATTATTATCACTTCCCTAATAATGATATGTATCATGCTAACCTTATCGTAAGGTGCCATCTTAGTTATAACTATTATCACTCCTTTGATAATGACCTTAGTTACACTTGCCCAACTACAAGGTGTCTTTTCATTTATCCCTAAAAGAGTTGAGTCAAATTATAATTTTCTTCAATTTGTACTCCTAACTTCTAGTTAGTTTCATCATCCTCATGAACTAACATAAAATAACATTATCATCCCCTAATAATATCAATGGTCATACTTCCTCCATGTAAGGTATAATTCCAAGAGTATTATCATCCATTGATAATCACAATGGTCACACTTACTCCATGTAAGGTGTCATCCCCAATGGAATATTATTTTCTTCCAAAAGTCACTCATCAAGTTCAACCAATCCTAGGTTCACTCCATGGAAGCTTCTAGTCCTACGATTTAGAGCTCTGATACTGACTGTAACAATCCAAAACTAAACAACTTAGGAGAGATGTTTTTTTTATAGGAGAAATATTGATAAGGTGCTCCAATATGTTTCTAGTTTAGGATTTATATTCATAAAAGGCTTCACCACATTTTGAGTTCATGATGCTGCAAACATCCCTTGAGTGGACAAGAGTGGATAATATCTTGTAAAATCATTGGGGTTACCTTGTACATCTTTATGGCTTAAAGAACGCATTCACATGGTCACCCCAATTCCTAACACTCTCCATGAATGTAATTTAACTTGACTAAAGTGTAGGGATTAACCCTATCTTAGTCCTTTGAGAAAATGGATGCAAATTCCTTTACTATTATAAGTCCTTCTATACTAGTACTTAGGTTTAAGCCCTCTTAGTTTACACATTACACCATGTATAATACTACGATGCTCAATTATCTCATCTTCTCGATGGTTTAGTTGAGGTGACTATCACTCTGCATGACATCCCTCACATGGACACCCAACAGTCATTCAAGGTTCTTCCATCAAATTCAATTTGTTAATGGAATTCAAACCTCCATGATTGAAAAAGAGGATTTAAACTACACCACTTGAATCATTTCCAAAGACTCCCCATATTTGGGTCCAATTTGAAGATCCTTTATTGAAAGTGCCCATTGCAAAAACCCTCAGGTGTTGCTACACCCTGACAACATCAGGTTTAGATCCATCATTTAGGTTCTTCTAGATGTACTCCCATAAAATACAAAAACCTAAATCCAAAGTGAAACATGAAACCATTCATTCCTTCTCTCTCTCTCTCTTATAACATTTAGCATCCTTTCAATTTGCATGTATAAAATAAAGTATAACATCTACTCTTTCAAAAGATGTACATAAATTTTAAAACATACATTTCATAATGAGAGGAGCATGTTAATGCTAAAGCTTTAATCAATAAAAGCACTATATCAATTTCCTCTTATCAATCCTTAGAAATCATCTATTCATAGCAAGGAAACATATTCTTATTTCATAATTGAGTACTTCTCAAATAATATACAAAACTACTTATTTAATCATTTACCAACAAGTTCTTTTCTTTCTTTACAAATGTTCATAAATAAAAATCTTCTCAAAAAGCCATAGTGGAACTCTCCTTGATCAAGATCTCCTTGGGTTTCTTCGAGGAGTGGATAGGTAAGGGATCAAGACAACTCCTTTATGTTGAGAATGCAAACCTAAATGCATGTTTCTTTTCAATGCATCTAGAAACAATGTATATATTCTCTTCTTTCATTCATTTGAAAGCAAGGAGGAAAACCCCATAATTTTCCTCAGGCAAAAACATTTCATTCAATGCAAACAAAGTACTCCCATATTACACTTCTATTTGCATTTTAAATAAACCCCCATAAGTTTCATTTTTAACCATTAGACTCCATGTCCAAATACCAATTCATAATTTCCATAATAAATAACCAAAAATAAAAATCTTTTCAAAGCATAACAAGGAAACCCCATAATTTCCTTGATTAAATGGATTCCACATCCATTTAATATTCAATTATTTTCTTTAAAACAACACAAGAAACACCCCATAATGTTTCTTCACTAATGAACTCCATGTTCATTTAATAATTTAGAAAGTATCTATATTAACATGTAGTTCCTACTTTATGTTTTCAAAACTTTGACAAACTAGCAATATATTTCTACAATATATTTTCACAAAAAACCAATATATTTCCACAATATATCTTCACAAAGCAAGTAATAAATTTCCACAATTTATTTCTACAAATAGATAATATATTTCCACAATATAAATACTCCATTATTTATATTTTAACTTTCCTTAGTTTTCTATAGTCTTTAATCAAGAAAACAAGGCACAAGCAAAAATTTCATAATTTTCGATATTCTAATAATTTCAATATAAATACTTCACTATTTATATTTTATCTTTCCTTAGTTTTCTATATTTAAAAAAAAAAAAAAACTAAGCACAAACGAAAACCCTATAATGTCCAATATTCTAATAAGTTCAAAATATAAATACTCCACTAGTTATAATATATATTTCCTAGTTTTCTATATTCTTTAATCAAGAAAACTAAGCACAAGTGGCAACCTTATAATTTTCAATATTCTAATAACTTCATAATATAAATACTCCACTATTTATATTTTATCTTTCCTTAGTTTTCTACATTATTTAATCAAGAAAACTAAGCACAAATAGAAACTCTATATTTTTTTATATTCTAATAATTTCAAAATTTAAATACTCTGCTATTTATATTTTATCCTTAGTTTTTTATATTCTTTAAAAAGTAAGCACAAGTGAAAACCCTATAATTTTCGACATTCTAATAACTTCATAATATAAATACTCCAATATATATATTTTATCTTTCCTTAGTTTTTTATATTCTTTAATCAAGAAAACTAAGCACAAATGGAAACCCTATATTTTTTGATATTCTAATAATTTTACAATATAAATACTCCAGTATTTATATTTTATCTTTATGTAGTTTTCTATATTCTTTAATCAGGAAAACTAAGCATAAGTGGAAACCCTATAATTGTTGATATCCTAATAACTTCATAATATAAATACTCCACTATTTATATTTTATATTTTCAACGAATGCAAGGCAACATCAACATTCTCAAAGAAAAATAGCATATAAAATTAGAACTTAGCATAATGAATATATATATAAGGCGGACTTATTAATGAATATATATATATAAGGTGGACTTATTAATATTTACATATATACTTTATAAACATTAGAAAATCAAAAGCATTAAAGACAATGACAATTATGAAAATACTTTGCATTGATTAAAATTAAAAGAGATATAAATGAGTTTATTTCTTTTATAAAGTTAAAAGAAATTTTAATTGGATTTTATGAACCCTTTATCTTGCAAAGGAAGTGCATTTAATTAATATAATAGGGTTTAATGTTATTTGAAAAAATGTAATAATATATATATATATATATATATATATATATATAATTCCACATTAGAAAATATTAATTATAAAATATAATTATAAATATTAATAAATTCACCTTATTAATATGCAACTCAACATTAGAAATATTAATTAATTACAAATATTAATAAGTCCACCTTATTAATATTAATACAACATTAAAATCTAATGTTCAAGGAAATATACCTTAATTATTAATAAGTCCATCTTATTAATATATCATTAGAAATCATAAAATAATCTTAATCAATTTTTGTTAATGGCATTTTAATCACACGAAGCAAACAACCACAAGTGGAGGGAAGGTAAACGCATAAACCAAAACAAGATGGAGTGATACACCACTATTCCTTATTGCTCCTATCTAGTACACAAAAGAGTTTATGATAACTTCGGGGCTATCAACTTGTGCAATAAACGAATTTTTAGGTGATGATGATTACCTTAAAACAAAACTATATGAATGCAAATTATATGTGGTAACCTCTTGTTACCCTAGGAACATCTTACCTTGAAGCTATTTGTCACATCATTTCCTTTTTTAATATCTTGTTCTCGGTGTTCGACTTCCTCGTCCACCCATGAGAGCACCTAGTCCTACATCCAAGCACAACATCAGCAATGCCATATCCACATATCATATAATCAAAATAAAAAACACATAAAATCATCCAAATAGATTAAAACTAAATATTAAATCATCATTTTTCAATACATAGTTTTTTTCATAAGAGAGTCCTGCTAAGGTAGGCAATGACAATATGCATCTATAAAATAAAAATTTACTTCATGCAAGGTGGATAAATTGGGAGTATCATGCCCATAGGAATCAATAATGGTGATGAGTGCCATGATTGGAGGTTAGCTCAAACAATTTGCTATTAAATTGGCACTCCCTTTCTTATGCTTGATGATCAAATAAAATTGCTATAGATATGTGGTTCATTTTTTATATCTTTTAATACTCAGCTTACTCCACATCTAAATGAACTCTAGAGGAGGTTTATGAGCTATATGGATGATGATTTCCTTACCCAAGATGAAGAACTTTCACTATTTATATGCCTAGGCAATGGCATAGATCTCTTTGTCATATGTGGGGTATTTTCAAATTACTTCATTGAGTGTCAAAAATATACTTGAGGTACTAAAAATTTGTCATGCCAAATGAACATATCTTCAAATTTATATATAGATTACATCTTCAAAGAATCTAAAGTACATGTTGAACATGTTGCAGATATTACTCCTATGTCTTACTTTAGATGATAAGTCATCTAAGTAGACTACCACAAATGAGCTAGTGTAGGGATACAAGATGTTATCCATCATCCTCATGAATGTTGTAGTTGCATTGGTTAAGCCAAAAAGTATAACTAGGTATTCAAATAAACCTCTATTGGATGTTAATGTAGTCTTCCATATGGACTTTATGGGTTCTTGATGATAGTCAAATTTGATATCAATTTTGATCAAGAACTTTGCACCTTGGATCTGGTCCAACAAGTCATCTATTCAAGGGAGTGGATAGTGGTTGTTCATAGTTATTTTATTCATAGATTTGTAGTTAATACAAAGTCTCCATGTTCCATATTTATTTGGAGCCAAGACAATTTTATTACCACATGATGAAGCACTTGGTTTGATGTACCCCTTTTAAATTAGTTCTTGGATCTACCTCTTAATTCATAATTTTTAAGGATTGATATGTGATAAATAGGCACATTAGGAGAACAAATCATCATACTCTACTACAATTTGACCCATATAATTTTATAATGGCTTATATACTTCTGTAATGGTTGATCTTAGCAAGACTTTCCCTTGTTATTTGATTAATATATTGATGGTTGATATTTAATACATGATCATATTTTACTCTATCAAGATAATTTGTTAGTTGTATTTGATGTTTTTTAAAAGTTGAATTATTCTATTTTTGGAATATGGTATTGCTCATGAATTTATGGTTGCAAGACCAAGTAATATCATGGGTGGATTGGTATGGAACAACCATCGAAGTTGAGAGAAATAAAAAATGGAAAATGAAGGATTAATTTTAGTCGACAACCCATAGAGGTAAAACTATCATGTAGAACTATTTGCATGTGTGTTTGTGTGATTAAATACATCATTGGGTAAGAAGGTTATAATGAGAAGTAAAAGAGCCCTTACCTATGTGCTTAGGGATCCTTCGTAGATGGTTGATAACCTTATATTTATCATAGGGTATAGTGATGTTTATACATGTTCTTGCATAAGATATTATTGGATGCATTTATGTTTAAAATATAGATCTTGATTGGTTAAATTTTGTCAAGAAAGGTGTTAATAATTATGCTAGTATTATTGATACTTAAAAAATACCTA